>JAZHEH010001321.1:7800000-9000000 GCA_036589455.1 Ateles fusciceps
TCCTGGGCAGGTGGACTCACCTCTCTGACCCCTTCTCCTCGCAAGTCTTCTCTGAAGCAGGGTGAGAAGAGCCCAGCGTGAAAGGAGTCCCAGGAGGAGTTATGAACAGGAAATGAATGGAAGGGGCAGAAGACAAGGGTTTCCTGAGCTTTACTCTTTTTTTTTTGTTTTTGAGACTGAGTCTTACTCTGTCACCCAGGCTGGAGTGCAGTGGCATGATCTTGGCTCACTAAAACCTCTGCCTCCCGGGTTCAAGCAATTCTCCTGCCTCAGCCTCCTGAGTAGCTGGGATTATAGGCATGCACCACCACGCCTGGCTAATTTTTGTATTTTCAGTAGAGACAGGGTTTCAACATGTTAGCCAGGCTGGTCTCGACCTCCTGACCTCAAGTGATCCACCTGCCTCATCCTTCCAAATTACTGGGATTGCAGGCATGAGCCATGGCACCCAGCCTCCTGGGTTTTACTTTTGTGTTAAAAACCTTTTATCTGCCAGATGTGGTGGCTCACACCTGTAATCCCAGCACTTTGGGAGGCCGAGGTGGGGGGTGGATCACCTGAGGTCTAGAGCTCAAGACCAGCCTGACCAACATGGAGAAACCCCGTCTCTACTAAAACTACAAAAAGAAAAAGAAAAAAATTAGCCAGACATGTTGGCGCATGCTTGTAATACCAGCTACTGGGGAGGCTGTGGCAGGAGAATTGCTTGAACCTGGGAGGCGGAGGTTGCACTAAGCCAAGATCATGCCGTTGCACTCCAGCCTGGGCAACAAGAGTGAAACTCCATCTCAAGAAAAAAAAAAGAAACCTTTTATTCCAAATCACGGTTGTGGGGTCCCTCCCAGTCAGCCCTCGTCTCCTTACTCCAGGGTGGAACCTCTGCGGGCCTCTATCCTCTGGCTGGCTGGGGTCCGGGAATTTGTGTCAGGATTCCTTCCAGCCTGTAGGGTAAGACCCATGCTTGGCGGGTTTAGTCTCCTCCCCTGGAAGGGAGGCTGGCCCTGGGCCCCAGACCAGCTCCTGATGCCTGGAGCCCGCTGACCACACCGGGGTGGCGGCACAACCGTTGTCACAGGCCCTAAGCACATTGGCCTGCGTGAACCCTTCCTCCATATAAAAACATTAAAAATTAAATGTTATGACTGTGTTGGTTTGAAAACAAATATAATCCAGGTTGGATGGTACTCATTTTTCTCCTACCTTGATAAGAAACTAAAACATTCTGTTGGGGCCGCTAAAAGTAGCATGGGTGCTAGGCCCCGCCTCCACGTCGTGCTGGGAAAGTTGGCCCAGGTTAAGCCCTTTGGGTTGCCTGGGTTTAAAATCTAGCTCACCACCTATGCATGTGCCTCGGTTTCCTCCTCTGTAAGATGGGGGATGACTTGAGCGCCCACAGGATGGGGCTGTGGTCCTGCTTGAAAGGGGCCTGGTGCATAGCAAGTACTGGGCCAGCGGCTTGGTTGCGTCTGAGTTTTCCATCCTCTGTGCAGGAGGCAAGGGGGACGCCTTCTATCCCTGCAATACAGGCAGGAAAACCGAGGTTCCAAGCCAGGGAAAGGACCTGCCCAAGGCTGCCTAATATGCCGTAGAACCAGGACTCCAAGGCCACAGACCCAGTGACTCCCGGGCCCTGAACAGTGACGGAGGTGGACAGTCAGTGATCCCAGTCACAGACCAGAGCAGGAGGGCGGTTCTGCCGGTGGAAACTCAGAAACAGGATGGACTTGGCCCTGGGCACTTCCAGGCTGTGAGGACTGAACTTTCTCGCCTCTCTGGGCCTCGGTCAAGTGGGAATGAGAAAAAGACACCAAGAATGAGCAAGCACCCGGCACAGCCCGCACCTCACAGCTCGGTCAATGGATGATTTTTTGGAAAGGGTGGGCGATGGAAAGGGTGTGAGAAGAAAGAGCCATGAGATTGCCTGCCACCCCCCCACACTGCCTGGAAGCAGAGCCCACAGGCCCCAGCTGGCCCCTCCCCAGGGACTTGGCCAAAGTGTCAGACCTGAAAGAATCATTGCATCACTGGCACTCAGGGGTTAATCACAGGGAGTGGACAGGACCTGGGTATTTAACTAATTGGGAGGCGTCCTGTGATCAGAGGTGCCCCTGCTGCGGTCTTCTGCTGCCTCGTGTGCTCCTCAGCCCACCTCCTTCCCCCCCAGCCCGGGATGAAACCTCCCCACGCGCTGATGTTCCTTTGCCTCCTGGGTAAGTGACCTTCATGACCTTCAGCCTTCTCCTGCCCCATCTGGCAACCCCAAGCTCCTTGGATACCCCTGAGCCTGGCCCTACCGAGGGCATGGTGGATGCCAAGCTCTGGAGGCTGCCCCCTTCCTGCCACCAGGGTGACCCTGAGGCCAGTTTTGCCTGAGCCAGCAGTGGCTGGAGCAGAAGGGAGGAGAATGCAGCCTGGGAGAGGTGAGGGGCATGGGCCAGGAGCTGGTACGTCCTGGACGGCACACCCTGGGCTCCCTCTCCTACCCTAGCTTCCATTTTTGGCTCTAACCTGCCAAGGTGGGCAGGATTCAGCCCCACAGCTAAGTTGGGAGCATAGGGAGGAATTCGGGGATGTCAGCTGAGGTGGTCAGGAGACACGTCCAGTGCCATCTGATGAGACTTGGGGGAGACAGAGAGTTCCTGGGTGAGATAAGGGCCGACACCTGGGGAGGACTCGTGGCTGGTGGGCAGCCCCTGGAAGGGTTGAACGAGTGACATCGTAGTAGAGACAGGAGGAGAGTGGGAGGGGACATTGGAGGGGCCGACACACTGAAGCTGAGGACTAGGGGATGGAGGTGCAAAGGATGTCACTGGCAATATTATTACTTATTACCACAGTTGTTGTTGAGAGTGGGGTGCTTTGGGGGAGGTCAGCTTAACTGCACAACTGGAGAAATGCCTGCGATCGGATTTGAGGGGACATCAGGGGAAGTTGGCTGCAGAGGATGGGGCCCTCCCTCTCCACAGTGGCCCTGGCCACCGGGAACCTGGTCCAGTTCGGGGTGATGATCGAGAAGATGACAGGGAAGTCTGCCCTGCAGTACAATGACTATGGCTGTTACTGCGGCATCGGCGGCTCCCACTGGCCGGTGGACCAGACTGACTGGTGAGGAAGCGGACTGCAGGGGGGCTTCCCTGGGGATGGAGCAGCTGGAGGAGCATCCTGAGAGAAGGGGGGACCTGGGAGGCACCTGGGAAATGCAGGCTGACCTCTCCTCTGGGCTGCTTTGGGCTTGGGGCCCCCGGGAAGCCCCTGGGCCAGCCCAGCCTGGCTCCTAGGTCCTTCCAGGTCGACCATGACCCTTACAGGTGCTGCCATGCCCACGACTGCTGCTACGGGCGTCTGGAGAAGCTGGGCTGTGAGCCCAAACTGGAAAAATATCTTTTCTCTGCCAGCACGCATGGCATTTTTTGCGGTAAGCAGACAGCCCTGAAGTGACCCAGACACCTGTGGTGAGGTGGGCAGAGGCAGCTGAAGGCAGGAAGCCCCTCCCGATGGTGACCTTGGGCCTTATCAGACCCAGGCCCCGGGCTGGAGGCATGCGGTTTCCAGTCACCATGTAACAGTGGAGACCCAGATGTTCACCGGGTACCCAGGCCAGAGAAGCCGGTGGCCCATCAGTGCAGCCCTGGGGCCCAGGCATCTCCCTACCCACAGGCACCTCCCAGCTCTGGCCTCTGGAAAGAGGAGCAGAGGGGGCTGAGCCTAACCAGGGCCCCGCAGGGCCTCAGCAGGAGCTAAAGGTGAAGTCCCTAGGACAGAGCGAGCTGGGGCTTTGACTGGGGACAGCAGACTCGGTTTCCAAAGGCTGACTCCTCACTGGGACTGGCAGCCTGGTCCTATCTGCTCAACTTTGCCATGTCCAATGCCCACTTGGACCAGTTAGCTTTCCTTTGTGCTGGGCCCAGGGAAGGAGCCCAAACCAAGTGAGAGTGTGGAGGGACCCCAGATGAGAGAACCAAGCCTTCCCCCGTGCCATAAAGCCAGGAGCGGCCTGGGAGAAGGGCAGGGCCTGGTGGGTGGGTGGTGCAGCGCGGAAGGATTCAGGAGGTCACAGGAGAAGACTCAGGTCTCTCAAGTCTGTCCTGGGGGCGGGGCAGAGCTGACCAGGACCACTGCGGCAGAGCTGGCTCCATTTCTTCTGCAGCCGTCCCCTCAGCAGGGCGATGCGCTAGGTCGTGAGCTCCCTGTTGCTGGGAGTCCATGCGAGGCAGGAGCAGCCACCTGCCGGGTTAGGCTGAGAGGATGAGTTAGAGGAGGAAGCAGGTGGGTGGAGACACAGGCTCTGGATTCTACCCAGGGCTTCACCTTCCACCGGCCTGTGACTTTGGACAAGTGATGTAATCCCTGGAAAGTCTCTGTTTCCTCATCTATAAAACGGAGAGGATCATACCCACTTCCACAGCTCAGTCCAGCTCCTAGAAAGAACCCCCCCAAAAGAGGTTGACCTGCTTGGCGTTAAGCCCCTTCCAGCCTTGAGTGTTGCTGATACAGCAGGTGTGGGCAGAGCCCTGGCGGGGGGAGGCAGAGCCCTGGCAGGGGGAGGCAAAGGCCAACTTTCAAGCGGGGAAACAAGGCACCTGGCCTGAGCTGTGAAATACAGTCACAGGGACAAAGAGGAGCCAGAGCTGCAGTGGGCAGAGGTGACGGAGGTGGCTGCAGCGGAAAGAGGAGGAACCTTCTGGGCCCCTACAGAGCTGATGCCAGCCGGCTCTTGGGGGGCAGGTCAGGGCAAAAGTCTGATTCCCAGGCTGGGCTGGGCAGACCACGGGGCTCTCTCCACTCCGATGAGCACAGGAGAGGGCCCTGAGCAGACCCCAGCATTGGTTCTAATGGCCTCTGGCCTGTGCCCACGTCGCTCTGGAGCACACACAGCCATCAGATTGAGTTCCTGTCATTTCGTAGCTGTCCTCTCTGCTTGACAGCCACAGTCTGCCATCAGCAACACATCACACAGGGGTGCAGGGGTTGCCTAGAAATCCCCCCTGGCTGGGGGCAGTGAGAGTTAGTGAACCAAGTGGTGTCCCTAAGGCAGGGGAGAGCTAAGAGTAGTCAGCGTGGGCTTGGGAGAGCAGGGAGGGGACAGCCAGGGCAAGCTTCCAGCCTCCCTGTCCTGAGCCACAGTGCGCCCCGCCCTTGTCTCTTGTCACCCATCCCTGAAACAACCCGGGACCTTGGGCTTCCATCAGAATGGAGTTGGTCCAGGTCAAGAACGTGGACCTAGGAGCAGCCAAGAGCTGTCCCATTCGTGTCCTGAGCCTCTGTGGTCCCTGACTCACTTTGTCCCATCCAGCCGGCAGGACCGCCTGCCAGCAGCTGACCTGCGAGTGTGACAAGAGGGCTGCCCTCTGCTTCGCGACAACCTGGGCACCTACAACCGAAAATATGCCCATTACCCCAACAAGCTGTGCACCGGACCCACCCCCACCCTGCTAAGGCTGTGCTCGGCCTCCTCCCTGCCCCTCAAGGTCCCATCTCGAGCTGCTGTAGTCCCAGGCCTGGGGAACATTGACATCAAAGGCCCTCCCTCTGGAAAATTCCTTTCCTGCAAACCCATCCCTGCCTGAGAGTTCAGAGATGTGGCCTGGACCATCACTAGCCTCCCAGGCTACCCCTCCTCTGTAGAAAGAACCCTGCCCCAGGAGCCATGGGCCCTTCAGCACCCAGGAGACTGTCACCCACTCCTGGGATCTCAGCTCCCTCTTCTGAATAAGTGAATAATGTTTTCCCATAATTCTAATATTCTTTGATTCTCAGATTCTATCCATCATTCTAGGATTTAATTCCCTACAGTTTCATTCACTCATTATTTCTCTCATCACCTACCTTGTGCCAACAATGTGCTAAGCCCTGGAATCAGTAGGAACAAGTCTGACACGGGTGGCCCTGCCTGCGACTCCAGCATTAAATTCTCTTCATTTTCCATGACACTACGTTTCTGTGACTCTCTTTTCTAACATCCTACAATCTTATTCAAGATAATGCAGTCTCTGGAAGGAATATTTCTGGCCATATGGCTTAATGTGAAAAGCATGAAAAATACCAACCTAAAAATATTGTCCCCACTGTGTCATCAGGCCTCAAATCCCCCCCCAATGGCAAAGATTAAGAGTGAGAAGCAGCTTTAGATCGTTTTATCCACACCCCTTCTTTGATAGGCCCCTGGGGGGCCAGAGAGGGGACGTTCTACCCGAGGGGGGTGTCCTCACTCCCTCCCTGGCCCTTCATTTCTTCATGAAGTTGTCCTCAGCCACCCACGCTCTGGTATGGCCATGTTAGCCAGGCCTGCTGGTTGTCATCTTGGAAAGACCAGCGTGTCCAGGGCAGTTCAGCTGTGAGGACACAGGAAGAGGAGGAGGAAAGAGTTCAGCATCGAGAGCTGACTCCAACCTCCTGATTCTGAAGCCGTGAAGAACGTAGTGCACCCAGGGATTCCCACCAGGAGGAATGTAGCCTATTCCGGAAGCAATCTATTTCAGCAGATGTTACTTCCAAAGATAGACTTATCTATTATATGCTGATAAACTCTTAAGGGACTGGGATTTGCCTGCTCAATGGCACAAAGCACCTGCCAATGCATTGCACAGGGCAAAGCTCACACTCAACAAATGTCCACCCCCTTCACCCTTCCCAGGGCCTGTGCACAGTGTTCAGGACTTCGAGGGCAGGGAGGAGAGCAAAGAAAATCAAAGGGATGTATCGCCGTGACCTTTAAAAGGCAAGCTCTGTGCTAGAAAAAGAAAGGAGGAGAAGAAAGGGAGGACAGGCATGTGCACTTTGCTGTTGTGAATGACTCAAATCCTCGGCCAAGAGTCACCAGAAGACCATGCCTTAAAGCAAAACCGACCGGTGTGGGGGAGGAGTGCAAACCTCGTTTGCAGGAAAAGTGGTCCTGAGGCGCCCTCTGGTGTCCATTTCATTCAGGCCACTAGGGAGAAATCTGAGCTTGGCTTAAACCTCCGTTTCCCTACATCAGGTGGGCAAAGTGTGCTTCTGGGCTAGTGAAATTGGTCCCCTCACATTTTCATTAAATAAATATGCTGAGAAAATGCCAAAGAAGGCCATACATCCATCTGAGGGTGATGACCACTGCGGAAACAGCAAACACAGGGAGAAGGAGCTGATAAGGGCAGGTTGGAGAAAGGTGACATCCGGGGCATGATGGATTTCAGGTACCAGTGGGACTGATGATCTTACAGCTGTGTAACTTTCCGACGAAACAAACATTGAAACCCAGGAGCAAGACTCCAGCGCAGCCTGCTGGGACCCCTGCCCGCCCCCACCCACTCAAACACACCCAAACCAGGCTGTGAGCTTTGGCCACAGCCCAGCTTTTACCCTGTGCTTTCCCAGGGCTCAATAAATGTTTGATGATTGCATCAAAGGACCTGTCTAAATCCCATTTGCCTGTATCTGCGCATCTAGAGAACAATCACTTGACTCCCAGCAGCAAACTTGCAAAGGGACTGAAAAAAGGAAAGGAGAACCCTGCATTTGAAGTCAGAGGTTCCAGGTAAAGAGCTTTGTCCTGCCGCTTAGCAGTGGCTCTGCTTAGACCTTTGCTACTCAGCGTGGTCCATGGGCAGTGGCAGCAGCAGCAGCAGCAGCAGGGATCCTGTTCAAAATGCAGAATCTTGGACCTGACCCCAGACCGGCTGAATCAGAATCTGTAAGTTAACAAGCCCCGCCGATGATTTGTGTGCACATTAAAATCTAAGTGCTGATAAATGGTCACAGCCTCAGTCTCTGCATTTGTCAGATGGAAGCATGACATTTCGCCAGCAGGTTGATTGTGGCAAGGTTTGAGTTAGCATGTATGAAAGTGCACACATAATGGCTAGCACGTAATCACTCGTGTTCCATGAATGAATGAATGGTCATAACAACAGCTAACATTTGCTGTTCACTCAGCATTTGCCAGGCACGGTTGTTAAGTACTTTATGTGTGCTAATTCACTGGATGAGTGAACTAGGCAACGGGACTGTGTCAAAGCTGGGAGGGGACATTGTCACCTAAATGTTTCATAGTTTGCCTCTCCAATTTTGATGACAGGATTTGGATTGGTTTTGCTTTTGTTCCTATTTAGCACCTAACAAAAGCTATACATGAAATGCAAAAGTAACTTGCTAAATAAATGATCAGAAATCAGAGTGAAATTCTCAAGTTCAGTGAAGAGTCTGATTAGGATTTCATGGACATTCGTCTGCTTCACTGGGGTTCTTTGCAATGTCACCACCAGAGAACTGAATACTTAAGTTCATTCTTTCCTTCAATACGTTTAATACAAATTTGTGCTTCTGGTTTTTTGCTGGATGCTGGGGATGGACATGAATCAGACAGTCAACCAGCAGACAGAAAACAGCAATTATTCTACACTAGCAAGTAATGTGACACCCCTAAGAAGACAGTATCAGGACTAATGGTTCTTAAACCCCCCATCCTTCATTGCATCTCCATCCTGTCCACCAATGCCAGCTTCATTTTCCCAGAGCCTGAATTTTATTGTGTCACTCCTCTGCTCCAGAACCATCAGTGGCTCCCCCACTGTCCACCAGTCCTTGGTATTCAACGCTTAGTATCGTCTGCTTTTCCAGCCTCTTATGCAGCCATATCTATTTAGTAAGCTCCTCTGCTTTCCTGCCTTTATAGCCTGGTACAATAGCTTCCCTCAACCTAAAAGTCCCCCTTGCTAACAGGCTCATCACCTGAAGTGAATCTCAAATGTCACCTTTTCATTTAGAGACAAGGTCTCACTCTTGCCCAGGTTGGAGTGCAGTGGCACCATCATAGCTCGTTGCAGCCTTAACCTCTTGGGCTCAAGCAAGCCTCCCACCTTAACTTCCCAAGTAGCTGGGACAGCAGGTGTGTGCCATCGATTCTGTTTTTTTTTTTTTTTTTTTTTGTAACGACAGGGTCTCGCTATGCTGCCCAGGCTGGTCTCAAACTCCTGGCCTCAAGCAATCCTGCCTCAGCCTCCCAACTTGATATTACAGGCATAAGCCACCTGCCCACCCTCAAATGTCACCTTTTCCATGATGCAGTTTCAATTGCAGCAGATTTCACTCTCCGTGAACTGCCAAGCTGTTTATACTTCTCCTAGCACTGCTTATCCTGTTATTTCGGTCCTTGCATGGTGGTGGCAGACTGCTCTGGGTTCAATCCTGTCTCTGCTACCAAGCTGTGATCTTGGACCAGTTATTTATTCCTGCATGTGTAAGATGGGAATAGAACCATCAGTCTCACAGGGTGGTTTTCAAGTTGAAATGAGACAAAGTATCCAAAGCACCCTGGGGCATGCTAGCTGCTCCATCTATGCTTGGCCACCTTCTGTATTTTTGCTCTCCAATTGCAACTGTCACACAGTAGATGCTAAACAGGTACCTGTTCAATTGAATCCTGTGCTGATGTCCCCCCAGAGGCAGAGGTAGACGGTGCAGCATTTTTCCAGGCAGGCTGCTACCTCTAACATTCCCAGGACAGAATGCACACACGGGCCAGCTCCAGACACTGAAAAGCAGTCAGGAAGATCTTTGTTGTTTTGGGGTTTTGAGACAGGGGGTCTCACTCTGTCACCCAAGCTGGAGTGTGGTGGTATGATATAACTCACTGCAACCTGAAACTCCTGAGCTCAAGCGATACTCCTGCCTCAGCCTCCTGAGTAGGTGGGACTACAGACAGACACCTGCCACCAAACCCTGGTAATTTTGTGTGTGCATACATAAAGACAGGACCTCGCTAGATCGACCAGACTGCTCTTGAATTCCTGGGTGTAAGTAAGCCTCCTGCCCTAGCCTCCCGCCCTAGCCTCCCGAAGTTTAGGGATTACAGACGTGAGCCACTGCACCCATGCCTGATCTTGAGAATTCATTCAGCAAGCACAGCATTACCCTTCCAGTAGCAAAACGCACAAGAGGTGTTTGAAGAAGTTCCCAGTCTTTCTCCAAACTAATTGTGCATCAATAAGAAGCTCAGTCGTAAACACCTGGCACATCCCACTCCTGGGTTTTGCTGGCACTGACCGTTCAGTCCAAAATGCCTTCGCTCCCTATTTCTGCATCCCGTCTCCCCTTTCATGCCTCGTCCAGATATCACTTCCTCCACCAAGCCTTCCCCTGATTTCTCTGAACTCAGAGCCCTCTCATCAGTACCTCCTTTATGGCATGTGCTGTCTCCTGGGCCAGTGACATGTTCACTTTCATTCCTGGACTGAAGGCTTTTTGAAGGCAGGAACCATGACTGTTTCAATGCCCAGAAATAAGGACCTATACAGCGTAGAGGTTCACTAGATGTCAGATGGATTCCTGGCTGTTTGGATGGATGAATAAAATGAATAGAAACAATCCTCTTGGGACACCCAAGTCCTTCTACCATAGTGAGGTTCAGACAAGTTTTCTCCAAGAAGGCAGGAAATGTTTCCTTCTGCCAAGCCAGAATCTGTGAAGTGACAAACTGGCCTCAAGCCTTTGCAACCAAGTTTTAAATCTCTGCATCTAAATGGTCTGAGAGTGCCCATTCTGTCAGCAAAAACCTTTCTGTCCAGCCAAAACCATATTGGAGCAGGGCTTTTTATGAACTGAATCTCAAGACATACACACTCTGTTTCTGTGCATTGGAGGAAAGGAAAGGCCAGGAGCTTGTGGTGGTATCCGGCTGATGCAACTCTGAACACCCCAGGTTTTCAGCCAGGCTTTCTCCAAGGTGACCATGAGCACTTATCAAGAAGGGACAAAGGCACAGCCACTTGTCCCTCCCTGACTCAAGAACACAACTGTGTCCTTAAAGACTCATCCTATCTCCCACACAGGATCTTACGGGTCACCTGGTCCAATGCTGCTCAAGCAGGAAGCCCCTCTAATCCCTAACAGTGGCCACCTGGCCCCAGCTGAATCCCTGGAATGGAATTAAGGCCATGGAAGCTTTTCAGTGTGGGGGCAGCACCTAGATCGGGACGTCACTCTGGACCATAGCAGGTTTTCTGAAAGAATCTCAGTTAGGTTAACGGGACCTGTTCAACTGCATCCACGTACCTTGGTATCTCCAGACTGAATCTGGGCCTCATGGGCTCAGGAACCAGACAGTGTCTGTCTACCCAGAGATGATCCGTCTCTTCAGTTGTGGACGGAGAAGAATCACACAGGGAAGATCATTTGAGAGACTGTGGGAGAATCTGCTTGCAGGAGCTGGAATATTCTTGACTTTCATCCAGGAAACCTTCCAGTCCTTTTTGGGATCAAGGCACCAGGGAGCCAATTCAGAAGGCTGCTTGTTGGGTACAAAATGGGAGAATGGGAGTCTCTCAAGGTCAAAATCATGGTATGGTGAGGTCTGCTAAGCCAGCCCCGGGGCACCTCGACTGGCCAGAGCCCTTGTGTGGATGGTGCCCCTGCTGGACGTACTGGGGACTCCCCCTCACTCTGGTTTCCTGTGGACCCTTCTAGGTTAGTCATGCCCCAGACGGTGCTATCTGTGCCTTGGCAGGGAGCCATCTCCTGGAATGGGGTCAAACAATCCTGAGAGTTCTAGAGGAGCCCAAGGTGGCTGCTGACAAACACCTGCTCCACATTTAAACGGTTTCAAACTATCAAGAGATGCTCTCAGGTATCAGGCAGAAATCTTAAGTGTGTGGTTCTTACGAATGGCCCCGCCACTGTGTGTGGTGGCTGCACTTACCTGCACTAAAGCAAAAATCAGCTGTTCCAAGCTTAGCCAGATCCCAAAGGAGTGCACACCTAGAATACTCAATCCAGCACAAGCACGAGCGCACAGGCATGCAAACCTCCCACACAAAGGTCTCTAAAAAGGACACTTCCCAGCATCCCCCTCAGTCTCCCTGTATTCACTCAAACAGTGGTCAGATGCTGATAAAAACAACTTAAAACTTTGTTTTTAAACTAGAATTTATTGGTATACAAAACTCCATTTCATAAAGTGGCACATCTTTGCAGCTTCTATTGCACCGAGTATTGAAGATTAAAAACACAAAAAAAGAAACATTTGGTTTTGAAAACACTGCAAATAGCCACGTACAGTACTTTGGTAAATAAAAAATAAAATGGTTTGGATGAACACAATCTGTGGAAAGAAACGACCTAGGGGGAAGGAACTATGGACGTCAGACAACGGTCACAATTCTCACCATCGAGCTCCATAGATAAGGCAAGACTTGCTAAGTCTATGGATCATGACCCCATGGAGGTCTTAGTATCTCCAGACTGAAGCTAGAACAAGTATAGTGCAATTAGAAAAAGAGAAGGCCCCTTTTCCACAAACACAGCCGCCCCTCTGTAAAGGGGACTGACACACGCCAACACTTCTACATGGGAAAGGGGGAGCCCCCCCGGGTGTGACATCTGACTCCCGGCTCTTCTCTCCTCTGAGCTTAGTGCTGGTGGAGGCTGCTAGAAGAGTCACTGGGGAGGCCAAGGGCCCTTCCTGCTATGAAAAGTGAACCGTAAGAGTGGGAAAATGTGGGGGAGTCTCTCACCAGCACTGCTCGAGGGGCCTGCCAGGGATCAAACTGCCGGCTGAGGTCTGTGGCTGAGCTCACATGATTGTCACAGAGGGTAGGCAGCCTGCTGCAGGCTGACACGCCGAGGATGAGAGCCAGGCCACAGAGGGTCTGTCCGGCAATCACCGCCAGCCACAAGGACTGGCAGTGAGCAGAGGCTGCTCTGGATCACGGCTATGACCTGCTTAGAATAAATTTCCTATGCAAAAGTTCATAGTTTTACAGAAATACTCTTTACACTGGTACCAGCCCCTTCTCAAGTAATTCTGCAAGGATGCTAAACATTTTCATGGAGCCAAAAAACAGGCCTAATAAGGACAGTAAGAGAGGGGCTCTACAAAGCAGCTGCTTTGAAGACATAGGTCAGAGCCTGAGGTTTTAAAGGAATTGCACCTCGGGACAGAAGAGGGTCGGGCCAGCCACAAGGCACAGCTTTCTGGAGGCCCCGCATCAGCAGTGCATGGTAAGCTCCGCACTCTACGTGCACTTGCTGACTGGTGCTCCACGTTCTCTCCACATTCCAAAAATGACTGTCCCCTTTCTAATATGTGATGGCAGACGTTATAATTTAAATATGCCATCTAGAGCTTCAATTCAATGATGTCATTAGAAAAATACAATTTATTTTAGAGCCAGGAAAACACACCTTATAAAAAGTGCCATTATTACATCACCTCAGAACAACTGTCGAAGGCCCCAGAGTTTTAGCAACACTTGTTCTGAAAGCTGTGAATGAAACTGAATAATGAGAATGACAAAACAGAAAAACTGCATCAGACTCTGAGTCTACAGATTTAATGTGGCTAGACAGAGCCTTGAGGTAAGAAAGTGAAGAGCTATGTATCTACCCAAAACGGGAGTCGGAGAGGGCCAGCGACGCGACACACTACAATCAGGAGCTCCAATCTCTTCCCCCCGGAGAAGATCCTTTTGGTCAGGGTAACTCTAGTCACCTCTGACTAGGAATCCGGTAAACTGATAGCATTCTATGATGACCCAGTAAAACCCAGGCAGAGTCTACAGAGTTTCTCAGAATTAGAGAAATTGCACATTGACTACAGGGACTCAACTACGAGTACAGTTCAGTGCCAAAGTTCAGCTGATATTACTCATGTAATAGTGAGCAACTCTCTTCCCCGACTGACAGTGGCCCTCCTCCCGCCCCACCCCCACCCCCACCCCACCCCGACAATCACATCATTTCATCATTTCACACCGAAGGAGCACCCTGGGGGAAGCAGGAAAGGCATAATAAATCACCCACAGAAACTGCTCCCTCCATGCCAGCTCCAGCCGCTCCACAAGGGAGATCGCACTTCCCAAGCCCTCAGAATCAAATTGGCATTGGAAGTGTTTTCAGAGCTTAATAAAGAAACTACAGACAACTTCGATTAACATTTAAAATTCTTTCTGCCACAATTTCTCAACCACACATTGCTCCTGAAAGTGTATATTCATTATTATTGAAAAACAAAATATACATCCACATTCTACCTTTCTAGTATCTCCTAGTGGCAATTACATTATCTAGAAGTTATGGTTCTATGTTGCTTTAATACATCTACCTCTCTAGTTCAAAGTTGTTGCCACTAAAATTGAATTTATTTTGACCTCTGAAAAAAAATCTTTTAAAAATCCCTAAAACCTTTATACACAGTTTATAAGAGCAGTAAGCAGCTATGCACCACTGCTCCATCCGCTTTCCCCTGACCACACTATAAGACAATCCCACGTAACATGTAACATAAATCTCTACCAGCCAAGCTGTAACACAGAGGTTAAGACACATTCAGTTCCTAATAAAGAGTTCACAGGAGTACCTGTACTAGAGTAACAGCTCTGACAACAGTCATCCAGGACTAAACATGCCGGGCCTCCACTCGGGATGCCAGTGAAGTAACTTTCAAGTGCACACTGAGGCAACTAAGCATATCGATTCCAACTGTCTTATGTACTCCAGTGAAACTGAGGCAGTGAAGTCTACATTCAAACCATTAGCTAAAGGTATCACTGAAGGTGGATGCATGTACCCCAATTCCTAATAATTAACACACTAAACATAGACCAACTGTAACTGAAATAGCTGTGAAATAGTAATAAAAGAAAATGACTAAAGCCATTTGATTAGTTTTTTAAACCACCGTTAATATACTCCAGAAATGCTGAAGCCTACTATCAGAATTAGGTAATTTATAAATAAATGTTCCCAATATTCTTTAATAACTTTTTAGCAGCTTCTGAAACTTCTAAAACCCAACAGGGCCCAAGGCCACCTTCATTAACCAAGTTAAATAAAGCAATTCTAGGACTTCTGACAATGAGTCTCTCTTTAAGGTGACTGCTAATCTGAATTTCTGGCATACAATCTTATCTTTATGAGAGGATCTGGCCTTCTGCACTCAAGCAGTACAAAGCAGACAGGGAAGTGTATTCATTCAGAAACACCAGCCAGTCAGGAATCTGCCCAGAGCTGAAAACCAAGACAACCATAGATCCTAAAGCACTGGCTCCCACCCCTTAGAGTAAGGCAACAGACAGCTTTCGTTTGGGATGAGTACAGTAAAATGGCCTCAAGCTCAGGGCTCTGTGATGTGCACAGAAAAAACGCTGTACAGTTTTTTTAATCTGCTAAATTTTACAATGTACTATACCCAGGGAGAAGCCCAAACCACAATGTCCTAGGAGCAATTCTAAGAGACTACTGCTGCTCCAACTACAAAAAGCCACTGAAGTCAAAAAAAAAAAAAAAAAAAGACAAGACATCAGTAAAACTGAACAAAGCAAATGGCCGGCTGATAAAGACAATCCGGCAACTCCGGGGCCTGCCAACATTTTTATAATTCTGAAATGGGAGGGGTGGAGAAGATAAAATCAACTCAGCATCAATTATTTGCCCAAGTATTAGGTTCCAAAAGACAAAGATTATCCAAGATGAGCCACCTCATACATTACGGTTTTTAAGTTCATCTCCACCTAACTCAGTTTTAGGAGTGACATCTCTCAACTGCCCAGGTATGTCTATTTCAGAACTGAAGAGTCATTCGAAGGTCTTAACCAAAGTATGTTCTCTTCCCCGATGGTCCAACAACTTCCGGCAGATGTTGGAGTTTTCCCAACTTTGAAATGCCAAACAGGGCTTAAATAAAAAGAAACAAATGTGGCATTTTGTAAGATTTAATTTCCACAATACTAAGCTTAGCAACCTGTAAAGTCAAGTTACCATGTATCTCTCTGAAGGCATCTAAGTCTAGAATAGAAGGGAAAAAAAATCGTTATTTAAAATGTGAACATGAAAAACCTTATTCTTCTAGGCTTCTCCTATAAAAACATTTAATTCTTTAGACTCCTCTTAGGCAAAACCCCAGGAATTCTTCTCCTGTTACACCTACAGACCCTGCTCTACACACTATCAGAATTCCAGAACTGTATCACAAGCAGTAACACGCCATCTTCCCACTGTCAGGAAACAAATACCAAAAACCCAACACCACGGTCAACTTCCCAACAGGGATCAGGCCTAATTAACAGTCAGCTGCATTTACCATATGGCTTGAGTGCAAATCAACTAACGCACCTGCATCCCATCTGAAAGAATCAGGAAGGACAGAAATGCGATTGTTTAATTTCCATCCTGACTGCAGGCCACAGCCTTCATATAACTTTGGGAAAACAATTCCTGAATTATTTTCTGAGTAACTTGGATTAGAAGAAAGTAAAATCTAAACATATTCCTGAGTTGGAGATCATTTATAAGCTACCCTATATGTTAGTATCTGCTTGAAAATGAAAGAGAAACTGAGGAATCTTGTCATTCTGAATTTCTAACAATTATTCTAAACTACTTCATGAACGATTACAGCAAAACTCACCCCAAATGTTAAGGAGAGATCCTAGGGTCACTGAAGTCTTTTCAGGACAAATAAAGCCACCACTTAAAAGGTTTTTCCTGACCTATCTGCCCCTAAAACTCAGCATTTTAATTTTGTATTACAGAATATGAATGGCTTCACTGCATTTTCATAAAACAAAACGTATCACTAATAAAACTTTGAACAAAAAAGAGGCAGCTCGAAGGAAACTAACTCAGTGTTGTGAGCTCATGTGCGAGCTTTGTTGGTTGTGTTTCATCCTATAAAAGGACGGCCTCAGCGGAAAGTCTGGCACACAGCACTCCTTTTCTAGCCGCTTCTTAAAACTCCCAGGAGGCCAGAGAGTCAGATGTTGAGAGCAGCAAAGGTCTTCACCAAGGTGACCTGCGTGTTCGCCTCTGCTTCACTTCTGTTGTTGTCCCTGGGGCTACCTCTGCTCTCCAGGGCTTTGTGGCGGTGCCTCTCCTCCTGCCGCTTCTTCTTCTCCAGCCACTGCTGTTCTCGCCTCTGTTTGTCTGTGACCTGAGAGAGAAGGCCGAGGTGATGAGTAGGCAGCACGGTGGACTCGAGCTGCCAACTGCTAGAAGGGGAGATGGTGGCAAAGGGCACAGATTGCTTTTCAGCAGGAATAGGGAAAACCAATCTAAGAAGCCAAAGATGATTTACTGTCCACTGCTGCTCAAATTTACATTTAAATTTGTATTTTCTTGCTGAACTAGCAAACAAAATCAATTCCATTCTTCTCATAAACCAACTCAAGAAGACCTAAAGGAGCCAGCCTCATCCAGTGGGAGGTAACACACACACGTGTCAGAGGACGCCTTTCCCCACATAATTTAATGTCCCAGGTAATTCTGACAAAATCCTCAGCAACTTATTGCATCTTTGCCTCTGCTGTGGCTTTTTACGCTGTGTGGCATTTTGAGCTCAGAACTTCTTGGTGAAAATCTTTAAAATGATTCCAAATTCAGTAAAATGGAAGATGTCACATACTACCTGTGGGAGTGAAGGGCGGGGGAGGGAGATGTACCTTTCTGGTAAGCACTTGACAATTTATCAAAAGCCTTTAAAGATTCACATACCCATGACCTTTAACCTGTTCATTCCTCTTCTGGGATTTTATACAAGAAAATAATGCAAAAATCGAAGATTTATACACAAAGGTGTTCGCTGCAGATCATGGCATTTATAAAAAACATGGATAAACAAAAGAATAGCCCACACGTACAGTAATCTTAGGTGGGAAAAGGAGACTTTTCATGTGTACACTGAGGACAATTTTAGGGTGTACTTCCTTCCAATTGTCACTGCATACACCAAAAAGGACAACTGAGGTCATTCTACTTGTTGATGAATCTTTATGCATTCCCCAGATTTTCCACACTAACTACTTTTATAAATCATCAGGAAAATACAAATAAAATGAATCTCCAGTTCCCACCACTGTCACAGAATTACACTAGCCCACCACCTGCCCTTTCGACCCCATCTCACATACCTTTGGGACTTGTTTTTTATTTGCTTTGTTTTCTTCACTAGGGCTGGCCCGTGCCTTATTATTTTCGGTCCTGCCTTCATTTAAGCCCTGATTTCCAAAGATTCTGGCACCACTGCCACCCTCCTCCCATAAAGGGCCACACTGCTTCAGCACTCGACCACTGGGCTCAAGATTCTCTTCTGCATCTTCCAAAGAAAGATATTTCATTAAAATTGAGAACCAAAGAGAGTTACACAGGGTGATGACTGTATGAATGATTCCAAAATTACCTGGGTCCCTAGTTCAGTCAAATGGGAAGTAAGTTTCCTTGAGACAAATTCTAATGTCAAGACAGTGGGAAACATAGGAAGAAAAAACAGGTAAAACTTGGAAGATAAATTTTAAAATAACCCACTGACCAGCCTTTTGATCAGCTTCCTACCAGCCGAGTGCTTTATTAGATAAATTATGTTTTAACATGAATTTTTAGGGGAAAATCTTCCATTTGCACCCAAAACCCAAAAAAGAAACAGGCTCTGAAGCTATGCTGTCCAATGTATTAGCCACCGGCTATATATGGTCATTTACATTTAAATCAAAATTAAACAACATTTAAAATGTAGCTCCCCAGTCTCACTGCACACGTGGCAGGTACATACTATACTGAACAGCACAGGTCACTGGTGGGTGCTGTTTAAAGTCATAAAGACCAAGATACTTACAGAGATCTAAGAAAGTACAGCCAATACATAGTAGATAATAAAACACCCAATCACATGGAGAACTATGATGCCAGAAACAGTATCTGGCATCAGTATTTACTGATACCATTTTAAATAAATGACTTGAGAAATTAATAAGATGTTAACATCTCTTATTTTTCCTTTTTTTATTTTTTTAAGACAGAGTCTCACTCTGTCGCCCAGGCTGGAGTGCAGTGGCATGATCTTGGCTCACTGCAACCTCCGCCTCTCAGGTTCAAGAAATTCTCCTGCCTCAGCCTACTGAGTAGCTGGGAATACAGGCGCATGCCACCATGCCATGCTAATTTTTGTATTCTTAGCAGAGACAGGTTTCACCATGTTGGTCAGGCTGGTCTCAAACTCCTGATCTTGTGATCCACACACCTCAGCCTCTCAAAGTGCTGGGATTACAGGCATAGGCACCCCGACCCGGCCCAGCCATTACATCTCTTTTCTTTCTCTGAGTCACAAATTAAACTTGGTTCAAGTTAAAAAATAAAATCAAAATTACCACAAGTTAATAGAAATCTAAATATTTTGATCAGAAAAACAAGGTATTTCTCTCTCCATTTTATGTTGGTTATCATTTTGGTCATCTAAGGGGATCTTATTTCTAAACAGAGTAATTCTTCCCTGATGCGTCCCCCAGCACCTTGTATTCCCACCCCATTATGTACTACTACACCAGTTTACCATCTACCCTCCACCCCTAAACCATACTCACCCTGAAGCAGGGCCAGGACCTAGTAAAAAATGTCTACACACACAATGTGCTCAATAAACAACTCCTAAATGAATGACAGAACAATTGCCACTTGTGACTTGTGTGACCTGATTAAAAATAAATATTTGGAAAATTACCAACACAACCATTTTGAAGGCTTATAAATATTAGTCATGGACTTACTATTTCTCTTCCCCTGGTTCATCTGAAGCATGGCAATTATTGCAGATTCAATATTATAATTTTCAGCTTCCAGGTTTTGGACTATTAAGTTAAAATCCTATCCAAGAAACAAACAAAAAAAATCACTTCAAAACTCTGGGTATATTTTTCTACCTAGCTCTACTTCAATAATCATAAACATAAAGATGATTAATAGTGAGAATTAACACAAGGTTTCAGAACCCTGTCCATTTAGAAAATGTCAATTTTCAATAAGGTCCCTTGAAATTACCATTTAGTGTACATTTATAAATGAATTCCCTTTATAAGACTGCATTTGTACTACTGTAAACACTATTCAGGAAAAATTAAATCCACAAACTTCCTGAGAATTTTGAGCAGTACTGGGTGAAGTCTAGCAAACTAGAGGGAAATGAATAAACAGCTCTCACTAAGCCATATAAGCTAATCGAACTACAAATCTCATGGGCCTGTTTGGCCCACAAGGTGCCAATATGCTGGAGGTGCTATGAAACCAGGACATAAGCTAGGCACAGCAACGCTTGCTTCTAAATCACTCCTGCATGACGGAAATACTAACTGAACATCCAGTGGCATTACAAACTTTCTGGACAGCATCCTCCACTTCGTCTCTCAGGTCGTCTTCAGAGTCTACTCCCTTTGTCTTGATCTTTTCTCTTTTATTTGATTCATCTTGATGAAGCATCTGAAACTAAAGGAAACAAATAATAATCAGGGAACTATGTTGAAAATCAAACTATGTTCAGAATCTTCAACCTAAGACACTCTAATCTCAAAAAATTCAAATATATAGGGGAAAACATTCTACAAACAACCTTAAGAGAACAGCAATGACTAAGCTACATTTTATCCACTCATTGTGCTTCAAGTCACAACAGAGGAAGTGAAAAGAAAGGCCCAAAAGACAGAATAACTGCTCGGCAAGAAAGGCATTAGCACTTCCAAGGTTTCCGGATGCCAGCACTGGCAGTGACTGCTGCCTCTGACGGCACACAGTTGTCTCAGCTGATTTTCAGAGCCGTGAGCTTCACAGAAAAGGATCCTCTACACTCGCACCTGATGAACTTTTGCACAAAAACAGTGCTGGTCTTGAAGAAACCTACATACAACTTCCCTCTGGTTCCCAAGCCTTATTTGATCATCAGCACACTCAGGGGTAGTGAAGCTCTTGTTTCAGCTGGACAGCCACGGGTGAGCATGACTCATCTAACCTCAAGTGCATACTACCACATTCAGGGAAACTTGTCAATCCAAATCCTAAAGCCACAAAGAACAGTTCACTGGGGGTCCATGAGACCTTTACAACCTGGGCCTTAAATCAGAAAAGCTAAAATCATCCCTCTGTAGCTGCTCAACCACGTTCTTCTTCTGTTTCCCATTAATGCAGGGTGATAGGTAAATGGGCAAAGACAGTTCTGTTTTTCGAATGTAAAAGTATAGTGGAGTCCAGCAACGTGCAGTATATTCCTTAGAATGTTAATACGAAGTATTCTACTATAAAATTAAACCCTAACAATTTGACAAAGAGTTACAAGAGTCTTTGACCCAGCAGTTTCACAGCTTTGACATTTAGCCAAAGGAAATAATATCAAATAGAGAAAAGATTTATGGGCCTGGCACGGTGGCTCATGCCTATAATCCCAGCACTTTGGGAGGCTGATGGGGGTGGATCACTTGACCTCAGAAGTTCAAAACCAGCCTGGGCAACAAAGTAACACCCCATCTCTACAAAAAAATACATAAAGTTATTCAGGCATGGTGGCATGTACCTGTAGTCCCAGCTACTCAGGAAGCTGAGGTGGAAGGATGGCTTGAGCCCAGGAGGTGGAGGTTGCAGTGAGCCAAGATTGCACCACTACACTCCAGCCTGGGCAACAGAGCTAGACCTTGTCTCAAAAACAAAAAAAGAAAAGAAAAGAAAAAGAAGGAAAAGGGTTATGTAAAAGTGCTCACAACAGTGTTACTTATAGTGGTGAATGACTGGAAACCACCCAAAGGCTTTATAATATGGACGTGGTTAAATAGCCACTGTAAATCCACAGAATGACGCCTTCATTCCCACTAACGGAAGTAGCACAATAATCACCCCCACCATTATTACTTCACAGTGTTTTGGAGGTAACAGCCAAAGCAATTAGCCAAAATAAATTATAAGATTAAAAAGAAAAAAGAAAAGTAATCTGTCTTCGCAGATGATACAATTCTATAACTGAAACAAACAAGAGAATCAACAAAAAAACTACTGCAAACCAAAAACATTACAGCAATCATATACCTGATAAGAATCTAGCATCTAAAATATATATAATGTGCGTGTGTGTGTGTGTGTGTTGTGTGTATATATATATATATATATATATATTTTTTTTTTTTTTTGAGATGGAGTGTCGCTCTGTAGCCCAGGCTGGAGTGCAGTGGCGCAATCTCAGCTCACTGCAACCTCCACCTCCCGGGTCCCGGTTCAAGCAATTCTCCTACCTCAGCCTCCCAAGTAGCTGGGATTACAGGCACAAGCTACCATGCCCAGCTAATATTTTTGTATTTTTAGTAGAGACGGGGTTTCACCATGTTGGCTGGTCTGGTCTCGAACCCCTGACCTCATGATCCGCCCGCCTCGGCCTCCCAAAGTGTGGGATTACAGGCATGAGCCACCGTACCCCACCAAATCTAGAATATATTTTAAAAAGCTTTTACAACTCAAAAACAAAAAGGCAGAACCCAATTCAAAAACAGGCAAAAGGGCCAGGAGCGGTAGCTCACGCCTGTAATCCCAGCACTTTGGGAGGCCAAGGGGGGCGGATCACAAGGTCAGGAGTTGGAGACCAGCCTGACTAACATGGTGAAACCCCATCTCTACTAAAAATACAAAATTAGCCGGGTGTGGTGGCACACGCCTGTAATCCCAGCTACTTGGGAAACTGAGGCCAGAGAATCACTTGAACCCGGGAGGTAGAGGTTGCAGTGAGCTGAGATTGCACCACTGCACTCCAGCCTGGGCAACAAAAACCGGACTCCATCTCAAAAAAAAAAAAAACGGGCAAAAGACTTGAATAGGCATTTCTCCAAAGATATACAGATGGCCAAAAAGCACATGAAAAGATGTTCAATGTCATTTGCTATTAAGAAAATGCAATTCAAAACTTTAAGATACTAACTAGGATGACCGTTTAAGAAAAAAAACAAGTGTTGGAGAGGATGAAGAGAAAGCAGAGCCTTCATATGTTACTGCTGGTAAGTAAAACAGTGCAGCTGCTGTGGAAAACAGTTTTGCAGTTCCTCCAAAAGTTAAATTTAGATTTATCATATGACCCACTAATTCCACTCCAAGGTATATCCAAAAAGACTGAAAATAGGTTATTTGTACAAATACTGTACACAACTACTCACAGCAGCACCATTCTCAATAGCCAAAAGGTGGGAACAACCTAAACACCCATTAACAGATGAATGAGTGCACAAAAAATAATCTCTCCATACAATGGAATATTATTCAGACATAAAAAACAATGAAGTACTGATACATGCTACACCACCAATGAATCTCAAAAGCATTACACAGAGTGAAAGAAGCCACAGAGAAAAAGTCACATACTATATAATTCCATTTACGTAAAATGTCCAGAATAGGCAAATTCATAAAGCAAAAAAAGGCAGACTGGTGACTGAGAGGGGAGAGGGGGGAACTGGGAGTGACTGCTTAATGGACATGGGGTTTTCTTTCTGGGGTGATGAAAATATTTTGGGACCGTTCAGAGGAAGTGGTTGTACAACAAGCATTGTGGGTGTACTGAGTACCACTCAATTGTATACTTTCAAGTGATTCATTTTATGTTATGTGAATTTTGCCTTAATTTTTAAAAAGAGAGGGAGTTCGGTGGGATACCTAAATATGCAATTAACATTCTGTTAATTAACAGCTCTCATAGACAAATGATAACCAGCTAGAAAGTATAAAAGATCTCTTTACAATAGAAACAAAAAACACAAAACACCTAAGAATAAACTCAACAAAAAATGGGCAAGATCTATATGAAGAAAATGTTCCTATGGATGACAAAGTCAATTAAACAATGAAAGACTCAACATCAAAAAGATGTCAGCTTTTCCTTATTCTATTAACTTAATGAGATTCCAATTTTTAAAAACTCAATAGGGCCAGGCACGGTGGCTCACACCTGTAACCCCAGCACTTTGAGAGACCAAGGATCACTTGAGGTCAGGAGTTTGAGACTGGCCTGACCAACATGATGAAACCCCCGTCTCTACTAAAAACACAAAAATTAGCCAGGCATGGTGGCAAGTGCCTATAATCCCAGATACTCAGGAGGCTGAGGCAGGAGAATCGCTTGAACCCAGGAGGCAGAGGTTGCAGTGAGCTGAGATCGCACCACTGCACTCCAGCCTGGGTGACAGAGGGAAACTCTGTCTCCAAAAAAAAAAAAAAAAAAGCTCAATAGGATTTATTTTGAACTACATATTGATTCTAACATTCATTAAAAAAAAAAAGGCAAGAACATAGGAAACTCTAAAAAAGAAAATGAATTCTGAGTGAAAAAATTCCACCAGATTTTAAAATATACTAACTAAAACAATGAGGCATCAACATGTGAACAGGGAGATCAGTGGACCAGAACTCAATGTCTAGGAATAGACCCAAATGCATATGGGAATTTAGTACATGGGGAAAGAAAAAATGGCACTTTCAATCAGCGGAGAAAAGATGTATAATTAATCAATGGTGTGGGTACAACTAGGTAATCACAAGGGAAATACAAAGTTGGATCCATAGCCTCATACCCTTACGTGAATATAAATTCCAAATGAAGCCAAGATGTAATTTTTTTTTTTTAAGTGAAAGTATGAGCTGGGTACAGTGGCTCACACCTGTAATCTCAACACTTTGGGTGGTCAAGGCAGGAGGGTCACTTGAGCCCAGGAGTTCGAGACCAGCCTGGGCAACAAAGTGAGACCCTGTCTCTACAAAAAAATAAAAAATTAGCCAGGCACAGTGATACACAGCTGTGGTCCCAGCTACTCAGGAGGATCCCTTGGGCCTGGGAACTTGAGGCTGCAGTGAAACATGATCATATCACTGCACTCCAGCCTGGGTGACAGAGTGAGACCCAATTTCAAAAAAATATAAATTAATAATTAAGTGAAACTATGAAAGTAATAAACTACGGGAGAATTCTTTTTAACCTCAGAATGGGAAAGATTTTCCTAGTTATGCCCCAAAATCAAAAGGGCATATAAGAAAATCATAACAAATTTAACCACGTAAAAATCTAAAATTCTTTCACAGCAAAGACCACAGGAGAAAGAACAAAAAGACAAATGACAGAGTGCAAAAAACTATCTGCAACTCATATCGCAGACAGAGCTTAATTTCCCTAATACATAAAAAGCTCCCCAAAATCATTAAGACAACTTAATAAGGAATAAAATGAATACCATTTACAAAAAAGAAAACAGAAATACGTCTTAAACAGAGGAAAAGATGCATAAATAAGAAAAATGCAAATTAAAACTAGGTAAGGTAAACAATTTTTGCCCTAACAATGAAAAGGATTCAAAAATTTGGTAATACTGTGTTGTCGAAGGGACAGGAAAAGAGCTACATATACCACGTGGGAGTTTAAACTGGTGAAATCTTGTTAGAAAGTAATTTGACAACACCTATCAACATCCTCTGATGCGGCAAGGACCTTCTAGGAATGTATCCCACAGACACATGTGTGGAATGAGGTACGTAAAAGGTACTGAACATTACTTGTAATAGCAAAGGGTTGGAAGCCATCTAAAAGCCCATCAGTAACTGACTGGTCAAAAATATTACAATGCATCTATATAACAGAACACTATGTAGCCTTTAAAAAGGATACAGGAAGTTTCTTATGTACTCCATGAATTAAATCCCAAGACATGTTAAACTTAAAAAGCACAGTGCAAGATGTACGTGTGGGATGTATAGTATATGTAGGATGCTACAACTAGTGATGGGGAGAGTGTAAAATGGCAAAAGTGGAATATGTGCACATACACGTATGCTTGCTTGGTATGTGAACTACAGGAGATTTTATAATATACTGATATCACTTACTGCATCCAGGGAGAACAGTGTGCCTGAAGGGCAAGGGTAGGAGAGTGACTTTCACTATATATCCCATTATATATTTTGAATTCTAATCCATGGACAGATAGGACCTATTCAAGAATTAAAATTGCCAGGCACCGTGGCTCCCAACATGTTGGGAGGCCAAGGCCGAAGGATCACTTGAGCTCAGGAGTTGGAGGGCCACCTGGGCAACATAGTGAAATCTCACCCCTCAAAAAATTAGAAAATTAACCAAACATGGTGGCACACACCTGTAGTCCTAGCTACTCAGGAGGCTGAGGTGGGAGAACTGCTTGAGCCCAGGAAGACGAGGTTGCTGTGAGACATGATGGTGCCACTGCACTCCAGCCTGGGCAACACAGCGAGACCTTATCTCAAAAAATAAATAAAATTGCTTTAAAAACAATGGCTGTGGATAGTGTGTAAAAACATGAGAAAAGGTTTATGTGATAATGTTAATTTTTAAAAACAGGGAAACAAACCTATATAAATACAATGTCAACCATGTTTTAATGGATTAAATAACTGAAAGGAAATCTACCAAAACAGTAACAAAATCTACATTCAGGTAGCTGAGTTGACTTTGTGTGTTTTTATTTTCTTCTTTACCTTTACTATATTTTTCAGATTTCAGATATGAAGCATGGATCAAGGCAGGCGTGGTGGCTCACGCCTGTAAACCCAGCACTTTGGGAGGCCAAGGCGGGCGGATCACCTGAGGTCAGGACTTAGAGATCAGCCTGACCAACATGGAGAAACCCCGCCTCTACTAAAAATACAAAATTAGCCAGGCGTGGTGGCACATACATGCCTGTGATCCCGGCTACTCGGGAGGCTGAGGCAGGAGAATCGCTTGAACCCAGGAGGCAGAGGTTGCAGTGAGCCGAGATCAAGTCATTGCACTTCAGCCTGGGCAACAAGAGTGAAACTCCATCTCAAAGAAAAAAAGCATGATTAATCTTAAAACATAAAAATAATTTAAAAATTCTATGTATCTTATACGCACACAATCGTAACTATCAGCTATTAGGAAAAGCAAAAAAACAAGCAATTTTATCTGCCACTCTCACCTAAACTAAAAAATAAAAAAATATTTTAAAAATCAGGCCCACAGATTCTTAATGCCAACTTTCCACAAAACCATCACTGGCTTTTAGCTCCAAACAGACAGCTCTCGACCTGTTTCCTGTAGGGCTGAGAATAAGGAAGAAAACCGAGGCCTCACTCACATCCGTCTGGAGATGTGCAGGTGCCTCTGAGTTGTCATTGATCCTCCGAACACTGTCGTAGTGCTCTCCGTACCGATATGCGATGTGTAACTCCCTCACGCTGCTCTTATCTGTGCCACGAATCTGTAGACAAAAAAAAGGGGCCATGCCAGTGAGGATCTGAACGCTGTCAACTTCTGGAGACAAATGCCCACCTGGACTGCTGAGGAAGCCCAGTCAGCAGTTCCATGCAGACACGAATTGGGAACATGCCTAGGATATGTCATAAGCAATTTCCAAATTATCTCCTTCCTATGCCTGCAGGCTTCTATGTGCTTATTTAACATGTAATTCTATGGAAATAAATCCATGTAAGAAATTAAAAAACCAGGGGCAGACTTGCAATGAAGTTAAATAAGTTTAAGCTTCAGAGGCTTTTAAGTTAAATAAGCTTAAGCTTCAAAGCCTCTGGAAGGCCCAGGGGCAGATCCAGATTTGTTGAGCTTGAAGCCCTAACTATGTGAAGGCTCTCTGAAGAAAAAAATGCAAAATTACAAATATAAAATTGATGGAACCTCCCCCAAGACCTAGAAAGGGAGTCATACAAATGAGTGGCCTGACACTTCATTAGCTTTAAGGTAAATCCACCCCTTTCATTAAAACGAAAATAGCATTTTCTGTTAACCAAGTGAAAAACATTATCAACAACAAACTCAAATCTCCCACCTACATCAACTTCAAAACAAAAATACAGTAAAGCAGTACTGCTGCCCTGCTCAACCCTGGAGGCACCACTCACAAGATATTCTATGTGAACTATACCCCTGATGCACAGCCCAAGAATGGGGCTCCCTAGAGTCGTGCAGTACAGAAGCCCTAAGGTCTGGGCATACCCCAAATAAAACCACCAGCTCCACAGAAACTCTCATTCTGACTTTGTCCCTCAGAAAGCCCAGTAACTTTGTTTAAACTCCAAAACATCAGCACATTCTTTTTACTGAAAGTCACAGGTAGTAAGATACTACCCTAATTTAAACAGTATCTGTGGTCTAAAAACAAACCACAAACCGTGGAGACAGGAACTACACAAGGCTAGATGTCAGTAGTATGGAAGGTTTTTCCAGTAGAGTACACAGACCTCAAGTGCAGAGGGTCTGGTTTAGACACATACAAAATAGCACCATTTGTCTCCCAGAAGAGCAATGGGAAAGGAAACAGTTTATTAGAATCTTTGAATGACATAATCTCTGAAGCACTTACATACTTAATAATATACATACATTATGAATAGAAAAAATAACTGGAGGAATATTCATCAAATTGTTAACTGTGACTTTCATGGGCAGATTACAGAGGACTTGCATGTTCTATGTTACACATATCTAGATTGTTCACAGGAGCACATATTCCAATTATAACCAGAAAAAAAATGTAAGGTTTCTATATCTCCATTGTGTGGATATAAGCCTACTCTTTATTAATGCAAGAGCTCATAACCATGACAGTAGCAACCAATGGAGTTTCAGTTCTTAAATTTTATAAGATGCTTCACTGGGGTAGGAAGACACAGGGGGTACCAATGGAAATATTAATACATTTATTTTAAAAATATATACTTTCAATGCTCAGGAATTTATGAAAGAGAACACTACAGAAATAAATTTGAAAAAAAAATTACCTATGCAGAACTGTCTTCCACAACTACCTAGGTAACTAAGAAACTTTGGGAAAAAAGTCACCAGTGGAGGAAAAGGCAAGCTGATTACTGAGTTGGTACTGAGTATTTTCCTTCAAAATGGGGATCATTACGCTGTGTATTCAAATGATTTTGGTAACTTCTGCCAAAGAGTGTAAGTTTAATGACTAAAAATTAGAACAAAGGGGTAACCAGCATTCTTGCTCAAACATCACCCTTAGAAAGAGCGCCCCATGGAAAATATGATAGCTCTATCTGGGGTCGGGAATCGCAACACCACCCCAAAGAACACACACAGATACTGTTTCACTCCTGCTCATTCTGTCCCCATAGGGTAAAACTTCTCACCGTCCCTGGAGTATCTTATTTTGTTGTGGCATAATTTTGTTAAAAGGACACTGTACCAGGGACAAAGGCTAGTTTAATATGACATTCTGGAAAGGCAAAACTGTAAGGACAAACCAGAGAACGGCTACAAGAGGCTTGGTATTGGGGGAGGCGGCCCGTGACTACAAAGAGCCTGAAGTGACTTTTTGGAGAGGAGACTGGTCTATGTGTTGATAGTGGTGGTGGTTACATGACTGCATTTGTCAAAACACATAGAACTATACACTTGGAAAAGGAAGAAGTTTGCTACATGTAAATTTTATCCTTATAAACCTATTTTAAATCAGCAAACGCTGTGACTGAACAATTTACAAAGGAGTATATGCAGGTGCCATATGGAAAAAAAAAAAAGGCACTATTACCTTTATGCTAATAATAATATATAAGGACAAAGAAGTGTGTGTATATATGTGAATATGGATACGTGTGTATGTGTTTTAAATGTGTGTAAAAACATTCTGGTATGTTCCTTTCTAGTTACATATCAATGTTTTTATAGCCAAGTGTGTGTGAAAGACAGGAATACTCACTAAAACATTAACAGCAATAATCTCCCTCTGGGTGATTTAGTAAAATTTTAAATATAATTTTTAACAAAATATTTTTCTTGCCTTTATGAGCTTTTTCCATTTTCTAACTTTTCTACAATTACCGTATTTTAACTTTTTTAATTAGAAAAAGTGAGAAATGGGGGAGTGGTGGAGCAGGGCAGGGTGGGTGGGGAGATGAACTGAAATCACACGCCCAGTCTTTAGGAGCTGAGGTACAAAGCAACAAGCAGCACTCTGACTTTAGGGGGTGGCAGCCTGTGTTTCCACATTAGGTTCTCTGTCCCCAACCTGCCCAATTAGCTGCCTGTCAAAGAATATTTAGAGCATTTATAAAGATTTCTAAATTATACTCCAGACTCCATTTGTACACAGCACAGGGATTACTTCGGAGCCACCACGAGATTCTTGTCTTTGGTTACTCTGCATAACTCGATGTCACAGGTCAAGCCCCACCATCTTTGGATATTCCAAAGCTGATGTGTAAATACGAGCTTAAGATAAATGTTTAAATAGGTGACCTACCTGCCACAAAGGGGCATTAAGTTGATGAATCACTACATTCAATTGATGATTTCTTGCAAAGGCTACAATTGCATCATTGCCAGCAAAAGTACCAGGCTTTGCCAAACTGGCCACTGCATGGAAACAGAAAAGAAAAATGAAGTCTTTATAGCGGAAAAATCCAAATGCAAACATGCTTTGGTATTTACTTATGTTCCAAATAATAAGAGACAAGGATATATATCTGAAAAGTCCATTAATTTTGTCAGAGTCTAGGAATTTAGCCAGTTGAACAATACAAAGACTGCTACTCGGAAGAACGCTAGTCATTCATAAAGCAAGGAACCATTTATTTATTCCTTCAATGTTTACTGATTACTTCCAATGTGCTAACTCAACAAAAGGCAGTGGATACATAATAAACACAATAATCTTAGCAGCCTGAATTAGAGAACGGTTATTACGTGTCAAGTACTGGTCTAATCAAGTCTCATAGATAAGTACTATTATACACACCATTTTATACATGAGGAAACTCAGATGCAGAATAGCTGAAAACCGTGCCAAGGTCACAGAGCTGGTACACAGTGGAGATGAGGTTTCACTGAAGCAACCTAACGCCAAGGTCCTGGCTCTTGGCCACTCGATCAATTTACCCTCATGGAGTTTATAACCAGTGAGGGGCAAACAAGATAGGCACTAATGATGCACAAGCGCCTCGGGAAGGGCATGTGCAGTAAGAATATGGCCTTGCCCAAAGAGAGGTCTGGCCTAGGCTCCTGAGAGGTCACTTCTAACCCTCTAGAATTCCCAAAGGAGATGGGAGTGTCTGTTATTCATGATGGGCCCCTCCACCACACCTGGTATCAGCCCTTTGTGGTGGTGATGGGGTGAGAGGGGAGACTGAGTTCAACCACTTAGACAAGCAATAAATCAATAAGCAAACCAAAACAAAAACCTCTGGACACCAAAGTTGGGGTGAGCTTCCCCAGACAATATTCTATGTATACCATCACACACAGATGCCAGGAGGAGAACATGCCCTGAAGACAGCAGAAGCTTCTAGTCTGGAACCTTCCCAGACTGCCCTATGCACTCTTCCTTTGGCTAGCATTGATCTGTACCCTTTCCCTGTAACAAACCACAACAGCTTTCAGTGAGTTCTGTGAGTCCTAGTACCATATTATGGAACCTAAGGGTGGGTCTGAGACACTCCCAACTTGCAGATGGTATCAAAAGTTGAGGGAAGTCTTGCAAGGACTATGCTCTCAAAACCCTGCAGTTTGGCTAATTCCGGGTGGTGAACATAAGCCAAAGTGGAAGTGAGGAAGAGGAGGTAATGCGCAGCAGATGAGCTTCTCAGCTGAGGATAAGCTGATACTCAAAGGACAAGGAGGAGTTAAGACAGGAGTTAAGACAGATGATGTTCCAAGAAGGGGCCAGACAGACAGGGAGAGCGAGAGAAAGAAACCCTAGTGTGGCAGGAACTGGGCATGCTGAGATGGAAGGGTGGAGGAAGTGAGAAATGTTGCAGGGAATGGCAAGAGCTGAGGACAGAGAAATAAGAAAATCCCAGGTCATGAAGAACTAAAAAGTCTGGGCTTTATCCTGAGGCCAATGGGGAGCCACCAACAGGTTTTAGGCAGAGGAAAGACACATTTAGAGCCCACTCTGGTTGTAATGTAGCAAGAGACAATGGTACCAAACAGTACTGAGGAAATCTAAGCAAATGGCCACAGAGGTCTGATCTTCAAGGTAGCAGCAGTGAAAGCAAAACTACTGAGTTAGAGTGTAAGATGTAATGAACGGGTTTGAGGAGGGAGGGAAGACGAGCATTAAGAATACCCAGGTTCTGATCTGGGTATCTGTACAGTTGGGGGAAAGATGCTGCTGATTCTCTGAAGCCACAGTCTAAAAAGAAAGAATAATCCTAAAGATACAGCCAGACGCAAGGGTGGCCAGGTCCTCACCAGTCTAGTGAACCATTCGTTTATTTACTCATTCAACAAACACTTTAGGATGCCCATCAGAAGCTGGGCACTGCCGCTCTGCAAAACAAAGACATGGTCCCGGCCCTCAAGAATCTCACAGTACAAGGTAGGCAGACTGACATTAAAAACAGGTAACTATGACTCAAGACGGATAAATGTAATAAGCCAAGCCTTCAATTGACACACAAAGAGAATGTGCAGACTTCCAGGTTTCTTTTCATTTCTGCTCTGGTCGTCAAAGCCACTTTTCACTTCTGTGATGCTCAAACTCTTATGCAGCTCCAAGCAACAGGCATGCATAGAGTCATTTCAAGAAAACACCTTTCACTGTTCATCTACAGCGTCTATCACCTTGGCAACTGAAGATTTGAGTTCTCTATCCTGTAACACCCCAAATCCACCATGTCATCTTCACTGACAGTGTTCAAAGTGGAGTTTCACATCACAAACTAACACCGCTTCATCCAAAATGATGTTTTAATGGAATTAATGACACAAATTCATTTCATACAGCACTAAACTACAATATTTGTCCCATATATATACATTTAATTTTTAAACTGCTGACTATCAGGTAAACTATGTCTATCTGCTAGCCAAAAAGTAATCCCAGGAGATGGACCATCTGAACTCAGTGGCCGGTACAACCGCCCACTGGAAGTTTTGCTGTTCTGTGTCTGGTGCCTAATGAGAAAGTTATTTCCTAGTGAGGAATGGGAAAGGCTTTGTGATCACTGATAGCTTTCCTCCCACATGTTTCCCACCTGCTGGCCTCCCCCTTGCTTACAGCCACCTACCCATTCCCTAAGCAGAAACTTCAGAAGGACCCTTGCTTCCTCTACCCTCCTCACCTCCAGTGCGTCCTGTCAATTACACTGCCACAGTGTGGCTTGGTTTGAGCCTTACTCATTATCCTGCCTTGACGGAGACCTCCTCTACTCTCATCTGGCCAATGTGGAGAGCCTTCTAACTAGTCTCCCTTCTCAGTCTCTCCCCCATCCATTCTTGACATGGCCTCCAGAGTTAGCTCTCTAAAACACAGGATCCATTCTTTCCTGATAAGAGACAGAAAAGTCTATAAGCCCTGTGACGAAAATGCCATTTGTAAAACATATCAGCAGCGAGCATAGTAGATCCTCAATAAATATTTGTTGAAATTAAAGTTTATAAGTTCATATGCATTTTCTATAAAATCTGTGCCTATTAAATAGGAACCAATTAAAATCACTGACTGACTTGCCTCAAAGAAAACAGATTGTGTTTGGGGTTTTGGTGAGAAATTAACATGACTTTATTGGTTTTTCTAATTTTAAAAGTAATACATGATCATCTAAAAGTCAGAAAAAGTCTACAGAAGATAATTTAAAATACCATAGTTCCACCATCCCCAGATGGCTAACGCTTACTAAGAGCTTATTTTAATTTTGTTATCTAATTTAATCTTCACCAAAAAACCCTATAAGATAGATGCTATTATTATCTCCCTTTATAGAAATTTAAAGAGAATGAGTAATGTTTGAAAAATAAGTGAAGCTAAGAATTAACAAACAAAATGTTAGTGTCTTCCAGACTTTTTCTACTGTGCCCGTATGTGTATACCTTTTAAAAATAGGATCAATCTGTACACACCATTTTATAGCCTGCTCTTCCCACCCCAATGAGTAAGAAGTCATCAAGAGCTTTTCAGATCAATTAACATCACCATGTTTATTAAGGGCAAACACAGTAATACCTACTGATACCCAACTACCTAGCATGCCGCCAATGATCAAGTAGGCAAATAAATATTTGTTGAATAAATGAATGTCATGATTTATATAACCAAACACTTGGCTGGGAGGGTGGAGGATGTAGGGACTTAATTCCCCAATGCATGACTCCTGAAGGATCCAATATCCCACAGTGAACCTACCATGCTTCTCAAAAGGAATGTCATCTTCTACAAAGGGTTCAAAATCTTCCCGCTGCTTTATCATGTAGTCCACCGTCTCCTGCCTGTGCTTGAGATGATTTCGTGAGTGTCCCTCCAATTGATCACCAAGAGCTCTGAACAAGCAATTGCTGTCAAAACAACAACATGGGTCAAGACCTTTCAAAAATGAACTTAGTTCATCTAAAACATGCTTCGTGCCAATTATCCATGGAAGTATTTTGTGCGCACAGAAGTAAAGCCTCAACTCTAACAGTCCAGGATTCTTCCAAGACCCAGGGGGACAGCACAAGGGCATATTCAACCACATTACCTCCTTGAGAGGCAGCAAACAAGGATTTTATTCCCCATGTACCAGCCGGCTGACTCCAGGAGAGTCATTAAACTTCCCCAGGCCTCAGCTGCTTCAACAAGTGGAGCCGATGATATACTAACCACCTGACTGTAAGGTCCAGACCTTATAGGCCAGTCCATGTCTAAGGCCTATGATTCACAGATCCTCTTCCAAAATGATGTCTTCATACTGCCTCTTTTCTAAAACAAGTTCCACTACAGCTGCCCAGCTAAGTAATCATTCATTTAACAAGGAGTACCCAAAAAACAACAATTTGTCAAGCTCCCGATACAAACAACTGAACTCAACACTCTGGGTCCTAAGAACATAGTGGAGAAAGTCAGGAGAAGGAAAGCGCTTGGACAACAGTTGTACTGTGGAAAGACACTTCCTCCTTGCGTCCTCACCTGTCACCCAGAGAGCAACAATGCCATTGTTATTCCTGCCAAATGAAAACTTTAAACACCATATTTTGTTTCTCTCAAATTAAAATACTGGTAATAAACAGTAAGAGTTATCTTTACTTTCAAACCCCTCAAAGGCTTCTAAATTCCAAACTATATCACAAACACAGAGGCTCAGATACAGAGACTGAAACAAGACAAATACAATCTGGTATCCTTAAAACTATGGAAATAAACAGTTCTGAAGCCAAACAGTTGCCCAGTTTTACACCAAACTGTTTATTCTTCCAAATGAAAAACTATGATACTCTAATTCCAAAATATAAACTCATCACTTTCAGAAAGATTTCATGTCTAAATGTGTAGGAGAAAAGGAGGTTTTGTTTTTCAACTCAGAAAAGGGTGAAATTTCAACAGAAAGCTATAGAAAGGCGGAAATCTCTTCTAATGTATAAGAATATATACTCTTTTTTTTTGGCAGGGGAAGGGAGAATTAAGACAGATTCTATAAATTAAAAAAGCAAGAAGCTTTGCTACAATCTAAGATAAGATTCTAGAAGGGACTGGAATATAGAGTTCTACAGGCTAGACAGAGGTGTCCTGCTAAAATCTGATAATGGTAGTCTTTTTTCAGGCATGGGAGAAAAGTAAGCTAATGGATAAAACAATTTCAATTTCAAGCTTTTCTCTCAAACTTTTCTTAAACCTTTAGCATCTGTCACCACTAACCTATTCTCGAATCTAGTTTAAGAGATGTGATTTATCACAAATTTATGTATTTAGTTATTTTACATTTAATGTACCAAAATTCATGGTATTCTACAGTTACACATTTGCTAAGAACTTTTAATAACATGAACAAATGTTCTCCAGAAAAGCCAAAAAAGTAGGTGTAAAACTGTATACGCTACATGAGCTCAACCATGTTCATCTATACACTATATACATACACAGGCACAGAAACACACACCAATCTATGCCAAGAAAATACACAGAAACAATCACTTAAATCGTTCTTACAATGTGCCAGGGACTGTTCTAAACACACTATATGTATTAAACATGTTTAGTCCTCACAACTCTGAGACAGGTCCTATTACCAGCTCCCAGGGGAAACCTGCCCAAGGTCACAAAACTAGTGAGTGGTAGGCCCAGGACTCAAGTCCAAACAATTTGGCTCTCACTCAAATGTCAACCCCAAAATGACAGCCATATTGCCCCTGGGTAGTAGAATTAAGCGTAATGTTTAAGAGTAATTGCTATATTTTTAAATATGCTTTTCTATACTTCCCAAACCTCGAGATCACTAAAAACAAGTCCGAATAGACAAATCATTTCCTTTTCTGACAGGATTACAAGGTAATGAACAAACGCTACAGTGACCTGGGTTTCCTTAGGGGAGCCCAACAAGAGCACTCAAGAAACTCATCTAGAACAAAGCACCACTGTCTGGGCCACTTCCTGAGTTCACAATCTCATCCATAACCTACAGCAGGGCTTCTCAATCGCCACATTATTGACGTCATCCACGATCATTTTTGTCATGGGAGGCAGTCCCATGCACTGTAGGAAGTTTAAGAGAATACTCGGCCTCTGCCAGTAGCACTTCACTACCCTCCTCCCCATCAGCTGTGACAACCAAAAATGTCTCCAGACATTGTCAAATGTCCCCTGGAGGGCAAGATCATCCCTGCTTGAGAAGCACTGTGCTATAGGGATATATGTCAGGTCTTGCATTTGAGTTCACAAAAACAACCAATTACATAAAGAGCATGCAAATGTTTTGAGTGCACAACAATTTAGTATTAGACAATCCTGCAAGACAGGCACCAAAAAAACCTAACATGCTCTCTAAGGTGCAGTAATAATAGTAAATGTGCAGAAAAAGGAGAAGGTATTGTTCTATTCTTTGAGGTCAGACCACAGTTAGGGTACTAGGTACCATTCTAGCTACTGTATGTTACGAGCGGTATGTTCAGATAAGATGATGTGGCTTTAAATAAAATATGAAGAACTACTAGTGATGTTTAGCCTAAAGAAGGCCCAGGGGGACACGATCAATACCTCCAACTGTAAGGTGAAATTAAAATTATACTTGTATAATAAAACTAAAGCCTGGAAGCCATAGAGACATAGATTTTGGCAAATAAAAGGTAATTTTACCTTAGCTCTATAGAGGTAGACTATATAGACTAATGATTTTGCAAATTTCTATAACTAGCAATTCACAGCAATTGTCTAGATATGTGTTAATAGTGACTGCTAACCACATGTAACTACTGAGCACCTGACGTGGCTATTCCACAGTGAGACGTGCTATCAAGTGTAAAATACTAGATTCTGAAGAGGTCACATAAGAAAATATGAAATCATTAATCACTTTTATATTGAATTCTATGTCAAAAATAGTAGTATTTTAGATATAACAGCTTAAATAAAATACATTAAAACTAGTTTCACCTGTTTCTTTTAATGTGGCTACCGGAAACATTTTAAATCACGTATGTGGTTCACATTCCATTTCCATTGGACAGTACTGATCTAGATCACTGATTCTCAAAGTGTGTTCCTTGACTAGGAATCTCAGTATCCCCTGGGAACTTGTTAGAAATGAAAATTCTGGGGCCCCACCCAGGCCTACTGAATCAGACATTCTCAGGTGGGGGGCCCAGCAATCTAGCCCTTCCAAGTGTTTCCCTAGCACTCCAGGTGGTTATGTTGCATGCTAAAGTTTGAGAAACCCTAGTCTAGAATCTAGACTCTAACTCAGTCATTCTCAATTATGGATGCATACAAGAATCATGTGTGAACCTTTAAAAAAAAATCAATAACCAGGCCCCTACTCTAAGATTCTGATGCAGTTGATCTAGAGGACAGCACAGGCCCGGAATTTTTTCAAAAGTTCCTCCCCAGATATTCTAGTATGGCACTCAACTGAAAACCACTGAGCGAGGCACAAAAGATACCACTGCTGTTCAGGTGATACAGGCACTAATTAGACAAGATGACATGTGAATGCCCTTCTACTATTATGACCCTACAATATTAAAAACAAAACTAAAATAAAAACTAAAACTACTTAATAATCGAGATAAATAGCTAAAATGAGTGACTCTTCAACGTTTTAATTTTAGAACACTGCTAATGACTAATGTAATTTAGAACTACGTTTAATAAGACACAACTAGATATAGTTCAGAGAGATGTTAACATCGTCCTGCCTAATACAGTTACACATTGTTTTCACACTACAGCCAATCATGTTTTCAAGGACAATGTCAAGGTTAAACTAGTTCTTGTTTTGAAAAATGAATCCAGTTTATGTGCGTCCACCTCCAGACAACACGCCAAATACGAAGCTGGTCCAGGATGCATTACGAAACCCTCTAAGTAGCTCCCGAATTAATCTATGTTAAGCTGACTCAACTCATGTAAAGGCTATCCTACAAGATGCTGGCTAATTCATCCCTAAACTTACTCTCAGGTTCCAAAAAGCTACAGGTACCATTGTGCCAACAGTGAAGACGCCTGTAGCTAGATACCATACCAGGCGACTCCAGACCGCACACGTCTGAATGACAAGAGGGAAGGCTAGAGATGCCAACTGTTTTTGAACAGTCTTTAACTTCATTATATTTCACCCTGAGTCCTTAATAAATATTAATATAAGAATCTGTTGACACCTGCCAACCCACCACATATACAGGAAACACCATCCCCTGCAGTGATAAAGTCTGTTATCACCACATTCGAAAGGGCTACAATACTGAAGAGGGCTGAACCACAGTCCATCTAATGGTACTCAGGTGAGGCACTTGTGAACAGAAGGTGGTTAGCTTCATGAAGCCCACACAAGAGGAAATATCACCATCATTTTATCTAACATTGTCCAAAAACAGGGACCTTGGAAGAGACACAAGCACTGCAGTCGAACTGGTCTCTGTAGCCTAGCTTCACTGCCCGTTACTTCTACGCTTGTGCCCTACACTACTGTCACCCCGAACAACCTGTGGATCTCCCAAATATAACGCGTCCTTGTGCCTCTGTATATACTCCTCCTCAGATGGGAACGTTCTCTTGGTGTACTCCTATTGGTCCTTCAGGACCCAATCAGAGCATGACCCACTTTGAGAAGCATCTAGCAGTGTATTCAATGAATATTTACCAAATGAATGAGAAGGCCTTCCTACGAATTCATAGTGGTAGCCTTTTCCTTCTCAATAATACCACTATAATCAGTCACCGTTCCTAAAAATATATCAAACTATATTTTAATTATTTGTATCACTTGTTCTCAAAGTGTGGCCCAAGGGACTGGAGATGCGGGAAGGTCTCTGATACTCTTTCAGGGTATCTATGAGTTCAAAACGAAGACGTAATTTACCCTTTTCATTCTCATTCTCTCACAAGTGCACAGTGGAGTTTTCCAGAGGCTACCTGATATATGAAGTTATCACTCTGATAGCTAATGGAATGTGTTGTGTATTCTTGTGTTTTAAAACTTTCACTTTCTAATAAATACTCACAGCTATAACCCACATAAAGAAAAGCTCTTTGGGTTCCTCAGTAATTTTTAACAATGCAAGAGATCTTAAGACCAAAAAGGCTAAGACCCATTGTTACAAGTTTCTACCTTAGGCTATATATGAACTACTTAAGTATCTTAGTCATCAACATATTCCCAGCACCCTACTTAAGGTGTGCTAAATTAACTTGGAGAAGTACGCTCTGTGTGTATGGGGGGTGTGGGGGGTAGGGGGTAGTACCCCCCAAAGTTTCCCATAACCTTATGAAAGCCCCCTCAAGAGTTTACAACTTCCTGTGCTGATTCCTCCTCTTAAGTAATCTTCTGCTGAGCACTTCAGTTTCCTGGGCACCTCTGACATTGAGAATATCATACTCAGGTATAGCAGACACAAGCAATCCAATCATTAGCAAGGAAAAGTCCCCGTGTCCCATGCTAATTCCACTGTATTCAACTGGTATTTTAGCTTATATAACAGCATCTTGTGCTTATGCTTAGGCTAGCTGGCCTCCCTCTTTTATATATATATATATATATATATATATATATACATACACATACATACATACATATATTTTAGATGGAGTCTTGCTCTGTCGCCAGGCTGGAGTGCAGTGGCTGACTCACTGCAACGTCCGCCTCCCAGGTTCAAGCGATTCTCCTGCCTCAGCCTCCCGAGTAGCTGGGACTATTAGAGAGTGCATCACCACGCCCAGGTAATTTTTGTATTCTTAGTAGAGACAAGGTTTCACCATGCTGGCCAGGATGGTCTCCATCTCTTGACCTCATGATCCCCCTGCCTCGACCTCCCAAAGCGTGAGCCACTGCGCAAGGATTATTTTTATATTTCATTTGGCAAAAATGTACTGACTGCCTTCTATGTACCAAGCACTATGCCAGGTGATGGTGAATAAATGCAATCAAGCTCCAATTGCATCTTAAGCAAAAACAGCAACGCAGCAGTGTGGTGAATTCTTTGTGAGCAAAAAGAAATCCAATTTGCCTGAAGCAATGAGCATATATAGGAAAGGTGGGGAAAGTTAAATTAGATAGTTCACAGTTAACCAATAAGCTGCAATGTAATGTGAAATTTTTAGGAACACTTTCTTCCGCAGTTAATATCTAAGGCAATTCCTGGCCGGTGGGTGGCAGCTCATGCCTGTAATACCAGCACTTTCGGAGGCCGAGGCAGGAGGATCGCTTGAAGCCAGGAGTTCGAGACCAGGCTGGGCAACGATCCCCGTCTCTATAAAATAATAATAATAATGACCTAAGGCAGTTCCTTATGGTCTTTAATTTCATTTTAGTCTTCCCTCTGCTGGACCTGAGCACTCAGATATGGGGGAGGAAAAAAACAAAAGCTAGGCTGTTATTAACACTCTCTTCCAAAGTGACACATCTGACAACCAGATCCCCCTTTTACCTGTCCCTGCAATGGGGATCCTAACTGTTCTCCCCCTCTTTTTGGCCCTTTCCCTTCTTTCGTCCATGTTCCTGGAGCCATATCCCCCTTTCTTCAAGCTCATTTGCCTTCTCGTCCCCATTTTCTCCCTCCGCGTTCCCTAAAGAAAGCTGGACCTGGATTCGTCTAAGTCCCAAGAAAACTTGGGTAAGCACCTTTGCTTAGAGAGAAACTGAGGCCCATGGAAGCAGGAATTAGAGAAGCTGCCTTCAGCTCAGTAAACAACAGACCCTCACACACCTAATTTCACAAATGTAAATGGGGGCAACACACAACCAACAAGGACTCAAAGGAGTCAAAGCGTTCCACCACGTGGGGCTTACTTCTTCGAGTGATCTTGTCGTCACGATGACTGTTTTTCCAATGCCTGGCTCCATCTCATTCCTTCAGAACTCAGCTTAAATGTCACCCTTCAGAAAGCCCTTCCTGGCCGCAATCCAGTGGCCCTGCTCCCGTATATGCTCTTAAGACCCACTTTCTATTTCGCTCGCGGCGTCTGCCACGATTAGGACCCTCTGGGATCCCAGCGAGCGCCTCGGAGCGAGGGGCTTGTCCGCCTCGCTCGCAGCTGGACGCCCTGCCCTCGGAGCGTGGCTGGCTCGCGGGAGGCGTCCGGGCCGCCCGAATGAATGGATGGATGGACCCGAGCGGGCGACGGTGGCCAAGCCGAGCCCGGCGCGTCCCCCGGCGCCGCCTCCCTAGCTCCCGGCCCGCCTCACCCGTCCCCCCGGCACCTCCCGCAACTTCAGCCCCAGGGCCTGCAGCTGGTTGGCGAAGCTGACGAACTCCTCCTCGCAGCCGCCGCCGCCGGACTCCGGCCGGTTCCGCCGCTCCTTGGCCAGGGCCCGGCGCATCGCCCGCTCGTCCCGCTTGCGCTCGGCCTCGGCTTTCCGGCTGCCGCTGCCCGGCCGGCTCTTTGCCGCCTGCTTTCGGGACATGGCCTTAGCCCGCAGTCCCCAGCGGCAGAAGGGAAAGGCTGCAGGACCCACCGGCGGCCGCCGCAGGTGTCGAGAAGGCAAAACAGTACGGGCGACGGAGCCCGGCGACGACGAAGCGGCCACCGCGCCTGCGCCGGCGCCCCGCACCGCGGTCACGTGATAGAATCCCCCACCTCCTTCGCGGGGCTCGGCGAGCAGATGCCATTGAGAGCTAGTGGGACACCCATCTTGGTTTGTTCTATTTCGCCCTCTAGCGGTGGGTGGTACTCAATGTAAGTGGCAGGAGCGACAGGAGAGGGACCGGAGAGAACAAAGCAAGGAAAAAAGTAAAGGAGAGAAATTAAAGATGATGGAAGAGTGGAACACAGAGCAGCGGCAAAAGTTAGGACTGGAGATGAATAACAACGATTTAAACTCTTGTTGCGAGCCTGCTACAATCGGATAGGCAGTTTCACACGGCTCATTCTTGTTTAATTATCCCCCACGTTACAGGCAACTGAATCTGAGAGGTTAAATAATTTCAGGATCACAAAGCTAAGAGGCAGTGCTGTCCGGGCGCCGTGGCTCACGCCTGTAATCCCAGCACTTTGGGAGGCTGAGGCGGGCAGATCACCTGAGGGCGGAAGTTTGAGACCAGCCTATACCGGCATGGAAAAATCCTGTCTCTACAAAATTAGCCAGGCGTGTTGGCACGTGCCTGTAATCAGCTACTCGGGAGGCTGAGGCAGGAGAATCGCTTGAATCCGGGAGATGGAGGTTGCAGTGAGCCGAGATCACACCATTGCACTGCAGCCTGGGTAACAAGAGCGAAATTCCATCTCAAAAAAAAAAAAAAAAAAAATCTTATTCTCTCACTGCCTACAAGTTCCCCTTTGGCAATAGCCTCCAATTCCTCAATTTCAGCTAGCATCTCTATCATCAATATGTAAATAACATAACTCTCATTTCCCTGGGCTGGGTGTCAGGTATAACACCCAACCAGAGAGACCTAATGATTGCCATCAAGGAGCCCAGAGTCCAGTGGGGGGGATACAGGCAAGACAAAGCCGTTACAGTACTGCATGACAAATGCTATGAAGGAGCACAGTGTGTCAGGGGAAGGTGAAAAGTGGAGTGAAAAATGCAAATGGCGGTGAGCTCGGTGGCTCACACCTGTAATCCCAGCACTTTGGGATGCCGAGGTGGGTGGATCACCTGAGGTCAGGAGTTCAAGACCAGCCTGACCAACATGGTGAAACCCTATCTCTGCTAAAAATACGAAAATTAGCTGGATGTGATGACAGATGCCTATAATTCCAGTTACTTGGGAGGCTGAGGGAGGAGAATCGCTTGGACCTGGAGGCAGAGGTCACAGTGAGCCAAGATTGCGCCACTGCTCCCCAGCCTGTGCGACAGAGCTAGACTCCGTCTCAAAAAAAAAGAAAAAGAAAAAGATAAAGAAAAAAATGCAAATGGCTTCCCAGAAGAGCTGAGTCCTAAACTTAGGCTTAAAGCACGAGTACAATTTGGCTAGACTAAGAACGTTCAGAGCAGAGGAGACTGTCTCCAGAGCCAGAGCCGGTTTTGAGGAACAGAAGGAGGTTCTATCGGACAGGCACAAGGGGCTTGAGCCATGAGGCAGGAAATAGAAGGAGGGTCAGATCTTATCAGGATCTTGCGGGCCATATTAAGGGGGTTAGCCCAAGTCCTTAGAGCCATGGGGAGCCACTGAAGGGTTTTAATTAAGAGACTGACACATCATGTGGATAGAACCATGACTCTGGCTATAGCAGGGAGAATGGGTTCGAGGTAGGAGACCAGCAGGGTTTGTTTTCCCATTGCAACCCCCATTGAAGTAGGATCTAGTCACAACAGGGTGCAGTGAGACAGCGGACTGAGCCAGCAGATGGTGACAAAGCAACCCGTAGCTGCCCTCATTGCTCATTAGCATAAAGACACACCCATCAGCACCATGACAGTTTACAAATACCATGGCAATGGCCCAGAAGTTACCTTATATGGTTCTGGAAACTCTGTATATATTCCAGAAGGTTCTGAATAACTCATTTCTTAATTTGCATATAATTTAAAGACTGTATAAACATAGCAGTCAATAGCCCCTATGCTGCCAACTTTGGGCACACTGCCTATGGGTCAGCCCTGCTCTGCAACGAGCAGCACCAGTTCAATGAAGTTGCTTTCTAAGCTGGGCCTCTGGCTCATGCCTGTAATCCCAGCACTTTGGGCAGCCGAGGCTGGCAGATCATTTTAGGTCAGGAGTTTGAGACCAGCCTAGTCAACATGGTGAAACTCCACCTCTACTAAAAATATATAAATTAGCTGAGCATGGTAGTGGGCGCCTATAATCCCTGCTACTCAGGTGGCTGAGGGCTGAGGCAGGAGAATCACTCGAACCTGGAAGGCTAGGTTGCAGTGAGCCAAGATTTCGCCATGGCACTCCAGCCTGGTGACAACAACAACAACAACAAAAAGTTGCTCTCTCTCATTACTAGCTTGCCCTTGAATTCTTTCCTGGGTGAAGCCAAGAACCCTCCCAGACTAAACCCAAATTTGGGGACTTACCCGTCCCGTATCAGGTTGAAGGGAGAATGCAAGGTCGGAGGCTCCTGTAGGTGTCCAGACACATGATAGTGATGGCTTGGGCTGGAATGGAGAAGAAGTGCAGATTGGAAAGACAGATAGCACATGTGAGTAAAAGTTCACAAAACAGAGTTCACAAAAGTTCACAAAATTGCACTAAATCGTGGGCTGTTTCACATGCTTCACGGTTTCTGAAATTCCTCCTCTACAGATTCTTCCTTTGTTCTCAGAAAGAGAGACCGTGCATTGTGACTGGCCTTGCCCTTTTCTGTACAGACATCCAAGGCCTCCCACTCACCCCTCTGCTCATATTAGTAAAACTGGGAGGCAGTGTTGGGAATGAAAAACTCCCTAGACAGGGTGGCAGAGACCTAGGTTCTTGGTCCAGGTGTGTCAGTGACTCACTCCTTGATCTTGGCTTAGTTGCTCAACCTCTCAGCTTCCGTTTTCTTCATCTGTAAGATGGGAATAATGACAGTGAACACCAAACACAATTATAATCACAAGCTTTTATGGTGTTTACTATGTGCCATGCACTACAAATACTATCTTCTTTTCTTTTTCTTTTTTGAGACGGATTTTCACCATGTTGGTCAGGATGATCCCCATCTCCTGACCTCGTGATCCGCCCGCCTTGGCCTCCCAAAGTGCTGAGATTACAGGCATGAGCCACCGCACCCGGCCAATACTATCTTCTTAATCATTACAACAACCCAATGGAAAATCTGCTATTTTGAGGGATTATGGCAAAAAGATTAAAAGATTTTTTTTTTTTTTTTGAGGCAGAGTCTCACTCTATCATCCAGGCTGGAGTGCAGTGGCACGATCTCAGCTCACTGCAACCTCCACCTCCCAGGCTCAAGTGATTCTCCTGCCCCAGCCTCCCAAGTAGCTGGGGATTACAGGATCCTGCCACCACACCCAGCTAATTTTTGTGTGTTTAGTAGAGACTGGGTTTCACCATGTTGGCCAGGCTGGTCTCAAACTCCTGACCTCAAGTGATCCTCCTCCTCGGCCTCCCAAAGTGCTGGGATTATAGGCATGAGCCACCGCACCCAGTCAAGAAATTTTTTTAAAAAAGAAAAATGTACTACTTTCATCGCCCCTTTATAGATGAGAAAACCAAGGCACAGAGAAGTTCATAACTTGTCCAAAGTCACATAGCTAGTGCATGGCAGAGCCAGATTTGCAGCCAAGCCATCTGGCTCCGGGGTGTGTGCTCTTAACCTCTACACATGTGATTTTTCATAAACTGCAGTGCGTTCTACATAATACATAAATTAACGTCATTATTATTTTACACTACCCTTACTGGTTACTGTCTTCTGCCGTCTCTGTTGTCTCATGTCATGATTGATTTTCTGTTTAACTTTCTCTGCATTAAAGTAGATCACAAATATTGAAAGCCCGATAGGCCTGCATTTTCATCCCGGTTTCACCTTAGGCAAATTATTTGACTTCTGAACCTCTGTTTGTTTCACTTTTGTTTTCAACTTTTATTTTAGAATCAGCATGTACACGTGCACTTTTCTTACAATGGTATATTGCATGATGCTGAGGTCTGGAGCACAAATGAATCTGTTACCCAGGTAGTGAGCAAAGTACACAATCGGAATACTCTTGTATACTCGAGTCTGCTGTTCCCATCTTTGTGTCCATGTGTATCCAGTGTTTAGCTCCCACTTGCAAGAACATGAGGTATTGGTGGGACGTGGTGTCTCACGCCTGTAATCCCAGCACTTTGGGAGGCCAAGTCCAGCAGATCATGAAGTTGGGAGATCGAGACCATCCTGGTAAACATGGTGAAACCCCGTCTCTACTAAAAATATAAAAGTTAGCTAGGCATGGTGGCATGTCTCAGCGACTCAGGAGGCTGATGCAGGAGAATCACTTGAAACCGGACGTGAAGATTGCGGTAAGCCAAGATCCTGCCACTGCACTCCAGCCTGGCGACACAGCGAGACTCCGTCTCAAAAAAAAAGAACATGCAGTATTTGTTTTTCTGTTTGGCTGTTAGTTCACTCAGGATAATGGCTTCCAGTTGTATCCATATTGCTACAAATGACATAATTTTGTCTTTTTCATGGCTGCATAGTATTCCATGGTGTATATATGCCACATTTTCTTTATCCAATCCACTGTTGATGGGTACCTGGGTTGATTCCATGTCTTTGTTATCGTGAATAGTGCTGCAATGAACATATGGATGTATCTGTCTTTTTGATAGAACGATTTATATTCCTTTGGGTATATAATGAGGTTGCTGGGTCGAGTGGTAGTTCAACTTTTAGTTCTTTGAGAAATCTCCAAACTGCTCTCCACAGTGGCTCAACTAATTTACATTCCTAGCAACAGTATAAAAATGTTCCCCTTTAGGGCCGGGCGCGGTGGCTCACGCCTGTAATCCCAGCACTTTGGGAGGCCGAGGCGGGCGGATCACGAGGTCAAGAGATCGAGACCGTCCTGGTCAACATGGTGAAACCCCGTCTCTACTAAAAATACAAAAAAATTAGCTGGGCGTGGTGGCGTGCGCCTGTAGTCCCAGCTACTCGGGAGGCTGAGGCAGGAGAATGGCTTGAACCCGGGCGGCGGAGGTTGCAGTGAGCCAAGGTCGCGCCACTGCACTCCAGCCTGGCACCTGGTGACTGAGTGAGACTCTGTCTCAAAAAAAAAAAAAAAAAAAAAAAAAATGTTCCCCTTTCCCCGTAGCCTCACCAACATTTACTATTTTTCTTTTTAACAAAAGCCATTCTAACTGGCACGAGATGGTATTTCATTGTGGTTTTGATTCCGTTTTTCTGATGCAATACGATAAGAATGGAAAACAGTTGTAAAGGTTTAAAAATGTAAAGCCCCTAGGCGTGAAGTAAGTACCTATTTAATGAAGTTGTTTGAATTATTTCTCTGGAAATCTCATGAGCTCAGGGGCAAAGATCTGACATTCCAAACCTTAGACACCAGGGAAGAAGGGTTTCTCACCACAAAACATGTGGAAATACAGACTGCTAACATATTGATAGAAAAGCCAACACTTGCCCTTCTTGTAAAAATCTTTCAGTGGGCCATGGTGGCTCATGCCTGCAATCCCAGTACTTTGGGAGGCCAAGGCGGGCAGATCACCTGAGGTGAGAAGTTCGAGGCCAGCCTGTCATCCCAGCTACTGGGGAGGCTGAGGCAGGAGAATCGCTTGAACCCAGGAGGCAAAGGTTGCAGTGAGCCAAGATCGCACCATTGCACTCCAGTCTGGGCAACAAGAGCAAAGTCTGTCTCAAAAAGTATATATATATATATATATATATATATATTTTTTTTTTTTCTTGCATAAACCCTTAGCCTTTTAGCCCACACACAGATTTTGAATGGGATAATTTATCTTCTCTCAGAGATACCTGGGTTAGACAGTGTCTCTAAGTGCAAATCAATGCTGCCTATAAATTATATTTAAAGGCCAAAGGGAAGGAGTATAGTATTTGTGAATAAAAGGAATGTTCTGCCCACTTCACTAGAGTTAATTATAAGAATCACTGGAGGCCGGGCACAGTGGTGCACACCTGTAATCCCAACACTTTGAGAGGCCAAGGTGGGTGGATCATGAGGTCAGGAGGTGGAGACCTTTCTGACCAACATGGTGAAACCTCGTCTCTACTAAAAATACAAAAATTAGCTGGGAGTGGTGGTGTGCACCTATAATCCCAGCTACTTGGGAGGCTGAGGCAGGAGGATGGCTTGAACCTGGAAGGCGGAGGTTGCAGTGAGCTGAGATCGTGCCATTGCACTCCAGCCTGGTGACAGAGCAAGACTTCATCTCAAAAAAAAAAAAAAAAAAAAAGAATCATTGGCCTGCACAGTGGCTCATGCCTGTAATCCCAGCACTTTGGGAGGCTGAAGTGGGGATATCACTTGAGCCCAGAAGTTCAAGATCAGCCTAGGCAACAAGGTGAGATTTCCCATCTCTACAAAAAATAGTAATAATAATAATTAGCTGGGCCAGGTGATGCACGCCTGTAGTTCCAGCTTCTTGGGAGGCTGAAGCTGGAGGATCACTTGAGCCTGGGAATTTGAGGCTGCAGTGAGCTGTGACTGTGCCACTGCACTCCAGCCTGGGTGACAGAACAAGACCCTGTCTCAAAAAAAAAAAAAAAAAAATCAAATCTCATTGGATGGCAGTACAAATTAGTAAAAAGTGTGACTAACAGAGTTTTAGTGAAGAAATGCAGTTTTAGGACTTTCAAGAACATACCATCAAGAACGTGGGAAAATGAGAACTCTCAAACACTGCTGTTGGGAGGTAAGTTCATCCAGCCACTTTACAGGGCAATTTGGACTATATTTGGTAACTCTTTTTTGAGACGGAGTTTCTTTCTTGTTGCCCAGGCTGGAGTCCAATGGCAGGATCTCAGTTCATGGCAACCTTCACCTCCGAGATTCAAGCGATTTTCCTGCCTCAGCCTCCGGAGTAGCTGGGATTACAGGCACGCGCCACCACGCCAGCTAATTTTGTATTATTATTACTTTTTTCAGTAGAGAGGGGGTTTCTCCATGTTGGTCAGGCTGGTCTCAAACTCAGGAGGTGGAGGTTGCAGTAAACTGAGATCGCACCCTTGCACTCCAGCCTGGTGGCAGAGCGAGACTCCGTCTCAGGTGACAGAGCGATCCACCTGCCTTGGCCTCCCAAAGTGCTGGGATTACACGTGTGAGCCCACCTCCCAGGTTCAAGAGATTCTCCTGCCTCAGCCTCCTGAGCAGCTGGGATTACAGGCACATGCCACCAGGCCCGGCTAATTTTCTTCTTAATTTTTATAGAGATGGTATCTTACTATGTTGCCCAGGCTGCTCCTGCCTCGGCTTGCCAATGTGCTCAGATTACAAGTGTGAGGCACTGTGACTGGCCTTTTTTTTACCCTTAAAATGAGGAAAAGGTCACTGCAAGCTAAACCTCGAGCCTAGCTGCCCATGTGGGACCCTGGAGAAGTCCCTAGCTCCCCCCCAGGCAGCATTTGTAGCTAATAGCTTCTTGGGTTTTGGAGCTGATTGGCTGGAAATTGGGGAAGCTACAAGAAGAATAGGGGCTTTTTGTTCTTTTTCAGGGCTGTCTGGGACAAATAGCAGGAACTTGTAACCTGGTCCGCTGGTATCCAGTAGTAATGCTTATCTTGCAGAAAAGTTAGGCGTTGGTGCAAGAGGGTGCAAAGGAAAGGGAAGGAGCCCTCGGACCTTCACACAAGGGGACAAGTCAACATGGCCTCCTAACCTTACTTATCCTACCTCAGAAGGATGTTTAAGGCATGACAGTGTGTAAAAACAAATAACTAGAAACGACCTAAATATCCATCAATAGGAAAATGGCTTCTTAAATTCTGGAACAGCTATTTATTACATAGTACGCAGAAGCTTTAAAGAATGAGGTGGTGGATAGATGACAGGTTGACAGGTGCAGAGAACCACCGCTGTACGTGTATACCTGTGTAGTAAACCTGCATGTTCTGCGTATGTATCCCAGAACTTCAAGTAAAATAAAAAACAAGAATAAAGAAAAGAATGAGATGGTGGAAAATGAGGTCTACATGGCCTCACATCGTCAGCTCTCCTAGGCGTGTGGTCAAATGAAGCATGGGACAGAATGACCCACCCGGTGCAGCCTTTATGTAAAACTCAATGACATAAAACACAACAGAAGAATTACATGTTTTCTGCAAGTATATGTGTGTACTTTATTTTTTTTTTGAGACAGGCTGTCCCTCTGCTACCCAGCCTGGAGTGCAGTGAGGCGACTGTGGCTCATTACAGCCTCCAACTCCTGGACTCGAGCGATCTTCTCGCCTCTATGTGCATACTTAGATGTGTAGAAGATGGTCTGGAAGGATATATATCGAATGGATCGGAGTAGGGAGAGAGAAAAGCGAAAGTGACCTTATCCTTATTTCATATGTATTTTTAAATAAGGGTATTGCATTCATGTATCGTGTGTATCATTAAAATTAATAAAATTATTATTATTAGAGACAGCATTTTTGCTCTTTTGCCCAGGCTGGACTACAATGGCTAGATCTCGGCTCACTGCCACCTCCGCCTGCTGGGTTCAAGCGATTCTCCTGCCTCAGCCTTCCTAGTAGCTGGGATTAAAGGTGCGTGCCACCATGCCCAGCTAATTTTTTGTATTTTTAGTAGAGGCAGGGTTTCACCATGTTGGCCAGGCTGGTCTTGAACTCCTGACCTCAGGTGATCTGCCTGCCTGAGCCTCCCAAAGTGCTGGGATTACAGGTGTGAGCCACCACACCCAGAAAAAGTAATAAAATTATTAATTTTTCTTTTTTTGAGATGAGGTTTCACTGTGTTGCTCAGGCTAGTCTCAAACTCCTGGACTCAGGCATCCCTCCCATCTCGGCCTTCCAAAGTGTTGGGATTAAAAGTATCAGCCACCACACCTGGCCAAAAAAATTGTTTTTATCAGACTAACAAAATCTATTCTTTCCCTCACTTTGAAGCCCTATAGAGTTCTCTTGGGATCTACTTTATCAGCTAAAAGGAATTTGCAGTAAGCATGAAGCTTTCCTCTAGAAACAGGCATTTCTTTCTTTTTTTTTTTTTTTTGCTTTTTTTTGAGACAGAGTCTCACTCTGTCACCAGGCTGGAATACAGTGGCATGATCTTGGCTCACTGCAAACTTCCCCTCCTGAATTCAAGCAATTCCCTTGCCTCAGCCTCCTGAGTAGCTGGAACTACAAGCCCACGCCACCACACTCAGCTAATTTTTGTGTTTTTAGTAGAGACGGGATTTCACCATGTTGGCCAGGATGGTCTCGATCTCTTGACCTCGTGATCTGCCCACCCCCCACCTCCCAAAATGCTGGGATTACAGGTGTGAGATAGTGTACCTGGCCAGAAACAGACATTTTTAAAGCATTTAAGAGTCCTTAGCATTTGCTCTCCTGCCCTTCTCACCGTATCAACCTTTAATCAATCTTGATTTTTATTGTTAATCTGCTCTTCTTCTGAGACAGTGTTCTTTAAGCAAAATTAAATATCTTATCAGTCATGTCCAAACTGTAGCAGATTAAGAATTACTAGGATTTGGTGGGTTTTTTTGTTTTTGTTCTTGTGTTTTGAGATGGAGCCTCACTCTTGTTGCTCAGGCTGTAGTGCAATGGCACAATCTCGGCTCACTGCAACCTCCACTTCCTGGCTCAAGCGATTCTCCTGCCTCAGCCTCCCAAGTAGCTGGGATTACAGGCATGTGCCACCATGCCCAGCTGATTTTTGTATTTTTAGTAGAGATGGTATTTCATCTTGTTGACCAGGCTGGTCTCAAACTCCTGACCTCACGTGATCTGGCCACCTCAGTATCCCAAAGTGCTGGGATTACAGGTGTGAGCCACTGTGCCCAGCCAGGATTACTAGAATTTGAATTCATAATATTTCACTCTATTTGATGGGCACAGGGGACATATGCAGACATCAAATAATAGGACAAAACATCCCCCTCACTTCACCACCCAAACCCACTCCACAAGTGGACTTAGCACAGTTAGGGGATGAGGGGGCTCAGTGCAAGTGGTTAGCTGGCAGAACTTGTGAGAAGGATAAATTCAGGGAGGGCAGTCTCTAGTACCAAAGACAGGTCTTTATTTTATTTTATTTTTTTATTTTAGAGACAGGGTTTTGCTCTATCTCCCAAGCTGGAGTGCAGTGGCAAGATTACAGCTCACTGCAGCCTTGACCTCCTGGGCTCAAGCAATACCCTCACTTCAGCTTCCCAACAGGCTGGGATTACAGGTGCACATCACCACGAGGCACGTCTTACGTGGTGGTAGGTGAAAGAGAGCAAGTGTGCAAAGGAGGAACTGTCAGATATTTATAAAACCATCAGATCTTGTGAGAACTCACTCACTATCACGAGAACAGCATGAGGGACACTGCCCCCACGATCCAGTCACCTCCCACCAGGTCCCCTCCTTCAACACATGGGGATTATGGGGATTACAATTCAAGATGAGATTTGGGTGGGGACACAGAGCCTACCACCTATGACAGTATCCCAGTAGGCCACAGGGAAGAATGTTACTCAACAAAATACTCAACAAAAGTCTTTTTTTCTCTCTTTCAGTCATCCTGTGTTTCTGCTTATGCTCAGATGATGATGGTGGTGGTGATGGAGGTAGTGATATTGAGAGCATGTGTGTCTGCATATACACACACATACGTGGAGTTCTGTGACTCCTATGTCTCTCTCTCTCTTTTTTTTTTTTTTTTTAAGACGGAGTCTTACTCTGTCACCCAGGCTGGAGTGCAGTGGTGCAATCTCAGCTTACCACAACCTCCGCTTCCTGGGCTCAAGTGATTCTCCTGCCTCAGCCTCCAAGTAGCTGGGACTACAGGCACATGCCACCAGGCCTGGCTAAATTTTGTGTGTGTATTTTTAGTAGAGATGGGGTTTCACCATGTTGGCCAGCCTGGTCTTGAATTCCTGACCTCAGGTGATCCGCTTGCCTTAACCTCCCAAAATGCTGGAATTACAGGTGTGAGCCACCATGCCTGGCCTCCTCCGTCTCTTCCTGCCTGTGGTTCCTGTTCTTGGTGGTAGTTGGTCATCCTCCATGGGCCTCTGTCTGTCCCACTCTCCCTCTCCAACTTCGTCCTCTTCCTCTGCATTTCCAGTGCTCCTTTTGTCTCACCCACTTAGCATAGGGTGGACCAAAATAAAAAATAAAACTGCCAGCTTTGGAGTGGTCGGACAGAATTGAGCCCAAATCCCATTTCTTACAAGCTGTGTGGCCAGTGGTGTTTTCCAGAACCTTTCCAAGCTCTAGTTTCTTCGTGTGGAAAAATGAGAGCTGTTGGGCTTCTTCTCCGGGTTGTTGTAAGGTGTTGATATCACAACTCCAGTAAGTGCGGGGCACCGTGAGTATTAGTTTCCCTCCTCCTCTTTCCCTTAACTTCTGGGTGTTTTTTTCCTTCCTCACCACTGCCCATTCTCTCTCTCCTACTTTCTCCTAAATGGCTATAAGGCCAAACTATATTACATATACTAAATTATTCATATGTGTAAAATGAAGAGTTTAATATCCTTCATCATTCCTTTTCCTAGCCACTACAAATTGCTGGAAACCTGGCCGGGCGCAGTGGCTCACACCTGTAATCCCAGCACTTTGGGAGGCTGAGGCGGGTGGATCACCTGAGGCCAGCAGTTTGAGACCAGCCTGGCCAACGTGGTGAAAACTCTGTCTCTACTAAAAATACAAAAATTAGCTGGGCATGGTGACAGGCGCCTGTAATCCCAACTACTTGGGAGGCTGAGGCAGGAGAATCACTTGAACCTGAGAATCAGAGATTGCAGTGAGCCGAGATCGCTCCACTGCGCTCCAGCCTGGGTGACAGAATGAGACTCTGTCTCAAATAAATAAATAAATAATTTTTTTAAAAAGATTGCTAGAAACCTTTAGAAACAGAACATTCTGCATTGCTCTCAAGGACAGTAAAACATCAGCTATGAGGCAGGAGAACCGCTTGAACCTGGGAAGCAGAGATTGCAGTTAGCCAAGATCATGCCACTGCACTCCAGCCGGAGCGATAGAGTGAGACTCCGTCTCAAAAAAAAAAAAAAAAAAAAATCAGCTATTGTTTGTATGTGACCCTCACTTGATCCATTTCATCAGTGGCCTTTAACAGGGAAAATATGGTCATGGAGTGGCAGTGGAGGACTCCTCTTCTTCCTCATGCTCATTCAGTGCGCTTGCTGGACCTCGAGTTGCAGGATTTATCTTCTACAGCTCCCTAGCAACCTCTTTGTGTCTCTAATGACCCACAGTATTTGCAGTCATCGTCATCCTGTGTAAACTCATTACCTACAGCCGCATCATCAGCACCTGTGCCCGGACCTCACCCTGGGGCACAAATGAACTCACCAGGGAGGTGAAGGGAAGTGGAAGCCTGTTCTGCTGGGCACACGAGGGGGCAGCAGAAAGACATTTTGTGATGCGGAGATGAACCGTTGTCAACTCAACTTTCCCCCATGTCTAAGGCAATAGGCTCGGCTTAGAGCAGAAACAGCTTATAGAACCGAAAAGCACATTGGAAATGATCCTATTCCAACTCTGCTGTTTCACAGAGGGAGGGATTGAGGCCCCCAAGAGGGTAAAGTGGATCTGTTGGTTACATCAGCTGATTACTAGCAGAGCAGGAACTCGAACATAGCCCTCTGTCCCCTCATCATCCCACACTGCTGGGCATGAAGTCCCACCCCCAGGGTGGGCCCAACAACTTTATCTCTGTTCTCTCAAATAATATAAAGGGATATTTTTCTGATATGTAAAATACATGTTGGCTGGGAGTGGTGACTCATGCCTACAATCCTAGCACTTTGGGAGGCCCAGGCGGGTGGATCACCTAAGGTCAGGGGTTCAAGACCAGCCTAGGCAACATGGTAAAACCCCCTCTCTACTAAAAACACAAAAATTAGCCAGGTATTGTGATGTGTGCCTTGTAGTACCAGCTACTCGGGAGTCTGAGGCAGGAGAATCGCCTGGGAGGCAGAGGTTGCTGTGAGCTGAGATTGAGCCATTGACCTCCAGTCTGAGCATCAGAGCGAGACTCCGTCTCAAAAAGAAGAAAAATACATGTTCATGATAGAAAACCGAAAAAGACATTAAAAATTTAAAAAGAAAACAAAATAACCCATACTTGCACTCTCAGAGGTAATGATTGTTTCCATTTTAATGTATTAGGTTGAATATCAAAATGAAAAATTGCTGATATATGACCATTTTCAACCTACAAAAATGATAATTTCATATGGTTTAAGCTAATATTTCCTCCCACCTTTTCTCCACCACGAACATGAAACCATTTTAAAACACAAAATGAGACTACATACATGTGTATATTTGTATGTATTTCTTTAGAACCTACCTTTTTTTTCAGATGGAGTCTTGCACTGTCACCCAGGCTGGAGTGCAGTGGCACAATCTCTGCTCACTGCAACCTCTGCCTCCTGGGTTCAAGCGATTCTCCTGCCTCAGCCTCCCAAGTAGCTAGGATTACAGGCGTGCGCCACCACACCTGGCTAATTTTTTGCATTTTTAGTAAAGACAGGGTTTCACTATGTTGGCCAGGCTGGTCTTGAACTAATCTCGTGATCCACCAGCCTTGGCCTCCCAAAGTGCTGGGATTACAGGCGTAAGCCATCGGGCTCAGCCTAGAGGCTAACTTTTAAAGGTAAATATTAGCAGTTATAAACATGTAAAGAGAATGATGCCACATACACTCACATGTCTCCCACTCTTCCCCTGAGAAATAAGATGTCATATATTCAATTCAAGCCCACTATCCACCTCTCCCCCAACAGGAGTGCCTCCCTGTCACCTTGAGGTAAGCATTGGCATCAATTTGGTATTTATCACATATCGGTTTGTATCACTAAGTAATACGAGGTATTGTTTAGCATTTTTAACTTTATATAAATGAGACCAAGGTAGATGTAACTTCCATAACTTTTATTGTTTGTTAAGCATTATATATATATATATTTTTTAAGACAGAGTCTCACTCTGTTGTCTAGGCTGGAGTACAGTGGCATGATCTCGGCTCACTGCAATCTCCGCCTCCCAGGTTCAAGCAATTCTCTGCCTCAGCTTCCCAAGTAGCTGGGATTACAGGCGCATGCCAGCACGCCATGATGATTTTTGTATTTTTAGTAGAGATGGTGTTTTGCCATGTTGGCCAGGCTGGTCTCAAACTCCTAACCTCAGGTGATCCACCCACCTCAGCCTCCCAAAGTGTTGGGATTACAGGCTTGAGCCACCGTGCCCATCTGAATAATATATTTTTGAAACTTATTCATGTTGATGGTCCAGGTAACTTTTGTTCACTCCCTTTCAATTTTTTTGCTCTTAAATATTCAGATTTACTATCTGCCTGCCTCCATTAGACGGGTCTCTTCCGTGTTGGGGACTCTGTCTTAGTTATCCTCAGCACCCAAGAGGCCTTAGAAACGGGCGTTGAGTGAAATGGACAGATGCAGGAAGTGAAAAGCTGAAAATCACTGTGCCAGATAAGCCCAGACTCACCTGTTGGGTACTCAAGGCAGACAGCGCTGATGATAAGAAGTCTCTTGTATCTGGGAGAGGCAGACATCAAATCTGAGAGTTTCATTATGTTACTTTTCTCATGTGACAGATGTAGAGTTCTAAGGCATCCGATCCAGAACTGGAGGGGGAGAACGGGAGCAGCAAGAAAAGCTTCCAGAGAGTCCAGAGCTCATTGCTGAAGGATGAGTAGGTCCCTCTCATTATGGTAAACAGAACCAGAGCCCAGATTTATTTTTTACTTTTTTTTTTTTTTTTTTTTTAGAGAGACAAGGTCTCATTCTGCTACCCAGGCTGGAGTTCAGTGGCAAGATCATAGCTCACTATAACCTTGAATTCCTGGGCTCAAGCAATCCTCCTGCTTCAGCCTCCCAAATAGCTGGGACTAGAGGCACACACCATTATGCCTGGCTAATTTTTAAATTTTTTGTAGATACAGGGTCTCACTATGTTGCCCAGGTTGGTCTCAAACACCTGGCTTCAAGCTGTCCTCCCACCTCAGCCTCCCAAAGCACTGGGATTACAGGTGTGAGTCATTGCCCCTGGCCCACATAGTAAATAAAGGCATTTACTTATATGTTCTCAGGATTCTTTGATTATATCCATAAAACCAAGTTTTTTTAGACCAATAACATGTATGATTGGTAGAAAAATGGCATTGCTGGAGGCATAAAACACAGACAATGAAAAATAACAATTCCTTTGTCAAAATCTACCCACCTCTGATGAGCTCAAAGTTACAGGAATAGTAACAAGCCACAGTGGCAAATGAGGCATAGAGACAAGGGTTTAGGGGCTCTGGAATCAGATAGCGCTGAGGCAGAATCCTGGCTCTTCCACTTCCTAAATGTGTGACCCTGGGCAAGTCATCCACCTCGTCCAGTTTCTATCTGTCTATCTGCAAAATAGAGACACAAATGTCTACCTTGCAAGTTGATGGATGTAAACTGCCTGGCATATAGTGTGTATCCTATAAATGGGAGGAAATCCTATGATCAGACTGGGTTGCCAGGGAACTGCCTTTGACTATTGAAGGTGGACATGGTTGTTGAGAAAGTGAACTCCTCATAGCTATGAAAAACCCGCATCTCACTGTGACTGCTGATAGAAGCCACTGGTCCTATATAGTAGCTGGGAATCGTTTTCAGCCCTCCTCAAGAACACGCCTGTCCTGTGAAGAAGATACATCTGGGCCGAGCACTGTGGCTCACGCCTGTAATCCCACCACTTTGAGAGGCCAAGGCAGGTGGATCATATGAGGTCAGGAGTTCGAGACCAGCCTGGCCAACATGGCAAAACACCGTCTCTACTAAAAATACAAAAATTTGTCAGGCGTGGTGGCAGTGCCTGTAATCCCAGCTACTCGGGAGCCTGAGGCAGGAGAATCACTTGAACCCGGGAGGCGGAGATTGCAGTGAGCCAAGTTTGCACCATCGCACTCCAGCCTGGGTGACAGGGTGAGAGGCCATCTCAAAAAATAAAGAAGGAGGAGGAGGAGGAGACACATCTGCTGATAGCCCAGGAATTGCTTTGGCTCTGTGTCCATTTCTCTTTTTGGAGAAGATGAAGGGAATAAAGTATTATATCAGTAAAGTCTAGGAGACACCCAGTCCTAGAGAGAGGATCTCTCAAGTAAAGCAGAAGGTTTCCAAGTCCACTTAAAAGTTCGGAAAAATTTTCACATACAAAAGCATAAACCCAAGCATCCTGCAAGGAGGGGAAATCCGGTGTTTCCATCACCTACTATTTCCCAGATGAATACCTCTATTGTTTTCCATTAGAAGAAAGAATTGAGGTCACAATGACCCCCTTGCAGATCTTTTCAAAGAAAAGAGCATTTAATTTTAGTATTTACAGCTAATCACAATATTACACTCACCCTGTCCACCCACACACACTTTAAATTAACCTTCATTTCAATTTGCACAGCTAGAACTACTAGAGTTTCTCCATTTTGCTGGTGAAAAAAAGTGGCATCATTTAAAAAGTGCACATCAGGCTGGGTGTGATGGCTCACGCCTGTAATCCCAGAACTTTGGGAGGCCAAAGCAGGCAGATCACTTGAGACCAGAAGCTCGAGACCAGCCTGGCCAACATGGTGAAACTCCATCTCCACAAAAAATACAAAAATTAGTTGGGAGTGGTGGCACATCCCTGTAATGCCAGCTACTTGGGCTGCTGAGGTACAAGAATCGCTTGAACCTGGGAGGCGGAGGTTGCAGTGAACCGAGATCGTGGCATTGCATTCCAGCCTGGGCAACAGAGCAAGACACTGTCTCAAAAAAATTAAAATAAATTAAAGCTGCACACCATTTGACTCAATACCTAGCCTCAGAAGTAATCATTAGGCATGTACTTTCATGGGAAAGATGATAAGCAACTTCCACACCAGAGGGGCTTTTTCAAATAAACGAGGATGCCACCTCATCATAGAATAATCGGTAACCAATAAAAACAGTCTCATAGACCACGATAGATCAAAAGAAATGAAATCATGTATACAATGTGTTATTGAATGAAAACAGAAGTTTGCAAAGAGGTAAGCCTTGCATTTTTGGAAAAAGACACATGTATACAGTGAAAGAATAGGCATCAAATTAAGTTGATTACCTCTGAGCTCTCAGAAATGGACATGATTTTTACTTTGTTTTGTTTGCATTTTTTGCATGTTTGTATTTTTCTACATTTGAGACATTGAAATTTTATTAGAATGGTGATTTTTTTTTTTAATTAAAAGTGTCCCAAAGAAGAAGTGAATAACTTTTGGAACACCTGGCCCTTTGTTCTAAACCTGTTCTCTAAGTTTCCCTCAGCGCCAGAACTCAATAATGCCAAGGCTGAAACAGCCTCTCATGGGAAAAGATCAAATATGTCATTTTCCAGCAGCCAACCCTAACTTTGATTCTGTCAGGTGTGTCATTCATTACGTTGTATAAGCATATTTAGTGGTACCAGGAATTGGTGTAGCTGCCATACTCATTGGCTTGGCTTGTCCAAGAAGCATCTGAGAATACAAACTCAGATTTTTTCTTTTTTTTTCGAGATGGAGTCTCGCTCTGTCGCCCAGCCTGGAGTGTAGTGGCGCATCTGGGCTCACAGCAACCTCTGCCTCCCAGGTTCAAGAGATTCTCCTGCCTCAGCCTCCTGAGTAGCTGGGACTACAGGCGTGTGCCGCCACACCCGGCTAATTTTTTGTATTTTTAGTGGAGACAGGGTTTCACCGTGTTAGCCAAGATGGTCTCAATCTCCTGACCTCGTGATCCGCCCACTTCAGCCTCCCAAAGTGCTGGGATTACAGGCGTGAGCCACCGCGCCCAGCAACAAACTCTTTTTTTTTTTTTTTTTTTTTAGAGATGGGGTCTTGCTATGTTGCCCAGGCTAGAGTGCAGTGGCTATTCGCAGGCGCGATCCCACTACTGATCAGCATGGGAGTTTTGACCTGCTCCGTTTCCGACCTGGGCCGGTTCACCCCTCCTTAGGCAACCTGGTGGTCCCCCGCTCCCAGGAGGTCACCATATTGATGCCGAACTTAGTGTGGACACCCAATCGGCATAGCGCACTACAGCCCAGAACTCCTGGGCTCAAGCGATCCTCCCACCTCAGCCTCCCGAGTAGCTGGGACTACAGGCACGCGCCACCGCGCCCAGCAACAAACTCTTTTAAGAAACACGTTGAGTGCTGTTCCTTGGGGACACTTCACTCATGCTTACAGCTGTGACATTGGCATTGCAGTGGCATCAGGAATTTGAAATGGGCTGACCATCACATGGGTGGCTGAGTTACTTAATTATAGACTTAACAAAAGCTACCAGCACTTTGCTATGAACCTAGAACCTGCTCTTGTCCCCCCCTCGAGACAGGAATGACTAGCCCACTTTGTGCCATGGTGAATCTCTTATGTACTCTTTAGATTGTTTGTAACATTCAGGAGCTTTGCAGTCATAACATAGTAGCCAGGCTGGTCTTCACAATAGTGGTAGTTTACAAAGCTAGTGAGAGCAATGCATTTGGGAACAAATCAAGTGAAAATATAAAAGTGTCCAAAGAGGTAATATGACACCCCTTTCCCCAACCCGAAAATACTCCCTCCAGCTCTAACACCACCACCTACAGGAAGCCTTTCAGGGTTTCACAAGCTACTCTTAGACCAAGAACTATCATCAATTTTTCACCAGATGAGGCCCTGGCTTTTGAGAGTCTACAAATGAGTGAATGAATGAATGAGTATGTGACTCCACAAGTACATGAGAGAATGAATGTGAGAATGAGTAAATGAATGTATCTGCTTCAGCAGCACTTGTAGATATATCTGCTCATTTGTTTCACAAAAATTGATCAAAGATTTACTCTATGCCAGATTCTATGATGGGTTCTGGCATACCAACAAGATAGACAGGTCCCTGCTTTCAGGGAGTTTATTTTCTAGTTGGGGAGATAGGCCACTGGAACATGAACAGAAGTGATGTGTGCCAGGACTGGATCCCTGAGTCACCATATGGAGGAAAACTATCCATTGACCAATAACAACTTCTTTGGACTAAGTGAGAGAAAAATGAACTTCTATTGTGTTAAACTTCTGAAATTTTAGGGTTTCTGAAACTTTAGCATCTAGCATAACATGAATTGATACAATCTTTAAGTGTTGTAAAAATAATATGAGTGTGTCACACAATGCTTACACAAAATGGGCATATACAAATGTGTGTATGATTTCAGATGGTGAGAGCACTATGAAGAAAACACGTGGGGAGTATATGAGACAGAGTGAAAACAGAAGTTTGCAAAGATGTAAGGTTCCCATTTTTGGAAAAAGACACACATATACACACATGTGTTGCTAGATGGGTGCTGGATGGCTAGAAGATAAGGACAGCAGGGAAGACTTCTTTTTGAAGGTGGCATCTAAGCTGTATCTTACAATGAGTGTGTAAGCACTTTTTTTTTTTTTTTTTGAGATGGAGTCTTGCTCTGTCGCCCAGGCTGGAGTGCAGTGGCTTGATTTCAGCTCACTGAAACCTCCACCTTCTGGGTTCAAGTGGTTCTCCTGCCTCAGCACTGGGACTACAGGTGCATGTCACCATGCCCAGCTAATTTTTTGTACTCTTAGTAGAGACAGGCTTTCAATGTGTTAGCCAGGCTTGTCTTGATCTCCTGACCTCAAGTGATATACTCACCTCGGCCTCCCAAAGTGCTGGGATTACAGGTGTGATCCCCCTGCGCCCAGTCTGTGTAAGCACTTCTTATGGGCATGCGTGACATTACCTTTTTCCTGGCAACTCTGGGGAGAATGACTACATCTTATTCATCATTGTGTGCTATCAGGTTACAGCGGCAAGCACATGGGATTTGCAGCCAGACTCCCTGAGTTCAAATTCTGCTTCTACCACTTACTAGCTATGGATCTTGGGTAAGTTACCTACCTAAGCATTGAAATCTCAGTTTCCCCGCCCAAAAATGGGGGCAGGGAACAATGATGATGATGATCATGATGATGATAATGATAATACATTTCTAAAAGATATGGCTGTCTACCCAAAACTCATGCTTCCCCTTCCATAGTGTAAAGTCGTTGTTGACAAGCAGCTGCCCAAACCTGGGGTCCATTTTTCAGTTCTTTTGCACCCAGATGCAGCCATGGGACCAACTTCTGCCCCTGAGACATGAACAGAAGTGATGTGTGCCAGGACTGGATCCCTGAGTCACCATATGGAGGAAAACTATCCACTGACCAATAACAACTTCACTGGACTAAGTGAGGGAAAAATGAACTTCTATTGTGTTCAACTTCTGAAATTTTAGGGTTTCTGAAACTTTAACATTTAGCATAACATGAATTAATACAACCTTTAAGTGCTGTAAAAATCAAATGAGTGTGTCACAGAGTGCCTACAAAAAAGGGCACCAGCAGTTGCCGGCATAAAGCAACCGAGGATAGGGTTTTGGATCCTCTCAAATCAGCCTCGTGAGATTTTGACCATGTACCCCTTCTTGTCTTTCTAGAAAGGGATGGTTTTTACTGAACTGGATATTTATTTCTGGGAAGGTTATTGATTACAGGAAGAGAAACATAAAGCGATAAAGCCATAAAGCCCCTATGGCCCTATGGCCTTGCAGACTTTTGCATCATCCAGAAGTGTTTTAATTGCCTGAGCATACAAGAGGAGGTAATCCTGCTCAACAAAGTCATCACTCACTAATTCAGCCCAGAACTTGGAGCAGAGCTTGAAAATCAAGAGCTTCTCCCAGGACATAAAACACCTTTTCTCTTTCTCCTTTCTCTTCCTCCAGAACAGTTCTTCTATGATGAGGTCTCTGTAAGACTTTTAGTTCTCAGGCATCTAAGAGTGAAGAAAAGAACTATATGCTTCATGTTTTCATCCATTTGAAAATGAGATAATGAATATAAACCTCCTAACACAGCCAATGACACCTCATAAGAATTCAACAAATGGGCATCCTTTTAGTTCATTTAGCCCTCACTGTCAACTACAACATGCTTGATAGCTTGTCTCAGCCCATAACAAAAATGACCCAATGAGCATTAGTAACCCCATTGGACAAATAAAAAAAACAGAGGCTTAGGGAGTTCAAATATATAGCATTATTGTGTTAAGAAATGTCTGATACATAAACTTCACCTAATTTAATTCTCACAATCATGTAGAGAATGCATAAAATTATTGTCCCCATTTTGCAGATGAGAAAACTGAGGCTCAAAGAATTCAGATAACTTTCATTCTTGGACAAACATTTTCTAGTACTTTTCTGTATGCCAGGCTCTATGCTGAGATGCTGGGGAACCACAATAAAGACATTCCCTACCCTCCTAGAGCTCACAGTCTGGTGTAAGAGACAAGATAAAGAAGGAATGTTGGGTTGGGTATGGTGGTTCATGCCTATAATCTCAGCATTTTGGAAGGTTAATGTGGGGGAGATCACGAGGTCAGGAGTTCAAGACCAGCCTGGCCAACATGCTGAAACCCCGTCTCTACTAAAAATACAAAAATTAGCCAGGCATGGTATCATGTGCCTGTAATCCCAGCTACTCAGGAGACTGAGGCAGGAGAATTGCTTGAACAAGGCAGAGATTGCAGTGAGCCAAGATCACACAACTGCACTCCAGCCTGGGCAACAGAGCAAGACTCCATCTCAGAAAAAAAAAATAAAAGAGCCAATGTCAAGTAAGATTTGCTAGAAAATCCAAGTAAGACCTAGGACGCTTTGGGAAAAAAGAGGAGGGGCCACCTAACTCAGAACTGGGAAGAGGAGGAGAAATATGAAGTACCTTAGTTTATGTTAGATGTAAGATAAGATGTGCCCTTGGATAAGATTTAGCTAAAATGGGCATTGTGAAAGGATGTGCCAAGAATCGTGAATTACTGGGGTAGTTTCATCATTAGGTATGGATTTCTTCCTGTTTATTCTTGGGACTCTTTAAGCAAAAGAGCATTGTTGGGCTTCTCATGTCTGCGCAGAGATGTATTCTCATCTCTGGCACCTTTTTTAGTCATTATCTTCAAACATAACCTGTGTTCCATTGTTTTTTTCCTTCTGAGACTCTAATTAATCTTAAGTTAGACACTCCATGTCATTTACTTCTTCTACATTTCCTGCCTTTTTAATTCCCCATACTTTGTTTTAAAAGATTGTCTTTTGAACTGTTTATGATTCGTTGCTATTCTTTCTTTAGCTGTGTCTAATCTAACATTAAAACCATCCTTCCAATGCAAGACACTCAAATACAAAAAACAAACAAACCATCCATTGCATTCTTAGTTTTGGTTCTTATATTTTTCAGTTGTGTAATTTCTATTTGGTTCTTTTTCAAATATGCTATCACTTTTTATCACTTTCCCATTTTCTGACAAAATCTTCCAACTTGTATCTCCTTGAATGTAGTAAGCATGCTTATTTTCTTATTGGTTTCTGTTAATTCCATCAACAGTAGTTTCTATGGATCTGTTTCTGCTGTCAGTTGTTTCTGTTGACTCTTGCTCATGGTGTCTTGTCTTTTTTGTTTTTTGTTTTTGTTTTTGTTTTTGTTTGAGATGGAGTCTTGTTCTGTCACCCAGGCTGGAGTGCAATGGCACCATCTCAAACTCACTACAACCTCTGGCCCCCAGGTTCAAGTGATTCTCCTGCCTCAGCCTCCCCAGTAGCTGGGATTACAGGCATGTGCCACTGCGCCCGCCTAATTTGTGTATTTTTAGTAAAGATGGGTTTCACCATGTTGGTCAGGCTGGTCTCAAACTCCTAACCTCAGGTGGTCCACCCACCTCAGCCTCCCCAGGTGTTGAGATTATAGGCGTGACATGACAACGTCTTATTTTTTCGTGTGTCCAGGTACCTTTCATTGCTTATTGGATACTGTATTTTAAAACGTAATTATTAAAATAATTTGAAGCCTAGGATGATGTTCTGTTCTTCCAAAGGGGATTGTCATCAGCTTCTGTCAAACACCTGAGGCCACTGACTGTCTTAGATGATTTAATCAAATTCAAAACATTGAGGTTTTCTGGGCCACCCTGATGACTCAAAAACCATCCATCCACAGTTTAAGCTAGAGTTGGTTTACTTCCATTTCACCCTTTCTCCTGACGCATGGGCTTTCTGGTTCTCAGCTAAAAATTAGAATGGTTTATCAGAATCTCTACCCTTTATAGGATTCAAAATCCTACTCGAGCTCCCTCTCAGATCTCTCAGCTGACAAAATTACAGCTCAGTCTTTTAGCTGCCTAGTCAACATCAGCCCATGTTCCTGGACAAAAGCAGCCTTGAGTATGAGGCTATCCTCTCTGAGATCCGGTCTTTTCCCAGATCTCAGCCAGTCTTCCTCAGTGTCTTGTTAGCTCTTTGACACTTTAAAGATGTTTTTATATTTTATACAGCTTATTTAGGTATCATCATCTTTCAGCCATTAGATACAGAAATTGAAGGACAGTATGTGCAAAGGCCCAGAGGTCACAAAACTTCTGAGTGGTCAGGTAGGATTGGAACTCAGGGTATAACTATTTCAAATGCCAGATTCTGACTTCTACACAGCACTGCTCAGTTCACACCATGATCATATAGATGGATAGGCTGATGTACAGATTGATAAAAGCTAATACTTACCAAGTTTTTACTATGTCAAGCGTTCTGTTCAAGCTTTTGAATTTTTTTCTTTTCTTTCTTTTCTTTTCTTTTTTTTGAGATGGAGTTTCACTTTTGTTGCCCAGGCTGGAGTGCAATGGCATGATCTTGGCTCACTCCAACCTCTGCCTCCCGGGTTCAAGTGATTCTCCTGCCTCGGCCTCCCGAGTAGCTGGGATTACAGGCGTGCGCCACCATGCTGGGCTAATTTTGTATTTTTGTAGAGATGAGATTTCACCATGTTGGCCAGGCTGGTCTTGAACTCCCGACCTCAGGTGATCTGCCCACCTTGGCCTCCCAAAGTGCTGGAATTATAGGCGTGAGCCACTGTGCCCAGCCTAAGCTTTAGATTTTTTAAACTCATTGAATACTGAAAACAATCCTATGAGTTACTTATTGTCATTACTTCTATCTTGAGGAAACTGAAGCTCAGAAAGATTAGCAAACTGGTCCAAGGTCACACAGCTAGCAACAGTTGAGCTGGAATTCAAACCTAAGAGTCCAACACAGAACATATGCCCTGACCACAAAGTTTTGAATAAAAATTTCTTGTTGCCAAGGGTCTGAGAATCATTTATCCTACCACATAGATTCAGGCACAGATGTTAACCCTAGGACTATTGGTTCTCCAAGATTGAGCTCCATACTGTTTCTATCCTATTCTTGCCCGAGTCCAGATATAACAAAGTGTTCACTTCCAAGTATTGAGAAGCATTGCTTTGAAATCTTCAATCCTGTTAACTGTCCTCACTACCTCCATCAGATGTTTTTCTCCAAGGGAGACCAGCAACAGTTTACAAGCTAATTAGTTCCTGCCAGCCTCATAAATTGGGAGACAAGGTTGTGGCAGTGAAGTGGGAAATGCTTTATTACTCCCATTTTGCAAAGGCAAGTTCTAAGCCAAAGCAGGTGAGTCATCCTCAGAGATCAGAATCCAACGCCATTCTGTTCCACCCCCCTGAATTCCCTCCTGCAGTGGGGGACTTTACCCCACAGATAAAGCCACTTCTCTTCTCTACTGAGAAATATGCAAAGTAGACTTTGGGCCTCCAGGGAGCCAGTGGTGGGAGACAGCTGTATGCCAGGTCCATGAGTTTCCCTAAGAATTGATTGGTCTCATATCCTGAATTTTCAGGGCATGCATAATGATCCAAGCTACTATTAATTAAGCATTTACCACTGCGCTAAAGCATTTTTGTGTGTGATTTCATTTAATCCTCCAATAACCCTCTGAAGATTCTATCATTATCTTCACATTCAGAGTAAGAAACTGAAGCCTGGGAAAGGTAAAGCAGCTGCCATGGCCACCTACTTAGGAAGCAACAGGCCTTTGGGTTGACACTTTGAAGTCAGTCATCTGACATTCCTTCCCACTGTCTTTTCTTCCCACCTACAGATGTGCTTCTAAATATTAAGAGAAAGAGTCCAGGGCAGAGGATTTCTGTGGGATCTGTGCTCACTCAAAGTCATGGTCAAGGAAGCTGAACCCTAGAGCAAAGGACACCAGGAAGAGGAGAGGGTTTCTCTGGAAACAGCGTAGGTGCAGGCTGACGTGCTTATTGACATGGCAATCTGAACACACCTGAAAACACCTGCTCCACCACCCTGATGGCCATGAATGGGGCAAGTGCCTCTGGGTCATGTTCTTCCTGCTGTTGCTCTCTTCTCTTTTATGCAGAATTACACAGCATTCAAGTCCCATCAAGGGCTCCATCGCCATCTTATCTCAAGATGATGCTGGAAGGCATCTTGGCACTGAGTCCCACCCTTTGGAAAGACCTCTGCCAGGACAATGAAAGCACTGCCTCAGTTGCATGATTTGAGTGACTTTGGGAGGGTATTCCTGTCCCCAAATAGACCTCCTCTCCTGACATGTCACGCTGGCCGAAATTCCACTATTGAGCTGTTCTTTTCAGGTAAAAAGAAATGAAATCTCTTTCTAAATGTAAACACTCCCAGAAAGGGTACTTGATGTTCGTCAACTGTAATTTTTTCTCATATAAAGATGTTTTTTTCCAGACTTTATAATTTCCTTCCATCTGTATACGGAGTCTGACTCATAAAAAGCCCCCAATAAATATAGTATCTGTTGAATGCTTAAAAACGACTACACAAGTAAACAAGTAGCAGCCCCAGATTAGAGAGAAAATGCAAAGAAAGTCATGCTTAGTCTGACCTCTGTGTTTTCTTCTTTTCCTTTCTTTCTTTCTTTCTTTTTTTTTTTTTTTTTTTTTTTTTTTTTTTGATGGAATCTTGCTCTGTTGCCAGGTTGGAGTGCAATGGCGAGATCTCACCTCACCGCAACCTCTGCCTCCCGGGTTCAAGCAATTCTCCTGCCTCAGCCTCCCGAATAGTTGGGACTACAGATTCGCACCACCATGCCCAGCTCATTTTTGTATTTTTAGTAGAGATGGGGTATTACCATGTTGGCCAGGCTGGTCTCGATCTCTTGACCTCAGGTGATCCACCCCCCCTCAGCCTCCCAAAGTGCTGGGATTACAGGCATGAGTCACCGCGCCCAGCTCCCTCCATGTTTTCTAAACAGAGTTGACACAGATATAACATTGCTGCATTAACTTCTTCTTCGCTGTTGCTTTCTGTTTGTTTGTTGGTGTTTGTTCTTTTGTTTTGTTTTGAGATGGAGTCTGGCTTTGTCACCCAGGCTGGAGTGCAGTGGCACCATCTCGGCTCACAGTAAACCCTGCCTCCTGGGTTCATGCAATTTTCCTCCTCCCCGTCTGAGTCGAGTAGCTGGCACGCACCACCATGCCCAGCTAATTTTTGTATTTTTAGTAGAGACAGGTTTTCATCCTGTGGGCCAGGCTGGTCTTGAACTCCTGACCTCAACTGATCCACCCACCTCGGCCTCCCATAGTGTTGGGATTGCAGGCGTGAGCCACCTCACCCAGCCACATTAAATTGTTCTTCAGAGGAATGTACTGTTTCATGATATTCCATAAAGAGCACTATCACCAAAAGTACTTTTGGAGTTAAACAATTTCGAAAATCATTAGATTCAGGTGATTGGCCCTGCTAGCAGTCACCCATATGTTACAGTAAACTACTTTGTGAAGCTACCTTTCTTCAGACATTCTTCCGGGGTGTCTGCGGCATCGGCAAGAAAAGATACCAAAGACACAGAGCCTGGAGTAAGCCCAGAATAAACTGCAGTGGGTATTATTGGTATTTAGGGACTTGAACTTGGGGATTCTTAGCATTTGGTCCAGGGTACTTTACCCTATCCAATTCTGTCTCGTAAAGAGCAAGAGCGTTGATGGAGAGGTAGTAAACACCTCCACGCAGGGGTCGAGGGTAGGTTCCCTGCAGCAAGAGTGCACAGAGCTCACAACAAACCAGCAAGTGGAAGAGCGTCAACCAGAAATTTCTCCGACACCGCAAGCTCAAAACTCCTGTATACAGCCAAGAGAAAAGTGGAAGTCGGATGACAAAGGAAGAAAGACAGGTCAATGAGAAAGAAGAAATGGAAGTGGGAGTGGGAGAGGAGAGAAGCCACAGATTGACGCTCTATCCCTAAGGTTGATGGGGTGTGCTACATGGTTTTTAATGCCTCTTTCTAGTGCTCTGTAAGTAAAGAGGAAAGAAAGGGGGCATTTAAAGGTGAGGAATAATCTGAAAGCCTGAATAAAGACACCGAGCCCCGAGGGGCTATTTTGCTTATCCCATGTATCGTATGTAGTCTACAGATTTTACAACACAAAAAGCAGGAGGAAGAAGAGCGACCACAAAGACCTCATCCTGTTATCTCAGCCTGTATTTCCTATTATAGCCTTGTCTGTTCAGGGTCTATACCAAGCAGCCAACATGGTGCCCAGGACGTGGTAGCTACCCCACAAATGTGTGTTGGTTCAAACATAATTATGCCTTTATCTCAGGAAATGTGAGGAAAATACAAAAAAGTATAAAGAAAAAATAACCGTTATTCATGATCCCACCCCAAGAAACAGTAGTAGAAAATGACAGCTAATAATTTTTGAGTGAATATCATGCACTAAGAACTTTACATGATCGCTCTCATTAATATTTATGTAACCACTGTCAACATTTTAGATTTCCTTCCAAGGTTTTTTTTCCTATACATGCTACATATATATTTTTAAACATGCTACATATGTATGTATACATGAACGTATGTCTACATGTATGTATGTGTGTATATGTGTAACATATATGGAAAAATATATATATTGAATAGTTGTACTGTGCCCTGTACATATACTTTTTTTAATTCTTCTTCTTATTTTTTCTGATTATCCTCACAGCAGACTTGTGAAATTTTGATTTTTTTTTCTCCCATTTTACCGATGAAAAAACACAGAAGCTCAGGAGCTAAATTGCCTAATACCAGACAGCTAATATACGGCAGAGCTAGAATTTAAACCAAAGTCATACTGGCAGTAATGCCTGTGATCTCACCCCTCACCTGTTCTCTTCCTTCTTCCCAGGTGCTCTTCAGTGTATCATGTAAGTGAGGGGTCATGGGCTGCATGTTCACAGGGAATCCTTAAGACTGGTCTTTAACACAGGGCAAGGTGTGGTAATTGCTGTAAATGGCCTAAGAGAACCTTGATTCATACTGCCCTTCTGATGAGGAGACAGACTGTTGATATCCAGGGACCCAATCAGAGAGATGGGAGCAGCGCCAGCGTCCGTGCAGGGCTGCCACAATGGGAAGCAGGACCAAACTGGCAATAACTGTGATCTGATGAGTATCACTCTTATGACCACCTGGACAGCTCAGCCAGGCAGAGGAGAGAGCTTGCCAATCTCCTGAGTCTAGGTTTGGCACATAAAATCCAGGACATCCGGTTAAATTTGAATTTAGGCACTTGTTTAACCACTGTCAATATTATAGACATACTTATATGTCTAAGTATGGTGACATGCTATCTGTTCTTTTTCTGATATTCAAATTTAACTGGGAGTCCTATATTTTAATTTGCTAAATATGGCAACCTAAGTAAACAATCCTTCTTTTTTTTTTTTTAAAGACAGGGTTTCACCATGTTGGTCAGGCTGGTCTTGAACTCCCAACCTCAGGTGATCCACCCACCTTGGCCTCCAAAGTGCTTGGATTACAGGCGTGAGCCACCATGCCCAGCCAATAATCCTTCTTTTGCTTTATTTTTTCTCTTCCCCTTCACCTTTCGTTTCCACTTCTGTCCTTCGTCCCCACCATAAATACTCAAACTGATTCTATTTAAGTCCATCTAACTCATCTTCCATTTGTCTATTTTGATATACATGTAATTTTTTAAATGTATGGTATTAATTTTTGTGTTTTTCTGAATTCACACAAACAGAACCATACGCTAAACCTCATTCCATTCTTACTTTTTCCTCAACACTTTCTTCTTGAGATCTATCCATGTTGTGACATGCATATCTGGATCATGAGTTGAGGATTTTGTAAAACAGTTCATTGACTCAATAGGTCAGGTTTTACTTCACGGACACCTAGCTAGCCTCCATCTTCTGGTTCCACAGACAATTCTGGGTTAAACTGTGTGCACATCTGATGAGCATCAAGTCAATCTCTCATTATTGTAGTTATTTATATTTCTCTGGTTTTCTTACAGATGTATGTGAGACAGTTTCTCTGGGGTACATTCTCAGAAGTGGGACAGCTGTTTCATAGGATATACGTGTGTGATAGTCAAAATATTTAACAACTGGCCAGGCACAATGGCTCACACCTATAATCCCGGAACTTTGGGAGGCCGAGGTGGGTGGATCACCTGAGGTCAGGAGTTCAAGACCAGCCTGGCCAACTAAAAATGGTGAAACCCTGTCTCTACTAAAAATACAAATATTAGCTGGGTGTGGTGGCGCGTGCCTGCAGTGTGCCTGCAGTCCCAGCTACTTGGGAGGCTGAGGCAGGAGAATCACTTGAACTCGGCAGGGCAGTGGTCGCAGTGAGCCGAGATCATGCCACTGCACTCCAGCCTGGGCAATAAGAGCAAGACTCCATCTCAAAAAAAAAAATTAACAACCATCAAGGTGCAGCACTGACCACTTGGAACAGGCATTACTGGTGTGCTGTGCTAGTACACACCTACCGAATATCTGCCTTGTGCACACCCACACACAGTTTCATTAGTACAACTGGAATAACTCAGGAATGGCTTTGCTGGTCTCCACTCCTATCAGCAGGACATGAAGATCCTCTTTTTTCATGTGCTTGTTACCATTTGGAACTATATTTAAGTTTTGCCGATTTGTTGGCTGTCAAGTAAATCTCATCATTGTATTTGTTTGTGGTCTTGTGGTTATTCATGAGATTCAATATTCTTTTTGTGTCGAGGGGAGGTGGACGGAGTCTTGCTCTTGTTACCCAGGCTGGAGTGCAGTGGCGTGTTCTGGGCTCACCGCAACCTCCGCCTCCCAGGTTCAAGCGATTCTCCTGCCTCAAAAGTCTTGAGTAGCTGGGATTACAAGCATGAGCCACCACGCCCAGTTAATTTTGTAATTTTTTAGTAGAGACGGGGTTTCTCCATGTTGGTCAGACTGGTCTCAAACTCCCGGCCTCAGGTGATCCACCTGCCTCAGCCTCCCAAAGCGCTGGAATTACAGGCATGAGCCACTGCACCCGGCCGAGATTGAATATTTTTCATATACTTATTAGCTGTTTAGGTTTCCTCTTCTGTGTATCATTTGTTCATACATTTTGTCCATTTTCCTCTTGCATTTCCATTTTTTCTTCTGGTAGATATTTAGGAGTTTCTTATATAGTCTGGAAGAGTGCTATCCAATAGAAATATTATGTGAGCCACATATATAATAAAAAATTTTCTAATAGCCACATTTACAACATAAAAAGAGACATGCAATTAATTTTAATATATTTTGGCCAGGCATGATGACTTACACCTGTAATTCTATTACTTTGGAAGTCTGAGGCAGGTGGATTGCTTGAGGTCAAGAGTCCAAGACCAGCCTGGGCAATATGGTGAACCCCTGTCTCTGCAAAAAAAAAAATACAAAAATTTGCCAGGCATGGTGGCTCACATCTGTAGTCCCAGCTATATAGTGGGGCTGAGGCAGGAGGATTGCTTGAGCCCAAGAAGTGGAGGTCACCGTGAGCTGAGATTGCAACACTGAACTCCAGCCAGGGTGACAGAAGGAGAACTAGTCTAAAAAACAAAAATATATATATTTTTTATTTAACATAATGTGTCTACCTATCATGTCAACATATAGTCAATACAAAAAATTATTAGACACATTACAGTCCTTTATGCATGCTAAGACACTGAAATTTGGTTATATGTTTTACAGTTCAGTACATCTCAATTTTGACTGGGTCATTATAAGGCGCTCAATACTACATATGGCTGGTAGCAACCATATTGAACAGTGCAGGCCTAGAATCTAAACTCTAGATATTAATTCCCTATTGGTTTTAGCTTGAAAATATCTTCTCTGGTCCACCCATCTGTTAATTTTGCTTATGGTATCCTTTGTTTAAAAAACGTGTTAATTTTTAGGCTGAGCACGGTGGCTCACGCCTATAATCTCAGCACTTTGGGAAGCTGAGGAGGGTGGATCACCTGAGGTCAGGAGTTCAAGACCAGCCCGGCCAATATGGCAAAACCCCATCTCTACTAAAAATCCAAAAATAGCCAGGTGTGGTGGCTGGTGCCTATAATCCTAGCTACTCAGGAGGCAGAGCCAGGAAAATCACTTCAACCCAGGAGGCGGAGGTTGCAGCGAGCTGAGATCGTGCCATAGCACTCCAGCCTGGGTGACAGAGTGAGAAACTCCATATCAAAATAAAAAATTGCTAATTTTTAATATATCCGAGTCCATTAATTTTTCCCCTAAAATTTGTGTTTTAAAATTCATACTCATGTCAAAATGTCCAAGATAGGATGTTGCATTCTTCTTCTATTAGCTTTATAGATTTTATCTTTCCTAGGTAGGTCTTTAAGCTATTTAAGGACTTTTTTTCATATTGTAGGAATTAGGGATCCAACTTTTTCTCTTATAGAGTGAGTTGGTTTCCCCCAGCACCATCTACTAAATAACCAACCTGTCCTTTCTCTACTCATTTTTGAAGCCACTTCTATCATATATGAATCTCTTATAGAAACAAGTCTGCACCTGAGTTCTGCATTTAATATTTAATGTATTTATTATATCAATATATTAACGTATTATTAAATATTTAAACATTATAGTAACCCTTGTTTTATAAATACAATTAAATTGTAGAGAATTTGGATAACTTGCCCAAAGTCACCAAATAGTAAGTGTTAGAGTCATAATTTGAACCCAGGTATGTCTGATGCTGTTCCAGTTATACTTGTGCTTGGCTCCGCATTTCAGAAATCAGACTATAATGGCTGGAACAAAGGGGCTTATTTTTCTCACATAGCAAGAATTCTAGAGATAGGCCATTTGGTACAGGTATGGTTGCCCCATAATGCCACCCACCCAGGATCCATGTGCTTTCTATCTTTCTGATAAACCATATCAAGCTGTGACTTTTGTCCTCATGGTACCAAGACGGCTGCCATCTCCTGGAATCTGTCGCCATTCCAAGAAAAGAGAAAGGAAAAGAGCAAAGGCAAAGGAGAGCGCCAGGACAGCCTGTGCCTCTTAATCAGGGAAACATTTGTTTTCCTGTAAGTTGTAATAGACTTCCGTTAACATTGACTGGGCCAGAAGTAGGTCGTTTGGCCATGTCTCACTGCAAGGGAACCTGGGAAATAGTGCCACCCAAAGAAAATTTGTGTTCTGCTAAGAGTTAAGCAGTGGAGAACGGGTATTAGGTAGGCATTAGAATAGGTTTACTGAAAAGCTAATGAAGCCTGGCCAGGCGTGGCGGTTCACGCCTGTAATCCCAGCACATTGAAAGGCTGAGGTGGGTGGACTGCCTGAGCTCAGGAGTTCAAGACCAGCCCGACAAACATGGTGAAACCCCATCTCTACTAAAAATACAACAATGAGCCGGGTGTGGTGGTGCACCCTTGTAATCCCAGCTACTCGGGAGGTCAAGGGAGGAGAATCGCTTGAACCCGGGAGGCAGAGGTTGCAGTGAGCCAAGATCGCACCATTGCACTCCAGCCTGGGCGACAAGAGTGAAACTTTTGAAACAGAAAAGCTAACGAAGCTCAAGCTTCGGGACATCTTGCTCGTCAGGCCCCCTTCCAGTGCCTTATATCTAATTGTACATACTTAAGGGTACATTATTTTTCTCCTCCCACCTACCCAAAATTGCATAAATTTCAGGTTCCACAAAACCTGGATTTTACCCCAGGTGGGCATCTACAGTGCCTGCCACACAGGCCAAAGCCCACACTGTCCATTTTGCTATGGATTTTTCTGGTTGCAGTGGGAGACAGGGTCAAGTGTAGAGTTGGTTGCCCAAGTCAAGTAAGTGCACACTTCCAACTCATTCCCTTACGATCCACATTTATGTTTTTTTGAACAGGACAAGGGTCTGTTGAGGAGAGTTATTCTAAGAAAATAATATAATAATGATAATAACTGTCTATTTTTAAGTGCCAACTACATGCAGACACTGTGCTAGGAGCTTTCCCATATGTTTCAATTAATTTTTATTACAACTCTTTGTGGCTCAGAGTTGTTAGTAACTTGTCCAAGGTCAAAAAATCGGTAAGTGGCCAAATTAGAATATTATCCTAATATCAAAACTTTTTGCCTGGGCACAATGGCTCACACCTGTAACCTCAGCACTTTGGGAGGCCGAAGTGGGAGGATCACTTGAGGCCAGGAGATTAAGACCAGCCTGGACAATATAGCAAAACCCTGACTCTACAAAAAACAAAAAAATTAGCTGGTGTGGTGGCACATGCCTATGGTCCCAGCTACTCAGGAGGTTCAAGTGGGAGGATCACTTGAGCCTGGGAGGTGGAGGCTGCAGTGAGCCAGGATCACACCACTGCACTCCAGCCTGGGAAACAAAGTGAGATCCTGTCTCAAACAAAACAAAACAAAACAAAACCTTTCCACGTTTTTCACTACACCATGACTAAATTTTTCCTAAGGGCTTTGGACCCATGTAGGACTGTAAGCTTTAGCAAATAAAAATACAGATAAGAAATGAATAGTTTTTTAGTGTAAGCATTATTCGGTGCTTATCTGAAATTTAAATTTAACTGGCCACCCTGGATTTCATCTGGCAACCCTTCTTTTACAGACAATTGCTAGTACAATGAAATGAAGAGTGCAGAAACTCTGTGTACATGTATTTCTTTAAAGTTAAGCAAGATAGCCAGGCATAGTGGCTCACGCCTATAATCCCAGCACTTTAGGAGGCCAAGGTAGGCAGATCACCTGAGGTCAGGAGTTCGAGACCAGCCTGGCCAAAATAGCAAAATCCCGTCTCTACTAAAAATACAAAAATTACAGTTGTGGTGGTGGGTGCCTGTAATCCGAGCTACTCAGGAGGCAGAGGTGGCAGTGAGCTGAGATTGTGCCACTGCGTTCCAGCCTGGGCAACAGAGCGGGACTCCGTCTCAAAAAAAAAAAGAAAAAAAGTTAAGCAAGATAAAGGTTGTAAAGTTTCTGGATTTCATGGAGGCTTAATCCCTTGGTACTGGGCTTTAAGAAGCAGCTGTAGCCCTAACTGGGTGACTAGGACAAGCCTTTTTCTCTCTCGGGCTCAGCTTCCCCCTTCTGTACCATGCCCCAGCCATCACTCAGGATCCGGAAGCTGCATTGTCCTATGGCAGCCTGTCAACTCCATCATCTCCACTTATGAAGAAAGGGACTTTTCCTGCTGGGGAGGGTGTATCAACTTAGTTTTCCCTTTGGCTGCTTTCAGAGACCAGGATTACTCTGGTGGTGGTTGGCAATCGTGTGGTGAAAAGCCGGGATGTCTTCAGCTGTAATGAAACCACAGATGATTTTCTGAAAACTTTCTGTTTCCACTTAGCTGTGGAAAATGCTCTGCCTAAAAGGGGGAGAGGGGGTTCTATGATCAAATACGGTTGGGAAACAATGTAATACACATTGATCCCACATGCTCCCTGGCAATTCAAATGCATGTGTTTGTGTAAACAGAAATGTGGTAGTAAATCCTGTTACAGGGTCATTTCCCCGGGCTTTTCCAACAGAATCTCTTGTTTGCAAAACATCTCCTGCAACGGTTGTTCTATGGGACTCACTTCAGGACACGGAGCTGCAAGAATTAGTGTCAGAGGCGTGTGAGCCAGAGCAACTCCATCTTAAATAGGAGCTGGGTAAAATGAGGCTGAAACCTACAGGGCTGCATTTCCATATGGTTAAGGCATTCTAAATCACAGAATAAGATAGAAGGTCAGCACAAAATACAGATCATAAAGACCTTGCTGATAAAACAGCTTACAGCAAAGGAGCCGGCCAACACCCACCAAAGCCAAAATGGTGGCGAGAGTGACCTCTGGTCGTCCTCACTGCTGCACTCCCACCAGCGCCATGACAGTTTACAAACGCCATGGCAACGTCAGGAAGTTACCCTATACAATCCAAAAAGGAGAGGCAAGAATAATCCACCCCTTGTTTAGCATATCATCAAAAAATAACTGTAAAAATGGGCAACCAGTGGCCCTCGGGTCTGCTCTGTCTAGGGAGCAGCCGTTCTTTATTCCTTTCCTTTCTAAACAAACTTGCTTTCACTTTGCACTGCAGACTCATCCTGAATTCTTTCTTGCACAAGTTCCAAGAACCTTCTCTTGGGGTCTGAATCAGGACCCCCTTCCTGTAACATATTTCTGGTGACCACAGAAGGGACTGTAGTGCAGAAACCCTGAGCCAACAGTTACCTTTGGGTAAGTGTTGGTGTCCTGGAACATATACTAAGGAGACCCCTCAACCCAAAGGAAATAGGCTGCAGCACTGATTGGAAAACTTTGGGTAAGTAATGGGGTGCCCGGGTTAAAAATGGGATTGGGTTAAAGGCCCAACTGAGGGGAGTTAGAGTCTCTCCTAAGACAGAGTGGGTTAGAGGCTTCTCTTAGTAAAAGGCAAGAACGCTTGACCAACCTCGGGTTAGAGGCCCAATTTAGGAGAGTTAGAGTCCCTTCTAAAATTTAGGGAGTTAGAGGCCCGTCTTAAGTCCTTTAAAGAACAGGTTTGGCACTACGGGGTGTTAACTGCTATTCTCTTTGGATTAATCTGCCTTGTACTTTTTGCTAATGGCTGTGGGTGACAGGATTAGGCATGTACAGGATCCTGGAATATGGGGAGCTTTCTCCTCCCTAAAAGGGAAAACTTGAAAACTGATGGGACTGCTGGAAAAGGTCCCTTTGCTACCAAGAAGCAGCTGCAGCTGCCTGAAATTTTCAGTGTCACTGCAAAGGGTGGGTCTTTCCCTAGTCTCCCAGATCCTTTCCACTTCCGCACCCTGCCTCATCCAATGCTTTTCTCTTTCTCCTTTCCTTTTTTTTTATCTTGTCTGTTACTCAGGGCAACTATCTTGCCCATAGACCACGTGTTGAAACTCCCAAGTAGGAGGCTGGATCAAAGATGATGGGGCCCAGCTGGGGGCAAATGTAAGATTTGCCAGTTTAATATTGGGTGCTAAGCAAAGTGGCAAATGTCTACATTTTATCACACGTATTTTGCTGTGGCCAGAACCAAAAGAAAACAAAACAAAACATTCTCCTTTATAATGCGGCTTGGCCCTCAGGGGGGATGGTGCCGCAAGCCGGATCACTAGGGCCGATCAAGGAAAGGGAGCCCAGAAACCTGGCACACTGGCAAAAGGGTAAGAATTTCTTACCAGTCAAATTTCTATCTTCTCTCTCTCTGTGCAAATGGTTGAATGAAGGATAAAAATCAATCAATCAATCAGTGTATACCTCTTTCGTAAAGTTTCAATTAATGTGAAAAATAATTCTAAGGCTAGTCTTAAACTGTGCCATGAATTCATTTTTCTGTGTCCAGGGGTACCTCAAGATAAAACATGGGCTTAGAACACCTGTAAGCCCACTTTTCAAGATGACCCAGCAAGCCGGTCAGTAACAAACTTGGCTGCAGGTCCCTGAAACAAACAAAAACTGGATGAAGTCTCCACATTGTTTTGTGCCCTTGGGAGCTTGACCTTTTAACCACGTGGTAATACTTTCTTTTGGTCTCCGCCTTCAGGGAACAAATTTTTAGGGTTCATATCATATTTAGCTCTAAAAATCATATTGAATAGTTAAAAGCTTTTGCAATCTCAAAATTAAGTACTCTAGATTTCCTTTGGGACGTAAGGCAGGAACTGCCCCATCCTGTATGCAGTTCAGTAGCTAGGGTTTCGCACTTTCACAGTGGCAGTCTGGGTTCAGTTCCCCACCTAGGAATTAAGTTGTTTCTGGTTTAATATCTGTGTGCCCTGTCTTTTCAGGAAAAGCTCCACTTTTCTCTCTGTTCTACGTTTCCTACTTTCTAGAAAGCTTTCCCAAATTTCTCCTCTCCCCCTTCTCTACTAAGGGCTTTCATCAGCTTGTTCCATCTTTTCCAAGCCTTGAAGCCCTGCTCCCTGCTCCCTCTCATACAATCCCACTCTGATCAGCCAGGGGAACCCAACTCCTAGGCATGGGAAGGGGAGGGTTTTGATTTAAGGGGTCCTAGAAACCCCTGCTTCTGGCTATCTGCTTAGGATGAAGGAGACGAGACCACCGTTATGGGAATAAAAACACAATTTGATATCTCAGTAAGTTATACAAGTAATATGCTCAACTTGTAGTATGTTCAATAAGTAGTAGGTTCTTTACATTCCTTAAACAAAGTATAATTTAAGGTTAGTTTGAATTGAGTTCGCCTTGACTTTTTTTTTTTTTTTTTTTTTTTTTTATTGAGATGGAGTCTTGCTCTGTCACTCAGGCTGGAGTGCAGTGGTGCGTCTCAGCTCACTGCAACCTCCGTTTCCTGGGTTCAAGCAATTCTCCTGCCTCAGCCTCCCATGTAACTGGGATTACAGGCATGTGCCACCATGCCCAGCTAATTTTTGTCTTTTTAGTAGAGACGGGGTTTCACCATGTTGAACAGGCTGGTCTTGATCTCCTGACTCTAGGCGGTCCATCTGCCTCAGCCTCCCAAACTGCTAGGATTACAGGCATGAGCCACTACACTCAGCCTACTTGATTTTTCAAATAGAATTCTATTTTATGTTAGTTCTGTGTTCTTACAAACAAGAGATTCATTTGTTTTTCAAGCCAATCGTGATTTTGGCAGAAAACCGATACTGCCGACCACGAGCTCTGACCTAGGTCTCAGCACTAACTGAAGGAAGGTCTCTCTGTTGCTGACTCAGTTGTTTTAGGAAGCAAATGTCTTGGAGATGAATGGGTAATGCTGACTTTATAGGGTAAAGACAGTCCCCCACAGAAGATTAACAAAGAAAGGAAAATATTCCAAGCTCCTCCCCCTCACTCCCTCACCTTCTTATCCTCTTACCCTTGAATTCTTTATCATATTTGGAAAACATTCTTTCTTTCCTCCTTATCAGTCATGGTTGTTTATTTTAGAACACGAGGTCACTGTCAAGGAAAGACTGAACAACTGTGGTAAATTTTTTTTTTCCTATAACACAGGGCCAAGGCTGGAGCCAAGAGTACAGCCTAGGACTTTACTCTGGGATGAAAATAAATCTCTCGAGGCCTCTGTGCAGAGGAGGGTGGCTCGATTGCTGATGAGACGACTTTATGCGTTTTTTATGAAAGGGAAGAAAAATCAAGGCCGACCAATCTGACGATAAAAGAAAAGGAGAAGGTGGTGGAGCTCATTCCCAGGGAAAACGCTACCGCTCCAGATTGTCAAAGCTGGCCGCCATGAACTTGCCGTCAGTGTCGTTCAGAGCAAAACACAAATGCGCAGAAAGAGGCCTGGAGGAGAACACAGGACTGGTGAGTAAGGCTGCTCCTGTAGAGGGGGACTGGGACCGGGCCCTTGGAGAAGCTGGTAAATGTGATAAAGGCTAAGTTAGGCTTCTCTGTAGTGCATTAATTTTTTTTTTTTTTTAAGAGAGACAGGATCTCACCATGTTGCCCAGGCTGGTCTCAAACTCCTGCGCTTAAGCCTCTCCAAGTGCTGGGATTACAGGCATGAGCCACTGCATCTGGCCTACCATGTTAAATTTTATGATTGAATATATATTCATGCAGTACTTGTGTGATTAAAACTAATGTTTAAAAGTTTATCTAAAATAAATACATGTGATTTAGAGTCATAAATGCTGGGTATGAGATTTGCCTTTTCCCTTTGGAAATGGTCCGCCATTATTTATTGAGCAACTACTACATGCCAAGGAATATGCCAGGCAATGTATCCAAGTCTCAATTTACTTGTCTCTACAAAGGGTGTGATAATTTCAACTTCACAGGATTATCAAGAATAGGGTTGGGTGGCTGGGCACGGTGGCTCACTCCTATAATCCCAACACTTTGGGACACTGAGGTGGGTGGATCACCTGAGGTCAGGAGTTCAAGACCAGCCTGGCCAACATAGTGAAATCCTGTCTCTACTAAAAATACAAAAAGCATCCAGGTGTGATGGCAGGCACTTGTAATCCCAGCTACTTGGAAGGCTGAGGCAGGAGAATTGCTTGAACCCATGAGGCGGAGGTTGCAGTGAGCCAAGATGGTGCCATTGCACTCTAGCCTGGGCAAGAGAGCAAGACTCTGTCTCAAGGAAAAAAAAAAAATTGGACTGGGTGCGGTGGCTCACGCCTATAATACCAGTACTTTGGGAGGCCGAGGTGGGCATATCACTTGAGGTCAGGAGTTTGAGACCAGCCTGGCCAACATGGTGAAACCCCATCTCTACTAAAAATACAAAAAATTAGCCAGAGGTGGTGGTATGTGTCTGTAATCCCAGCTACTCAGGAGGCTGAGGCAGGAGAATGGCTTGAACCCGGGAGGCAGAGGTTGCAGTGAGCCAAGATGGCACCACTGCACTCCAGCCTGGGCAATAAAGTGAGACTCCATCTCGAAAAAAAAAAAAGAATATTAAGTGAAAGCATAGAAATAGGTTTGTTAACTTATAAAACACAAATGCCTGTTATACATGTATTGTAAGCCTTCTTTAAAAGAAGGTTTAAAGTAGTATTTATTAACTTAAAGTAGTACTTACTAACTTCTTTCTACTTTTAGTTTAATATATTTTTAACAGAAACAGGATCTCACTATGTTGCCCAAGCTGGTCTTGATCTCCCAGCCTCAATCAATCCTCCTGCCTCGGCCTCCCAAAGTGCTAGGATTACAGGCATGAGCCACCATGTTTGGCCAAGTTAGTAATTTTTTTGAAACAATCAAAAATTTATTAAAAATTTGGAAAGCTGGTACAAAGAGCAGTGTGCTGGTGAATGTTTAGCAATTGGCTGTCAGAGGAAAAAAGGCTGAAATTATAACATTTGCCAATTTCCGTGGTGTAAATACTCCCACTACAGGCAATTTCATGCTGCCATCAGGAGGTCACTGCATACAGAGTTGGAATATGTGGCGCATACCCGACTTGAGTGCACCACTGACACAAAGAACTTTCATCCCCCGAACCCTTTGAGAATAAGTTGCCAACCTGATACATCACTTCCAAAAATACTGGAGTGTGTAGTTCCTACAAACACAGACACTCCGCAATTCCACACAACCACAAGGAACCCTAAAAATCGGGAAATTAACATGAACACCATCTAATCCAGAGACCTCATGCAAGTTTCACCAACTGTCCCAACAATGTCCTTTATAGTAAAAAGACCCAGTTTAGAATCTCATGTTGTCTTTCGTGGTAAAGTCTCTCTAGATTCCTTAAACCTGGAGCAGTTCCTCGAGTTTGTCCTTGGCTCGCACGGACATGACATTTTTGAAGACAGCATGCCAGTTGATTTACAGAAGTCCCTCAATCTGGATTTGACTGATGTTTCCTTGTGATTTTATTTAGGTTTTGCATCATTGGCAGGAATGCCACAGAAGCAATGTTGAGTTCTTCTCCTTGCATCCTCTTAGATGGAGTAGTTTTTAGTAAATAATGAACATCCCATTATTTATGATGTTCATTATTACGAAGTTTCTGTCTGCCTGACTTTTTGACTATGATGTTATTCTTTTTCCTTTTGTAATTAGTAAGTATTGTGTAGGGAAGTACTTTGAAACTGTGTAAACATCTTATTTCTCCTGACATTTTCAATGTATTATTTTATTGACTTACATGTGTATAGACTCATGGTTTTCTACTTTACTCCGTGAGTTTGGGTCCATTATTATCATTACTTATTTTGATACCAAATTGTCTCTGATTTGAACAGTGGGACAGAATTATTCAAGTACTTCCTTACTTTCTAGTACAGCATGTTTCAGATTCATCATGCACTGTCTCCACTATAGCCTTGGAATCAGCCATTTTTCCGAGTTGTCCTGGTTCCTTGGACTCCTTTATAGAATCCTTGACAGAGAATGGAATTTACTTATTTATTTACTTATTTTTGAGACGGAGTCTCACTCTGTTGCCTAGGCTGGGGTGCAGCAGCACGATCTCGGTTCACTGTAAACTCCACCTTTCGGGTTCAGGCAATTCTTCCGACTCAGCCTCCTGAGTAGCTGGGACTACGGGCGCATGCCATCACACTTGGCTAATTTTTTGTATTTTTAGTAGAAATGGGGTTTCACCATGTTGGCCAGGCTGGTCTTGCACTCCTGGACTCAAGTGATCTGCCTGTCTCGGCCTCCCAAAGTGCTGGGATTACATGTGTGAGCCACCGCGCCCAGCCAAGAATGGAATTTAGAAACCAAGTTCCGTGCTCATGTCTGATGTCACTGTTCCCAGGTCCCAGAGGACAGTGATAAGGAATGTACACACACACTTGCATGCACTCATTTGAATCTATTTTTATTTTCATATCTATCCATCTATGTCTATTGAAAGCCGTGAGTTCACGCACAGAGCTCCAATTTCAATTCAGAACCAGAGTTTCCTAGCTATCTCTCCCTTTCCATACTTGTCCTTCTCCAATAGTGAAACATTAGACCCATTTTAAAATTAAGACATAATTCACATACCATAAAAGTCACCTGTTTAAAGTATACAGTATGGCATTTTCTAGTATATTTGCAAGATTGTACAACCATCATCACTATCTAACTCCAGAATATTTCCATCCCCCGAAAAGAAACCCTAACCCCATTCGCAATAACTTCCGGAATCTCTCTAGCCTAATTCACTAATCCCCCAGCAACCACCAGGCTACTTCCTGACTCTATATATTTGCCTATTCTGGACATTATAAATGGGATCATATGTGTGGGTCTTTTGTGTCTGCCTTCTGTTACTTAGTACAATGTTTCCAAGGTTTATCCATGTTGTTGCAGGCGTCCATACTTCATTCATTTTATAGCTGAATAATATTCCATTGTAAATAGATGACATTTTGTTTACACATTCATCCGTTGATAGACATTTGGGTTGTTTCCACTTTCCGGCTATTCTGAATAATGCTACCATGAGCATCCATGTACAAGTTTTCATATGAACATGTTTTCAGTTTTCTTGAGTATATACCTAGGATTGGAATTGCTGAGTCATATGGGTACTCTATTTTTAGCTTTTTGAGGCGCTAACAAAATGTTTTCCAGATCATGTGGTTGTATAATTTTACTTTCCCCACTAACAATGTATGATACGAGGGTTCCAATTTCTGCACATTCCCCCGACACCTGTTATTGCCTGTCTTTTTGATTATAGTTATTCTGACGGGGTGAGAAGTGATATCTCACTGTGGTTTGGGGTTGCATCTTCTCACCTGCTTACTGGTCCTTTACATATCTTCTTCTTGGGAGAAATGTCTGTTCAAATTCTTCGCCCATTTTTAAATTGAACTAATTGTATCTTACTGTTAAATGGTAAGAGTTTATTGTATATTCTGGATACTAGACTCTTTCAGATATAGAATTTGCAAATATTTTCTTTCATTCTGTGGGTTGTCTTTTCACTTTTGTGATAGTGTCTCTGGAACACAAAAGTTTTTAATTTTTTTTTTTTTTTTTTTGGAGACACAGTCTCACTCTGTCATTCGGGTTGGAGGGAAATGGTGTGATCACGGCTCACTGCAGCCTCTGCCCCAGGAGCAAGCCATCCTCCCACCTTAGCCTCAAGTAGCTGTGATCACAGGCACGCACCACCACCCCTGGATAATTTTTTGTATTTCCTGTGGTAGAAACAGGGTTTCATTATGTTGCCCAAGTTGGTCTCAAACTCCTGAGCTCAAGCGATCCATCCACCTCGGCCTCCCAAAGTGCTAGGATTATAGGGGTGAGCCACTGTGACCAAAAATGTTTTTAATTTTGATGAAGTCATTTTATTTTATTTTTTCAGTCGCTTGTGCTTTGTATGTCACATCTAAGTAGCCTTTTATTATTCTAAGGTCATAAAGATTTACACCTATGTTTTCTTCTAAGAATGTTATAATTTTAGCTCTTACATTTAGGGCTTTGATCTATTTTGAGCTAATTTTGGTAACTTATGTCCAACTTCATTCTTCTAAATGTGGATAATCAGCTATTAGCACCATTTGTTGAAAAGACTATTCTTTCCCTCATTTAATTGTGTTAGCATCATTGTTGAAAATCAGTTACCATAAAGATATGAGCTTATTTCCGACCTTCCAACTCTATTCAATTAATCTATACATCCAATCTTATGCCAGTGCCTCCCGGTCTTGGTTACTCAGCTCCTTGTGGTAAGTTTTGAAATTGGGAAGTGTGAGTTCTCCTGTTTTATTCTTCTTTTTCAAAATTGTTTTTCCTACTCTGGCTCCCTTGAATTTCCATATGAATTTTAAGATTAGCTTGTCAATTTCTGCAAAAATAAAGCCAGTTAGGTTTTTGGGGTTTTTTGTTTGTTTGTTTTTTTGTTTTTGAGATGGAGTTTCGCTCTTGTTGCCCAGGCTGGAGTGCAATGGCTCGATCTCAGCTCACCAAAACCCCCGCCTCCTGGGTTCAAGGGATTCTCCTGCCTCAGCCTCCCGAGTAGCTGGGATTACAGGTGTATGCCACTACACCCAGATAATTTTGTATTTTTAGTAGAGATGGGGTTTCATTTAGTAGAGAGGGGTACCATATGGCAAGCTGGTCTCAAAACTGATCTCATATTGACCTAGGCCTCCCTGGGATACGGCGGGCCACACGTTGGTGCCAGGGGGTTTTTAAAGAAGCATTGAATTGAAAATTGGGGTGGGTGGAAGTAAAATTAAGTCTTCAACATAAAAATTTCCATTATTTAGGCTTAATTCCTTAACAAGTTTGTAGTTTTAATAATTTTGCACTTCTTCTGTTAATATATTTTATCATTTTTGACCTTACATTTTTTTAATTTCATTTGGGGTTAAATTTCTACTGTATAAATAGTTTTGTATATTGATCTTGTATCTTCAAGTCTTGCTAACCTATTTATTAACTATAAATATATATGTGGAAGTGTCTGGGATGTATTCCTTAGGATATTTTATATAAAAATTCATTGCAGCCCTGTGTACAATAGAAATACCTGGAACCAACCCAAATGCCCATCAATGATAACTGGACAAGAAAATGTGGTACATATACACCATGGAATACTATGCAGCCATAAAAAACAACGAGTTTGTGTCCTTTGTAGGGACTTGGATGAATCTGGAAACCATCATTCTCAAAACTACACAAAAAAAATAAACACGTATGTTCTCACTCATAGGTGAGTGTTGAACAACAAGAACACGTGGACTAGGGAGAAGAGCATCACACACAGGGGACAGTTGGAGGGGTAGAGGAGAGACAGGGGGGGTGGGAAGGGAGGGGAGGGTGGGGGAGGAATAACATGGGGAGAAATGCCAGATACAGTATGCACAAAGTAAAATAAACAAATTAAAAAAATATTAATGTCAAACTAATAGTTTTACTTCTTCCTTTTAATCTAGATATTTTTTTTCTTTTCTTCTTTCCTCTTTTCTCTTCCTTTCTTCCTTGTTTTCTTTCTCTAATTGCTCTGTCTAGAACTTTCACAATACTGTTAATAGAAATGGCAAATGTGGCTATGCATGGTGGCTCACTCCTGTAATCCCAGCGCTTTGGGAGGCAAGGCAGACGGATCACTTGAGATCAGGAGTTCAAATCAGCCTGGCCAACATGGCAAAACCTTGTCTCTACTAAATACAAATATTAGCTGGGTGTGGTGGTGGGTGTCTGTAATCCCAGCTACTCGGGAGGCTGAGGCAGGAGAATCCCTTGAACCCAGGAGGCAGAGGTTGCAGTGAGTGGAGATCGCACCACAGTATGCCAGCTGGGGCACCCAAGGTGGAAAAAAAAAGAAAAAAAAAAAAGAAATGGCCATAACGAACATGCCTGCCTTGTTCCTCGTCTAGGGAGAACACTTTAGTCTTTCATTATTATGATTAGCTTGGCTTTTTTTGTTTTTTGGTTTTTGGTAGGTGCTCTTTATAGATTTAGGAAGTTCCCTTTATTCCTAGTTTCCTAGTGTTCTGTTGGTTGGTTGTGTTTGCTTTTGTTTTGTAGAGGCAGGATCGCCATAAGTTGCCCAAGCTAACTTAACCCCTAGCTAAGCAATCCTCCCATCTCAGCCTCCTAAGTAGTTGGTACTACAGGCACATGCCACTGTGCCCAGTGTCTTAGTGTTTTTACTTAAAGTGTGTTGGATTTTGCTACTTTCTCTGCAGCTATTGAGATATCATATAGTTTTTGTTCTTTTATTAAAATAATGTATACATTAAATGAGTTTTGGTATGTTAACCAACTTGGCATTCCTGAATAAATTCCACCTGCTTATGGTGCATAATCCTTTTTATATATTGCTGGATTTGGTTTGCTACTTTATTCTAAGAATTTTGCATTATATTCATAGGATATTAGTCTTTAGCTTTGTTTTGTTTTTCTGTATATCTTTGTCTGGTTTCAGTATTAAGTAATACTGCCTCAAAATATAGTTGGGATATTCTCTCCCCTTCTATTTTTTGGAAGAGTTTGTGAAATTAGTGTTAATTCTTCTTCAAACGTATAATTCATAGTGAAACCATCTGCTCTTGCTTTTTTTTTACATAAATTTTTTAAATTATTAATTCACTCTCCTTACTTGTTACAGATTTATTAGATTTTTTATTTCTTATTGAGTAGTTTGGTAACATGTGTCTTCCTAGGAGATCGTCCATTTCATTTAGATTATCTATTTGTTGGTATACAATTTATTATAGTATTTCCTATATTATTTTATTTCTTAAGGCGAGTAGTATGCTCTCTTTTTCATTCATTGTTTTAGTAATTTAGGTCTTCTTTCTTTCTTTCATTCTTTTTTTTAATTTTTTTTATTTTTTTTTTTTTTATAAAGACGGGGTTTCACCATGTTGATTAGGCTGGTCTTGAACTCCCAACCTCAGGTGATCCACCTGCCTTGGCCTCCCAAAGTGCTTGGATTACATGCATGAGCCACCACGCCCGGCTTTTTTTTTTCCCTTGAGACAGAGTGTCACTCTCTCCCAGGCTGGAGTGCAATGGCATGATCTCAGCTCACTGCAACCTCTGCCTGCCAGTTTCAAATGATTCTCCTGCCTCAGCCTCCTGAGTAGCTGGGATTACAGGTGTCTGCCACCACACCCAGCTAATTTTTATATTTTTAGTAGAGATGGGGTTTCACCTTGTCGGCCAGGCTGGTCTCGAACTCCTGACCTCAGGTGATCCACCGACCTCAGCCTCCCAAAGTGCTGGGATGACAGGCTTGAGCCACTGCGCCCAGCCCTATTTACTTTTTTTTTTTTTTTTTTTTTAGACAGAGTCTCACTCTGTCGCCCAGACGGGAGTGAAATGGCACCATTTCTGCTCACTGCAACCTCTGTCTCCCAGGTACAAGCAGTTCTCCTGCCTCAGCCTCCCAAGTAGCTGAGATTACAGGCATGTGCCACCATGCCTGGCTAATTTCGTATTTTTAGTAGAGACAGGGTTTCTCCATGTTGGTCAGGCTGGTCTCGAACTCTCAACCTCAGGTGATGTGCCTGCCTCAGCCTCCCAAGTGCTGGGAGTACAGGTATGAGCCACTGTGCCCGGCATTTTCTTTTCTTTCTTTTTTTTTTTTTTTTTTTTTACGGAGTCTCGCTCTGTCATCCAGGCCGTGCACTGGCGTGAGCTGAGCTCATTGCAACCTCCACCTCCTGGGTTCAAGCAATCCTCCTGCCTCAGCCTCCCGAGTAGCTGGGACTATAGGCACCTGCCACCATACCTGGCTAATTTTTTATTTTTAGTAGAGATAGGGTTTCATCATGTTGGCCAGGCTGCTCTTAACTCCTACGTCAGGTGATCCACCTGTCTTGACCTCCCAAAGTGCTGGGGTTACCGGCATGACCCATCATGCCTGGCCAAGAATGCTTTAATTCACCTTTAATTTTAATGATAGTTCACTTTTGATTTGCAGTAGCTTTGAAGGAAAAAAAAAAATCAGATAGTTGTGCTAATATAAGTTATTGGTTACATGTCTTTTTTCTCCTTTACTTTAAATATTCTGTACATTATATTACTTTCTGGCCTCCATGATTTCTATGAGATATAGCTGTTAAACTTGTTGAAGGTCCATTGTACATAATGAGTAGCTTCTCTCTTGCTGCTTTTCAAGATTTTTCTTCTTGTCTTTTAAAGTTTCATTATGACGTGTGGAGATGTGGAATTCTTTTGAGTTTCTCCTTCTTGGAGTTCGTTGAACTTCTTGAATATGTAGATTCTAGTTTTTCATCAAATTTGGGAAGCTTTCGTCATTTTTCTTCAAATATTTTTTCTGCTGTTTTTTTCCTTCTACTTGGACCCCCTTTATGCATATACTGGTACATGTGATGGTGTCTCATAGCTCTCTGAGGCTCTGTTCATTTTTCTTCATTTTTGCCTTTCTCCTTCTCCAAATGGATAATCTCAATTGATCTATCATCAAGGTCACTGATTCTTTCTTCCACCTGCTCAGATCTGCTGTTGAACATTCCTCATTAATTTTTAACTTTAGTTATTATACTTTTCAACACCAGAATATCTATTTGGTTCCTTTGTTCTCTCTCTCTCTCCTCGTGTGTGTGTGTGTGTGTGTGTGTGTGTGTGTGTGTGTGTGTGTGTGTGTGTGACAGAGTCTCTCTGTCGCCCAGGCTGGAGTGCAGTGGTGCAATCTCAGCTCACCGCAACCTCTGCCTCCTGGGTTCAAGCAATTCGCCTGCCTCAGCCTCTGGAGTAGCTGGGATTACAGGTGAGCACCACCACACCCAGCTAATTTTTTTGTATTTTTAGTAGAGACTGGGTTTCACCATGTTGACCAGGCTGGTCTTGAACTTCTGACCTCGTGATCCACCTGCCTCGGCCTCCCAAAGTGCCGGGATTACAGGCATGAGCCACCACACCGGGCTGGTGGTTTTATTATTTTTATCTTTATATTAATAATCTCTACTTGGTGAGACATTGTTCTCATACTGTCCTTTATTTCTTTAGACTTGTTTTCCTTTAGTCCTTTGAACATATTTTTAATAGTTGATTTAAAGTCTTTCTTTGTCTATTAAGTTCAATCACCAGGGTTTTCCTCAGGAAAGAATTCTAGTGATTGCTTTTTTCCTGTGTACAGGCCATACTTTGTTGTTTCTTTGTATGTCTCATAAATTTCTGTTTAAAAACTGGACATTTTAAGCAATATAACATGACAATTCTGGGCATCGGATTTCTCCTCCCTTCCCAGGGTTTGTTCGTGGTGCTCTCTGTTGCTATTGTAGTTGTTGCTATTTCATGACTTTTCTGAGCTAACCCTGTAAAGTCAGTATTCTTTGTTGTATGTAGTCACTAAAGCCTTTCCTTGGTAAGCTTAGCGATCAGTCAATAATTGGACAGAGATTTTCTTAAACACCAAGAACGTGTAAGTTCCCCAATCTTTGTCAAGGGGCTCTGTGTATGTGTGCTGGGGCATTCTTTCACCATTCAGCCAGATAGCTTAAAAACTCCGCCTTAGTCCTCACTTCCTACTTGTGCAGAGCCCCAAGGCCAAACAGAGTTAAAGGTGTAAGGTCTTCCCAGGTTTTTCCTGAGTACATGCATAGCCCTTGGCATGCTCACAGCTGTACACATGTGTGTGCTTTTCTAGATTCCCAGGTATATGTCGAGCTTTTCATAGCCCTTGTGAAGACCTCATTTCCTGTATATTTTTCCTTTCAAGCTTTTTAAATAGCCTGTTGTTTGCACCATTATCCACTATTTCAGGCAACCACAAAGTTAAATAATTTCTTCTAAATGTTTCTGACAAACGCCTCTGGAGAAAAGACTTTAAACACTGGGTGAGTTCCAAGTCAAGACAAATAAAGGGAATGTTGCAAGGGGGTGTCTTCCAGTGAACCACCACACAACGAAAATAATGACAATTCTCTGAGAATGGCATTTTGAAGAAGCTCCAACCCCATTTTTCCCCTCTTGTGGCTGCCTGGCTGCCGCTGGTTTTTACCATCATTGTGGGCTGTTGATTTTCATGACTGCCACAGTGCTAGAGAGAGGTTAATAAAAATAGTGCAAGTTAAAATACCATAGAACTTGCTTTTCTCATGAAGATTCAGGCTGGGCGCAGTGGTTTATGCCTGTAATCCCAGTGCTTTGGGAGGCCAAGGTGGGTGGATCACCTGAGGTCAGGAGTTCGAGACCAGCCTGGCCAACATAGTGAAATCTCGTCTCTTCTAAAAATACAAAAATTAGCCAGGCTTGGTGGTGTATGCCTGTAATCCCAACTACTCAAGAGGCTGAGACAGAAGAATCCCTTAAACCTGGAAGACAGAGTTTGTAGTGAGCAGATGGCGCCACTGCGCTCCAGCCTGGGCAACAGAGCCAGACTTGTCTTAAAAAAAAAAAAAAGAAAGAAAGAAAAGGCCGGGCGTGGTGGCTCACGCCTGTAATCCCAGCACTTTGGGAGGCAGAGGCGGACAGATCATGAGGTCAAGAGATCGAGACCATCCTGGCCAACATGGTGAAACCCCGTCTCTATTAAAAATACAGAAAAAAATAGCTAGGCGTGGTGGCGCGCGCCTGTAGTCCCAGCTACTCGGGAGGCTGAGGCAGCAGAATTGCTTGAACCCGGGAGGCGGAGGTTGCAATGAGCCGAGGTGGCGCCACTGCACTCCAGCCTGGCGCCTGGTGACAGAGTGAGACTCTGTCTCAAAAAAAAAAAAAAAAAAAAAAAAGATTCAGCCGTTTTTCTTGCTCATATTGCTGCAAGCCTTTGATTAATTTCTAAAGTTCTGAAGAGTTGATTCTATTTTTGCTTATTTTATTCTTGCTTTTATGGAGGAGAGAATTTTCAAAGGTCTTTACTTCTATTTTTAAAGGACTGCTGTTTAATGTCTGGTGAGTTGAGAATATGTAGGGGGACAAGGGTGGTAGCAGGAGGACCTATCAGGGGGCCATCGTCGATAATCCAGGTGTGAGATGATAGTGGCTCCGACAAGGGGGGGTAGCAGTGACAATGATGAGAAGTAATTAGATTCAGGAGATATATTGAAGATAGTGCCAATTAGATTTCTGACCAATTGGCTACAGAGTGTGAAAGAAAGAGAAGAATCAAGAGCAACTCCAAGGTTCTACACCTGAGCAACTTGAAGAAGGAACTTGCCATCACCTGAAAAGGGGAAGGTTGAAGTGAATCTAGACACAGACCTTACATCTATCACAAAAATTGACTCAAAATGGAACATAGATCTGAAAGTAAAACGCAAAACTATAAAACTCCTAGAAAACAATATAGGAGCAAACCTAAATGACCCTGGGTGGGGTGATGGCTTTTTAGATATAACAACAGAGTCAAAATAAGTGAAAGCAATCATGACAAGCTGGACTTCATTAAAATTAAAAAAAAAAGGCCGGGCATGGTGGCTCACACCTGTAATCCTAGGACTTTGATAGACTGACGTGGGTGGATTACCTGAGGTTAGGGGTTCGAGACCAGCCTGGCCAACATGGCGATGTCCCGTCTCTACTAAAAATTCCAAAATTAGCCAGGTATGGTGGTGCACTCCTGTAATCCCAGCTACTTGGGAGGCTGAGGCAGGAGAATCGCTTGAACCCAGGAAGGCAGAGGTTGCAGTGAGCCGAGATTACACCACCACACTCCAGCCTGGGTAACAGAGCAAGATGCCATCTCAATAAATAAATAAATAAATAAATAAATAAAATGAGCGGAAGACTTTAACAGCTCCCTCACCATTTATAGTTGGCAAATAAGCATATAAAAAGACACTCCACACCACATGGCGTCGGGAAATGCAAATTAAAACGTGAGATATTACTACACATCTATTAGGATGGCCAAAATCTGAAACACTGACACCAGAAGCTGACAAGCATATGCAGCAACAGAAGCTCTCAGTCATGGCTGATAGGAAGGCGAAATCACACAACCACTTTGGAAGATGGTTTGGTGGCTTCTTACAAAAAGACTAAACATACTCTTACTGCGTGATCCAGAAACCATGCTGCTTGATATTTACTCAAAGGAGTTGAAGACTTCAAACATGCACGCAGATGTTTGTTTCAGCTTTATTCATGATTGCCAAAAGTTGGTAGCAACCAGATGTCCTTTAGCAGGTGAATGGATAAACTGTGATACATCCAAACAATGAAATATTATTCAGTGCTAAAAAGCAATGCACTATCAAGCCACAAAAAGACATGGAGAAACCTAAAATGCACGTTACTAAGTGAAAGAAGTCAGTCAGAAAAAGTTGCAGAGTGTATGATTCCAACTATATTCCATTCTGGTAAAGGCGAATCTATGAATACAGTAAAAAAGATCAGAGGTTGCCAGGGTTGATAGGTGGAGTGGGGAGGGTGGTCGGGAGGAAATGAATCATTAAGCACCAGTCATCAAGGAAATGCAAATCAAAACTGCAATGGGATACCACCTCACATCCATTAGGATGGTGGCTATCAAAAAAACAGAAAGCAGCTTATTTATGAGAATGTAAACAAATTAGACCTTTGGGCACTGTCGGCAAAAATGTACAATGATACAACTGCTGTGGAAGACAGTATGGAGTTTCCTTTGAAAAAAATTAAAAATGGAATTACTGCTGGGCATGGTGACTCACACCTGTAATCTCAACAACTTGGGAGGCTGAGGAGGGTTGCTGGCTTGAACCCAGGAGTTCCAGACTGCAGTGAGCCATGATTGTGCCATTGCACTCCAGCCTGGGTGACAGAGAAAGACCCTGAATCTAAAAAAAGAAAAAAAAAGAAATAGAATTACCATGTGATCCAGCAATCCCAAGATCCCATGTCTAGGTATATACTCAAAAGAATTGAAAGCAGGATCTCGCAGAGATTCATAATAGCTAAAGTGTAGAGGCAACCTAAGTGTCCAGCAGATGAATAGAAAAGCAAAATGTGATGTATCCATATAGTGGAATGTTAGCCTTAAAACAGAGGGGAAATTCTGCAATAAGCTGAAACATGGATGAAACTTGAGGATGTTATGCTAAATGAATAAGCCCATCACAAAAAGATAAATACTGTATGGCTCCACATGTATAAGGCACTCAGAATAGTCAAAATCATAAACAGGGCAGGGTGTGGTGGCTCACACCTGTAATCCCAGCACTTTGGGAGACCGAGGCCAGTGGATCACCTAGGTCGGGAGTTCAAGACCAGCCTGACCAACATGGAGAAACCTTGTCTCTACTAAAAATACAAAATTAGCCAGGCCTGGTGGCGCATGCCTGTAATCCCAGTTACTTGGGAGGCTGAGGCAGGAGAATCGCTTGAACCTGGGAGGCAAAGGTTGCGGTGAGCCGAGATCGCACCACTGCACTCCAGCCTGGGCAATGAGAGCAAAACTCTGTCTCAAAAAATAAATAAATAAAAGATAGCAAGTAAAGTGGTGGTTCCAGGAGGTGGGAGGAGGGGGAATGGGAGTTATTGTTTAATGGGTGTAGAGTTTCAGTTTTGCAAGATGGGAAAGAGTATGGAGATGGATGATGGTGAGGATTTCACAACATTATGAAGGTATTCAATACCACTGAGCTGTCCACTTAAAAATGGTTAAAATGATAAACTTTCTGTTACATGTATTTTATCACAACAAAAAAGGAGGAAAATACTATAAAGGTAAAAGAAGTTTGGCTGCGCGCAGTGGCTCACGCCTGTAATCCCAGCACTTGGGGAGGCCGAAGCAGGTGGATCACCTGAGGTCAGGAGGTTGGGACCACCCTGGCCAACATGGTGAAACCCCATCTCTACTAAAGATACAAAAATTAGCCGGGTGTGGGGGCACATGCCTATAATCCCAGCTACTCGGGAGGCTGAGGCAGGAGAATTGCTTGAACCCAGAAGGCAGAGGTTGCCGTGAGCTGAGATCACGCCACTGCACTCCAGGCTGCTTGATGGACCTAGACTCATCTAAAAAAAAACGAAGTTTATGGTGCATACGAGTATATCCCCCGCCTAGATTCTACCATCAATATTCTATTCTATTTGCTTCATTGCTTAGCTGATCATCCCTCTAACCATTTATCAACTCATCTTATTTTTTATGCAATTCAAAGTAAATTGCAGATACCAATACACTTCTCCTTAAATTCTTTAGTACGCATGTCATTACCTATTATACAATATTTGTTTACATTTTTTTCTTTTGAGGCAAAATTTACATACAACGAAATGCACAAATTCTGAGTATACAGTCCTCTTGAAATTATTAAATCAGGCTTTCATTCCCACCATTCCTCCATGTTGCTAAATTGAATGGGCAATCTTTAGCCCTTGATTTACTTATGCAATATAAGCAGCATCTGACCTGGTTGATCCTCCCTCCTTTCTTTCTTTTTTTTTTTTTTTGGAGACAGAGTCTTGCTCTGTCGCCAGGCTGGAATGCAGTGGCGCAATCTCAGCTCACTGCAACCTCCACCTCTTAGGTTGAATCAATTTCCATGCCTCAGCCTCCTGAGTAGCTGGGATTACAGGCATACACCACCACATCCAGCTAATTTTTTTTTTTTGTATTTTTAGTAGAGACAGGGTTTCACCATGTTGGCCAGGATGGTCTTGATGTCCTGACCTCGTGATCCACCTGCCTTGGCCTCCCAAAGTGCTGGGATTACAGGGGTGAGCCATGGCACGTCGCCCAGTCACTCCCACCTTTCTTTTTTTCTTTTTTCTTTTTTTTTTGAGACAGAGTCTCACTCCGTCACCCAGGCTAGAGTGCAGTGTCGAGATCTTGGCTTACTGTAACCTCCACCTCCCAGGTGCAAGCAATTCTCCTGCCTCAGCTTCCCGAGTAGCTGGGATTACAGGTATACACTGCCACGCCTGGCTGATTTTTGTATTTTTATTAGAGACGGGGTTTCACCATGTTGGTTAGGCTGGTCTGGAACTCTTGACCTCATTATCTGCCCGCCTCAGTCTCCCAAAGTGCTGAGATTAGAGGTGTGAGCCACTGCGCCCGGCAACCTCCATGCTTTATTTGACTCCCAGAACACCATCTTTTTCTCTTATTTCACTAGTCACTTCTCAGGGGTTGGGGCTTTGAGGAGAGAGCAGAGAGTGTGAAAAAACGAAGGAGAAGGGACAGTGAATGGTCTAGGGACACAGTGGGTGCTTGCCTAGCAGTGTTAAAGGCTCACTGGAAGATCCCAGTTGAGATTTTCAAGTCAGACAAAACCAGGCACAGTGGTTCACATCTATTATCCTAAAACTTTGGGTGGTGGAGGTGGGAGGTGGAGGCCAGAAATTTGATACCAGCCTGGGCAACACCGTGAGACTCTGTCTCTATAAAAAATTAAAAATAAAAAAACTAAGCATAGTGGTGCACCTGCAGTCCCAGCTACTCTGGAGGCTGAGATGGGAGGATCACTTAATCCCAGAAAGTCGAGGCTGCAGTGAGCTATGATCCACCACTCCTCTCCAGCCTGGGCAACAGAACAAGACCTTGTCTCAAAATATATTTACATAATATAATAAAAATAGTCCTGTCTCAAAAATAATAAATAAAGTGTGGAGAACTGGTTTGTATCAAAGAGTTGGTGATTGTGTCATTTGGGATAATTAAATATTGGGGAAGGCAAAGGATGAGGACACTGAGGGATGAGGGGCCGTGAAACTCTCACACAACACTGGGGGTGCCAATGTCCAAGGATTGTCAGAGTTTGAGGACTACAGAGAATGGGCTAGAAGGATAGGAAAAGGCAGGTAGAGAGTTGGATGCATGAAAGTGATACTACAGGCTGGGCACAGTGGCTCACACCTGTAATCCCAGCACTTTGGGAGGCCGAGCGGGCAGATCACAAGGTCTAGAGTTTGAGACCATCCTGGCCAACATAGTGAAACCCCGTCGCTACTAAAAAACACAAAAAATTAGCTGGGCATGGCGGCGGACTCCTGTAATCCCAGCTACATGGGAGGCTGAGGCAGGAGAATCGCTTGAACCTGGGAGGCGGAGGTTGCAGTGAGTTGAGATAGCGCCACTGCACTCTAGCCCTGGTGACAGTGCGAGACTCCATCTCAAAAAAAAAAAAAAAGGAAAAGAAAAAAAGAAACTGATACTACAACTTATCAGTAAAACAAAATATGCTCATGGTGGCAAGGGGCTGGGGCTGAGTGGAGGTCGAGATCGCTGGGAGAGGTGGGGAAGGGAGGAACTGAGGGCCTGGGGTTTGGAGATCACCCACATGTGAAATCATCATGAATTAAGGCTGGAGTCAGGGGAGAAAGGAACGGTGAGCTGGGGAGTCCAGACCATGGAAGAACGAGGGACAATGAGCGAGAAGTCAGCAGAAGACAAGGACAAAGGCCAGGTGTGGTGGCTCACACCTGTAATCCCAGCACTTTGGGAGGCCAAGGTGGACAGATCACTTGAGGTCAGGAGTTCAAGACCAGCCTGGGCCAACATGGCAAAACCCTTGTCTCTACTAAAAATACAAAAAAAAAAAAAAAAAAAAAAAAAGCCAGGCCTGGTGATGCACACCTGTAATCCCAGCTACTCGGGAGGCTGAGGCAGGAGAATTGCTTGAACCCAGAAGGCAGAGATTGCAGTGAGCTGAGATTATGCCACCGAACTCCAGCCTGGGTGACAGAGTAAGACTTTATCTCAAAAAAATATATATATATACAAGGACAAGGAGAGGGGGGAGAATGCATCATCTGAAGACACAAGGGTCAAGCGGAGTGGTTTTAGGATAAGGGGAGGGAAAAGGGTCTGTGCATGGCAGTAAGGGAGAAACGAAGGCAGCTGTCCCGCCTGCAGGCCCAGCAGTGCCAGGGCTGTGAGAGGAAGAGTAGCCTCTGCTGGAGAGGGGAGGCAGGCCAGAGTCCCAGGGGGCTGGGCTTCTGTGAGAGCCAGAGAGTAAAGGGAACTCAGAGAAGTCAGCATGTCGAGATTCTTGCTGATAATGGAGGTGAACTCCAGAGGGCAGCGTGAAGGTTGGCAGAGAGGGACACGGAGGGCACTGAATAGAACATGACAGAGCCTTCTAGAGATTCAAAAGCCCAGTATGAGGAGCGACCTGGAAATCTGAGGTCCTGAGGTTATTGTGAGGCAGGAGTATTGGGGTAGCAAGGGCTGCGTGTCTGGGGTTCCCTCTATCCCTGAGGACACATGATCACTTTCATGGCTTGTGGCCAAAGGAGAAATGAGCTCAGGGTGCTGTGCTCCATGTGGACCCCATTGGGAACATTGCTTCTGGGAGGCACTGTGACACCAAGCATGGTCCCCTCTTCACCCCAGATGACAAGGATAGAAGACCTAGGGCAGGGAGGTCACTGTCCTCCTTCAAGGTTTCTCTTGTTCCTGAATAATACAGAAACTTGGCGTTGACTGAGAAACTCTTACGCACCAAGCACTATGTTTGGTGCTTTTTCCATACATTATCTCCAATTCCATACATTATCTCATGCAATTCTGTAATGCAGACAATACTATCCCCTTCCTACAGATGGAGAAATCGAGGCAGGAAGGAAAACAACAGAGGAGCCATGGGGAGTCGCCTCTCACCAACAAGGAGTGAATGACTAACCCATGAAGCACTCAAGAAACAGCAGCTCTTGGGAGAGCCACGTGGTCAAAATCCACCCAAAACTAAACGCCTCTGGACTTCTCAGTCACATGAGCCAAGAAATGCCCTTTCTCTGTGGGTTCTGCCAGCTTGAGTGGAATTTTCCAACTCTTATAACCAAAATAAGATTCCTGACGCAAACACTATTTTGATCTCCATTAGGCAGATGAAGAAACAAAATAAGTTGGTTGTTCGAAGACACACAGCTAAGATCTGAACGCAGGTCTGTCCGACATGCTAGTCTACTCAAAAGCAGCCTCCCACCCTCCGCTCAGAGCCCAGGGGCTCAGAACCCTCTCTTATTTCGAATTGAGTCTCTTCCTCCCAGGGGGACTCTGGAAAGACCAAGACTGGACATTTTGGGAAAAAGAGGGGTCCATTGGCAACGTACCGTCCTTGGGCTGCTTCACCACGGACAGCCATTTAATGGATCACAGACCATGCTTGGGAGGATTAATTTGTACACGGTCCAGTGCTCCAGGCCCCAGGTCTGTGCTCCCTGGAATGCGGCAAGCAGAGAACAGAGTGTTCTCAGAAAGGCACACGCTGTCTTCAAGCTTTCGGTATCTGGGACAGCATGAGTCGACGGGGATGAAAGCCCAGGGATTTAATCTTGAGAAAGCCAGAGGGTGCCAGGTTACATACCCACACTCTCCTGCCACCTCTGCCTGCTGTCCTATATTTGCCAATTCTTTCTCTGAATTTCCCTCCCTCCCTCCCTTCCTCTCTTTCTTTCTCTCTTTCTCTTTCTTTCTTTTTCTCTCTCTTTCTTTCTTTCTTTCTTGATGGAGTCTTGCTCTGTCACCCAGGCTGGAGTATAGTGGCACAATGTGGGCTCACTGCAACTTCTGCCTCCCAGGTTCAAGCAATTCTTCTGCCTCAGCTTCCCGAGTAGCTGAAACTACAGGTGTGTGCCACCATATCCAGCTAATTTTTGCATTTTTAATAGAGACAGGGTTTCACCATGTTGGCCAGGCTGGTCTCAAACTCCTGACCTCAGGTGATCTGCCCCCCCTCTCCACCTACCAAAGTGATGGGATTAAAGGTGAGAGCCACCAAACTCAGCCTTCTTTATTTATTTTCTTCTTCTTTTTCTACCTTTCCTCTTTCTACAATTGTTTGTAAAAAATAAACAAAAGTGAGGCCAGGTTCGGTGGCTCACACCTGTAATCCCAGCACTTTGGGAGGCCAAGGCAGGCAAATGACTTGGGGTCAGGAGCTTGAAACCAGCCTGGCCAACATGGTGAAATCCCGTCTCTACTAAAAATACAAAAATAAGCCAAGTGTGGTGGCAGGCATCTGTAATCTCAGCTACATGGGAGGCTGAGGTACAAGAATCACTTGAACCCAGGAAGCAGAGGTTACAGTGAGCCAAGATCATGCCACTGCACTCTAACCCAGGTGACAGAATGAGACTCTGTCTTAAAAAAAAAAAAAAAAAAAAAGGAAAGAAATATATGCAAGTGAAATATAAATACAAAAATCAATCATCAGGCATCAGGAGAGGGTAAACGATAAGCTAGGATAGGAAATATAGGCTGGGTGTGGTGGCTCACGCCTGTAATCCCAGCACTTTGGAAGGCCGAGGTGGGTGGATCACCTGAAGTCAGGAGTTCGAGACCAGCCTGACCAACATGGAGAAACCCCATCTCTACTAAAAATACAAAATTAGCCGAGCATGGTGGCACATGCCTGTAATCACAGCTACTCGGGAGGTGGAGATTGCGGTGAGCCGAGATCACACCATTGCACTCCAGCCTGGGCAACAAGAGCAAAATTCCATCAAGAAAGAAAGGAGAGAGAGAGAGAAGAGAGGGAGAGAGAGAGAGAGAAAGGGAAGGAGGGAGGGGAAGGAAGGAAATAAAGAAGAAAATATAGACTGAGGATGAAGATAGAATGCAGTGCCACATGCCAAATGTAATATTTCACAGTAACTATGGTTGAGCTTCCTGGTGGCCAAAGCAAAAATAGAAAACAGAGTCACTGATGTACTTCAGAATATCTGAGTAGTGTGGACAGATACAATCTGCCGTCAGAGGAAGCAGAAAGCTTTTTCCAACACTTAGCTCCAAAAGAAAATTCTCACATGCTGTGTATAGGTGACACTGAATACTGTCATATGGTGTCCCTGGACACATCCCAGATGCAAATGCAGTAACAGTTTTCTTAACCCTATTTCCTGACACATCCTTTGAAGGAAGCTAATAGAATACAACTCAGTGAGAGTGTTTAGAAAGCCCAGAGTCAAATGCACTTTCTAATGGCTTAGCTTGATCCAACAGCATTTCCTAAACGTTGTTTCTCAGAACCTCAGAGCTGTACACAGCATTAAAAAGCGGTCTGCGGCCGGCCGTGGTGGCTCACGCCTGTAATCCAAGCACTTTGGAGGTCAAGGCAGGCGGATCACCTGAGGTCAGGAGTTCAAGACCAGCCTGACCAACATGGTGAAATCTTGTCTGTAAAAAAAAAAAAAAAAAAAAGCAATTTGTATGAAGAGTTCCACAGGCAAATAAGAATTTAGCTCACCTGTTCCTCTAGCTCAGTATTTCTCAAACTGTGATTCGTCCATCTCAGTTTTCTGTGAGCTTCTAAAAAGTACTTCTGAAAAAAACTAGGGGTGGGTGGAGAAGAGGGTTCCCTTAAACAAATCAGTTTGAGAAATAATGCATCCTTCACTTGACCTTGGAGGTTCACAATGGACATTAGAGTATTAAAAGCTTTTAGAAATCCAGCAGTTAGAAAACCTACTTGATTTTGTTTAAGTCTGACCCTTGTCATCTGGGGTGAAGAGGGGACCATGCTTGGTGTCACAGTGCCTTCCAGAAGCAACATTCTCAATGGGGTCCACATGGAGCACAGCACCCTGAGCTCATTTCTCCTTTGGCCACAAGCCATGAAAGTGATCATGTGTCCTCAGGGATAGAGGGAACCCCAGACACTCAGCCCTTGCTACCCCAATACTCCTGCCTCACAATAACCTCAGGACCCCAGCCTTCCCAGTCACTCCTCACATTGGGCTTTCGAATCTCCAGAAGGCTCTGTCATGTTCTATTCAGTGCCCTTCCGTGTCCCTCTCTGCCAACCTTCACACTGCCCTCTGGAGTTCACCTCCATTATCAGCAAGAATCTCGACATGCTGACTTCTCTGAGTTCCCTTCACTCTCTGGCTCTCACAGAAGCCCAGCCCCCTGGGACTCTGGCCTGCCTCCCTCTCCAGCAGAGGCTGCTCTTCCTCTCACAGCCCTGGCACTGCTGGGCCTGCAGGCGGGACAGCTGCCTTTGTTGCTCCCTTACTGCCATGCACAGATCCCTCTCCCTCCCCTTATCTTAAAACCACTCTGCTTGACCCTTGTGTCTTCAGATGACACATTCCCCAGCCTCTCCATTTTTTTTTTTTTTTCTTAAGATGCAGCCTCCCTCTGTCACCAGGCTGGAGTTCGGTGGCACAATCTCAGCTCACTGCAATCTCTGCCTTCTGGGTTCAAGCAATTCTCCTGCCTCAGCCTCCCAAGTAGCTGGGATTACAGGTGTGCACCATCATGCCCGGCTATTTTTTTGCATTTTTAGTAGAGCCAGGGTTTCGCCATGTTGGCCAGGCTGGTCTTGAACTCCTGACCTCAAGTGATCCATCTGCCTTGGCCTCCCAAAGTGCTGGGATTACAGGTGTGAGCCACCACACCTGGCCTTTGTCTTTATCTTCTGCTGACTTCTCTTATGTTTCAATTCTCACATCTTTCCTTTTATCTGAAATGTCAGCAAGAACTCTAGGGCTGCCAGGCACAGTGACTTACACCTGTAATCCCAGCACTTTGGGAGGCCGAGGTGGGTGAATCATTTGAGGTCAGTAGTTTGAGACCAGCCTGGCCAAAATGGCGAAATCCCTTATCTACTAAAAATACAAAAATTAGCTGGGTGTGGTGGTGGAATCCTGTAAACCCAGCTACTCAGGAGGCTGAGACAGGAGAATCACTTGAACCAGGGAGGTGCAGGTTGCAGTGAGTCAAGATCACAACATTGTACTCCAGCCTGGGCAACTAGAGTGAAATGCCATCAAAAAAAATAGAAAGAAAGAAAGACAGATAGAGAGAGAGAGAAAGGAGGGAAGGAAGGAAGGAAGGAGCGAGGGAGGGAGGGAAGGAGGAAAAAGAAAGGAGTCTAAAAGGAAATATTCAGAATTAATTCTCCTTCTCTGTGGGCTTTGAGATTACTGATTACAGATGTCTTCTTCTTTTTGTTCATCAATAATCCCATTTTTAAACAATCAACATTTTTTTGTCCCTCAGCTGGAAACAATCAACATTTTTTAATATAATTGTTTTTAAACAACAGAAAAAAAAAGACAGCGTAGGCCTGGTGCGGTGGCTCACACCTGTAATCCCAGCAATTTGGGAGGCCAAGGCGGGTAGATCACCTGAGGTCAGGAATTCGAGACCAGCCTGGACAACATGGTGACATACCGTCTCCACTAAAAATACAAAAAAATTAGCCGGGCGTGGTGGCACGTGCCTGTAGTCCCAGCTACTTGGGAGGCTGAGGCAGGAGAATTGCTTGAACCCGGAGGCGGAGGTTGCAGTGAGCCGAGATCGTGTCATTGCACTGCAGCCTGGGCAACAAGAGCAACACTCCATCTCAAAAAGAAAAAAACAGGGTAGTTGTTTTCCAACTTCCTACAGTTTGTGCCTGAGGCATTCACTATCTGTTACATTGTCTTTCTCTCTGTATGTTCATGGGTTTCTCATTATTATCATTTTGGTTTCAGATCTCATTCTTCTGTCTCCTGGGTGGGGGGGGGCCGTGGGGGGAGATGGGGGAGGCTGGGAGGGTGGGGAGATAGGGATGGAGGCTGCCGGGTTCTAAGGAGGACAGAGGCAGGAATTCTGGGACAAAAGTATGAGCTGGGACGGTTGCTAGCCAGCCCAAGGCAAAGAGGAGTGGAGAGCAACGGGGCGTTTGGCTGGGACCTGGCTTCCTGTGTCCACCAGAGTGTGGGGTGAGGGTGAGCTGATCAGCACAGAGGCCAGGAATGATTGGACAGTGTGATTTCAGGACAGTGTGATTTCAGGACAGTACCGCCATCTGACTCCTTTCTGACTTGATGGGAGGCTGAAAATTCAGATCAGAAGTGTCTTTGCAAGGGTACAGGGGTGTGTGCTTCCTGGCACATGTGATTTCAAAGGTAGATCTCCCCTCAACAGGACCCGCTCCAGCTGCCCGACCTGCAGCTGGGCGTGAAATTTCACCCCCACATGAGGCTGTGCTTCTCAAGCGGGAGTCCATATGACCTCAGGGCTGTGAGAAGCCAGAAGACGGAAGAAACTGCATTTCGAATGAAAAAAAAAAGTTTTACTGAAGATGAATGAGTTCATATTTGTACAGCAATTAAAACAAACAAATATGTTTTATTTCGAGATTTGGAAGGATTCATGTATGCTTCGGGTTTCTAACGTTGTGGTAAACACAAATATAACATGGAGAAGAATGTGAAACCTAGATGAATTTTAAGTCTCCAGAGACACTTTTTACTTCCGCTGGGATAGATCTGCTTCAGGCTATACCTCAAACTCTGCCCATATTCACACCTCTTGAAGAAGCACAGGTGAAACAGATCACCCAAGTGTCTTATCTCATGTCCCTGGAAGATATTTATTTCACCCAGGTTAGTTACAACCCAAAGTACATAAATTACTAAGCCTCTCATGAGCAGGTCGTAGTCAGAGGTGGAGAGCTAAATAATCTTCCACAATTTCCTCAAGTGTTAATGTCACCATTTTATTTTATTTTATTTACTTTTTTTTTAAATACAGGGTGTCACTCTCTCATCCAGGCTGGAATGCAGTGGCATGATCTTGGCTCACTGCAACCGCCACCTCCCGGGCTCAAGCGATCCTCCTGCCTCAGCCTCCTGAGTAGCTGGGATTACAGGTATGCACCACCACGCGCGGCTATTTTTTTGTATTTTTAGTAGAGACAGGGTTGCACCTTGTTGCCCAGGCCAGTCTCGAACTCCTGAACTCAAGTGATCCACCCGCCTCTGCTTCCCAAAGTGCTGGGATTACAGGCGTGAGCCACTGCGTCCAGCCTCTATTTTGTCAGATTTTAAAACTGGGCTTCGGTGAGGTTGAAATTCTTGCCCTAGTTCATACAGCTGGTAGAGTGACAGAGCCAGATTCTAGCTAGAGTCAGTGCTGATGATAGTTAAGGCAAGGCACTTTTCTTTTTCTTTTCTTTTTTTTTTTTTTTCCGAGATTGAGTCTCACTCTGTCGCCAGGCTGGAGTGCAGTGGCACAATCTTGGCTCACTGTAACCTTTGCCTCCCAGATTCAAGTGATTCTCCTGCCTCGGCCTCACAAGTAGCTGGGACTACAGGCACGTGCCTACCACACCCAGCTAATTTTTGTATTTTTAGTAGAGACGGGGTTTCACCATGTTTGCCAGGATGGTCTCGATCTCTTAACCTCATGATCCGCCTGCCTCAGCCTTCCAAAGTGCTGGGATTACAGGCGTGAGCCGCCACGCCCCACCTAGGAGAGGCACTTTAAAGAAACAAAGTTGTTTTTAAGCCAAGATGGTAGGAAGAGGACAACAGGAAGGAATGCTCTGTTAACAGTGGTCATTTCTTAGGGGTTGTAGTAAAAGGAACTTTCACATTCTACTTTATCTATTTCTGTAATACTTGGGTTGTTGCAGCCAATATGTTTTCTTAATGGTGGTTGCCAAATGATGTCAAAAGGTTATTTTGCAGACTCTAACCCCAAATAACTTCCCTTGGTCTGATTTCAACCTCACTCAGCTACCTTCTGACAATTTGATTTCCCGTTAAGCTGGCTAGAGAGCGGGGCACTGGCTGGCCGGGTGCAGTGGCTCATGCCTGTAATCCCAGCACTTTGGGAGGCCGAGGAGGCGGATCACCTGAGGTCAGGAGTTTGAGACCAACCTGGCCAACATTGCGAAACCCTGTCTCTACTGAAAATACAAAATTAGCCGGGCGTGGTGGTGTGTGCCTGTAGTCCCAGCTACTCAGGAGGCTGAGGCAGGAGAATCACCTGAACCTGGGAGGCGGAGGTTGTAGTGAGCCGAGATGGCACCACTGCACTCTAGCCTGGGCAAGACAGAGCAAGACTCTGTCTCAAAAAAAAAAAAAAAAAAAAGAAAGAAAGAAAGAAAAATTAGAGAGGGGCACTGGCCAAGCTAAGATCACTGTGTGGCCCACCTGATTTTCTATTCTTATTATAAATGAATGTGGCTCAACACATTTTTCTCCTCCCATCCCTAATCCATCCTAGAGTCTCACAAACAGAAAAGAACATTATGCAATACAAGTCAAAGCAGAGAAATCATAGACTCTCTTCTAGCATCCTAAAACAAAGGCGTTAGGTCACTCCCGGCCGTGTACAAAGTCTGGCTGTCTCATCAAAGCCTGACCCTTTGTTAGAGAGCAAGCAAAGACTTCTTTTCTTCATCCATTGCTGTGTTACCTAGAAGTTTTCACTTGCAAGAGATAGAGTTTAATTTGAACTGACTTAAGAATAAAAATCAGTATAGATATTATAGGTTAATATCTGTGAAAAATCCAATGCTAGGTGGCCAGCTTCAGGCGTGGCTGGATCTAGGTGTTCAAATAATGTAATCAGGCCTTTGTCTGAATCTTGTCTCATTTTTCTTTTGTGCTGACCTTACTCTTGAGCAGGTTCTCTGCACACTGTGGTCCTGGCAGCCCCAGGGTTTCATCCTCTAACTTGGAAACCCAGCAGAGAAACTTCTCAAGAGTTCCAACGGAAGTTCCAGAATTGAATCTCATTGGCATGGCTTAGATTACATGCCTACGCCTAAACCAATGGCTGCAGCCTGCAGAACAGAGCATGCTGATTGGCCTGCCCTGAATCGCACCAGTGGCCCACTTCCAAAGAGCTGGAGCCAGAGAGCACCCTCACCATGAGCACGTGGAATGATAGTGGGAAGCAGTGGTTGCCCAACTTGAAAACAGAAAACTGTTACTGAAAAAAAGGGAAAGAATGCGAGGCATGGGGAAGAAACCAGATTCCCAGGACTAGATCCAGGGCCCCCTTTAGGTTGATCTGGGGGAAAACGTGATAGAGATGTGAACCCTTAATATCTGAGACAGGTCTCGGTTAATTCAGAAAGTTTATTTTGCCAAGGTTGAGTGACGGCCTCAGGAGGTCCTGAAATGTGCCCAAGGTGGACAGAGCACAGCCTGGTTTTTTGTTTGTTTTATTTATTTATTTTTTTACTTTTTGAGACAGAGTCTCACTCTGTCACCCAGGCTGGAGTGCAATGGCATGATCTCGGCTCACTGCAACCTCCGCCTCCCAGGTTCAAGCAATTCTCCTGCCTCCAGCCTCCCAAGTAGCTGGGATTACAGGCGTGTGCCACCCCGCCCGGCTAATTTTTGTATTTTTAGTAGAGACGGGGTTTCACCATCTTGGCTAGGCTGGTCTTGAACTCCTGACCTTGTGATCCACCCGCCTCGGCCTCCCAAAGTGCTGGGATTATGGGCGTGAACCATCGCGCTGGGCTACAGCTTGGTTTTATACATTGTAAAGAGACATGAGACATCAATCAACATATGTAAAATAAACATTGGTTCCATCTGGAAACGTGGGACAACTTGAAGCAAAGGCAGGAAGACTTGAAGCGGGGGAGGGGGCTTCCAGGTTGGAGGTAGATAAGAAGGGTTGTGTTCTTTTGAGTTTCTGATTAGCATCTCCGAAGGAGGCAATCACATAAGCCTTTGTCTCAGGGAGCAGAGGGGTGGCTTCAAATAGTTGGGGAGCAGGTTGGCCCTAAGCAGTTCCCAGCTTGACTTTCTCCTTTGGCTTTGTGATTTGGGGACCCCAAGATTTATTTTCCTTTCAGAGAGATAACTGGTGGTCTGGCTACAGGTTGAGAAGAAGTGGGATGGGATAGTGAGAGATTTGGATTTCAGGGACAGAGGGTCTAGGGGGAGGGGCAAGGCAGGAGTTACAGATCCCACTACGGAGGCAGCCTCTGTGGGGCTAGTGACTCCAGGACACAGAGGGTGGCCTGCAGTGCCAGCTGCTGGGGTGAGGGAAAGACTGAATCAGAGTCACAGGACTCTGTGTGGTCCTCGACAGGTGACATGAGCAGCAAAGGATCCTTCGCACGGGTTTCTGGGTTCAGAGTGGCCCGAATGAGACATTCGTTTGAGGGAGTGGACAGGCCACCCCACCCTCTGCCCTTCAGAGCAAGGTAAGGGAGTCACGTTTTCCTAACTGCTGTGCTGCTAATATCTGCCGGTCTCACTCGAGTCCTGTTAGCCTACGTCACCTGGCTGAGGCCAGTTGCATCTGAACGAACTGATGAGATTGATTCAACCAGACCTTGGACGCTGGTAGATCCCACAAGGTCCTGTCCCATGGAGGGCCCCTTGGCAGGCAGCCAGCAGCCTATCCTGACCACACCCTGTGCTTGCTTCCTGCCCTTCCCTACGGGGCTGTGTCAGGGTTCTGGGAAATGGGAGCTGGAACCCCTGGCACAGGGCTTGGCTTAGAGTAGGCCCAAATAAATGGCAGTTGTTCATAGTACTACTGGATACTCTGCATGCCTAGCATACAACAGGACACCTATGATCAGGTATGTGACGTGCATAGCAGGGCCAGATGGGAGGCTCATACAACTGTAACTGTGAATACAACTGCTGTTACGCTAAAGAAAGGAAGACTGTAGCAGGTGCTGAACACCTGTGGGCTGTTTGTGGTTTTGTTTTTCTGTTGGGCTGGGCTTTGTCCTCCTTCCACTCACGGTTCTCACCTCTCCTCTCTTCTTCACAAGGCCACCTGCTGTAAATGTGCTCCAAGTGCAAACAAACTTTTTCCCGCTCATCCTGACATCCAAAAGGTTTTGTCTGAGAAAGTGGGGTTCCCCCCAATCTACTTAGCTCCGATTCATAGGGCTGTCTATTAACTGTGCAGGTTTGTAGACGCCAGTGAGCCGAGATCGCGCCACTGCACTCCAGCCTGGGTGACAGAACGAGACTCTGTCTCAAAAAAAAAGTTAAATAACAAAAATAAATAAAAGGTTCAGGGACCAGGGAAGGGGGAGGTGAGAGGGTTGGATTCTGATGCATCCCAAAGCTTGAGCCACCATCCTGTGGGCACCCACCAGGCACCCGGCCCCAGTAGGAAAGTCCTGATTCACTCGGCCCCGCCCCCTTTGCCTTCCTATCAGGCAATCAAAGTCTCCAGACCCGCAAGTTACTGATTAACCCTAGGTTTTGAGAAAATAAATAACAATAACCGAAGGGACAACGTAAGCCAAGAAACAAGCTGGGCAGCTCTGGGAGAGAGGAGTGCCAGACAGCTGTTGTCAGCAGGCGCCTGGCCAGAGTGAAACACTCTCTGCCAATGCCCAGGTGCTGAGCGACAGCGTCCCCCGGCCCCTGTGCTCACAATGGCCTGCACCAAGACCGTACAGCAGCCCCAGCCCACCTCCGCAGGAGCCACCACAACGACCACCGCTGTGGGCCCTGCTGTGGATCATCATGGCTCCACAGAATGTGACCTGGAGTGTCTGGTGTGTCGGGAGCCCTACAGCTGTCCCCCGGTTGCCCAAGCTGCTGGCCTGCCAGCATGCCTTCTGCGCCATCTGCCTGAAGCTCCTGCTGTGTGTGCAGGACAACATCTGGTCCATCACCTGCCCGCTGTGCCGCAAAGTTACTGCCATCCCCGGAGGACTCATCTGCAGCCTGCGCGACCACGAGGCGGTGGTGGGGCGGCTGGCCCAGCCATGCACAGAGGTACCGCTCTGTCCTCAGGAGCTGGCGGATCCTGCCGCCTTGGCAGCAGGGCACCCCAGCTTGGTGGGAGAGGATGAGCAGGATGAGCTAAGTGCCAACCACGTGGCAGCCCGGCGCCTGGCCGCACAGCTACTCTTGCTGGCTTTGCTCATCATCCTCATCGGGCCCTTCGTCCACCCTGGCGTCTTACGGTGGGTGCTCACCTTCATCATCGCCCTGGCCCTGCTGATGTCCACCGTCTTCTGCTGTCTCCCCAGCACCCGGGGCAGCTGCTGGCCCTCCTCCAGGACTCTCTTCTGCAGAGAGCAGAAACACAGCCACATCTCTTCCATTGCCTGAGCCCCCTCTGATGACACTGCACCCGCAGCCCTTTCTGCTCTTGGGCCCCCTGACTTCCACAATAAACTGGGTAAGGGGTGACAGACTAAGACTGGCTCCTTTGGGAAGTCACATGCCAACGGGACTTGCAAGCCAAAGCCGAGATGGCCATCCTGGGTCAAGAATTACATGCTTGGATGGCAGGCTTGCACCTGCCCTTGTGATAGCACAGCTAAACTGTTGGGGGTAGAGGAGGAGACACAGACTACTTGAACACGACAAGATGGGGGGAGTGCCCGTTCCTCTTATTCCAGCGTTCCCGGTTTTTTGTTATATAACTTAATGAAAGTATTGCAGTATTGACGCTATTGTAGAATATAACTGGAATTCCTTTTTTTTTTTTTTTTGCAATTTATGTAGCTGGTTTATTTTCTTGTTTTCCTTTGGTTTGTTTGTGTGTGTGTGTGTTTGAGGCAGCAGTTGGTTCACATTTCCAGTTGTTACACATTTTCCCTCCTGGGAGCTTGGAGTCCACGGGGAGGGCCCACTCTGCTTCCTCTAACTATGCATCTGGTGCCCATCCCAGGCTCGGCAAATGTCCTGGTTGTTTGGGTCTCCCATTGAGTCCACCCTAGTGTTGGAGAGACAAAATGTATGTGATGGGTTGGTGCTTCTGAAGCTGCAGGGGGAGTACCACATTTAACTGGCAGAGTTGGTAAGGGGTGGAAAGGGCAGGGTTTGGGAATTGCTCCCAGCATCCTTACTTCCCCCAGTCAGCGCCACCAGGCCCTGACTTAGCAGCAAATCTTGGGGTTACCAGGACTGCAGTCCACATACAGTGAATCCGGCTACCCATCTATTTCATAGTGCCGCATGTTAGAACAAGATCTTTATGGATGTTACTTTCTTTGTTATTGCTTCCCAAGTCCCATTTGACCTTCTATCATAAAGATAGAGGCCCCATAAATGCAACGGTCCTCACCAATAACCCACGTTTCCCACCTCACCCTGCAAGTTGCAAGGTTTTTTGTGCCTTCTCTTTACCATGTCTGCTTCTTAACACAGAGGAGGCATCAGCTGGAGGAAATGACTTTCCATGGTTGCCAGGGGCAGCCTCAGCCAGGGGTTTATGTCGGAGTGCAGGTTAGCAGAGGCTGGGAGGCCACACATGATTTCCTTCCAAAGGCCCCATAAATGGGAAACAGACTTGAAACCTCACAGGAGTGCTGGTGTCTCCGGGCAACTCTGACACCCATGCCATTGGCCCTAATGACGACTGGAGCTGAAAGTGTATGAGTGTGTGGCCATGCACAGACCCGTGCCTTTAAGCCAGACCAAGTGGGCCTGAAGAACATCCTGTCTCCCAAGAGGAGGAGGGTCACTGCCTGAGCTGGCCCTGGGCATGTCAGTTTGGGATGGCTGCCAGTAGGATAGGCAAGGAACATTCCCTCCCGCTCACTCCTCCACTCCTATTTGATCTGTAATATTTCTCCGACCCTTCACCAAGATCAAAACCTCTCCCAAGGGTTCAGTTGCTAATGGCACCATTTCTACCATAATAACGGTGGGTACTTTATCCAGTACTTACTCTGGGCCAAGTACTTCACTAACTGCTTTACAGGCACTTTCTAGTTAATCTTCACAACAGCCTTATGATGTACAGGCCATTATTATCCTTCTCTTGCAGAGGAGGAGCTTGGGGATCAGAGAGGTGAATTCCCCTGCCTAAGGTTGCACAGTCAGTCAATGCCAGAGCTCCCTTGAGAATGAACCCGGGGCTCCTTCTGCCTCATGATGCTGTTTCCATTGTGTGCAACTCCAAAATAAGTGGGAATCTGGTCAGCACTTGAGGGTTTTTGAGAGGTGCCTGGAGAATAGGAAACTAATTTCAGGAGCCTCCAAATTCTAGCAGTCAGCTGCTCAGAGAGGCTGGAGAATTTTAAATCTGTCATCCATGCTAAAGAGAAGAAGAGAATGATAGGCCAGGTGCGGTGGCTCATGCCTATAATCCCAACACTCTGGGAGGCCAAGGTGGGTGGATCACTTGAGGTCAGGAGTTTGAGGCCAGCCTGGCCAACGTGGTGAAACCCCGTCTCTACTAAAAACACAAAAAAATTAACTGGGCATGGTGGCGGCACCTGTAATCCCAGCTTCTCAGAGCCTTAGTTTGCCACCTGTAAAGTGGCAGGTGGGGGACACACTCCTCCCAGGGCCTACGTGAGGATTCAGGATGCTGCTGGGTGAGCATCCAGTGTCTAAGGGACTGCTTTTATCAGCCACCTTTGGCCTCCTTGGGTAAAATGGGTTTCTTGGGGCCTGTTAAGCTTGACAGCCAGCAGGGGGCAGCCAGTCGAATGGGAAGCGTTGTCCAGGGCAGGCCCAACTGGTGGTGAAGTCTGAGCCTATGACCTAGGGGGAGGTCCTAATGATGAAGAGAAATTATAGGGAAAGGCCAAATTTCATTCCCATGAGGCCCATCTCCCTATGCAGCAGCCTTAGAGGCAGACATACCTGTCTTGAATTCCAGTTCTCCACTTACGAGTCACTATGTCTCAGGTTCTTACCCACGAAACCGAGGTTTTGATGCATACCTCCTAGGCTTGCTGGGGAATCAGTGAAATAATCCACAGTTGAGCACTACGGAGGGGAAGACAGGGAGAGACAGAGAGATGGGGTTGAGTTCTAAAAGCCCTAATGGGAATGATGAGAACAGACATTTAATAAACCTGGGCACTAGAATTCACCTTCTCCATTATCATCCTCGGTACCAGCAGCGTCTTCAACAATGTGATGATAACAATAGTTGTTGACATTATTAAAATGCACCCTGCAAAGTGTATTACATATCTTATCACATATGCTCTGAAGGAGATACTACCGTTGTTCGCAAATTATCAGTGAGGACTTTGAGGCACAGAGAGGTGGAGAAACATGCCCAAGGTCACACAGTGAGATGGTGGTGGGGCCATGAGTAGACTGCAGGATTTAACTCCAGAGTTTGGGCTTTGAGTTGCTTTGCTGTACCAGACGGAACATTCCAGCACATCATAAGTGATCAAGGTGTGTGGGTCCCCTGTCCCTAAGACTGAAGAATTAAGAAGAGCTGGCATCCTCCCATTCAGTGACAGCTTCCTGATTTAGTGGGTGCCTGGGACAGAGGGTTGTGGGAGTCTACCTGTCCCACTGCACAGAGCCACTTCCTTGGCTCACCCGATTTATTGCTGGGGACTCCTGTTCATTGTTAGAACCACTTTTCAAATGACTGGAGGAAGTTTTTCAAGCTTTCCTAAAATAGTTAATTCTTCATCTGTGGCAAAGCAGAGCCATTCTAGGAAGAAAGAACTTTCCTACAATTTCTCTGGCTGTGGGAACAGCACCGAGCACATTAAAAGAGAAGTCAGATCCAAGCTCTTGAATGTGTCTGGAGGTATTCTCAAGAGCTTTATATTTTTGTTAGAGTATCTTGAAATCACATTTTTAAAGTAGGGGAGGGTGTATCTCTGGGAGAATTCAAAATTCTGGAAGAATTCTCTCTCTGGAGAATTCAAAACACCATGGAGTCCGGGCACAGTGGCTCACTTCTGTAATGCCAGCACTTTGGGAGGCTGAGGTGGGTGGATCACTTGAGGTCAAGAGTTCAAGACCAGCCTGGCCAACATGGTGAAACCCTGTCTCCGATAAAAATACAAAAATTAGCCAGGCGTGGTGGCATGCACCTGTAATCTGAGCTACTTGGGAAGCTGAGGCAGGAGAATTGCTTGAACCAAGGAAGTGGAAGTTACAGTGAACCGAGATCGCGCCACTGCACTCCAGCCTGAGTGACAGAGCAAGACTCAGTCTCAGACAAACAAACAACAACAACAACAAAAAACCCACACCATGGAATCTAGAATCCATCCATTCATTTATTCTACAAATATTTCCTGAGGTTCTGCTCTGTGCCAGGTACTGAGCAGGCTATGCAATCCTATTTAATGAGGTAGGGAAATTAATAGATGCTGAGCACCTGTTATGGGTGGAATTGTGTTTTCTCAAAAAAGATACGTTGGAGTCCTAACCCCCAGGGTGTGACTTTCTTTGGAAACAGGTTTTTACAGAGATGACTGAGTTAAAATAAGGTCATTAGGGTGGGTGCTAATCCACTATAACTGGTGTCTTTACAAAGAGAGGACATTTGGACACAGACACTCCTGTATAGAGAAAAGATGGTGTGAAGACGCAGGGAAAAGGCCCTGATAGAGGCAGAGATCGGGGTGATGCATCTACAGGTCCACGGATGACAAAGATTGCCAGGAAAACACTAGAAGCGAGGAGAGGCCCGGAACAGATTGTGACTCAGCCCTCAGCAGGAACCCACCCTGCTGGCACCTTGACCTTGCACTCCTAGGCTCCAGAACAGGGTGAGACCAGACATTTCTGTGGATTAAGCCAGTCAGCGGCACCTTAGGAAGGTGGCCATCCTAGGAAGTCAATGCAGCACCTCTTGTGAGCCTGTGCTTGCACAGTGCCCATCAAACCGGGCTACTTCTAGTTCAGCTAAGTAACTTTCCCAGAGTCTTATAGCAGGTAAGTAGCAGCGTCAGCCTCAAAATCAAGTCTGGTTGACTCCCAAAACTAGGTCATACTTTCTTTTCCATTTTGTGGATGAAAAAAATCAGTGCTCAGAGAAGCCCTGTGATTACCCCGCAAAATGCCCAATACGTTGTAGATGGAGTAAGAATCGGAGCCCACAGTTCCTGAATGATCCTTAGTCCACACCTCCGCCTGGATGCGCAGTCAGGCAGGAAGCCTAAGAATTGCTGAATTACGGCCAGGCGCGGTGGCTCACGCCTGTAATCCCAGCACCTTGGGAGGCCAAGGCAGGCGGATCATGAGGTCAAGAGATCAAGACCATCCCAGCCAACATGGTGAAACCCCGCCTCTACTAAAAATACAAAAGTTAGCTGGACGTGGTGGCGCACGCCTGTAGTCCCAGCTATTCGGGAGGCTGAGGCGGGAGAATTGCTTGAACCCGGGAGGTGGAAGTTGCAGTGAATGAGGTCCTAGAATTTGCCCCGACTCTTTGACTCCAGGGCTACATCTGCACTTTCCACTCTCCACGGTTTCTCCCAGCAGCCTGTCTGCAGTGAACAGCCGGCCAGCTTCTCTTTCAGGACACTGAGTTACCCACTGTAAGAGCCTGTTTGCTCAAAGAAGACAGGACTACAGGGGTGTCCTGTCTTCTTTCCTTCAATTCTTGAATTGATTCAGCCACCTGATTTCCCTTTCTAAGGAAACCACCCTGTGTTAAATCTTGTTGAAGGGAGAGTTCCACCAGCAACTACCACACCAGGTGGGGCCCTGGTCCTCCTGCAACTCACCACCCTGTTTCACGGTCGAGACATGATCTAAATCAGTAGTCCCCAGCCTTTTTGACACCAGGAACCAGTTTCATGGAGGACAATTTTTCCATGGACAGAGGGAAGTGGGGGCAGGACAGGGAGTTGGTTTAGGGATGATTCAAGTGCATTACATTTATTGTACACTTTATTTCTATTATTATTACATTATAACATATAATGAAATAATTCTACAACTCACTATCATGTAGAATCAGTGGGAGCCTTGAGCTTGTTTTCCTGCAACCAAAAGGTCCCATCTGGGGGTGATGGGAGACAGTGACAGATCATCAGGCATTAGATTCTCATAAGGAGCATGCAGCCTAGGTCCCTCGCATGCGCAGTTCACAATAGGGTTCATACTCCCATGAGCATCTAATGTGGCCACTGATCTGATCTAGCCCTGTTGATCACTACTGCCTCCAGCTTTGACCTGCAGTAAATTCATTCTCTACACTGCAGCCAGAAAGGGGCCTTTGGAAAAGAACAAATTTCAGCCTCGTTTAAAACTCTTTGGTGGTTCTTCCTTGCCCTCAAAGTAAATTACACCCTCCTTAGTAAGGCCTTCAGGACCTGGCTTCTCCTTAATACTGGGCCTGACTTCTCCCTGCCCGCCCCCAGCATTCCTTAATTAAGTTATGCTGGCCGGACACGATGGCTCACACCTGTAATCCCAGCACTTTGGGAGGATGAGATGGGAGGATCACTTAAGTTCAGAAGTTTGAGACAAGCCTTGGCAACACAGTGAGACTCTGTCTCTACAAAAAAATATAAAAATAAGCTGGTGTGGTGGTGTGCACCTGTAGTCCCAGCTACTCAGGAGGCTGAGGCAGGAGGATCATTTGAGCCCAGGAGGTTGAGGCTGCAGTGAGCTGTGATTGTGCCACTGCATTCCACCCTGGGCAACAGAGCAAGAACCTGTCCCAATAAATAAATAAATAATACTGAATGCAATGTGATGTCCTAGATTGGATTCTGGGACACTAAAAGGACATTAATGGAAAAACGGATAAATTCCATACTTTAGTTAATAGTAAGTACCAATACCTAATACCGGTTTCTTTGTCTTGACAAATGTACCATTTGTTTATATAAGATGCTAACACTGGGGAGAAACAGGGTGAAAGTTAGATGGTTTGTATATAAGAACTCTGTAACTCTCTTTGCAACTTTTCTATCAATCTAAAATCCTTCCAAAATAAAAGGTTTACTAAATAAATAAACAGAGGACGGATCCAAGATGGCCGATTGGGAGCAGCTCAGGAATGCAGCTCCCAGTGAAAGTGCGGAGGGTTAGTGGACGCCGCATTTCCAGACGGATTTTTATTGCCCACAGACCAGGAGATTCCCAGGCAGAGGAGCCCCACGGGTCACCAGCACGGCTGTTTTGGCCGGCAGCGCCGCGTGGCATTTCTCCATACAAAATACACGGGTCCGGGTGCCATTTCAGCTGGCAATTGGAGCTTCTGGGAGACAGAGTCGCCCATTCAACTGATAAAAAAGGGGACTGAAACAGGGAGCCGGGCCAGGAGATTCCCAGGCAAAAAAGCACCACGAATCTCGGCGCGGCTGTTTCAGCCGGCACAGTGGGTCTCCACACGGGAAATCACACAGATCCCGGTGCCTTTTCAACAGGTAACTGAAACACCTGGGAGACAGAGTTGATCAGTCAATTAAAAAAAAAAAAAGGGCTCTGGGGCAGGGAGCCAGGTGATCAGGCTCAGCTGGTCCCACCCCCAAAAAAACAGCAATCCAAAACCCTCGGGATTGAGAGTTTCACAGCAAGCACAGCTGAACCCGGGATGGTCAAGCTCTATGGGGGAGGGGCATCTGTCATTACCGAGGCAGTCCACCACTACGGAGGTAGTCCACCATTGCTGAGGCAGCCCGCCAGTGCCGAGGCAGCCCACCATTACAGAGAGAGTCTGCCATTATAGAGGTGGCCCGCCATTGCCGAGGCAGTTCTAACTATACCCGTATAAACAGGACTGCAGGGAAGTTCACACAGCAGCTGGGCGGAGCCCACAGCAGCTCAGCAAATCCTCTGCAGGCAGACAGTGACTAGACTGCCTCCTCACTGGGCAGGGCAGCCCGGAAAAAGGCAGCAGCACAACAGAAACTCATAAATGAAGCCCTAACTCCCCAGGACAGAGCACCTGGGGGAAAAAAAAGTGGGGGTTTATGAGTTCTGCTGCAGCACACTTAAACGTACCTGCCCAGCAGCTCTGAATGAACAACGGAGCTCACAGCTCAGCACTTGAGCTCCTATAAAGGACAGACTGTCTCCTCAAGCAGCTCCCTGACCCCTGTATATCCAAAGAGTCACCTCATAAAGTAGAGCTCAGACTGACATCGGGCAGGTATCCTTCTGGGACAAAGATAGCAGAAGAAGAAACTGGCAGCAACCCTTACTGTTCTGCAGCCACTGCAGGATCCCCCAGGCAAGCAGGGCCTGGAGTGGACCTCAGCAGTCCTACAGCAGAGGGGCCAGACTGTTAGAAGGAAAACTAAGAAACAAAAAGAAATAACTTCATCATCAACAAACTGGACATCCACTCAGAGACCCAATCTGAAAGTCAACAACTACAAAGATGACAGGTGGATAAATCCACAAAGATGGGAAGAAACCAGCGCAAAAAGGATGAAAACACCCGAAACCAGAACGCCTCTCCTCCTACAAGGGATCACAACTCCTCACCAGCAAGGGAACAAGGCTGGATGGAGAATGAATGTGATGAATTGACAAAATCAGGCTTCAGAAGGTGGGTAATAAGAAACTTCTCTGAGCTAAAAGAACATGTTCTAATCCAATGCAAAAAAACTAAGAACCTTGAAAAAAGATTTGATGAAATGCTAATGAGAATAAACAACTTAGAGAGGAATATAAGTGAATTGATGGAGCTGAAAAACACAACACGAGAACTTCGCAAAGCATACACAAGTTTCAACAGCCGAATTGACCAAGTAGAAGAAAGGATATCAGAGGTTGAAGATCAACTCAATGAAATAAAATGAGAAGGCAAGATTAGAGAAAAAAGGGTAAAAAGGAATGAACAAAGTCTCCAAGAAATATGGTACTATGTGAAAAGACCTAATCTACATTTGATAGGTGTACCTGAATGTGACGGAGAGAATGAATCCAAGCTGGACAATACTCTTCAGGATATTATCCAGGAAAACTTCCCCAACCTAGCAAGGCAGGCCAATATTCAAGTCCAGGAAATACAGAGAACACCACAAAGATATGCCTCAAGAAGAGCAACCCCAAGGCACATAATCGTCAGATTCACCAGGGTTGAAATGAAGGAGAAAATGCTAAGGGCAGCCAGAGAGAAAGGTCGAGTTACCCACAAAGGGAAGCCCATAGGACTCACAGAAGATCTCTCAGCAGAAACCCTACAAGCCAGAAGAGAGTGGGGGCCAATATTCAACATCCTTAAAGAAAAGAAGTTTCAACTCAGAATTTCATATCCAGCCAAACTAAGCTTCATAAGTGAAGGAAAAATAAAATCCTTTATGAACAAGCAAGTACTCAGAGATTTCATCACCACCAGGCCTGCTTTACAAGAGCTTCTGAAAGAGGCACTAAACATAGAAAGGAACAACCAGTACCAGCCACTCCAAAAACATACCAAATGGTAAAGAGCATCAACACAATGAAGAAACTGCATCAACTAACAGGCAAAACAGCCAGCTAGCATCAAAATGGCAGGATCAAATTCACACATAACAGTATTAACCCTAAATGTAAATGGGCTAAATGCCCCAATCAAAAGACACAGACTGGCAAATTGGATAAAAAGCCAAAACCCATCGGTGTGCTGTATCCAGGAAACCCATCTCACATGCAAGGATACACAAAGGCTCAAAATAAAGGGATGGAGGAAGATTTACCAAGCAAATGGAGAGCACAAAGAAGCAGGAGTTGCAATTCTCGTCTCTGATAAAATAGACTTTAAACCAACAAAGATCAAAACAGACAAAGAAGGACATTACATAATGGTAAAAGGATCAATGCAACAAGAAGAGCTAATGATCCTAAATATATACACACACAATACAGGAGCACCCAGATACATAAAGCAAGTTCTTAATGACTTAAAAGAGACTTAGACTCCCACACAATAATAGTGGGAGACTTTAACACCCCATTGTCAATATTAGATCAGTGAGACAGAAAATTAACAAGGATATGCAGAGCTGGACCAAGGAAACCTAGTAGACGTTTACAGAACTCTCCACCCCAAATCCACAGAATATACATTCTTCTTAGTACCACATCACACCTACTCTAAAATTGACCACATAGTTGGAAGTAAATCACTCCTCAGCAAATGCAAAAGAACAGTAATAATAACAAACAGTCTCTCAGACCACAGTGCAATCAAGTTAGAACTCAGAATTGAGAAACTAACTCAGAACCGCACAGCTTCATGGAAACTGAACAACTGGCTCTTGAATGTTGACTGGATAAACAATGAAATGAAGGCAGAAATAAAGATGTTCTTCGAAACCAACGAGAACGAAGACACAACGTACCAGAATCTCTGGGACACATTTAAAGCAGTGTCTAGAGGAAAATATATAGCAATAAATGCCCACATGAGAAGCAAGGAAAGATCTAAAATCGACACCCTATCATCAAAATCGAAAGAGCTAGAGGAGGAAGATCAAAAAAACTCAAAAGCTAGCAGAAGACAAGAAATAACTAAGATCAGAGCAGAACTGAAGGAGATAGACACACAAAAAACCCTTCAAAAAATCAATAAATCCAGGAGCTGGTTTTTCGAAAAGATCAACAAAATAGACAGACCACTAGCCAGATCAATAAAAAGAAAAGAGAGAAGAATCAAATAGATGCAATAAAAACGATAAAGTGGATATCACCACAGATTCCACAGAAATTCAAACCATCATCAGAGGTTATTACAAACAACTCTATGCACATAAACTAGTAAACCTGGAAGAAATGGATAAATTCCTGGACACTTGCATCCTCCCAAGCCTAAACCAGGAAGAAGTCAAAACCCTGAATAGACCAATAACAAAGGAGAAGTTGAGGCAGCAATTAATAGCCTACCACCCAAAAAAGCCCAGGTCCAGATGGGTTCACAGCCAAATTCTACCTAGACATACAAAGATGAGCTGCTACCATTCCTTCTGAAACTATTCCAAACAATCCAAAAGAGAGAATCCTTCCCAAATCATTTTATGAGACCAACGTCATCCTGATACCAAAACCCAGCAGAGACTCAGCAAGAAAAGAAAACTTCAGGCCAATATCCATGATGAACATAGATGCAAAAATCTTCAATAAAATACTGGCAAACCAATTGCAACAGCACATCAAAAAGCTTATCCACCATGATCAAGTAGGCTTCATCCTGGGGATGCAAGGCTGGTTCAACATATGCAAGTCTATAAATGTAATTGACCACATAAACAGAACCAAAGACAAAAAGCACATGATTATCTCAATTGACGCAGAGAAGGCCTTTGACAAAATTCAAGAGCCCTTTATGCTAAAAACCCTCAATAAACTAGGTATTGACAGAACGTATCTCAAAATAATAAAAGCTATTTACGACAAACCAACAGCCAATATCATACTGAATGGGCAAAAACTGGAAGCATTCCCTTTGAAATCTGGCACAAGACAAGGATGCCCTCTCTCATCACTCCTATAGTATTGGAAGTTCTAGCTAGAGCAATCAGGCAAGAAAAATAAATAAAGTGTATTCAAATAGGAAAGGAGGAAGTCAAATTATCTCTATTTGCAGACGACATGATTGTATATCTAGAAGACCCCATCATCTCAGCCCAAAATCTCCTGAAACTGATAAGCAACTTCAGCAAAGTCTCAGGATACAAAATCGATGTTCAAAAATCACAAGCATTCCTATACACCAATAACAGACTTAAAGAGAGCTAAATCAAGAACGAACTGCCATTCATAATTGCTACAAAGAGAATATAATACCTAGGAATACAACTAACAAGGAACGTAAAGGACCTCTTCAAGGAGAACTACAAACCACTGCTCAATGAAATAAGAGAGGACACAAACAGATGGAGAAACATTCCATGTTCATGGTTAGGAAGAATCAATATTGTGAAAATGGCCATATTGCCCAAAGTAATTTACAGATTCAATGCTATCCCCATCAAGCTACCAATGACCTTCTTCACAGAACTGGAAAAAACCACCTTAAATTTCATATGTAACCAAAAGAGAGCCCGCATAGCCAAGTCAATTTGAAGCAAAAAAGAATAAAGCGGGAAGCATCACACTACCGGACTTCAAACTATACTACAAGTCTACAGTAATCAAAACAGCATGGTACTGGTACCAAAACAGAGATATAGACCAATGGAACAGAACTGAGGCCTCAGAGGCAACACCACACATCTACAACCATTCGATCTTTGACAAACCTGACAAAAACAAGCAATGGGGAAAGGAGTCCCTGTTTAATAAATGGTGTTGGGAAAACTGGCTAGCCATGTGCAGAAAGCAGAAACTGGACCCCTTCCTGACACCTTACACTAAAATTAACTCCAGATGGATTAAAGACTTCAACATAAGACCTAACACCATAAAAACCCTAGAAGAAAACCTAGGCAAAACCATTCAGGACACAGGCATAGGCAAGGACTTCATGACCAAAACACCAAAAGCATTGGCAACAAAAGCCAAAATAGACAAATGGGACCTAATCAAACTCCACAGCTTCTGCACAGCAAAAGAAACAGTCATTAGAGTGAATCAGCAACCAACAGAATGGGAAAAAATTTTTGCAATCTACCCATCTGATAAAGGGCTGATATCCAAAATCTATAAAAAACTAAAACAGATTTACAAGAAAAAAACAAACAAGACCATTCAAAAGTGGGCGAAGGATATGAACAGACACTTTACAAAAGAAGACATACATGAGGCCAACAAACATATGAAAAAATGCTCATCATCACTGGTCATTAGAGAAATGCAAATCAAAACTACATTCCGATACCATCTCACGCCAGTTAGAATGGTGATCATTAAAAAATTGGGAGACAACAGATGCTAGAGAGGATGTGGAGAAATAGGAACACTTTTACACTGTTGGTGGGAGTGTAAATTAGTTCAACCAGTGTGGAAGACAGTGTGGCAATTCCTCAAGGACTTAGAAATAGAAATTCCATTTGACCCAGCAATCCCATTACTGGGTATATATCCAAAGGATTATAAGTCGTTCTGCTATAAGGACACATGCACACGAATGTTCATTGCAGCACCGTTTACAATAGCAAAGACCTGGAACCAACCCAAATGCCCATCAATGATAGACTGGACAGGGAAAATGTGGCACATATACACCAAGGAATATTATGCAGCCATCAAAAACGATGAGTTCGTGTCCTTTGTAGGGACATGGTTGAACCTGGAAACCATCATTCTCAGCAAACTGACACAAGAACAGAAAATCAAACACCACATATTCTCACTCATAGGTGGGTGTTGAACAATGAGAACACATGGACACAGGGAGGGGAGCATCACACACTGGGGGTTGGGGGGGGGTCTGTCAGGAAGAAATAGGGGAGGGACGGCAGGGGGTGGGGAGTTGGGGAGAGATAGCATGGGGAGAAAGGCCAGATATAGGTGATGGGGGAGGAAGGCAGCAAATCACACTGCCATATGTGTACCTATGTGACAAGCTTGCACGTTCTTCACATGTACCCCAAAACCTAAAATGCAATAAAAATAAAAAATAAAAAATAAAATTGAAAAAAAATAAACAACATAATTAAATCCTAACTCAACATTTTAGATAGCTCTGATGGTATCTAAAGCTAGGCTTTGAGCTGAGGCCTATTTTCCTACATTAAAAACCAAAGATTAGGCCCAGCATGGTGGCTGACATCTGTAATCCCAGCACTTTGTGAGGCTGAGGTAGGCGGATCACGAGGTCAGGAGTTCAAGAGCAGCCTGACCAACATGGTGAAACCCTGTCTCTACGAAAAATGCAAAAATTAGCCAAGCGTGGTGGCATGTGCCTGTAGTCCCAGTTACTCAGGAGGCTGAGGCATGAGAATCGCTTGAGCCCAGGAGGCGGAGGTTGCAGTGAGCTGAGATCACACCACTGCACTCCAGCCTGAGTGACAGAGCGAGACTCCGTGTCAAAAAAAACACCAAAGATTAGCAAATGTTAGAGGAGTTCTAAAGATTCAATAGTGTCAAACAATCCCAACAGAATAAGGATTGAAGGGAATCGCTTTCTCACCATGTGATTCAGGTGATTTAATGCACGTCCATGTACCAGCTAGAGGTACCTCATGTCCCAGCAGTGATACAGGTCTCACACATTAGAAAATATCAGACCGGGGGCAAGTGCAAAGCGTTCTTAGATAAGAAGCAGGTAGAGGTCATGACTCAAGCCTCTGTGTAAGAGATATGGCAGGAAACTACATAATTATTACCTAACACATGAAAACAGTGAGGGGGTGGCTGGGCACGGTGGCTCACGTCTGTAATCCCAGCACTTTGGGAGGCCAACGTGAGCAGATCACTTGAGGTCAGGAGTTGGAGGCCAGACTGGCCAACATGGCAAAACCCATCGCTATTAAAAATACAAAAATTAGCATGTGGTGGCGCATGCCTGTAATCCTAGCTACTCGGGAGACTGAGGCAAAGGAATTATTTGAGCCCAGGAGGCGGAGGTTGCAGTGAGCTGAGATCGTTCCGCTGCACTCCAACCTGGGTAACAAAGCAAGACTTAGTCTCAAAAAAAAAAAAAAAAGAAAAAGAAAACAGTAAGGGGAAATATTAACCCAAATGGCTTTGACTCCAAACCCCCAACACTTAGCTCTGCCAATTCCAGTTGATGGTCCAATTAACATAAAGTTATTCAGTTATTTGGGTCAAAGATGGCTTGGAAACACAAACAAGAGATTGCTCAGCAATGTCACATCCATGGTAACCACACATCGCCCGAAGCAACTTCCACCCTGGCCTTCCCCTAAGGGAGTGTCTGATTCTTCTGCAGGAGAGCTCGGTTTCTGAGTGTGGTAAGGAAAGAAATGACCATAAATGACCTTTGGGCTCATTTGGTCTCAAGTTCAGCACAACAGCATCATAGGGATTCTCTACGGGAAAGGATATGGGCTACCTTCAATGACAGCCCCCCTAGAATTCAGTTCCACTCAACAAACACCCAAGCCACACTGGGCCTCATGTCGGTCCTAGGAGGGGGAAACATCAGCAGGACATAGCAAAGCAGGCTTTTCCCATTGAGGATCCATTATCCACAACTCATCTAAACAGGTGTAAATATCAAGGGCAGGATAGCAGAATCAGCCAGACCCCGGTTCAAATCCTAACTCTGCCACCTTTTAGCTTGGTGATCCTGGCCAAGTTATTTAACCTCTCTGGGCCTCAGTTCCTTCCTCTGAGAAATAGTGCTAATAATCATATATACTGCATAGGGTTGAAGGATATAAAGTATGTATGGAAGACACACGGAGCCAGTAACAAGGACAGTGATCCCTAAGCAGTATTCATGATGATTTCTAGAACTTCCACAAAAATTAAATTTAATAATTTGGTTGTTCCAAACCTGACTGATCATCAAAATCACCAGGGGAACATGTTAAAAATACAAATTCTTAGGCTCCCACATCCCTGAGAAATTCTAAACGGGGTAGGGCCAACAGAGGCCCATAACCTCTGTTTCCATTATATGCTCTTGTGCCTACCCATAGTAAGTACTCAACGAATACAGGCCTCTTTCCGGCCTGGACTATTGCAATAGTTTCCTAACCAGCTGCCTCTGTCCACTCCCGTCTCTCTGCCCTCCACACAGCAGCCAATGGGATCCTTTTAAAAGGTGAGATCATGTCAGTTCACTGCCCCCAACACTCTACAACTCTCCATCCACAGCCCTAACTGAGTAGACGACCCTACATCAATGGCTCCTGACCCTGACCACACATTTGAAATACCTGTGCGCCAATAGCAAAGACACAGAAGCAACCTAAATGTCCACCAATGACAGATTGGATAAAGAAAATATGTGACATATATACCGTGAAATACTATGCAGCCATGAAAAAGAATGAGATCACCTCTTCTGCAGGAATATGGACTGAGCTAGAGGCTATTATCCTTAGCAAACTAATGCAGGAACAGAAAACCAAATACTGCATGTTCTCATTTATAAGTGGGAGCTAAATGATGAGAATTCATGAACGCAAAAAAGGGAACAATAGATGCTGGGACCTACTTGAGGGTGGAGATTGGGAAGAAGGAGAGGAGCAGAAGAAACAACTACTGGGTACTGGGCTTAATACCTGGGTAATGAAATCTGTACAACAAAAGCCTGTGACACTAGTTTACCTATATAACAAATCTGCACAGGGTCAGGAGCCATTGATGTACCCCTAAACCTAAAACCTTTCTTAAAAGTTGCTTTTAAATTATTTTTTTGATAGGGAGTTTTGCTTTTTTGCCCAGGCTGGAGTGCAGTGGTGCCATCTCGGCTCACTGCAACCTCCGCTTCTCAGGTTCAAGCAATTCTCCTGTCTCAGCCTCCCCAGTAGCTGGGACTACAGGCACCCACCACCACACCCGGCTATTTTTTTTGTTTGTTTGTTTGTTTTTGTTAGAGACGGGGTTTCTCCATGTTGGCCAAGCCAGTCTTGAACTCCTGACCTCAGGTGATCCGCCCGCCTCGGTCTCCCAAAGTGCTGGAATTACAGGCATGAGCCACGGTTCCCAGGCAGGTGTTTTTTGTTTTGTTTTGTTTTGTTTTGTTTTGTTTTGTTTTGTTTTTAAAGAAAAGAAATACCTATGGGCTTCTGAACAACATCTATGCCTGACCAGATCCCAGACCAACGGAATCAGAATCTCTGAGAGCGGGGTCCAAATAGGGTTGCCAGATAAAATACAGGACATCCAGCTATACTTAAATTTCAGATATGCAATAAGTAATTGTTTAATATAAGCCTATCCTGTGCAGTATTGGGACATACTCATATTAAACAATTATTTATTATCTATCTGAAATTGAAATGTAACAGAGAGTCCTCTATTTTGAGACAGTTTCCCTCTGTTGCCCAGGCTAGAGTACAGTGGCGCAAACATGGCTCACTGCAACCTCCACCCCGCAAGGAGCTGGGACTACAGTCTTGCCCTACTGTGCCCAGCTACCTTTTGTATTTTTTGTAGAGACGGGATTTCACCATGTTGCCCAGACTGGTCTCAAACTCCTGGGCTAAAGCAACTCACCCGTCTTGGTCTCCTGAAGTGCCAGGATTACAGGTGTGAGCCACGGCACCCAGCCCTCGTCAGCATTTCTAAAAAGCTCAGAGTAATATGGCCCCCCCATCTGTCTGACCTCACCTCATCCAGGACTCTCCCCCACCACTCTCCATTCTTCTCTCGCACCTTTTTCTTATAAAGGCCAACCACACTCCCACCTCAAGACCTTTGCAGTTGTTGAATCTACCTTGGATGCTCTGCCCATATGCCCTGTAACCCGATACCTTCCTCAAAGATCGCCGGCAGGGATTCCCTGACTGCTTCATCTTCTATAGCATGACTTCCCTGCTTTACTTTTTCTGTAAAATAAATTAAAATCAGCTTGTTGGCTGGGCACGGTGGCTCATGCCTGTAATCCCAGCATTCTCAGAGGCCGAGGCAGGCGGATCACCTGAGGTCAGGAGTTCAAGACCAGCCTGGCCAACATGGTGAAACCCATCTCTACTATTACTACTACTAATAATAATAACTAGCCAGGCATGGTGGTGCAAGCCTGTAATCCCAGCTACTTGGGAGGCCGAGGCATGAGAATTGCTTGAACCCGGTTGGTGGAGGTTGCAGTGAGCCGAGATTGTGCCACTGCACTCCAGCCTAGACAACAGAGCGAGACTCCGTCTCACTGCAAAATAAGAATAATAAAATCAGTTTGTTTATTGTCCATCTTCCTCTACCCATCCCCCAAAGCAGAATGTAAGCTCCATGATTTTGCTGGAAACATTTCAGTTCTTTCCCCTGGTATATCCTCAGTGGTTAGAACCCCACCAGCCACTCCGCACATCCCAGTTGAATTAGTCAATGGTTCATCAGAAGGCTTCCCCCTCCCACGACTCCCTAAACATTCCTTTGGGGGAGAGTTACTTAGAGGTAACTAAATTCTTCAATGTCCAATGCCAAACCTAAAAAAATCTCAAAAGCATACACCAAAAGAGGTAAACATATTTCTCCATCTCTCCTACCCATAGCCTCAATGATGGGATTAGGGCCTGTGGGCGGTGAGGGTGACCAGGGTGAGGCTTGGGTGCTAGGCAATGGCTAAACAAGATCCAATATCCAAAGACAAGTGTGTTCAACACAAGGTCTCTAACCAAATTAGAAACAGGGCAAAGCAGAGGCGTGCAGAGCAGTGCCTGGTCCCACAAAGCCAATCTGGCTGGAAGGGACTGTCAGATACAACCCCTTATTCCCCTAAAACCTGCACATGATTGACCCATTTGACCCTCACAATAACTGCATGGGTGGGTAGGGCTGCTTTTCTTGGTCCTGATTGGCCAGTGGAGAGATAAGTAGATGGAGGATGGAACATTCCACAAGGTGCATGAGTCCCAGGCTCGGAGCTGGGATGCTGGTCTGTGACTCAGGTCAGTAACTTTTCCTCCCAAAGACCTAGACTGTCTTCACTGGGAGAAACAGCAACAGCCTCTGAGCCGCGATTCATGCTCTAGCTCTGGTACTCATTAGCTCTGTGGTTTCTGCACTGTCTGGACCTGAGCCTCAGTTTCCTCTCCTGTAGAATGGGTGGGATGAAATTTCACAGGGTTGTTAGGGGAAAGACATCCACTCATTAAGTGCTTATTTTGAGCACCTACGAGTGCCAGGCACAGTCCCTGGAGCCGGGCATACAGCAGAGAGCAAGGGAGGTGAAACCCACCCACCCCCAGGGCTTTTAAAGTCTAGTTGGGGCTGGCCACGGTGGCTCACGCCTGTAATCCCAGCATTCTCAGAGGCCGAGGCAGGCGGATCACCTGAGGTCAGGAGTGCGAGACCAGCCTGGCCAACATGGTGAAACCCCATCTCTACCAAAAATACAAAAATTAGCTGGGCGTGGTGGCCGGTTCCTGTAATCCCAGCTACTCGGGAGGACTGAGGCAGGAGAATCGCTTGAATCGGAAGGCGGAGGTTGCAGTGAGCTGAGACAACGCCATTACACTACAGCCTGGGCAACAAGAGCGAAACTCTGTCTCAAAAAAAAAAAAGAAGTTGGAGAGGCAGAACCTAAACTAGCAAACAGAAAAATGAACAAAATAATTTCAGAGTAATAAATGGCTATGATTAAAATAGAACAGGACTGGAAGCCTGGTGCATAATTCCACAGCCCTTAGAACAGTAACTGGCGCGTAGTAGGTGCTCAGTAAATTTGTTCAATGACTGAATGTGCTGGGTGGTCAGGGAAGACTCTCAGATGCCATCCCGAGAGGAGACCAGAATGGAAAGCGGGAAATGGACTGGGGGAAAAGGGAGGTCTGAAGGCAGAGAGTCCCAGGCGCGGGAGCCTCCAGACAGAGTCCCTGAGACAGGGCCAAACTTAGGGTTAGAGAAAATGAAAGAAGAATCAGGAAGAACTTGATTATCTGAACACTTCGCAAACTACAAAGTGCTGCACATACGTGCGGGAAGGGGGTTTCCGTGGCTGGTTCTTTGTTAACACTGTACATTTTTGAAGACTTCCATCCCCCTGGCTTTAGGGCACGCCACTCTCGGGGCCGAGTCCTTCGCGGGCGGTTTCTGCCAAGCAACAACCCTGCAGGGCCCCTCTCCCGCGCCGCGCGGCCTCGCTGCTTCCTGGAGGGTAAATGGACCCACACACGGAGGTGGCGCCGCGGGCTGGCCGGTCACCTGCAGAGGCCAGCGTCCCTGTCGCGGTGGGTGGTGGAGGTGGGACGGAGGTGGGACGGGCCGGGTGGGGACCTGCAGCTCGCGAGTCCGAGCCTGGAAGGCCCCGCGCCCCCGCGCCGCGCTCCCGAGTGCTCCGCCCGGCCGACGGCGACCAGGCGCGCTCAGGGCAGGCGTCGGGACAGGCCGGGACCGGGACGCGGCGGGGAGGGGAGGGGCCGGGCAGGAGGAGCCCGAGCCGCTTTCGCCGCCTCCGTCTTCGCCTTCTTCCCGCCGCCGCCTTCAGGTAAGGGGGCCCCGGGGCCGCCAGGCGCGGAGGCGCGCACCCCGCCGGGCCACTCCCCGCCGGCCCCACGCGGGGCACTCGGAGCCTGGCCCGGCCTCGTGGCCCTTTGCCCTGCGCCCCGCCCTCCGCCCCGGGCACCGGACCCACCAGGAAGCAGCGGGCGCTCCCGCGCTGCCTGCCCGGAGCCCAGGCCGCCTGCTAGCGGTTGTTTTCAGAGCCGGAAGTGCCTTTAGAAATCTTGTGGGGCGGTGGACGGGGGAAGCTGAGGCCGGGCGGACCACTCGGGCGACCCCGGCCTCCGGCTCCGGGTTCTTAGAGGTCACCCAGCCGCTCCCGTGACGAAGGAGAACGCTGGTTAGGGTTAGAGAGGAAGGGGGCTTGCCCAAGGTCACAAGGGGTCACTGCACTTCCCTTTGCCCCACGTGGCCCCTCCACGCCCCCGTGAGGAAGGCCTCCAGGACCCCCTCGCCCCCTGTCTCCCCGCAGACTCTCAAACAGAGAATTCCAGGGGGGGCTTGGAGAGCCTCTGGAAAAAAGCCCAGGCCCCTCATGTTACAAGGAGGCCATGTCTTCTGCCTGAAGTTACAGGAGGGGAAGAATTACGGCTGCTGACTTTTGAGTGGATTTTACAGCTTGGTAAACTGAGGCTCAGCGAGGTGAAGCAACTTCCCCAAGACCACACAGCTAGGAAGCCAGAGATAAAAACCTGGGCTACCTGCCTGGAGAGCTTGACCCAGTTCTTGGCACAGAGTTGGCCTCCACAGTGCCTTTGCCCTGACCATCCCAGCCCTTCCCTGGGGTCGCACAGGGAGTTAGGAGCAGGGCCAGGCCAGAATCCCAGACTACTACCTAACTCGAAGTAGGAGTCAGCTCAGGAGCCCTCTTTTTCCTAACTCAGTGTTTATTTCATTGCAGAAAATATGAAACTCCATTTTAAGCTTTGGGAACATGCATTTGTTCATTCACCAAATATTTGTTGAGCACCTACTGTGTGCATTCTTTAGGCATTGAGGATACAGCAGTGAACAAAATGAGCCCTGCCCTCAGGAAGTACACTCCAGAGGGTGGAATAAAGCCCTGCCCTTCCGCCTGGGGGAGGGAGGGCTGGGCACAGGGGGAGACCACTGGAGTCTCCCCAACTGTGAAGTGCGTGAAGACAGCAGAAGAGAGCGGTATTAGAGTGGCCTCAAGCCCTCTGGGCCATGGGCCTCCTTGAAAATGCTTCTGCCAGCCTGAGCTTTCCCACCCCCCAAGAATTTGGGGGCAGGGGGTAGGCGGGTAGTGAGTGTTCCAAAGCATTCCTTTAACTGCAGAGCCTGGAGACATGGGCTGGAAAACTGGTACTGCCACTTCCTTGCTGTGTGACCTTGGGTATGTCACTCTACCTCTCTGGGCCTCTGTCTCTCTGTCACACAACGTGGGGATCATACTGTCATAGTGTGGATGAAACTGCTTCATAAATGGTGTGAGCTATGTCTGAGGCCTTATCTAATCAAGCATAAGCAAGGGTGTGTTTGTTTAGGGGTCTGGTGACTCTGTTGATAATTACTATTATTATTCCTAATAAAGAAATGTAAGAGGCAGAGATGGAAGTGGCCGGGCTCCAGGCCAGGAGGCTGAGGCTCCCTTCCCAGCACCAGAAATGGGATGCTCGTGTCACCGTCAGCATTTCCGTTTTTATGACCCCTGCAGCCTCGTGTGCAGCATCAGATAGAGATGGGCTCAGGTGCTAGCTTTGCAGCTTTGTAACTGAGTGATCAGGCAAGTTAAATGACCTCTCTGTGCCTCAGTTTATTCATTTGTAATATACCCATCGCCAAGGTTGTCATGAGACTTAAAGGAGCTGAAGCCATAAAAGGCCCAGTGCAGTGTCTGACACTTTATTACTTTTTGGGAGACTTTATACTTTTTGGGCCTAAGGCCCAAGGAGGAGTTGGACAGGTACAGTTGGCTGATTAGGTTGTCATAGCTCAGCGTGTAGCTCCCGCAAAGTCTGGAGTCTGGAGAATTCCTCATAAGGCTCAAACCATCCCTCGCTACTCTGGTGCCACTGGGCTGCAAAGGCTGGATCAGCCACCTGGGCTGGCTAATGTGGGACCTGAGAAGTGTCAGTGGGTGGCTTCTCACTGTGTTCTCTTTGGCCTGTGTGTTTTGTAAACAGTGTTGTACGTTATAAACCGGGGGCTGCTGCTGAGGGGTGGGGAACTGGCTCTCTGGAATGTGTGACAGCAGGCAGAAGGGGTGAGAATGAAATCCAGTCCATTTTCCATTTAGCCAACCTCCGCTTCAAGCTGCTCTGATATCATCGTACCACCCTCTGCCTAAAACCCCGCTCTGGCTTCCCATTTTCTTAGGGAAAAGAGCAAAAATTTTTTACAAGGACCAGAAGGCTGTGTGCACCCCTGTCCCCCGGCCTACACCTCCAGCTGTATCTGTGACCACTTATCAACAGCCCTCTGTACCCAGGCACCGCATGCTCCCTCCTTGGGGGACTTTGCACCTGCTCTTCCAGGCCACCCTGACCCCTTGCCTCCCTTTTCCCAGGTAACATCTTCTTACTCTTCAATTTTTTTTTTTTTTTTGAGACTGAGTCTCACTTTTGTCACCCAGGCTGGAATGCAATGGCGTGATCTCCACTCACTGCAACCTCCACCTCTTGGGTTCAAGTGATTCTCCTGCCTCATTCTCCCCAGTAGCTGGGATTACAGGTGCGTGCCACCATGCCCAGCTAATTTTGTGTATTTTTAGTAGAGACAGGGTTTTACCATGTTGGCCAGGTCGGTCTCAAACTCCTGGCCTCAAGTGATCTGCCCACCTCGGCCTCCCAAAGTGCTTGCTGGATTACAAGCATGAGCCACCGCAGCCAGCCTTTTTTTTTTTTTTTTTTTTTTTGAGACTGAGTCTTGCTCTGTCTGTTGCCCAGGCTGGAGTGCAACAGTGCGATCTTGGTTCACTGTAACCTCTCCCTCTGAGTTCAAGTGATTCTCCTGCCTCAGCCTTCCAAATAGCTGGGATTACAGAGGTGTGTGCCACCATGCCTGGCTAATTATTTTATGTTTAGTAGAGACGGGGTTTCACCATGTTGGTCAGGCTGGTCTCAAACTCCTGGCCTCATGATCCACCCACCTTGACCTCCCAAAGTGCTGGGATACAGGTGTGAGCCACCATGCCCAGCCTCATTCTTCAAATTTTAGCCCTACTCAGGCTTGTACTCCAAATGCCCCAGGCCACAAGACTTCTACTGGTATGTCAGAGGTTAAGTTCAGGGTGGAATTATACACTCATTGCTGGGATTCATTCCTGCCTGTACGCGGTACACCACCGTGACTGTCACCCCTGTGACCTCTAGGACCAGGGCTAAATTTGCCTTAGTAGGTGCTCAGTAATGACCTCCCTATAGGGAGGACGTCTTGAGCACATTGGGGACCTCACTTTTTTATCCTTCAAAAAAATCTGCTGTAGTCATTTCTCAGTTGTGGCTTGTTTCATTCAGCACACAGGGAGGGAGCCCCTGCTCTGCCAGGTGCTGTCCTAGGATACCTGAGGGAACATGACCCAAAAGCCACTACCTTCATGAAGCTTCCTCTAGTAAGGGAGACAGACCGTAAATAAACCTATAATACATTGTCAGGTGGTGATCAATTTGATAAAAATCACAAAGGGTTGAGTTGGAGGCGGGAGTGGAGGGGCTGGCTATTTTAACTTGGAATGAATAACCAAAATATTAATTGAGAAGCCCTGGTGCCCTGGGCTTCATCCACTCTCACCCTGACCCTCCTGGTCAGGGAGACAGACACATTGGCAACCAGCCATTATGTCCAAGAAGAGGTAGAGGGGGCCCAGATGAAGTCTTTGGGGCTTCAGAAGTGGCAGGCTCCACATTCGCTGGACAAATCTAGGAAAGTACATGGCAACCCCTGACCCCCCCTACCTTAGTAAAGTGGAGAAGGACTTGGGGTTTGAGGTCACACCAGACCTGGAAGGAGCATCCTAGGACTTGCCAGCTGTGTGACCTTTGCTTCTGTGAGTCTCAGTTTTCTCATCTGTAAAATGGGAACAGTGATCGTCTCCTCTTCATGAGGTTGTTGGGAAGCTGAAATGGGATCAGGGAAGTAGGCCCCAGAAAATCTAAGCTGATTTTATTATTAAAGTGTGCTTTTGGAAAAGGGCACCATTTGGACGGGGGCGCCTAGATTGAGAGAACAGCCTGAGCTGAGGCCTGCCGGAGGTGGGATCCCAAGGTGGGCTGGAAGCAGGGGGAGTGCAGTTTAGCTGAGGGTGAGCTGGAAGCAGGGAGTGAAAGAAAACAAAGTGGGAAAGGCAGGTTAGGTTTGTCCACAGGTGCTTGGGGCTCAGAAGTGGGATGTGAGCCTGTGCATAGATGGGAGCTCGTCAGATTTATCTAATTGTCTGGTTTTCAAGTTGTGTTGGAAATCTTTGGCCACCTCAGGGTGCAAACCCGACCAAAGAGAAGTGGAATAGCATCATTGTGAAGGTGACTGCCTGTGGGCTAAGACCCAAGCACAAGTTTAAATACATTACTCATCCGGTGACCTTGACCTTCAATTCTCAGGGCCTCTGTGTCCCCATCTGTGGAGAGGTGGTAATAGCACCCACCATGTAGGATTGTTGAGAGAAAATGAGATGATGTGTGGAAAAGGGAGACACGTGGCTAACATTTGCCAAGTATTTACTATTGTGATTTTTTTGTTGTTTTTTATTTGAGACGGAGCCTTGTGCTGTCACCCAGGCTGGAGTGGCAGAATCTCAGCACACTGCAACCTCCACCTCCCGGGTTCAAGTGATTCTTCTGCCTCAGCCTCCCAAGTAGCTGGGATTACAGGCACCCACCACCTGTATTTTTAGTAGAGATTGGGTTTCACTATGTTGGCTGGCCTGGTCTTGAACTCCTGACCTCGTGATCTACCCGTCTCGGCCTCCCAGAGTCCTGGGATTACAGGCATGAGCCACTGTGCCCAGCATGATTTTTAAATGTTTGAAAATTTAAAAAAAAATTTTAAATGTTTTTTAACTTATAATTTTTAATTTATTTTTTATTTACTTTTTGAGACAGAGTTTTGCTCTTGTCACCCAGGCTGGAGTGCAATGGTGCAATCTTGGCACACTGCAACCTGCGCCTCCCGGGTTCAAGCGATTCTCCGGCCTCAGCCTCTCAAGTAGCTGGGAGTACAGGTGCCTGCCACCACGCCCGGCTAATTTTTGTATTTTTAGTAGAGACGGGGTTTCACCATGTTGGTCAGGCTGGTCTCGAACTCCTGACCTCAGGTGATCCACCTGCCTCGGCCTCCCAAAGTGCTGGGATTATCGGCCTGAGCTGCTGCACTCAGCCCTAATTTTTCTAATGTAAAAATTGTGATAAAATACATATACATGAAATTAATTATCGTAACCATTTTAAGTGTGTAGTTCAGTAACATCAAGTATATTCACATCATTGTGCAACAAATCTCCAGAACTTTCCAACTGGCAGATCAGAAACTCCACATCCATTAAGCAACCACCTCCCTCCCCTGTTCCTCCTCCCCACAGCCCCCTGGCAACCACCATTCATTCTACTTTCTGTCTCTATGAATTTGACTACTCCTCATACCTCACATAAGTGGAATTGTACCCCATTTATCTTTTTGTGACTGCCTTATTTCATAACTTCTCAAGGTTCATTCGTGTTGTAACGTGTCAGAATTTTCTTCCTTTTCTAAGACTGAATAATGTTCCACTATGTATATATATCATATTTTGTTAATCTGTTCATCTGTAGATGGGCATTTGGGTTGCTTCCAACTCTTGGCTATTGTGAAGACTGAGGCAGTAGATTTGCTTGAACCCGGGAGGTGGAGGTTGCAGTGAGCCAAGATCGTACCATTGCACTCCAGCCTGGGCGACAAAGTGGGACTGTCTCAAAAAAAAAAGAGAAAAAAAATATTTGACCTTGACCTTCACTGGCTGCTCCAAGGGGAATAAAAAGGCCACAGCTGGCTGGCATGTAAAGAAAAACAAAAGTTCATTCTTGCGTGTGGTCCTCTAAAGGCTCAGGTCATGGAGTTTTAAGGACGATTTAAAGGATTTTCAAAGATTACGGTATTGACCATATTTGAGTTTCTCCTTGGTGCTGACTAAAGTAAAAAAAACTCTAAAGAATTTTTCGTCTCTCCAAGAAGAAATCCAATGGTATTGTTTATGACGTCAGTCAACAGATATTCGCTGGGTGCCCACTGTGGGTGCTTGTGGAGCTAAGGTCAGATATTTATGGAATGTCTCTCTGCCTCCACTACTGACAAAAATGACCCAGTCAGCATTTTCTTTGGTGACAGATGATGTGACTGGCTAGACATAAGCCATAATCATAGGGCATCAAAACAAGGTCCCATTCCAGAATGACCCCTGTCCATCCCGGGTCTGGGCTGTGCAGCCGAGCTGCAGGCATGGGTTTGCCCTGTTGTTCTCACTCTGTATCTATTGTTTCCCTGGAGAGTGCGTCCTCTTCCTGGTCTTTCTTGGAGTTCCTTGGTGTATTATTCTATTTTCATGCTGCTGATAAAGGCATACCCAAGAATGGATAATTTATGAAGAAAAATGGGCTCATAGTTCCATGTTATTGGGGAGGCCTCACAATGATGAAGGTGAAAGGCACGTCTTTCATGATGGCAGACAAGAGAGAATGTGAGAACCAGATGAAAAGGGTTTTCCCCTTATAAAACCATCAGGTCTCAGGAGACTTATTCACTACCACAAGAACAGCACAGGAAAGACCCACCCCCACAATTCAGTTACCCTCCCACCAGGTCCCTCCCACAACATGTGGGCATTGTGGGAGCTATAATTCAAGGTGAGATTTGGGTGGGGACACAGCCAAGCCATATCATTTCGTGTCTTCACAGTACCCGGGACAAGACCCTTAGGAGGCTACTGGGAGCTGGGGAGCTCCTCCTTTTGTCAGTGACTCCTGAGCCCAGGGTGCTGCTGGACCAACCTTGTGTGTCTTAGGTGACCCCAGGGTACAGAGATATTGCCAGTCCTGACAGAAAGGGCTTTTTCTGTCGCAGGAATCCAGCACTCTCTTGGAATCAGTGTAACTTCTCAGACGCACTTGAGATCCAGTTTTACCTTGGACTGGATCCTGATCCTAAATCAGTGAAGGGGTAGAAACCCCCCAAGGACCAGTATACACAGCAGGTGGCGCATCTCCCCACCCCACAGCTGCCCCCACTTGTGCAGCTGGAAGAGTCTGGGGCCCATCCTGTCCAGTTGGACAATCCATGGAGTTGGAGCCATGGGCTCCCCCATTCCAGCATCACGGAGAGCTGAGAAGCTGGGAATTGCCCTGTCTGTCCCACCAACCCTTGTCCATTTCTTTTTATTTCCTTTCTTTAAAATTTAAATTTTAATTTTAAGTTCTGGGATACATGTACAGGACGTGCAGTTTTGTTACATAGGTAAACACGTGCCATGATGGTTTGCTGCACCTAGCAACCCATCAGCTAGGTACTGAGCACAGCATGCATTCGCTGTTTTTCCTAATGCTCTCCCCTTCCCACACACCACTCGCTGATAGGCCCCAGTGTGTATTGTTCCCCTTCGAGTGTCCATGTGTCCTCATTGTTCAACTAATGGAGGAACAGAAACTTGTAAGTGAGAACATGTGGTGTTCGGTTTTTGTTCCTGCATTAGTTTGCTGAGGATAATGGCTCCCAACTCCATCCATAGCCCTGCAAAGGATGATCTCATTCCTTTTTATGGCTGCATAGTATTCCATGGTGTATATGTAGCACACTTTTTAATCCAGTCTATCATTGATGGGCATTTGCGTTGATTCCATGTCTTTGCTATTGTGAGTAGTGCTGCAGTGAATGCACACGTGCAGATATCTTTGTAATAGAATAATTTATATTCCTTTGGGTGTATGCCCAGTAATGAGATTGCTGGGTCAAGTGGTATTTCTGGCTTTAGATCTTTGAGGAATTGCCACACCATCTTCCACCAACACGGTAAAAGCATTGCTCTTTCTCTGCAGCCTCACCAGCATCTGTTGTTTCCTGACTTTTAAATAATCGCTATCTGACTCATGTGAGATGGTATCTCATTGTGGTTTTGATTTGCATTCTCTAATGATCAGTGATGTTGAGCTTTTTTCCATGTTTCTTGGCCACATGAATCTCTTCTTCGGGGAAGTGTTTGTGCATGTCCTTTGCCCACTTTTTAATGGGGTTGTTTGTTTTTTTTTCTTGTAAATTTGTTTAAGTTCTTTTTGTAGAGTCTTAATAATAGACCTTTATCAGATGGATAGATTGCAAAAACTTTCTCCCACTCTGTAGGTTGCCTGTTTGCTCTTATGATAGTTTCTTTTGCTGTGCAGAAGCTCTTTAGTTTAATCAGATCCCATTTGTCAGTTTTCACTTTTGTTGCAATTGCTTTTGGTGATTTGGTTATGACATCTGTGCCCATGCGTGTGTCCTGAATGGTATTGCCTAGATTTTCTTCTAGGGTTTTTATAGTTTTGGGTTTTACATATAAGTCTTTAATCCATCTTCAGTTAATTTTTGTATACGGTATAAGGAAGGGGTCCAGTTTCAATTTGCTGCATATGGCTAGCCAGTTCTCCCAGCATCATTTATTAAATAGGGAATCGCTTTTTTTTTCTTTTTCCTTTTTTTTTGTTTTTTGGCAGGGTCTCATTCTGTTGTCACCCAGGCTGGAGTGCAGTGGCAGGATCTCAGCTCATTGCAGCCTCAACACCCAGGGCTCAAGTGATCCTCCCACCTCAGCCTCCTGAGTAGCTGGGACTACATACAGGTACTCACCATCACGCCTGGCTAATTTTTGTATTTGTTGTAGAGATGGGGTTTTGCCGTGTTGCCCAGGCTGGTCTCGAACTCCTGGGCTCAAGAGATCCACCTGCCTCAGCCTCCCAAAGTGCTGGGATTACCGGTGTGAGCCACCGCACCCGCCTCCTTTTCTTACCGACAAGACCTATTAGTCAAATGTATAGAACTTAACTGTGAACTCAGCTCCACTGGCTTGGCTGGTGGGCCACATTGGGCCAGGGCTTCCTAGATAAAACACTCCCCTTGTAAGGATCAAAAGCAGAATTGTTTCTAATTAAAAGGTTTTTTTAACATATATATTATAAAAGCACCAATAAGCTCATGACAGAAATGCCAAAAATATAGAAAAATAGAAAGAACAAAAATCAATCACCTCTAGTCCATCAGCCCCCCCAACCAAAAGGCAATGATCATGAACATTTTGATGTATTTCCTTCTGATCTTTTTGTTCTGTGAAACATGTTTTATTTTTTATTTTTATTTATTTATTTTTTTGAGACAGGGTCTCGCTCTGTTGCCTAGGCTGGAGTGCAGTGGTGCAATCTCAGCTCACTGCAGTCTCTACCTCCTGGGTTCAAGCAGTTCTCCTGCCTCAGCCTCCCAAGTAGCTGGGATTAGAAGCATGCACCACCATGCCTAGCTGATTTTTGTATTTTTAGTAGAGACGGGGTTTCCCCATGTTGGCCAGGCTGGTCTCAAACTCCTCACTTCAGGTGATCCACCTGCATGAGCCCCCAAAGTGCTAGGATTACGGGCGTGAGCCACCGCACCCAGCTGAAACATGTTTTAAAAACATAACTAGGGTCATATTGTATATTTGGTAGAATACTGGTCTACCACCTCTCTAGAATAAAATTATCCCTCATTGGTAGCATTTGCCAATTTCTGTGATGTAAATATCCCTAACAGGCCAATTTCAGGCCACCAGTGTCACTGGACACAGGATTGGAAGGAGAAGCCCAGAACTGATTGTCACCAGCTGCTATGAGCTGGCTCCAGTGCAGCGTGTTGTAATTTAAAATTATTTTTTCCAATCTCAAAATCAATACTTATTGTCAATAATTCATAAAACACAGATATATAAAGAAAAAATTAAAATCATGCAGAATCCAATCTGGGCTCCTGCCCACCTGGAGTTAGCCACTGCCAGCATCCTGGTACATGTCCTAACAGTACCCTCTCTATGGAAAGAGATGTGCACAAAATAACTTTCTAGAGAGTTCGGAAGCAATGCGAATTTATGGCAGCAAGTTTTGGGGAAATACAGAAAAGTCTCTGATATCTCTGAATGGTAATTCAGAGATAATTTTCAAGGATGTTCTTCCGTCATTTTTTTTCTCTACATTACTTTAATATGATTAGACTTATAGTACGAATATTCAATCTTTAGACGCAGTACAGGTACATTCTCATGCCCCGGAGGAAGGCATCATGTAGGAGAAGGGCATTCCCACTGATAACTTAATAAAAACCCTATTGAAGCTTAAAGAGGTAAAAAATATTATTTTCACTGGCACTGAAAATGGCACTAAGGGCTGGGTGCAGTGGCTCACACCTGTGACCCTAGCACTTTGGGAGGCTGAGGTGGGCAGATTGCCTGAGCTCAGGAGTTCGAGACTAGCTTGGGCCACATGGCGAAACCCTGTCTCTACTAAAAATACGAAAAATTAGCCAGGCATGGTGGTGTGTGCCTGTAATCCCAGCTACTCGGGAGGCTGAGGCATGAGAATCACTTGAACCTGGGAGGCGGAGATTGCGGTGAGCTGAGATTGCACCACTGCCCTCCAGCCTGGGCAACAGAGCGGAACTCTGTCTCAAAAAAAGAAAAAGAAAATGGCACTAAGGATGAAGCTCAAATTAGTTGAAGTTTTGGGCCACCCAGGTTTTGGGTCCTGAGACCTCCTTTGGGTAATTCCAGATGCTTGGCACTTCCTCCATCTCCCTTACCCATCTGATGCTCTGCTGGCATGTGAGAACAGGAGTGCCTTTAGGGAGAAAAATAGGAAAATCTAGCTCTTGCTTAAGCCTAAAAGCTAGTTCATTCCTCGGTTCACATAACTGGCATTTCCTGAGCGCCCACTCTGTGGTTGGGCAGCAGGTACAGAAGTGGAGGCAACTGGGTGCCTGCCAAGGAGCCGGATGCAGTGACCACAGCTCAGGGTACAAAGAGTTGAACAAGGGCATTAAATGAGACAATCCATGGAAAGTGGCAGGGCTGTGCCGGGCACATGTGAGTCTCAGCGATGGTAGCTGCCTGCCCTACCGCCCTGCTGAGAAGAACATCCCAGGTGGAGAAACACTCAGGGCAGGGGCCCAGGGGCGCAAAGGTGCAGTGCCAGGCTCCTCTGAGCTTCAGCTGAGCAGCCGGCTCCCTCTGCTACAGCTTCCCCCAGATCCCACACTCTGTGGACCCACAGGCTGGTTTTTCTGGTTTGCTTCTGCAGGGTAATTTGCATATTTCTCTGAAGAACCATCCAGAACCTGAACAGCCTGTCTTCAGACAGAGAGAGGGGAGGCCCACAGTTGTTTCTTGAAATCTGGGTAAGTATTAAAGGTTTCTTTTCCTTCAGAAGCCCCTTGTTATTGTTTAAAATGGTCTTTCTGAGTTTACATTGTCTATAATCTCCCCAGTTTGGGGGGAGGGGTCTTTATGTGTCTGTCTTAGTCTCCACTGTAGTAGGACTAATATGTGTTTATTAGATTCATTAACCCATTAAGAGGTCAGTATTCATTTATAATTTAGTTTCGCCTCAAGAAAAGGTTTTAAAAATTCTATAGAGATTTTCCACTACTCATTTTTTTTTTTTGTTTTGAGACAGAATTTTGCTCTTGTTGCCCAGGCTGGAGTGCAATGGCTCCATCTCGGCTCATTGCAACCTCCGCCTGCCGGGTTCAAGCGATTCTCCTGCCTCAGCATCCCGAGTAGCTGGGATTACAGGCATTCACCACCATGCCTGGCTAAATTTTTTTTTGTATCTTTAATAGAGACGGGGGTTTCTCCATGTTGGCCAGGCTGGTCTCGAACTCCCGACCTTAGGTGATCTGCCTGCCTTGGCCTCCCACAGTGCTGGGATTACAGGCGTGAGCCACAGCACCCAGCCACTAGTCATTTTTTTTAGCTTTTTATTTTAAAATAATTATAGGCTCACAGGAAGTTGCAAATATAGTACCAAGAGGTTCCATGCACCCTCATTCGTCCTTCCGCACGACCATTGCCTTTACAAGGAAGTCTAACGCCTTAGCTAGATGAACTTGGCCCTGCCGGGGGCAGCCCTTGGCAGCTTCCATTCCCACCTCATTTCTTCATGCCCACCCGTTGTCCAAGCCCTGGCTGCACCAAACATCTTTTTGGTTCTTCAAAAGCATTTCTCCTCTACCTCTGGGTCTTGACACGTGCTGTTCCCTTTGCCAAAGACATGCCCACCCCACCCCTGTCTGATTCATTCCTTGTTCAGGTCTCAGCTGTACCCTCACCTTCTCCAGCGAGCCAGTGTTGGGTTCAGGGTCGATCCTTCCATCTCTCATGTTTCCCCCATCCCAGTGTTTATCACACAGGTTGTTGTCTGTGTTTTCTGTTTTTTTTTTTGAGAGAGACAGGGTCTTCTTGCCCTGTCACCAGGCTGGAGTGCAATAGTGTGATCACGGCTTACTGCAGCCTCAACTTCCTCAGACTCCTGGGCTTAAGCGGTCCTCCTGTCTCAGCCTCTTGAGTCGCTGGGACCACAGGCATGCTCCACCATGCCTGGCTAATTTTTAAATTATTATTATTTTTATAGAGATGGGGTCTCGCTTTGTTGCCCAGGCTCCTGCAGTCCTCCTGCCTCGGCCTCCGAAAGCTCTAGGATTACAGGCGTGAGCCACCATGCCCACCACCACTGTCTGTTCACTTGTCTGTCTCTACCACGACACTGTTTCCTCTAAGGAATACCTCTCCACCCATCCTGTGACTTCTACAGGCCTGTGTTGGAATGACACCTTTCATCCACGTATAGTAGCCAGCCCCGCTTCACCCCATCACTTCATATCCCCCTCACCCCGCCTAACTCTTCCTCCCTGACCACTTCCTGAACGAATGCTTACTTACGTGTTGAGGGCTGCCAGGGCATGGATTCGGCAGCCAGACCTCCTGAGTGTGTGTCTTGATTCTACCGTTTGTTAGCTCTATGACCTTGACCAATTTAGATCGCCTTGTCATTATGCATTGGCATATTATTGCCTGTCTCCCACCAGAATGTAAGCCCCTTAAGAGCAGAAAACTTGTCAGTTTTGTCCTCTGATCTGCCCTAAGGCCCAGAATAGGGCTTCCCACATCCTAGCCCCTTCTTCATTCATCCAGCAAGCATTTCCTGAATGCCTACAGTGAGCCAGGGCCTGTCCAGAAAGCTAGGGATGCAGCAGAGAAAAAACAACCGGGGGAACTGCCTCGAGAAGCTTCTACACTATTTGTATACACAGGTAAACAAATAAGTTAAAAAACCTTTATTTTAGATAAGAATGAGTGTTATAAAAATAGAACAGGGTGCTGGGATAGAAGACAGACATAGGTTGGTACAAAAGTAATTGTGGGTCTTGCTATTAAATTGCAAAAACCACAATTACTTTTGCACCAACATAATACTTTAGCCCGGGTGGTCAGGGAAGGTCTCTCAGAGGAGGTCACATCTGGGCTGAGGCCAGAATGATGTGATGGTCAGGGGAAATGTGTTCCTGGCAGGGAGAATGGCAAGTGCAAAGGCCTGGAGGGAGCGAGCAGAAAGACAGCCAGTGTGGCTGTAGCGTAGTGAACAAGACCAGTGTGGGGACATGAGATGGAGTTCAGCGGCAGGCAGCCGCTGGATGGCACAGGACTTTTAAGTTTGTCCAGTCTTCGGCCTGTGGGCCGCATACAGCCCAGGACGGCTTTGAATGTGGCCCAATACAAATTCATAAACTTTCTTAAAACATTATGAGGTTTTCTTGCGACTTTTTTTTTTTTTAACTCATCAGCTATCATTAGTGTTAGTATATTTTATGTGAGGCCCAAACCAATTCTTCGAGTGTGGGCCAGGGAAGCCAAAAGATTGGTCACCCTTCTTAGGCCATCATACCAGGATTGGGATTTATCCTGATGTAATGGAAGGCCTTTGCAGACTGTTAAGCAAGCTAGTGACATGATTGGTCTATGTGACAAAAAGGCCACTGAGACCACTGTATAGAAAATGCACTGTAGGGGATCAGGAGGAATTGTGTCAAATGAATCAATGAGTTTGGTCTGAGTTTAGCCTTTTTGTTTGTTTGTTTGTTTTTGAGATGGAGTCTTGCTCTGTTGCCTAGGCTGGAGTGCAGTGGCACAATCTCAGCTCACTAGAATCTCCATCTCGCAGATTCAGGTGATTCTCTTGCCTCAGCCTCCTGGGCAGCTGGGATTATAGGCACACACCACCACACCCAGCTAATTTTTGTATTTTTAGTAGAGACAGGGTTTCACCATGTTGGCCAGGCTGGTGTTGAACTCCTGACCTCAAGTGATCCACCTGCCTTGTCCTTCCAAACTGCTGGGAATACAGGTGTGAGCCACTGTGCCTGGCCAATAATTTTTGTATTTTTATAGAGACAGGGTTTCACTGTGTTGGCCAGGCTGGTCTCAAATTCCCGAACTGAAGTGATCCACCCAACTCAGCCTCCCAAAGTGCTAGGATTACAGGCGTGAGCCATTGTGCCCGGCCTGAGCTTAGCATTTTGTACGCTAGACACATCTTCATACCCCTGTGGTTAGAAGCAGGCCGGCTCACCCTTCTCTTATCAGAAGGCTGTTTATTACTGAGCTAAGAACTGGTGTGGGACTCCCCAGACACCAGACCAATAAAATACTACCTTGGGCTCCTCTGTGTAATAGGTGCAATTAACACAGCCTCCAGGTGGCACATGGAGTTGATTGAATGTGGTGGAAATTGCTGACCTGCTGACATCAGGCCAGTGCTGCCCTTGGCACTGCCCTCAGTTCGTGGTTTATGCTGTTCCCCCCTGTCTCCACCACCATGTTCTGCACTGACCCTCTGAGCCAGGGAAATTTGCTGCGATTCTCAAATGTGGGTTCCTGGAGCAACCATTGAAGACAGTCTTGCTGGGTGACTTTGGGCAAGGTGACTTAACCTGTCTGGGCCTTCATTTCTCCATCTGAAACAGGGGAAAGAAGATCCCTGTGCTGGCGTAGAGGAAAGAGCTCAAAGTTTGGAGTCAAAAGTCTGGTTTGGATCTCATCATTTACGGTGTAACTTTGGGGAAATTGCTTGGCCTTTCTGAGCCCGTTCCTTGGTTGTCAGAGGGACTCATAATGGTTCATGTCCTACTTTACACGGTAGTTGTAAGAATTAAATGGATTGAGGGCTGGGCACTGTGGCTCACACCTGTAATCCTAGCACTTTGGGAGGCCGAGGCAGGCAGATCACAAGGTCAGGAGATCGAGACCATCCTGGTCAACATGGCAAAACCCTGTCTCTACTAAAATACGAAAAGTTAGCCAGGTGTGGTGCTGCACACCTGTAGTCCCAGCTACTTGGGAGGCTGAGGCAGGAGAATCGCTTGAACCCGGGAGGCAGAGATTGCAGTGAGCCAAGATCACACCATTGCACTCCAACCTGACAACACTGCGAAGACAATGTCTCAGAAAAAAAGAAAGAAAAAAGAATTAAGGCTGGGTGTGGTGGCTCATGCCTGTAATCTCAGCACTTTGAGATTAAAAGAATTAAGGCCAAGGTGGGTGGGTCACCTGAGGTCAGGAGTTCAAGACCAGTCTGGCCAAAATGATGAAACCTCCTCTCTACTAAAAATACAGAAAAAAAAAAAAAAGAGTTAAATGGATTGGAAAATGCTTTGCAAACATTGTAAAAGTGTTGGTTTGTTGCTTTTAACTACCTCAGGGTTGTTTTGAAAACTAATGAAATATTAGTTGTGGACAGACTTTTAAAGAACTCCTCTACAGAAGTAATATTTTGAGAACAAAACTGTTTGTTGCTCAGCTAGATGGGAACAAACTTAGGAACCAAGAACAGTATGGAGTGTGGTTTTTAGACTAGAAGGCTCCTGCCCGGGTGATGAATATTTAAAACAGAGTTGGTGGCCAACAGTTCTACCTTTGGACCCTCTCTGCCTGCCATTGAGTGGCTGTGTGAGTGCAGCCCAGTTACTTCTCTGAGCCGCTGTCCTGATTTGCAAACTGAACATTACAGTCCTACCTGCCTCATAGCGTCCACTGAGACAATACACGTTAAAATTGCAGCCCCAGTGCCCCACACCAAGTAACAGCTCAGTAATGTTAGGTCTTATTATTAAACCTTTGCTATGTGTCAGGCACCGTACCAAGCATTTTACTTAGTTGTTTGTTGATCGTTTTATGCATTTACTTTTTAAACAAGCGTTTATATAGCATGAACCCTGTGCCAGGCTCCGTTCTAAGCACTTTATGAATACTAAGCCACATGGGCTGTGTCCTTTGCTACTGACACAATTCTTCTGGGTAGATACTGGATGGTCCCATCTGTAGGTGAAGAAATCTAAGTACAGAGAGGTTGAGTTGCCCAGGGTCCTGTATCTACTAAGTGGCGGTGCTTGTTTTCACACCTGGGTCTGTCTGGTCCTGAGCCTGCATTCATATCCTTGATGCCCTGTAGTTGAGGCTGGCACCCTTCCCTGTACCCTTTCTGATGGCTCCCAGGGATCTTTCTGCTTCTTGGATGCCTGCTCAGCTTGTGCCCTCTCTCCTCCTCTCTTCCCTCCTCTTCTTCCTTTTCTCGTCCCTTTCTCTTCTCCCCTTGGGAAGGAAGGAAAGAATGGAGTGAAGGAAAAGATGGAGGGAGAACAAAGGGAGACTTTCCTCTTTTTTTCCTTCTTCCTTCCTTCCTTTGAGGTATACCATACACAAAGTGCATACATCTTAACTATATAGCTCAGGGAATTTTTAAATATATTTAGACCCATATAACGACCACCCAGGTCAAGACAGAGAAATCTCCTTCACCCAGAAACCTCCTTTGTAGCCCTTCTGAGCCAATACTCCCTCCCACGTGTAACCCCTCTTCTGACTTCCATCACCATTCTTCAGTTTCACATAAAGGGAATCCCATGGTAGGTACTCTCTTGTGAACAGCTTTCTGTGTATCATTTTGTCTGAGATTCATCCACGTTGTTGTGCTTTGCTGTAGTTCATTCTGTTTTCATTGCTGTGTGATGTTTCCCAGTGTGGATATGACCATTTATGCATTCCACTGTGATAGACCTGTGGGTTGTTGCCAGTTTGAGACTCTTGTGAATAAAGTTGCTGTGAGCACTCATGTATGCGTCTTTCGGTGACATAAGTCCTGATTTCTCAGGAGTGGAATTGCCAGAGCATAGGGAAGACATATGTTTAGCTTTAGTGGATGTTGTCAAACCATTCTCTTCTTAGTTTTAGCTATTCTGATAGGTGAGTGGTAGTGTCTCATTGGGATTTTAATTTCCATTTCTCTGATGACTAATGATGTTGAACTTCTTTTCATACTTGCTGGCTACTGGGCTATCTTTTTTTTTTTTTTTTTTTAAGATACAGGGTTCATTCTATAGCCCAGGTTGGAATGCAATGATCATAGCTCATTGCAGCCTCGAACTCCTAAGCTCAAGTGATCCTCTTACCTTAGCCTCCTAAGTAGCTGGAACTACAGGCATGTGCCACCATGCCCAGCTAATTCTTTTATTTTATTTTTCTGTAGAGATGGAATCTCACTATGTTCCCCTGGCTGATCTTGAACTCCTGGGCTTACTCAATCCTTCTACCTCAGCGTATAAAAGCGCTGGGATTAGAGGTGTGAGCCACCATGCCGGGCCTGAGGACTATGTTTTATGAAGTATCTCTTCAAGTCTTTTGCCCGTTTTTACATTTGCTTCTTTCTTTTTTTTTTCTTTTTTTTTTAGATGGAGTCTTGCTCTGTCGCCAGGCTGGAGTACAGTGGCATGATCTCGGCGCACTGCAACCTCCACCTCCCAGGTTCAAGTGATTCTCCTGCCTCAGCCTCCCAAGTAGCTGGGACTATAGGCGCACATCACCACACCCAGCTAATTTGTGTATTTTAGTAGAAATGGGATTTCATCATGTTGGCCAGGACGGTGTCGATCTCTTGACCTCGTGATCCACCCACCTCGGCCTCCCAAGTGCTAGGATTACAGGCATGAGCCACCGCGCCCGGCCCCTTTCTTTTCTTAATGCCTTATTGGAGTTGTTTCTATACTGTGTATAGAAACCTCTGTGGAGAGACGTATTGAAGATCCCTCCCTCCATCCCGGTCTCTAGTGTGTTTTCACTCTCTTAAAGATGATGAAAAACGTTCTTCATTTTGATGATGCCTACTTTATCAGCCTTTTACAGTTTGTAAGTTCTATGTCATGCTTAAGTAGCCTTTGCCTACCTCTGGAAGCATTTTTCACTGGGATTTTTCTCCTGCAGGGCTGGAATGGCCACGTGGAACAGGCCATGTCAGAGGCTGCCTCAGCGTCCTCCAGTAGCCGAGCCCACTGCAGAGGGGGAGCCACACCTACCCACAGGCCGGGAGCTGACTGAGGCCAACCGCTCGCCTATGCCGCCCTCGGTGGCATCTCCCTGTCCCAGCTATTTTCTGAACCTGAGCACAGGTGAGTTCTTCTTCTCACAGCGGGAAGGTCATGCTTCTTCAGGGGAACAATTACAGACAGCTCAGCAGCCTGCCAGGCACTATGGGGCGATGCAGAGAGGGGCAAGTCATTGTCCTTCCCTCTAAGGCAGGGGTCTCCAACCGCCAGGCCGTGGGCTAGTACCCATCTGTAGCCTGTTGGGAATCTGGCTGCACAGCAGGAGGTGAGCAGTGGGCAAGCAAGCGTTACTGCCTGACCTCTGCCTCTGGTTCTAAGTGTTTTATGAATTCTAAGCCACATGGGCTGTGTCCTTTGCTACTAACACGGCTCTTCCAGGTACATACTGGATAGTCCCATCTGTAGGTGAAGAAATCTAAGTGCAGAAAGGTTGAGTTGCGGCAGCGTTAGATTCTCATAGAAACTCAAACCCTATCGTGAACTGTGCATGCGAAGAATCTAGGTTGTCCGCTCCTCCTAAGAATCTAACTAATGCCTGATGATCTGAGGCGGGACAGTTTCATCCCGAACCCTACCTGTGCCAGGTCCGTGGAAAAATGGTCTTCCTTGAAACCAGTCCCTGGTGTCAAAAAGGCTGGAGACTGTTGCTCTAAGAAACTCAGAGTCTGGTGGGGGGATAAGACGTCCCCTCATTCGGTTATTCATTCGTTTATACCTTTACCAAGCATTTTTTGTGCACCTACTGTATGTCAGGTATGATTTGAAGTACATGGAGGGTAGATGTGAATGAGACAGATACCATCCCCCAATCAAGCAGGACACTGTCCACGAGGGGGATAAGATATTAATATTCATTCATTCATGAAACATGCATTTGTTGAGCCTCTACTATGTGCTGGGTGAAGCACATGGCCCTGTGGAGGAAACAAAGACAAGCAAGGCCCAGCTCCTGCCCTCAAGGTGCTTACATCTAGGTGGGGGCACCCAGGTGGCTGATTGTAGCATCGGACAGATACAGATGAGTGAGTGCTGTGATGGGTTTAAACGGGGTCGTGGGAGCAAAAGGATGACATTGTTGTATTTCGTGTCTATCATTGACAGTATCTCCTGTGTGTGTGTTTAAATCACATATTAGGAGTCAGAATAGCAGAACTGTTAAGGGCATGGATTTGGACCTTAAAAAATTCTAGAGGGGGCCGGGCGAGGTGGCTCATGCCTGTAATCCCAGCAATTTGGGAGGCTAAGGCGGGCCAATCACCTAAGGTTGGGAGTTCGAGACCAGCCTGACCGACTTGGAGAAACCCTGTCTCTACAAAAAATACAAAATTCGCAGGGCGTGGTGGTGCATGCCTGTAACCCCAGCTACTCAGGAGACTGACACAGGAGAATCACTTAAACCTCGTCTCTACTAAAAATACAAAATTAGATGGGTGTGGCAGCACACATCTGTAATCCCAGCTACGTGGGAGGCTGAGGCAGGAGAATGGCTTGAACCTGGGAGGCAGAGGATGCAGTGAGCCGAGATCGTGTCATTGCACTCTAGCCTGGGCAACAAGAGTGAAACTCTGTCTCAAAACCAACCAAACAAACAAAAAAACCCAGCAGCCCAGGTGCGCCATGTGTAAGATGGGGTAGGATGAAAGGGGATGTTTGATGCCCCTGCTCAGTGAGCGGCCCATGCATGGTCAGTACTCAGGGGTATAACCACTGGAGAGGGGTAACCTCTGCAGCAGGTACGCATAGCTTCTGGGGTCCCAGAGACGTAGGCTTGAATCTGGAGCTGTCACTTAACCTCTCTGGATCTGGGATTCCTTATCTCTAGAGTGAAGGTAAACTAGTACCTCCCTTCCTCGTGGGGTCATGGTGAGAATTAAGCAGCTCCAGGGGTACGAAGCTCTCAGCACAGGGACTGACGGACAGTTGCTCCGATTGTTATCTGTTGTCATTGTTGCTGTTGATTTTTCTATATTTCCACTAGACCAACAAACACGTTAGTAGCAATTACCAAACCCCTGCTGATCTAAAATGCTACTTGTTATCTGACAAATTGCTGTGCTGGCACTTTACATATATATTTTTTAATTCATTTGTCCATGGAGAGAAACACATTGCTATGTAGTGCTTTGTAGGTACCAGGTATTGTTCTAAGCACATGACACATACTTAGTTACTTAGTTAATCCTTTCAACAACCCTGTGAAATGGGTTTCATCATTTCCACTGTTTTACAGACAAGGAAACTAACGCCGAGAGAGGTGAAGTAACTTGTCCAGGATCACACAGCTCATGGCAGAGCTGGGATTTGAACCAGTCTATGCTCTTTGCCCCTGCACGCTTGTTAAGAGATGCTTCTCTGTACCCAAAACTTTCTTCATGGACAGCAGGGCCAGGCCATGCTCTAGCCCTTGGCTCTGAGCCCTTTCGGTATATAAATTTGCCTCTAAGTGATACTCAGTTCACTTAGCCATCTCCTCCCCCGAGTACATACTGCATTACCACCCCAAGGTAATCCCAGTAAATTGCAATGGGGCAAATTATAATCATCCTGGTAGCAGTAGCTAATATTTATCCAGGGTTTACTGGTGCCAGACAGTGTTACCATGCCATTTAATCTTCCCGGCTCACCTGTGAGGCAGGTCTTGTTATTATCCACATGTTATCTCAGAGGGAAATGAAGCTGAGAGGTAAAGTGAGGACATAAAGCCAGTTTCCAGGGGAACCAGGACTCCCCCCAGGTGGTTGGACTTCAGAGTCTGACTCAACCTCATCCTCCACTGCCTCCCTCTGTCACCTTGTAAATAAAAATAACGATGCTAGCTAATGTTAGTTGAGCATCTACTACACACCAAGCTCACTTTGGGCGCTTTATATTTATCATCTCACTTCATCCTCAACCAACCTTATGAAGTTGATCTCTTGAACCCATTTGGCAGATAAGGACATGGAGGCACAGAGAGGTCATTACACTTTCCCAAGATGCTCTCTGCTCAGATTCCCCTTCAAGAATGAAGGACTTTCACCCCCAGCTGCTGGCAAGGCTGCCAGCACAGCTCTGAGCTGTCTGTACCTTTTGGGGCCTGCCTCAGCTGAAGGGAGCCACCTTGCCCAAGGTTCTGCCCCCTCCCTGGGCATCCGGTAACTAGCTGATGCATAGCTGTAAAGCCCTGGCCCTCTCGCCCCGCTGGGGGCAGTTCCAAAGGGTCATCCCATCTTTGGAACTCCCTGCAGGGTGTGCCTAGACCCCCCTCGAGACTGTATCACAGCTCAGCTGCTCCCTCTGCCCAGCCCTGCTGCTCCCTCTGCCCAGCCCTGCTTCCTCCCTTCCCTCCCCTAGGTGTTGATTCCAAGGGGAACCCTCATCATCTCCATTTCAGGGCAGCTTCCCAGGAACCCACCATAACAGTGGTGAGGCCAGGATTTATTTTATTTATTTTATTTTTATTTATTTTTGACACAGAGTCTTGTTCTGTCACCCAGGCTGCAGTGCAGTGGTGCGATCTCAGTTCACCTCTGCCTCCGGGTTCAAGCGATTCTCGTGCCTCAGCCTTCTATGTAGCTGGGACTACAGACACATGCCACTATGCCCAGCCAATTTTTGTACTTTTAGTAGAGATGGGGTTTCACCATGTTGGCCAGGTCGATCTTGATCTCAGGTGATCCACCTGGCTCCACTTCCCAAAATGTTGGGATTACAGGTGTGAGCCACTGTGCCCAGCCAAGGCTAGGATTTGATCCCAAGTTCTTCACCACTTCCATCAAGGCCCAGGCCCCACTCTAAGGAATGTGATAGCTGGGCCACATGGTGAAGGGCAGGGGGCTCCTGACATTGCCCCCACCACCTGGATGCTCTGCTTGTTTCTGAGAGGCCTGAGTCCACCTATGCCCTACAGGGCAGAACCGAGTGCTAGAGTCCCAAGGCAGTGCGGTTTGAGGCAGGCTGGGACTCTGATTTTGGAGATAGACCTGGCTTCTGGGTGTCAGCCTTTTCCAAGGAGTGGTATAATCGCCTCTTAAGTGACTCTCCTGGCCCACATCCCCTGGCCCACCTGCCACCTGGCTCACACCTGCTCCACAGAGGTGGCTATGTCAGAAATCTGGTGTGGACTCTGCCATTGTCCCCACAAATGCTCTGGGCTCCCCACCTCTGTGTCTCAGCTCAAAGCCTCCTTCTTCCCTAGAGTGGCCTCATCCATCCTCCCCTGGGGGCTCCTGTAGGACTGCACTCAAATGCCCACTATGGACAGAGACCGGCGGTGGCAGTGCACATGGAGGGCACTCTTCCCTTCACTTCTTCCACTTCCGCAGCAGCCAGTGTTTTCCAGAAAGCACGTCCCTGGTGACATCCAGGAGAGCAGATGGCCTTCTTTGGGAAGCCTTTTCTGGTGGCTGCCATCACCTCTACAGGTGGATTCAGGGCTCTGTCTGTGGGCTGCATTGAACTGACTCCGCCTCTGTCCTAGGGTACCACACGGCACTAGGGTCACTTGGTTACTTGAGTGTCCACCCTGCTGTGAGCTTCCTCAGATACCAGGTTTTGTCACCTTTATTCCTGAGCCCCTGGCACAGACCAGGCTCAGGGCATGCAGCCATTCACCATCCATTGCCCTCGTTGCTGCGGCTTACAGCCTCTTTGATAAATGTTTTGGTGAGAGAAAAAACCAATATCCACATCACCCGGACCAGGCACGGTGGCTCACACCTGTAATCCCAGCACTTTGGGAGGCAGAGGTGGGTGGATCACTTGAGGTCAGGAGTTCAAGACCAGCCTGACCAACGTGGTGAAACCCTGTCTGTACTAAAAATACAAAAAAATAGCTGAGTGTGGTGGCAGGCACCTGTAGTCCCAGCTACTTGGGAGGTTGAGGCAGGAGAATCTCTTGAACCCAGGAGGCAGAGGTTGCAGTAGGCCGAGATTGTGCCATTGCACTCCAACCTGGGCAACAGAGCAAGACTGCATCTCAAAAACAAAAAAAGTACACATCACCCACCATGAGGTCTTTGACTGTCTCTGTCTGAGGGATCACAGTCACTAGGTCGTGCACGTGCCAGCCATTCACATCCGTGACCACAACTAATCTGCACTTCCCAGTGGCTGAGCTCCGAGGATCATGGGAACTAAGCCGTGTCTGCCTTTCAGTTCCTTCTGCACAGAGTTCATGGCAGGCCTGGTGAAGTGGCTGGAGTTGTCCGAAGCCGTCTTGCCAACCATGACTGCTTTTGCGAGCGGCCTGGGAGGTGAAGGAGCAGATGTGTTTGTTCAGATTTTACTGAAGGACCCCATCTTGAAGGACAACCCGATGTTGATCATTCAGGTACACTCAACACCTGGTAGTGGCTGCTATGGACAGCAGAACAAATCATTTTCTTTCAATGTCAGCCTAAAAATCACATCTAGTGGGGGGTGAGCAGTTGGAAGATAAAATATGTCATCATAGTATCATATCATGATCATAGCTGATGTTGAATTATCATTATTGAATATTTACTCTTAATGTGCATACAGGGCTTATTATGTCTAGCGCCTTTTCAAAAACTAACTCATCTAAATCTCAAAGTGACTTTGTGAGGTAAGTGGTAGGACCATCTCTATTTCATAGTTGAGAAAACAGAGACACAAAGAGGTCCGTAACTTGCCCAAGGTCACACAGCTGATAAGTGGCAGAGCCAGGATTCGAACATTGGTAGCGTGACTCCAGAGCCCGCATTCTCCTAAGCTGTGGCGCCTCTTTCAGAAGCCGAAGCTTTGCTGTGTGCCCTTGAGCGTGTCACTTACCAGCTCTGCGTGCAGTTAAAGCCAATAGAAGCTTGTGACACAGACTGTTGGTGGGGAAAGTACATGGATTTAAAATAGCCCCTTCCCCTCCTTACCTCACTCTCTGAAGTCCTCCTGTATTCATTTCTTTCTTTGCCTGCCTGTTTATTATCTGGCTCACCTCTAGAATCTAGGACAGTGGCTTTTTGTCTGTCTTGTTCTGCCACTTGGTAGGAGTCAATGTTTGTCAACAAGTGGGCTGATTGTGTATCAGCTTTGTTACTGATGCCTGTTGCCTTTTTCCTCAGGACCTTCTGAGCTGCTCACTCAAGGATGGTAAGTTGATTTTCTAAGCTCTGTAAATGCTGGGTTCCCATCTTCACCCTTGGCTCTAGAAGCTAGTGGGAGGTGCCGCCACCTGGGGCCGGGTCCCCCGTGGCTTTTTGACTTCAGGAAGGAAAAGGAACCTGAAGTCATTGGTGAGCTGGCGAGCTGCTCGTTCATGCTGGGACCGCTTGGTGCTTCTCTGAGTTTATTTCACTTACTCCTCATGACAGGCCTGTGGTTTTACCTCCTAAGTAACTATTGAATCTGGCTCCTTCCCATCTCCACGCAGGCCCCCGGTCTGAGCCACTGTTGCCCCTCCTGGATAACAGCAGGGCCTGCTCACTGGCCTTCCTGCCACCACTCTGGCCAGCAGTTTTCTCCCCCACTCTACAGCTAGAGGTGGGGTTTCACCATGTGAAAGAACACCCCAGTGTTCTTTTCGAAGGCCCGCCTGACCATACCACCTCCCTGCTGACTGCCTCGAAGTGGCTCCCTCTGCACTCAGGAGAAAAAATCAGCCCCTCTGGTGTGGGTCTGAGGCTCTAGTGGGCTGGCCCCTGTCCTGTTCCAGCCTCACCTCTGCTTTCAGTCCTCCTGCAGTGGGGCTCCGCCTCCAGCAGCTCCCTGAGCATGTGTGCTTTGCAGCTTTGCACGCACCCCTGGGGATGTGTGCTTTGCGGCTTTGCACACACCCCTGAGCACATGTGTTTTGAGGCTTTGCACACACTCCTGAGCCACTGTGCTTTGCAGCTTTAACATGTACCCCTGCCATGTGTGCTTTGCGGCTTTGCACACACCCCTGAGCACGTGTGTTTTGAGGCTTTGCACACACTCCTGAGCCACTGTGCTTTGCAGCTTTAATATGTACCCCTGGGCATGTGTGCTTCGCGGCTTTAACATGCACCCCTGGGCACGTGTGCTTTGCGGCTTTGCACATACCCCCGGGCACGTGTGCTTTGCAGCTTTGCACACACCCCTGGGCATATGTGCTTTGTGGATTTGCGCACACCCCTGGGAAAGTGTGCTTTGCAGCTTTAACATGTACCCCTGGGCACGTGTGCTTTGCGGCTTTGCACGCACCCCTGAGCGCGTGTGCTTTGTGCACAGCAGCATCTTTGCACACACCCTTCCTCTGGCTGGAAATCGCCTCTTGCCCCTCTTTGCCTACTTACTTTTGAGCTTTCCTTCGTCCCTCTGCTCAGTCATCACCTCTCAAAAGAAGCCTTCTGGGTGTCCTGACTTGCACACTCTCCGGGCACCACGTTGACCATTGTCACAGCTGTGCCCCTAGTTACATGATTCTTGGATTGGTAACTGGCTTCCCACCAGACCACAGGGCGCGCCACTTGCGCAGGATCTGTGTCTGGTTTTGTTTACTTCCAGGGCCTGACCCAGCACCTGGCACGTCACACACACTTGGTAAATATCTATTGAGTGAATTAATGAACTAGAGCTGATGGCCCCATCTTGTGGATCAGGAAGTCAGTTCAGAGAGGTCAGGCAATTTACCCAAGGTTGCTCAGTACACGGCAGTGCAGGACTCCACCTGTGTTGGTTTCTCAGGGCTACTGTGACAAATTCCCACAAACCGGGCAGCTTAAAGCAACAGAAATCTCTTTCCTCACAGTGCTGTTGGCCAGGAGTCTGGAAGCAAGGCGTCAGCAGGATCACAGCCCCCTGAAGGCTGCAGGGGGAGAACGCTCTGTGCCTCTTCCAGCTTCTGATGGCTCCGGGTGTGCCTTGGCTTGTGGCTGCCTCACTTTAGTCATTTTTGTTTATGTGGTTAGTTGGTTGGTTTTGTTTGGTTGGTTTTTTTTGAGATGGAGTCTCACTCTCGCCCAGGCTGGAGTGCAATGGCGCAATCTCAGCCCACTGCAATCTCCGTCTCCCAGGTTCAAGTGATTCTCCTGCCTCAGCCTCCCGAGTAGCTGGGATTACAGGCATACGTGACCATGCCCAGCTAATTTTGTATTTTTAGTAGAGACAGGGTTTCTCCACGTTGGTCAGGCTGGTCTCGAACTCCCAACCTCGGGTGACCCGCCCACCTCAGCCTCCCAAAGTGCTGGGATTACAACCATGAGCCACCGCGCCTGTCCTACTGTTTTTTAAAAAAGACCTCTAAGCCCTTGGTACTCTCAGTGTGGTCCATGGACCCAGCAGCATCAGCACCACCGGGAGCTTTGTGAGAAATGCAGAATCTCAGCCCCCACCCAGACCCACTGACTGGGATCTGCCTGGAACCCAGGCAATTCCCGTGTGCTTTCTACTCGGAGGAGCGGTGCTCTAAGGCTCAACCCCCAAAGAGTATATTTGGGCCTACTGTATCCAAACAGAGCATTTTAACTCCATATCATGGAGCCGAAAGGGCTCTCCACCGGTGACTGGGCCAGCCTCTGCTTTCAGGCAGGCAAGGCCTTCGGTAATATTTTGTTTAGCAGAGGCAGCCAAGTGGTACCCGAGGGAGTGGCCGGGTTGGCCTGAGAACACTGCTCGGTCATGGACTCTGAGTTTGGGGCATTTTCTGTCTGTACCCCCTGCAGCTTACATTTCCAGGGCCAGGCAGTCTCAGGATTTGTCATATATTTCATTACAGAGCGATTATGTCACTTTATTTGTTTTTAACAGAAGTGAGGGAAGAATAATACTATCGGATCCTGCTGGACTCCCTTGGAGAGGAAGGCTGGGCTGCACAGTGGTCTGAGACATGGGTTGCTGGACAGCAGGGCAGCAGCTCAGCACATGGAATTTAATATTGGAATAAGTGTAATGGCAAAGCCGCCACGTGCCAAGTCCTGGCTGCACAGCAGACATGGGCCAAGGGCTTGCGCTGGCGTTCATCTCATCCTCCAGTGAGGTGGTGAAGGCTGTTGCTTCCATCTTGCAGACCTAAATCTCACACATCAAGGTCAACTTGGATGGTCTTTTTTTTTCTTTTTTTTTTTTTGAGATCAAGTTTCACTCTTGTCCCCCAGGGCAGAGTACAGTGGCATGATCTTGGCTCACTACAACTCCGCCTTCCGGGTTCAAGCGATTCTCCTGTCTCAGCCTCTTGAGTAGCTGGGATTACAGGTATGCGCCATCACGCCTGGCTAATTTTTGTATTTTTAGTATAGACGGGGGTTTCACCATGTCAGCCAGACTGGTCTCAAACTCCTGACCTCAAGTGGTCCACCCACCTCTGCCTCCCAATGTGCTGAGATTACAGGCATGAGCCATCATGCCCAGCTATCCTCTCATTTTCGCTGGTGGAGAGACTGAGAGGCCCAGAGAGGGGAAAGGGAGTCTTTGGGGACACACAGTGGCAGAGGTGGACTGGGAGTCAGAAGCAGGCCTCCAGCCCCCTGCGCCAGCCCTCCCTTTCTCTCATTGGTCTTTATCGGGTAGAATGAGAAGCTGCCTTGGCCCCGGAATCTAACTTTGTCTCTTTCCTCACCCTGAGAGTCGTATGCATCCCGCCACCTCTTTCTGTACCCCACCCCTGCAAACCACAAACCATCTTGGGCACCTAAGACACCTCCACTGACACTTCTCTGCTGTGTTTGACCTTGGAGCTGGCTCTGGCAGAAGAATTGAGTGGGCTTAAACAGCCTGTCTTATGTCATTGCCTGGTGCCTCATGCCCACCCAGGCATGTTCTCATCATAGGCGACATCTAAACCAGCATCACCTTTTAAATTTCCATTGAGAATAACCACCACTGATTAAGCACCCGGTAAATGCTGGTGACCCTACCTGGCTGTTGTCAATCACTGTTTCATTTCATCCTCACAACCGTCGTTTAAATATAGGCGTTCCCACTTTACAGATGAGCAAACTGAGGCTTATAGAGGTGAAGTCATTGCCTAAGCTGGTAAGTGGCAGAGCTGGGCATTCTAAAACAACTGCTGTTAGTCAAAACTTGGCAGATTTTACCCTCAGGGATTGGGGGAATTGAGGCATCCCCCATGGGAATTTAATAATACCTCATATCTAAATAAACCAGGCTTTGATAATGTCTGGGAGATGCCTTTGGTTTATCTGATAGCCTCACCAGGCACCAGCAGGTAACAGGAACAGCTTTAGTGCCACACTGGGACCCAATGGGAGCAGATGCCAGGGCTCCAAAGGTCCCCAGAGGTCAGAGGTAGGTAGACCCTCAAATCAGCTAGACCACCCTCTTATGTAGATGGGGAAACTGAGGCTCAGAGAGGGGAGTGGCTTGCTGACAGTTGTCATGTCTAACCTCTTTATCCGTTCTAACGAATAGCCGGGGACCAAGAATGGGGAGCATTTTGGGGGTCAATTGTATTACAATTCAAGCCCCACCTTGGCAAGTTACTGAATGTCTCTGTGCTTTGGTTTCCCCAAGTGTCCAAGGGAGTAACAGTGGTCCCTACCTTAAAGGGTGGCAGTGAGGATCACATGAGCGAATCTGTGTAGAGTCCCAGCGTGAAGCTGGCAGGCAGGGCGCAGGCCATGAGTGTTGCTGGAGTGATAGTGGCCATGGTGAAATGGGATAACCCTGGAGTCGGGGGAACCTGGATTTCATCCCGTCTCTGAGACTCTTGCATGTGACCTTGATCAAGTCACTTAACCTCTTTGAACTGCAATTTCAAGTACAAATAAGGGACAAAAGCCAAATGTTCCATAAAAACATGATTTTTTAAAACTGTCTAGGGTTCTAAGAACATGATCTTGTAAGTCATGTCAAGATCCTTACACGGGTCTTGTAAGGAAAAGGTTGGTGTCGTGGATGGGCCAGTTGTCCAGGTCCTTCCCCCACAAGCTCCATGAGGGCAGTGCCCTTGTTGGGGGCTGTTTACCATTGCATCCCAGCAAGTGCAGCACAGAGGACGGACCCATGGTGGGCACTTAGTATTTGTTGGATGGAGGGAAGAAGGGAGGGAGCAATAGAAGGATGGGTGGGCAGCGCTTCTTTGGAGAATGAGCTTAGATGCCAAGCAGCATGGTTTGCTGAATGTCTTCCTTCTGCAGAGATTGACGGGGGCAGAGGAGGAGGCTCTCAGTGCTGCTGGATTTCTCCCTGGGTGTGAGACGGGCTGATTAGTCACGGAGTCAGCCCAGGAAATCAGCATGAAAAGCTGCATTTCTCAGAACTTCCTGGAAGGTTGACCTTTACTGAGAGTTTTGGGATCTTAGTCACTGAACGATGCCTTATTGGCAGCTGGGTGGAATTTTTTGCGTATGCTAATCATTTCCTTCTCCTTACCTAGTAGCAACCCACGACGCACTTTGCCCACACAACTGAAAAAATAAGTCTTTTGCATGATGAAAGTTAAACTAAATCTGAGCTGATGACTCTCAACCCCCCACACTACTGACGTCTGGGGCTGGATCATTCTGTTGCGGGGGGACTGCCCTGTGTGACGCAGGCAATTTAGCTGCATCCCTGGCCTCTGCCCACCAGGTGCCAGTAGAAATTCCTGAGTTGTGATAACCAGAATGTCCCCAGACATTGCCAGATGTCCTCTAGGAGGCAAAACTGAAAACATGGCCATCTCAGGTGGCGCTGGTTTATTTGCATTTAGAAATCTTCCTAAGTTCTTCTAGTTGCTCTTCGAGGCCACTTACACAGATTGTGAGTTACTGCAGACTATATGATGGTCAGATCTGCCTCTGTGGCTGGTACTGTTACCCGCTCTTACAGGGGGAGAAAATGAAGGCTCAGCAGGTTAAGTGACTAGTTCAGGATTACATTTCAAAGTCAGCTTCAAAACTCCATTTAAGGCCAAGTGAATCTCACTGGGAACTCTGTATTGGTCCCTGGGAGACTTCAACTGTGTCATCATTTTTGCCCTCTGATCTCTGAATCCAAAGGGAGGATCATCTCAAGGCCATGGAACTATAGGAGGCACGTGCTGCACTTGAGCCACGGCACTCTCTACGGCAGACTTGGCTCTACTTTCTGGCCTGGTATTTATTACTGGATTGCAAACCTTGCCTCCCTGATGAATCAGAAAGGCTTGAGCTGTGGTAAATGCAAATATTGTCACCTGGCTTCTAGGTTCTCCGTCGACATCCTTGAGAGTCATACAGTTTATTATCCATATCCAAACAGCCTGGTCCATCCATTTCACGAATAAGAACTGACACCTGCTGTGTGTGCCCGGCCTCATGCTAGGTACTGGGAGCAATTCTAATAGCAGATGCTTATTGAGTGCCTCCTGTATGCCTGGCTCTGAGCTCAGTGCTTTCTTTATAGGAACCAATTCATTTAAACCCCACAAGGACCCTTGGAGGTAGATGCTCGTACCAGTTCCCATTTTACAGCTGAGGAAACTACAGCAGAGAATGAAATAGCCCACCCAAGCTGGAAAGTGAGGAGTTAGGCTTCCAACCAGGCCTTGTGGCTCCTCAGTTCACCTCTTACCTGCTATTCCACTTCCCACATGGGGATAAGTGGAGACCTCACCCCTGCAGCTGACTTTAAGACGGTGGATAAGGCCTGAATGAAGGGCGGGTGCCCATGCGGCAGGAACCAGAGGAGCAGCCGATCTTACTGATCCTGCATCCGAAAAGGGGGAGATGGGAGGGTCTCAGAAGCAGCCCCACCTCTCTCCCCTCTGCTCCAAGACTACTGGTCTTGAAGTAAGCTTGTGTCTGCCTTAAAGCCCTTAATCGTCCTAAGCCGTGAGGACAAAAGGCAGGAATCAACCCCAAGACATCCCGAGTTAAGACTGCTGCGTAAGGGCTCTGCAGCCAGGCTCAGCCTCTCCAGCCAGGATCCTGGGCACATAACGGGGCTTAAACCCAGTGCTCAGCAAATGGATAGGGTGTATGGGACTGGAATACCATGTGGTTTCTTCTTTATATGGAAAAAAATTCATTGAGGGTAAGAATGGGACTATGTAATAATATTCTAGAAAAAGTATGTAATTAGAAAAGTTGGTAAATTGGGCTGGGCATGGTGGCTCACGCCTGTAATCCCAGCACTTTGGGAGGCCAAGGCGAGCAGATCAGCTGAAGTCAGGAGTTCGAGACCGGCCTGACCAACATGGAGAAACCCTGTCTCTACTGAAAATACAAAATTAGCCGGGCGTGGTGGCACATGCCTTTAATCCCAGCTACTCGGGAGGCTGAGGCAGGAGAATCACTTGAACCCAGGAGGCAGAGGTTGCAGTGAGCTGAGATGGTGCCACTGCACTCCAGCCTGGACAGCAAGAGCAAAGCTCCGTCTTAAAAATAAATACACAAAATAAAAGTTGGTAAATGGATAGTAGTGTGGTGGGCAGGTAAGCAGTTGTATGAGTGTGATCTGTGAGGTATGTCCTAGGACCCAGGGAGAAGAGGGGGAAAGGGCCCCTGCCCTGGCACAGCAACCCACAGCCTTACCCTGGCACCCTGGCTCAGAGAGTGGCTTCTTAACAGGTACAGGATGGAGGACACATGGCAGTTTCCCATAAAGTAATATCAGCCACCCTGTATCGGGAGCTTCCTGTGTCCCAGGTGCCAGCCAAGCTTACCACATCCATCCTTTTATTGCCCCTCAATGAAAGCCAGATCAAAAAGATATTCTTGACCTGGCACGGTGGCTCATGCCTGTATTCCCAACACTTGGGAGGTCAAGAGGGGCAGATCGCTTAATGTCAGGCATTCGAGACCAGCCTGGGCAACATGGTGAAACCACATCTCTACTAAAAATACAAAATTAACCAGGCATGGTGGCGGGTGCCTATGATACCAGCTACTCGGGAGGCTGAGGCACAAGAATCACCTGGACCCAGGAGACAGAGGTTGCAGTGAGACAAGATGGTGCCACTGCACTCCAGCAAGGGTGACAGAGCAAAACTCCATCTCAAAAAAAGAAAAAGGTATTCTTATTTCCTCTTTTGCAGATGAGGAAACAGAGGCTTAGAGAGGTTAAGAGACTTACTGAAGCCATTCAGCTAGTAGGAACTCAGATCAAGGTTTAAACCCAGGTCTGTGTGACAGACGCTGAAGTTTCTGCTTCTGGGTTCCTTCACTTTGGTCTGGAGGGCAGCCCCCAAAGGGCGGGGGATTGCCCATGATCTTTTCCCAAAGGTGTGGCCTCTCCAAGCAGGTATGAGGTCAACCCCAACCCACCAGCCCTGCCTTCATGCTCAGAGATGGAGCCATTGCTGGGAACAGGCTGGTTCAATGCCTTTCAACAGGAGGCTGTTCAGCCCCCCGTCTTACCCCCCCCCCACTCCTGATTTGGGGGGATTTGAAAATGTGGGGGAGGGTCAGGGTTGTTATCACAACTTGCAGGTGCCACGGGCGTTTAGGGCCAAGTTCCCAGGTGCTGCTGTCCTTTGAGGCATTAGAGTGTTAGGTGATGTAGTACGGAATGCAGTTGCTTCTGTACTGAGAGGTGCTGGGGCGGGTGAAGGAGTCCTGTCGTGAACACACAGCCTGGCTCTGGACATGCCCCTTGCTCTTCCTGAAGCAGGGGGACCAGCCCCTTCCAGGGGCTCCCACAGTATGTGGTCGTGTGTCTGAGGTGGGCACAAGAGCTAATCCCACAGTTCTGGGTGGCTGGCACACTCCTGCCCTCTGGTGGCAGAGCCGAGATCTCTGGGTCACCCTCCCCAATCCCCACCTTTCCAAGGAACTGTTTTTCCATGATAATGTAACTTTTAGGTGCACCTGTGGCCCATGACCTAGGGCTGCCCCTGCGATTGTATGTATACTGCATGTGCATAGAATATAGGATGCACAACTGGTCAAACGGGATTATCCTAGGATGCCAAACTCACTCAAGAGGACGGGATTTGCCTTTAAAAGACAGTCAGAGTGGAATGAGCAGCAATGTTAGCATCAGATAATTTGAATTATAATCCAAACTCCAGCACTTTTTAAGCTGTGTGACTTTGAGAAAGTTTCTTATTACCTATTCTTTCCTCATGTGCAAAATGGCGGCATCCTAGTGACAACCTCCTAGGACCATTGGGAGGATTCGAAATCACAAATGCAAGCTCCTTTCATGAGGCCTGCTGCTTAGGAGCAGCCCAGGGATGCTGGGTCCCCTCTCCCGAAGAGGTGGCAGGAGAAGCATCATGCTGTGCCTACAGGCATGAGCACATCCAGACCATCTCAGACTGGGAAGAACTCATTTGCAGGAGGGGAGCCCACTGCTCTATTTCTTGGGGCAGGAATCACTTGTTTCAGAATCACTGAGAGCGGGAGTGTTGTTAAAAGTACAGATTCCTAAGCCCCACCCCAGACCTCCTGCATGTGGGACTGAGGAAGCTGAAATTCCACAAGCTCCCTGGGACCTTTATGTTCCCCAAACACTAAGAACCACTGTCCCACTGTGAGTCTCAAGTCTCCACATGGCCCTGTTGCTGTTGGACTGTTTCAATTCCTTTTGACCTTGGACTTTTGAAGGTCTCTCCTTGTGAGGAGGAACAGGTACCCTGAGGCTGACCCTCAGATCTCTGAGCTGGAAAGGACCTCAGGAAACCAGCCCCTTTGGTCCTTTTAGTGGGGTCCAAAAGCCCGGGCCTGGGCACCGGACTGGAATCTACACAGCTCTCAGGAGCAGCTGGGGGGATCTCGCAGCACCCACTCTCATGGTCTGAGGGGAGATCACAGGCTGACCCACACTTAGAAGGAGGCCATGAGGAAGGAGCACAGGCTGGAAGCATGGGTGGGCTTAGTGTTCTGTTAGCTCATGCCCCTGCTTCCCACATCACGGTGTGGGAAAGGGGAAGCAGTCAGGTGTTCAGCCTCTGCAGCCAGGCTGCCACTTTACTACTCACTGGCTGGGTGAACCTGGGACAGCCGCCTAAGCGCTCTGCACCTCACTTTCCTCTTTGAGAAGATGGAGTTTCTATAGTACCTGCCACTTCAGAGGGTCATAAGGATTCAATAAGCCAATACGTGCAGAGAGTGTAGTGCAGAATCTGATCTAGATCAGTAGCTGGTAAATGAAGCTTCCAGATTAATAGAATTATTGATCATAGGATGTTTCTGCCAAAAGGGGATACACATCTCATCCAGCAGAACTGTCCTGCCATTTGGATCTCCCCCAGTGGAGGTCCACCCGCTAGTCATTCATTCATTTCTACAAATACTCCATTCTTCTTGCATACAAAGATGATTGAAGCTCTGCTTTGTTTTTGGCATGGGCTGAGGAGCTAGGGATGCACAGTGGATTTGGAGCTCATATTTTATATTCTAGAAGAAGAGGAGACAAACAAGTAGGCAAATACAAAATATATATAGTTGTTTTAAATGGTGATAAGAAGAAATGGCTGGGCATGGTGGCTCATGCCTGTAATCCCACCACGAACTTTGGGAGGCAAAGGTGGGTGGATCGCTGGAGATTATGTATATATAAGGGATATATATATATATAAATAATTATCTGAGCATGGAAGCACGTGCCTGTAGTCCCAGCTACTCAGGAGGCTGAGGCAGAGGATCACCTGAGCTCGGGAGGTTGAGGCTGCAGTGAGCCAAGATCGTGCCACTGCACTCCAGCCTGGGCGACAGTGAGACCTTGTCTCAAAAAAAAAAAAAAAAAAAAGGTAAGAAATAACTCATGATAAGAGATTAGGAAGCAATAGACTGTCAGGGAGGGCTTCTGCAAGAAGGTGACATTTGCAGAAGGAGCTCAGTGATGAGCATAATATCTATATATCTAGAAGATACGCTCATCACTCAGTTCCAGGCATTGTAAAGCCTCTGATATTTGTGGCATGCGCCTATAATCCCAGCTACTTGGGATGCCAAGGTGAGAGGACTGCTTGAGGCTAGGAGTTTGAGGCCAGCCTGTGCAACATAGCAAAACCCCCATATCTTTAAAAAGAAAGACAATGACATTTAAGGATAATTCACCACTGTAAGAGAAGACCCCACTGAGGGGAGGAGAGAGGCCTTAACCCCATAATCCACTGTCCCCTAGTTCCCTGAGGGAGCAGGACTCAGAGGGTACCAGAGAGGGAGAGAGAGTCTCAGGTGGAGGTGGGAGGCAGGGAAAGATCTTCTGTGCTGCTGGGGGCAGGTGGACACAGCACAGAACCCTGGCAGACAAGGGAGATCTTTGGTCAGCTAATGATTCAATACATGTTAACTGTGCACCTACTAACTTCCAGGCCTTGTCTCAGGCCCTGGGAGAACAGCAAGGAACAAGACAAAGGTCCCTGCTCTTGTGGGACAGGCATTCTGATGGGGATAGCCAGACAATAAACCTATATAGGGAAATGGGGTAATGGAGACGGGGTGACTGGGGGGCTGAGCTTTTCTAATTCAGGAGCCACTGGCTTCTCTAAGGAGGTGATATTTAAGGGGAGACCTGACTGACGGGAAAGGGCGGCTGAGCAGAGATCTGGGGGGAGGAGCTTCCCGGATATCAAGAACAGCAAGTGCAAAGGCCCTGAGGCAGCCCTGAGCTTGCCTTCTTGCCTGAAGCAGGGACGGGTAGAAGGTGAGGTAGGAGAGGGTGGCAGGAAGGGGCTGGATAATGTGCAGTCTTACACACCATGGAAAGAAATGTGGACTTTATTCTGAGTGCACTGGGGAGGTGTCAGCGAGCTCTAAGCCAGGGGAGAGGACACGATCGGATTGGTGACTTTAGAGAAGCTCAGTGGCTGCTGTTTGGTAGATGGAGTGTGGAGGCAAGAGTGAAAGATGAGAGAGCGGTGAGGCAGCTATGGCTGGAGAGCAGTGGCTGTGGCAGTGGCAGTGGAGATAGAGTGAAGTTGGTCAGACGCAGGATATGTCTTGGAGGTCAAGCTGTCACCATCAGCTGGGGGGTTGAATGTTGGGACAGGGAAACAAGAAGAACTAAAAACAATGCCCAGGCTTATGGTCTGAGCCCCAGGGTGGATGGGGCACTTTTTTTTTTTTTTTTTTAGATGAAGTCTCCCTCTGTTGCCCAGGCTGGAGTGCAGTGGCATGATCTTGGCTCACTGCAACCTCTGCCTCCCAAGTTCAAGAAATTCTCCTGCCTCAGCCTTCCAAGTAACTGGGAATACAACGTGTGCCACCCCCACCTGGCTGATTTTTGTATTTTGTGGTACAGAAAGGTTCACCATGCTGGCCATGCTGGTCTTGAACTGACCTCAAGTGATCCACCCGCCTCGGCCTCCCAAAATGCTGGAATTACAGGCGTGAGCCACTACACCTGGCCTATAGGGCACCTTTTATTGGGACAGGATCTCAAGGAGCAAGTTGGCCCCCTGGCAAGTTGGCAGTAGAGCCTAGGCCAGAGAATGCCAATATCCTGGGTAGCCCAGGCCTTGTGCCGCCTCCCTACTGCCTTCTAAAGAGGAGATTTGCTCCTAGAGCCCCAGAAGAAAGACGCCTTAAAATACAAACCCTGGCTCCAAGACCAGCATCCCAGCCACTAAATCTTTGAAATGACCTTTATACAAGGCTGAGATACCAAGACCCGTGCCTAAGATTGCCACAGGAATGCTAATCACACATACACCTGGCAGCCTGCATGCTAGGAGGTGAATCACTGCAGCCTTGACCAATGGAGTATGTATTAGCAACTAATTTTAATTGCCACCAATTAATCATTGCGGCCAAAGCTTGGTTTTTACAACCCGATTATCACCTGAGCGCAATAGTCTTTGCTCCTGTGGGGGAAGCAAGGAGCTCCTTTTTTCCATGGAAGTTTACTGAACCTAATAACCCCAAGACACAGCATGTGGTATCTGTCCCCAGCACGTAGATAGCTCCTTATCCCGGGAGGCAGCAGGGCAGCCCCAAGAGACCATGTTTCACTCTGGGAACCCTGGGTCAGGGAAGGAACTGATTTCTTTTGCAGAAGCTGAAACCTCAAACTTCAAGACTTCAGGGGCTGCATCATGTTAAATAGTTTCTCACGTGGAAATATGAGGCCAGGGAAAGGAGGTTCTCCTCTACCAGAAGTCAGGAAACCCTATTTTTGGCAAGCTTCTCAGGTCATGCAGATAGGCAGCTGGACTGGGGAATTCAAGTTTTAGATAACTCGTATCTTCACAGGGCCAGGGCACACAGGGCAGGTGGGTACAGAGTAGCTGAATGCCAGGTCCTTTCGATTTTCTCTGTCAAAAAGATTCAATTGGGAAGCCTGTCATAGTACTTGAGTCACAAAGAATTTGACCTAAAAATCAGAAGAGTTTATTCATTGGTTCATTCATTGCGTAAACATTTTTTGAGTTCTTACTAAGTGCCACGTCCCAGGGAGGTACAGGGATTGGAAAAACAGCTGACTAAGCTTACAGTCGAGTAAGATATGATGAATACAATCATATGGGGAAGATACTGAGAGAGAGGCCTGTGTACATGACCACAGACCCCCCAAAGGAAGGAATGATGCAGAGAGGGTTCAGAGAGAAGGTGATGGTTGAGCCAGGTCAAGGGTTAAGTGATAGAATAATGGCCCCCAAAGATGTTCACACCCTAATCTCTGGCACCTATGCATATGTTACCCTACATGGAAAAAGGGACTTTGCAGGTGTGATTACATTAAGTGTCTTGGGATGGGGGAGACTATCTTGGACTTTCCAGACAGTCCCAGTGCAATCACAGGGTCTTCATAAGAGGGATACAGGAGGATCTAAGTCAGACCAGGAGATGTGACCATGGGAGCAGAGGCCAGAGTGATTGGAGGGGAAGGGCCACAAGCCAAGGAAAGCAGGCTGGGAGAAGCAAGAAAACAGATTCCCTCCTTGCTAACACTGTGATTTTAGAATATCTGGCCTTCAGAACTGTAAGATACTAAATTCGAATTGTCAGCCGGGTGTGGTGACTCACGCCTCAGCCTCCCAAACTGCTGGAATTACAGGCACCTGCCACCATGCCTGGTGAATTTTTGTATTTTTAGTAGAGATGGAGTTTCACCATGTTGGCCAGACTGGTCTGGATCTCCTGGCTTCAAGTGATCCACCCGCCTCAGCATCCCCAAGTGCTGGGATTACAAGTGTGAGCCACCTCTCCTGGTTCCCCCTTCACTTTTTTTCCTGTGGTATTTGTTTTTTGTTTTGTTTCTTAGTTGAGACCTTGTGACATATTATGAAGTCAGTCTTCTATCTATTAAAAAATTTGTTTCATTGTATAAGCATTTATTTTCCCTTTTTTCTTTATGTGTAATATCCAAACAGAACTGTCTCTTTTTTTTCCTATTATTGAGATGGGGTCTTGCTATGTTGCCCAGGCTAGTCTCAAGCTCCTGGGCTCAAGCGATCCTCGCGCCTCAGCTTCCCAAGTAGCTGGGATTATAGGCACACACCACCACTTAGCCATAAATTCTCTTAGCCATAAAGTCTTCTGGCTAAGAATTTATATTTGAAAGTTATTACAAACTTTCCTTGGGAATCATTTTTTTATGGCCCCATGGTTTTCAGCCGGATGGGTGTGGTTAGTTTATTTAACTAATTTCCTGATGTTGGAAATCTCCAGGTTGTTGCAGTTTCATATTATACATACAGCAGTAGTGCCTTTATTTACTTAATGTCATCTACATTTATGGTTGTTTTCTTAAGATTAGAATTCCAGAAATGGAATTCCTGGGGCAAAGGGGGTGTATTTTTTTTAAGTTTTTGATGCATATTATCCAGTTGCCCTCTAGAAAGTTTGTATCAGTGCACACTTCCACCAGCAATGTCTTTGAGCACCCACTTTTATCATCTCCTTCACAGCTGTGAAATTTTAAAACTGATCTTTGCTCATTTGACTGATGAGACATACCACCTTCCTTTTTTCTGTTTTCTTTTTTTTTTTTTTTGGAGACAGAGTCTCGCTCTGTCACCAGGTGCCAGGCTGATGTGCAGTGGCACAATCCTGGCTCACTGCAAACTCCGCCTCCCGTGTTCAAGCAAGTCTCCTGTCTCAGCCTCCCAAGTAACTGGGACTACAGGCGTGCGCCACCACGCCCAGCTAATTTTTGTATTTTTTTAGTAGAGACAGAGTTTCACCATGTTGGCCAGGATGGTCTCAATCTCTTGACCTTATGATCCACCTGCCTCAGCCTCCCAAAGTGCTGGGATTACAGGTGTGAGCCACCGTGCCCGGCCCCTTTTTTCTTTTTTTTTTGAGACAGTATCACTCTGTCACCCAGGCTGGAGTGCAGTGGCATGATCACAGCTCACTGCAGCCTCAACCTCCTAGGCTCAAGTGATTCTCCTGCCTCAGCGTCCTGAGTAGCTGAGACCAAAGGCACGCACCACAATGTCTGGCTGATTTTTGTGTTTTTTTAGAGATTGCAATGGCGGGGCGGGGCTCTCACTGTGTTGCCCAGGCTGGTCTTGAACACCTGGACTCAAGCAATCTGCCTGCCTCAGCCTCCCAAAGTGCTGGATTACAGGCGTGAGCCACCGTACCCAGCCCCACCTTGCTTTTGCTGAATGTTTTAAGAGTTGTATAATATTTTGTCCAGGAAGCTGTGTCATTTTTTTCATTGACTGGCTCTCATGGGGTTTGTGCATTTAGGATGTTTCCAGTGTTGGAGTTTTATCAGTTACACTGCCGACATCACTATGCTTAAAACCTAAACTGGGCTGAGCCTGGTGGCTCATGCCTGTAATCCCAACACTTTGGGAGGCCGAGGCAGGTGGATCACCTGAGGGTCAGGAGTTTGAGACCAGCCTGACCAACATGGTGAAACCCCATCTCCACTAAAAATACAAAATTAGCCAGGTGTGGTAGCACATGCCTGTAATCCCAGCTACATGGGAGGCTGAGGCAGGAGAATCACTTGAACCCAGGAGACGGAGGTTGCAGTGAGCCGAGATCGCGCCATTGCACTCCAGCCTGGGCAACAAGAGCGAAACTCCATCTCAAAAACAAAAAAAACAAAAGAAACCTATACTGATTCTTTCCTGGTGTTGTTTCTGTCTTTCAAGGGCACTATGATGCCCGGGCCCGAGTCCTTGTTTGCCACATGACCTCCCTGCTCCAGGCGCCCTTGGAGGAGCTGGATGTCCTTGAAGAGACGTTCCTGGAGAGCCTGAAGGAAATCAAAGAGGAGGGAATCTGAGTAAGAAAGTCCCGCGACACCCGTCAGTTTCCAAGGATTTCCACTTAAGTGCACTTTGCAGTTAACAGAGTCCCCTTCTCCTTTTAAGAGATGGTGCAGTGAGGTGGGAGGAACCCTGGACAGAGTCACAGCTGTAGCCCTGACTCACTATGTGGCCTTAGCCAGCTACTTGCGCTCTCTGGGCCTCTGACCTCATTTACAAGAAGAAAAGATGAAATGGGCCCGGCACGGTGGCTTACGTCTGTAACCCCAGCACTTTGAGAGGCCAAGGCAGGTGGATCACTTGAGGTCAGGAGTTTGAGACCAGCCTGGCCAGCATGATGAAACCTCAACTCTACTAAATATACAAAAATTAGCCAAGCATGGTGGTGTGCACCTGTAGTCCCAGCTACTCGGGAGGCTGAGGCGGGAGAATCGCTTGAACCTGGGAGGCGGGTGTTGCAGTGAACCAAGATTGTGCCACTGCAAAACGGTATGGGTGACAGAGTGAGACTCCATCTCAAAAAAAAAGAAAAGATGGTCAGGTGCGGTGGTTCATGCCTATAATCCTAGCACTTTGGGAGACTGAGGTGGGTGGATCACCTGAGGTCAGGAGTTCAAGACCAGCCTGACCAACATGGTGAAACCCCGTCTCTACTAAAATACAAAAATTAGCTGGGCATGATGGCGGGTACCTGTAATCACAGCTACTTGGGAGAATCGCTTGAACCTGGGAGATGGTGGTTGCAGTGAACCGAGATCACGCCACTGCACTCCAGCTTGGGCGATTGAGCGAGACTCCATCTCAAAAAAAGAAAAAAGAAAGAAATGAATGATTGCTAAGGGCCTTGAATCTGTGACTTTAACATCCTGGGGCCCTGACACCCTGTTCCACCTCAGGTTCTTGTAACACCTGGTCCATGGGCACAGTTGACCTTGATTCTATTCCTGTCTCTGACACCTGTCCACTGTTTGACATTGGGTGGGTGGCCTTGCTTTTCTAAGCTACAACGTTCTTATCTGTGAAACAGGAGTAAGGATAGTGCCCTCCCAGGGTCACTGGGGAGAGTGAATGTCTGCACATTGTAAAATGCATGGCCCAGGACTGGCACCCAGCAAGTACTCGGTAAACACGAGTCCTCTCCTTCCCCAACATGTCCTGGAGCCATCAGTTGTAGAGTTGCTTTGCTGTCTCTATGTGGTCAAGAGTGTGTAGAAGGAAATAATCTTGGTAACTTGGCCAGAGCTCAACTCTTTGCAGAACACCTTACACAGGATCTAATCCCAGAGCAATAAATCAATTTCAGTCACAGCCTAATCATAGGTTCCTGGTAGCAGGCACGTCTTCCAGCTCTGGGTTTTGTTTTCAGCTGCTGTGGTGTTCTTTGACCAGCCAGGTTACACCAGTTCAGTCCACCTGGGAACTTAATCCTAAAACAAATTGAGATCCAGAGTCACCCTCATGCTAGAGTTTGTGGAGCAAAGAAAAGGATTATTTCTTTGAGAAAGGAGAAAACTTGGTTTGTTGAAATAACCTGTAAACGTACTAGCTTTGACTCCCAGAGTTGTGTCAGTATAGAAATACCTGGATCTATGCAATTACCATAATCACTAGGCCTTCTTAGGTTCTTTGAATATGTCAGAAATTTATAGGATCTTACATGCCTTGAAATTAAGGAACCTCTCAGTTATTATTTGGAAATCTTATTATCAGAGAGAAACATATTACCTGGAGCAATTTGTTCTGATAATATCAGAAATGCCAGGTCGGGGAAGATATAAACCAGAAGGTCTAACACAGGCCAGTTCTGCCACTTACCAGCCACATGAGCTTGGCCATTATTTAACTTCTCTGAGCTTCAAGTTCCTCACCTGCAAAATGGGGGATAAGAGTAGCACGCTCCTCAGAGGGTTCTTGAGGGGGGCCAAATGAGTTCATATATATGTAAAGTATTTCAAGTGAGCCTGGGGCAGAGTAACTAGTCCATAAATATTATTTGCTGTTGTTAACAGTACTGTTCTAATCATGTTATTATAGACCCTTTTATAGACAATTATAGGCCCTATTATAGTCCATGTATAGACCCTTTCCCCAGAAAAGGGCTTCACAAATGTAATTGTTTATGTTAATTAACACGTTATTGTTAATTGTTTTTGGAAACCTCTTGGATTCTGTGGTCTCTGGAAGGATCTGAGACCCAGGGAAGGCATAGCAACTGTTCAGCCAGGAGACCTGGCTTTCAGTTTGATTCTGCTACTAACTTTCTGTGTGGCCTTGGGCACATGGCTTTCCCTCCCTGGATACCAGCACCCATTTTCTTTTTTTTACCTAAACAATTAGGGGATTGAATGCTATGTAGATTTCTTTTAACTGTAAGGTTTTGTGTTTCTAGGAGGTGAGCTCATCACCGGGCACACCAAGGCAACTGTTTGCAGCTGGGGTCTAGAGTGCGACATACCTCCCCTCTGCTCCTGGCTCCCCCGTCTGAGCCCTAAGGCCACCCGGCTTCTCTCACTTGTTTAGAGACTTCACTTCTCCTCTCTGTCCCTCATTTCTTTGTCTCACATGAGGATAATGGTGGTATCGCCATCATAGAGTTGTTGAGAGAATTAAATTACTTAACACATATCAAACCTGGGACCCATGCTTGGCACATAATAGATTCTCAGCAGTTATGAGCTAATGAGCTGCTGGGGTTGATACTGCTCACATAGGCCCGGCGTGGTGGCTCACACCTGTAATCCCAGCACTTTGGGAGGCCGAGGCAGGTGGATCACCTGAGGTCAGGAGTTCCAGACCAGCCTGACCAACATGGTGAAACCCCGTCTCTACTAAAAAAACAAATATTAGCTGGGCATGATAGCAGGTGCCTATAATACCAGCTACTTGGGAGGCTGAGGCAGGAGAATCACTTGAACCCAGGAGGCGGAGGTTACAGTGAGCCAAGATCACACCATTGCACTCCAGCCTGGGCAACAAGAATGAAACTCTTGTCTCAAAAAAATTAAAATGAAAATTAAAAATAAAAAAAGATACCACTCATATCGTAAGAACATTGGCAGCATCAGATTTTTCTTGAATGCTTACTAGATGCAGACACAAGAGGCTGTCTCATTTGATCCTCATAACAGCCCCCCAAGTGTTTCACACATAAAGAAATAAAGTCAGAGAGGTGGCATAACTCAGCCAAGGTCACACAGCTGGCCAGCAGCATCTGATTCAACCACCATGTACACTCTGAATGGCCCTCACTGTGTCCTCCAAAGCCTGGCTGACAGCGGCAGGGTTTCTCCTTAATTCTGAAGAAAACAGGAAAGATACTTATTTTAAGGGGCCATCCAGGCTTTTACTAGGAAAGTGTCTATAGACCTCTCAGTGATAAGCTCTATCTGTCAACATGAAAAAGTGATTTAAAAACAGAAGGTGATGGTGAAGATAAGGACAGGAAACACTCTTCATGGGAGATAAGATAGCAGAGAGTAAGACTGATCTGTGGATCTATGAGATGGGCAATGCGGGCGTCTTGCTCTTCAGGAGGCATCTGGCTTCAGCCTGAGATCTGGCCCAAATCTGTATGTGGTTTCAGCCTTTGTATTTGGGCAGCTGACATGGAAATGGCAGCTCAGGTTGGCTTCTGCCTCTTCAGCATGACCGTGATTGTACGACGGTGTGGGGTGCCATCGTGTCTAATCAGCGGGCAGTCAGTGATGAGAGCAAGGCTGTCATTCAGATTTAGTGTTATTCTCTGAGTTTTCACTTCCAAAGAAAAGGAAGGAAGCATTGTAAATGTGACTCAGTGCAGACATCTCCCTTTCGCTTCCAGTATTGAGATTCAGACAACTGAAGTAATTGCAAGAGTGGAGTGCTGCAATAATGAACGATGCCTGGGAAAGCTATTTTATGTACAAAACAATTATTAAGAATGTGCAAATACTGAAATTAACAGGGAAATAGATTGGCCATTCAGCTGAACATTAGGAGAGGGCCTTAACCAAGTAACTTTAGGGAAAATACTCTTCTTTCCAATCCGCAAATGCTTATAAACTTTTCTTGGGGGGGAGATGGGGAGATAGAGTCTTACTCTGTCACCCAGACTGGAGTGCAGTGGCATGATCACACTCACTGCAGCCTCAACCTCACGGGCTCATGCGATCCTCCCACCTCAGCCTTCCAAGTAGTGTGGACTACAGGTGTGCACCACCATGCCTGGCTAACTTTTTTATTTTTGTAGGGACAGGATCTCGTCCTATTGCCCAGGCTGAGCTGAAACTCCTGGGCTCAAGGGATCCTCCCACCTCAGCCTCCCAAAGTGCTAGGATTACAGGCATGAGCCACCATGCCCAGCCTAGGTATTTTGTTTAGCTAACATGTCCATTCTGTACCTCTCTGATTTTCAGAGATGTGGACAGTGAGTTGGAGAATGTATCACCGGAGCAAGGTGGTCACCTTCAAACCTTTTGGAATAATTAGACTCTTTACAAGAAAGATTTCCTGAGTGCCCTCTAGTTTCCAAGCCCAGGGCCAGCTGCTGAGGGTGGGGAATTGGAAATGGCTTGGTCTGTGCTCTGAAAACTTAGCTCAGCAAATTTCAAACTGGAGTTACAGCAGAATCCCTGGAGGAGGAGCTTGTTACCAATATAGAATCTGAGTCCTTACACCCAGAGATTCTGCTCCAGAAAGCTGTGTTTTTAACAGGTACCCCCCTGGTGATTCTGATGCCCACCCTCTGAAAATCTCTGGTGTAGAATTCCAGGACAATGTGGCACAGAGGGTCAGGGGCCCCAGAGTCAGGGCATCTCAGCAACCTTGGAGTTTTAGGCAGTCTTCCTGGAGGATGTGTCCCACCTCAGCTGACTCCTGAAGGCTGAGTAATGTTGAACTAGTCACAGGAAGGTGGGGAAGGTCCTTGATGGCCAGGGGCCAGAAGGTGGCTGGAGGCAGCTCAGTATCTTCCCAAGGGTGATGTGCAAGTGAGGGAGTGATGAGAATTGAAGCTAGAGGGGGGAGACAGGGGTCAGGACACAGAAGGCCGGAGTGTCACACTGGGGAGAGGTGACAGTGTCCTGAAGACAGCCAGGTGGGCAAGGAGGGAGAGAGGAGAGGGAGGCAAGCAGTCATGGTTATACTTTCCTATTAATACATGGCATCGGCCACTGCAGTGGTGCCAGCTCATCCATCCATGGGTCATTCGATATTTACATTTCCTAAGCGAGAAAAATCAAGACCAGAAAAATTAGATGACCCAGCAAGTTCATGGCAGAGCTGAGCTCCAACACCTCTTCCCCAGATGTCCAGACTATTTCCAGGCCGTGTCTGTCAAATCAAGATGCGGCTGACTCAGCGCCACGCTGCTTGCCTAGTTGCACATTCTCATCGTATATCGTCAGCAACTTGAATTTTTTTCTTCAGCCTTGAACCTTGCCGAAAATCAGTAATCTCCAGCCTTCCACTTTGAACTGAATTGAGAGTTATCAATTATGGGTCGAGGCAATTAAGGGTCAGAGTATATCCCCAGCCTGTGTTTAGGAGGGAATTATTACAATAATAATGAAAAGAGTGATAATAGTAATAAACGATATTAAATACTTATAGGATGCTAGTCACTATGTCTCAGTGTCGCTGTCTCATTTAGCCCTCACAATACCCCTGGCAATTCAGTGCTATTGTTATCCCCATTTGTTGGTTGAGGAAATTCAGATATGACAAGTAATTCGTGCATAGTCACAAAGTTATTAAGTGGTTCTGTCCATGGCAGGGATAGATTAGGTTTTGCTGCCATAACAAGTGACCTCCAAATAAGCCTCAGCAGCTTACAGGATTAAAGGCGTATTTCTTGTTCATACTGCGTGTCCATTGCAGATTTGTGGCTGGATTCACGTCAATGTGGCTTGAATTCATTGTCTTGGTTTTGGTTCCCAGGCTGACAGAGTGACTCCATCTAGATCATTGCTGGTCTCAGGGCGGAGAGAAGAAGATGAGTCACTTTCCTGCACTGGCTTTAAAAATTCTGCCAGTTGTCCAGGCACGGTGGCTCACACCTGTAGTCCCAGTATTGTGGGAGGCTGAGGCAGGTGGATCACTTGAGCCCAGGAGTTTGAGACCAGCCTGGGCAACATGGCAAAACCCCATCTCTACAAAAAATACAAAAATTAGCCAAGTATGTTGGCGTGTACCTATAGTCCCAGCTACTTGGGAGGCTGAGACAGGAGGATCACTTGAACCTGAGAGGTGGAGGTTGCAGTGAGCCAAGATCCCACCACGGCACTCCAGCCTGGGCGACGGAGCCAGACCTTGTCTCAAAAAAAGAAAGAAAAAAGATCCTGCCAGAAGTAATACGTATCACCTCCACCTACATTTGATTGGCTAAAGCTGGTCATATGACCACTCAGTTTGACAGGGCAGGCGTGCATAATCTTTATGTAGAGAGGGGATAACTGAATATATGGTGAATGGTGATACAGCTACCACAACAGCAGAGCTGGGATGCATGCCTACGTCCACAGAGTCTGAATCCTAACATTGGAACCCTCAATCTTGGCCAGGCGCAGTGGCTCACACTTGTAATCCAAGCACTTTGAGAGGCCAAGGCGGGCAGATCACCTGAGGTCGGGAGTTCGAGACCAGCCTGACCAGCATGGAAAAACCCCATCTCTACTAAAAATACAAAATTAGCCAGGCATGGTGGCACATGCCTGTAATACCAGCTATGCAGAATGCTGAGGCAGGAGAATCACGAACCTGGGAGGCGGAGGTTGTGGTGAGCCAAGATCACGCCATTGCACTCAGCCTGGGCAACAAGAGTGAAACTCCATCTTAAAAAAAAAAAGGAGAGAGAGAACCCTCAATCTTGATGGCCCTCCTGCCTCCCACTGTGCTAGAAGCACGTGGTTCAACCTCATCCCACACCACTGATGATATGAATTTCAATCGTGGAAAACCAGCATCCATCATGTGCACAGAGGTTTTTACTATTGTTTTCTGCTTCAGTGTAATGAAGTGACCGAGAAGCACTGGGCTTTACACCCAGGAGGTGCTTAGGAAAAAAGTCTGTTGAGGTGAGCTGGCAGGGAACCAAAAAGCATAGTAGGTCCCCAGATGCCCAATTCAAATCCCATTTCATTTTTTTATTTTATTATATTTTATTATTTTTGAGACAGAGTCTCGCTCTGTTGCCCAAGCTGGAGTGCAGTGGCACAATCTCAGCTCACTGGAACCTCTGCCTCCCAGATTCAAGTAATTTTCCTGCCTCAGCCTCCTGAGCAGCTGGCATACAGGCACACACCCCCTCACCTAATTTTTGTGTTTTTGGTAGAGACAGGGTTTCACCATCTTGGCCAGGCTGGTCTCAAACTCCTGACCTCAGGTGATCTACCTGTCTCGGCCTCCCAAAGTGTTGGGATTACAGGCACGAGCCACCACCGTACCTGGCCAAATCCCATTTCTTTTAGATGATTGGAGAAGGAGCTATTTCTCAATAAAATGTATGGATCACGAGGAGGGAGATGGGAAGGGAAACAGGTACTGGTTGAGCACGCACAGTTTTCTGCTCACGGAGATGCAAATCACAGCACACCATCCGTTCTCAATAAAATTTTATTGATTGAATGAACGAAAAGGAATGAATTTAATCCTTACAAAGCAACAACTTTATGAGGTAAAAAATAGTATCTGCCTTTTCAGAAAGAGGAAACTGAGACTTGGGGAGGTGCAGTATCTTGTGACATCATCCCTGGTCGCACCGAGGACTTGCAGTGTGCCCACCACTGTGCTAAATGCTTTACAGATAATCTATTACTGGATCCCCACAGTCCCTGGGGAGGTGGTGACTGTTATCCCTTAATTCATCTATAATACGGGCACTATAACCATACTGCTTCTTAGGATAGGATAAACCCTGTGAAGTGCAAAGCCCAGTGGCTAAGATACAAGAAGCCCTCACTAAAGATTAACGATGTTATTCTTTCATTATCACCATGCTTTGCTATCACTCCACACTGAGTTGTGGTTCAGATTCCAACCTCAGTTCAGAGTTCCCACTTAATAACCTCTCTGTCCCACCCTCAGCAAAGGGGCCAAGGGCTGAATGTCCGGTAAGAAAACCGGGCTTCATGACTCTTGAGTGCTCACAACAGCAGTTCTCAGGGTTCACCTGACCCCAGTTCACTCTAAACGTTTTCCTTTTGCTAGATTTTCTAGCATTTAAATTCTAAGTCTGAACAAGTCTAACTATTGCTCCAAGGCCAAGGTCTCCCATCTTCAAAATGATGATTCTGAAGGAAACTGGTTTCCAAATGTCCCAGAGGGAGGTGGGGATCAGGTGGCAGGGTGGGGAGGAAAGGAGGGGGAGGAGGGGAGGTGATGGAGTCCGTGATTCTATTTTGTGCTTCTTCTGGGTCCATCTGCTTAAAGATCTTTTTGTGCTTCTCTTGCTATTATTATTTTTTGTCTTTTTATTATTCAAATTGCAACCCTGTTAGGATGGATCCATTGGGTAAGTAGCACATCCCATGTACTGAGATTCCCCAGCTGGGTTTTAGAAAGTTTTCGGCTTTCAGTGGGCTCGGGGTGACTTTAGTGCCTTACTCTAAGTGGCCGAGTACCTACCCAGCAATGGCCTCTGTTTGAGGGTTGGTGTGGTGGGGATGTCTTAAGGGATCCTGGGCACAGCTGGCCCTAAAGACCAGCCTTTTGTCCCTCAGAATGGCCGAGGCATCCCGGAAAAAGAAAGAAAACCGGAGGAAATGGAAGCGTTATCTCCTGATAGGCCTGGCGACTGTCGGAGGCGGAGACGGTGATTGGTGAGTCCAGCTGGAGATGGTGGCATGGGTCTGGGTTTTGCAGACAAAGCAGTGATGCCAGACTGTGGGTGAGAGTGGAGAGCGCAGGGGCTCAGTTGGGAGGTGGCCCTTGGCGTGTGGTGGGTACCAGTGAGTAGTCAGTGTGCTTCTCCGCACTGTCAGGAGCTTCCATGCCAGGCAGTAGGTAGCTGAGGGGCAAGAACTCATGCAGCCACATTTTCCTCCCACTTGAAACCGCTGCTTTTCCCACAGGTGTGACCGGAGGTCTAGCTGCACCCCTTGTTGCTGCCGGAGCAGCAACGATTATTGGGAGCGCCGGGGCAGCAGCTCTGGGCTCAGCAGCCGGCATAGCCGTCATGACCTCGCTCTTCGGTGCAGCCGGAGCTGGCCTGACGGGTAAGGTTCAAAAGGAATGATGCGTTCAGAGGAATTTTCAGCCAGGATGGCACAGTTTCTAAAAGGACATGTCTGGATTCTCACCAGCAGTGGCTCCCTAGGAGACAGAGGAGACGTGGCTTTTCTCACTCTGGGTCCCAGCCTTCCTTAGAGCTCGTGTGGGTCAGGGTAAGGGCCAAGTTTGAGAAGCTGTTCTTTCCACATGCACCTTATGAGTAGTTCCCTGAAAAAGGCCCTAACTGAACCTGCTTCCACCATCCAGAAGTATCCATGCTTGGGCTTCCTTGTGTTTAGAGAGAACAGGCTACGTTTCCCTGACCAGCATCACCTGGTCGAGATTTTCCAAGTGATATATGTCAGCAGCAGCCCCTGTCCCACTCCCTGCCACCCCATCACACACAGACATTCCTGTTCAACTCCCCAAGAGGAGCATTGCTCCCCTGCTGAGACTCTTGGTCCATTTGATCCACTCTTACTAAGTGGAGCATGTTCTACTCTTGGTCCGTTTGATTCGCTCTTATTAGGTGGAGCGTGTTCTACCCCTGCAGTGTGCGGGCAGGAGAAAAGAAACAGAACCAGGATGGAGCGATAGGTATGAGCTTGGGCTCTGAGGTCAAAAGCAGCTCTACCACTCGAGGGCTGGCCAGCCTTGGCAGCTTCTTGCTTTCTGTCTGTAATCAGAGACAATAATGGAACCTACTTTAATGAGTTCAAATACAAAATGTGTTTTTCCAGGGGTAGGGCACACAGACGGCACTTACTATGTGCGTGTGTGAGCACAGACAGCCACCCTGATGTTCCCCAGAGCCCCGTCACCTCCATTCTCTTTCTCGGATCTGGGTCTTTAGGATACAAGATGAAGAAGCGAGTGGGAGCCATTGAAGAGTTCACGTTCCTGCCTCTGACAGAGGGCAGGCAGCTGCACATCACCATCGCCATCACCGGGTGGCTCGCATCCGGCAAATACCGTGAGTACCAGGAGGACCAGAGTGGAGGAGGGTGGGCAGTAGTGGGCTAGGCCAGACCCTGGGTTAAGTTTTTGGCTGTGCATCTCTCTAGGGGAGCAGGTATAGGAAGCCCCATTTTGCAGAGGAAGAAACTGAGGCTCAGAGAGGTGAGGCAACTTCATCTCGCATATATCTACCTGTCCATCATCTCTCCATCCATCTTTCCACCTACCCAATCACTCACCCACCTGTCCATCCACCCACCCATCCATCCACCCTTCTACCTATCCACCACTCCACCCACCCACCTGTTCATCCATCTACCCACCTATTTATACACCCTTCTGTCTATCCATCCATCCATCTACTCTTCTATCTATCTACCTGTCCTCCCACCCACCTGTCCACCTACCCATCAACCCATCCATTCATCCACACTTCTACCTAACCATCCATCTACCCACCTATCCATCCATCCACCCTTCTACCTATCCACCCATCTGCCCACCCACCTGGTCACCCACCCATCAACCCATCCATTCATCCACACTTACCTAACTATCCATCCACCCACCTATCCATCCATCCACCCTTCTACCTATCCACCCATCTGCTCACCCACCTGGTCACCCACCCATCAACCCATCCATCCATCCACACTCCTACCTATCTGTCCATCCACCCACCCATCCATTTATCCATCCACCCTTCTACCTATCCACCTGTCTACCCACCCATCAACCCATCCATTCATCCACACTTCTACCTATCCATCCACCCACCTATCCATCCATCCACCCTTCTACCTATCCACCCATCGCCCACCCACCTGTCCACCCACCCATCAACCCATCCATCCATCCACACTTCTCCCTATCTGTCCAGCTACCCACCCATCCATTTGTCCATCCACTGTTCTACCTGTCCACCCATCCACCCACCCACCTGTCCACCCATCCTTCCACCCTTCTACCTATCTATCCATCCACCCACCCATCCATTCATCCACCCACCCTTCTACCTATCCACCCATTCACCCACCCACCCATCCACCCACCCATCCTTTCACCCCTTCTGTCTATCCATCCATCCATCTACTTTTCTACCTATCTACCCATTACCCCCAACCTGTCCACCCACCCATCAACCCATCTATCCATCCACACTTCTACCTATCTATCCATGTACTCACCCATCCATTTATCCATCCACCCTTCTACCTATCCACCCATCCACCCACCCAGCTGTCCACCCACCCATCCTTTCACCCTTCTGTCTATCCATCCATCTACTCTTCTACCTATCCACCTATTGCCCCCCCAACCTCTCTACCCACCCATCAACCCATATATCCATCCACACTTCTATCTATCCATGTACCCCCCATCCATTTATCCATCCACCCTTCTACCTATCTATCCATCTACCCACCCACCCATCCATTCATCCATCCACCCTTCTACCTATCCACCCATCGCCCACCCACCTATCCACCCATCCATCAACCCATCCATCCATCTATCTATCCACACTTCTACTTATCTGTCCATGTACCCCACCATCCACTCATCCATACACGCTTCTATCTACCCATCCACTTGCCACCTGTCCATCCATCCACCTACCCATTCTTCTACCCTTCTATCTGTCTATCCATCCATCCATCTACCCTTCTATCTGTCTACTAATCCACCCACCCACCTGTCCATCTACCCATCTATCCACCCACCTATCCATCCAACTATCTGCCTATCCATCCATCCATCTACCCACCCATCTATCCATCCATCCATCCATCCATCCACCCATCCACCCATCCACCTATCTGTCCATCTAGCAGTATTTGTAGAGTGCTATACTTACTATGTGTCATACACTGAACCAGGCCCTAGGAATTCAGTGGTGAGCAGCACAACCATGGCCTCTACTCACCCATGGAATATACCACCCGAGATAGAAGACAGACAGAGTAACTAAATGGGAGCCTTATGGATGGCACAGTAAGGGAAGCACAGGGTGTTTCTGAGGAAGGTTCTGAAGGAAGTGACATTTAGGCTGAGGGCTGGCTGGGAGTTAGCCCGATAAAGCAGGAGCAGAAAGTGTATTCCAGGCAAAGGGACAGCATGTGCAAAGGCCCAGCAATCTGAAAGAACCAAGAGAACCCAGGATGGCTGCAGCAGGCAGCCAGAAGGCAGGAGTGTGGGTGGAGCCAGACCACGCAGGAGCACGTGAGCTGTGGGGGAGAAGTTTGAATCTGTCCTCAGAGCAAGTGAAAGATAGCAAAGGACTTTAAGCATGTGAGTTGTATCGGTATGTGTTGGCTATGTGACCTCAGCAAGTTACTTAACTTCTCTGTATCTCAGCTACTTCATTTGTAAAGTGGACAAAATTATTGCTACATTTTCAGGATGCTGCAAAGATTAAGCTAGGAAATGTGTGGACATCACGTGGTGTCTAGTTGTGATACAAACATTAGTTACCTTGGCTGTTCTAAGTTGAACATGCATCTTTTGGGGATTCTAGCCAGGGTAGCATTGAGGACTCACACCGTGGTCCACTTGTACCTGACTCACCTCTGCAAGTGCCCAGCGAGAGGCTCAACAAACAGTGCACCCCTTAGAGAAAGAGCAGGGTGGGCACGGGGATCCTAAAATGCCCCAACCCGGCCACTCAGGCACGCCTGCCCAGAGCCTCCTGGGTTCCCAAGTCTCTGACCTGAGGGCAGAAGCTGCAGATCTGCCAAACTGCACAGAAGAAAGCCCAGTGAGAAACATTTAGAGGTGTCACCAGGCACCAGGGTCTTATTGGTGTGTGACTGCTAGGCCCCACCCCTGCACAGAGGTCACTGATGTTCAGTGAGCGCCTGGTTCACGCCAACCATGAGTCTGGCATTTTACCAGCACAGTAGGAACTTGGTATGGTTACCTCCTAGAAACCTCACTTCCACCCTCCGACATGGGGCTATTCTGACCCTGATCTGTTACAAGAGGAACCCTAGAGGAACCCTGGCAGGGGAGTAGCAGATGCAGAATTCAAACCTAGGTCTCCTGATCCAACGTCCAGGGTTTCTTTTCATTTGTTTGCATTTTACTGCGCTACAGGAAGGAGCAAGAACAAGAGTCCAGGTAAAGGAATTTGCAAGTCTGGTCAGCATGGAAAGCAAACCCCTTTCTTCATTTTGCCCCAATGTGTTCAGTTTGCCCCAGGTTAAAGGTCAAGTTCATTTGGGGATGAGGAAAGTCTTTGATCTCCAGAAGTCTGATATGGTGTGGTACTCAGGGGAGAGGGCTGGGGAAAAGAAATATAACCAAGCTAGATAAAGTTTCAGAAGGAAAAAAACATCACATACTCCTACCTCCTTGAGAGCCAGGAAAAGAAGCCTTATCATCACAGGGTTGCTTTTCCATGTGATAGGAATAATTGAACTTTCTTTGGCCCACCCCTTTATTAATCATGATTATATACAATAAAGATAAAAACTTTGTAGCCAACCACTTTTTACAGACCAGGCCCTTTGTATGCACTGGCTCACTTAGCTCCTCACTTCAGTGCAGGGGAAGTGGGCGTCATTCGCACTCCCATTTTCCAGATAAGGAAACTGAGGCTCATAAGGGGTGCCCAGAGTCACCCAGCTAGTCAGGGGCAGGGGGCAGGATTCACCCCCTTCTGTCTGGCTCCACAGCCCATATTCTTGGCCACGGGACAACACAATGCAGTACAGCACTTTACAGTTTATACAACAGCTTTTAAGCAGCATCTCATGTGATCCCCACTACACCTGTGAGTCAAATGTTATTATTTCATCCTTTACAAATGTGGAAACCAAGGGTCAGAAGGGCACTGTGCCTTGCTGTGAGTCACACCAGCAGAAGCCATCAAGCTGAGTTCGGAACCCAGGCCGACATCAAGCCCGTGCTCCCCCAATCCTGTGCCTGTCTCCTCTCTCGGGGCTGACTGTCACCTTATCCTTAGTTAGAGGCAGTTGATCCCCAAGTTGTTGCAGAGCTGAGGCAGGGTCCCCGCAGAGGGAGGGGAGCAGCTGCAGGGTTGTCTTCATGTAGATGTGGCACCTTGCAGCTAAGGATGAGCTTTGGGGCAGGCAGGTGAAGGCCTGAGGTTGATGCTCGGAACCTGCAGGCCCGGGGGAAGCTGGCTCTACCCCTCCATTTCCACATCATGTTTAATGAATACTCACTGTGCGTCACATCACCAGACTTTGGGAATATAGTGCTTGGCAAAACAGACTATAGGAGAGGCACACGTCAGAGGATGCAAAAATAGCGTATAATTACAGACTGTGATAAGAACTTATGGGGAAAAGTGGAGGGTGCATTTGACTTGTCAGAGGAGCCAGGAGGCTTCCCCACGGAAGAGGCAATTGGACTGGAATCTCAAGGACAAGTGGTAGTGATCTAGGGGCACTGATGTCCAATCCAGGAGCTGAAGAAGGGTTTTAGGCAGGAGTGGGAGAAGATTTGTGTTTTGAAAAGGTCACTTGTGCCAGGCGTGGTGGTTCACGCCTATAATCCCAGCAGTTTGGGAGGCCAAGGCAGGTGGATCACTTGAGGTCAGGAGTTCGAGACCAACCTGGCAAATGTGATAAAACCCTGTCTCTACTAAAAATACAAAAAATTTAGCCAGATGTGGTGGCAGGCACCTGTAATCCCAGCTACTCGGGAGGCTGAGGCAGGAAAATCTCTTGAACCCAGGAGGCGGAAGTTGCAGTGAGAGATTGCACCACTGCACTCCAGCCTGGGAAACAAGAGCAAAACCCTTGTCAGAAAAGAAAAGTCACTTGGGCCACAAGCAGAAATGCATGGGGGCCAGATTAGGGGCCCCTCTGTGCTCCTATCCTGAAGGCAGCCAGGTGGGCAAGGAAGGAGGGGAAGAGGGAGGCAGGTGTCCTGGTTACACTTTCCAGCTCGGCATCAGTTGCTACAGTGATGCCATCTCATCCTCCTTCCACGGGTCATTTGACAGTTACATTTCCTCAGTGAGAAAAATAAGGCTCAGGGAAATGGGATGAACCAGCAAGATCAGGACAGAGCTGGGCTCAAACACCTCTTCCTCAAATGTCTAGCCATCTCCCCAGGCCATGTTTGTCAAATCAAGATGCCTCAGGGTCGCAGCACCGTGCTGCTTGTCCCATTGTGTGCTCTCATCGTATGTCATGAGCAGCTTAATGCCAGAATTATTTCAGCCTGAGAGAAAATAACCCTTTACATATATCATAGTGCAAACATACTTCATTCTTACACCTACCCTATGCAGGGGAGATAAACCATCTCCCCCATTTCACATAGAAGCCAAGTAAAGCTCAAGGTGGGATAGTGATGTAGCCAAGGGCACCCGGCTTCTAGTGAATGCAGGAGCTGGGATTCGAGCCCCAGCCTGCTGACTCACTGGGCCACACAGAGCTCCAGTAGCTCTGCTGACAGCTGCCACTCATTGGCAGGGGATGGGCCTCTTGTCTTCCACACAAGGGTGAGTGGTCCTGTTGCTGCTTGTCTGGGGTAGTGGGTGGGGCATCCTCTGCCACAGACAAAAGAGACGTCAGCTACTGTGATCTCCCCTAGGCACCTTCAGTGCCCCGTGGGCCGCGCTGGCCCACAGCCGCGAGCAGTACTGCCTGGCCTGGGAGGCCAAGTACCTGATGGAGCTCGGCAATGCCCTGGAGACCATCCTCAGTGGGCTTGCCAACATGGTGGCCCAGGAGGCCCTGAAGTACACAGTGTTGTCTGGTAAGCTTGCCCTTTGCCCCCCCCAACAACAGCGTCCTCACTGCCTTCATCCCACAGCGGTACCATAGTTTTGCATGCCCGCTGGGCACATGCCATGCTGGACCCTAGAAACACAGAGAGAGGTTAAGGCCGCATTCCTGTCTGGGAGAAGTTTATGATACCTATAGAGAGAAGACAGGTAAACAGCCAATCACATGATCTGTCAGTTAGCTATTGCTGCATGACAAGCCACCCCAAAACACCGTGGGATGTTTACTATAGTAGCTCAGGAGGCTGGAGTTGGTGGATCTTACCTGGGCCTGTGAGTCAGCCGATCGTCCACTGATCAATGCCAGCCTTGTCTGGGGCAACTCGGCTCTGCTCCATTTGTCTCTCATCCTCCTCCTGGGATGAGCGGGCTAGCCCACGTCAGTGATCGAAGCCCGAGAGGCTAGTCCTGATGCACAAGTCCATTTCAAGCCTCACATCTACTACTGTCTTTGACAAAAGCAAGTCACGTGACTGAGTCTAGAGGGGATGGGCAGGGCAGGGGGCCCCACTGCAGAGTTATGAGACAAAGTGGAAGGGTCCAGGGCATGGAGATGAATTGGGGCCATCTTTGGGATCTCACACATGACAAGGGCTTGAGCAGAAGGGATTAAGTCCGTCTATCAGAAATTCATGAGTTTCAGATTTTTTTGCTGTTTGGCATTTTGACAATACTCGGCAAGCTTGCAGGTCCCAGTTAGAGACTGCATGCATTCATTTGAGCATCGTTGGCCAGTCACTTCCCTAGCAGGACCCTAGGATGGGGGCCATTCCCTTCATCACTGCTGTCTCACCTCCCCAGGCATCGTGGCTGCCCTGACCTGGCCAGCCTCACTCCTCAGTGTCGCCAATGTCATCGACAACCCCTGGGGGGTGTGTCTCCATCGATCAGCAGAGGTTGGCAAGCACCTGGCCCACATCCTGCTCTCCCGGCAGCAGGTACTTGGGAATGGCTGTGCAGGGTGGCACAGGGCAAGAGGGGGAAGTCAGGGGCTGACTTGTGCACAGACATCAGCCTTAGAGGCAAGGCCCTTGGAGGCAACCCAGTGGTTTTGGGGAAGTGAACTCCAGTTCAAGTAATGAATGTGTCCTAGGATGAACAGTAAGAATTAAAGACTGTGCAGCTCTAGCAGGTATTTAGGTGAGGACTGAATAACAGGGGCATCTCCAGGTAGGAATAAGTCTGGGGGGGGACTCTGGAAGAAGCAAAAGTGGCTCCTGTGTATCAGCTCTTCATTCAAGAGTTTAGGTTAATCAGGCTCATTTGGGCAATGTTTCAGTGGAAATCTCTGACTCAGTTTGCAGTGAAGCCAGTAAAGTGAATGAGTCCACGTGTCTCAGCTGGTCACAAATGGAATTCCCACATGCTGGTGGCCTGGTGTTCCTTCCCAGAAAGAAGTATAAAGCTACTTTGTGAGGTCATCTTCGGTGGTCTAAATACCGTGTAAAATGGTTAGAAAGAGAAATCATTATAATACTTTTAAATTTTGAAGCTAGCAAAGATGTACTTACTAAGAGAATAAAACCATCCCCTTCAAAGTAAACTTGAGTGAATGGAGACAAAAGCTTGAGAAATAGTACCAGAAATGACTGCATTGTCAGGACTTGTTTTGGCTGCAAATGGGAGAAAACCCAGAATAACAGCGGCTTAAACAAGGTAGAAGTTTATTTTCCTGGAGAAGCCTAGCAAGGTTGTCTGATAGGCTGCCGTGGTGCAGAGGCCCAGGTTCCTGCTACCTTGTTGCTCTGTGGTCTTGACCTTGTATCCAAGACCGCATCATCTGAACTCCAAGGAGCAGGAGAAAGGAAGAACTGAAGAAGAAACAGCAAACCTTGCAACATTTCAGTTGATGTCTCGCTGGCCAGAGCCTAGTCACATGACGATTCCTTGCTGCCACAGCAGCTGGGAAATACAGTCCTTATTCTGAGTGACGATGAACCCAGCTGAAATTCAGTTACTATATATAGAAAAAAAGGGAGGATGAGGCCAGGTGTGGTGGCTCACACCTGTAATCCCAGCACTTCGGGAGGCCGAGGCGGGCGAATTGCCTGAGCTCAGGAGTTCGAGACTAGTCTGGGTAACATGGTGAAACCCTGTCTCTACTAAAATACAAAAAAAAATTAGCCAGGCGTGGCAGCGTGCACCTGTAGTCCCAGCTACTCGGGAGGCTGAGGCAGGAGAATTGCAAGAACCTGGGAGGTAGAGGTTGCAGCGAGCCGAGATCGAGCCACTGCACTCCAGCCTGGGCGACAGCATGACTCTGTCTAAAAAAAAAAAAGAAAAAGAAAAAGAGGTTGGATATTGAGGGATGACAACTAGCAGTTTCTGCCCTGCAGGTAAATTGCTTGAGAAAGTAACTTTGTTTGCCACCCCCTTCAAAATCCCTGTGTCTTTGTCAAAAGAAATAGAGAAGTCCTTTGTTAGGCTTGACTCTAAGGCAAAGGCCAAAGTGACATTGGCTTAGATAAGATAGAAGTTTGGGCCGGGCGCGGTGGCTCACGCCTGTAATCCCAGTACTGTGGGAGGCTGAGGCGGGCGGATCACAAGGTCAGGCGATCGAGACCACCCTGGCCAACGTGGTGAAACCCCGTCTCTACTAAAAATACAAAAATTAGCTGGGCGTGGTGGCGCGTGCCTGTAATCCCAGCTACTCAGGAGGCTGAGACAGGAGAATTGCTTGAACCCGGGAGGCGGAGGTTGCAGTGAACCGAGATCGTGCCACTGCACTCCAGTCTGGCGCCTGGAGACGGAGCAAGACTCTGTCTCAAAAAAAAAAAAAAAAAAAAAAAGAAGTTTGTTCTCCTCCAAATAACAGCCTGAGTGTCAGCATCTGGGGCCAGATGATGTGTTAGTTTCCTACTGCCACTGTAACAAATTACCACACATTTACCAGCTGAAAACAAATGTACTGTGTTATAGCTCTGGAGGTCAGAAGGCAAAAGTGCATGCCTCAGGGAGGCTCCCGTTTCCTTGCCTTTGCCAGCTTCCAAAGGCCCAGTTCCTTCACCGTCAAAGCCAGCAGTGTAACACTGAAATCCTTCTCTCTGTTTCCATCCTCACATCACCTACTATCTAACTGACTCCTGCCTCCCTCTTACAGGGACCCATGTGGTTACCCTGGCTCCTCCCAGATATTCCAGAATAATCTCCCATCTAAAGATCTGTAACTTAATCACATCTGCAAAAACCCTTTGTCAACCTGGTGGGAGAGGTGGTTCATGCGTATAATCCTAGCACTTTGGGAGGCCAAGGTGGGCAGATTGCTTGAGCCCAAGAGTTCGAGACCAGCCTGGGCAACAAAATAAACCCTGTCTCCACAAAAAAATGGAAGGTCTGCCTTCCAGATAGTCCCAGCTGTTTGGGAGGCTGAGTGGGAGGATCACTGGACTCCAGGAGGTGGAAGCTGCAATAAGCTGTGATCGCATCAGTGCACTCCAGCCTGGGTGACAGAGCAGGACCCTACCTCAAATAAATAACAAAGGCCCGGCCGGGCACAGTGGCTCATGCCTGTAATCCCAGCACTTTGGAAGGGCAAGGTGGGCGGATCACCTGAGGTCAGAAGTTTAAGACCAATCTGGCCAACATGGTGAAACCCTGTCTTGACTAAAAATATAAAAATCAGCTGGGCAAGGTGGTATACACCTGTAATCCCATCTACTCAAGAGGCTGAGGCATAAGAATCACTTGAACCTAGGAGGCAGAGGTTGCAGTGATCCCAGATCATGCCACTGCACTCCAGCCTGGGCAACAGTGAGACTCAGTCTCTAAATAAATAGGCCAGGTGCTGACTCATGCCTATAATCCCAGCACTTTGGGAGGCCAAGGTGGGTGGATCATTTGCGGTCAGGAGTTCAAGAACAGCTTGGCCAACATGGTAAAACCCCTCTACTAAAAATAAAAATAAAATAAAATTAGCTGAGTGTGGTGGCAGGCGCCTATAGTCCCCAGCTACTGGGGAGGCTGAGGCAGGAGACTTGCTTGAGCCCAGGAGGTGGAGGTTACAGAGAGTCAAGATCATGCCACTGCACTTCATTCAGCCTGGGCAACAGAGCAAGACTACATCTCAACAAACAAACAAACAAAAAGACCCTTTGCTATACAAGGCAACATTCACAGGTTCCAGGGATTAGGATGAAGACATCCGTGGGAGGGTGTCATTCTGTCTCCCACATGGGCAGCTTCATAATATTGGGAGCCCAGCTTCCTTCACTCTCGTGGCCTCTCGTCCTGAGCACTGGACTTCTCTCTCTCGCTCGCTCTTTTTTTTTTTTTTTTGAGACGGAGTCTTGCTCTGTCACCCAGCCTTGAGTACAGTAGTGTGATCTCAGCTCACTGCAACCTCCACCTCCCAGGTTCAAGCGATTCTCCTGACTCAGCCTCCCGAGTAGCTAGAACTGCAGGTGCCTGCCACCACGCCTGGCTAATTTTTGTATTTTTAATAGAGTCGAGTTTTCACCATGTTGGCCAGGCTGGTCTTGAACTCCTAGCCTCAAGTGATCCCAGCCTTGGCCTCCCAAAGTGCTGTGATTACAGGCATGAGCCACCACGCCCAGCCATGCTTCTCTCTTGTCCAAGACAGATCTTCCAGCGTTACGTGTGCGTTTCAGACAGTGGGAGGTAGAAAACTAGGGATGAGGAATATACCTAGAAGTCACAGCTTTTGCTTGCCTTCAGTCCCTTGGCTAAGCCTCAGCCCTGTGACCACCCCAAGCTACAGAGGAGTCAGGGAAACTTCATCTTTGGCTGGGTGGCTGCGTGCCCAGTCCAGCTCAGGAGTTCTATTACTAAAGGACAAAGGGAAGAACGGATGTCGGGCAGCGGCCAGCAGGGTTGACACAAAGCTCCTGCAGGATTCAAACTGTTTAACAGAGGATTTTCTAGTGTAGGAAGTGGAGTGGTGTGGGGGTGTGGAATACGTGTATTGGCATAAAACCAAGGAAAAGGGATAGAGTGGTAAAATCAGGCTGGGCCTCCACAACTCATCCACTCCCCTCCTCTCCTTCCATGTAAGCTTGTACCCAAATACCCCGAGATAAGTTTCATTTTCTTTAGAGTCTTCACATAATGAGTTGCCTTTTCTACAAGTCCTTGAGTCAGAAAATTCCTCTTTCCATCTGACTTACTACTTTATCTTGTCACTTAGAGCCAATATTTTGTGCCCCAGCTTCCTATCTAGAAACGGAACAGTTGTCCCCTGCTTGTCACTCTTTGCCTTTTTACCCCTCACACCCGGGGGTGCCTTCTGTCTAATCTCCCCAGCTCCAGAAGGGGTCCCGCAGCAATGCAGTCATTTGCCAGAAGGCAGATCAGTCCAAGGAAGTTGCTCTTGTAATTGACTAGTCCTGTCTCCTGGGACAGATGAGAGGGTGACTGGATAATGGTTTGAGATGAAAGGGAATTAACCCAGCCGGGGGCTGCCTGTTGGCCTTGGAGGAAGCCAATTCCAGCGGCAGGTGCAATCCTGCATAAATGAGGGTCCTGACTCTGCTGATTAAGACATCAGAGCTCAGGGACCGGAACAGCATATGCATGATTCATTAGATGGGAAGCAGGTGGTAAGGAATGTGCAAAGACTGCCCTCCTCAGGCCTGATGTTTTGCTAGAACTAGCTGTATTCCCTCCAGACACCTGTGTCCTTTTTTCCTTCAGGGCTGGCGACCTGTCACCTTGATCGGCTTCAGCCTGGGAGCCAGAGTCATCTACTTCTGTCTGCAGGAAATGGCTCAGGAGAAAGGTGAGCATGGATTATTGTCACAGATGGAAACCCTTCACAAGCTTGTTCCCTGGGACAGTTCTGGGCCAGGGACCATGAGCCTTGCAAAATGTGTTCCCAGTTCGTAGAAATAATAGTTAAATGTTAAAAATAGTTTAAAAATCAAGAAAAACAGTCATCAAACTGTTTGGAAAATGAGTTTTTGTACATAAATTAGAGTACATGCAAGATGGACTGTCCTGTGATAATGACACCGACTTGCGTTCTGATGCACTTTCTCAAGAGGGAATGAAGAGGACAGGAAGTTAAAAATCAAGGTGTCGGCATGCCCACGTTCCTGCTGAAGGCTCTAGGGGAGGATTCTCCTGTCTCTTCCAGCTTCTCGTGGCTGCAAGCAGTCCTTGGTGTTCCTTGGTTTGTAGACACGTCGCTCCAGTCTCTGCCTGTCCTCTTCTCTCATAAGGACAGAGTCATTGGATGTAGGGCCTACTCTCATCCAGGGTGATCCCATCTCAAGACTATTTACTTAATTATATCTGCAAAGACCCTTTTACCAGAGAAGGTCGCATTCACAGGTTCTGGGTGGACATATCTTCTGGGGGTTCACCATTCAACCAGACACAGACACCTTTGGGAGTGTGTCATGTCTCCAGTGCCATCCTTTCTATGAGAGGCAGTTAAAAAGCTTGAGGGCCGCTGCTCCTGGCCTTGGGTAGGTGAGGTCTCCAGGGCAGAATGCTGGTTTTGGACAGATGTGTCAGCAGGGTCTGCCTGGAAGGGGCTGGTTGGGGGGAGTGAGTTGCCGAGCCTGGGGCACTTGGAGTGGTTCACTGCTCCTGGGACATGGGCTCACCTCCTCTCAGTGGAACATGAGCAGGGGCAGGACTCTGAAGGCAAGAGAAGGAACTCAGAGAGAAACTGCTGAACCTGGGAGCAGAGGATGGATGGGAGAGAAGGGTTGGAGCTTAATATGGTTTGGCTGTGTCCTCACCCAGATCTCATCTTGAATTGTAGCTCCCAAATCCCCACATGTCATAGGAAAGACCCAGTGGGAGGTCACTGAATCATGGGGGCAGCTTTTCCCATGCTATTCCCATGATAGTGAATAAGTCTCATGAGATCTGATAGTTTTATAAAGGGCAGTTCCCCTGCACACACTCTTGCCTGCCACCATGTAAGACATGCCTTTGCTTCTCCTTTGCCTTCCACCATGATTGTTATTTGTTGCTGCAAAACAGCCTCTCCAAACACGGTGGCCCAAAGCAGCAATGACTGACCATTTCTCACAATTCCACGAGTTGACATGGCAGTTCTCCTTTCTTGCCTGGGCTTAGGCATACAGTTGTAGCCAGAGCTGGAACACCCGGAAGGTCCGGGTTGACCTCACTCGTGTATCTGGCCATCGGTGCTGACTGTCAGCCAGTGCAGACTCCTCCCTGTTCTCCAAATGTGCTTCTCCCAGGGAAGCCTTTGAAAAGTTGCCATCCTCTCTGCTGTCATCATTTTGCTTCTTTCCTTGTCATCTTTCCCTCCACCCTGGCAGCAAAGCATCTATCTGCCAGGCTCATTACCTAGAGAGATGTAGTCTTATTAATAGAACCGATTCTTCATTTAGAGGAGAAGGCATGTCTCTTCCTCCAGTTAGCATAAATGCTAAGTTCACATTGTTGGTACAGCCAAGCCTTTAATTCCCCTGCCAAGCAAATTGAATTAATTACCATTAATCATTTGGCTATGGTAACCGGAAGTTAAGTTGCCTATCAGCTGTCCACAGCATGTGAGGCTGGAAACTGGAAAGAGGGACGAGGGAGGCAGGTGGCCTCTTGGTGACAGGGCTGGTTAGTATGATACTGGGAAGTTCCTGCACTACAGCCTTTTGGGGGGATGGTTCCCAAAGCAGCTTCCTTCCAGCATCTTTCCTGCTTGCTGTTCACACCCCTGGATATCCTCATGGCCCACGGGTGAGAATTTGGGTTTTTGTATTAGGCAGACCTGGATTTGGCTCCCACCTTTGCCACTGACTGGCTGTGGGACCTTGGGCTGGTCATTTAGCCTCTCTGCACCTCCACTTCCTCAAAGGACATGGGCTTTGTACACTTATTGCAAAGGATCATGGGGGGATGACATAATGAATGTGAAAGTTCCTGGCCCCAGTTTGGGTACACTCAGTAAATGTCCTCTGAATTCCAACCTGAGGACCTGTTGTGCACAGGGAACCATGGTGAGTGTTGTGTAGATGTCAGAACTTATCATTTTGTGTCTGCTCTCCAGTCCCACATTGGACATGAACTCCAGGTGGGCAGGGTCTGCCTTGAGCCCCGCCACCTCATCAGTGCCCAGCACAGTGCCCAGGAAGATAGAGGAGCTGGACTTCGGGTGAGGGAATCAGGCACGTGCTGCTTGCCCATGAGCTAGTGCAGACCCACTGGGTGCCAGGCTCTGTTCTGACCACTTGCAAGTATGATCCCATTCCTTCCTCACTGCAGCCCTAGGAGGGAGGAACCGCCAGTCTCCCTGCTTCAGAAGAGAAAACTGAGGCTGAGAGGTGAAGCCACAAGAATCCTAAGTGCCAGAGCAAGGATTCAGGTCCAGGGAGTCTGGCTCTGGGGCCCTCACTCCTAACCACCGTGCTGTATTTGGCAGAGGGCAGCTGGACTAGGGCAGGGCCACCCAGAGGGTCGGACAGCACCGGCAAAGGTGGAGCTCTCAAGAGTGTCTAGAAATGGTGGCATCTGGTGTCTCTGCAGCCTACGTAAGAGGCCCCCCCAGGTGGGGGTGGTGGAAATGCTAACAGGTCAGGGTGGGAGCCTGGCATTGCGCCAGGCTAAGGAGTTGGAAACAACTGTTTCAAAGCTGGGGAAAAGGCTGAGGTCTTTAAACTGTGGAGTGAAAGAGTAACTGAGTGGACCCCGCCAAGGGGATACTGGTATGGGCATCTTACAGTTCACACACATGCACGCGTGCACAAACACACACACACACCTGCCCACATTCATACACGCATCTGCACACACTCACACTGCAGCAACTTAGCAGACCCCAAGGGCCTCTAACGCCCCCACCCTTCTCTAGACCTGTGCAGATGTCTCCGCATGACTCACAGGGCCCCACTCATGATCTGCCTTCAGCATCTTCCCCCGCCTCTCTCTGCCTCACATGCCCGACTCCAGCCGACCAAGCTCTATTTCCAGACAGTGTTTCCTCTTGGTCCGTCCTCTCCATCTCCTTTCTAGGTAATTCCTACTCATTTCTCAGGTCTCACTGTGTCTGGAGCTTTCCCTCCAATAATAATGATAAGATTAGTAATAGTAGCAGCAGTAGCTACAGCAGCACACACTACGTGGCACACTGTGTTTTCAGGCACCAGACACACTTCTAAGCTCATCTTATGTTTTATTTCATGGAGTCCTTCCAACAGCACTGTGAGGTCGGTACTGTTATCACATCCATTTTACAGAGGAGGAAAGAGACATGCCGAGCTTAGGGATTTGCCCGAATCACACAGCTAGGAGGTGGCAGAGCAGGCATTCTGGCTGGAGATCGTGTGGTCTTCACCCCTACGCTAGACTGTCTCTCCAAGCCACATTCCATTCTTCCCTGAACATCTTTCCCAGCGCTGGTCTGTCTCCCTGTTAGACCTCCCTGCTTGCTCGTCTGTCTGTCCAGTCCACTGGTAACTGTCACCTAGAGGCACACATCAGCACTAGGTGGCCGTTCTTTTCCCCAAACACATAACATACATGAGGCTCTTACATGGAAGGGATCGGGCACCCCTATTTTATAAATAGTTCCCCTGGGCAATTCTAGTATGCAGCCCAGCCCATAAACAGGGCAAAGGTGGCCAGGGGTCCTGTTTCTCCTTGTCACTGTATCCCGAGCCTATCACAGTGTCTGGCACATACGAGGTACTTGATGGACACATGACCCACGAGCCAAGTGGAGGAATCAATGCTGTGTGTCAGGGGCAGTGCCTGCCCTGCTCAGCCACACGTGTCCTCAGTGCTTGGCACAAATAATGACAAACATTTGAGAGTAGAAGGGAGTCCTTTTAACATGGGCACCACAGGTCTTCAACATTTTATTTAGAAAACTTTTTTTTTAAATTTTTTTTCTCTTGTTGCCCAGGCTGGAGTGCAGTGGCACGATCTCAGCTCACTGCAACCTCTGCCTCCCAGGTTTAAGCAATTCTCCTGCCTCAGCCTCCCGAGTAGCTGGGATTACAGGTGCCCACCACCACACCCAGCTCATTTTTTGTAGTTTTAGTAGAGATGCAGTTTCACCATGTTAGCCAGTCTGGTCTTGAACTCCTGACCTCAAGTTATCTGCCCGCCTCGGCCTCCCAAAGTGCTGGGATTACAGGCATGAGCCACCGCGCCTGGCCTGGGAAACCTCTATATTGACAGATGAGTAGGTAGTCCGCAAAACAGGAAAAGAAAAGAAAGAAAAAAAGAAAACCTCTACGTTTTAAAAGAAGTAGAAGTAACCAGGATCCAGAGCTTTCCAAATGACAAGGATTTGACAGGAATCTGACTCCAAGATGAACCCAGCGGACAAAAGTACAGCTGGCATTTGCCCCCTTTTGCCACCTTTAGAAGGAAGAATTTGGGCCCAGCAAACTCTAAACCCAGTCTTCACTTTTTTAAGGACATAGGGAGCTATGTTGTCCAGGCTGGTCTCAAACGCCTGGTCTCAAGTGATCCTCCTGCCTCAGCCTCCCACAGCACTGGGATTACAGGCATGAGCCACCACGCCTGGGCCCCATAGTCTTTATTATTAATCAGCCTGATCGTTTCCCCCTTATGTCATAACTTCCCATCCCTGTCTCATTCATCATCTAGACAGGAGGTGAGAAAGAACGCTGGTCATCCTCTGCCTTGACCTTGGTCAAGAACACATTAAAACCAGGTCCAGTGGCTCATGCCTGTAATCCCAGAACTTTTGGAGGCTGAGATGGGACAATTGCTTGCTTGAGCCCAGGTGTTCAGGACCAGCCTGGGCAACGTAATTCGCCTCTACAAAAAATTTTAAAATTAGCTAGGCATGGTGGCACATGCATGTAGTCCCAGCTACTTGGGAGGCTGAGGCAGGAGGACCACTTGAGCCCAGGAGATTAAGGATGCAGTGAGCCATGATCGTGCCACTGCACTCCAGCCTGGCGACAGAGTAAAAGCCACACTGAGAGGGGTCTGTCCCTTAGTTGGCCATGGTTTATGCCAAATGTGAGCAGCAGCTGTGCATACATTCATAGACATGTGGCCAGCTCTCTCTGTGGAACAGAAGGCAGCTCCTCCTGTGCAGGTGGGTGCACAGGCCCTGCTCAGTTTAAAACCCCCACTGCCCTCGTCGGCCTTCACAGCAACTTCAGGTGGAAGTGAGATCTCTCTCATGCTAAATATCAAAGCCATTTATATCCCCAGTTTTCCTTTTTCTTTCCAGAGAGTAAGGAAACTCCTGATGGTTCACAGAAGTGGGGGAGTTGTAAACAAAACACCACCCACCTGCAGAGGGGAACAGAAAGGTCCTGATCCCAAGAGCCAAGCACTGGAGTATGACCTCCCCCATTTGGGGGACCTGAGGCCAAGGAAGCTGGTGGGGACCAGAGCAGAGCCCTTCTTGCCAGTCTGCCTTAACCCACCCCACAAAGCACAAGGCGGAACAAATCAAAACAGGGACATAGGGACATACTTGTGATCACAAAAATACACTCACACTCGGGGCCTGGCCCAGGGTCAGGCACTTGCAGGACGCAGCAAGGTGCAAGCCTCTGCCGTCACAGATGATGGGTCACACGGCTCTTCCCCGCTGAGAAGCTGCCAGCTTAGTTGTGACAAGCATGTGAGCTGGAGTCAGGGCCTCTGGTTTGAATTCCAAACCCACCGTGAAGACAGTCACATAACCTCTCTGAACTCTGCTTATGTGAGACACAGCCAGCAATAATATCTACATCAGGTATTTTTTTAGGAAGATTGTGTTGTAGGCAATAGTGCATATAAATGCTGGCCTATAATGAGAGCCCAGAAATACTCACTGAGCATTGATCATTTCCTAGAAACTGTTAATAAATGGGAGTAGGCATGTAATATGATAGCAACACCTCACCCATGGATGGCATGGACCCTAGACCTAGTTGAGGAAAAATTGGCCTCCCCTAGGGTCAGGGCCTCCAGTTCCTGTTCCTTCCCATGGCCACATGGTCTCCTACCCTTTTCCTCAGCAATTCCCCTCCCAAGTCTTGCCTTCTATTACCAATGGGGCATGTTCACATCTCCAGATGGTTCACCATCTCCACATCTCCATCTGGAGATGGTCAAGATTGTCAATGAATTCTTCACCCTTTGCCCAGGGCTGCTGTTTCACATCTAATTCCTCCCAGCTCCACTGCCTGGTTTCAGGCAGCCCTGCTGTGTAACACCCAATTAATCTGCACACTGAGAAGACCCTCTTCTAATTGCAGGATAGCTGTCATTATCTGAGTTAAGGGATATAAAAGAGGAATTACTGTAATGCATTTGAATCCACTAATTGTTTTCTGGAGTCCCTTGAGGGCTAGTAAGGAAATGGAGCAGTAAATCCCACAGTCACCCAGAGCACATAATCCTTCAACCAGCCTCCCCCTCTCCACTGCCCCTAACATACTCGTCCCTCCTAACCCTCCTCCCCAGGAAAAACTGCCTGTAGAATTAACTGTCTTCACAGCTTCCTCTCCCTTTCGGGGTGATTCTGCAAACACCAGGGGTGGCTCCTCTAGGGATCGCCACCCTTCCCAAGGTGCCCCTTACAGCCTGGCCTGCCCTTCCCTTTAGCTCAGTGTGGTCAGCTTCCTTTCAAATGAGTGTTGAGACTGCAAGCCTCTTGAGGGCAGGGATTGTGTCTGACTCACTTCTCTGCCTCCCGTACCTGGAATAAAGCCAACAGAGAGTACATGCTCTATAAGTAAACAGAACTTGAAGTTGAATGTTATCAACATTCACAGTGTATCAGTCAGGACAGCCTGGGTTATGCTGTAGTGACAGACATCCCCAATATTGCAGAGTTGCGGTTCAGCGAAGGTTCATTTCTCACTCATGCTATCTGGGTAGCCAGGGGAACTCTGGTTGTTGTAGACACCAAGGTTGAGGGAGCTCCATATCAATGTCTGGTTCCTTAGTAGGAGACAGAGAATGTGGTGAGTTATGCACTGGCCCTTAAAGCACCTTCACCCATAAGTAACAAACGTAACTTTTACAAACATCTCATTGGCCAAAGCCAGGCATGGAGACATTCTTCACATAAAGGAGGGGCCAGTAAATGTCTTCCTATCAACGTGCTCAGAGACACAGAGCTAGAACTGTTTGGTAAACAGTATACAGCTTATTCCTTTTTTTCTCTCTTTGCTAAACATTTTTACTGACATTGTTTTGTTTAATGCTCACAGCAGCCCATGAAGTAGGCATGATTTGTTTGTTTGTGGTGTTTGTGTGTATGTGTATGGGTACATAGTAGGTGTATGTATTTATGGGATGTGTGGGATATTTCGATACAGGCATGCAATGCATAGTGATGACATCACGGAAAATGGGGTTTCCATCCTCAAGCTTTTACCCTTTGTGTTACAAACAATAAAATCATACACTTAGTTTTCGGGGTTTTTTTTTTTTTTTTTTGAGACAGTCTCCCTCTGTCACCCTGGCTGGAGTGCAGTGATGCCATCTCAGCCCCTGGGTTCAAGCAATTCTCATGCCTCAGCCTCTGGAGTAGCTGGGATTACAGATGCCCGCCACCACACCCAGCTAATTTTTTTATTTTTAGTAGAGACAGGGTTTCACCATGTTGGCCAGGCTGGTCTCGAACTCCAGACCTCAGGTGATCTGCCTGCCTCAGCCTCCCAAAATGGCGTGAGCCGCCACACCCAGCCTCTTTTAGTTATTTTTAAATGTACAATTAAATTACTGTTGGCTGGCCACCATGGCTCACACCTATAATCCCAGCACTTTGGGAGGCCAAGGTGGGCAGATCACTTGAGGCCAGGAGTTTGAGACCAGCCTGGGCAACATGGCAAAACCCTGTGTCTACTAAAAATACAAAAATTAGCCGGGCGTGGTGGCGTGTGCCTGTAATCCCCACTACTTGGGAGGCGGAGGCATGAGAATCACTTGAACCCAAGAGGTAGAGGTTGCAGTGAGCCGAGATTGGGCCACTGTACTCCAGCCTAGGCGACACAGCCAGACTCTGTCTCAAAAAATATCTATATATTATTGACTGTAGTCACTCTGTCGTGCTATCAAATACTAGGTCTTATTCACTCTTTCTAACTACTTGTACCTACTAACTATCCCCACAACTCATTCTTATACCCACTATGGGGCCTCATGGTTCCATAAGGATACCACTAAATGGCAGCTTCTATCTCCTGAACACATGCTAGAACTTCACGGTCAATCAGCAGCCAGAAGGCCTTAGTTGGATTCAGGCCTCTGTAACTAATCCTCAGCTAAGATCTCAGCCAAGGCACCATTATCACCCAGACTGTTTCCTTATCTGAAAAACGGGACCATTCCTTTCTTCCCCTGCTTTCTGTCACATTACTGCTCGGAGGACAAAAGTAAACCTTGATGGAAAGGCAGAGTGGGGCAGGCTCTGAGGGTGCTTGGGTGAGAGCCCCAGTGATGGATGGTGCCCGGGAGGCCAGGAGCTTAGCCAAGGGGCCTTCACGCAGACAGAGGTAGGATGGCGCCCAGCATATTACCCAGCAAAGCAACAGAGCCAAGGCCAGTACAGAGATCTGGGTCCAACCTGGCAGGAAGCAGGGCCCAGGCAGATCCGGGCCAAAGCTCTGGGCTCCTTGACAGCAGTTGGCCTCAGAACACGTCCAGTGCCCAGAGAGTGAGAGGAGATGACCTGGTGAAAATGCCTTGAAACTCAGAGCTGCGCATAAATGGGAATGACAAAATCATCATAGTCATTGCAATAGTAGCATAGCAATAGCCGCCCTCTGTGAAGGCCTGGCTCTCTGCCCAGTTCTTGCACAGTTTTACGTATCCCTTCCACGCTCATAATCACCCCATGGAGCCGGTAGCTCTGCCTCCAGTTTCAGATGAGAAGAGTGGATTTAGAGAAAGGTGGAGTAGCTCGCCCTAGAATGAGGATTTTTTTTTTATTGCATTTTAGATTTTGGGGTACATGTGAAGAACATGCAAGATTGTTGCATAGGTACACACATGGCAGTGTGATTTTCTGCCTTCCTCCCCCATCACCTATATCTGGCATTTCTCCCCATACTCTCTCTCCCCAACTCCCCACCCCGCGCTGTCCCTCCCTATTTCCCCCCCGACAGACCCCAGTGTGTGATGCTCCTCTCCCTGTGTCCATGTGTTCTCATTGTTCAACACCCGCCTATGAGTGAGAACATGCGGTGTTTGATTTTCTGTTCTCGTGTCAGTTTGATGATAGAATGAGGATTTTGACATATCTTTTTCCAACTCCAGAGCTCCTACTTAAAAACAAACAAAAAACACCTTTTATTTTAGGTTCAGGGGTACATATGCAGGTTTGTTATATAGGTAAACTCGTGTCACAGGAGTTTGTTGTACAGATTATTTCATCACCCAGGTACCTAAGTCTAGTACCCATAGTCACTTTTTCTGATTCTTTACCTCCTCTCATCTTCTCATCCTCTACCTTCAAGTAAGCACCAGTGTCTGTTGCTCTCCTCTGTGTTTATGAGTTACTATTATTTAGCTCCCACTTATAAATGCCAGCGTATGTGGTATTTGGTTTTCTGTACCTGCGTTAGTTTGCTAAGGATAATGGCTTCCAGTTCCAGCCATATTTCTGCAGAGAACATGATCTCATTCATTTTTATGGCTGCATAGTATTCCATGGTACATATGTACCACATTTTCTTTATCCAGTCTACCATAGATGGGCATTTAGGTTGATTCCATGTCTTTGCTCTTGTGAATAGTGCTGCAGTGAACATACAGATGCATGTATCTTTATGACATAATGATTTATATTCCTTTGGGTATATACCCTTTAATGGGATTAATGGGTTGAATAGTAGTTCTATTTTTAGCAGCACTCCTATTTTTTTTTTCTTACTTTATTTCATCCCCTCCTGGTTGGATGTTTTCAATCAAAGCAGTATCCCAGATGAGACCTTTTAAACAGAGAATTATCAAGATCAAATTCACTCCACTAGCTCGTATTTGTTAAGCGCCTACTGTGTGCTAAGCACTAGGCTAGGCTTTAGGGAGTTGACAGCTAATAGATATAGGACCAACCTCACAGAGCTTATGTGGAAAAAACTACCCTCCCAGAAACATGAGTTCAGGTCTGGCAGAGTGGTGTGGGGGATCAGCAGTGGTGCGTGTCAGTCATCCCATGGAGCACCTGGCACTTAGTAGGTGCTTGGTAAAGGGAACTTACTGCTGTTCCATACCAGGTTCAAGGCCAGCCCCCTGGGTGGCGCGGACATCCCTTTGTCTGCATGTCCTGTCCTAACGTAGAGACCATCATCTCTACCACTCCAAACCCGAGAGCACTTGGCTTAGGAAACAGGAGTCGCAGAAGCCGGCCCACCAGGACAAAGAGGCAGATGCTCGGCAAGGCTCCCAGCCTCCTCTGCTCCTCCCACGCCTCAGGCATTCAGTTTGGGTTTGCAGAAACCCATCCAGGGCTGAACCCCACTCTACCACGCGTCATCCTAGATATCCGTAAGGCGTCTGAGGAGATTTTCCCAACTGTTATTCAGATTCTCAGAGCAGTCCCCCCACGTGTTCAGATGTGCCCAGGTGGAGGGGGAAGGGCTAATTTCCCATGGGAATCCCTGGCTTTCTGGATGAGTATTTTGAATGCGTCGTATAGCTGAGGAATCGTCTCTTCAGACAGAAACAGGCCCAAATTCAACTGGCATTTACTGAGATTCCTACTACCTGCTTGTAAGATCAATTGGTTCCTTATCTTCATCCTCCTCCTTCTCCTCTGGCCAGGTCACAGTTATTGGTTTCTGCAAACCCAGACTGCCTGCCTAGAGGTGTGGAAGGAGCAGAGGAGGCTGGGAGCCTTGCTGAGCACTTTCTATGTGCCAGGCACAGCTAAACACTTCACATGCCTTATTTAATCCTCACAATAATCCTCTGAGGTTTTAATTATCCCCGTTTTACAGATGAGGAGACTAAGGCTTACAGAGGTGAAGTCACTAGTGCATGGTTACCGGACTAGCATGATGAAGCTGGAGTATGGATGTGCAGTGGCTGACCCGGCGCAATCTCAGCTCACTGCAACCTCCACCTCCCAGGTTTAAGCTAATCTCCTGCCTCAGCCTCCTGAGTACTTGGAACCACAGGTGCATGCCACCACACCCAGCTAATTTTTGTATTTTTAGCAGAGAGGGGCTTTCACCATATTGGCTAGGCTGGTCTGGAACTCCTGACCTCAAGTGATCTACCCACCTCAGCCTCCTAAAGTGCTAGGATTTAGGTGTGAGCCACCACATGCTGCTATTTTGTGTATAAAAGTAGAGATGGAGTTTTACCATTATTGGCCAGGCTGGTCTCGAACTCCTGACCTCATGATCCACCTGCCTCGGCCTCCCAAAGTGCTGGGATTACAGGCGTGAGCACCGTGGCTGGCCCTGTGTATTTTTTTTTTTTTTTTTTTTTTTTTTTTTTTTTGAGACAGTCTCGCTCTGTAGCCCAGGCTGGAGTGCAATGGTGATATCTCAGCTCACTGCAACCTCCACCTCCCGGGTTCAAGCGATTCTCCTGCCTCAGCCTCCCAAGTAGCTGGGATTACAGGTGCCTGCCACCACGATTGGCTAATTTTTGTATGTTTTTTAGTAGAGATGGGGTTTCACCATGTTGGTCAGGCTGGTCTAGAACTCCAGACCTCAAGTGATCTACCCACCTTGGCCTCCCAAAGTGCCCCGTGTTCTATTCATGACTCAGTCTCCAATCCTTACAGCCACCTAAGGTCAGGGTCACTGTCTCCATTTCACAGCTAAGGAAGCAGAGGCTCAGTGTGAGGCAAAGCGATTTACCTAGGTAGGTCTTTTGGATTTTTTTGGTTGCAAGTCAGAGATTACCATCAACTGCGCTTCCTAGAGTCACACCCAGAGCTCCCCTGGGTACAAGAAGGAAACCTGGGGGCTCAGGGCAATTCTTGTTTCCTCGAGTCTAGGCATCACATCCCTATACACCTGTTCTCACTGTCTAGAATTCTCCCCAGTCACCCACCTGTCCATACATGGAGCTGCTCGGACAGTCCTTCAGGCTACAGCTCAAAAATCCCCTCCTCCATGCTCCACGTGGCAGGAAGACTCAGGCTTGGAAACATGTATTGATAGAAAAGTTGCTTCTTGCAAAAAGGTGTAAACTGGTCAGATTTCAAAAGACCTGGCTCATCATATTAAACACACACAGAGACGCCAGGAACTTAAAGGGAAACATACACACACTCATGATCACCAAGGTTACTGAGTTTTCAGTAGTCTGTTCTTGGTGGGAAAAAAGCCATTTTCTCATGAAATCACTGAAGCCAGCCTCACGGGCCTGCAGTATCTTCAGACATCAGCATTCCACGCACTAGGGAGAAAGCTGTTCTCATTAAGAAATCAGCAGCTTATGGGAAATGTCCATTTATTTGGGGCACAAGACTAGACAAGATGACCCTATTATTTTTGCATTATCTCAGAGAACGAAGTGGGGATCTGCTTTTGGTGTGGGCACTTATCACAGCAGGATGGGACATACATGGCACTGCTGATGGCAATGGTCTTGTTAACTCTGATCCTTACAGCATCCTTGTGAGGTATTATTCAGCCTTTATTTATGTATTTATTTATTTAGAGATGGAGTCTTGGTCTGTCACCCAGGCTGGAGTGCAGTGGCACAATCTCGGCTCACTGCAACCTCCACCTCCCGGGTTCAAGCAATTCTCTGCCTCAGCCTTCTGAGTAGCTGGAATTACAGGCATCTGCCTCCACGCCTGGCTAATTTTTTGTATTTTTAGTAGAGACGGGCTTTCACCATCTTAGCCAGGCTGGTCTTGAACTCTTGACCTCGTGATCCACTCACCTCGGCCTCCTGAAGTGCTGGGATTACAGGCATGAGCCACTGTACCCAGCCTATTCAGCCCATTTTACACAGATATAAGGAGAATCACAGATATAAGGAGACTGAGACTCAGAGAGCTGAAGGGATTTGCCCAGAGTCAGAGCAGGAAGGTGGTCGAGCCGGGCTTCACACCCAGAGCCATCACCCACACCTGTCATGGCACTGTGTCCAGCTACCTCCCTGAACCCTCTCGGTGCTTTGCCCATCTTCGTTTCCAGGCTCACCATGTTGGGTTACGATGCATCTGCCTGCAGGTCTGTCTCCCCCTGCTTGAATGTGGCCGGCTTAAAGGGAAAACACACACTCACGATCACCAGGCACTGTCTGTTTTGTCCCCTCTGTATCACCAGCTCCTGGCTCAGGCCTTGGCATGTAGAGGTGCCCAGTACACGTTAGGAGCTGATTCACTCATAAGGGACATGAAGGCAGCCATGAAGTTTGCCGTGAATGCTGCTTGCACAGGACCATGCTCGAAGGCTCGAACTGCCTTGGCAAAGTGGACTCCCCAGCCCCCAAGGCCTGGGCCAGCTGTTTGATCTATTGCCCAAACTTCGCAGTGACTGAGCTGTGCTCAGCCCGCTTCGTTCCAGACTGTCCATCAAGCTTGATCGGCTGGCACACACACAGCCTGTGCAATGATTCTGCCCACTTGAAACCAAGACAAAAGATGCACCTGCCAAATGGTTGTGCCTTTGGGCAGAAAACCAGCATAGTCAGAATTCCCAGCAATGAACAGCCCCCCCCTCCAGCAACAGTCCATGTCTCAGCCTAAGGCATGAATTTGCTTTGAGAATGACTGACCCCCTGACCAAGGGTATTTCTGGCCCCAGCACATGGCAGAGGCAGGGAAGTGGTGCCTGCTGCCAGGAACAGCCAGCATCTGAGCAGTCACCTCAGGACTCTGGGCCCTGATCACAAGGGGGCATTCATCTTTTCTATATATTTGCTTTTTAAAGTCTTTAAAAAATTAAGTAGGTGGAAAGCAAATTCAATTCCAACTGACTCACAGTAGCTGGCTGAGCCAAGAAATGGCCACAGGAAATCAATTGCCGCTTCAGGTTATTCATATATTTATTCTCCTCTGCATCCAAAAGGCTTTGAAGGGAATTAACTCAACAGATTACATATTGCCTGTGCCCCATGGCCCTGTCCATGAGATTGGCAAGACACTCAGCTGAGCCAGCCTGCCTGCAGGTGTCTTCATTCAGCAGCATAGAGCCTGAATGAAGGCTCATTCTCTCCTGAAGAAGGCGCTGCTAGAACATCTCAGGGCCAGTATGCTGAGCATCATTTCATTCTTCGTCCCATGAACATGAGACTGTGGACTCCTAGACTCAGGGTTCCAACAGACGTTTGAAATCATCTGGTTCAAACAAACCTCCACACTGTGCAGGATCCCTTTGACATCGTCCATCTGTCTACTACCTCTGCTTAGTTGCTTCTAGTAACAGGAAACTTACTGCTCTGCCAAGGGTAATAAGTCACGAATTCAGAGGACTGATCAGTTTCATCTGAGAGTCGAGTTGCTCCTAAATTGTGAGACATGAGATCCTGCCCAGAGAATCTGTTAAGGTTACTGGTGTTTGAATGTGCAGAGAGATGAGGCATGTCCAGGGAGGCCGTTGGCCTCTCAGATAGAGTCCCAAGGGTAGAAGTACCTGGAGGATCAGCATGTCTCCAGGTTTGGTCCTGGACTTTTCCAAAACGTGTGTGTGTGTGTGTGTGCGCGCGCACATGTGTACATGTTTTGTTTGGTTTGGTTTCGTTTTGTTTGGTACAGGGTCTCCCTCTGTCACCCAGGCTGGACTGCAGTGGCACAATTTCAGCTCACTGCAACCTCCGTCCCTGGGCTCAAGCAATTCTCCCACCTCAGCTTCCCAAGTAGCTGGGACTACAGGCACTTGCCACCGTGCCTGGCTCATTTTTGCATTTTTTGTAGAGACAGTGTTTTGCCACGTTGCCCAGACTGGTCTCGAACTCCTGAGCTCAAGCGATCCACTTGCCTTGGCCTCCCAAAGTGCTAGGATTACAGGCATGAGCCACTGCGCCCAGCCACTAAATATAATTTTATCTATTTTGCACCCAGAGCTGAGCAGTCCCATTAAGAAAACTCACAGGAGACAGTGTTGAACACTGAAGGCTGCTTCCTCAAGGTCCACCAGTAACTGCCACTCTCAAGCAGATGGAGCACGTGTCCACACTCGCTGCCTAAGCTCTAGGGAAACAAATTCTCTGCCCAAGTTTCTGTGGTGAGCACAGGTGTATGGAGAGAATGGTCTGCAGGAGTATATTTTTCCTGGCCCCCACAGTGGGCCCTGATGGCTGTCTGAGTCTCAGAAGGAGATCCCCCTCTCTGGGGACCATTCTCAGTTTCCTTCCCTCCCAGGCCTCCCCTTCAGTCAGAACTTTGCATAAACAGGTCCCATATATGAGTCTCAGTCCATAACAACAACAGAAGAATCCAGACCCTCTGCAGCAAAGGAACATTCCTCTGAGGTTGGAAGGAATTCCAACTGGAGAAGAAAACACCCCCAAAGTCTCATTAACTTACGTGTTAATTGATCACGTCAGTTCGGATGGACATGGTAGCTCACACCTGTAACCCCTGCACTCTGGGAGGCATGTGGGTGGATCACCTGAGGTCAGGAGTTCGAGACCAGCCTGGCCAACATGGCGAAACCCCATTTCTACTAAAAATACAAAAATTAGCCAGGCATGGTGGCTCATGCCTGTAATCCTAGCAACTCGGAAGGCTGAGGTAGGAGAATTGCTTCAACCCAGGAGACAGAGGTTGCAGTGAGCCAGGACTGTGCCGCTGCACTCTAGCCTGGGCAACAGAGTGAGACTCTGTCTCAAAAAACAAAACAAAACAAAACAAAATCATCTCAGTTCCCAGGACTATGTAGTGGAAACTGGTTTTTTTTTCCTTGTATCTAAGATTCCCTGATTGTCAGTGCTGTCAAAACTTGCTCTTTTAGAAAATTGCCAAGCCCAATTTTTGCAGAGCAGGAGATACAAATGTTTCTGCCTATGGGTCAGTGCATATGCAGGACCTGTGCTTTAATGACAGACCCTGAGTTTTAGGGACCCTGTCTTTGCCACCCCACCACAGGGTGTTCGTGTGTGAACTCTGACCTTCCAGGTTTCTACTAGGCCTTCATTGTTCTTCATTTTTCTATCTTTTGTTGACTCATTTCCTTAGACACCCATTTATTTATTTATGCAAAGCCACATTATTTTTCCCCAAAAGATTTTCAGGCATTTTGGGAAATATAACCACTGAACCAACAACTTATGGGCAAATATAAAACATCAGGACCCAGAAAAACAGAAATACGAACAGGAGCTCTAAGCCCATTGGGAAGATTCAGTACAAGGGGGGCAGACCCGGAGCAGAAGGCACTTGGACCCTGCAGCCAGGCCTGGATCAGAATTCCAGCTCCGCCACTTACCAGCTGAGCAAACAAACCCCATGTGCTGAGTCTCTATGCCTCAGTCCTCTCACCTGAGAAATGGGTCTAGTAATACTTTCTTCATAGGACAATTAAAAGGATTAAGTGGAGCCGGGCGTGGTGGCTCACGCACTTAATCCCAGCACTTTGGAAGGCTGAGGAGGACTGCTTGAGGTCAGAAGTTGGAGGCCCCATGGCCAACATAGTAAGACCCCTGTCTCTATTAAATAAATAAATAAAATTTAAAAATGTAAGCAGGGCCATATGTAGTGGTTCATGCTTGTAACCCCAGAGCCTTGGGAGGCCAAGGCAGGAGCATTGGTCACTTGAGCCTAGGAGTGTGAGACCAGCCTGGACAACAAGACACCATTCCATCTCTACCAAAAAAAAGAAAAAGATTTTTTTGGGTTTTTTTTGTTTGTTTGTTTTTTTGAGAAGGAGTCTCACTCTGTCACCTAGGCTGGAGTGCAGTGGCGTGATATCAGCTCACTGCAACCTCCGCCTCCTGGGTTCAAACAATTCTCCTGCCTCAGCCTCCCAAGTAGCTGGGAATATAGGTGCCTGCCACCACATCCAGCTAATTTGGTATTTTTAGTAGGGACGGGCTTTCACCATGTTGGCCAGGCTGGTCTCAAACTCCTGACCTCAAGTGATCCGTCCACCTCAGCCTCCCAAAGTGCTGGGATTAGAGGCGTGAGCCACTTTGCCCAGCCAAAAAGAATTATTTTTAATTAGCCAGACATGGTGGTGTACATCTGTAGTCCCAGCTACCTGGGAGGCTGAGTCCAGAGGACCAGTTGAGCCCAGGAGCTCAAGATTGCAGCAAGCTATGATCACACCACTGCACTCCAGCCCGGGTGACAGAGGGAGACCCTGTCTCTAAGTAAATAAATACGTAAATAAAGCACTTAGCAGAATGGCTCACAAGTAATAGGCATCCAGTAGCCACTATTTTATTACTGTTGTTACTGTATTTATCTGTTATTATCCAGTGCTGTAACTGAGCTACTAGCTTCTCAGCAATCAAAGCAAAAACAGAAAAAGTTGACTGTGTATTTCTCCTGTCTGTGAGGGGATGTAGCGATGCCAGCTGTACCTGTAGTGAGTGCAGCCTCTCCTTTTGAGAACTGAACTCAGGTTCAGACGTAATTAGCCAGTGGAGCCTTGGATGTCTCTGCCTTTGGCTAGCTGGAAAGGTCAGGGCTGGAGTGTTCAAACCTGGACTGTGAGGAGAATGTCATGGTTGGCAATGATCTTTATATGGTGCCTGCCTGATTGAACAGAGATGTGTCACGAAGGCTGCGGCGGGGGACTTCTTCAGAACCCAGATGGGAGCTAATCATCTCTTCCACTTCGATGAGCACGAGGGTACTTGGAAGTTGGAATTAGATGGCGAGTCTCAAGTTGGATTTTCATTTGAGTGGTTTTACATGAAGTATATTTAGCAGTTACTTCATGGGATTGTTGTTGTATACCTGGATCACAGGCTCAGGGAGAAATGGGAAGCATGGTTTTTAGTTAGTGCCGCCGCCTTCCTTGGCAGAAATTTAATGGAGAACACCTGCTCCTCTCCAAAATAAAAAACACAACAGGGAGCTGGGGTGTATTAAGCACCTATTGTGTGCCAGACAGGAACAGAGTCCGTCTCATTCTTCCCAGTCACCTTGGGAGGTGTGGGCATTATTACACTGGCAAACAGGTGTTGCATTTTCTCTCTCTCTCCTTTTTTTTTCTTTAAAGACAGGGTCTCATTCTGTCACCCAGGCTGGAGTGCAGTGGCACCATCATAGCTCATTGCAGTCTTGAACTCCTGGGCTCAAACGCCTCCCACGGCAGCCTCCCAAATAGCTGGGAATACAGGCACATGCCACCACACAAGGCTAATTTGTTTTTTAACGTCCCGTTTTCCTGTGTTTCAGCATTTTTTTAACATCTTTTTTTCTTCACATGGCTAATTTTTTAGTTTTTTGTAGAGCTAGGGCCTTGCTACGTTGCCTTGGCTAATCTCAAACTCCTGACCTCAAGCGATCCTCCCACCTCGACCTCCCAAAGTGCTGGGATAACAGGTATGAGACACTGCCCCTGGCTTCATTTTCCATTTTTATTATTTATTTATTTATTTATTTTTATTTTATGTTTTTGGAGACGGAGTCTCACTCTGTCACCCAGGCCGGAGTGCAGTGGTATGATCTTGGCTCACTGCAACCTCTGCCTCCCAAGTTCAAGCGATTCTCCTGCCTCAGCCTCCCGAGTAGCTGGGATTGCAGGTGCCCACCACCACACCTGGCTAATTTTTTTTGTATTTTTAGTAGAGACGGGGTTTCACCATGTTGGCCAGGCTAGTTTCCAACTTCTGACCTCAGGTGATCCGCCCGCCTTGGCCTCCCAAAGTGCTGGGATTATAGGCATGAGCCACCATGCCTAGCCCATTTTCTATTTTTTTTTATTTATTTCTTTTTTTTTTTTTAAGATGGGGTTTCACCATGATGGCCAGGCTGGTCTTGAACTCCTGACCTCAGGTGATCCACCCTCCTCGGCCTCCCAAAGTGCTGGGATTACAGGCCTGAGCCACCGCGCCCAGCCCTGGATTCCTCTTTTCTCGCCCACTTAGCTTCCTCAAGGCTGGCGGCTCCAGCGTGGATGCCCAGAGGCAGGACCTCCATGAATAGCTGCTGAACTGCACCAAGAGAAGGAGGAAGTACGCTTTTCAGGTCGGGCCCTCTGAAGTAGTGTCTCATCCATCCTCACAGCCAGCCTGGAGGGAGGTACACCAGAATGGTCCCTGTTTTTCAAAAGAACAGGCGCAGGGAGCCCAGGAGATTTCTTCATGGTCACACAGCTTGTAAGTGATTGAACCAAGGATGGGCTCCTATCTCTGACACCAACACCGGGGTTCTTCTACTGACCCTATATCTGTCCCTTTAATTTAAAAAAAATTTTTTTTTAATAAAACATAGGAAAGAGGTCTCACCATGTTGCCCAGGCTGGTCTCAAACTCCTGTGCTCAAGCAGTCCTCCTTCCTCAGCCTCCCATAATGCTGTGGTTTCAGGCATGAGCCATTGCACCCAGCCTGTCCCTTAAATTTTCTAGCTGAGTGTTTACCCAAATGGCCCTGCCCTCCAGGCTAAGCCCAGAGTCCCACACTCCTGGCTCCATCTCGGGGACTCCAGGGAGGCGTGGGCACTCTAGGATGTGATCAGCCCCGCTCCCAGGGTGCTCCCTCCCTCTCTAATGGAAATGGCATTGCACGAAACTCCTGGGGAAGGGCCCTGCCCTAGAGATGCCTGGGGCTTACGTGGTAGCCACAGCACCACCTGGTGGCAGCCCTCTGGGGCTCATGCTTCACCCCAAGCCCAGCCCACCGGGAGTTTCCAGAGGGCGCTTGCTGGGGAGGGTTACCAACTGCCTTTCCTTCAGGACTTGTGCTCCTATATCCTAAGAAATTTTCATGTCACCAATTATATCCTTCTTGTTTTCATTTGACTGGATAAGCATTTATTAGGCACCAAAGATACAAAGAGGGGGAAGGAACTAATATTTATCAAATATTCGCTGTGACAGGTGATTCTAGACATCATCTCCCGGAACCTTCCCAAGGAAAACCAATCTGTAAAAAAAACTTTTTATTTAGCCATGCCTGATAACCTACGCCTGTAATCCCAGCTATCTGGGAGGTGGAGGTGGGAGGATCACTTGAACCCAGGAGTTCAAGGCTGCATTGAGCTATGATTGTGCCACTGTACTCCAGCCTAGGTTATACAGTGAGACCCTGCCTCTACCATGAATACATAAATAATTTGTTTTGAGACAGGATCTCATTCTGTCACCCAGGATGGAGTACAGTGACACAAACACCACTCTCTGCAGCTTCGACCCTTCTGGGCTCAAGTGATCCTCCCACCTCAGCACCCAAGTAGCTGGGACTATAGGTGTGCCTGGCCAATTTTTTAAAATTTTTGTAGAGGTGGGGTCTTTCTACATTGCCCAGGCTGGTCTCAAGTTCCTGGCTCAAGTGATCCTGCCACCTCGGCCTCCAAAAGTGTTGGGGTTACATGCATGAGCCACTGCACCTGGCCATACTTTTTATTTTTTATTTATTTATTTTTCTTGTCACCCAGGCTGGAATGCAGTGGTGTGATCTCGGCTCACTGCTCCACCTCCCGGGTTCCAGAGATTCTCTTGCCTCAGCCTCCCAAGTAGCTGGGATTACAGGCACCTGCCACCACGCCCAGCTAATTTTTGTATTTTTAGTAGAGACGGGGTTTCACCATGTTGGCCAGGCTGGTCCTGAACTCCTGACCTTAGGTGATCCGCCCACCTCGGTCTCCCAAAATGCTGGGATTACAGATGTGAGCCACCTGCCTGGCCTAAATGATTTTTTAAGAGAAAACACTAGAGCCCAGAAAATTAAAAAAAAAAAAAAGAAAAGAAAAGAAAACTGCTCTGGAGAAAATAGGTCCTCAATCTAGGCCACACAGATTCCCATATATGAGCAGATGTAAAGCTGAGTTTTCAATCCAGTCTTATAAAACCACCATGAAGAAAGGTTGCAGAAACAACAAAACCAGAATTAGACCCTTAGTGCCCAGCAGAATGGTCTGAAGAAGCCCTGCCCACCCCCTAAGTATGTTACAGTTTTTAAAGATATAAATTAAAACTTTGAAAATAAGTGGAAGGAACGAGACATTGAAAAATAGGGGAGATCTGATAATAAATCAAAGGTAACTTTTAGAAATAAAAAAATAGTCATTGCAATGAATACCGGATAAATTAAAGTGGGTTAGACAAAACTAAAGAGAAAAAATAATGAACTGGCTGGGCGTGGTGCCTCGCACCTGTAATCCCAGCACTTTGGGAGGCTAATGTGGGCAGATCAGTTGAGGCCAGGAGTTTGAGACCACCCTGACCAACATGGTAAAAACTCATTTCAACTAAAAATACAAAAATTAGTTGGATGTGGTGGTGCATGCCTGTAATCCCAGCTACTTGGGAGGCTGAGGCACAAGAATCACTTGAACCTGGGAGGTGGAGGTTGCAATGAGCTGAGATCACACCACTGCACTCCAGTCTGGGGTGACAGAGAGAGACTCTCTCAAAAACAATAACAATAATAATAATGATAGTGAACTGGGAGATTGATTTGAAGAGAATCAACCACAATGCATCATGGAGAGATAAAGAGATAGAAAACAGGAAATAAATTAAGGTTTGATATTTGCTTATAGAAATCCAAAAAATAAAAAAAAGAGAGAATAGGGGAGAGAGATAATTTATTGGCTGAGAATTTTTCAGAATTAATCTCTGAGCTTCAAAGAGCATGGGTTTTTTCTTTTCTTTTCTTGTCTTTTCTTTTCTTTTCTAAGAGATAGGGTTGGCCAGGTGCAGTGGCTCATGCCTATAATCCCAGCATTTTGGAAGGCTGAGGCGGGCACATTCATGAGGTCAGGAGATCAAGACCATCCTGGCCAACATGGTGAGACCCCATCTCTACTAAAATACAAAAAATTAGCTGGGCGTGGTGGCACACGACTGTAGTCCCAGCTACTCAGGAGGCTGAGGCAGGAGAATCGCTTGAACCCAGGAGGTGGAGGTTGCAGTGAGCTGAGATCGTGCCACAGCACTCCAGCCTGGGCAACAAGAGGAAACTGTCTCAAACAAAAAGAGACAGGGTTTCACTCCATCACCCAGGCTGGAGTGTAGTGGCACAACCATAGCTCACTACAGCCTGAACTCCTGGGCTCAAGCCATCCTGCTGCCTCAACCTCCTGTGTAGCTGAGACCGCTGGCACACACCGCCATGCCCACCTTGATCTTGCCTAAAGGATTCTACCTGGGCTCACTCCTCCAGTTCTTTATGCAGATCCTGCCTTAACCCAGGACTCCCAAAACCACATCCCCCAAAACCAGCCACTTGCCAACAGCCTGGCATCATTCCTAGTGTTCTCCCCCACCCCTTCCCCTTCTCCCTGGATGAGAATTTGAAGAAAGATTCATGCTGCACTAGTGTCTTCAGGGATTTAACCTGGTGCCTATTGCAGGTGAGCTAGCAGTATGTTGCAGTGTTTCAGACATATTGTAAACATCTGTGGTAGAGTGATGGCAAAATGCCCATAATTCCCCTCCCCCTGCCTGTATCCACACATTTTATAGTGTGACCTTGAACCCCTCCCATCAAGAAGTGTAGTCTATTTCCCCACCCCTCGAATCTGGGCTGGCCTTGGCCCATAGAAGGCACAGGAAATTGCATCATGCCATTTTTTTTTTTTTGAGACAGAGCCTCGCTCTGTCACCAGGCTGGAGTGAAGTGGCGCAGTCTCGGCTCACTGAAACCTCCACTTCCCGGGTTCAAGCAATCCTCCTGCCTCAGCCTCCTGAGTAGCTGGGATTACAGGCATGAGCCACCATGCCCAGCTAGTTTTTGTATTTTTAGTAGAGACGGGGTTTCACCATGTTGGTCAGGCTGGTATCAAACCTCATGATCCACCTACCTCGGCCACCCAAAACATGGGGATTACAGGTGTGAGCCACCACACCCAGCCCATATCATGCTATTTTCAAACCTAGGCCTCAGAAGGCCTTCCACGTGAATTCCCACTCTCTTCTAGAGCCTCACCACAAGAATGGGTCCAGGTTAGCTCCTGGGGGGATGAGCAAAGCTGGGTCATCCCAGCCAGCCTCAGCCTACCCGCCAGCTGGCTACAGACACATGAGTGCACCCAGTGGGGATCAGCCATGCCTGGATGATTTTAGCAGAGCTGCCCAGCCAATTTGTAGGCTCATGGGAAATAATCACAGATTATTTTAAGCCCCTGAGTTCTGGGATGGTTTGTTATACAGCGATAGCTAACTGACAGAAGACATACAGCCTTCTATGTCCCTATGTCACATTTTGGTAATTCTTGCCATATTTGAAACCTTTTCATTATTACCTGTGCTCACTTTGCGCCTCTGTGACATATTTGGTAATTCTCACGATATTTCAACCCTTTTAATTATTATTATTTTGGGGAGGCGGAGTCTCACTCTGTTGCCCAGGCTGGAGTGCAGTGGTGCAGTCTCCCCGGCTCACTGCAACCTCTACCTCCCGGATTCACGTGATTCCCCTGCCTCAGCCTCCTGAGTAGCTGGGATTACAGGCATGCGCCACCACACTTGGCTAATTTCTTTGTATTTTTAGTAGAGACAGGGTTTCACTATGTTAGCCAGGCTGGTCTCAAACTCCTGACCTCGTGATCCTCCCACCTCGGCCTTCCAAAGCACTGAGATTACAGGCATGAGCCACAATGCTTGGCCAACCCTTTTTATTATTATTGTGTCTGTTATGATGATCAGTGATCTTTGATGTCAATCTTATAATTGTTTTGGGGTACCACAAACATCATCCATCTAAGACAGTGAACCCACTAAATGGTGTGTGTGTTCTGATAATCTACCAACTGGCTGTTCCCCACCTCTCTCCCCTCTCCTCCAGCCTTCCTATTCCCTGAGACTCAGCAGTATGGAAATTGGGCCAATTAACAACCCTACATGATGGATGGCTGGGCCGGGTGGCTCATGCCTATAATCCCAGCACTTTGGGAGGCACAGGCCCACATGGTAAAAGCCCATCTCTACCAAAAAAATAGCGAAAACTTAGCCCAGCATGGTGGTGTGTGTCTGTAATCCAGCTTCTCGGGAGGCTGAGGTGGGAGAATCACTTGAGTCCGGGAGGTTGAGGCTGCAGTGAACCGTGATTGCGCCATTGCACTCCAGCCTGGGTGACAGAGCGAGACCCTGTCTGAAAAATGAATAAATAAATGTCCCTTCAGTGACCTCTAAGTTCTCAAATGAAAGGAAGCAATGCAGATTTCTCACTTTAAATCAAAAGCTAGAAATGATTAAGCTGAGGAAGGAAGGCATGTTGAAAGCACGGCAAACCAAAAGCCAGGCCTTTTGCATCAGACAGCCAAATTGTGAATGCAAAGAAAAGCTTCTTGAAGGAAATTAAAAATGCTGCTCCAGTGATCACAGAGTGTGGGAAAAATAGCACCGACAGACTTAGTTGAAGTAGGGTTGCCACAAACCTTCAATTTGTGAAACACATGCTATCTATGAAGTGCAGTAAAGCAAACCGCAATGAAATGAGGCATGCCTGGTACATGTATAATGAAACTTCTTGTTCTATACTGGCTCACCGCCTGCAGCTTACCAGCAGCTATATTTCTCTAAGTTCCATTGTTAATTCAAACTCATCTTTCTGTGGGAAAATTGAGTTCCCGTAGCAGGATGTGGGCCAATTGCCTAACTCTGCATCAAAAACTAGAAAGGTGTCATATTGGCCGGGCGCAGTGGCTCATGCCTGCAATCCCAGCACTTTGGGAGGCAAGGCAGACGGATCACGAGGTCAGGAGTTCAAGACCAGCCTGGCCAACATAGTGAAACCCCAGCTCTGCTAAAAATACAAAAAAATTAGTCGGGCGTGTTGGTGGGCTCCTGCAATCCCAGCTACTTGGGAGGCTGAGGCAGGAGAATGCTTGAACCTGGGAGGCAGAGGTTGAAGTGAGCCAAGATCGTGCCTCTGCACTCCAGCCTGGGCAACAGTGCGAGACTCCATCTCAAAAAAAAAAAAGTGTCATGTCTCACATGACCCCTGTTCTTTTCATAGCAATATCTGTTCACCCACCTCTGCTTTGGCACATGTGCTAGAGATTACCAAAGCAAAAGGCCACATGCCCTTGGCCTGGTCTATACATCGGGACATTAATCTTTTAGCAAATTCTGGCCTGCTAGTGTATCTGTTGAATCAACAAAGTCGGAAATGTTCATCTTCACAGGTGTGTGTGTGTTCTGACTTTCATACACAATTCTGAAAGATGTCAGTTGTCAGAAGACATATATTTTGGTTGGAGGTTTTATTTGATTGCAAAGGGAAGTGGAACAGGAGAGTAGGAGGGAATATGTAGGAATAACCAAATTACCATGCCACTTATTCACTATGTGGCCTTGGACAAATTACTTGGCGTCTCTGAGGCTAGGCTTCCCATCATTAAATGGAAGTAGTCATGCTCAGGCCCTGGGATCATTGTGAGGAGTAAAGGAAATAATTGATGTATGAAGCACTTAGTCCAAGCCTAGCCTGAAGTAAGCTGAGATGATGATAGTAGGAGGAGGAGGACGAGGATTAAGAAATGGAATTCCAGCTGGGTGTGGTGGAATCCCAGCACTTGGGGAGGCTGAGGCAGGCAGATTGCTTGAGCTCAGAAGTTCGAGACCAGCCTGGGCAACACAGTGAGATCCTATCTCTACTAAAAATCCAAAAAAAAAAAAACAACTGGGGTATGGTGACACACACCTGTAGTCCCAGCTACTCAGGACACTGAGGCAGAAGGATCACTTGAGCCTGGGAGGTCAAGGCTGTGGTGAGCTATGATCGCACCACTTGCACTCCGGCCTGGGCAACAGAGCAAGACCTCGTCTCAAAATATAAAAAATAAAATAAAATACATTTTTAAAAATAGAATTGCCGAGCTTTGTTTAAAAACAAAACAAAAAAACAAAAAACCTTTGCAGAAAAATCTCCAATGTCATTTCCTGCCCCTATGAAGTTAGGCCAACATTATTGCCTGTGATGTTTGCGAGATAAAACCAAGGCAAAAGAGTTTGTCAATGTGCTCACAAAGATACATTTAAACATCCTGACCCTTGAGTCCCCGAACTCCCACTTGGCTGAAAATTATGTCTGGGCTGTCACTAGATACCAGCTGAAATGCAGAACAGACTGTCACTCGGTCAGCTGGCTCTTTCATCTCCATGATAGCAGACAGAAGACATTACATTTGATGTGATTTATTTCCCTTCCATGGAATTGTATCCACCAGTTGCTTTAAGTCCCCCTGGGGTGAGGGGGAGGGGAGAAGGAGTGGAGGTCAGGCAGTGCAGATTAATTTTCAGGGTCCCCCCCTGGGATGTTAGTAATAGCCTTATCACTTTGCGTGGCCAGATAAAAGAGATGGGAATCAAAGAGAAGAGATGAAGGCTTAGTCATTCCCTGAAAGAATTCATCCCAAATCCTGATCTATGTCCAAATGGGCTCCTTTAAGCAATTCTTTACAGTGTGAACCTCATTCCACCGTGGAGCTTGTGGGTACAGTCAAAGCCGCCCTTTCTGCTTTCTTGGTCCCCCCTCCCTTCTGTGGCCCTTCTCTATGTGTCTATCATGTGCATGCACGCATCTTTGGAATGGATTTCGTGTGTGTTAGTGCAGTTCATAGAGCTTCCTTCAAGGTCTCTTTTCTGGACCCGCAGTCAGGAGATGACTTCCTCCTTGGTTTCCTACCTTATCACTCACTGCACACACGAGCCCCCGCCAGGAGGGAGAAAATCCTTCTCTTTTGCTTCTTGAACTTGCGATCCTTTGGTCTTTGCAGCCCAGAAGAATCTCATTATTGACAGCATGACAGGCATGTGGGAGTGAGTGGTGCTGCCTTCGCAGCTGTTGATGAGATTTCTGAGTGGCAGCTAAAGGAGCCGGCCCTGGGATAACGGGAAAGCTCTGAAAGAGTTTGCCTCGCTTTAAGGAATCCCACTGTATGGAAAGGGGGAAATGACAGAAATGAAGCTGGGACCCTCACCTCATTCCCACTGGCAAAGGCTCCACACTGTCCGAGAGCGTTCTCCATGGGGCTCTTTGGAAGGGCAGGCCCCACTTGGTGCATTTTAGGAATGTTTCGTTTTACAAAAAACTTAAACACAGTTTTCGAGACCAAGGCTATAGTGTGAGCTGCAGTTTGCTGCTGTGACGAAGCCGTTCATTCTCAGCTCTTGGGTCTTTTTTTTTTTTAATTTTTATTTATTTTTTTGAAAAGCTAAGATAATTTCCAGACTTTCAGGGGTACCAAGTGGTAAAGTGCCATCTCAGGAGTCCAGTGTGAGCTGCTGAAAACATGACAAGAGCAACTGACAAGATATAAACTGAATTATCTAAATTCTGGGGGGTCTTGGACCCTTGAGCTCACAAAGTCTTTCTTTTTCCTCTTCTGGGGATGCTGTCTGGAAACATTCAGAATGGTCCCAGCATGTGACAGTACAATCGTAGGCTTCCCTACAATAGCCTCTACCAAAACTAGGCTCTCCCCGAACCCCTAGAGTAGAATTGTTTACCCTTATGCCAGTAATATGGTTTGGCTCTGTGTCCCACCCAAATCTCATGTGGCGTTGAAATTGCCGTGGTATGGTGAAGGAGAGGCCTGGTGGGGAGGTGATTGATGATTGGATGATAGTGACAGATTTCCCCATGCTGTTCTCGTGATACTGAGTGAGTTCTCACGAGATCTGGCTGCTTAAAAGTGTGTCGCACTTCCCCCTTCTCTCGCTCTCCTGCTTCACCATGGGAAGACAAGCTTGCTTCCCCTTTGTCTTTCACCATGATTGTAAGTTTCCTGAGGGCCCCTGGTCATGCTTCCTGTTAAGACTGTGGAACTGCGGGGTGTGGTGGCACGTCCCTGTAGTCTCAGCTACTCGGGAGGCTGAGGTGGGAGGATTGCTTGAGCCCAAGAGTTCTGGGCTATAGTGCGCTATGCCGATTTCGTGTCCACACTAAGTTCGGCATCAATATGGTGACCTCCAGGGAGCGGGGGACCACCAGGTTGCCCAAGGAGGGGGTGAACTGGCCCAGGTCGGAAACGGAGCAGGTCAGAACTCCCGTGCTGATCAGTAGTGGGATCGCGCCTGTGACTAGCCACTGCCCTCCAGCCTGGGCAACATAGTGAGACCTCGTCTCCAAAAATAATTAATTAATTTTTTAAAACTGCGGAACTGTGAGTCAATGAAACCTCTTTTCTACACATGCACACACACACAAAGAAACCTCTTTCTTCATAAATTACCCAGTCTCAGGTAGGTCTTTATAGCAGCATGAAAACAGACTAATACGACTAAGAAGGCTGGGAGTGCACCTAAACCTGCATGTGGCATATGCCCAGGCAGACTTCAAGGGGTTCATGCTGTGAGACCTGAAGTTTTTATGAGATTGCCCAAAACAAAAAACACATCAGCAGGGTCTGTGGTGGTTCCGTGTGTGCTAAATGTGCTCGTGACAGGATCAAGCGTGCTTTCCTCATCAAGGAGCAGAAAATTGTTGTGAAAGTGTTGAAGGCACAAGCACAGAATCAGAAAGCTAAATTTTAGAAATGAAGCTTTTTTTTTTTTTTGAGACTGAGTCTCACTCTATCACCCAGGCTGGAATGCAGTGATGTAATCTTGGCTCACTGCAACCTCCGCTTCCTGGGTTCAAGTGATTCTCTTGCCTCAGTCTCCTGAGTAGCTGGCACTACAGGCGTACACCACCACACTCGGCTAATTTTTTATGTTTTTAGTAGAGACAGAGTTTTGCCATATTGGCCAGGTTGGTCTCAAACTCCTGACCTCAGGTGATCCACCTGCTTTGGCCTCCCAAAGTGCTGGGATTACAGGTGTAAGCCACCACACCCAGCGAAAAAAAACTGAAACTTTTTAAAGTGATAAAAAAGTGTTTTTAATTCTGATTGACCAAAGTCAATGAGGATAGTTGCAGAACATTGGGAATGTACTGAACTGTACACTCAAAAATGGTTAAGGGCAGGCTCGGTGGCTCACGCCTGTAATCCCAGCACTTTGGGAGGCCGAGGCCAGCGGATTACCTGAGGTCAGGAGTTTGAGAGCAGCCTGACCAACATGGTGAAACCCCATCTCTACTAAAAATACAACAATTAGCCAGGCGTGGTGGCAGACGCCTGTAATCCCAGCTACTAGGGAGGCTGAGCCAGCAGAATCACTTGAACCCAGGAAGTGCAGGTTGGAGTGAGCCAAGATCGTGCCACTAAACTCCAGCCTGGGCAACAGAGCGAGACTCCATCTCAAAAAAAAAAAAAAAAAAGATAAGGGAGGGCACAGAAGGCCAGGCACAGTGGCTGACTCCTAGAATCTCAGCACTTTGGGAGGCTGAGGCAGGTGGATCACTTGAGTACAGGAGTTCAAGACCAGCCTGGGTAACATAGGGAAACCCCATCTCTACAAAAAATTAGCTAGGCGTGGTGGCACATACCTGTGGTCCCAGCTACTCAGGAGCTTAAGATGGGAAGATCACGAGCCCAGGAGGTAGAGGCTGCAGCGAGCTATGATTGCACCACTGCACTCCAGCCTGGGCAACAGAGTGAGATCCTGTCTCAAAAAAAAAAAAAAAATGGTTACTAGGGGAAATTTCATGTTATGTTTATTTTACCACAATTAAAAATTTTAAAATAAGAAAAGTAAATTAGGAAGTGTTTAACCATCATTCTAGGTACCGCAGATTCAACAGTGAGCTCAGAAGACAATAATCACAGCCCTTGTAGAGTTCATGTTCTAGTGGAAGACAAACTATCAATAAGATTTAAAAAGAAATTGATTTAAAAATGGCCACGCTTGGTAACTCATGCCTGTAATCCCAGCACTTTGGGAGGCTGAGACGGGTGGATAGAGGTCAAGAGTTTGAGACTAAGCTGGCCAACATGATGAAACCCTGTCTCTACTAAAAATACAAAAATTGGCTGGGCATGGTGGTGGGGCACCTGTAATCCCAGCTACTCAGGAGGCTGAGCAGGAGAATTAGTTGAACCCAGGAGGTGGAGACTGTAGTGAGCTGAGATTGTGCCATTGCACTCCAGCTTGGGCAACAGAGCAAGACTCTGTCTCAAAAAAAAAAAGAAAAGAAAAATTAATAAGATTTTAAGTGAGACAGTGTTAAGTACTATGGAGAAAAATAAAGCAGAGAAAGGGGATAGGGCAGCTGGCAGGGGTGGAAGGTTGTGTTGTCCTACCCTTGTGAGTGACAGCCAGAGAGTAGGTAGGTGAGGGAGGGGGCAGGTGAATGTCCAAGAGAGGAGCAACACACGAGAGTGTGCTAGTCCGTTTTGCGTTGCTGTAAAGAAATACCTGGGGCTGGGCCATTTATTTGGCCCACCGTTCCACAGACTACAGGAATCATGGCATCAGCATCTGTTTCATGTGAGGCCACAGGAAGCTTCTACTCATGATGGACAGCAGAGGAGGAGCTGGCATGTCACACGGTGAGAGCGAGAGCAGGAAAGAGTAGGGAGATGCCAAGTGCTTTTTTTTCTTTTTGGGCAGTCTCACTCTGTCACCAGGCTGGAGTACAGTGGTGCAATCTTGGCTCATGGCAACCTCCGCCTCCCAGGTTCAAGCAATTCTCATGCCTCAGCTTCCCAAGAAGCTGGGATTACAGGCATGCACCACCACGCCGGGCTAATTTTTGTGTTTTTAGTAGAGACGGGGTTTCACATGTTGGCCAGGCTGGTCTCAAACTCCTGGCCTCAAGCAATCCGCCCACCTAAGCCTCACAAAGTGCTGGGATTACAGGTGTGAGCCACCATGCCTGGCTGCCAGACTCTCTAAATAAGCAGATCTTTCGTGAACTAATAGAGTGAGATCTCACCCATCACCAAGAGGGGGGCAGCAAGGCGTTTATGAAGGATCCACCCCCGTGACCCAAACACCTCCCACCAGGCCCCATATCACATTTCACCAAGAAATCTGGAAGGGACAAACATCCAAACCATTTCAAAGAAGGAGCAGCAAGGCCAGTGTGGCTGGAGCACAGAGTATGAAGGGAAAGTCAGACGACAGGGCTTCCAGGCCATTGCAATGACTTTAATTTTGAATCCGTGAGAGATGGGTGCCCTGGGAGGTTTTTAAGCACAAAGGTGACGTGATCTGACTTGACCGCAGTGTAATTTATATACCACAAGACCCACCCATTTTAAATGTACAATTTAATGATTTTTAGGAAATATACAGAGTTGTGCAGTTGCCACCACAACCCAATTTTAGAACATTTCCATCACCCCAAAAAGACATCTCATGCCTATGACTTACAATGTAAAGGGATCAGCCGGGCTCCTGTGTTAAAAATAGCAATAAGAGGTAGAAGCAAAGAAAGTATTGGAAAGAAACATTTTTTTTTTTCACAGCACACGTGAATGACAATGAGTTCTAAGAACAGAGGGGTAAAGACATGACTGATGAAGCTTTTGCAGCTACTGCAGGTTTGGAACTGCCTTAATGCCAAAGTTATAATAGGATGAAAGACCTTCAGCTGTAACAGTAAAACTAGGATATTCATAACTTCACGAGAACTGTTTTAAAATGGGAAACGCAAGCATAAACGCTCTACATGTCTATGACTCGACTCCTGAACTTGAACTTAATCCCTGCCCTCTTTTACATAAAAAGTCTGAATATTTCTAGGCCAGGTGTGGTGGCTCACACCTGTAATCCCAACCCCAACACTTTGGGAGGCCGAGGCGGGCGGATCACGAGGTCAAGAGATTGAGACCATCCTGGTAAACACGGTGAAACCCCGTCTCTACTAAAATACAAAAAATTGTCTGGGTGTGGTGGCGCGCACCTGTAGTCCCAGCTACTCAGGAGGCTGAGACAGGGGAATTGCTTGAACCCAGGAGGCGGAGGTTGCCACTGCACTCCAGTCCGACAACAGAGGGAGATTCCATCTCAAAAAAAAAAGTCTAAATATTTTCTTTTTTTTTTTTTTTGAGACGAAGTCTCGCTCTGTCGCCAGGCTGGAGTGCAGTGGTGCAATCTATGCTCACTGCAACCTCTGCCTCCTGGGTTCAAGCGATTCTTCCGCCTCAGCCTCCCGAGTAGCTGGGACCACAGGTGCGTGCCACCACGCCTGGCTAATTTTTTTGTATTTTCAGTAGAGACGGGGTTTCACCATGTTGGCCAGGATGATCTCGATCTCTTGACCTCGTGATCCACCTGCCTCTGCCTCCCAAAGTGCTGGGATTACAGGCGTGAGCCACTGCGCCCAGCCAAAAGTCTGAATATTTCTAAAGCTGTATAGGGCTCTCTTAATGTCTTAAAAATTCACAAGAAGAAAAAAACAAAAATAAAAAATAAAAATAAAAAACTCACAAGAAGAAAAGCTGATGATAGCAGTAGGAACAAATCCCAAACATGTTTCAGCAAACACTCGTTGTCCCTGCAGTAAAAGGGCAGTGACATCTCATATCCATTATTATTAAAATGTTTAAATCCCAGTTTCTTTGTCACTCTTGAAAACTGGGGGCATCTACACTGAATCCACATTATGATCTGAACGATGTTCTGTCCGCGTGGAAGGGACTTGCTTGACACGACAAGTGGTACCCATGCCAGATGCAGTGGTTCACTCCCGTAAATCCCAACACTTTAGGAGGCTAAGGCGGGAAGATTACCCTGAGCCCAGGAGTTTGAGACCAGCCTGGGTAACCTAGCAAGGCCTCATCTCCATTAAATCTAAAAAATCAGCCAGGTTGTGGTGAGGGACACCTGTAGTCCCAGCTACTTAGAAGGCAAAGGCAGGAGAATCACTTGAGCTCATGGGGCTGAGACCGCAGCGAGCCATGATTGCACCACAGCACTCTAGCCTGGGCAACAGGGAGACTCTGTCTCAAAAAAATTAATTCAAATTAAATTAAAAAGTGGTACCTGAGTGAGGATTTTTTGTAGTTTACCTAGAAGGCTGAAGTCTTCTAGTATTATAAGGTTTTGAACCAAACAGTGGATTTTGACTTTTTTTTTTTCCAGCAGCTATGACAGCAGCCAGTATCATCTTTTTCCAATAGGTTTCCATTCTAGGAACAGTCAGGTAGTAATGGGCTCTGACCTCCTATCCACATCACATCTACCTTGGGTGGGTCTAAGGCAAGCTTGTCCAACCAGTGGCGTGCTGGCCACATGCACCCAGGACGGCTTTGAATGCAGCTCAACACAAACTAGTAAACTTTCTCAAAACATTATGAGATTTTCTTTTTTTTTTTTTTTCCAAGATGGAGTCTTGCTCTGTCACCCAGGCTGGAGTGCAATGGCAAGATCTCAGCTCACTGCAACCTCCGCCTCCTGGGTTCAAGCAATTCTCTGCCTCAGCCTCCTGAGTAGCTGGGATTACAGGCACCTGCCACCACACCCAGCTAATTTTTGTATGTTTAGTAGAGATGGGGTTTCACCATGTTGGCCAGGCTGGTCTTGAACTCCTGACCTTGTGATCCACCTGCCTTGGCCTCACAAAGTGCTGGAATTACAGGCGTGAGCCACCACACCCAGCATGAGATTTCTTTTGCAATTTTTTTTTTTTAGCTTATCAGCTATTGTTAGTGTATTTTACGTGTGGCTCAAGACAATTCTTCCAGCGTGACGAACGGAAGCCAAAAGATTGGATACCCCAGTCTAAGGTGATCTTGCCAACTGCCCTTAGCTAACACCATGCATTACTGAGAGCCTACCACGTAGCTTATCTCCAGGTCTGCAGCCATGCAGGGAGCAAATCTTTAAAATCTAAGGGTACCTCTGGGCATGGCAGCAGTCTAAGGAGGAAAAGGGGTGGGGCGCAGCTCGGCAGCAGTCAGTCCGGCTTCAGAGTTGGGTAAATGTGTTGCCAGCTTGGTTTGGCTGTGCTCAGGACTTTGTGTTTTTTTTGTTGTTGTTGTTGTTGTTGTTTTTGAGGAGTTTTGCTCTTGTCACCCAGGCTGGAGTGCAGTGGCATGATCTTGGCTCACTGCAACCTGTGCCTCCTGGGTTCAAGCGATTCTCCTGCCTCAGCCTCCCTAGTAGCAGGGATTACAGGTGCCTGCCACCACATCCAGCTAATTTTTCGTATTTTAGTAGAGACAGGGTTTAGCTATGTTGACCAGGCTGATCTCGAACTCTTGACCTCAAGTGATCCATCCGCCTCGGCCTCCCAAAGTTCTGGGATTACAGGCGTGAGCCAGCTCACCCAGTCTCAGGACTATTTTATGTGGTTCGACTACAAGTCTCAGTTTAAAGTCGCAGGCAACTCCCTTTTTAAGTTTTCCTGATAGCTGTCCTTGGATCCTGACTGTGGCTCAGGAATGCTGCTATTACTGCCGCTGGCCACAAGGGGTCCCAGCCCCGCAGGTAGCAGCACCAAGACTTGAAAAGCAGCCCAGCTCTTAGCAGGCAAGACTCTGCTTGGCAGAGAAGGGGCCCTGAATGGCCGGCCCCCAGAGAAAGCTGCTGAGCTCATGGTTAGCCCTGGGTCCACACCATTTGGCAGGTTGCAGGTTGCAGTCAGCCAAGATTGCGCCACTGCACTCCAGCCTAGGTAAGAGTGAGACTGCATCTCAAAAAGAAAAGAAAGAGTCACAAGGGGGAGGCAGGGGGCCAGGCAGGCCACTGGGGGGCACAAACTCCCACTGTGCATTCACTGTGCTGGGTTTTTCCCACGTAACTTAATCCTCATAAAGACCCTACAAGGCCAGCATCATCATCCTCTTTAAACTTGGAGAAATTACCTGATTTGGTTCAAGTCACATAGCTCAGAGGTGGCTAAGCTGGGATTTGAACCTGATGTCAAAGTCCGTAAACTGGTGTTTCTGTTAGAGAGAGATGTTTATTCACTGATTCATTCATTCATTCAAATCTTTATTGAGCACCAAATCTGTACCCGGTGCTGTTCTGGGCCCTGCCACACTGCTGTGAATAAGGCACTGGATGGAGTCCCTGCCCTCACTGAACCTCCATGTTAGAGGAGGAGACAGATGATCAACCATGATCTGTGACAGGGAGAAAAATAAAGCAGAGGATGGGACAGAGACTGGATGAGGGGGTGCATTTGCACCTCTTTTTTGTCCAGAGCAGCGTTTCCTGGAGCCTGGTCCACACACCCCTCTGAGAACTGCTGGTTTCCAATCCTCAGCAGGATTTAAAAAGACAGGCAGCTTCTCTATTTCTTTACTTACAGAACAATTGGATTGCACTTTGGCGTTTATTTGCTTGTTTGTTTTGAGACCAGGTGTGGCTCTCACCCAGGCTGGTGTGCAGCGGTGTGATCATAGCTCATTGTGGCCTCAAACTCCTGGGCTCAAGCAATCTCCCTGCCTCAGCCTCCCAAGTAGCTGTGATTATGGGTGTGCACCACCATGCTCAGCTAATTTTTGTGTGTGTGTGTGTGACAGATTCTCTCTTTGTGGCTGGAGTGCCGTGCCCAGGCTGGAGTGCCGTGCCCCAATCTTGGCTCACTGCAACTTCTGCCTCCCGGGTTCAAGCAATTTTCGTGCCTCAGCTTCCCAAATAGCTGGGATTACAGGCTTCCGCCACCACACCCAGCTAATTTTTATATTTTTAGTAGAGATGGGGTTTTGCCATGCTGGCAAGGCTGATCTCTAAATCCTGGCCTTAAGTAATCCACCTGCTTTGGCTTCCCAAAATGCTGGGATTACAGGTGTAACCCACTGCACCCGGCCCTGGCCTTTTTTTTTTTTTCTTTTCTTTTGTAAAGACAGGGATCTCACTATGTTGTCTAAGCTAGTCTTGAATTCCTGGGCTGAAGCGATCCTTATGCCTCACCTTCCCAAAATGCTGGGGGTACCAACAGTAGGTGAGCCACCACCCCTAGCCCAGATTGCACTTTGAATAGCCCTGACCTGAAATAGTTCCTGAATCATTAGATCAATGCAGCTGATGAATGCACTCCCTGACCCCAGGACCTATTCACACCATCTCCTCTTTACCCCCCTCCTCCCACCCAGTCTGCACAGATCAGGGACCCTTTTGCAGAGGAAGGTACTGATGTCTCCCACCTGGCATGCCAGATGATGCAGGGCCTGTTAATCTCTTCTGAAGGAAGACATCCATCCATAGCCCACGGCTGATGTAAGCTTCGTGGATGGTAGAGAGAGACCTGGGTTCCAGCTCAGGCTGTGTTGGAACTTAGCCATGTGATCTTGCAGATGGCTTTGGTTTTCCTTAACTCTAAAATGGTGATAATGAAGCCGGGCATGGTGGCTCACACCTGTAATCCCAGCAAGGTGGGAGGATCACCTGAGGTCAGGAGTTCGAGACCAGCCTGACCAACGTGGTGAAACCCCATCTCTACTAAACATACAAAAAATTAACCAGATGTGGTGGTGCATGCCTGTAATCCCAGCTATTCGGGAAGCTGAGGCAGGAGAATCACTTGAACCTGGGAGGCAGAGGTTGCAGTGAGCTGAGATCACTCCATTGCACTCCAACCTGGGCGACAGAGCAAGATGCCATCTCAAAAAAAAATAAAAATAAAAATTAAGTAAATAAATAAAATGGGGGATAATGAAGCTTTGAATGAATAGATTAGGCATGTAAGGGCCTTGACTCAAGGTCTGGAACTCAGTAGGTAGCAACCTCCATGCCTGTGCATGCTTGTGTTGTCGTGTTTGCATGTGTGTGCCTGCACATATGCACATGGTGGTTCATGTTCACGTGTGTGCATGTGTATTTGTGAGACTTTTGTCTCCTCCATTGCTGTTGGAGAGTCCCTCCTAGCACCCTCTGTGGCCAGGGACACTGACGGCCTTTTCTGGACTCTTTTGCCAGATTGCCAAGGGATCATCGAGGACGTGGTCCTGCTGGGCGCGCCTGTGGAGGGAGAAGCCAAGCACTGGGAGCCTTTCCGGAAGGTGGTGTCTGGGAGGATCATCAACGGTTACTGCAGGTCTGTCCATACCCTCGTGCCCACGGGGAGGTGATAGTGCTTATCGAGGGCTTAGTATGCCCAGGCCCTGTGTTGGAGATACATATTTGAGACCTAATCCATGTCCTGGAAGATCCCAGGAACTGGTTGGGCACCAGCCCTGTTAGGAGCAGGCCCAGGCCAGGTGATCTGATCTGAGCAGCATCTCTCCACTAGGAAGATAGACAGCGGGGGGATCCTGAGATGTTCTTTTGTCAGGCCTGAGGGCAGCAGGATGACTGGAGAGGCTGGGGTTGCTTGGCCTGGTTGGAGCTGGGGGAAGGGGCATGGGCGAGTGGGTCACAGAACAACAAAGATTGGGAGGTCTTTGAACGAGGCCTAAGAGGCTTCTATGTTAGTCTGTGGCAGTGAAGGGAGGGGCTGGGGGGGCCTAGGCTGAGCTTGCTGAGCACTGCCTTGGAGACAGGGGCAGGGTGCTAGAACAGGAGACTCTATCCAAACAGAGGAGGGGGCCCATGGAGGCTGGTGGCTGTGGGGCTGGAAAGGAAGCAACCCTTGTTTGGGGTTTCAGCCAAAGTTGTGACCCAGACTTTGGGCCAGGAGGGAGGATGAAACCCAAAACTGAGCCCTCTAAGACTGACCTAAGAAGAAGCCCCATGCATCCAGCTTCTGAATGAAGCGAAGGTGTTTTCAGAGCAGCGATGTTTAAGGCTCATGATTTGGAAGCACACAGGCCTGGGTTCTAACGCCTGCCTTTGTTTCTCCATCAGTAAAAGAGGGATACTGGTAGCAACTGTCCTCAGAGCTGTGATGACGCTTGAAGGATTTACAGAGCTGCACGTGTGTGTGTGTTTGCATGTATGTACATGCACATGTGCACAATTGTCCGTGTTCACGTGTGTGTGTGTGTGTGTGCATGGTACATACATGCTTTGTGAATGACAGGTGATGATCCCGTTTTTTTCAATCATCGTCATCAATCACTTGGGATATTCACTCAGCAGACTCAGTGAGCACCAACCTTGGGCCAGGCAGTGTGGCAGGAGGCAGAGGCAGGACAATCCCTTGAACCCGGGAGGCGGAGGTTGCAGTGAGCCAAGTTCGCACCACTGTACTCCAGTCTGGGCAACAAGAGCAAGACTCTGTCTCAAAAAATATACATAAAAATCAAGAGAAAGAAAAGGAATGGACAAAGACTTTGATGTGAGGCAGTCCTAGGTTAAAATCTGGCTTTGAGGCTGGGCGTGGTGGCTCACACCTATAATCCCAGCACTTTGGGAGGCCAAGGTGGGCGGATCACGAGGTCAGAAGACGGAGACCATCCTGGCCAACATGGTGAAACCTCGTCTCTACTAAAATACGAAAAAAATTAGCTGGGCCTGGTGGTGTGTGCCTGTAGTCCCAGCTACTCGGGAGGCTGAGGCAGTGAAATCACTTGATCTCTGGAAGTGGAGGTTGCAGTGAGCTGAGATCATGCCACTGCACTCCAGTCTGGTGACAGAGCGAGACTCCATCCAAAATTTAAAAAAAAAAAAAAATCTTGCCTCTGCCATTTACCTTTTGAGTGGGTTTAGACCAACAACTTCCCTGGATTCAGTGTCCCCACCTATAAAATAAGAATAATAGTCCCTCCTGTACAGATGTCCTGGGAAGATTAAATGACATTATGAAGCAGAAGAACTGGCACTTAGTAGGTGCCCACCTTAGTAGGTGTTCAGTGATAACAGTGATCATGTTTATTACTTGGCATGCTCACCTAGCACATGGTTTTTTTAGTACTTTGTATAAACAGCAAAGGGAAAGAATTAAAATTGCATGTGTGCAGTGGGAACTCAGCAAAATCTTATTAAACCCATCTGTTCTGCTGAGAACTGAGGCGCATACACTCGGTTTTCAATTATTTTATGAGACCCGGGGCATCTCTCTATGGAGAGAAAGGAGGAGGAGGAGCAAGAATAAGAAAGGGAAGGAGGGAAGGGGAGAGAGTATAGATCAAAGCAACTGTAGTTTCTTGGTTAAATTAAGCACCAGCCAGGAGTTTAGACTCTTGGCCTCCAAAGGCCTTTTAGTTGCTGTGAACGTAAATGTGGGGGGGTGAGAGGGAAGGGGATTCAGGCCAACACTACCCAACTGCATAAGTTTACTCGTGTGTAATTTACATTAATAAAGCTCTTTGTAAATCCACTCACTTACCTGGGCTATTCAGGAACCTTCTGGAAGCTAGCTGGGGTGATAGCACTGCTGCCTGTCACATCCCTGAAGAAGTGAAGCTCAAAGAGAAGCAAGTGGCTCGCCCAGGATCCCACAGGCAGAGCCTAGATATGAGCTCAGGCCTGTCTCGACTCACCGTGAGAGGGCTGCATTCTGAGTCCTCAGCGGGGCTCCTTGGAGCCCAGGGACAAGAGGCCACCCTGTGGGCTCAGCCCCCGGTGCCGTGTGTGGAGGGGATGACAGAAGGAGGAGCAGGGAGGACCCCTGCCTGCAGGTGGCTCGAGGCCTCGTGGGTGAGCCGTGTCTGCCTTCAGCAGGCAGCAGTGATTCAGCCTGGGGTTTGCACATCAGCTTCACCTGGAGGGCCCGGGAGAGAGCAGCAGCAAGTTGCCGGTTCAGCTGAGGACACAGGGATGAGTAAGGCACAGGCCTGCCCTCAGGGAGCTCTCTGCCTTTCTAGAAAAGGGGAAACACAGGAGGGTGTGTAGCAAACAGCATGAAAGAAACAAGTACCAGCTACACAAGGGGTGAACGAATAATCGTTTTGGATGGAGGCCAGGCGCAGTGGCCTGCACCTCTAATCCCTGCACTTTGGGAAGCCGAGGCAGGAGGATCGCTTGAGCCCAGAAAGGAGTTCAAGACCAGCCTGAACAACATGGCAAAACCCTGTCTCTACAAAAAAATATAAAAATTAGCAGACGTGGTGGCTCACGCCTGTAGTCCCAGCAACTTGGGAGGCTGAAGTGGGAGGATGGCTTGAGCCCAGGAGGCAGGGGCTGCAATGAGGCAAGATTGTGCCACTGCACTCCAGCCTGGGCAACACGGCAAGACCCTGTCTCAAAAAGAAATAGATAGTATTGGTTGGAGAGGCTCAGGGGCACTCCCTGGAGGAGGGGATGTCCAAGGTGAATTTTGAAAGGATGGATATAGAAACTCATCAGAGGCTGGAAGTACAGACTGAGCCAGAGAGAGGCGGCACAGCACACACAGGCCCAGCACAGGCACTAATAGCCATGCCTGAGGCTCCCTGAGCACCCGTGTGTGACATGTACCACATCAGTTAATGCTCCCACCAACACTGGGAACTAAGATACCCTGACGAGACTGAGGCTCAGAAAGGTCAAGCAGCCTGTCCAAGGTCACACATCTCCTAACTGACAAGGGGGGAATTGAACCTGGCTCTGTGTTGTCGAGAGCTGGGTGGAGAAGGTCTTAAATGCCAGTAAAGGCCCCTGGTTTGCTCAGCACAGTGAGAGGGTACAGAACCTTCTAACCTGTGTTCCTGCTCTGTCCCTACATCCTACATGAGTATAAATACATGTAATTCGCATGTTAACTAAAATGTTGTCATAATTACAACAAATAATTTTGGAGGGATGGCGCTGTCTTTGTGCATTTATACCCAGCTGTATTGCAACATTTCCCGACCATCCTCATATCTAGTATTTGATACACTGGATTCTTATGAAAAGTTCAATAAAACAACTTGTATTGATTTCCCTTTTTTTCCCTCTAGCCATCCAGTCTTTTTTTTTTTTTTTTTGGAGACAATGTCTCACTCTGTTGTCCAGGCTGAAGTGCAGTGGCACAATCATGGCTCACCGCAGCCCCAACCCCCTTGGGCTTAGGTGATCCTCCTGCCTCAGCCTCCCAAGTAGCTGGGACCAGAGGCACACACCACCACGCACAGCTAATTTTTGTGTGTTTTGTAGAGATGAGGTCTCCCTATGTTGCCTAGGCTGGTCTCAAACGGCTGGGCCCAAGCAATCCTCAATCCTCCCACCTCAGCCTCCCAAAGTTCTGGGATTACAGGCATGAGCCACTGCGCCCTGCAACCGTCCATTCTTAGACAATTGTTCTTGGGCCTTCAATATTAAGATGATCATCAGGACCTGAAAGCATTATTCTCTGGAGAGAGTGAAGAAATTTTCTAGATGAGAAAGCCCATAGGCAATGGAGAGCCATGGTCTGCTTCTAAGGGTGGGCGGTGGTCGAGATGGGTGTTTTAGAAAGGCCCCAGTGGCTCAAGGTAAGTGAGGCCAGGAGTGAGGGTGAGGAGGCCGTTGCATTCATCCATGGTGTGGGGGAGGGAGGATTGCCTGCTCTCAGGGCTGGAGCAGAAGGGACAGGTGTTGGAGGGGGAGAGGGGAGGAAGAATTGGCGGAACTCCGATAATTTGGCCATGGGGAGGAGGCACCCAAGACATTGGTTTCTACTTAAAGGACTGGGCAGATGACAGTGGGGAAGGAATTAGGGATGGGTGAGCTCATTTTGGGACACAAAAGGAGAGTCTGTAGAGGACCCTTCAACTCAGGAACCCAGTCCTCCTAGGGGTTTTCAGAGTGGTACCCACTCACGAACCCACGTGCTCAGAGACCACAGAGGGTCAGAACTTGGAGAGGCCCAGAGAGCACCACCACCCCTTGCATCCCAGACAGGCGGGGGACTTGCCTGTGGTCACACAGCAGGGCACATAAACAGGGTCACTGGGACTCCAGCCCCGGCCTCCTACCTCTCAGCCATTCTTACCCCCCTGCAGTGAGGGAGAATCCTTTCAGATCAAATGTGCAAAAATAACACCATGCAAACCAGAGTCGGAATTAGTCAGAATTAGTCAAAATAAGAGACAGCAGGATGGGCTGAGTTGGATCTGAGTCTGGGGTGCTGCGGGGGGAGAACAGAAGCTTGCCTATGCTCAGACTTGCTGGGTGGCAAGGCCAAGGGCGTGGCTCTGGGATGGCCCAGCTACATCCCAAGACAGTTCAAGGGTTTACAAGGGAAGTCTGCCTCGAGGGCCCCTCGGACTACGTCCTCTGTAGATAATGCTCGTTGCACCTGAAGAAATGGGCAGCAGAGGGTCCAAGGTCATTTCCCCTGGATAGCATAGGGGCCGTGTTTGGCTGGGGGCAGGTTCAGGAGTAGGGGTCACAGCACCTCTGAAAGCAGAGGAATGTTTGCAGCGCTGTGACTGCCAAGACAACCACCCTCGCCTCCTCTGATGGCTGAGGGCAGGGAGGACCTACAGCCTGGGCTGAGCCTGTCCTAGGAAGGCCAAGCTGGTCCCTCCAGCACACAGATAGGTCACCTAGACCCCAGAGCTCCTCCCCTCTTCACAGGCGGACCTTCTCTGCCTTTCTTTTCCAGGGAGCCCTGGACAAGCCACCTTTCCTGAGCTGGGAGCAGCTCTCCTGAGTCACATGCTCACTTTTTGAGAACTTTATCCAGATTCCTCATTCATTCATTCATTCAGCAGATATTCCTCTATTGCATGCCAGACACTGTTCTTAGCTCTGGAGACTCAGCTGGGAACAAAGCAGACAGCCTTCATGGAGCTACCTGGTATTTGTGCAAAGCCCTAGGCACCATGCCTGGTCCCCAGGCCAGGCTACAAAAGCATCAGCTGTTGCTGCTTCCACCATCATCATCCCCACTGTGCAATCAGGGGCCCTGTTTTCCCGAAGAAGCTCCAGTCCCGCCAGGCCTCCCCAGGAGGCAGCCTGGCGCATCCTGTCCTGGGGCTGTCTGAGGCTGGTGCTAACGTTTGCACACTTCTCTGTCCTCCCACAGGGGAGACTGGCTGCTGAGTTTCGTGTACCGCACATCCTCGGTGCAGCTCCGCGTTGCCGGCCTACAGCCCGTGTTGCTGCAGGACAGGAGGGTGGAGAACGTGGACCTGACCTCCGTGGTGAGTGTCCTCCTGTCCCTCCTGGGGCTTTGTGTTTGCTTAGTTGCTCCAGCCCAGCCACCCCTGTCCCACAGAGACAGTGGCCCCAGCCTGTTCCACGCCGCAGGAGAGAGATGGTAAGAATTCATTTGGAGTCAGGTGCACTGGCTCATGCCTGTAACCCTGGCACTTTGGGAGACCCAGGAGGGCAGATCCCTTGAGCCCAGGAATTTGAGACCAGCCTGGACGGCATGGAAAAACCCCATTTCTATAAAAAATTTTTTAGATTAGCTGGGTGTGGTGGCATGTGCTTGTACTCCCAGCTTCTCGGGAGGCTGAGGTGGGAGGATCACTTGAGCCTAGGAGATCGAGGCTGCAGTGAGCCATGATCATGCCACCACACTGCAGCCTGGGCATCAGAGCACAGCCCTGTGTCTAAAAAACAAAAACCACACAGATACACAATTAGCAATGAACAGGACGAGGACTGGATTTGAACCTCCAGAGCCCTCACTCTTGCTCCTGTAATTCTGCCGTTCCCCACTCCTGAGCCCCCCACCAAGGGCCCCAACAGCCCCATCTCAGCTCACTAGTCAGGACTATGTGTCTCCGCCAGAAGCAGCTGGAGCAAGCAGCAGACACAGGTGGAGGGCTTCAGGCTAGACCAAAAGCAGAAGCACCCACCTGCCAGGCTGTGGAAGGATGGGATGCAGAGCAGGGCATCTGGGGAATGTCTTTAAAATGCAGAGCCCAGGGTCCCACTACCCAAAACTTCTACATCAGTCTCTATGGGCAGAGCCATAAGTCCACATTTTAAACATAATCCCTGAGGGTTCCCATGCAGCTAAAACTAGGCTGGGGTGCAGGGGCAGATGGTCAGAAAGAATTCTTGCAGGGAATGGGGTGGGAGGGCACCTGCTGGGCAGCCACACAAACCCAACTTGAATTTCTTTTCCTTTCTTCTTTTTTTTTTTTTTTGAAATGTGGTCTCATTCTGTTGCCCAGGCTAGAGTGTAGTGGTTCGATCTCGGCTCACTGCAACCTCCACCTCCCAGGTTCAAGCAATCCTCCTACCTAGGCCTCCCTAGCAGCTGGGATTACAGGCTCCCACCACCACACCCGGCTAATTTTTTTTTTTTTTAATAGGGGCAGGGTTTTGCCATGTTAGTCAGGCTGTTCTCAAACTCCTGACCTCAGGTGATCCACCTGCCTCAGTCTCCCAGAGTGCTAGGATTACAGGTGTGAGCCACTGCTCCCAGCCTGCCCTAAGCCTTTTACAGTCACTACTGTCCCCATTGTGCAGACAAGGTCGCTGAGGCTTAGTAACATTCCAGGGTCACCCTGCTGGAACATGGCACAGCAGGACTCAAACCCAGGTCTGAAGCCAAAGAATGTAGCCCCAGCCCAGGTAGGGATGAGAAACAGTGGAAGAGGTGCCCCATAACGGGACAGGACAGGGGTGGGCAGGAATAAGCTGTAACTACAAGCACAGGCCAACTTCAGCCCATACAAACCCTTGCAATGTCAGGGGACCCTGAGAACAGAAGCTTTGGTTTGTGGTTATTATGTTGTTGGCTGCCATTTATCAAGTGCCATTTATCAAGTGTTTTCCGTGTATTAGTCCATTTTCACGCTGCTGATAAAGACATACCCGAGACTGGGTAATTTATAAAGAAAAAGAGATTTAATGGACTCACAGTTCCACGTAGCTGGGGAGGCCTCACAATCATGGTGGAAGATGAAAGGCACGTCTTACGTGGTGGCAGACAAGAGAGAATGAGAGCCAAGCAGAAGAGATTTCCCCTTATAAAGCCATCAGATTTCAGGAGACTCATTCACTACCACGACAACAGTATGGCGGAAACCACCCCCACGATTCCATTATCTCCCACTGGGTCCCTCCCACAACACGTGGGGTTTATGGGAATACAATTCAAGATGAGATTTGAGTGGGGACACAGCTAAACCGTATCACCCAGTTTCCACTAATGGTATTTTGAGCAGCTCCTTCCTGAAGACAGACTAGACTCCTTTCTAGGCATCTAAAAGTCCCCTGGCTTGAGGGGCACTCTGGCTTCCCCATTCAGCATCAGCAGCTGCCTGTTCTGACCACTCTGTCACTGCATCTCAGTGGCTGATGAAGCTAGGCCCCTGACCCACCCCCTGCCACCCCAGGGTGGCTCACACTGGGCTGCATGTTTTTTGAGACTTGACTGAGCATTTGATAACATGGGGGAATTCTTCCACAAAAAACAAAATTGAAACTTCACCAGGTGCTGCTGCCCATGAAGTCCATCAGCCATGTCCCTGCCCGGAGGTCACCCAGGCCTCTCACTCAGCCTGACACACCAGGTCACTGGGGCCAATTCATTCTTACTTGTATCTTCACCCCTAAACTCTCGGGGCCTTGGAGGGCACGGTGGCTCACACCTGTAATCCCAGCACTTTGGGAGGCTGAGGCAGGCAAATCATCATGTCAGGAGTTCGAGATCAGCCTGGCCAATATGGTGAAACCCCATCTCTACTAAAAATACAAAAATTAGCTGGGCGTGGTGGTGGGCGCCTGTAGACCCAGCTTCTTGGGAAGCTGAGGCAGGAGAATCACTTGAACTAGGGAGGCAGAGGTTGCAGTGAGCCGAGATTGCGCCACTGCACTTCAGCCTGGGCGACAGAGCTAGACTCCTTGTCAAAAAAAAAAAAAAAAAAAAAAAAAAAAACAACTCCCAAGGCCGGGCCTGGTGGCCCACGCCTTTAATCCCAGCACTTTGGGAGGCCGAGGCAGGCGGATCACGAGGTCAAGAGATCGAGACCATCCTGGCCAACATGGTGAAACCCCATCTCTACTAAAAATACAAAAATTAGCTGGGTGTGGTGGTACGCACCTGTAGTCCCAGCTACTCGGGAGGCTGAGGCAGGAGAATTGCTTGAACCCGGGAGGCGGAGGTTGCAGTGAGCCGAGATTGCGCCACTGCACTCCTGCCTGGCGCCTGGCAACGGAGTGAGACTCTGTCTCAAAAAAAAAAAAAAACAAAAAACAAAACAAAAAAAAACTCCCAGGGCCCTAAGACACAATTCCTAACCCCCTGGAGGAGCACAAATGAAGCCACCCTGTGCCTTCCTAACTTTCCTAACTGGGAGCTGGGGTAGATTAAGAGGCATTTCTAGACTCATCCATTTATAAAACTGGTTGTTCCTGGTTAGAGTCCTCACAGGACAGGTATGGGCAACCGTCCCGGGGCCACAGGAAGCCTTTCAGACCAACTTTATCCCAGATAGACTTGGCTCACATGCTGTAAACCTCGTAACTCCCTAGAGGAGGTATTAAGCATTCCCAAATCACAGATTGGGAAACTGAGACTCAGGAGCATGGAGTCATAGCCAGAGTTGTAGTTTGGACTCTGAACCCAGGTTGGAAGCTGTGCTCCCCACTTCCCTGTGGGAATGAGGTCAGCTGAGTCGCAAGGCCAGCAAACCACAGTGACACAGGATTTTTTCTCAGCCCCTTTGCCACACTTGCAGCAGGGGCCTCCCATCCACTCAGTCCGCCACACGCAGCCCCTTGCAGGAGGGAGCATGTGAACAAGCAAGTGTGGGGTCTAACTGACCACTCCAAGCACCGACACAGGAGCAAGCTCCATGCGGGGCCTGTGGCCAGACCAGGCGTGTTGCCTCGAGGGGAATGTGGCAGCACCCAGGCCCCAGTACCCGCAACCCCGAAGCCCCAGAGTGGGTGTTAGTGTGCTAATTAGCTGTTTTAGTTCCACCATCCACGACCCAATGAATGGTGATGTATTAACAGCTCAGTCGGCCCCTGGACCCATTGAGTGGGGCAGCTGTCCTCCACTGGTGAGGGGCAGAAGCAGAAGGCCAGTGTGACAGCCCTTCTGGGTACCTGCACTTGGTGAGTCCTGAGCTCTTGTCCAGCATCCGAGAAGAATGAGGATACGCTGACAATTGAAGAGTAGGCAAGGCCGGGACTTTTATTGAGTGATGAAACAGCAGCTTTCTGCAGAGAGGAGATGTGGGGGTAGTTCCGCTACCCAAAGGCAGGAAAGCCCCCGCCACCCCAATGTGGCTGAGCTTGGGGCTTTTATGTGCTCAGAATAGGGTGAGCAAACAGGAACAGAAGTTCTCACTCTGGGTTTCGGTTTTTATCTGGGATCAGCAGTTCGGTCTTTCAGCCTTCAGGCTGTTTTTCTGGCTTGAAGGTGGGGGGTTTCACCAGTGACCCGCCCCTATCTGCCCGGGCATTTGGCTGCATCCTGTCACTATCAAGAGGACTCAGAGCTGATGCCTCCTGACCCGTGTCCAGGGCTCTGTGTCCTATTCAAGGTCCCTGTACCATGAATGGGGTGAAGGGGAGCAGGGACTTTGCACCTCGGCACCCCAGGAGTCTCTGTTTGCCGGAAGAATCAGAGATAAAAAGCATCTGTGGAAGAAAATAGCTCTTAATACTGCAAAGCCTTTGCAAGATCTGATTTCTACTGGGAATGAATATGGTAGAAAGAGCACAGCCTTTGGCACCAGAGGGGCCTGGCTTAGAATCCTGGCTCTGCCTCTGGTTTACTGACTGTGTGATCTTGGGCCAGTTACTTAACCTCTCTGTGTCTGCGTCCTCATCTAGGAAATGGTGGAAACGCCTAACTTTCAGGGCAGTGCATGTAAGATGCCTGACGCACAGTAGGTCCTCCGTTAATCATAGTCGCTCCTGGCCTGCCCCTGCCACCACCCCCAGTTTGTTTGCCTCTGGGACCAGCAGCTTTGGAGACTCCACTCCCTCCTCAGACTGTCTTCATGGCAGCTTCCCAGCTCCTGCCTAATAATAGCTCTTTATCACATTAGGAGCACATCACCAAAAGCATTGCTTTCCTATTTGGAGTAATTAGAGGTAATTAGCACTGCCTTTGTGCTGGCCTCCTGTTTTCCTTGAAAACGCTTTGCTGGAGAAGTTGCCGGCAAGGGAGGTTTCATTACTGCCATTAGGGAAAGCGCTGGCCACCCTCTGCTCCCAACAGAGACCTGCAGGACCTGTCTTATCCCTGCTGGGGCAACCATGCAGCAGGGCCCTTTGTGAACATCCCCCCTCTGGGGTGAATGAAGCTGCCCTCCTGCCCTTCAGTTTCTCCTTGTAGGAACTGGGTTACAGTGGGTGGGGGATTTGCCACTCCAGTGACCAACTCATGAGGCTTCTGGGGTGCAGAGACCCGGCCCACGGCAAGACTCTGCATGTCCCAGAGGAAATGCCAGGTGGCCTAGAACTTGGCCAAAGGCTTGGCATGAAGTAGGCACTCGATAACCACAGTAGCCAACAGCTCACATGCTTTATGGGGATAAGTCATTTGATCCGCAAAGAGGTCCTGCATAGTTGTAGTAACCTGTTGTACAGGTGTGGAAACTGAGGCTGCAGGCAGCATCATGGCATGTGAGTAGTAGAGCCAGCTGAACCTGGGCTCTTAACCACTCCCCTGGGTACTACCTCCATTCACACAGCTCTGAGGCTTCTGGTAGTGACCCCTAACCCTGTGCCAATAAGCCTATTACATGTATTACCTCATCAAAGCCACACAGCCAGCCCACGTGGTATAGGTGTCTTTATTAGCCCCATTTTACACATGAGGAAATTGAGGTCCAAGAGGTGAAAGCACCCAAAGGGGCCTGATGGGCTTGGAAGGAGTCATTGGGGCAGGCAGAGGTGGGTGGTGGCAGCTTCTGATTGGGTAAGTTGGGGGTGTCTTGTGAGGCAGGAACAGGAAGGGCTGGGCCCCATCCATACCTGTGGGGATTTGGTCGCCAGTGAGCTCCCACGATGCATGGGGCTGGCTGTGGGGCACAGAGGTGAGTGAGAAGTGGTCCCCGCTCCCCCGTGCTCACAGTTTGTCAGAGAACGCAACCTCATGAGCATGTGACGATGACAGGTTATGAGTGCTGTCACGGGGTGTCCACAGAGGCCCCTGCCAGCGTGGGAAGCCATGGAAGGCTTCTGCACGCCTGTCACATCCAGCGTGTACCCAGGCAGCTGGCAGATTCAATCAAGACAGCATGGGAGATGGTCAGGGGCTGAATCTTCATCTGGTATCGGCGACACCAGAACTTTCTGGTGCTGAGAAGCTCTTTCTCAACCCACCTCACCCCTCTTCTCTCATCTCTCCAGCTAACTGTAAAACCGGACCTCTACCTAGCAACTGCTCCCCCTGGGTCTTTGCAGAGGGGTGGCTCAGTGACTAGGGTTGCCTGAGACTTGGACCAACTTGTAGTCAAGGAGGGCTAGAGCTGTGTGTTCTAGGATAGCGCTCAGTGGAATTTCCATCTGGTATCAGCTGCAGCCAGTGGCCACAGACACCTCCCTTCCTTCCTGGGCTGTTTCTACGCAGCACTGGCCCCAGTCCTCTGCACCATTAAAAAGGTATAAGGAAGCAGTTCTTGTTCGTCCTTAGAGAGGCAGTTATCGTTCATCCCTGTGGGTCTGAGGTTTCTGCTGGATGGAATTCAGACATGATGGCTGGAGCTTGAGCAGCCATCTTGGGTTCCCAAATGGATCAGCCCAGCTAACTCCCTACTCTCTATCCCTCACTTCTAGAAAACTAAGGTAAAGGAACTCATATTTACAGAGTACCTGCTGTGTGCCAGGCACTGCGCTTCACGGTTTGTGTTATTTCTTCCCACCAACTCCTTTAGGTAGGTATCACTAATGCAAATTGCATAACGTCTCTGTAAAAGTTTTTGGGGCAGGGCATGATGGCTCATGCCTGTAGTCCCAGCACTTTAGGAGGCTGAAGCAGGAGGATCTCTCAAGCCCAGGAGTTTGAGATCAGCCTGGACAATAAAGACCCCATCTCTACATTTAAAATTTAAAAGGCCAGGTGCAGTGGCTCATGCCTGTAATCCCAGCACTTTGGGAGGCCAAGGCAGCTGGATGACCTGAGGCTGGGAGTTCTAGACCAGCCTGGCCAACATGGTGAAACCTTGTTTCTACTAAAAATATAAAAATTAGCCAGGCGTGGTAGTGCACATCTGTAATCCTAGCTACTTGGGAGGCTGAGGCATGAAAATAGCTTAAACCTGGGAGGCAGAGGTTTCAGTGAGCCGAGATCATGCCATTGTACTCCAGCCTGGCAATACAGTGAGACTCCATCTCAAAAAAAAATTTTTTTAAAAAGTGTTTTGGATCATATAGGAACATAATACCAAACAATAGCATTCTCTGAGCTCCCCTGAAGTGCCAGGCCCTTGAACTCCTTGCAGCAATCATTCAAGGTCATGACTCTCATTTTACAGATGGGGAAGCTGTGGTTCTGGAGATTGTGAGGACTGGCCCAGTTACTAGTAAGAGACAGAGCCAAGGCTGGCACCCCAGTTTTTCCGAAAGTCCAAACTTAGGTTCCTTCTCATGCCCTGGCAGCCACTAAATATGTGTCCTGCTGCAGAGGGCTCTGGCGCTGCCCTGACAACCACCCCCGAACCCAGGGACCTGGAAGCCACTTAGAAGTGTGAATACACGTGTGTATTTTCACTGGAATTTGTTTAAAAGCATTTGTGAGGGAAGGAACGAGAGGTAGGCAGATTCCAGTGGTGAGAAAATAACAAAACTTACAGGGAATTGTCTTTTTGTGTCTTTGAGAAATCATTTGAATAACGCAGTGTGATTTGTGATTCAAATGGAAATGCAGGTATTACCAGCAGTGTCTTTGTGCTGTTTTCTGAGATTCCCATCAAAAGCCTCCCCGGTGTTTTTCCCATCCTTTTTTTAAAAGAAAGCCTTCCCCTTCAGCCTTAGAGGAAAGTTCGGTCTTGTGCGCGTCTTTGGCACCGAAGCAGGCCCTCTCGACTGGCTGGGGAGAACGCGAGGCTCCGTCTCAGGGGCAGATCCGAGCAGCTTCTTCAGGCAGCATCTCAAGCTCAGCACCCGGCTTTGCCGCTCATGCGCCGTGTGTCATAAAGCAAACCACCACCCCACTCTGGGCTTTGCCGTTCTCTGTAAAACGAGGATGATTTTTAACATCCCTTCCCCAGCTGATTTTCTCTGAAAAGAATAGGCTTTAGAAACAGGCCTGGATTTCAATCCCAGCCCTGAGGTGTTCCAGCTGGATGACCTTGGGTAAGTCACGTTACCTCTCTGTGGCTCAATTTCTTCATCTACAGTTAGCAGCCAACACCTATCAAAGGAGTACATGTAAGAAGCCGATTTGGTGCAATGTATTAAGGACCTACTACGTGTCAGGCATTGTCCATTATTACAGCTAGGCGTCAGGCATTTCAATCACACCCCTACTTGTCACTCACCAACATATCCCAACACAAAAATGGGATGGACGTAAGACTGACAAAGGGGGTGGCCACTTCTGAGTTCTTGGCCTTTGTCTTAGTTAAGATGCAGGCCCATATAACAGAGGCCCTGCTAATGTTTTTCTTTTTGGTTTTTGTTTTTTCTGGAGACAGGGTCTTGCTCTGTCACCCAAACAGGAGTGCAGTGGCAAGATCGCGGCTCACTGCAGCCTCGACCTCCCAGGCTTAAGCAATCCTCCCACCCCAGCCTACCTAGTCACTGGGATTACAGGCACACACCCCTATGCCCAGCTAATTTTGGTATTTTTTTTAGAGATAGGGTTTCTCCATGTTGCCCAGGCTGGTCTCAAACTCCTGGGCTCAAGTGATTCTGCCACCTCGGCCTCCCAAAGTGCTGGGACTATAGGGGCGAGCCACTGTGCCTGGCCTAATTGTCTTAAATACACGAGGGTTGATTCTGTCACATGAAAGAAACCAGAATAAGACATTTAGGGCTGGCGTGCCACTCCACAGTCTTCAGGGACCAAATTTCCCTCTTGCTGCTTGTTCTGCCTTCCTTAGTGGGCTGACTCATGGCCCAAGATGGCTGCTCAAGCTCTGGCCATCTTGTCTGAATTCCAGCCAGCAGGAAAGAGGACACGAGGGAAGAATAGCATTCCTCCTCTTAGAGATTCCAAGGAACACCACATAACACTACTGCTTCAATTCATGGGCCAAAACTGCTCACAATGCTACTCCTAGCTGCAAGGAAGCCTGGGGAGTGTGCCCAGCTATAAATTTGGGTCCTTGTGACTAAAGGAGAAACAGGAGAGTGAGTTGTAGCCAGTACTCTGTAGTCTGTGCCATAGCTTTCTTTCCAATCTGGGGACTTTTCCAGGGAAAATCCTCACAGCCAGCCTCTAGTGAAGCTACACTTGTGTTCCGCTTTTTACAGTGGAGGCAACTGAGAGCCAGAGGGATAGAGGGCCCTGACCAAGGTGTCCTGACTAGTGAGCAACAGAGCCCTTCTGGGGTAGCCTAGAGCTGCAGGCATGGGCTGGGCACAGTGGCTCAGGCCTGTAATCCCTTTGGGAGGCTGAGGCAGCAGGATTGCTTGAGTCCAAGACTTCGAGACCTGGGCAACATGGGAGACCCCATCACTACAGAAAATTTAAAACTTCGCCAGGCATGGTGGCATGCTCGTGTAGTCCCAACTACTCTGGAGGCTGAGGTGGGAGGATCACTAGAGCCCAGAAGGTCAAGGCTACAGTGGGCTCTGATTGTACCACTATACTCCAGCCTGGATGAGAGAGAGATGAATTCATCTCTCTCTCTCTTTTTTTTTTTTGGTTTTTCTTTTTCTCCTGCTATTTTGACAAAAAGCGCATCCTTTAAAAAAAAAAAAAAAAAGCTGCCGGCCACAGTGGCTCATGCCTGTAATCCCAGCACTTTGGGCCGCTGAGGCCGCTGAGTCACCTGAGGCCAGGAGTTGAAGACCAGCCTGGCCAACGTGGCGAAACGCCTTTCCACTAAAGATACAAAAAATTAGTGGCATGGTGGCACATGCCTATAATCCCAGCTACTCAGGAGGCTGAGGCAGGAGGATCACTTGAACCCGGGAGGTAGAAGTGGCAGTGAGCCAAGATCGCTCCTTGGCACTCCAGCCTGGGCAACAGAGTGAGGCCCTGTCTCAGAAAAGAAACAAAGAAAATTCATGCAAAGAATGAGAGCTTCTGTCCCACCTTTCTGCTTATCAGGAGATTCCTTCCTGCCCCCAGAGGATCCAGACTTTTTAGAGAAACATCCTTCGTCTTTATTTGCAAGGCTGAGGCCCAGAAGTTTGGCTGGGGTCCCTGGGGAGGACTGGGCTTCACACACCCATCATGGCCCTCTCTCACTGTCTCCTGCAGGTCAGCGGCCACCTGGACTATGCCAAGCAGATGGATGCCATCCTGAAGGCCGTGGGCATCCGTACCAAGCCAGGCTGGGACGAGAAGGGGCTCTCGCTGGCCCCGGGCTGCCTGCCCCCCCGAGGAGCCTTACCAGGCAGCAGCCGCCCCCTCATCAGGCGAGACCACCCACGAGGTTGGGCAAACCCAGGGTCCCACATCCAGAGATGCCTCCAAATTGGCCATGTCCGTGGACGCCAGCCAAGCCCAGGTGCCGGCAGGGCTGGACCAGTCTGAAGGGGCCTCCCTTCCTGTTGCTGCCAGCCCTGAAAGCCCCAACATCTGCAGCCATGGCATGGACCCCAACCCACTGGGCTGCCCCAATTGTGCCTGCAAGACCCAGGGCTCCAGCCCGGGGCTGGACTGACCCCAGCGGGGGACCTGAGCCGTCTTCCCTGATCTCCGTATGCAGCTCTCTCATACCCTCGGCTTCCTCCCAGGAGCTCTGGAGGTGCGGGGTTTCTATGGGTCTCTTTCCTAATTTGAAGGAATTGGAACTGAAAAGCAAAGGAAATGGAAGGAAGGGGAATTTGGAGGAGAGAACATGCCCACCCTGGGGAAGCTGCCTGTCTCCAGAGGAGCCTCACCAGGGAGCAGCCGCCCCCTCATCAGAGACCTGCAGAGTCAGCCAAGCCCAAGTTAGAGTCCCAGGACTGGAAACCAACTGTGGGCTTTCTGTACTTCTCACAGCTTTGGAGTCTGGCCGTCTATCAGGAGGTCCAGAGGGCTCTCTGGGGCCCAGGGCTCCCACGCCACCTCTCCCCTGGACTCAGTAAAACCAGGTGCATGCCTGCTCTTCCATCCACACTCCAGGGCTGCCCACCAGCCGACAGGCACCATCAACTGGCAGCAACAGAGTAGGCACAGGTAAAAGTGGGCAGCTCACTCCTGCTCTTAGGAGATCCAACCAGATCTGCCCCATACAGCCATGCAGGCTGTGCACTGCACAACTCCAGGGACATTAGTCACACAGACACAATGTGAGTGTGGTCCCCCAACATGCACCATGGGAGCTCTGTGACAAAGCATGGTGAGTACATGCGGAATTGCATTCAGTATGGCTGTGAACTAGGCCTTGGGACAAGAATGAAGTTTACTGGGAAAGAATTTCCTGCAGCAGGAACAGAGGGGATAACAGCAGCAATAAATAATAATAATAAGCTACTACTTCTTGAGCTTGTACCACATACCAAGTGGTTCCATGGGTTGTGTCAGCTGGCCTTCACAGCAATCCTATGAGGTCGTGACTATTATTGTCTTTGTTTTATATTTGGGGAAACTGAGGCTCAGAGAAATCAGGTAAACTGCTGCAGGCCGTACAGCTGGTCAGTGATGGAGCCAAGCTCCAGGCCCCCGTATGTCAGACTCCAGCGTCCAAGCCCCAAGCCACTGGGTCTGCATCCATGAGACCCTTCCTCTTTGTTCCTCTCACGGTCCCTGAATGACAAGGCCAGAGATAATGCGCCCCTATTGTGCAGATGGAGAAATCAAGGTCCAGGCAGAGGAAGGATTGACAAGCTCTGGGGAAGGTGGGAGGGGGCAGCAGAAATTAGAGTTGTGGGACATAGGAGCCAGATCACTGCTCAGGTGTATGTGTATTCATTTGTTCATTCAACACACATTTATGGCTTACGCCTGTAATCTCAGCACTTTGGGAGGCCAAAGTGGGAGGATCGCTTGAGGCCAGGAATTGGACATCAGCCTGGGCAACATAGCAAAACATGGTCTCTACAAAAAAAAATAAAATAAATTAGCCACAGTCAACACTCAAGAGGCTGAGGCAGGAGGATTGCCTGAGCCCAGGAGTTCAAAGCTGCAGTGAGCTATGATTGTGCTGCAGCACTCCAGCCTGGGTGACAGAGTGAGACTCTGACTCTTTTTTTTGAGATGGATTCTTGTCACCCAGGCTGGAGTACAATGGCACAATCTCGGCTCACTGCAACCACTGCCTCCCGGGTTCAAGTGATTCTCCCGACTCAGCCTGCCAAGTAGCTGGGATTACAGGCACCTGCCACCACGCCCAGCCAATTTTTTGTAATTTTAGTAGAGAAGGGGTTTCACCATGTTGGCCAAGCTGGTCTTGAATTTCTGACCTCAGGTGATCCACCTGCTTCAGCCTCCCAAAGTGCTGGGATTACAGGTGTGAGCCACCGTGCCCGGTCAACTCTGACTCTTTTCTTTTTTTTTTTTTAATAAAGACAGGGTTTCACCATGTTGGCCAGGCTGGTCTTGAACTTCTGACCTCAGGTGATTTGCCGGCCTTGGCCTCCAAAGTGCTTGGATTACAGGCGTGAGCCACCACGCCAGGCCAACTCTGACTCTTAAAACACAAATTTTAAAAACAAGTATTTATGCAACTCTTGTTAGTTTTAAACCAAACTGCTCATATCACACATGGGAATTGGAGGCTCTGAAAGGAGGAAGATTTTGCTGGGGTCCCAAATTGAAGGGGCAGAATCTGGAGCAGAACCTAGGATACCTACACCCAGGCCTTCTCCCACTACACCAGCTGCTTCTCAAGCCCTGAGTGGCCCCTCAGTTGAATCCAGTCCACACAACAGCCATGGCCTTCAGCTAGAGTTTATTGAGAGTCCCCTTGGGCAGGTCTGGGGGATAGGGGGAGCCCCACAAGCACCATGGCCCCTCTGTGGCCAGCGGCCAGGGCCAGAGTTGTGTCTCATCAGCACCAAGGAGAGCGCCAGGGCAGACATGGAGGACCCCCTGGGAGTTCGTGTTGACGGAACTTGGGGAGGCAGAGCTGAAAAGGGACCTATGGCAGGTAAACTGTGGAGACCAAGAGTTCCCCCAACTCCTTGACCCCAGAAAACAAGGCTCCTGTGCCAGAGTCCACCTGCCTGCCTTGTGGCCCCCACCCCACACCAGGGACAGCTTTTCTTCGATTCTGCTGTACTGTCCCAAGTAGCTACCATTCCCATTTCTCTCACTGACCCCAGGGAAGGCCGAGGGAGGTGGGGCAAGGGGCTGGGTTTATTCCCATCAGTTGTTCCCTTCTAGGTCCAAGGACCCCCCCAGGATCGAGGAAAACTAGTCCCTGAGACTGAAAAAGAAACTGCCACCTGCCCCTTTTGCCCCCAGGAGAGGTAAAGCAGCAGCCTGGGAGCTGGGAGGGTCCCTGAGAGATGGGGTCCCTACCCAGCAGACAAAACAGGGAGTTGGGGGAACCAGAGTCAGGCTATGGGAGCCTGCGCTGGGGCTGAAGAGGGGGAGGAAAATGGAAAAAGAACAATGGGAACAAACAGCCCCTCCTGACCCACAGCCGGAGAGGCCAGGGGCCTGGATAGCCAGGGGTCGTAACAACAGAACGTACCACTTAACTGACCACGTACTGGGTGCTGGGCACACATTGTCTTAATTCTCAAGACAACCCTGCAAGGTAGGTATCATGACTCTGTCTTACACATGGGATAACTGAGACTCGGAGAGGTGAAGTAACCTGTGTCAGGCCCCAGAGCAGAGGTGGTAGAGCAGAGGCCCAAATATATGCCTGCCTGCCTTCCAGGTGCAGCTGTTGCCACATATATCCCAGAGTCGGGGGACTGGCGGGTCCAAAAACTGTCCAGCAAATCATTCTCAGGGTTGAAGATCATTTAAGCCAGACCATCTCAAATGGTAATGGGCACGTGATTCATCTGGGATCCTGGTAACACGCAGTTTTCTGACTCAGCAGGTCTGGGCAGGGGCAGAGATGTGCGTTTTTCACAAACTCCTAAAAGGCGATGGCAATGCTGATTGTCCACAGACTACGCTGTGAGTAGCGAGGGGTTCAGCCCAGCACTAATCCATGCCTGCAGGTGGGGGCATTCCCTCCCATCCAGCCTGACAGAACGGGCAAAGGGCATGATTGTTTTCATCCTATCCTGAACCAAGAGGTCGTTCTCCCTAACATCCAGAGTCCTCTAGCCCATCCTCCGCACACACGTTACACCCAACAGTGGAGCATCCTTCAGAAAATAGTATCTGAGTCAGCTCTGATCCCTGCATGTGAGGGGCCTGGAACGGGCAGCAGGGGCTGGCTCTGTGCACCCCCTGCTGGAGCTCAGAAGGCTCCTAGGAGACCTGCAGCCTTCTGGTCTTAGCCAAGAGCTGGCCCAAGGCCTCGGGGTCTGGGTTCTGCTCAATCCAGCTCCCCACTGGCCAGTCCCAAGCCCGGGTCAGTTCGTGGGGGTGCTGAGTGGATGCAGCCGCACCTCGGGCTCCGTAGGGTTGATGTTGAAGAAGTTGACAGCGGCAGTGGCCCTGGTGGACAGCAGGGGCTCCCGGGTGGCTTCACCAGGAAGCAGCAGCTGGGCTGTGAGCTGCAGGCCTGAGGAGCCGCCCGAGCCTGCGTCTGAGTCTGAGTCTGAGTCAGGCGGCAGGGGCAGCGGCAGCACCTGCTGCAGGCTCAGGCCGGGCCGGGGGCCGCTGTGAGAGGTGCGTAGCGACGGTGAGGCCAGGGTGGCCTGGCGCTCCCGGGGACAGTGTGGACATGGCAGGAACCTGCCCAGCGCCCGCTTGAAGTCCCGCATGAAGAGAGGGTAGATGATGGGGTTCATGGTGCTGTTACAGTAACCCAGCCACGTGAGGACATCGAAGAGGCCTGGGGAGATGCAGTCGCACACGGCCTGAGGGAATGGGATGTGTCATGCCTGGCCCAGGGCAGGGACCCAGGCCTTGCTTCCCAGCACGGATGGCATGGACACACACGCACGCCACGACAGCCGCCTGCCCTCCCCTGCCCCCTTGCCTGGGCTGGGATCCAGGGCCTCTCCTACAAGGGCTGGACTCACCTGCCCCCTACTGTGACATTACCTGGACTATGTTGGCCACAAAGAAGGGCAGCCAGGTCACAAAGAACATGCCCAGCAGGATGCCCAGTGTCAGGCTGGCCTTCAGGGCCTTCCTGCTGTGCTTGGTGGCCAGGCGCCTGCTGTCAGCCGACTCCACCCCTGGGCGTGGGGTCCTAGGCACCTGTGGAAAGGAAGTCCACGTGGGTCAGTTGAGAAAGAGCCCCCATCTGACCCTGATCCTAGCCACAGACTGAGTTTCAATCTTAATTCTAGACTGAGCCCTAGTACCAGGATTAAACTGAGCCCTGTTCCTTGACTGTACCCCAACTAGAGTCCTAGACTGAGCTGTGACCCTGACTTCAGGCCAAGCCCTGACATCAGCAATAAACTAAGCCCTGATCTTGGTCCCCCACTGAACCCTGACACCTATCATAGGCCCTACAATAACCAAGTTCTCAAACCAAGCCTCAACTGTGGACCTAAACTGAGCCCTGATCCTGGTCTCACACAGCCCTGACCCTGATGCAGAATTTCATAAGGAGCTCTAGGAAGTGCAATGAGACAGAACAACACTACCTGAAACACAAATCAGATGGTTCAGAAGAACAGCCATCCCTGCAAAGACAATACGTGACACAGGCCAACAGACACATTACAATGAGCCCAACACCTTTGGCACTACAGAAATCAATTGCAGTTGGCCAGACGCAGTGTGGCTTATGCCTATAATGTCAGCACTTTGGGAGGCTAAGGCAGGCGGATCACTTGAGGTCAGGAGTTCGAGCCTGGCCAACATGGTAAAACCTTGCCTCTACTAAAAATACAAAAATTAGCAAGGCGTGGTGGCAGGCACCTGTAGTCCCAGCTACTCGGGAGGCTGAGGCAGGAGAATTGCTTGAACCCGGGAGGTGGAGGTTGCAGTGAGTCGAGATCACATCACCGCACTCCAAGTCTGGGGGACAGAGCAAGACTCTGTCACAAGAAAAAAAAAAAAAAGGAAAAAGAAATCAATTGCAGTTGAACAAGAGGACCTGTTACTGTCCAGAGCTTGGCAATTGCTTTATATGTGGATTCTCTTCATATTTGGGAGCAGTGGGCAATTACTCGAGCCCCACAAAATAGAAAGGCTTTTTTGAGAATGTGTGCACAAAGCAAATGTTTGCAACTAAATCTTTTATAGATTCCTAAGGATGCTGGTGACCTTGGCATTTTACAACTCAATACTGCGAACTGGCAGGCAACTCCATTCTCAAAAGTGAACGGGAAGAGGAGGAGGGGGTAGGAGTCAGGAGGAGATAGAAGCTACTTCCCAGCAGCCACTGAAAGGAAGACATGGGCACAGGGAGGTTAGAATTTGACTTTGCAAACTGGTCTCCACAGTCCCAAATCATTAAAGCGCTCTCTGAGCTGGATAATTCTTTAGCACAGTGGTGCTCATAACTTTTTAAACTTCATGGGCCCTTTGAAAAGCTAGCGAAATCTAAAAAAAAAAAAAAAACTCTCCCTAGAAAATAAAAGGCTTATAAATTTTTATACGCACACACAGACATGAAAACAACATTCCACACTTCCAGAAGGTTCAGAAATGACCTTGAAGTCTCTAGGTTTCCACCATGAAACCCCTAGGAATCCGTGAAGGCTGGGATGTGAAGCCCTCCTCTAAACCATGTGTTTTTGTAATCAATGTGGGTTTTCAATTTAGATTTACACAAAATTAGGCCCACTTCTATTTACTATTTAACACCTGTGTGCAGTGGTATGCACAATTCGTCATGAGCTACGCAAAGGGTGTGTGTGCTGACTGGGAACACATCTGGGCTTTTACAGCCAGGGATTTTCCCGGCACTGGGATTTGCCTAGTTCCTAAATTGCATGAGAGTCCTGCTTAGTGAGGCCAGAGGTGGGTTGGGTGTAGGGAGATGAGAAGGTCGGAAGGAGGCAGTAGCGGAGCCAGATTCCCAGGCAACCTTCCGCAGATGGAAAGGCAGAGGAAGCAAAGCCAAGATGTGGCAACTCCAGGGAGCACCAAAACCAGCACCCCCACCCGTCTCTGCTGCGCATGCCCTCTCTCCTTCCAGCCCCTGCTCTTTCCAGGCCTCCAGAGTTGGTGTCTTGTCCATGGTGCTGAAACCCCAACTATGTGCTGTCTCTTCATAGGAACTGGAATTCTAATTCTAAAATAGCAAGGAGGTCGCTGGGGTGGGGGAGATGAAGCACGTTGTAACCCCCACCCCCTCCATGTGTTTCTTCACATGAAATCTGGTTATACAAGTTCATAACAGAGGCCTTGGTTTCTCCCTTCTGTCTTGGTGAGACAGGGTTGTACAGAGGCAAAAGCTGGGCTTTTAAGACAGGTGATCTGGCTTCAAATCATGCCTCTACCACTTACTCGCTCTGTGATCTTGAGAGAGCCTCTGTTTCCACATCCGTAAAATGGGAGAAATGATACTCAGCTTACGGCATTGCTGTGAAGCTATGGATAATAAATGCATGCACAGTGTCTGAGGTTGAGTAGGTGTTAAATACCTGGTAGCCATGATACTGGTTCAGTGATATGTGTTGTGAGGTTGGGGTGATTTTGAGCACAGTTGGGGGCCCTGCCCTTCTGCCAGCAGCTCTGGCCTCCCCAAAGCGGCACAGATACCAAGACAAATGTTCTAACTCACCACGCTGCAGCTCAGATGCTAAGACTAGAGGATGCTCTCCTCTGCCTCCACCCCATCATACACAAGTCTTCTCCGAAGTTATTCCAAGTTAGTGAGGGACTAAAGAGGGTTTTACTCTTCTCTTTCCTCTTCTAGTTTTCTGTCCTCCAGAGTGAACTTTACATGGCTTTTGTGACCACACCATGGTCAGCCTGGAGGAAGAGGATCCTGCTTCCCCAAAAGAATCTCCTAAGACTTGCCACACCTTCAAGTTGCTGCCATCAGTGGGAATGGATGGCATGGAGAGGGAGGAGACACTGTCTCATCCAGGCATTGCTCTGACCCTTAGTGACCTGGAGAGAGCAGGGGACAGGAGGCAGCCCTGATCTTATCAGAGCTCTAGGGCATGGGAAAAACTGAGGCACTGGAGGGATAGCTCATGTCAATCACTGGGGGAAGGAGCTCCAGAGAAGGGGGTGAAGATGAACTGAGATTCCCTCTCTAGTCTCCCTGGAAACAACTCCGAGTTTTTCTTTCTCCTCTCCTTTACAGAGAGTTGACTCAAGAACACAGGCAAGAGGAAAGGGAGAAGGAAACTGAGGCTCAGAAAGGGTAGAGGACACACGACCCTTCCCAAGGTCACATTGTGCCAGTACAAGGCTCCCAACCAAAACCTGAGTGGCCCCAAATCAGCGTTATTATCCTCATTTCTCAAGCACTTACTACACATCAGCATTTGATATTCATTAGCTCATTCCATCTTTATGAGAGGTAGGCATTGTTGTCCTCATTTTGCCAATGAGACAACTGAGGCTTGGAGAGGCAAAATGACTTTCCAGAAGTCACACAGCAGATAAGAGCTGAGTTGGGGATTCCATCATTTCTGGCCCCAGGAACTCCACTCTGCCCACTTCACCATGCTGCTTCCACATTTGGAGATGGCATCCATAGGCCCAGTCAGGGTGAGGTTATAGAAACCCCACCGCTGTCACCAAGAGGCCCTCATGGAGCAGAAGCCAATGGCAACCACCGGTCCACACCCTGTGATCTGGCTGATGCTGGCATCACCCTTCCGATTCTCTCTCCCCTGTAACCACCTCACAGCCCCACAGGGCCACGTCCTGTCGTTGGCATCTCCCTTCTGTATCAGTGTCAGAGGGCAGCTACCTGAAGGACAATCCAGTGCCCTTCCAGCGAGCAATCCCACAGACAGCTTCCAGCCAACACCTACATTCATGTCTGCACTCTTGACAGATCCAAGAATGTGTCCCACAGCACTACTTGTGAGGGGAAAAAATTGGAAACGGCCTAATGTTCATCAAATGAAGACTGGTTTAGGCTGGGCACAGTGGCTCACCCCTATAATCCCAGCACTTTTTGAGAGGCTGAGGTGGGTAGATCACTTGAGGTCAGTAGTTCGAGACCAGCCTGGCCAACATGGTGGAACCTTGTCTCTACTAAAAATACAAAAATTAGCCAGGTGTGGTGGCGCAAAAAAAAAAAAAAAAAAAAAGAGAGAGTCTTTTAAATAAACCACAGTGACTTCCCACCACAGAATACTACACTGATGTTTTAAAAGAAACAATCAGTCAAATGAAAAGATCTCCATGATTATTAAATTATAATAGCAGGTTGCAAAGTAATAGATACAGAATGATTCCATTTGTTTGAAAAACAATATGCAACAGAAAGCACTAAGGTTCTTTAGGGACCTGTATAAATACATAGCACATAGAAAAAGAAGGGCCAGGTGCAGAGGCTCACACCATAGTCCTAGCACTTTGGGAGGCCAAGGCAGGTGGATTGCTTGAGTCCAGGAGTTCAAGACCATCCTAGGCAACATAGTGAAATCTCATCTCTACAAAAATACAAAAATTAGCCAGGCATGGTGGTGCATGCCTGTAGTCCTAGCTGTTCAGGAGGCTGAGATGGGAGGACCAACTGAGTCAGAAGAGGTCAAGGCTGCAGTGAGCCGTGGTTGTACCACTGCACTCCAGCCTGGGTGACAGAGTGACACCCTGTCCTAACAGAAAAACAAAAAAAGACCTAGAAGGATATATCCTAAATTGATACACGTCTCTGGGAGTGAAAGGTGATTAGCTGGAATTTGGGGGTCTTTTCCTTCATCCATATGATTGAATTTTTAAAGTGCATTTATATATTCCTTTAGGCAATTAATTTTTTTTACTATCATCTGATCATAGTGTGAGAATTACAAGACACTCTGGAGCCAGACTGCCTGGTTTCACACCCTGACTCTGTTACAAACTAGCTGAGTTACTTCACCTGTCTATGCCTCAACTTTCTCTCCTGTAAAATGGCATTATAACAGCATCTGCCTCATAGGATTACAGTAAGGATTAAATAAAATAATGTACAGAGAGTTAGAACAGTCCTGGCGCATAGGAAGTACCATAGACCTGTTAGCTATCATTGTCGCTGTTGTTTATTACTAGTCTCTGGCTCAGCTGTTCGATAATGATGGTGATGGTGCTGCTGACAGCAGTGATTTTTCTTCCCTAGAAAGGGTCAAAGGGGTGAGCTCCCCCAGAAGCATATATTTTACCAACAACAGGAAAAGAGGGGCACGAACAACTAACTGTTGTTGTTGTTTTAAAGATAGGGTCTTGCTCTGTTGCCTGGGCTGGAATGCAGTGGCTTGACCATACCTCACTGCAGCCTCAAACTCCTGGGCTCAAGCAATCCTCTCACCTCAGCCTCCTTGAGTAGTTTTAACTGCAGATATATGCCACCGGGCAAGGCTAATTTTTTATATATTTTTTAGAGATGGGATCTCACTATGTTGCTCAGGCTGGTCTCAAACTCCTAACTTCAAAGGATCCTCCTGCCTTGGCCCCCCAAAGTGTTGGAATTACAGGTGTGAGTCACTGCCTAGCTGAAATTTGTTGAGCACTTACTATGTGCCTGGTATTTTGTGTATATTATCTAACTGACTCTTCAAACAGCCTTGTGTGATAGATGTCATGACCTGTGGAGCATAAGGAGGTAAAATGCCTTACCCAACGTCATCCAGCTGTAAGGGAAAAGAGGCAGGGCTTGAACCCTGACCAGCCAGACCCCCAAGCTCCTGCTCCAGCTCTGGCTGCACCAGGCTGCCTGGCTCTGAGCAGCAGCCAAGCCTGCCATGCTGAGCAATGTCACTCTGCCAGCCTCTTCCTGACTCGGCCCCCTCCTCCCCCTCACAGATATTTCTGTGATCACAGCCTCCTCCTCTGAGGAGGAAGGCAGAGATGGAAGGGAAGATGGATCATTAAGACAGAATGATGCTTAGTTGGGTGAGGGAAGGTGAAAAAGGAGGGGGGAGGAGGAAAAGCAGGAGAAATTGATGGGAGAGGAGGGGGGAGGGGAAGACAGGGGTGCACAGAAGGAAGCCATGGGAACTGAAGGAGAGAAGGGTGGGTGGGAGTGGGGAGGAAGGTGAGGTGCAGAGATGGTTTGAGGTTATGGGCCACAGAGACCCAGAAATCTTGCCAGGAAGAGAAAGAGGCTGGGCCTCTCCTGCTGCTCTACCTCAAGCTGATGGCCCACGCTGCATCTCTGAAGCTGTCTCTAACACCTTGGACCCTCCAGAATCTCCCAAGGGTGGCTGAGTGCCACCCACATCCAGGCCCCATCTTCCAGCCCGCTCCCAACACGCACACTCCCCTGCCCTGGCAGCATCTCACTCCGCCCCACAGCCCTTCCTCCATCCCCAGCCCACACTCCCAGCCCCAGTGCTAAGCAGGACCCCTTCCTCCCAGCCCTGAGGTACTGGGAAGAGCTGGTGGAGACCCCTAAGCCAACCAGTGGCCTTTTAAAAGCCTGTTTCCATAAATAGACATATGGAGAGATGAAATGCTCAAGGCTGACCAGCTGCCATGTTCTGACCCCAGAGGAAATGGGGCCTCGGGACCTATACCCAGCTCCCTTCCCTCTGCAGGGAAGCTGGAGGCTGGACTGGGGCAGGAAGCCAAGGCTAAGAGGGGCTGAGCACAGGAAAGGGAAGGGGTCCAAGGCACCCACATCTGATTCATTCTCATCACTTCCTTTAGCTCCAAACATTGAGAGGCCTCCACCTCCAGGCAAGCTCTGGTGGGGGAGGAAGGGGCGGTGACCCAAGAGGGTGGAGTAGAGGCAGGATCCCAGAAGCAAATCCCCAAAATGCAGGCTGTTCTCCAAGCAATCAGGAAAACGGGCCTGCAGGAGGCTTGCTTAGGAGCCAAGCGGTTTTGAAAGCAGGGACAGAGGCAGGGTTTGCACACGTCACGTTCAAACCAAAAGAGTGGGCTTTCCAGAAAGTGGGGGGGGGATTAGAACAGACACATTTCTGGCTTGGAGAGGACCCTGGGTCATCTGCCTTAGAGGTAAGGCACTGGCCTAACCGGCCCATGGAGGCTCCTCCAGCCTTTCACTTCAGGGCTCTGTGTGAGTGCTTTGCTTTCATCTTCAAACATACACAGTGAATAATAGACTGAATGTGTGCCGGGTGAGGCACCCCCTCTTAGAAGCTCTGTAATCCTCATTGTGATAGGGTTTGATGATTAGTGTCTGTCCCCCCCAACTAGAACAGATTTCAAGAGGGCAGGTGCTGTCAGTCTCGTTCACCACCACATCCACAGCCTAGAACAGCTGCTGCACAAAGCAGGTGTCAATACATGTCACCAAGCAAATGAATTCACACGATAAAAAGCTCAGGACTGTCACACTCAAGAACTGACTCTGAAAGGCATGAGAAAACAGGCAACCACGTGAACAGGTGTGGAGCCCCAGGCTCCCTGAAGCACCGTGTTCACTCCATTCCTTCCGTAAATATGTACTGAGCACCTGCAATGTGCCAGATGCCCCTAAGTCCTGGGACCACAGTGGAAACAGGCCAGGCGCAGTGGCTCACGCCTGTAATCCTAGCACTTCAGGAGTCCGAGGCAGGTGGATTGCCTGAGCTCAGGAGTTCAAGATCAGCCTGGGCAACACAGTGAAATCCCGTCTCTACTAAAATACAAATAATTAGGCCGACGTGGTGGCATGCACCTGTAGTCCCAGCTACTTGGGAGGCTGAGGCAAGAAAATTGCTTGAACCTGGGAGGCAGAGGTTACAGTGAGCTGAGATCATGCCCCTGCACTCCAGCCTGGGTGACAGAGTGAGACTCCGTCTCCCAAAAAAAAGAAAAAAGACAAGAAAACAGAAAGACAAGTTCCTACCCTCACAGAGCTTAAATTCTAGAAGAGGGAAATAAACAAACAGTAAATAAATTAAAATGGTTGGTATAGAACACGTCAGAGGGTAGGAGGTGCTGCTGAGAGAAATCTTAGAAAACGAGGACTGCAGAGGACCTGGGGGAGGGTGGCAGGTGCTACTCTTGAGAGAGGGATTAGGGGAGGTAATTGAACAGAGGCTGGAAGGAAATGATGGAAATTAGGGGGGAGAATCGGGGGGGGGGGAGACCAGAAAGGGCGCTCAAGGCAGAAGGAACCGCAAATGAGGCAGAATGTGCTTGGTGCGTTCAAGAAACAGCAAGGAGGCCAGTATGGCTGAAAGAGAGGAAACAAGGGGGATTACAGAAGGAGAGGAGGTCAGATAGGGCAGAGGGCCAGGTGATATGAGACACAGGGTCACCAGAGCAGGGGAATGACTCAGCAGGAACTGCATTACAAAGGGATCATTGGGGCCACTGTGGAAGGTTGAAAGGGAGCAAGAATGGAATCAGGAAGTCAGTTAGGATCCCACATGGCGGCTCACACCTGGAATCCCAGCACTTTGGGAGGCAGAGGCGGGCAAATCACTTGAGGTCAGGAGTTTGAGACCAGCCTGGCCAACATGGCAAAACCCCATCTCTATTAAAAATACAAAAATTAGCCAGGCATGGTGGCACATGCCTGTAATTCCAGCTACTTAGGAGGCTGAGGCACGAGAATCGCTTGAACCCAGGAGGCAGAGGTTGCAGTGAGCCAAGATCATGCCACTGCACTCCAGCCTAGGTGACAGAGTGAGATTCTGTCTCAAAAACAAACAAAAAAAAGGAAGTCAGGAGTAACTAACTCCTCGGCCTCCCTAGTAGCTGAAATTGTAGGCGCTCACCCCCATGCCTGGCTTTCTTAGTATTTTCTTTAAATCATCTCTAGGAGTAACTAACATCTGGTGCAATAACCCAGGCAGCAGATGAAGGGGCTCAGTCCAGGGGCGTAGCAGTGGAGAGATGAGTGCCAGGGCCCGTGAGAAGCAGAGAGGCACACAGGCTGCCTCCAACACCACTGGCCTGAGCAACCGGAAGAATGGGCTTGCCATTACTTTATATGAGGAAGACTATGGGGAACTAGGTCTGGGGTCTGGGAAATCCGGAGTTCTGCTGGGGACGCTACAAGTAAGCCGCCCAGGTAGGAAGTCATCAGCGCATGGGTGGTATTTTCAGTTATGAGACAAGATGAGGTGACTAGGGAGCAAATGTGGAAAAGGATGAGATGCTTCGAGGACTGAGGCCCAGGGATGCCATGGCTGAGGTGGATCAGGAGGAACCAATGGAGGAGACCAGAAGGCACAGAGAAGAAAGGGGGCAAGGTGTGGGGTCTCTGAACACAGATGTCCAGAGCATCACTGCCCACAGGCAGCACACCAGCATAGAGCGATGGCCCCAGCCAGATCCAGGTTTGAACCTCACTTACCAGCTGTGCAATCTTGGGCAAGTAACCTCCACTCTCTCTGAGCCTCAGATTCCAAACCTGTCTAACAGGGGTGATGGTAGGACTTGCCTCATTGGTTGTTTGGGGGTTAATAAGCTTATCTCAGTGCCTGGTGTAGAGTGAGTGTTCACAGATTGTGGCGCTGCGGCTGTTAGCCCCTGGGAGACTCCTGCCCAGGTTCCAAGGCCACAGACACAGGTTCTATCCTAGTACCAGCCAGTGAGATTTGTGGAAAGAAAATCTGTGTGGTACCGGCACTGCTGGAACCAGGAATCCTGATCTCCCCCCAACCCAGCTTCACCCAGACCAACCAACTTCTCACATCCTTTGTCACGAGAACAGAACTTCCTGAAGTGTGGGGAATGGAGACGATTTTAGATGGTAAAAGGACACGCCATAAAATGAATGAATCACAGAGTGAGCACGTCGGCCCTTTACAGCTCTCTTCCAGCTCTTCTAGGTGCATCAAGAGTAAGTCCCACGTTGATGCTACCATGTTTGTAATACCTTCTAACATGCTACAAAGAGAAAGCAAGCCCTAGGCTCAACACCCAACCTCACCAAGCTGCACTTCAAGGACAGGGGTGGGCTTCTTCACCTTCACTGAAGTAGTGTTTGTGATCGCCTTCTATTTATAGCAAGGGATACAGATTTTCCATTTCTAGAAGAGATACGAAGTTTTCTTTCTAAACAAATTAATGGAAGTAAAAAGATTAAAGAGATGATTTAAAGAAAATGCTAAGAAAGCCAGGCCTGGGGGCATGTACCTGCAATTCCAACTACAGGGGAGGCTGAAGCAGGAGAATTGCTTGAGCCCAGTAGCTCGAGACCAGCCTGGGCAACATAGGGAGGCCCTGTGTCTAATAAATAAATAAATAAATAAATAAATAAATAAATAAATAAATAAATAAAGGGCTGAGTGCATGTGGAGGTGGTGGTGGGAGAAGCAGTAAGGTAGATATCCCAGGCAGTTCTTGAGTGCCCGAAGCCTGTGAAACACTCCTTTTTAAGAACCCAGGGACTCCTGTAACCCCAGAACTTTGGGAGTCCGAGACAGGAGGATCACTTGAGCCTGAGAGTTCAGTGAGCTATGATTCCAGCTCTCCAGGCTGAAATGAGCTATGATCAATTCTAGACTGCAGTGAGCTATGATCACGTCACTGCATTCCAGCCCTCCAGTCGGGGTGACAGAGCAAGACCCTGTCTCTTAAAAAACAACAAGAACAACAAGAACAAAAGAACCCAGCGCGATGATGCTACCAGACAAAGATGGAGAGAGTTGGGCCATCATAAATTTCCTGTTGTACATGGTACCTCGGAGAAGCCTGCCCCCCCCATCCTGACTGAGCTATCCTGTGGTGGGTGGGTCAGGCATTGAGTCTGAAGTTCAGAAGAAAGGTGGGCGCTCACAACAGCCACGCAGGGCCATGAGCAAATGTGTGCTAGGTGGGGGATGCCCAGGGGATCCCCCAGGGACTGCTGAATTGCTCATTCCTCGCCATCCCACAGCCCGGGTCTCCCTGCGCATCCCGGGTACCTGCAGCGTCTCCGAGGCCTGGCTGGCCATGCCGGTGGTGAGGGAGGCCACCTGCACGGCCTGCTTGCGGGCAGCCAGCAGGATCCTGCAGTAGGTGAAGCATATGGCACCCGAGGGCAGGAAGAAGGTGAGGCCCGACGCCACGAGGACGAAGGGCAGGCTGGCCAGGAGGCGGCACTGGCCTGGAACGGGTGGCCGCGCGCGTCCCAGCTCGTGCCAGCCCAGCAGCAGGGGCAAGAAGGAGGCGAGCGCCGCGAGGCTCCAGGCGCCCAGGACGAGAGCCAGGGCGCGCGGGGGCGTCATGCGCAGCTTGTAGCGCAGCGGCGAAAGGATGAGCAGGTAGCGGTCCAGGCTGATGAGGCAGAGGTTGAGGATGGAGGCGCTGCAGCACATCACGTCGAAGGCGGTCCAGAGCAGGCAGAGGCCGCGCGCCAGCACCCAGCGCCCGTATAGCGCGTTCAGCATGGCGGGCGGCATCACCACCAGCCCCACCATCAGGTCGGACGTGAAGAGCGACACCAGGAAGAAGTTGGACGTGTTGCGCAGCGCGGGCTGAGTGCAGATGAGCGTGATCAGCAGCGAGTTGGCCGCCGCCGTCAGCGCGATGACCACGCACAGCGCGGCCGCCACCCAGCCGCTACCCCCCGGGGCCGACGGCGGCCCCGCCCCCCAGGCCAGGGTGCTGTTGGCGGTGGGGCTCGGCTCTGGGACCATGGGGACCGGGGGTGGAGGGCGAGGGCGTGATCGGGTGGCGGGAGGCAGGCGCGGGGCCCGGCGAAGCTCAGGCTGGACGGGAGCTGTCGGTGAGAACGGACCGCGACTCACCACGCCCCCGGGGGAGGCGGGTCTGGGGACATGGGCGGGGCGCTGGGTCCCGCTAGGTCAGGGTGCAGCGACCACGGCAGGGCGCAGAGTGGCTATTGGGGCGCCTTCGGGGGTGGGGCAGGGACACCTGGAGCAAACGAGTTGGAAGTTTGGGGCGGGGGACCCGCTGAGCCGAGGCTCCTAAAGGAAGCGGCAGGAGGAAGCCTGGGCGCCCTGCGATAGGAGCAGAGCCCCCTGGAGGGGGCGGGCGGCTAGATAGGGGAGGGGCGTCCGGCCAAGGGCAGAGTGTGGGGAGGTGAGAGCGGGGGTTGAATGAGCGCTCTCTGGCAGGAGCAGGCTCCCCGCGGTTGGTGGGCGTTTGGGCGCCAGGGCGGGCACGCAGAGCAGCAGCCTAGGGGCCGGAGCAAAGACCCTCGGGGAAAGGCAGGTCTCAGGATCTGGCGCACCGGAGGCACCGGGATAGGGGGCACACGGCCGGTGCAGCGCGGGGGTTTGCCAGGGCCGCCAGGCCTCGCGGGCAGAGGAGGGCAGCAGCCGCGCGGCGCCCCATCCCCCACCCGGCCGCAGGGTCGCCTCTGCCTCCCGCCCTCACTGGTACCTGGGGCGCTCCGGCTGCTTCGCCGCCTGCGACTGCGGCAAGCGCCGCGGTGCTGCGAAAGGAAGAGGCGGCCGCGGGCCGGGCGGGAGGCGGGCCAGGGGCTCCTGACCCCGGGAGGCGCCGCGAGGGGCCCTCACGCGCGGAGGAGCGGCAGGGTGCAGCCTGGAGCGCGCGGTCCCCGCGCCGCGGAGCGTGCGCCCCGCCTCGCGGTGGGCGGGGAGAGCCAGCCCGGGCCCTGCAGGCGGGCGGGGTCCCGGCACCCCGGGCCTGTGGGCCGAAGATCTGAGCGCTCCAACTGCGCTAGGTCACCTCCCGGGCTGTGGCAGCCCCCACACCCCCGGATGCCCCTCCCAACCCAAACGGGGCGGCGGCGCAGGCAGAACTCGGAAAGGGGGTTGTGACCTGCCTATCCATGGACCTATCCATGGACTGCTCACTAATGGGTGCCTGTCCACTCACAGCGGGGTCACCGGGCTTTCAGGGGAGCCAGGAGTTGGACAATATTGGACAAATCGCCTTACACCCCTCTGGACCTCAGTTGCTATATCTGTAAAATTGCATTCTTTTTTACAAAAAAAAAAAAAGGGGGTTAGTAATTCTGGGCATTCTTCCCCGCTAGGTTAAGCAAGAGGCTACCCTTCCCCCCGGGCCTTTCCAGCAGAAACCCTCCCGATCCCCAAAGAGGCCAGGTACTGTGGATGAAGTCCCTGAGCTGGTGGCACTCCTAGTCTAATAGAGCATGAACAGATTTGAGAATGCCCAGGTTAGGTGGGTTAGAGTCACTGCAGGCAGAGGCATGGGCTGTGGTGTCCCCTGGGTGTGGCCTCCCTCTGTATCTCTCCCCTCTGGCTCCGAGTCTCTGCCTAACCCTGCTGTGCAGGTTAATACAGTGGACTGCATTCATTCACTCATTCAACGGATATTTATGGAGCACCCACTAGATGTCAGGCACTGTTCTGACCCATCAGGACACTACAGTGGCCAAAATAGATCTGCACCTTCATGGAGTTTACATTCTAGTGGAAGGAGACAGAAAATAAATACATAATCAACATACAAAGTCAGCCAGGAGCAGCTCACACCTGTAATCCCAGCACTCTGGGAGGCCAAGGCGGGTGGACCACCTGAGGTCAGGATTTGGAGACCAGCCTGACCAACACAGTGAAACCCGTTTCTATCAAAAATACAAAAATTCGCCGGGCCTGGTTGTGGGTGCCTGTAGTGCCAGCTACTCGGCAGGCTGAGGCAAGAGAATTGCTTGAACCTGGGAGGTGGATGTTGCAGTGAGCAGAGATAGAGCCACTGCACTCCAGCCTGGGTGACAGAGCGACTCCAACTCCAAAAAAAAAGAAAGAAGAAAATGCGGTATAAAGAGAATGGGGTGAGGGATCATTTTTCCGTCACAGAAACAGAAAAATAATACTTTCCACATTGAAGGCTGCTGTTATGTCCCCCAGGGGCTTTGTTCTATGATTCCTACTCCTCCAATTATTTATTCGGACCCCCCACAAGATTCTGAGAGATAGATGTTAAACTGTGGTTGAGCCAGGCACAGTGGCTGACGCAGGTAATCCCAGCACTTTGGGAGGCTGAGGCAGGGCGATCACCTGAGGTCGGGCATTCAAGACCAACCTGACCAACATGGTGAAACCCCGTCTCTACCAAAACTACAAAATTTAGCCAGGAGTGGTGGCATAAGCCTGTAATCCTAGCTACTCCGGAGGCTGAGGCACGAGAATTGCTTGAACCCAGGAGGTGGAGGTTGCAGTGAGCCAAGATTGTGCCACTGCACTCCAGCCTGAACAACAAAGTGAGACTCTGTCTCAAAAAAAAAAAAAAAAACTGGTGTTCAGAGAGGCTAAGGGCCTTGCCCCAGATTACCAGCAACAAATGGTGAAGTGGGAACCGAAACCCAGTATCTGCTCGATGCCCATGGCAAAGAGAACCCATTACAGATGGTCAAAAACCTCCCCCACAGGCACCTCACAGCCTCCAGCACGCCACCGCCACCCCAACAACTCTGAGCTGCTATTTGGTGCTCAGAGCCTCAGTCTTGCCTGCAGACACATCTTTTAAGCAGATAGAGGGGGCCTGCTCCTTCCTCCTTGCCACCACACTGCACCACTGTGGCAATTTCTGCCATGACCCCAAGGAACAGGATGCAGTACACCAAGCCTGGGCGGAGAGTCAGAAAGACCTGGCTTGGGATCCCAGCTCCATCCCAGCTCTGGGATCCAGGGCCAGTGGCTCCATCTCTTCAAGTCACAGTTTTCTCTTCTGCAATAGTCAGCAGAACAATACAGCACCCACCTCACAGAGTTGCTGAAGGGATGAAATGACACTGGTGTAGTCTGTGTCTTTGGTACTACATTAACGCGAGGTGGCCAGGCGTGGTGGCTCACGCCTGTAATCCCAACACTTTGGGGATCACCTGAGGTCAGGAGTTCAAGACCAGCCTGGCCAACATGGTTAAACCCTGTTTCTACGAAAATACAAAATTAGCTGGGTGTAGTGGAGTAATCCCAGTTACTCAGGAGGCTGAGGCAGGAGAATCACTTGAACCCAGGAGACGGAGGTTGCAGTGAGCCGAGATCGTGCCACTGCACTCCAGCCTCGGCAAAAACAGCGAAACTCCATCTCAAAAACAAAAACAAACAAAGCGCTAGCTCTTGGCCTTAGTGTTCCCATCTGTACAATGATAATACATTCAGCTCTGTGCTTACTCCTTAAGCCCAGGGATTCCTGACGTGGATGACTGTAACCCTGAGAGGTGCTGTGTGGAAGAACTTGGAGTTCAGCAACCTGAGTTCATCATCCCGAGTCTGCCACTTGCTCTGTGAGGTTGTGCAAAGCCTCTTAAATACTCTGCTGCTATGAAGCCAAGGCAGTGGAGATGTCACTGGGATGCGTAAACAGTTTTGCCTCATAAATGTTTGCTTTGTAAAAATCTGTATGTAGTGCTTAGAATATTAATCTTTCTGCTTTCACTTTTCCCACAATACTTGGTATCTTTTATTTTTAAAAAACACTTAAAGATTAGCCAAGCGTGGTTGTGCACGACTCTAGTTTTGGCTACTTGTGAGACTTAGGTGGGAGGATTGCTTGAGGCCAAGAGTTCAAGGCTGCAGTGAGCTATGATCACACCCGTGAATAGCCACTGAACTTCAACCTGGGTGACATTGAGAACCCATCTCAAACAGACAAACAACTAAAGATAACCTAGCAATAACTTTAACATTTGTTCATCCTGGGTGATGGATCCACTGATGTTTATTATAATATGGTGGTACTAACATTTTTAAAAAATTGTTTCTGAGATGGCGTCTCACTCTGTCACCCAGGCTGGAGTGCAATGGGACACTCTCAGCTCACTGCAACCTCTGCCTCCTGGGTTCAAGCAATTCTCCTGTCTCAGCCTCTGGAGTAGCTGGGATCACAGGCGCGTGCCACCGCGCCCAGCAAATTTTTGTATTTTTAGTAGAGACAGGGTTTCACCATCTTGGCCAGGCTGGTCTCTAACTCCTGACCTCGTGATCCACCCACCTCCACTTCCCAAAGTGCTGGGATTACAGGCATGAGCCACCGTGCCCGGCTTCATTTAAAATTTTTATTTTAAGATTGGGCCAGGGTCATGGTGCCACCTTGTGGCCATACTCTTCTTACCTTGAACTTGAAACTTTTTTTTCTTTTTTAGTGACGAGAGTCACGCTCTGTGGCCCAGGTTGGAGGCAGTGATGCTATCACAGCTCACTTAACCCCGAGCTCCTCTGTTCAAGCTATCTTCCCCAAGTAGCTAGTACCAGAGGTGTGCACTACCACACCCAGCTACATTTTTTAAGTTTTTTGTAGAGATGAGTTCTCGTATTGCCCAGGCTGGTCTCAAACTCCTGGCCTCAAGTGATCCTGTGATCCTCCTGTCTCAGCCTCTCAAAGCACTAGAGTTACAGGCATGAGCCCCACACCTGGCTGAGACCTGTGCAAACGCTTCATGTGTGTGCTCCTATAACTGTCATTTGGGTCATGAAATAATGAATTCCTAGACCTCTTAACATTTCAGGGTAAAGAGGGACTTTTTTTTTTTTTTTTTTTGAGACAGAGTCTCACTCTGTCACCCAGGCTGGAGTGCAGTGGTGTGATCTTGGCTCACTGCAACCTCCACCTCCAGGGTTCAAGCGATTCTCCTGCCTCAGCCTCCAGAGTAGCTGGGATTACAGCTGCTCGCCACCATGCCCTGCTAAATTTTTTTTTGTATTTTTAGTACAGACAGGGTTTCACCATGTTAGCCAGGCTGGTCTTGAACTTCTGACCTCATGATCCGCCTGCCCAGCCTCCCAAAGTGCTGGGATTACAGGCATGAGCCACTGTGCCTGGGCAAGAGGGACTTTCGAGAATCCTCAGCTTTTGCTTGATTACTTCTAGCCAGGAGGGCTTCCTGCCCAGAGGAGATAGCAGGTGTCACTATGGAACAGTGGAGTTTTAGGGAGCCGTCAGCTCCAGACCTCCATGCCTGTCAGTACACAGAGAACTGAGGAAAGCTACTCATGACACAGAGGGAGAAATCGAGGCCCCAAGGAAGTTGCCTGGCCTGACCAAAGCTGCTCTGTGCCAGAAGGCAATGACCAACTGGGTAAACTCCCTGAAGGCAGGGACCTGTCTGTCCAGTTCACAGCGGGATCTCTGGCATGTATTAGGCTCTCAATAAATATCTGTTCAATGAATGAATAAATGTACAAAACTATCAGTGTGACCGCCTGCAGCATGGGCCAATCATTCATTCTCAGTCATAATAACAGCTGACATCCACTGAGGTCTTACTAAGGCCAGGCATGTTCCAAGCTCTGCATGTGTGTTACTCATGTAATGCTCACTGCGACCCTAAGAGTGAGGTAGGTATGACCATTATTCCCCATTTTGCACGTAGGAAACCTGAGCCTCGGAGATCTTATGTGACTTGCTCAAGTCTGTAGTCAGGAAGTGGCCCAGCTAGGATTTGAACCCAAGCAGACTCGATCTCCTCAAAGGCTGGGAGCAGAGGAAGAAAACCAGCTGAAAGCTGGCTCCATACAGGAAAAGAAAGTGGAAAGAGAAGGGTCTGCGTTGCTATCTGCGCTGGTATCAGTGTTAATCCGTTGGAAAGACTTGGTCCCTCCTCACTGGGGGGAGGATACAATTCCCTCCATCCCCGCAAGCTGGCACACCTACGGATGCTTCTCAACTGATGTCTCTCAAGCCAGACTCCTCCCTCTCGCTGGGTTCCCACATCCAATCAGCGGCGCCTCTCACAGCCCCACCTCTCCAACCCCACTTCCCGACCTAACCGGCCCCATCCTCTCCCCGCCTGCACACTTGCAGTCACCCCTGATGGCCTCAGCATCTCCCTCCTTCAACCCAGCTTAGTCTCTTGAAACCCAGCTTTGCACAGACACCTCTAGGGTGCCTCAATGCAAAGAGAATGAAGTCTGAACTCTGGCTGGCAATCCTGGCTGCACCAGCCAGACCAACCCACCTTCCTGCTTTATTTCCAACAGACCCTTGTAAGTTGCCCTGCCCTTCCCTCCCCTCCTATCCCTCCCCTTCCTTCCCTTCCCCTGCCCCTTCCTTTCCTTTCCTTTCCTTTTTTTTGGACAGGGTCTCACTCTATCACCCAGGCTAGAGTGCAGTGACATGAACATGACTCACTGCAGCCTCAACCTCCAGGGATCAAGCAATCCTCCCACCTCAACTTCCCATGTAGCTGGGACTGCAGACACATGCCACCACACCTGGCTAATTTTTTTTAATTTTTTATAGAGACAGGGTCTCACTTTTTGTTGCTCAGGCAATACTCCTGCATCAGCCTCTCAAAGTCCTGGGGTTACAGGAGTGAGCCACTGCGCCCAGCCCTTATTTCTTTATGTACCTATGAATGTATACCCAGCTTTGTTCCTGGCACGGGATGGAGGCAGGTCCTGCCCAAGGCTGTGCTGCCATTAGGTGTGCAGGTGTGAGGCCAGGAATCAAGGGAACTGTGAGCTTATGCGAGTCACCTGTGCTTCCAGAGCCCTGGTTTCCCACCCTGTAGAACAAATGAGGGCCAGGCAGGGTGTAATCCCAGCACTTTGGGAGGCCAAGGTGGACGGATCACATGAGAACAGGAGTTTGAGACCAGCCTGGCCAACATGGTGAAACCCTGTGTCTACTAAAAATACAAAAATTAGCGGGGTCTGGTGGCAGGTCCCTGTAATCCCAGCTATTCAGAAGGCTGAGGCAGGAGAATCGCTTGAGCACGGGAGGCAGAGGTTGCAGTGAGCCAAGATCAAGCCATTGCACTCCAGTGAGACTGTCTCAAAAAAAAAAAAAAAAAAAAAAAGTCAAATGTCCTACTATGGACTTGCTGAATGATAAATGAGTGCTGGTGTCCCCCAGGCTTGCTGTGGGCCCTGGGTTCAAGTCCTGTTGGTGACATTTCTTTACCACATGACCCTGGGAGAATTGCTAGCGCCTGCACCTCAGATACCTGATCTATAAAATGAGGACAATATCCGCATCACTGGGAAGTGGTTGGACTGGGTGAGGACCCAGCACAGGAACCAGCCTTATATATTAATTTGTAACCAACACTTTTGTCCATTTCCCCCATCTCCTGGGGCCCAGGCAGGCCAAGCCCAGGTAAGGGCTGATACTGCACCATTGTGTGAGTGAAAAGAGATGGCATGAGGCAAGCCCAGAAGACAGGTCAAAATTCATGAAGTCCAGTTCTGGAGGCCCACCCAAGGTATATGCGAGGCCAGAAACTGGCACCCGAGGAAAGCGGTGGGACCTGAGGAGACGGAGGATCAGAAGCCAGGGTGCACACAGCAGGACAGGGAGGGGGCCACCAGGATGCAGAGACAGTGGTGCTGGGCAGGGGCTGGCAGGTCTGCTCAGCATCCCCTGCCTGAGCCCAGGCCCCGCTCCCCCTGGGCCTCGAGGCTGACACTTGCAGAGAACCTGCATCGGCAGAGCCAGTCAGTAAGGAGGAGAACACAGGCATTGAAGGAATTTATTCATGAGAAGACTGAGGGTCCGTCAGGGAGACTGTCCAATGGTGACAAGCTCCAGAAGCCCAAGTCGCAACAGCCAGGAGGGCCGGGACACCCCAGGCAGGAGGTGGTGGGCTGGCACAGAAGAGCAAATGCAGGCAGTTCTGGGCACAGAGGGGCTTTCTTCACAGCCCGCCTGCCCTGCCCCCTCCCCCCCCAGGTCCCCACCCATCTAGGGTTAAAGTGCAGCTGGGAGGGAGGAGGCAGGCAGAACTGGGGAGCTAGAGAGAGCCCGAGTGAACCCTGGCCGTCTACGCAAGCCGGACATCGTCCTCGTCCTGGAGTTCCTCGAGGCTCAGCCCAAGCCCATCCCACCCAGGGCCTCTGGAACCTTGGGGCAAGGGAGGTAACCCCTCACTCCCATACCCATCCGATATTTAGAAAGAGCATCCCTGGGAGAGGGGGGGCCCACTCCAGCAGCTTTCTGGGGGGCCTAGAACTTGGGGGGACAGTGGGGGGTGCACTAACGTTTCTAACAGGGAGAGGAGGGGGGATGCTCATCTTCAGGAATGGTCTGGGGGGTCGCCCCCATCCTCTGGCCTTGGAAGACTCCTCCCTGTCCTCCTTCCTCTCCTCCCCCTCCCCCACCAGGCAAGCCAAGGAAGCCAGAGAAAGGCCCAGAGAGCCTGGCGCCCAGCTCCAGCACCGTAAGTCAGCAGGGTCCTGCCCAGGCCTGACTCCCAAACCCCTCCGCTGAGGAAGGGCCACTTCAGTGCCATTGGGGCAGTGCTTCTCTGGGGATGGGGGAGTGGGGTGAGGGGCCTTGGGGGAAGCCTGTGGGGCCAGAGCCTCCTGTTTTTGCCAGTGGTCTTTCTAGCCCAGCCCCTCCCTCAAGGCTGAGGCTTGCAAGATGCTCACCCTAAGTCCTGAACCTCAGCAGGACCATCTGCACCCCCCACACACCTTAGACTGGTTCACGCCATCTTGGATGGCCTTCCCCTGACTCAGTGGCTCAGCCAACTTCCTCCCTCTCCCACAGGTTCATCTCTAGAATCCAGACAGGAAGAGACACCCCCAAAAAAGAACCCTGAAGACCTCTGCTTCCTCCCCCCCACTCTTGAATATATTAAATTGTGCAGCTTGCCTCCAACCCCTCCCCTTCAGATCTCCATGGCAACCGGGCAGCATTCCAAGTCTGAGTCTGAATCCAAGTCCATCCAGTGCCAAAGAGGGGCTTCAGCCTCTCCCCCGACTCCTCCCCGGAGGGTGAGACCCAACACTCCACAGGGGGATGAGAGGGGAGGAGAGTCAGGGGGCCTCAGTCCTCAGCCCCCCTCTTCCTCCGTGTGGGGGCCCCAGGGGGGTCCTCAGGCTCAGGGGTCTGCCCGCCAGGGTGGGGGTGGGGATGGGGGTGAGGGTGGGCACTGGGCTGAGAGCCCAGCCCATCCTCGCCCTGCACATAGACGCTCAGCCCCTCGTGACTAGGCTCCTTGCCGCAGGCCTGGCAGCTACAGTGCAGGATCTTCTCCACCAGCTTGTCCACCCCTGGGCACCTCCTCGTGGCCCGGGCACTCCAGCGTCACCTGCAGAGGGAAAGAGAGAAGGGCAGGGATGCTTCCAAAGGCCTGGGGCAGGCAAGGAAGCCCCTAGGATAATACCTCCTCATGGGACCAAGAACCCCAGAGCCCACCTGTGATGCCCCAGTTAGCTCCAGGGTCCCATGGGAGGGGGAAATCGAACCTGTGCACAAGCCACCAGAGTTGTCTCCTCACACCCAGACCTGCTACCTCCCCACCCATTCCCCACCAGCAGCCACAGGGAAATCCAGTGTGGCCCGCCCCTGCTAAAATCCCCCCCCCCACTGTCCCCATCCCCCCTGCACTTGGGAGACAAACCCTGACCCCTCACTAAGGCCACCCAGGGCCTTCAGGTGCTGCCAGCTGGCTGGCCTCCCTACCCCTGACCCTGTGCCACTCTCAACCATTCTGTGCTTTAGCTCTGTCTCAGGGCTTTGCACATGCTGTTCCTTTGCCTGGAAGGTTCCCCAACCCACCCCGTTACCACTTGCCCCCAACTGCATCTTTGAGTCTGAGCTCAGACTTTACCTCCTCAAAAGAGCCCACCCCAAAGCCCCAGCCCAGCTGAGGCTCACCCTGCAGGAACCCCATCTGCCTCTTACTCTGCCCCGTCATCACCCATCTAAGTACCTTCTTTCCTTCTCCCTCCCTTCTTCTCTTCCTCCCTCCTGTCCACAGAGAGCCTACCCTGTGCCAGCTCTGAGGACACAAAGACACATTTCCCCCCAAGGAAATCAGAGTCTAGTGGGGGAAAGAGAGCTGTCAAAATCACCCGGATGCAGGTGGAAGACTGCAGGTGTGACAGGTGCTTGAAGCAGAGGCACGAGGTGCTCTGAGAGCCAACGGTGCGGGGGTGTGGCCCAGTCAGGGGGCCTGGAAAGGGGCCCTGAGGAAATTCTGCTTGGGACAAGAGCAGAAGAATGAATAGAAGTGAACTAGGTAAGGAGGAGGGGGGAGAAGGTGTTCCAAGCAGGGTAAAGGACAGGGGCAAGGGCCTTGGGGTACGAGTGAGCAAAGCAGGTACGAGGGACTGAATGGAGACAGCTGTGTCAAGTGCCAAGCTAGTGAGGAGAGCGGGAAGCAGGAGGAGGCTGGAAAGGCCACTGAGCCAGGCCACACCAGGCTCTTGGGGCAGGGCAAAGACTTTGGTCTCATCCTATAACAACAGGAAGCCCTTGAAAGGACTTCAGCCCATGAGAGGCATCAGAATGGAGCTTCGGGAAGATCCCTGTCCTGTACAAGTTGGTGTCAGACTTCTGAGCCATCCTGTGGGGGGCCCACATCTGTATTCCCAGCCCTTTACCCTGCACACAGCGGGGCCTTGCTACGCCACTGTGGCCACCTGCTGGAACGCAGGAGGCTAGGGAGAAAGGCCAAGGCCAGGGCAGGCTCTGGGCTGAGCCTGGGTGGGGCAGGCCGGCAGTACTTACAATCTCCCACATGGACTGGGCTGGCATGCAGGAGTCACAGTGAACCAGGGACTCTGTGGACTGTGGGAAGGTGTTGGGGACGCTGTAGCTGAAGCACTGTCCTAGGCACGCCCTGTGGGAGGAGAGGGCACCATGCGCGTCACTGTTGGGGGAGGCAGGGATGGGCAGCCCTGGTCCCTGTTTCTCCCTCCTTGGGCCCCCATCCGCATCCCCCCACCCATCCCCTGGGTCCCACCTGTTCTGGATGGACTTGGCCTCGCAGCCACTGTGGCCCACGATCTGGGTGATGTTCTTGGCTTCGCACCAGGCACTCTTGTCCGGGAACAGTGCCAGCTTGTTGATGGGCGGTGGGGCAGCCAGCAGCATGGCAGGGAGGACAGCCCCCACCAGGACCCGAAGCATCATGCCCGTGGCCTCCAGAGCCCTGGAACAGAGCACAGGTGCCAGGTGAGGCACAGCAGGGCCCGGGGGGACTGGGCAGTGGTGTTACAGCATGGGCTCTGGCATCTGACTCCATGGCACATCCCCAGCCCTCCTACTTACTAACCAAGTGCAACTTTGGACAACTTATTTCTCCACTCTGAATCCCACAATTGGAGGTGGGAGTAGTACCTACATCAGATGGGTATCTGGAAGATCAAATGAGATATTAAATCAGCCTAGCAAATATGCACATTCCGTACGTGTTGGTTTTATAACTTCCTATGTTGCCTTCAGCAAGTTACTTTTTCTCTCGGTGCCTTGGATTCTTCATCAAAAAAGGGGTGATGGTGTCACTGCATGGCAAAGGATTGCAGTCAGGAGGTGTTCAAGCACGTGTCAAGTGTTGAACAACTGCTGCCTTTCTCCCTTTGACGCTGTGGGTCATCCAGGAAAATGCACAAAAGTCGTCCACACAGCCCTCGAGGGGCTGGCCACACACCATGTCTCCTGGAAAGCCGCTGCAACAGCTGTCAGGATTCTGATGTTTGAAAAGTTAGCCTTAACCTTCGCATTGCTGTGATTTTTGTTTTTGTTTTTTGAGAAAAGATCTCACTCGGTCACCCAGGCTGGAGTGCAGTGGCATGATCACGGCTCACTGCAGCCTCAACTTCCCTGGCTCAGGTGATCCTCCCAACTCAGCCCCCCGAGTAGCTGGGACTACAGGTGTCCGCCACCGCGCCCGGCTAATTTTTATAAAGACAGGTTTCACCATGTTGCCCAGGTTGGTCTCAAACTCCTGGGGCTCAAGTGATCTTCCTGCCTCAGCCTTCCAAAGTGCTGGGATTACAGGTGTGAGCCACCGCACCTGGCCTGCAGTGACTTCGTGGGCCACCTGGCTGGCCAGACCTCAGGCAAAAAAACTGACCCTGAACCAGACAGTATTGCTTTCTAAGATGCCTCACCAGAAACGAATCCACGCGTCCACACAGATCACTACCCCCAGCCCCATCCTAACACCCAAGTCAAGCGGGAGCCAATCAAAACCAAGCACTTGGCCATTTGCAAATTGCCCGGCTACAGGATGGAGTGAGATACTAAAACAATACCAGGATCTGCCAAAAGGTGGTGCTGCAGGGCAGTGTGTGTCAAAGGATTCTGCTTGTAGGAGACACGCCAGTGAGTTTCACCCACTGCAAAAAGCACGGAGGAGGGGAGGCTTCAGAGAGATTCAGAGATGAGGGCAGTGCCTTCTTCAAGGAGGCCCCCAAACCCACAGAGGACAGGGCAGTGGAGAAAGGGCATGTGTCCACATGTGTCTGAACGGAACACTGAGGTCTGTTTCCTCACAACCTTAAAGTGAGTGCAGTGACCCAGCCCCGTGATTCCCAAACATGACAAATGATCAGAATTCCCTGGGGACTCATGGAGTAAACGTTCTAGGGTGTGGAGGAGTCTGCATTTTGATCAGCCTTCCTCAGCAGCTCTGCACTCAGTCAAGGATTCTTTATTTTGGGACAGTCCCTGTAAAAGATAAAGTAAGGTTGAATCAGGAGGGAGGGACAGGTCCTGGTCCCACTGGCTCCACAGAAGCCCAGCACCAGGAGTCAGGTGGCTTGGGACTGGGCATCCCATTTAGGACAATCCTACTATGGACCGTGGGGATGGCAGAGCCAGGTAGTTTATTTGTTTATTTTTATTTATTCATCTATTTTCTTGAGACAGAATCTCACTCTGTCACCCAGGCTGGGGTGCAGTGGTGTGATCCAGGCTCACTGCAAACTCCGCCTCCAGGTGCAAGCGATTCTGCTGCCTCAGCCTCCAGAGTAGCTGGAATTACAGGCACTCACCACCACATCTAGCTAACTTTAGTATTTTTAGTAAATATGGGGTTTTGCCATGTTGGCCAGGCTGATCTGGAACTCCTGACCTCAAGTGATCTGCCCACCTCGGCCTCCGAAAGTGCTGGGATTACAAGTGTGAGCCACTGCACCCAGCCCAGAGCCAAGTACCTTATAAAGTGTCTGGGGAGCGGGGGAGTCTCAAGGAGGGCTGGCTGGGCACAGCTCCTGCAGGGCTGTGACCACCCCCCTGGCACTCTGCTCCCCCATCCAGCATGCTCCCCCCAGCTCCTGTCCCTCTCCTGCAGGTCTCCATCTCAGGGGACCCCAATGCTGGGATGAGCCCCACTCTGAGCCCCACTCCCAGCCCCCTGGGGAGGAAGGGCAGCTGGAAGTGAGGTCGGACAGGCTGCCCCCCCCCCCCCACACCATCCCAGATGAGTTCCTGTCACAAGGCTCTCACCCACGCATTTCCGGTCTCACTGACAAAGCCCATGTTTCCAGTACAGTCACATCCTAACAAAATAGAATGGATTCCTTCCTAACTGGCAACCTGATGAATTTTTCAACAAGCCTGGCATGCAGGAGGCTTCCTGAGTCCTGAGTCAGGGTCTGCCCACAGCATATCTGAAGGGCCCTGCAGGTCCATTTAAGGCCAGGCCTCCCTGGGCCCTCTCTGGGCCGGACTGGCCCCCTAGGCCCTTGGAGAGGTCCAGGGACTCTTGTCCTCCTGTACTGACCCTACCTTGCTTCCTCAGGAACAACAGGTCACAGTGGGGCAAGGAGGTGCCTGGGGCAGGAAGTGATGTGAACTTGGAATTGAGACTGGGGTTGTAATGAAAGTAGCCTGGGCCGGGCGTGGTGGCTCGCACCTGTAATCCCAACACTTTGGGAGGCCAAAGCAGGAGGATCGCTTGAGCTCAGGAGTTCAAGACTAGCCTGGGCAGCAAAGTGAGACTTCGTCTCTAAAAAAGAAATAAAATAGTTAGCCAGGCATTGTGATGTGCACCTGTAGTCCAGCTATGTGGGAGGCTGAGACGGGAGGATGGCTCGAGACCAGGAGCTTGAGGCTGCAGTGAGCCATGACTGTGCCCCTGCACTCCAGGCTGGGTGACGGAGCAAGAACCTGTGGAAAGGGGAAAGGGAAAAAAAAGGACAGGAAAGAAAGGAGAAAGGAAGGGAGGGAGGCAGAAAGGGAGGGTCTGACAGAGGGAGGGGAGCTGGGATGAGCACTCGGAGATGGAATTAGGAGAGGTCACAACTGAGGCTGTGGGTCAGGACCAGGCTGAAGCGAGTGTTGAGCCTGCAGCTGAGGCTAATGAAGGCTTACTGGGAGATGGAGTAATGGGGACATTTGGGAGGAGGCCCAGAGATCAGGAACTGGTTATCAGGGTCGGGCTGGGACAGAGGTTAGAAGAAATGAGATGAACTAAGGCAGAGATCCCTCCTTACCTTCCACCTTGCCAGTGCACAGCTGAGTTCATCACAGGGCCAGCTGTGCCCACGGAGGTGTGCTGTAACCCCACCCAACAGGCACTGGCAGGGCGCTGGGGCCATGGCCTCCCCGGGCCAGCAGCGTGGAGCTCCAGCATTCTCCATGGGCCCCCCACCCCCCGGAAGTGTGGACCCTGCAGTCCCCAGTATTTGAACTGCAGCCCCTCCCCTTAGGAACTGTGTGACTCCCAGAAATAAGTTCACTCCTCAGAACTGACCTTTCTCAACCCTAATATGGGGAGCATTGTGCCTTCCCTGAAGAAGCACTGGGAGGAGTAAATGAAGGTATTCCGCATCAAGGAGGCACCCGCTAAGGTCAGCTCTCTAACCCCCAGAGGATCACAGGAAAGGCTGGGCCAGTATCGGAGCCAAGGCTGGGCTGGAACAGGAGACAGCGAGGATGCCAGGTGAAGTATCTCGCACACACGGCTGCCATCCAGACACACCTACCTCCTCCCGCCCGCCTGCCCAGCCCTGAAGAGCCCAGGCTGCCCCCACCGGTGGGGTGGGCTCTTAGCTAGCAGGTTTTCTTTTTTGTTAGTTTATGCTTTTTTGTTTTTTCAAGCAGCAACTCAGCTATTTTTTTTTTTTTAAGCAGCCATCGTACTTTCCTTCCTGAGCCTTGAGAGCCTCGCCCAGATTCTCAACCCTTTCTCCCACCCTGAACGTCACACAGCAAGTCATGGGACTCCCCGAAAGCGAGGGCGGGAAGGAAAGTTGGAGACCTCCCAGGCCAAGTCCCCCTGCTCTGCAAGGGAGCCGTCCCAAGGCCCCCGGCAAGTCAGGCAAAGCAATGCCCTGCCCTGGGCCGTTCAGCTCCCTGCAGTTCCACACTCACTCGCTCACTTCTCGGAGGGCAGGGGTCACTTCTAGGAGGGCAGGGAGAGAGGCAAAGGTGAGGGCAGGGAGCTGAGGCCCCAGACCCTATGCCCACCCCGGACAGTCCCCGGAGGGTAGGTCCAGGGATGTGGGTAAACAGGAGGCAGTTGTTTTGAGTCAGGGCAGTCAGAGATGGCTCTCAGGAGGAGAGCAGAGGTTCTTAATTCTGAATTAAATATGAGTGCAATTACAGTCGTGCGTCACTTAGCCATGGGGATGCACTCTGAGAAATGTACCATTAGGTGATTCTGTCGGTCTGTGAACATCATAGGGTGAACTCAAACCTGAAGAGTCGAGCCTACTACATACCTAGGCTATACGGCATAGCCTATTGCTCCTAGGCTACAAATCTGGACCACATGTGACTGTACTGAACACTGCAGGCCACTGTAACACAATGGTGAATGACATCTGAACATAGAAAACGTATAGCAGGCTAAGCATGGTGGCTCACACCTATAATCCCAGCACTTTGGGAGGCCAACGTGGCAGAATTGCTTGAGCTCAGGTGTTCAAGACCAGCCTGCGATCCCATCTCTATAAAAATTAAAAAACTAGCCAGGTGTAGTGACGCGTGCCTGTGGTCCCAGCTACTTGGGAGGTTGAGGTAAGAGGATCACTATGGCCTGGGAGGTTGAGGCTGCAGTGAGCCAGGATCGTACCATCTTTCATGGTACAATTATCAAAGAAAGAAAGAAAAAAAGGTGTAGTAAAAATATGGTATTATAATCCTACGGGAGGCCAGGGGCAGTGGCTCAGGCCTGTAATCCCAACATTTTGGGAGGTCAAGGCGGGCAGATCACTTGAGGTCAGGAGTTCAAGATCAACCTGGCCAACACGGTGAAACCCCGTCTCTACCAAAAATACAAAAACTAACCAGGTGTGGTGTTACACGCCTGTAGTCCCAGTTACAGGTACCACTGCACTCCAGCCTGGGGGACAGAGTGAGACTCCATCTCAAAATAATAATAATAATAATTTTATGGCAGCACCATCGTGTATGTGGTTCATCATTATGTGGTGTGTGACTGGATATTAATTTTTTTTTTTTTGAGACAGAGTTTTGCTCTTGTTGCCCAGGCTGGAGGGCAATGGCACGATGTTGGCTCACAGCAACCTCTGCCTGGCGGGTTTAAGCGATTCTCCTGCCTCAGCCTCCCAAGTAGCTGGGATTACAGGCATGCGCCACCACACCCAGCTAAGTTTGTATTTTTAGTAGAGACGGGTTTTCACCATGTTGGTCAGGCTGATCTTGAACTCCTGACCTCAGGTGATCAGCCCGCCTCGGCCTCCCAAAGTGCTGGGATTACAGGCATGAGCCACCATGCCTGGCCCGGATATTAATTTATTCTGTCCTGCAACAACCGCCTAATCTTATTCTTTCCTCCATTTTTAGATGCAGAAACTGAAGCACAGACAGGCTAAGAAATCTGCTTGGACTTGCACTGTTAGGAAATAGGAGAATCAGGATCTGAACCTGGACAGTAGCAGGTTAACCCCCCAGCCACCCTTGCAGGTGAAAAGGTTGACAGAAGAGAAAAAAGCAAGAAAGGATGGAATCTGGAGCCAGGATGAGGCCTGGAGCTCGTGCCACTGCCCCAGCCGACTGTGCCTCTCATTCTTGCTAACGCCCTGGCGTTCAGCCACTGCCTGGGCTGGAAGCTTGGGGGCTCCACAGACCAGAGTTCAAATCCCACTCCCGACTCCCTAGCCGACCATCTGGTGGCCATGACCGACCCTGGCTCTTGGAGCCCTGGTAAAGGTGTGTGTGACACTATCCTTCCTCCCAGGGGCACTGTGGGGCTTTAAAGGAGGTGTCCTTAGCACAGGTGAGTGCCTTCTTCCCAACCCCACCTACCCACCACTCCCAAATCCAAGCCCTCCACTTCCTCAGCGGCCCCCTGCAAATGCCTGGTACATTCTGAGCTGCCACCCACACAGAAAGGAAGTTCCCTGGTAGGCGACACCAGCAGACCCATTTGGCACTGTGGAAACTGTGGCACAGGTCCAGGAAGTGACCCACCCGTAGCTCCCACTCTGGGGAAGAGGGGCAGAGAAAAAACACAGCAGTCCTACCCTAGCTGCTTTCCTGGAAGCCTTGGTCCAGAGGGTCCCCCAGCAAGACCAGCTTTGGGGTCAGGCCTGCAGAGCCCCTTTTCGGAAATGCCTGCCAAAACTGAAGACACTGGACCTGGCCCTCCTCATGTGACCCCCCCACGTCTGAGGCATGGCCTGGGTAGTCTGAGGCATGGCCTGGGTACCTGAATGTGCTCGCCACGGGACTCCAAGACCCAGCCAGACCAGGAGCGCCCAGGAAAGGGGCCTTGATTAACAGCACTGCTGCTGGCGACCCCCAGCCCAGTGCCTGGATTCTAGGACCTGGAAAGGCATCCAAATGCCCCCTAAATACATAAGAGCAGCCTAGATTTCAAGGAACACCTCCTCCTGACTCCCGCCCACTGCAAAACCCTCTGTAGAGCGGATCAGCTTTGGTATAACAAGTGAACCATCCTCCCCAACTCCTCTTTTGGGTTAAGTCTGAATATTCAGGGTCGCTCAAGGCCAGATACACCACAATTTTCAAGGTAGAGTATATCCACTCACCCCAGACCCACACACGCACTCAAAAGCAGGCATACCCCAAACCACCTGTGCCCCTATGAAAAAAAAAAGACAGACACACACACACACACACACACACACACACAAGCATGCCTATATACCTACAAGAAAATGCACATCTGCACAAGCACCTGCACTCTTTCTCTCTCACACACACACACACACACACACACACACACACACACAGCAGTTCTTTCCTGTTACTGGTTCCAGCAATCACTCGGTGCAGAGCCATGGAGGGCAGGCCTGGCAAATCCTTGGTGGAAAGACGGGCTCTTCCTCCCCATCTTCACCTCCTGCTTCCAGAACCTCCTCTGGGAACCTTCCCACACTTCACCCCAGCTTATGGGGACAGACGATACTACCTGTGGGCTCAGCATTCAGGTGACACTGCACTCTGCACGCATACGAGCACGCAGCCTTTGTGGCTGGTGGCTTTCACACCAGATGCTCCCCCTTCCCTGCCTCTCTGACCTCTACTCTCCCCCCACACTAAGGGCACAGTCTGGTCCTCCTCCTCCATTCTCCACAATTATGACAGACTCAGCTTCAAATCTTAGCTCAGTCATCCTAATCTTTCTCTTTATTTTTATGTTTTTGTTTATAACGGGATCTCACTCTGTTGCCCAGGATCGAGAGTGGTGGCACTATCATAGCTCACTGCAGCCTCAAACTCGGGCTCAAGCAATCCTCCTACCTCAGCCTCCCCAGTAGCTGGGTACTACAGGCACACACCACCATACCTAGCTAATTTTTGGTATTTTTTGTAGAGAGGTCTCCCTTTGTTGCCCAGGCTGGTCTTGAACTCCCACTTCAGCCTCCCAAAGCACTGGGATCACTTGGCCCCATTTTAACCTTTCTGTACTTCAGTTTCCTCATCTGCAAAGTGGGGGATAGTGCTAATATCCAGCTCACAGGACAGCTGTGAAAATTAAACTGAAGAACACATGGGAACCTCTGGAGAGATGGCCCATCATAGTTAATTTCTCAGTCCATGTCGCCTTCAGTGCTAGCTTGCGCTTCTTACCCTCCCTGGCCTCTTACCCTCCCTGGGTCTCTGCCTGCTCCCTTCTGCCCTTCACTCCCACAGGATCCTGGGTGGGTCCTGAGGCTATTTCAGTCTGGGCTGCATCTGCCCCAGTGAAACTGGATTTAGGGAAAATCTCAAGGTGAAACTCAAGCAAGTGGGATGACGGCTGGGAATGGATTTTAGAAACTGTCAAGGGCTGTCCAACATGATTCCCTGCCAGGGCAGGAACTGGGAGGAAGATCCTACTCAGACTCTAAGATAGGGTCCTGGAGCCACCAGCCTCCTCCAGAACCCAACTTCAAGAAAACAGGCTCTGCCCTGCCACCAGGCTGAGCGTGCTGCTGGGCGCAGAGGGTGTGGAGGGCGGCTGGGCTGCAGCCCTAGGCTTGGGGCTTGGCAAGGGTGGGGCAATCGCTCCAGGTCTTGGAATGAGCACAGGGACTTCCTTGAATGGTGCAACTGAAAATGTTCCTCTGCGAAGGGGCAAGGCAGTGTCACACCTGGGCTCCCTGCTCACTCAGGTGGGGGCCCTGGCTCTGGTCAGCCAGATGGGGTTTCCTGGGCTCACCCTGGGGTTTGAGGATGCATTCTGGCTAAAGCTCATACATTGGCTCTCTGTGCGCCTGGAGTCAGGAGAGTCCAATGGTTACAGCTCAGGCCACTGACCCTTTGCTTCCCCTCCCTAAGCTTCATGTTTGCAACCGTAAAATGGGCAGCTTGGCCTGGGAACGCCCATTCCAGCAGATCCCCCAGGGAGGAGCCTGGCTCCAGCATACTGCTAAGGCCACTGTGATTCCACGACCCCATCTCACTGCAGGGTGGCTTCCTTCCTTCCTTCAGCACTGGGGAGGCTCTGGCCAGGCAGAGCATGAATCAGCTGTCCAGGGGGGCGGACACACAGGGCCGAGCCCGTGCCACCCAGGCCTGCCTACACCTTTGCCCTGGCCACCTCTGTGCCAGTCCCCCAATCCAGGCCATGGCCCTCCTTACCACAGACCCTCCTGCCCGCAGACCAAAAACAGTCTCCAAAACAAATCCATACTAATGAGCTGCTGCAGGGCCGAGCTGCACATCTGCTCAGCAGAAGTCCCACTGCAGACCTCACCATCAACCCTGCCCGTTCCGCCAGCCTCCGACCCTTGGTGTTGGGGTTGGGGGTGGGGGAAGCAGCTAAACTCAGCCCGAAATTCCACTTTAAAATATGGAGGCCATATCCCTGGCCAAGGCAGAACACCCTGTCCACCCCCTCCAAACACAAGCCCCAGGAGAGAGAAGTCCAGCTTGCAGGAGTGGGTGGAGAGGGGTGGGGGTCACCGAGGAAACGCGGCAGCCTCGCCTTTCTTTGGCCCCAACTCAAGGCAAACCACGCCCAAGCAGCCCCAGCATCTGGGGGAGTCTCGGGAGGCCCTATTCCGCAGTAACAAAGGGTGAGGGGCTCCTTGTTGACAAATTGCTTCCCCGCCTCCATTCCCCGCCAGCGTCCGGTCTTTGGCCTCCAGCCCTGACCTCTGTTTTCCCGGGGTGCCCCTAGTAACAGGCTGGTGGCATCCAGCTGGGGGAGCGAGGGCCTCTGAAAGCCTGGAAGTGTGGCCTTATCCCTTGATGCCGGCCAACCCCTGGCCACGCCAAGGCAGGCGGCTGCCCCCTCTGCCGCCACTTGTAAAAGATCAGAATCGCCCCGCCCTGGGAACGGGCTGGGCAGGTGGCCCGAAGCAGGGCCTGTCGTCCAGCCGACCTCGCGGGGGTGGAATTCTTAAAGGAAACTGAGCCCCGGGAAAGGCTGGCTCTCCCTGCCCTAGACTCAATTCCAGGGGAGATGACCCGGGCCAGGCCCCGGGGCCGGCGGGAGGCAGGGGGGAGGGCTTGGCGCACACGGGTCTAGGAAACTATTCGTGAACCCCGCTGGGGGAGGGCGAGCCTCCGACACTGGGGGGGGATTGTCTGGATCGAGGGCGGGGGGTCCGGGAGACGCGCAGACACACGGTGAGAACCCCACAGAGGACAGCGCAGAGACAGAGAGAGGGAGAGAAAAGCGAGAGGCAGAGACAAACGCGGGCAGCCGAACACGGAGGCAGGCGGGCGAGGAACAGAAAGAGACGGGCAGACCCGAGGAGAGTGAGCAGCGGAAACAGAGCGACGGAGAAACAGATACACGGACGTAGGGACCGCGGGAGGCGGAAACATCCAGAGCCGAGAGGCGCGGCGAGGCCCGGGCACGGCCGCGGGACGCGCGAGCCCGGCGGCCGAGCCCCGGCCCCTGCCCGGCCACGCATCTCCCTCCCTCGCTCCTCTCTCTCCCGGCCGCGGAAACTCCGAGAGAGCAACGGAACCGCGGGGCGAGTCTGGGGACTGGCTCCGGACGCGGCGGTGCCCCCTGGCCACCCCATGCCGCGCCCACGTCCCCAGAGCCGGCGTCCGGAGGCGCCCACCGGGCCCCCAGGGCTCCCGGGCTCGGCGGCGGCGGCGCCTCCGCTCGTTGCCCGCGGCCGCCGGACGCGCCCGGGGCCGCAGCTCTGGGCCGGGGGCGCGGTGCTGCCCCCGCCGCCGAAGGCTCTGGAAGCCGGGTGCCCGCGTGCCGGCCCGGGCGGGACTTACCGCGCGCGCCCGCTGGGTCCTGCGGAGCTGGGTCCTGGGGTCGCGGGCCCAGGCGCCCCGGGAGGCTCGGCGAGGCGGCCGGCAGGGCTGGGGGCGGCCCCGCGAGGCTCGGCTGGGCTGCGCTGCGCGCCGTCTGCGGCCCCGGGCGGGCGCGCGGCGCGGGGGAGCGGCTCCGACGTCAGGGTGGCTCCCTCCAAACAGGGCGCGAGGGCGGGGGCAGCGGGGAGGGCCGCGCGCAGAAAGAGCGGGCGGGCGCGCGCGGCCTCTCCCTCCGGGTGCGCAGGAGGGGGGCACCGGGGCCCCGGCCCTCTCGCCGCCCGCCCGCCCGCCCCGGGCCGGGCTTCGGCGCGCTCCGACGGCGCGTGGGGCGGCCGGGACGCCTGGCCGGCGCCCGAGGGCCAGGGCAGCCCGGCAGGCGCCCCGGCCCGTTCTAAAGCGCCCTCCCTGGGTTTCTCTGCGCTTCCACTCTCTCCGCCCGACCTTTCCCGAGCCTGGGCTGTCAGGCCGTGCCATGCCTCGGGGTGACAAAGATGGAGGTGTCCTTTTTGTGGGCACCGGGCACTGCAGACTTGCCCCGAGAGTGGGGGTGCTCCAGCACGCCGCGTCCCGGTACCGGGAGTTCGTCCTCACGCCGCAGTTCTGTGATGCACCCCATCCGGTCCGCTCCGGCTTGCGACCCTGTTCAAGTCCGTGCTGTTGGTAGCCTGGGTCGCTCGGCCTCGCCCAGTGTCATCCTAGTGTCGCCCTCGATCTCCAGTCGGCTCCAGGCACTTGGCTTAAGCATCCCGAGAAGCTCCAGGGACTATTAGGAACTAGAACGGCAGCAAATGGACTCACTTCTCTGGCTCCTGGGAAGAGTGGAGCACCTGGCCCCAGCGTCCAGCCTCACCTCAGGGTTTCCCATCCAATCAGTGGGCACTTGGGTGGGTTGCGGCGGCGCCTTCTCTATTCTGTGTGCTTAACAACGGGGTGAGAAAATAACTTGCTATGAAAAGTGGTGGCCCAGGGACACCACGTGGGACACGACTGTGGGACTCGAGGATTTTGCTTTACAGCATAGTTACCTGTGTCCATGTGCTTTACCCAGCTTGGCTGGAAACTTCCAGATGGACGCAGCCCTGGTCATCTGACTCATGTGGTTGCCGAGCATCCTGCGTGGCTCCTAGTGGCCTGCTGGGAACTCCCTGGTGTACTCCAGCCTACCAGCACCCTCCACACCAGCCTATATCTGTGCCTCCTAGCTGTTGCCTGCACCCTTCCCTCTGCCCGGAATCCCTTCCCCTCCTTTCGACTCCTGGCAAATATTTTTTCCAGCACCAGATTGGAAAACCTTCCCAAGACCTTCTGGGAGCATCTCCCCTCCTCCACTGTGATCCTGGAGCACGGAATAGGAACTTCTGTTCATGTCAATTTCCCTCTAGAATAGCTGTGTACATCTCTTTCCTCCATTAGACCTTGAGGGCAGGAATCATGTGTTTATTTCAGTGTCTCCAGTGCTTATGGGCAGGCCAGGTGAGATGTACAATGTATTTGGTTGAATGACATTATTATTATGACACAGTTTTGCTTTTGTCGCCCTGGCTGAAATGCATGGTTCAAGCCGCCATGCCCAGCAAATAAAGTAATTGTTATCCCCCCACTGATGTAGCACAGATAGGTCTTCCCTTAATGGTAACTATAACCGTTATAATAGTTCACATGTGTTGAGCACCTTACCGTGTGCCTCATCCCATTGCCAGCACTTACCACTCTCATAATAAACCTATGAGGTAAGTATTGTCTCTTATTTTAAAAGTGCTGGGCGCGGTGGCTCATGCCTATAATCCAGCACTTTGGGAGGGCGAGTGAAGAGGATCACTTGGGGTCAGGAGTTTGAGACCAGCCCGGCCAATATGGTGAAACCCTGTCTCTACTACAAATACAAAAATTAGCCAGGCGTGGTGGCGTGCGCCTGTAGTCCCAGCTACTTGAGAGGCTGAGGCAGGAGAATCACTTGAACCCAGGAGGCGGAGGTTGCAATGAGCTGAGATGGCACCACTGTACTCCAGCCTGGGCAACAGAGTGAGACTCCGTCTCAAAATAAATAAATAAATAAAATAAAATCAGTAATAAAAGTGAAAAAAATCCGGAGGCAGGAAGATCACTTGAGCCCAAGAGTTTGAAGCTGCAGTGAGCTATGATTGTACCACTATACTCCAGCCTGGGTGACGTTACAGAAAGCTAATTGTGGAGCCTAATGAACTTGTCACTCCAGCAAGGCCTTGTCTCAAAAAAAAAGTGAAAAAAAAGAAGGTCTAAAGAGAGGTTAAGTAACTCATCTAAAGTCACACAGTAAGAGGCCATGCCAGCTAATGTCTATTGGATAACCATGTACCATGTACTGCAGAAGCCAGCCTCACTGCACTGTACACAGTAGGCACACAGGAAATATTTACCGTTTTGCAGCCAAAGCTTACCACCACCATCTTTCATGCATACCCTGAACAGTATGGAAAGTGGAGTTCTACATCTTGTAAGAATCCACTCCCCACATTGTAGAAAGCTAATTGTGGAGCCTGATGAGCTTGTCAGATTACACACAGAGCCAGGAGTAGAAGCCGCAACTTTCAGCCAGTGCCCTCCACAGGGCAGCCCAGCATCTCTCAAACACGGGGACATTCAAGAACAACACAAACCCCCTAATCAGGGACAGAGGGTTTGGAGTTGAGTCACCATCTGTCTGCTGATGACTGATAACTACAGGAAAGCTACTGTGTGAGCAGGGGGCCTGGGGAGGTCACTTGGTAATAATATCTATCCATAGCTACATCTTGTGCCAGGCATGATACTAGGCACTCCTTCTGCTTCATCTCTAATCCTTACCACAGTCCCATCATTGTTCCCATTCTACAGGTGAGAAAAATCGAGGCACCAGAAAGTGTCATGACCTGCTCAAGACCACATTGCTAGTGATTGACAAAGCCTGGACTTGAGCCCAGACCTGTCAACACCAAAGTCTATGTATCTGTGCCCACCACACCCCTTCTACCCTCTCGGTTGCCACAGTGCGTCTCCCCATCAGGCTGCATCCGGGATGCTGCTCTGATGAGAAGATCCAGGGTGGTGGGGCCCCAGCAGGAAAGGCAGAACCTGTCATGTCAGAGTCTCCCAGCTCCAGCAGATGCACCTGGTTGGCAGTAGTGTTCCAGCTGCCCCTACAGGCCTGGCTGGCACAGGGCATGGGCCCGAGGCCAGAGCCTCCTGGCCCTGGGCCAGCCTCTTGGGGCCAAGGTAACGTGGGGCCCAGAGCTGGGGCTCAGGTCTGAAAGCCCCCTCTCCCCCAGCTCATTAGCAAACATCTGGGCTCAGGAAAATGACCGACCTGGAATGTGACTGAGCGGTGGGGGAGCTGCTCTCTCCCAGAGTCTGTGAATGCGAGCTCCCTCTTGCAGGGCACGGGCTCAGGCCAGCTGTTTCCTCTAATCCTGTCAGTCTGGCCTCGACAGGGGTCCAAACGTCTGCACTCTCGCTGGAGCAAGAGAATGAAAACCAGCAAAAGGCCTGCATTCCCAGTCCAGCCCATTGAATCAGAGGGTTGCTACACAGTCCCTCTCTTTTACAATAAAGACAAGAGCATTCACACTCCCCGGTTTGGAGCTGGGAGGAGCCATTCGGACTCATCAGGGGAGGCCCAGGGTTTAAATTTTTGCTGCATCGCCCTCTGACCCTGAGAAAGTTGTTTCACACCTGGGCCTTGGTTTCCTTATCTATGAAATGCAGTTAGTAGTGCTATGTACTCCCCACAGATTAGAATTGTTGTCTGGATTCATTCATTTATCCAACAAATATTTCTTGTTCCTATGATGTACCAGACATGCACAGAGGTATTGAGGACGCAATAGATTAGCCCAATAAGGTCCCAGCCTCTAGGGAGTTTACGTTCTGCCACAGGGAAGCAGACTGTGTAATAAACAGATGAGTGGATCTCACATAATGTGTTACAAAGGTTCCAGGTTCAGTTGTTTAATATTTATTTAAAAGAGTCAGTTGCGGTGGCTCACGCCTGTAATCCCAGCACTTTGGGAGGCAGAGGCGGGTGCATCACCTGAGGTCGGGAGTTCAAGACCAGCCCGACCAACGTGGGGAAACCCTCTCTCTACTAAAAATACAAAATTAGCCGGGCATGGTGGCGCATGCCTGTAATCCCTGCTACTCAGGAGGGTGAGGCAGGAGAATCGCTTGAACCCAGGAGGCGGAGGTTTCAGTGAGCCAAGATCATGCCATTGCACTGTACCTGAGCAACAAAAGCGAAACTCCGTCTCAAAAAAAAATAATAAAAAATAAATCAGAACTGTTGGCCCAGCATGGTGGCTCACATCTGTAATCCCAGAACTTTAGAGGCCGAGGTGGGTGGATCATTTGAGGACTGGAGTTCAAGACCAGCCTGGCCAACATGGTGAAACCCCGTGTCTACTAAAAATACAAAACTTAGCCCGGTATGGTGGTACACACTTGTAATCCCAGCTACTCGGGAGGCTGAGGCAGGAGAATTGCCAGATCACCCCAGAGCACTCCAGCCTGGGCAATGGAATGAGATTCTATCTCGAAAAATAATAATAATAATTTAAAAGAAAAAAAAGGAGAAAAAGTGTTATGAAGGAACTAAGTCAGAGTGGGCAATGCGGTGGGGGGAGGGAAGAACTTACTGAGAAGCCTCAGAAAACATTGCAACGAGGTGACATTTAAGATGAGATTATAATGAGACGGAGCCAGGATTCAAGAAGATAAATGGACACAAAGCGCTTGGCACAGTTCCTGGAAAACAGCACGTGCTCCATAAAATGCAAGCTATTTCAGGGAGGTTTCATATATATAGCTCAGAAAAGGCGCTGGAGTCAGATACCCTGGATCAAATCCAGGATTCAGCGCAAAGCGTTCCCACCTTACTCCAGTATTGCACCTCTTGAGCCTCAGTTTCCTCATCTGGAAAATAGGAATTGTAATAGGACCAATCCCCAGGATTCACTAAGAGACCTGAATGTGAGGCACAGAGCCTGGCACATGCTTGGCTCTCAGGAACTGACAGTTACTATGGTGGGTTTTTTGTTTTTGTTTTTGTTTTTGTTTAGAGGCGGAGTCTCCATCGCCCAGGCTGGAGTGCAGAGGCACAATCTCTGCTCACTGCAACCTCCCCTTCCCAGGCTCAAGCGATCCTCCCACCTCAGCCTCCTGAATAGCTGGGACTACAGGTGCATGCCACCACACCCAGCTAATTTTTGTATTTTTAGTAGAGACGGGTTTTTGCCGTGTTGGCCAGGCTGGTCTCAAACTCCTGACCTCAGTCGATCTTCCCCACCTTGGCCTCCCAAAGTGCTGGGATTACAGGCATGAGCCACGGCACCTGACCATATTATCCTTCCTCATAGAGGAAAAAAGGATTTGCCCAAGTCTGCTCAGCAAGTCAGCGGAAGATCCAGGACCAGAATCAGGTGTTCTGACTTTTATTCCACCCCTCTGGGCTGTGTCCTCTGGTCTCTTCCTCCTTGCTGGTAGGCTCAGGAAGCCTCGGGCCCCTTCTTGGGCCTAGAAGATGCAGAAGGAGAAGGTGGCCATGCACTATGGGTTCTGCAGTTCAGAATCTGTCCTCTCAAGGGCTGCAGAGGGCCTTGGCCTGGATGGGAGAGCAGGAATGAGGCCCCCAGGACTCCATGCATCCTTGGCCCCATGGAAAAATGTAAAATGTTCTTTGTAGGGCCAGGTACAGTGGCTCATGCCTATAATCCCAGCACTTTGGGAGGTCAAGGCAGGAGGATCACTTGAGTCCAAAAGTTCGAGACCAGCCTGGGCAACATAGCAAGACCCTGTCTCTACAACAAAATTTTAAAAATTGGCCAGGTGCAGTGGTTCAGGCCGTAATCCCAGCACTATGGGAGGCTGAGGCAGTTGCATCACCTGGGAGTTTGAGAACAGCCTGACCAACATGGAGAAACCCCATCTCTACTAAAAATTAGCTGGGCATGGTGGCACATGCATGTAATCCCACCTGCTTGGGAGGCTGATGCAGGAGAATCACTTGAACCTGGGAGGCAGAGGTTGTGGTGAGCCGAGATCACACCATTGTACTCCAGCCTGGGCAACAAGAGCAAAAATGTTTCAAAAAAAAAATTTTAAAAATTAGCCAGATGTGGCAGCGTGTACCTGTAGTCCCAGCTTCTTGGGAGGCTGAGGTTGGAGGATCACTTGAGCCCAGGAATTAGAGGCTACAGTGATGCTATGATCTTACCATTGCACTCCAGCCTAGGTGATAGAGCAAGATCCTATCTAAATAAATAAATAAATACATACATAAATAAAAACACTATTTGTAGGTAGGGTGAGAGACCAAGAATCAAGAAGAGAAATCAAGGCCTGGCACGGTGGCTCATGCCTGTAATCTCAGCACTTTGGGAGGCTGAGGTAGGAGGATCACTTTGAGGTCAGGAGTTCAAAACCAGCCCACGCAACCTAGTGAGACCCTGCTCCACAAAATAATTTTAAACAAAGGTGATTGGACCAGAGAGGATGCCTGACCCAGGCTGGGCCTATCAGGCTATCTTTCTGAACTGAGAGGCATAGGGACCATTTGGGACAACTGCAACCCATAAGGGCAGAATTCTTGAGAACTCTGGCTGCTGAAGGAGCTGACGAGGGCTTGGTTCTTGCCAGTGCCTCCTCGGTGTTCTTCTTCACCTTGGATTCTGTGAGTTTCTTAAGGATCTCACAATCTCAAGCTGACTTGAAGGAATGTGTTACTTGCCTCCCTAAAAATTTTTGACTAAAGCAACAGTGTCTTTTAGACTACTCGCTAAGCATCCAGCACAGTGCAAGGTACTAGAGATAGGATAAGGCATAAGAGCTGCCCTCTAAAGGAGAAGGGCCAGCATATGAATCAGCAAAGGGAAGGCTTATTGACAAGGAGGGTGCCCAGGCATGTGAGCCGTGGGGGCTCAGAGAAGGAAGAGCCAGTCCCAGGGGGCTGGCATGGCTAGAAAAGGCTTGCTGGGCCAGCACGGCAGCTCACATCTGTAATCCCAGCACTTTGGGAGGCCAAGGCGGATCACTTGCGGTCAGGAGTTCAAGACCAGCCTGACCAACATGGTGCAACCCCGTCTCTACTAAAAATACACACACACAAAAAATTAGCTGGTCGTGGTGGTGTGCGCCTATAGTTTCAGCTACTTGGGAGGCTGAGGCAGGAAAATCACTTGAACCCGGGATGGGGAGGTTGCAGTGAGCCAAGATTGCACCACTGCACTGCAGCCTGGGTGACAAAGCAAGACTCTGTCTCAAAAAAACAAAGAAGAAGAAGAAGAAAAAGGGAAAAAGAACAGGCTTGCTGGAAAATGTGGGATTTGAGCAGGGGCTCAAGGTATGAGCAGGGGCTCAAGGTATGAGCAAGACTTGGGCACATCAAGAAAGCAGCCCACGCTAAGAAATGGAACGTCCTTGTTTGAATGCATTTGTCACCCCTACGTAAGGGGTGTTTCATAAATCAGTAAGTAGTTTGATTGAAATAGAATTAATATACTAATATTCAGTTACTCGGCAAATGGTTACTGAGTGCCTACCTTGTGTCAGGCTCTGTGTAGGTGCTAAGGATAAAGCAATGGACAAAACCAATGAAATTCTCTGCCTTCAGGGAGTTTACATTCTAGTGGGAGAACACAGACAACCCACAAAATAGGTAGGTAAATACAATCCCACAGAGAAAAAGAAACCAGGAAAGGGAGTTAGGGTCTGCGTGTGTCGAGACACGGGGGAGGGTTATAAAAACAGGAATGTTCAGGGAAGGTCTCCCTGGGGGAGGCAACATTCTTTTTTTTTTTTTTTTTTGAGACAGGATCTCACTTTGTTGCCCAGGCTGGAGTGCAGTGGCACAATCTTGGCTCACTGCGACCCAAGCGATCCTCCCATCTCAGCCTCCCCCAGACTCCACACTCAGTAGCTGAAACTACAGGTGTGTGCCACCAGGAACGGCTAATTGTTGTATATTTTGTAGAGATGAGGTTTCGTCATGTTGTCCAGGCTGGTCTTGACCTCCTGGGCTCAAGTGATCTTCCGGTCTTGGCCTCCTGAGTAGCTGGGATTATAGGCATATGCCACCACGCCCAGCTAATTTCTGTACTTTTGGTAGTGACAGGATCTCTCCCTGTGTTGCCCAGGCTGGTCTCAAATTCCTGGGCTCAAGCGATCTTTCCACATCGGCCTCCCAAAGCGCTGAGATTACAAGCACAAGCCACCATGCCCGGCAGAGGTGACATCTGAGCCGAGACTTGGAGGAGACGAAGAAGCAGGTTGCATGGATGGATCTCCAGGGGAAGAGCTGTCTATGCAGAGAAGAGCAAGTACAAAGGCCCAGGGTTGGGAATGGGCCCGTGTGCACAGGAACAGCAGCAACAGGAGGACTGGAGCAGAGGAGCAAGGGAGGGTTGGGTGGGGGTCAAGGTCAGAGACATATTAAGAGGGCCAGTTCTTGTAGAGTCCTGCGGTCCACTGTATTGACTTTGACTTTTTCACCAAATGGGATGAGAAGCCACTGGAGAATTCTGAGCAGAGAAATTATATAATCCAATTTATGTTTAACACCGGCTGCCGTGTGGAGACTCGATTAAAAAGAGTGTGGAGGGGGGCAATGGTCTAACATTACTATATGCCAGGTACTGATGAAGGGGCTTTTCAAATATTAGTTAATTCTCATGCAGGTAATAACCTTTTGAGGCAGGTATTATTATCATTGTTCCCATTTATGGATGAGGAAACTAAGGCATTGACAGAGTAAACAACTTCCAAGGCCCCACAGCTAATAAGTGGAAGAATTGGAATTCAAACCTCATAGGCCTGACTCCAGAGCCCCCTGCTCTTAACCCCTATCCTGCTCCACATAGGGTGAGTGGAGATAGGAGTTAAATGGTTTTGAAGGCTAGGCTAAGAAATTGGGACCTATGGCCAGACACAGTGCCTCACGCCTGTAATCCAAGCACTTTGGGAGGCCGAGGCAGGCAGATCACGAGGTCAAGAGATCGAGACCATCTTGGACAACATCGTGAAACTCTCTCTCTACTAAAAATACAAAAATTAGCTGGGCATGGTGGCGCGTGCCTGCAGTCCCAGCTATTCGGGAGGCTTAGGCAGGAGAATTGCTTGAACCCAGGAGGCAGAGGTTGCAGTGAGCCAAGATCATACCACTGCACTTCAGCCTGGGTGACAGAGCAAGACTCCATCTCAAAGAAAAAAAAAGGAAAAGAAATTGAGACCTATATTCTGTGCCTATTGGGGGAGCCACCAAAAATTTCTGAGCAGAAAACAACATGCATAAAATATTGTCAAGACTGGTAGGAGAGGGAGAGATTGAAAGCCGGAAGTCCAGTTGGAAGACTTGCAGATTCGGCGAGGTCAAAGAAATTCCTCAAAGCTCCCCACCCTCAATCAAACTGAGGCTTTACAGATAACAGGTCTTGACCAGAAAGAAGTTTTATGGTTGGTTTTGGGGGCCCAGGCGGAGGATTCAGGAAACCCTAATAGATGTGTCTCCTGACTGATAAATTCTAGCGTTACCTTCTGTAACTTTATCTCCTAGTCTTCAAGAGACGTATCCAAACTGATGAAGAGAAGATCCATAATCATTTTTTTATTCCTTGACAGGAGGACTTCTCCTGTAAACCAAGCAGAATTTGGGTTTTATCCGTGAAGTCTGCTTCCATGGGGGAGAAGAGGAGGTCACGTCTGGAACAGTGGCGAGTCTTTAATTTCTGTGGTATGAAGAGCCTATCATGTGATACTATAATGGATATACCCCCCACTTAGATGGGAGATTATTCTTTCCATCATAATTTATTATATAATTGATTACATTATAAAATGAACTCTTCATCTGGTTATTTTACTTCTCTCCTCAAACACAGGGTGCCTGACCTCACATCTGGACCATGTGGAAGGAAGGGATAGGGGTCATTACAACCGTCTTACAATGAGGCCCAGAGAGATCAAGTGACTTTTTCATGATTACACAGTGACCCAGGGAAGCTCAGATGGGAACAGTGCATGCTCTATAGTAAGAATTTGGGGAAGCCTTTCTTCTGATTGAAAGTCACTGACCCATGGAATGATCAGTCAGAGCCACCCACTTAAAAAGCAAGTTAATTTGGAGGCCAAGGCGGGCGGATCACCTGAGGTCGGGAGTTCAAGACCAGCCTGACCAACATGGTGAAACCCCGTCTTAAAAAAAAAAAAGCAAGTTAATTTAAGGGCTTTAAAAATATAGCAAACATTACTTATAATAACTTATAAAAATAAAAATATAGAAAACATGAAACTCAACTACCTAACTGAAAAATAGAATAAAACTACTCCATAACTATTATAATAAAAATATACTCTAGGCCGGGCACGGTGGCTCACGCCTGTAATCCCATCACTTCGGGAGGCCAAGGTGGGCAGATTACCTGAGGTTGGGAGTTGAAGACCAGCCTGGGGCAACATGGCGAAATCCTGTTTCTACTAAAAGTACAAAAATTAGCTGGGCATGGTGGTGGGAGCCTATAATCCTAGCTACTTAGGAGGCTCAGGCAGGAGAATCGCTTGAACCTGGAGGGTGGAGATTGCAGTGAGCCAAGATTGTGACACTGCACTCCAGCCTGGGCAACAAAATGAGAGACTCTGTCTCAAAAAAAAAAAGGTATTTTAGGTCTTGATCACAATCAGAGATACAGACAGCAGAAAAGCTAGAGGGAAAAGAGCGATGGAAACAGGAAGACATATGCACGTGCAGACAGACAAACACAGAGAGACTGGAGGGGGAATCACAGCACATTTATACTCTTAGACACACACACGGAAGCCATGTAGACCTAATTTATAGATACTGCTCCTTCAAAATCAAATCCCTAGAGCCGCATGTCTCACTGTTAGATAAGGGAGTTACGAATATGGATGGCAGGAAGGCTAAACTAAACCCCAGGTTTTAGACTTAAGATAGCATGAACTCAAGGTCACATACACACGCGCACATAGACACACATATTTTGTAGCTTTGTCGGCTAAGAGGTGGACAAAGCTATTGGTGCGTCTAAGCAATGGCACACCAACAGCCACGAGCACACCTAGAGAGCCTGGTTTCTAACTACCGCTCCCCCACTAAAAGGAATTGTAGAAATTGCTGATTCCAAGGCTGGGGGAGGGCAAATACAAGAAGAGTCTGTGATAGCTTGTGTTCAAAGAATGGAGTGGATACATCAAAGGGATACAGATACCCATTTGAAAGAGATCCTACTGGACACATCTATACAATTTGAGTAATAAATATTAATAATAATGGATTGTAATAAATTGAATAAAATGAGAATCCATGAGTCCATATTGATATAAACGACTAAACAGATGAGGGAGAAGGGAAGGTTCTTTCTCATGGAATGCCGCGTAATAAGAAATAATAAATTTAAGGCCAGGCGCAGTGGTTCATGCCTGAAATCCCAGCACTTTGGGAGGCTGAGGCAGGTGGATCACTTGAGCCCAGAAATTTAAGACCAGCCTGGACAACATAGTGAAACACCATCTCTATAAAAAACAAAAAAAAAACCCAAAAAACTAGCCAAGTGTGGTGGGGTGCACCTGTATTCCCAGCTACTCAGGAGGCTGAAGTGGGAGGATCACCTGAGCCCTGGATGTCAAGGCTTCAGTGAGCCAAAATTGCACCACTGCACTCTAACATGGGCAACAGAGTAAGACCCTGTCTCAAAAAAAAAAAAAAAAGGAAAAAAGAAAAAGAAATCTAATTACCAAATTGAAAAGTGTCTAGATTTTAAGATGTGTATGCCAATAAAATGTCATGATGCTTTATTACATTTGTAAGGACTTAGCCAAACTCATCAGTAACCCAAAGGTCTGACTATTAGCTTCTGATTAATAGACATAGGAATTAGTTTTTTAAATTAAAAGAAATTTTTTTTAGACGGAGTCTCGATCTGTCATCAGGCTGCAGGGCAATGGTGCGATCTCGGCTCACCACAACCTCCGCCTCCTGATTTAAGCGATTCTCCTGCCTCAGCCTCCCAAGTAGCTGGGACTACAGGCATGTGCCACCATGCCTGGCTAATTTTTTGTATTTTTTGTAGAGATGAGGTTTCTCCATGTTGGTCAGGATGGTCTCGAACTCCTGACCTCAGGTGATCCACCCGCCTCAGCCTCCCGAAGTGCTGGGATTACAGGCGTGAGCCACCGTGCCTGGCCAGAATTATTTTTTTAAACAAATACAGCTGACTTCAAATTGGATCAACTTATTCTTACTAATTTAAACTCAGTGAAACTGGCTCTGATCCATTTCAACCAGTTTAAGTATCTCAAATCAGGTTTAAACTGTATCAAACTGCTTTCCTTTGAAATGACCCTCCCGCTTTAAACAGATTGTTGACCAGCATAGAAAGTAGGTAAGAGTCTGGCCTCTGGGAATCAGATTCAAATTCCACCTGCATCGTCTCACCTACTTGTCCTTGGGCAAGTTAATTTGCCCTTCCAAAATCTGTTTCTTCATCTTTAAAATGAGGATAATAGCACTTCTATGATAGGCTTGTAAAAATTAAGCCTCATGATATATGCTCTGCCTAATTCAAACTGGATAGACCAGGAAATAAAGATGACTTGATTGACAGTTGATAATAAGCTCTTTTTTCTAGCCCCAATTTCTTCCCTATTAAAGATTCATCACCCTGCCCACACCTCCTTCAAGAATTCTTGACATCTTCCTCCACCTCCACCTTCTGGCTCTGAACTGCTTAAGTGAGGGTCAAACAATTGAAGCCAATTATCCTGAATGCAAATGCTCAGTAATAGTTCTATGCTACCTGGGTGGACACTCCTTGAGTTCTCCTTCTTCAGTGTCTTTTTCCCTTCCCTCCTATCCTAGCTCTAAGACCATGTGCTCAGTAAATAACTCGTGTGTGTGTGTGTGTGTGTGTGTGTGTGTGTGTGTGTGTGTTTTTTTGTTTTTTTTAAGACAGGGTCTCACTCTGGAGTGTAGTGGCATGATCACGGCTCACTGCAGCCTCAACCTCCTGGGCTCAAGTGATCTTCCCTCCTCAGTCTCCAAAGTAGCTGGGACTACAGGTGCATTCCACCATGCCTGGCTAATTCTTGTGTTTTTGTAGAGATGGGGTCCTGCTATGTTGCCCAGGCTGGTCTAGAACTCCTGGGCTCAAGCAATCCACCTGCCTCGGCCTCCCAAAGTGCTGGGGTTACAGGTGTGAGCCACTGCAGCAAGCCTGCAACAACCCCTTAGGTTAAGGAAACTTCCTGTGGTCACATGGCAAGTAAGTGGTAGAGTAGGAACTTAGATCCAGTCTCCTGACTCCAAATCCTGCGGGCTTCCTGCTTTACAGCCATGTCTCTCCCTTGGTTCCTCTCATCAAGGCCCTTGACAGCAGGAACAGTTGTCACTGACTCTCACTCTTGTTCCACACAGAGGCCGCTCATTAGACGTGGGGCTTCTCCCCTGCTCCTGTCCAAGTCTGTCTTTACCCCAATACCAAGCTTTGGTGTCCAAGGGGAAGTGATGCTTGCAGCACACTTAAGGAAAAAAGTGGTGATAGCTTCCAGATGAGCTTATTATTCTAAATTTAACATTCCTTTTGGTACTTAGAATTTCCACTTTCTCTCTTCCACCCCGTTTGCATTTGGGGAATTAGAAAGCATGCAACAGGAAACCATTTGTGTCTCAGTACCATTCAGGATGAAGGCTGTCCAAGCGCCATGGAGTCACATCCTTGTGGAAATACTTTGCAGAGTTTATTGGACAGGTTCAAAAATAGTCCTTCAACAATACAATCAGATCGAACCACAACAAGTAAAATGCAATTATGGCTTGGTTACATTTTTAAAAATGTAAACAGTGAGGTTTGGGAAAACTAAAAGCAAACTGACATAGTCATCTCCTCCATTCCCAACCCCTGCATTTTCTACAAACAGGACTTCAAGTCTGCATCTGGGATCTTTTGAAATGGATGAGAGGATGACACTCACTAAAGGAGACAGCTCAACAGAGTGTGTTCTGAGGCCATTTTTCAGAACAAAGGCATACTTCTGCATAAGGCAAATGCAGCCTGATAAAGGCTTCCCCAGTGGGTACTTGGAATGCCAAAGTCATTCACCTAAATGAGCTCAAAATACATATTGTTCTGGGCCAAATTATACAGTGTCAAGCTCAGACTGTATGTATTTATGTATGTTGGCAGAGCAGGCCACTTTTGGGGCGCCACAGTTTTATCCTAGCATCCTGTGCCCTGCTGGGTTCCCATCACTCTCTCCCCAATCCCATGAATTTCCTTGGATTTGGTTCCAGAAAGGCAGACGAGAAGCAAAGTCAGTTGCACAAGCCCACAAGGGAATGGGGCCCCAGAGGACTTGAATTACTAATGAAACTTCAGAGTAACACAGAATGTGTGCCTTTGCCAACAAGCTGGGACTTTCTGAAGGTTGATCTGAAATGGGGGCAGGGAGTGGGGACAAGATCAAGTGTGCTTCTGGCCAGCTTCCGCTAAGGGCTACAAGGTGGGAATACAAAGCACTCTAGAACTAAAGCAAGTGGCCACTGCTTCCTTTGGCCTCTGTCGAGAACCATTCCCTCAAGAGAGCTGACCCGTTTCTCAGAGCACCTCAGTGGTGCTTCCAAGGTGCCAAAGGGATCCATCCAAATAAATGTCTAAAACCTAACAGCTAATGAGATAGAGAAGTTTGATTTCAATGTCCCTCTCCACTCCATATTTTTCTAACATGTCTAGGGAATTTGTGGCCACCTTGTTTATGGAAAAATGACAGAAAAATTGGGGAAGGAAAATACTTTTTTTTTTTTGAGACAAGAGAGTCTCTGTCGCCAGACTGGGGTGCAGTGGCGTGATCTCAGCTCACTGCAACCTCCACCTCCTGGGTTCAAGGGATTCTCCTGCCTCAGCCTCTCGAGTAGCTGGGACTCCAGGTCCGTGCCACTATGCCCAGTTAATTTTTGTATTTTTATTAGAGACGGGGTTTCACCATGTTGGCCAGGATGGTCTTGATCTCTTGATCTCGTGATCCATCTGCCTCAGCCTTCCAAAGTGCTGGAATTACACGTGTGAACCACTCTGCCCGGCCAGGAAAATACTTTTAAAGCAAACAGGGAGAAAACAAGTGGAAGGGATGAAACATGTCACACATTATTTTTCTTTTAATTGCATGGGTTTCCTTAATCATGGAATGAAGAGGACCAAATGAAAAACAGCCACGTGGCTATGGCAGTCAAGTGGCTACAGCCATGACTTCCAGTCCAGGGCTAAGCCCATCTTTGGACTTCAGATGATCCAAAGATGAAAACAAGCCCAGAGAGGAAAGAGGCCTGGACAATTTGTAGGGCAGACCCTAGCAGACCTTTCTGGAAAAGGGAGTGGGGGAGGATGAGGGAGGTTATTTGCTACCCTGAATGTACTTCCTACGGCACTTTTAATCCTAGCTACTTGGGAGGCTGAGGCAGGAGAATTACTTGAGGTGGAGGTTGTGGTGAGCCTAGATCACGCCATTGCACGCCAGACTAGGCCACAAGAGTGAAACTCCGTCTCAAAAAAAAGAACTAAGGTCTAATCTTCAGTTTATATTACTAATATACCATATGACCTTATATATTAATCTACTCTGATTCTGCTAATTATTGCCAACAAAATTATATTCATGACATTTTATCAATCCTCTGTGAATTTTCTATAAATAAAATTATTTCTAAAAAATCTCTAAAAAAAAAAAGAACTAAGTCTAATCAATGTTCCAAAACTGGAGGCAGATATAAGTTGTACCCTATTGCCCAGCCTCCCCCTCCACGCCTCTCCCCTGCCCCTGCACACCGTGGCTATGCTGAACTGCTTGCGCTTTCCCAGCTATAATATCCATTACATGATCCTGACCCAACACAGAGGCTACCCTCCTTCTGTCTGGGATTCCCCAGTCAACTTTAACTCTCAGTGCAGGTATTCCATCACCTGTGGGACCATCCTAAGGAGACGTACCTACTCTTTCTCCTTTGTTCTCAGTGTACTTTGCCTACACCTCTCCTCTCCGTTAAAACACTTCTTTCAGAGTTGCGTTTGCATGTCTGTCTTTCCGTCAGACTCTAAGCTCTTCAAAGGCAGGAGCCTGTGTCTTGTTATCCATTTAATCTCTGCTGCTTACAACAGTGCCTAGCATGTAGTAGATGCTCAATCAACATTTACAGGATACAAGGTCTAGTGGGATGGGGGTCTGCCTATCTTAATTCTATGATAAGGAAAAAGAAGTAAGAAAGGCTGGGCTCTGGGGTTCTGTACATTGTCTGAAGAAATTGCTAAAATATGACTTTTACATCTAGCATTCCTGGTTCAAGTGAAACCACAGGAATAAACTCACAGGGACATTAGAAGTGGCCCTTTTGTCCTCCAACCTCAGCTGCTACATGAAGATAAAACCAACCCCAAACGGACCCCTCCAGCCAGGTGGGTGAGCCATGAGCTTTCCTCCACCCTTCAGAGCTGAAGCTTGAACTGTATAAAGCTCTACGAAGCCGCAGGACTTGACATCAATGGAGTGGGCCATCCACACAGCCAGGTTTCCTCCCCTGCTAACACAGCAGCAGTGTGACCTCCTCGCAGTAGGTACAGCTGAGATGTGCCCTGCCAGGTCCCAGGTGAGAACACACGAAGAGTTGCCACAGAAGGAAAGGCGCCTTAAGACATGAGTCATCTCCATCAGGCCATGCAGCAGCAATCTTCAACTTCCGACGTACGAGGCGGGGAGGAGTTCTGAAAACTATGCATGAGGGGGCAAGTGGGAAGGAATACCCAATGATTGGTTTCAGGGGGTTCTCAGAGAGGCTGTGAGCAGGTGGCTACAGCTGCTGGCAGTTCACGCACAGTCCTCCTCATGCTCAGAGACCAAAGGCGAAGAAACAAAGGCCAGGCAACGGGCTTCCTATTTTTGTTTAATTTATTTAAGACCACCTCCTTACAATTTCCAGAGAGAAATACAAAACAAGAACAGACTTGGTTTCAAATACATAACCAGGTGCTGGAGTTTAAAGCATCACTGATAACATTGTTACAGAAGAATGGCAGCTTACTCCAGGGCACTTCAGTATTCCTGAGGAATAAACGTGATTTCTCTTGTCCTCCCACTGGGATGTTCTCAGGTGACGTCACTGCTCCTGCTCCTGTAAATCAAGGACACCCAGCTTAAAACTCTGCAGACAGCGAGTCAGACGGCATTCTGACAACCCTCTCTGCTGTGTCAGGTCAGACCCAAAGGGCCAGAGGCCAAAACCTGATCACACTGTTACATTAAAACTGTATCACATCAGGACTATGTACACCACACCCAGGTTCCTAAGAGTGCCCCCCAGTCCCAATCTTACAGGGAGAAGAGTAGGAAACGAGTGGAACAGGCCAAACCACCATGAGCTGGATAACAATTCCTAAAACCTGTCTAAGGCATCTCAGGGGAGTGGGGGAGAGCATGGTTCTAATCAGCCTACGAACTACATGGCCTTGCCAAGTCTTCAACCCTGGTTAAGAGTCTGCTTTCTAGGCCAGGCGCGGTGGCTCACGCCTGTAACCCCAGCACTTTGGGAGGCCGAGGTGGGTGGATCACCCGAGGTCAGGAGTTCAAAACCAGACTGGCCAACATGGAGAAACGCCATCTCTATAAAAAAAAAAAAAAAAAAGAGTCTGCTTTCTCATCAGCTGAATGAGGACAGTGACACCTCTCACAAATCCACTGAGGGGTCCAGAGGGAAAGAATATTAAAGATAAAGCAAGCAGGATGGTTTTGGGGGCAGATCAGGGACTTAAGAGGCAGTTATTATAATAGGATTGCACTGAATAAGCCCAAGTTGGGATTTTGCTCCATTTTTCAGGGAGCAGAGGGTGACAACATCAAGGCACAGACTCAAGTTCAGATAAAGTTACAAGGCCATTTGGAGCAGGACACACAAATGTAAAAAATGGAACAATATTTTCCACAGTAACTCCCAGCCATTAAATACATAATATGCATTTAATCACCCCTGAGCCATTACCCCTGACAACACAGTTTGGAACAATGGAAATGTTTTAAGCAAAAGACCTGAAGCTTCTCTCTCTGCTCCTTTTGGTTCTCTCCACAATCAGCTCTGGTGCCAGGAAAGTGAGAAGCCAGGGAGTGGTGGAAAAGGCCGGCTGCCGGCTTTGATGCCACGCAGCTGCGCCTCTCCTTGCACTGTCCCTGTGATGACCTCACTCTTGCTTTGGTGCAGAGATGGCTCCCCCTGCTCCCATCTGTCCAGCACACACGGGCTGGCTGCAGGCAGCTGACGGTGTGAGCAGGTTCTAAAATGGCAGGTGCAGGGCCATGGCAGGATACTGCTATTTGAGATTTGGTGGCCCTTGTGGCTACAACTCCTGACTAGAATTGGGACATGCATTTGTACCACATTTTCCACTCTACTTGTTATTACAGTGGAACAATGGACAAGTCAATCACCCTTTTTGGGGTGGCCTTATCTATAACAACCAATGTTTCTGTGTATTTAGCACCTCACAGCTTAAAAACATTTTCATGTCTAATTCTCACAACACTGTAGGTAGAAATTATTACCCTCATTTTACGGAGGAAAATGGAAGCTCAGAAGTGAAACGACTTAAGATCACACAGGAAGCAAGTGACTGGCTTGCACCCAGGTCTCCTGGCTTCTGTGCCCTTTCCACTAGTCCTGCTGCTGCCCTGTTCACAAGTCACTTGAAAAGCTGAGGGTTCTGTGCATGCGGGGAATGTGAAGCTGTTCGCCGAAAAGGGTGCTGCTGCTGCAAAGGTTATGCCTTAGGAAGCTTGAGGCCATCAGCACTCACCTCTAATAGAATAATTTACTTCATTCACTCATTTTACATTTATTTGAGTGCTTATTTTGTTTCAGGCCCTGGGAATACAAACTAAGTGCCAACTCTGTCCTTGAGCATCCAGCTTCCCATGATCCTGTCACTTAAATCCCATAGGAACTAATCATCAAGTGAGGCAAAGGGAAAGACGGCAACACATGAAGCCCTGAGGAAGCCTGCTGCCCTGTTCCCTTTGGAGGCGTGGGTAAGTTTTCAGCTTGCGTGCAGCATTAAAAATCCACCTGAAGCTGGGAGCGGTGGCTCCTGCTTGTAATCCCAGCACATTGGGAGGCCAAGGCAGGCAGATAACCTGAGGTCAGGAGTTCGAGACTAGCCTGGCCAACATGGTGAAACCCTGTATCTACTAAAATACAAAAATTAGCTGGGCATGGTGGCGCATGCCTGTAGTCCCAGCAACTTGCTGAGGCTGCAGTGAGCCAAGATCACGCCACTCCACTACAGCCTTGGCGGCAGACTGATACTCTGTCCCAAGTAAATAAAAAAAAATAAAATAAAATCCAGCTGAAGACAGGACTTCGGCAGAATCATGTGAGACTTACACACAAGACTGCCGTCTTCAATTAAAAAGCAGAATCACAGCCTGGCCAACATGGTGAAACGCCGTCTCTACTAAAATACAAAAATTACCCAGGCATGGTGGCAGGCGTCTGTAATCCCAGTTACTTGGGAAGCTTGAACCCAGGAGGTGGAGGTTGCAGTGAGCCGAGATGGCGCCACTGCACTCCAGCCTGCGTGACAAAGCAACACTCCGTCTCAAAAAAAAGAAAACTAATAAAAAGCAGAATCATGGCTGAGTTCTGGAAGTCTTTGTGTTTAGCTTAAGTTATGTGAGATGTCTACAGGGCACTCTGATACCTTAAACAAAAAGTGCTACTTACAGATAGTTAACACAATCTACCTTACCATTGATGATACACGTTTAAGCAGGTTCCTTAATTCCAGTCGGCTAGCATACGAGTATATATCTGAATGCACATATGCATCTGAAGGCACAGGGGAGACTTTAGCACCAAAGCAGTGATGACATCACTGAAGGCCAAAGAGCAATTAGTATCTGAGTGGTGCCACAATGCAACACATGGTTTACTCATTACATACAGTCTAAAGAATTCTTCAGGGACTCAGGAGAAATCTCCTTTTCTTCTGAAAGAAAGAGAAATATATATTCTGTACATACTTTGACATATTTTCCGTGTAGGAGATATGGAGCCTGGAAATCATGCTGACAGTTGGAGTAAGCCATTCCTAATCCCATGCCAGAACCGAAGGCTAACGGCCACATTCTTCCTAGTGAGCAGAAAAGGGAAAATCCCAATAGGGAACTATTAAGAGAAGATAAAGCTCCCCATCCTTTTAAATGCATTTCACACTTAGGGTTCAATAAATATTCAACATGCATCATATTAATGACTATAATAACCATACATTTTTATCAGTGTTTCATTAATGGCCCCAAAAACGAGGAGGTGTAAATTAGTAAAGTTATTAATTTAGCAAATATTTATTAAATGCCTATGCTGATAAGTTTGAGGAAAATTAGTAAAATAAGAAAACAGTAGATAAACCTTTTAACTTTTTTGTATCAGTTCGAATCACCTGCTCGTTTTAACTAATTTCTTAGCCATTAAGATGCGTGAATTCTAAAAAGATGTAAGCATTTTCCCAATATTTACATACTTTGATTATAATAGTAAGTCATGGGGTTTACTTAAGCCACTCTGTACATGATTCTTTCATATCAGCACTATGTGTTAAGTATGATTCTCCAGTCAAGGATTTCCCACCAGTTCTTCATGGAAAGAGGTCAAAATGATCCCTCTGGCATCTATTCAATATCCAAACTTCAGAGGTTCTCCCACAGAATGAAAAGAATATTGCCTGCCTTTTGCTTAGGAGAGTTTTTGATCGGGAAGTATGTGTATTTCCGGCCTGCTTGTCTCTATTACCAGCAGGATTTGCATTTTCAATTCCTCTAGAAAAAATTACAATTAATAGAAACAGTCGAGCACGTAGACTTGGCCAAATGACTCACTGGCACCAAGTACAGGCTTCTGCAATGATATCATATTTAGGATAACAGGCTCCCTGCCTCAGTGCCCAGGGGGAATGCTGGAGATGCCTGACCCATTTCGACCTCTTTCAAGTCCACATTCTTTATCTAACTCATTTTATAATGGCCTACCTAACCCCATAAATGGTTGGGTTGGAAACCCACAATGGATGGGTTCCAATGTGTCCTCGGGGAAGCGTCCCTACTACATACACGTATACACTACAACGTCGTGTTGAAAAGACAGTAAGAGTCACACTTACTTTTAAAGAAGGTAAGTGAGAAAACAATTCCTAATCCCAAACCAGTACCTACAAAGAGAAAATAAAAACATGACGAATCTCATAACAGTAACTTCACAACGATAACATTAAGATTTCTTAAATGTAAACATCATAAACAGATGTTTTTCATAATTTGGTAGAGAATTAATTTTCTAATTTCTAACTGTCTTTATTTGTCAGAGGTCGTATAGATGCCTTTGGTTCTCCTGCTCAGCAGGAAATAAAAACTTGACTCCCTATTCTGTCTAGACAAGTTAGTTGCAGGGTGTGGGGCAGGGGAACAAGCCAGGAGACTGCTCTAAAGTCAATGCTCTCTACACTGGCAAGTAGCCTCCAGCATCCTGCGCTCTCCTACCGACCTCTAAGAGGGATACCACAGCCAAAACATGAGATAGTGCCAACAGGAAGCTCCCCTTGTCGCCTCGGCACTTGGAGTGATGGCCACTTTTTGAGGAGGATAAAAAGCAGAGATCCAGAACAATTCCTAAAGGCTGCGCATTCAAACAAGCCAGAACATCTAGACAGAAGAGAAAGATGTCCCTCCAGAGCCTCAGATAAAGAAAATGACTTGCCCAAGAATACTGTTTAGTTAGTTACACAACAGTGATCTGGGCTCAAGTCTGTCAGACTCCAATGCCACTGTACTCACCATGTCCAGATGTTGGGTTCCTCTACAGTTTCAACCCCTATATGATTACTACCCCTCAAGGGAAATTGGAATGTTAAGATTTCTACTGCCAGTGAAATAACAGCCAAAACATGACTGTGCTCCCCCATACAGCTCAGAATGTTAGACAACCCGGGTAGTAACAAGTCTTCACAAAACCAAAAGGGTCTGTTCAGATTCATTCCCAGACTAATCCTACCGCACAAGTCACAGACACAAGAAGTTGACCTGGCAGGTGTGATTCAAGAACCTCAGAGACATGAAAGCCATTGATATTGATACCTTGGCAAGACTCTGCTGTTGCTTGGTTTATAAAATGGCACACGGTTCAATTTTAAGGCGACTTGTCTCACTCCTTGCAGCTGTAAGATGAGTAAGACAATTTTGGTACTAGAAAATGAGGTAAAGGATTTGGACTGGCTTACAGATTCCAAACCAGGCAGTGGGAAGGGGAGATAAGCCAGTAAAAACATAATGGCTTACAATCAGAGCTTTTGCTCTTCTCCATCTGGAGGCAATTTTTTTGGCAAAGAAATCAAAAGCCCCAAAGGAAAATATTTCAGCATTTTTCTTGTCCCTCTGACTCCACGCCTGTCTCTTCTATTTTCCCCCAAGGAGAGAAAGCTCACTGATGCTCAACTTTTCCTAGCAGTAGACCAAGAATGATGCCGACTCCACTGCTAACAGTATTTCACTCAATCAAAAAGATGAGCAATGCTTCCACATCAACCAATATCAAGTAGAAAATCTTCAATCTCTAGAATTCAGATACATGCCCAACCACCCAGTTTTGCTCCTATTACAGGCATTTACCTGCAAGTATAAATATGAAATAAAAATCACAGTTCAGACCAGCAAAAAGGAGTTATCAAAGAATGTGCTCTATGGTCTTAGCAGCCCAGTTTAACTAACTAGGCTACTATATCTTCAATTCTTAAGGGTGATTTTTCCCTCATTTCTACATTTTAAAGACAAAAAGTAATAAGACTACTCTCTTCAGAAAAAAATAATTCAGAAAATGATTTTTAATTGCAATGTTTTCCTTAAAGTTAGCTATCTCAGTTACTTAAAAGATAAACAATGGGAGAACCGCTGATGGGTTTTACAGATTCAAGTTCTCACATGCACAATTCTCTTTGAAAAGGCAACCTGTTGCTTCAAAGAAGTCCCACCTGATCGGGGGACACCAACTCTGCAGCTGTTTCCACTAAAGATTGGCACCTCTAGGCCAGGTTTAAACTTCATAACAATAAAACATGAAAGGTTTGTCTTACAATAAAAACAAACCGACATGGAAAAGAGAAGAGTTTTCTCTGCCCTTGGCCACTTTTTGTTGTTGTTGCATGACAAGCTCTTTTGAAGGAAAAAAGCCAAAGGAAAAAGTACAAAGCATTTTTCACCCTCCCTGGAAGCAAGTATTTAACAATGAATACAGTTTATATAACTTTGCCTTCCCCAACTCAAGCCTGTTCTCAAAAGTCCATGCTGTCTGAAATGACAAATAGCCCTAAAGTAAAGAAATGCCTGATTATAGGTACACATCTTCTTCACGGCAAAGACCAGTTGTGGGCGTGTGGTGGGGGGTGGGGAACACAACAAAGAAGCCTTATGGAATTAACATTAGGCACAGGGCCATGCTCTATAACCATGTCTTTTGGAGAAGAAAAGCAACTGGCACATATTCCTCTAAAATGAAATTACTCCGAATCAATCTAACCATGCAATTTAATGCATGCTTAGTGCCCAACAGAACATCATAAAACCAGCTGGTAGATAAACTTACCTTTTTAAGAAGGAGCAATTCCTTAACATTTCATCGGATGCTATTTTAGCAGTAAAAAGAACAGAGAACTCTGTGCCCATGAACTATATATAGAATACTGATAAGATACATAAAATAATAGGCCTTATCTTATGCCTAAGAGAATTTTACAAATTTAAAAGGAGAACAACCAATGGAGGTGCAGTAATACACACCTTAAGCCACCTTTTGGTAAGAAAAGGGGGGGGAAATGTATGTTGTTGGCCATTACAGTTATGGACAATTTCTAGGTGCTCAATGCAACTTTATTTTATATTTAGAAAAATCTTTGTTCTCACCATGCCACAGATCATAAAGTTTTACTTCACTGCATATAATTAGAAGCAAACATAATCAGCAGGAATTAACAAATAGGCTATACAATCTGATTACAGTCTTTGGGTAGCAACGTATTTTGGATGTTAGCCCCCTAATAGAACAAGTTGTAGTCATATATGCTCCTGTACAACCAACTTTGCAATTACCTATGGACTTTCAGTGAAGGAAGAACAACTCACTGAAGAGGAACAGAAAAAAAAATACAGAAATTCACTTTGAAACATGTCTATAAAAGATCACAGGGGAAAAAAGACTATAGAACCATTTGATCTATCAATAACTTATGGCAATTATTAAGACCTCACTTCAGCTTACACGTAACATTTTAAAAAAGGTTCCTATATTCATAAGCCTAAGGTATAGTTATCAGGGCTAAATTTTAATCTACATCTAAAAGATTAGTTAAAATAGCAAAGTAACTACATTTTATTTTGTGTAACTTACATCAAGATGCATGAGCAAAAACCAAAAACTTAAGTACCATATTCACTGGCAGTTCACAAATATGAGGAGCTATAGGAATTACCAGTCTTTAAGATCCTAGAAGCCTTGTGCAAGGCAATTCTTCATTCTTACGTGTCTGAAAGAGAAGATCTAATTTCCAAAAAAATGCAGGATGTACTCTCCTGCTGAGTGAGTGGCCAGAGCACTGATGCTGCAGCAAGATAGGCTGGGCCCAAACCGCTGCTCCAGGCCCTACAAGTCGGCTCTGAGTCAACCCTGCTCAGCCTCAACCTGTTCATCTGCAGAGTGAAAACAACCTTACAGTGTTGCTATATTAGAAAAATGGAAAGTCTCTAATAGTGTCTGACATGGAACTCACTAAGTGGAAGTAAGTTCTGCCACCGCCCTGATAGAAAATGTCAGAAGCTTAATATAGGCCATGTGCAGCAGCTATTGCCTGTAATCCCAGCACATTAGGAGGCTGAGGTGGGAAGATCACTTGAGCCCAGGAGTTTGAAACCAGCCTGGGCAACATAATGAGACTGCATCTCTACAAACAACAACAAAACAATAATAATAATAATAATAAAAAAAAATCAGCCAGGCATGATGGTGTAAGCCTGTGCTCCCAGCTACTGAGGAGGCTTGGGTGGGAGGATCACTTTAGCCTGGGAGGTTGAGGCTGCAGTGAGCCATGATCATACCACTGAACACCAGCCTGGGCAACAGAGACCTTGCCTTAAAAAAAAAAAAAAAATGGGCCAGGCGCGGTGGCTCACGCCTATAATCCCAGCACTTTGGGAGGCTGAGGCGGAGGGATCATGAGGTCAAGAGATCGAGACCATCCTGGTCAACAAGGTGAAACCCCGTCTCTACTAAAAATACAAAAATTAGCTGGGCATGGTGGCGCGCACCTGTAGTCCCAGCTACTCAGGAGGCTGAGGCAGGAGAATTGCTTGAACCCAGGAGGCGGAGGTTGCGGTGAGTCGAGATTGCCCCATTGCACTCCAGCCTGGGTAACAAGAGCGAAACTCCGTCTCAAAAAAAAAAGTGTACTATAATAGCTAATCCTTTATTAAAATACAACTCACTGGCTGCGTAGGATCACACTGTGGATGAGCCACAGCTGAAAATCAGAATTGGTTTTTTCCTACCCTTTGCACAGTTGACTATATTTCATCAACATAAGCAATTTTTCAGTGTGTGTGTGTGTGTGTGTGTGTGTGTATAATTTTAATAGAGGATCCTTTCAGACTTACTGCTGAACTAGACCATTTTGCTTTAAAATGTAATCAATATTTTCCTAGAGTTGTCTTGTGTCTAAAAAAGCTGTATTTGTGCTTTGAACATGAATTTATATCAAATTGACCTATTTATAATGGGCATGCTTCCTGTTCAATCATGTTTCTGTCAACGCTATTACAATCACCAAATGCATGTTTTATGACAGAACAAACAAGAATGTGCTTTTATAGAAAATACCCTTGGAACTTGGTTTAGTGAGAATTACATTTCCAAGACACATTCCTGATTTATGAAAGATGCTCAGGGCCCCACTAATGAGGGAAAAAAATAGTTTTAAGTCAGCTTCAAACTGTGTTACTTAATCCTTTGAGGAAAAGACAGACTGTCCCAGGTGTCCACATGTAAATGCCAAGTCATGTGAATTAACCAAGAAAGTGTGCCAGACCAAAGACCCAGAGATGGTAAATTTAGTCTGTATTAATCAGCTTCTCAGAAGTCAACATTGCCACTGGGTATTTAGGAAACATACTAAGAAGGTGGCTATTTTACAAGACCTTACTCTTCCTGTGGCTATGTGGACTAGACAGGGGCTGGAACATCTGCAGGGATTTCTCGGGTGTACATCAATTACCAGGATTCTGATTAGAACAAGCAAACAAACCAGGCAATGGAAAGAAACAAAGATATGAAAGGTAACTGTGGAGTCATTACTGATGTGCTCTGGCTCAAGAAAAGCCAAACTCAAAAAGAGGTCCTTTTAAATGAGTGTGTACAACACTTAGTTCAACTTTCAGAATTCTGACAGCCATACAGCTTCCAAGAATGGATAAAACAAGAAACACAGTTGGAAACATTTTACTGAAATATAATGAGTTAATGCACATGTGAGTACAGTATGTAGGAAAATGAGAAGAAGCTCTGAAGATTATTAAAGGGAAGTTGAGAAAAAAAGATACAAAATTGTTAAGTTTAGATAAACACAATAAAAGACAGATCGCATTTGTTGGGGGGGTGTTTTTTGGAGATACTAACATCTGTAGTGTCAGGTAGTGTATCACATTAGAAAGCTTATTATGAAAACCTTATATTATGATGCAACCTTATAAAAACCTATAAAAAGTAGAATTCAAATCCAGGCTGTCTCACTCTGAGTCATGGCTCTTTCCTACACAAAGGTAGACCTCATGGAGAGGTCAGCAGAGCGGCAAGGGGACTGTCTCTAATTACACATGACAACAATGTGTTTCTCTGGATTTTAACACTATCCATGGTTAATTCATGACTGTTACTCTGCAGCCCCTCAAGGAAACAGCAACCACAGATGATTGACTTATAGAAGTGGTAACAAAAACCTGAATTACTTAAAATCAATGAGAAATAGTCAACAAATCAAGCCAGAAAATATTTCCTCCCCCTCTGTGCACTGGCTGGAAATACAATGAATCCAAATGGGCTGAGGCCTATAAACTGCTGAAAAGGGTATATGGAGTCCCTTTCCCCCTAACATCTCTAATATCTCAAGCTCCTCCTCATCCATGCCACCAGTAAGTGGATTCTCATCTTTGTGAAATTAAATATAAGAATCGGGGATTCATTCTATTCTATTTATACATCATTATAGCTATTTTGTTGCCGCCTATTCCTATGATTCACGTAAAAAAGTCAATGGAGAGTGGCTGGGTGCAGTGGCTAACACCTGTAATCCTAGCACTTTGGGAGGTCGAGGCGGGTGGATCACCTGAAGTCAGGAGTTAGAGACTAGCCTGACCAACATGGAGAAACCCCATCTCTACTAAAAACACAAACTTAGCCGGGTGTGGTGGCACATGGTAATCCCAGCTACTCTGGAGGCTGAGGCAGGAGAATCACTTGAACCTGGGAGGTGGAGGTTGCGGTGAGCCAAGATCGCGCCATTGCACTCCAGCCTGGGCAACAAGAACAAAACTCCGTCTCAAAAAAAAAAAAAAAAATTCAACGGAGAAACAGTACCAATAATGTATTTCCCTTACACACATGGACTTGATCAACATTTATTAAGTAAAAGGCACTGGGGAAGATTTCCTTTATCCTTGGAGAGTATCAGTCCAATACAGAGTGTTTATACTTTGCAAAATGGGAAGCTTGGCAGGGCGTGGTGGTGAATGCCTGTAGTTCCATCAGGGGGTGCTGAGGTGGGAGGATCACTTGAGCCTGGGAAGTCAAGGCTGCAGTGAGCCCTGATTGTGCCACTGTACTCCAACCTGGGCAACAGAGTGAGACCCTGTCTGGAAAAAAAAAAAAAAAAGGAAAGTGTTGTACAATGATTATTCTTCAGTTCTGAGATTATGTGGATTTGGGACAGGTTGAAATAACTGTGAATACTATTAGATTATTTACTATCTGTGTCTCTCAGTCCTTCTCTATGTGTCAGTTTCTGCATATGGCAAAGAATACTAACAGTGCCCATCTCTAACTGGGGAACAGTGAGGATGAAACCACGTGAGATGTGTAAAACACTTGGAAGAACACTAAATTGCACATAGTAACTGTGATTCATCTTCTTCCCCCACAAAAAACATTTCAAGAACAAACCAAAAGTCCAAATATTTACTGAGCACTAAAGGGCAAGAGTACTGGCTTCAGCAAGGGTCAGAGAGAAAACAAGACAGTTTCTTCCCTGGGGGAGCTTGTGATCAAGAAGTGTAAGAAGTCATTAGTCCATTTTACCCAGAAAACTGACCAAAAGCAAAACCTCAGTGCATGAGAGGACAGTGTTCTGTGGGTTCAGAGAAGGAGGGTGGGAACACTTTTGGCTAAGAAGATTTATTTTTTTTAAGTCTTCAAGAAGAAGGTGGCATTTGAGTTGTCTCAGAGGAAGGGCAGACATTTAACAGCCAGAGTTTGCGGGGACAGGAACGCAATCCACTCAGTGGCAGAAAAGCAGGGCTGTGCAGGTAAATGAGTGGCCCAATCGAGCTGAAGCATGAGGCACATCCTGGAGGACAGCAGGAAAGGAGGTTACAAAGGAATCTTGGGCCATTCTGCAGAAGACACCAGAAGCTGAGTCTACAGCACTTCATTCAGTCAGCAGTGGGCTTTCCTAAAGAGTGTTTTAGAAGGAGTAACATGACTGAAGCTCTGCTCTAGGAAGATTCTTCTAAGGTGTATAGGATTGCTTGGAAAGGAAGAGCATTTTGTTGGCAGAATTTACAGGACTTAACAATGAAGAGATTGAGCGGGGGCGGGTGTGTGTGTGTGTGTGTGTGTGTGTGTGTGTGTGTGTATCTAAGAGGAGAGTGAATGTGTGTGTGAAAGTGTGTGTGTATATGTGTGAAAGAGAAAGAGTGACAGTGTGTGTATGGGGGGCTGTGTGTGTGTATGTGTTTATCTGGGCTTTTTTATAAGGTGAGGTGAGTGGGAGAAGATCGTCAAAGAAAAAGGCTGAGAAGTACTACCTGGATAATTAAAAAACACTGATGCTATTTATAACAGACATCAGATAATCTTTTAACACTAAATTCCCTTAACCTAAAATATAACTTGATTCTTGAACCCGGGAGGCAAAGGTTGCAGTGAGCTGAGATCATGCCACCGCACTGCAGCCTGGGTGACAGAGCGGGGCTCTGTCTCAAAAATAAATGAATAAATAAATAAATAAAATATCATCTACATTGTTTTTTGGAATAGTAAATAAAGGGAATAGCAATCACTAAGCACACTCAAGGATTAAATTTTCTCATCTAAACTTCACAGTAAACTTATTTTATGAGCCCCATTTTCAGAGATACTGAGGCACAGAAAGGTGAAGTCACTTGCCTCAGATCAGGCATCTGAGACGTGAGCCCAGGCAGCCCAACTCCAGAGGCGTGAGGCTTCATCACTGCGCTATATTGCTCCCAGTGTAGCCTCCTCACAGACATATGAAGCTATTATAATACATTTTAAACCCACCACAGGAAAACTAAACATCTTCCAAACTTCCTTCTGGCCAATGCTATGTGTGGGCATTTCCTTAATTATACAAACTGTGTACCTACTGTGTGTCAGGCACTATGCTGAGCCCTGGGGAATAAGCTCTTGCACTAAGGTCGCTATTCTAGTGTTGGAACCAACTGATAATTGGACCCACAAAGTACAAAGTACAATGACAGAAACAGATGTACGAGGAACGCTAAGGAGGACATCCAAACTGTCCTGGAGGGTTACAGAAGGAAGAGGGAGGGAAGGTGGCAAGAGATAGGAGCTACAAGCTCCTTGCTGCCAAATTATCAAGTGTGAGGTAGGAGATAAAGCAAGACAACTTTTTATGTCATCCATGCTAAGGATAGTGGCCTCTACCCTGTAAGCAATAAGGAAGCAACAGACGGAATTAAATAGAGAAGCTATACATCACATGTGTACTTGACGCAGTTCACTCTGGCAGCAATGAGTACAAATCTGAAGAAGCCTCCATCAGAGAAGAAAACATCAGTTGGCTTCTGTGGCCCCAAAGCAACAGCAAGTGGGAGCTAAGGTCCAGACTTCAGACTCTTCTCGTATCATCCGACTGGAAATGTTACCACCATGCATCCTGTGGTCTCTCAACAGCCCTCTCTCCACCTTTCCTATATTCCATCATAGGCAGAAATGAAAGAGATGGTATGGAAGACAACCAGTACAGGTAAAAGCAAGGGTTTGACCAGGACTAGGAACTTCTGAGAAGGGGGAAATGACCACCCTTAATGACAATGCGTAGGTCAGGGATCCATAGGAAAGAGTATATTGGAAAGCCTCATGGACGAAGATAAACAGAAAAGGCAGTCAAATATTTTTAAGTACACCCACGTTTCTGCATTTAAGATGTGTTGATAGAAATGATGATATCCCAAGTCAGCATTTGAAAAGGTGTTGAAAGAATGTGCCTGAATTTCAGGCTAAGAGCCTGCTAAAATCTAGCAAGGACAGTAAGGTCAGAAAGCAGCACCCAGCTGACATAATAGTACAGTGGCACTCTAGAATCTTACTTTTTTGAGACAGAGTGTCACTGTGTTGCCCAGGCTGGAGTGCAGTGGTGTGATCTTGGTACACTACAACCTACGTCTCCTGGGTTCAAGTGATTCTCAGGCCTCAGCCTCCCGAGTGAGTAGCTGGGACTATAGGCATGTGCCTCCCACCGGCTAATTTTTGTATTTTTAATGGAGACAGGGTTTCACCATGTTGGCCAGACTGGTCTTGAAGTCCTGATCTCAAGTGACCCACCTGCCTTCTTGGCCTCTCAAAGTGCTGGGAATACAGGCGTGAGCCACCACGCCTGGCTAGTCTTTCTTAAAGGCTGCACTACTCTACCAAACCCCATTAAAAAAACCTCTCTGGGCTGGGCATGGTGGCTCACAAGGTCAGGGGTTTGAGATCAGCCTGACCAACATGGTGAAACCCCATCTGTACTAAAAAATACAAAAAACATTAGCCGGGCATGGTGGTGCACACCTATAATTTCAGCTACTCAGGAGGCTGAGGCAGGAGAATTATTTGAACTCAGAAGGGAGAGATTGCAGTCAGTCAAGATCACGCCACTCCACTCCAGCCTGAGTTACAGAGTGAGACTCCGTATCAAAAAACAAAACAAAACCAAAAAACCCCTCTCCAAACCCCTGGACACACATACATTAGAAAACCAAAAATTTAGCTTTCATAAACTGAGTGAAGAAAAAAGATACTTTTTTTTTCTGAGATGGAGTCTTGCTCTGTTGCCAGGCTGGAGTGCAGTGGTACAATCTCAGCTCACTGCAACCTCCGCCTCCGTGTTCAAGTGATTCTCCTGCCTCAGCCTCCCGAGTAGCTGGTACTACAGGCATATGCCACCATGCCGAGCTAATTTTTGTATTTTTAGTAGAGACAGGGTTTAGCATTTCACCATGTTGGCCAGGCTGGTCTTGAACTCCTGACCTCAAGTGATATGCCCACCTTGGCCTTCCAAAGTGCTGGTATTACAGGCATGAGCCACCGCATCTGGCCTGAAAACATCTTCTAAAGTAAAAGTTATAAGCTAAAGTAAATTTCAAGTTGAGGCCAGGTATGGTGGCTCACACCTGTAATCCCAGCACTTTGAAGGGCAAGGCAGGAGGTCACTGGAGTCTAGGAGGTCGAGGCTGCAGTGAGATGGGATTGTGCCACTGCACTCCAGCCTGGGTGACAGAGTAAAATCCTGTCTCAAAAAAGAAAAAAAAAAAAAAATCAAGTGGTAGCTGTAATAAAGAGAAAGGTAAGTTCTTCATAATATTTTCTGGAAATACACAGAATTAGTAGAATTTGTTTTAGTGTCAAGACAAAATATGAGATTGAAACAGTAATATATTTTTGCTTCTAATCAGAATAGGGTATGTATGAGCTCACAGCTCATGGTTTTTCACATACAGGTCTATCCTGAAATAGTAAAGAAATAAAAAATTCTGACTGGGAGCAGTGGCTCATGCCTATGATCCCAGCACTTTGGGAGGCTGAGGTGGGGGAATCACTTGAGGTCAGGAATTTGAGACCAGCCTGGCCAACATGGTGAAACGCTAAACCCTGTCTCTATTAAAAATACAAAAATTAGCCAGGCATGGTGGTGGGCACCTGTAATCCCAACTACTTGGGAGACTGAGGCAGGAGAATTGCTCAAACCTAGGGGGTAGAGGGTGCAGTGAGCCAAGAATGTGCCACTGCACTCTAGCCATCCAGCCTGGGTGACAGAGTGAGACCCTGTCTCAAAAAAAAAAAAAAAAAGAAAGAAAGAAAGAAAAAAGAAAGAAAGAAAAAATTCCTACAGCAAATGAATTTCAATTTAGTCATCTGAAATGATGCCAAGAAACTAGCAGCTTTCTTAAGACTACTTTCCTAGTAAAAAGTAAATTATGTTGCTTAAATCATTTGCTTTAGTTAATCATTTAAAATCTATCAAACAGGAATCCTGAGTGGTTTATATGTGCAGGTTCTGACAAACAATCAGAAACATTTGTTCTAACTTGTAAACATCTGTCAAAGTAAGGTAAGTCTACAAATCTGTCGACAATTATGTTAGCGTGTTACGGTAATTATAAATTATCCTAACCATTCTAATGGCTTAGGTTGGATAAAGAAAATTGAAGTCAAAGCACTGGATTTCGATTCGTCCCAAATACACCTCACCTCTCAGTATCCGTTAAGATCAATCTGCTAGCTGGGCATGGTGGTGCAAGCCTATAATCCCAGCTGTTTAGGAAGCTGAGGCAGTAGGATCACTTGAGCCCGGGAGGGCAGAGGTTGCAGTGAGCCATGACTGCGCCACTGTACTCCAGCCTGGGCAACAGAGTAAGGCCTTCTTTCAAAAACAAACAAACAAAACAATAGTGGTAGGGGCAAAGGGGTGGCTTTGATTTGCTGTCTTCTTAGACTACCTCCTCATTTATCTAGAGCCTCCAACATTTTTTCTGATTTGTACTCATTTATCCTTTCTTTCTTGTTCCTTTGGTGCTATCTATCTAAAGAGCATTTTAAAACATTCTCTACTTTCTATTTTTTAAAAAATGACAAGTTTACAAGACCTAACAATTATGAGCTATGCTTTTTTTTTTTTTTTTTTTTTGAGACAGAGTCTTGCTCTGTCACCAGGCTGCAACCTCTGCCTCCCGGGTTCAAGCAATTCTTCTGCCTCAGCCTCCCGAGTAGCTGGGACTACAGGTGCGTGCCACCACACCCAGCTAATTTTTGTATTTTTAGTAGAGACAGGGCTTCACCATGTTGGCCAGGATGGCCTCTATCTCTTGACCTCGTGATCCACCCACCTTGGTCTCCCAAAGTGCTGGGATTACAGGCGTGAGCCACGGTGCCTGGCTGGGCTATGCTTTCTTTAGTCATTCTAATTATTCTGTTTTTACCCCCTTCCCTTTACTTCAACTTCATTAGACTAGTTTGTATTTCCTAGAAATTTATATATAAATGGAATCACACAGTATATACTCCTTTGTGTCCAGCTTCTATCACTCAACAAAATGATCCTGAAATGCATCCATGTTGTATATAACAGTAGTTGGTTTCCTTTTATTACTGATACTCCACTTTAAAGACTGTTCACACTTTGTTTTTCCATTAACCAACTGATGGATATCTGAATTGTTTGCAGTTTTTAACCCTTACAAATAAAGCTGCTATGAACACGTGTGGACACGTTTTCGTTTCTCTTTGGTAAATATCTAGGAGAATGGCTATATCATATGCTTAACTTTATAAGAAACTGTCAAACAGTTAGAAGTGCTTGAACCAGGGAGACAGAGGTTGCAGTAAGCCAAGATCGAGCCACTACATTCCAGCCTGGGCAACAGAGCGAGACTCCATCTGAAAAGAAAAAAAAAAAATTAGCTATTTTAATGGGTAGGTTTATCTCATGATTTTAATTTGCATTTCCCTAACAGCCACTGATGTTAAGTATTTCTTTGTGTGCTTATCTGTCATTGGTATAATTTTACCAATGTGTTGTCTTCTTATGATTAAATTTATTATTATTATTATTTTTTAGATTAGCCTGATGTGGTAGCATGCACCCTGTAGTACCAGCTACTTAGGAGGCTGAAGTGGGAGGCTGAGGCTGCAGTGAGCTGTGACTGTGCCACCACACTCCAGCCAGAGCAACAGAATGAGATTCCATTTCAAAAAAAAAAAGCTGGGAGCAGTGGCTCACATCTTAACTTCAAAATTTTGGGAGGCTGGGGCAGGAGGATTTCATGAGGCCAGAAGTAGTAGCCTGAGCAATATAATGAGACCCTAAGTCTACTCAAAAAAAAAAAAAAAAAAAATTAAAATTAAGAGATCTTTATATGTATTCTAAGCTCTTTACCAGATGTATGTATTACAAATATTTTCTCCCATTCTGTGGCTTGTCTTTTTGTTCTCTTAATGGTGCCATTCAAAGAGCAAAGGTTTTTAATTTTTATCAAATCCAGTATATCAGTTTTTTCTTTGAAACTTTTACTTTTTGTATCCCCCTCAAAATCTTTTTTTTTTTTTTTTTTGAAACGGAGTCTTACTCTGTTGCCTAGGCTGGAGTACAGTGGTACAATCTTGGCTCACCACAATCTCCACCTCCCAGGTTCCTCAGCCTCCCAAGTAGCTGGGACTACAGGCGTGTGCCACCATGCTCAGCTAATTTTTGTATTTTTAGTAGAGATGGGGTTTTACTACGTTGGCCAGGCTGGTCTCGAACTCCTGACCTCGTAATCTGCCTGCCTCGGCCTCCCAAAGTGCTGGGATTACAGGCGTGAGACACTGCACCCCACTTGTATCCCCTAAAATCTTTTTTGGACCCCAAGGTCACAAAGAATTTTCTCTTACAGATTTTATAGTTTTAGCTTTTATATTTAGGCCTATGATTCTTTTAAGTGAGGCTCATTTTTTTCTCTATATGGATACCTAGTTGTTTTAGCATGGTTTGTTGAAAAGATTTTCCTTTCTCCATTAAATTGCCTTGTCAAAAATGAACTGACTATTTATGGGTCTGTTTCTGGACTTTATCCTAGTCTGCTGATTTATGTGTGCATCTCTTCTCCAACATTGTCCTGTAGTTTCACTGTAAGTCTTAAAATCAGCTAATATAAAAATCTCAGCCAGGTGCGGTGGCTCAAGCCTGTAATCCCAGCACTCTGGGAGGCTGAGGTGGGCAGATCGCCTGACGTTAGGAGTTCAAGACCAGCCCGGCCAACATGACGAAACCCCATCTCTACTAAAAAGTTAGCAAGGTGTTGTGGTGTGCGTATGTAATTCCAGCTACTCGGGAGGCGGAGGCAGAAGAATCACTTGAACTCAGGAGGCGGAGGCTGCAGTGAACCGGGATCACACCATTGCACTCCACCCTGGACGACACAGCAAGACTTCGTCTCAAAAAAGAAAAAAAAGGATCTCAACCTTGTTTCTTTTTAAAAATTGCTTTGGCTATTTTGGATTGTTGTATTTTCAGAGATTTAAAAATCGGCTTCTCAATTTCTATAAACTTCTTTGAGCATTACTTTCTTGCTGGAAAAACAGAGAAAATATAAAATTCCTGAGTTGCTGGGAAAGCAAAAAAGAGGTAATAGTGTGCCATATATGATGGTACATTGATAGGCATTCAATTAATGTTAGCTTTCTCTTTCTCTCCTTCTCTTGGCCTTTAAATAAACAGGACCCAATCTAGCAAGGCCCTAACATTTCACTAGTGGGTCAGTGGCCATAGTAAAAATATTACTACACCAAACGACTTTCATAAGTAAATATTTGTGTTTTCACTTGGATTCAATACTGACATGCACTTGCCAAAGAAAGCAATTCAGCATATTTACTAATAAACTGTTATAGGCCACATTTTAGGAAAGCATAAAACCACAGCCAGAACAAAAATTTAAGTATGTTTTCAAGTTCCATAGAGCGCTTAATTACATTATTCTGTAATACGAACAGAAAATACTTCTCTAGAAGGTCACAATGTTCCATTATTCATATTGCTGCTGCAAATGGAAAAAGTATTTTTGGTCACATTGTTTAAATATACATAAAGCAAACAAAATGTTGCTACCCAATTCAACAATTAACATGTACTAATTTAAAACCAAACCAATAAACAACCAAAGCCTTTGAAGTATTTAAGTATAACCTAATTGATATCACTCCATGAAATAGAGAGGTATCAGTTTGCAACACAGGTTACCAACAGGCAATTTTTGGTGAGCCACCAATGCTTTGTGGTAACCCACATCTATCAGATGAACTGATACTTAAAGAAAAACAATAATTTGCTTTTTTTTCCATGACTATTCAATGGTTTCTTTCAGTATTTTTTAAACATTAAAATGGCTTCAAGCGATTTAACTATACTTGCTTATTGAATGAATACACAAAATCTGCTGGTTAATTCTAATTCTAAGGCAAGTCGGTTGCTAAGTCTTTTACTGTCCTATTTTCTTTTTTTTTTTTTTTTGAGACAGTTTCACTCTGTTGTCCAGGTTGGAGTGCAATGGCACAATCTAAGTTCATTGCAACCTCCACTTCCTGGGTTTAAGCAATTCTCCTGCCTCAGCCTCTCGAGGTGCCGGGATTACAGGCATGCGCCACCATACCTAGCTAATTTTTGTATTTTTACTAGAAACGGGGTTTCACCAGTTGGCCAGGCTGGTCTCAAACTCCTGAACTCAGGTGGTCCATCCGCCTCAGGCTCCCAAAGTGCTGGGATTACAGGTGTGAGCCACCACACCTACTTTCTTAACAAGGAAGAAGCAAGGCCAAATCCTTTCTTTTCACGAAGACGAATACATGACAAACCAATAACTTTTGTCTCTGTTAACTGAGCTGCATATAATTAATGACCTATCTCAAGACGTACCAGAAATTAAGAAACTACAAAATGTTACTACCCCTCTTTGCCTCTCCTATTTGTCAAAAGCAACACCATGCTCATTTACGTAGGCTCGACATCACCTGGCTCCTCCCACTCCTGAACCTGTATTTCAAGTTCTAGAAATACAACCTCTGTACTGGCATCATTATATCTCTCTTTTCCACTCCTGCTGCTCTCATCTTAGTTCATGCTTCCCCTCATTTGATCATCTCATCTTTGGCAAGATTTTGCAATAATATACTAAACTATCTCTCTGCCCCCCACATCCTAGCACTCTCTGATTCATTCTCATCACTTCAGTGATCTTTCTGAAATCAGAAATTCAATCATGTCACTTTTCAGCTTACCATTCAATGAATTTCTTCAAAGGCTAAACACACAGTTACCACGCAACTGAGCAATTCCACTCCTAGGTATATATCCAAGAGAAATGAAAACATGGCCACCTAAAAATTGCGGGGGCTGGGCACTGTGTCGTGCACCTGTAATCTGAGCTACTCAGGAGGCTAAGGCAGGAGGATCATTTGAGCCCAGGAATTTGAGACCAGCCTGGGCAACACAGATCCCATCTCAAAACAAAACAAAACCATGTACACTTGATGACAGCAGCATTATTCATAAAATTAAAAAGTATAAACAAACGAAATGTCCACCAACTGACAAATGGATAAACAAAATGTAGCACAAATATACCACACAACATTATTTGGTAACAAAAAAGAATGATGAGCAGATAAATGCTACAACATGGATAAATACTGAAAACATTACCTAAGTGAAAGAAGCCAGATACAAAAGACTCCATATTATATAATTCTATTTAGGTAAAATGTCCAGAATAGGAAATTCCACAGAGACAAAAAGTAGATTGGTGGTTGCTTGGGACTAAGGTAGGGGTGAGAGTTTGGGAACAGGAGCAACTGTGTCCAGTGCTTCTTTTGGGGGAAGCTAAACATATTCTAAAATTAGATTGTGATGATAAATACACAATTCGGTGAATAAACTAAAATTGTACATTTTAAATAGGAAAATTTATGGCATGAAATATATCTCAACAAAGTAGTTTAAAGAATCTCCGTAACTTCCTGCACCCCTTCTGCCTTTCCTGCCTCATCTTTTGCTCCTTGCCATATAAGTCCTTTAACCCCTAAAGGATAAAATCTCCTGCATTAACATGTGATAGCTACACGAATGGGGTTCACCTTCCTACCCTTGCAGCTGTAGCCTGTGATCCTAAAGGAGGGACTCTGCCACTGTGAGCTTCCATTGTAAAAATGGAGAAAATACTTTACAAAGATATGAGATAATGATGTAAAATATAACAAGCTTAGCACTGTACCTGGCATGCAGCTAAGTGCTCAACAAGTGATGGTCATTCTCATCATTCCTAGAAGGAACCAAAGTATCCCTCTCTTCTGGGACACTTCCAAAGCTTGAAACACACTCCCCTACCTGCTCCATCTATTAAATGTCTGCATATTCTCCAAAATGGGGCTCAAATGTCCCTCATCCTTTTCATGTTTCTCAAGGTAATAAGCCCCTCCAGGGTAGGGCCACTGCCTATTTACCTGTGTGCCACGCTCTGCCAAGGCACAACACCTGGTATTAAATTGTTTCAAGAAGTATACACTAATGACTATTATATATATAAACTTGAATATTGATTGTCAGACCCACAACAGCCAAGACCCACAATAAGACTCGCCTACAACCCACAGTAGCCAAGATCAAGGTAAATGTGTTAATTATTTTAACTCTTTTAGCTCTACTCTTCAGCTACAGCCTCCAGTTTTTATTTATTTATTTGAGACACAGTCTTGCTCTGTTGCCCAGGCTGGAGTGCTGTGGAACAATGTCAGCTCACTGCAACCTCCACCTTCTGGGTTCCAGCGATTTTCATGCCTCAGCCTCTCGAGTAGCTGGGATTACAGGTGTGCACCACCACACCCAGTTAATTTTTTGTATGTCTAGTAGAGACTGGGTTTCGCCATGTTGGCCACGCCGGTCTCAAACTCGTGGCCTCAAGTGATCCACCCACCTCAGCCTCCCAAAGTGTTGGGATTACAGACGTGAGCCACCGCACCCAGCTTCCAGTTAATATTTATTAAGTACAGGCAATGTCCTAACTGCTTTAAAGAGATTATCTCACTTTATCCTCATTTGCAACAACCCTCTGGGGCAAGTACTATCATTTTACTGATAAGAAAACTGAGGCTGAGAGGTATTTACTGGTACATTTATTTCTAATGAAAAAAATGAGGAAAAGAAAAAAATGCCTGTGTATGCCGCCACAGTTCACTGAACTGAATACATCCTAGGGGCTGCTTGGAAATGTCTATGGCTTGCCGTTTTCCTTGCTACTAAGATAATGGAAAACACTGTTGTGCCTGACACATCTGGCTTGCCAGGACAGCCTGTTTCAGGAAACTCTCACAGCTTTGGGAGTTTCCCTCCACCAAGACATCTCCTCCCTGCCTTCATCCTAGCTAGCCCTCTGATTCATTCTCATCAATGATTTTTCTGACATCAAAAATTCAACTATGTCATTCTTCAGCTTACCATTCAATGAATTTCTTCAAATGCTAAAACATAGAACTGCCACACAACCTGATTTCTTTTAGAATAAACTAGAATTCCAGGCTAATACGTGGATTAGTAAGACTAGATATTCCTTACTCTGGTCTCACATGGATGCAAAACAATGGGAAAAGAGACATAGCCAATTTTAAAGGTTTCCAAATCCCATTAGGGATTCCCAGGACCTCCCTATGAATCCACGAAGTACTGGAATCAGATTGTCCTCAAAGCGTCCTCTGGTAAATCCATAGTCTGAGGCCTGGCCGCTGTCACACAAGCAACATCAACTTGGTCAAGAGGTCCACAGCCTGCCAGTGCTAGCCTTCAGCATTCAAGAGTAAGTTGTACCAGGACTCTGAGGGCAATGACAGGGCTTCTGTGACCCACACTTGTGGAGCTCATAAATTCTCAAACCACAGGGAAGCAGCCCCTGGAGGTCTGTGACTTTTCTCATCTCCTAAAATCTTATTTTCCTTGGGAAATTGAAAACAGACGTAACTTCCCATCCACTCCAGGGTGACAAGCCCAAGCTGAGGACATCAGCTCTGTGGAGACCAGAACTATTAACTCTCCTATGTTGATAAGACACTATGCCTTCTCACTAACAAGAAATGTGTGACTTATTCATGCTCATGGGTACTAAGACAAATTACCCAAACATACAAGGAAAATAAATACCACAGTTCTTGAACTGAGTGGAGAAAGAAAGCCAGAGCATTCAATAAATCTGATAAAACTTAAAAGTAAATCCATAAAATAAGCAAAATCCATTAATGACGCATTCACATAAAACTAACGGAACATGCCATTCATAAAATGTAATATTCTTCACTCCTTTTTAATTTCCTGCAATAAGACTTTGGCACTACCACTTAAACCAACATCATCTCTCTACTTTTTTAAATACAAAGTGCTCTCTGGTTTATGTTTCTCAGTTGACTACTCCCCAACATTTTTAATACTACTTTATTATTAAGATCTACTGACAGTAATTTATATTCCCAGATGAAATTAAAAGTTGGTATAAGTCCCAAGAACACAAGGATACATGATCAAACATGTGAACTGGCAGAAATCTACTTTACTGGGATTTTTTGAATTAAATATTAACTCATTCAGTTAATAAACACACGCTGAGGCCAGGCGTGGTGGCTCACGCCTGTAATCCCAGCACTTTGGGAGGCCGAGGTGGGTGGATCACCTGAGGTTGGGGGTTCGAGACCAGCCTAACATGGAGAAACCCCGTCTCATTTATAAAAATAAAATAAAAAATAAAAATAAACACACGCTGAGTAGCAAATATGGGCAGAGAACAATCTACAAAATTCTAGCAATACATGTCATTCATTTAACAATAATTTTTTCCTCTAAAAAAGGGGTTAGCGGATCAACAGTGAACAAAACAGCCTCTGGTTCTTATGATGTCAACATTCCACGGAGAAGGAACAATCAAGTAAAGAAACCAATTACAAATTTCAAATGGTGAAACATGCTATTAAGAAAAATGTGATAAAAAATAAATAGGAAACCTACGAACTTCTTAAATGCTAACAGGGTTACTAAGGAAAAAAGACCTAACAATGTCAAACTTTTGTAGATGGACTAGGCAATCAACGTATGTGCTGGCAGTGGCAGGAACAAGAACAGAGGTCAAAAAGAAGGGTTAAAATGTGACAGGAGTAAAGGAAAAGAAAGGAACAAGGGCTGAAAGAAAGGAAAAAGAGAAGCGGATGTGGAACAAATAAGGGCCCACTGTGCCCATCGCTCAGAGCTCCCTTCCAAGAAGAGGGCGAGACGGGTTTTAATTTTTGCTGTTGTTTTTGGATGCACCAGCTTAATTTATCAGGTCACATCATACTAGAAATCATCTATTCATTCACACTATTTGATACAAAATAGATATTTTAAAACCCGAATTGACAGGTAAAATATAACTGCTTTTCTTTTGTCTTTTTTTTTTTTTTTGAGATATGGTCTTGCTCTGTCATCCAGACTGGAGTGCGCAATGGTGCGATCACAGCCCACTGCAGCCTCAACCTCTAGGCTCGAGCGATCCTCCCACCTCAGCCTCCCAAGTGGCTGGTACACAGGTATATGCCACCGCACCCAGCTAATATATATATTTTTTGCAGTGATGGGATCTAACTATGTTGCCCAGGCTGGTCTCCACCTCCTGGGCTCAAGAGATCTTTACCTCAGACTCCCAAAGTGCTGGGATTACAGGCATGAGCCACTGCAGCTGGCCTAGAATTGTTTTTCTTAAGATAGTAATGGGGGCAAGGTATTTATAAATAAATTCATCTCTTCCTACAGAACAAAATCATATGATAACTTTCTATTAAGGTATTATTCAAGCCTCAGGGTGAAAAGATCCTTGAAGAATACTTTTTTAAAGAACGAGTGCCTAAAGTACACACTTAAGAAATCTATTTAACTCAGCTATACAACATCTATGCTAAATACGAGTGATTATAATGATCATCTTACAGCACACTGGTGGGGAAAATAACCCTGGTGAATCCTGGAAGCAAAACACTTTAGGTATAAGACAACCAAACAGAGCAGGACTCAGAGAAGTTGCTGTCCATTCACCATGGCTTCCCTTCAGCCTCTGCCAAGCCAGAGTATGAAATTATCAAGATGGACCAGGTGTAGTGGCTCATGCCTGTAATACCAGCATGCTGGGAGTCCAAGGTAGGTGGATTGCTTGGACCCTGAGTTCAAGACCAGCCTGAGAAACATGGTGAAACCCCATCTCTATAAAAAATATAAAAATTAGATGGGTGTGGTGGTGCATACCTATAGACTAGCTACTCAGGAGGTTGAGGTGGGAGGATCACCTGAGCCCTGGTGGTTGAGGCTGCAGTGAGCCATGATTGCATCCAGCCCGGCTGACAGAGTGAGACCCTATCTTAAAAACAAGAACACCCACAATGAAATTATTAAGATGGAGCTGGAAGCCTGCATTGGCCTTTTCTTCCTGTCTATATCTTTCACCAAACCTCTTATCTATCTTATGACAGGCTGCCATTCCCTGAGTCTCCATCTCTCTTTTGAAATACCAGAAAAGCAAGCGGCCAAGAGGTTTAAAGAGTTCCAGAACCTCACTACCTAGAGAAAACAGGAAGCAATACACTCACTGTAGAAGAGCATCCACCTTCATGGTCTCAAAGACCACTCAGACTAAAGCCTCTCTCGCCTCTTCTCTCTTCTGCCCTCTCTCAGCCCATCACCAAAAGGACAACTCCCTTATTTCACAGATAGGAAAAAAGCTTGAAATTTCTCAAATATACCCATTTATTCCAGTCTAACAAGTCAGACTTTTATCACCTCACAATCACCGTATCGCTAGTTTCCTCTACTCCAAATTCATTCTGCCAGAACAATCATACCAAAATTTCATTTACTAGGTTGGTACAAAAGTAACTGCGGTCTTTGCCGTTTTTTTTTTTTAATGGCAACCTAATACATCACATCAATTCCGTTGAGGGCAGTGAAATGTCTTAAGCTTCCTATTTGCCCACTGACTTGATGCATAGATCAATAAATATTTGTTGCTTGAAACCATTCCATGATTCCCCACTAGCCTATGCCTAGTGAGCCCTGGAAGGAACAGATTTTTAAGGCAGAGGTGTTGACATGCACAATGCATGTGAAAAAGTCAACAGGCAACTCAAACACCTCTAAGATAAAATGGAATCTCTCTAAGACATTTCACAGTTCTGACTCCACCTAAACGAGCCCTCTTTGCACTGCAATTACGATGCCTGGGTTCTAACCCTAGCTCCTCCACTTCTGGCTATTTAGCCTCTCTGCGCTTCGATTTACTCCTCATAAAAATCCAACTTGGCCTTTGCTCCAGTTCTCTTCCATCCTGACTATTCGATCCCAAGCCATTCTACAAAGGTCAGTTGAAGGCCCTTCCACACTCTTACTGAATGACCTGAGCCTATCCCTCCACTCACTTAATACCCAACCCTACAGCAAGAGTCTGAATCACTCATTTTAACTTATACCTGAAATCATATATTACCTTGCCTCATTTACTTACTCCACATGTATATGCCACACCCCTACCAATGTTCCACTCATGAGAGACAGAGTGACACTATTCACTGCCTCGTGTGGTCTTGAGTAGCACAACAGTATTAATGTCAACAACTACTGGCTGGGTGCAGTGGTTCAAGTTTGTAATCCTAGCACTTTGAGAGGCTGGGGAGGGCAGATCACTCAAGCCCAGAAGTTTGAGACCAGTCTGAGGACCATGGCAAAACACCATCTCTACCCAAAAAATACAAAAATTAACTGAGCATGGTGGTGCACATTGTAGTCCCAGCTAGTTGGCAGGCTGAGATGAGAGGATCACTTGAGCCCAAGGAGATGGAGGTTCCTATGGGCCAAGATCCCACCACTGCACTCTGGCCTGGGTGACAGAGTGAGACCCAATTTCAAAAAATAAAAATAAATAACAACTATTATGAGTCTGGCACAGTGGCTCGTGTCTGTATTCCCAGCATTTTGGGAGGCTGAGGCAGGAGGATCACTTGAGCCCAGGAGTTGAGGGACCAACGTGGGCAACATAGGGAGACCCTTCCTGTATAAAAAAAAATTAATTAATTAAAAATAAATATAAATAAAATAAAATACATAAAAAATTTTAAAGACCCAGTTATTATGACTACCATTTACTGAATACATAAAGTGCCAGGCACTGTGCTAAGTAGCTTATGTATTTGTCTGTCCTTTACTTTTCCTAATGCTTTTAGGTGAGTCTCTTTTTATCACCATTTCACAGTTGAGAAGAGATCTTACCCAAAGCTACTACTTACTACCAAAGCTATTAGTAAGGATGGGCGAGAAGAGAGAGAGTGGTTGATTTGAACTCAGCTCTGCCTGCCTCCAAAGCCCGTTCTTTTTCTTTTTGTTAAAAGAAGGGTCTCACTTTGTTGCCCAGGCTGGTCTCCAACTCCTGATCTCAAATGATCTGCCCGCCTCAGCCTCCCGAAGTGCTGGGACTACTTTGCCCAGCTCAAACCCCATTCTTAACTACATGATATTGTCTAGTAATTACTTTGGTCATTTCATATCTAGGTGTTAAGTCTTCTCTCTGCACTGCAAGCTGTTAACAGTAACAAAACAAAAGTGACCGTTTAGTTGCTTTCAAAATAACCCACACCTAAGTGATCCATATTCAAGCCTTTACACAAACTAACTCATTTAAGCCTCCCAACACTCTATGAGATAGTAATAATTATTACTGCCAATTTCCCAATAGGAAACTGGCACAGAAAGGTTAAATAACTTGCCCCAAATCACTTGACTGGTAAGTGCTGAATTCAGAGGTGAAACAGTAAGTGATAAACTGTTTCATTTATTGACTCGCTCTACAATTTTTATAAAGCACTCTTTTAGGGGCCAGGGATGCAGCAGTGACAAAATCAGAAAACATCCCCCGCTCTCATGGAGTTTGCAATGTTATTTCTCAATATTTTCATTCAAAGATACAATCCTAAATCCTCTTACATACCCTAAGATTATCACACAAAAATATCACATTTGGATAATAAAAATGAGTATCGAAGAAGGAGCATGGGACTTGACCCCAGAAAACGTGGGTTAAATCCCTAATTTTGCCATTTGTTAGATGTGACTGTGGGCAAATTTCTTCACCTGACTCTCCATTTCATAACCTGTAAAAAGATTATTTCGCACAGTGAAGACAATATACGCTCAATAAACGAGTTTCCTCTCTCCTCCCCGCCATACAGTGACTTCATAATTTGTGCCGTCACTGAGCACGTGTTAAAGGACTACGCAGAGGTCCATTAAGGTCTGAACGCGAACAACTGCTTACTTTCCAGCGCAGTTCTCATTCCAGATCATCATCCCTCTGTCTCTAAGTCCAGGCCCCAGACTACTCTGATGCAAATAAATAGATGACAAGTCGGGAATGACAGCTACTCGCATCAGGGCCTGGCGGTGTCTATGAAATGTTCCAGGTGACCTTCTCCAGGAGGCACTTTGGTTTCCGCCGGGGAGCAGCGTGGGCTCCTGAGCCGGTTCCCCGTCGCGTGCCAGGGGATGCAGCACCCGGGTGGAGAACCCCGCGGCTCTGGCACGAGGGTGTGCCCCGACACTGCCTTCCATTCAAGAGCTCTGCGACCCACCTGCCAACCCCGACCAACCTCCTCGGGGCTGCAACTCCACCACCACCACCCTCACCAGGGCAGCTGCCCCGGCTCCTCGGCCTGTGCCTGCCGCCCGAGTGACCTCCCGCCGGGGCTCGGGCGGCTCGCCTTGGCCGGAGGGGCCGGAACAGGCCGGGCGGCCTGACCTCCCGTGAGGCTTCCCTTCAGCCCTCCTGGGCAGCTCAGCCTGGAGCCGGCAGCTCGGAAACCGGCCAGGCGTGCCGAAGCGAGAAGCCCCTTACCTATCTTCACGACCGCATCCGCCAGGCACCGGTCCCACTTCCTGCCGAGCTCCGACTCCGACATGTTCCCCACCCGCGCCTCCAGCTTCCCCTCGACCTGCCCCCGCGCTCCCACTCCCGCAAGTCTCGCGAGAGCTGGAAACAAGTTCCAGGCCAGGAAGGCCGGCGCAGAAGCTCCAGATATCGCGAGATGATTCGCTGTTTCCCTCCCTTCCGGTTTTTTTTTCAGTTGGTCGTCAGGGTGACGAGTCGCCTCTGGAGGCTCGAGGTGACCCTGACCTTGGGGCTGAGCCTCAGGATTGCGAGGCTGACAGTTTCCTAGGCGTCACCCCGAGCCCTGTCCAGGCCTTTCCTCCGCACCAACGCGCGACATTGGCCCAGTCCCCCGGGCAAGAATCCCCCCGGGCAATAGAGCGCACAGCACTTGATTTATTCATTCATTAACGTACTCACCTTCACTTTCCCTACTCATTCATTCAGTGGTTTTTTGCATCGGAATTCCCGCCTGCACCACTAACACCGAAACTGCTCTGGCAAAGGTCACCTGCCGCCAAATCAAATGGATGCTTTTCTGACCTCTGTACAGGATTCCACATAATTGTCCCTCCCTCTGGAGCCGCCCTCGCTCCTCCTCTGTTCATTTCATTCCCATAACACCACACTTTCCTTCTCTCTACCTCTGCTGTTTTTCGGTTTCCTCCAGGGCTGCTTTTTCTCAGTCAGCTGTTTAAGGAGTGTTGGTTAGCAAGCTTCCATCAATTCTCTTTCACCCTACAGACTCTCCCTGAGTAATAGCAAACACTGCCAAATTATATCTCCAGGTAAAACGTCTACCTCAGGCTTCCTATCCATGTATATATTTACACATACACACAGGGTGCCCTCTGTATCTGTGGGTTTCGCATTCATGGATTTAACCAACCATGGACCAGAAATATTTTTTAATCAAATAAAAAAAATTAAAAATTTAAAATACAGTACAACTATTTATGTAGCATTTACATTGTATTAGGTATTGTAAGTAATCTAGAGATGATTTAAAGTATATGGGAGCCAGCGCAGTGGCAGGTGCCTGTAGTCCCAGCTACTTGAGAGGCTGAGATAGGAGGATTGCTTGAGACTAGGAGATCGGCTTCATCTCTTTAAAAAAAGATTTTTAGGCCAGGCGCAGTGGCTCACGCCTATAATCCCAGCACTTTGGGAGGCCGAGGCTGGCGGATCACCTGAGGTCAGGAGTTCAAGACCAGCCTGACCAACATGGTGAAACCCCGTCTCAATAAAAATAAAAATTAAAAAAAAAAAAGATTTTTTAAAAGGATATGGGAGCATGTGTGTAGGTTGTATGCAAATACTACACCATTTTATATATGGGACTTGAGCATCCTGAATTTTGGTAACTGCAAGATCCTGGAACCAAATGCCCACTGCTGTCAGGAGAGAGTGTATTATATATCCAGCCTACTGGCCAGTGTCATTGATTTTAGTTTTCCATCCTACCAACAAATATAAATCTGGCCATGTTATGCCTCTGATTAGAAGCTGTCAATGAGGGCCGGGAGCAGTGGCTCATACCTGTAATCCCAACACTCTGGGATGCTGAGGCAGAAGGATTGCTTGAGGCCAGTAGTTCGAGACCAGCTTAGGCAGCATACTGAGACCGCTGTCTCTACAGAAAATTTTTAAAAATTAGCCAGATATAGTGGTGTGTGCCTTTAGTCCCAGCTACTTGGGAGGCTGAGGTGGGAGGATCACTTGAACCCAGGAAGTGGAGGCTACATTGAGCCATGTTTATGCAACTGCACTCCAGCCTGGGCATCAGAGTGAGAATCGGTCTCAAAAAAAAAAAAAAAAAAAAAGCTGTCAATGGCTCCCATTCATACACTGGATCTGTTCAAGCTTCAACACTGCACTGATTATAGGAAGCCTACTCAGGTAGAGCTTAGAGCTGCCTCCCTCTTTCATTGTCCCACTAGTCTGCCTACCCACATTGAATTCTCTACCTAGTACTGAAACATCTGGCTATAGAGGTTATCTGCTAGAAGTTGCCCCTTAGTCTTCACACTTCCAGTCAGAGCACCATGCTTTGGACAGTAGGGTCTTCTATGAAATATTTGTTGAACTGAATTTAATTCATTCACATATGTATTTGTTCGTTTTTGAGACAGAGTTGCACTCTGCCGCCTAGGCTGTAGCTCTATTTCGGCTCACTGCAACCTCCGCCTCCTGGGTTCAAGCAATTCTCCTGCCTCAGCCTCACAAGCAATTGGGATTGCAGGCTCCCACCACCACACCCAGCTAACTTTTTGTTTTGTTTTTTTAATATTTTAAACTTTTTTTTTTTTTTTAGGATGGGGTTTCACCATGATGGCCAGGCTGGTTTTGAACTCCTGACCTCAGGTGATCCACCCACCTCAGCTTCCCAAAGTGCTAGGATTACAGATGTGAGCCACCACGCCTGGCAACTTTTTGTATTTTTTTAGTAGAGATGGGGTTTTGCCATATTCGCCAGGCTGGTCTCGAATTCCTGACCTCAAGTGATCCACCCACCTCGGCCTCCCAAAGTACTGGGATTACAGGTGCCGTTTAACTATTTATTATTTGCAAATTTAACAGCAAAACTCTGTTGTACCAGACTTTGCTATGACAGTCTCTTCCTTCAAGATAACTTCTTCTATGACCACCATTCTCCTAGTTCTCTATTTTTTTTATTGTTTTTTTTGTTTGTTTTTTGTTTTTTTTTTGAGACTGAGTCTCGCTCTGTCACCCAGGCTGGAGTGCAGTGGCGCAATCTCGGCTCCCTGCAACCTCTACCTCCCAGGTTCAAGCGATTCTCCTGTCTCAGCCACTGGAGTAGTTGGGATTAGGTGACATACCACCACACCCAGTTAATTTTTGTGTTTTTTAGTAGAGATGGGGGTTTTGCCATGTTGGCCAGGTTGGTCTTGAACTCCTGACCTCAGGTGATATGCCCGCCTCGGCCTCCCAAAGTGCTGGAATTACAGATGTGAGCCATTGCACCTGGCCCTATTACTCTTATTTCTTAAATTTTTATTTGGTTTTCCTTTTTTAGAGAGGTGGGGTTTTGCTATGCTGCCCAGGCTGTTCTCAAACTCCTGGGCTCAAGCCATCCTCCTGCTTTGTCCTCCCGGAGTGCTAGGATTACAGGCATGAACCACCACGTCTGGCCCCTTCTCCTAATTCTCATCAGAGCTACTTACCAGATGATTTGTGTTTTTAATAATTATTTTCAATTTTAATAATTGTAATTATTTGCGTGTCTTTTGGATTTTGACTGTGAGCAAATTGAGAACGGAGGCTGTGCCATTTCTGTATCCCTAATGCTTAGCAGAGAGCTTGGTGTATGTTGGATTCTCAATAAATACTTGTCGAATGGACATAAAAATTAATAAATATATAAATAAATGATTTTGTGAATCAGAAAGAGAAAAAGTCCCCTGTTCTGGGTAAACTGTGTAGTGTAACATTTGTGTTGAAAAAGAAAAGGAAGGCTGGGCATGGTGGCTTACCCTTGTAATCCCAGCACTTTGGGAGGCTGAGGCGGGCAGATCACCTGGGGTCAGGAGTTTGAGACCAGCCTGGCCGACAGGATGAAACCCCATATCTACTAATACAAAAATTATCTGGGCATGGTGGTGCGCACCTGAAATCCCAGCTATTCCAGAGGCTGAGACAGGAGAATTGCTTGAACCCGGGAGGTGGAGGTTGTAGTGAGCTGAGATCACACTACTGCACTCCAGCCTGGATGACAGAGTGAGACTTTGTCTCAAAAAAAAAAAAAAAAGAATGAAAGAAAAGGAAAATAAAGTTCACTAAAATACCTATGACATGGCTGGGTGTAATGGCTCATGCCTATAATCCACTTTGGGAAGCTGAGGTGGGAGGATCACTTGAGCCCAGGAGGTCAAGGCTGTAGTGAGCCATGATGGTGCCACTGCACTCCAGCCTGGGCGACAGAGCGAGACTCTTTCTCTAAATAAATAAATAATACATATGGTGTGTCATAAATAGCTCCAGGTACTTCACATAATTTCATTTATCCTCACAGCAGGTTGAGATTAGTATCTTCGTTTTCAGATTTGGAAACTGAGTCTCCGAGAAGTTAAGTAACACAGAAGATGCACAAAGGTCTGCATTGTGTCGATTTAAAACTGACAAAGACACTTTTATTGGATTCAAGACAGTTGTAAACTCTTGCAAAAGGTAGAGAGCAAATTGCAAAAGCAGTCGGAGGCAGATGTGATAGCATGAATCTGGAGCCAGGCTCTCTGGGTACAGATCCCAGCTTCCCCATTTCCTAGCCTTCTCTCTGTTATTCTCTTTTCCCACCATTCCTTCCCCCAATACAACGTTATGTTGACTGCTCTGTCCCTAGCCCTGTAACATTATCGCAAACATAGTGATTGCTTGATAAATATTTGTTGATTGAATGAATAAAATGAATGAAAACTCTGGAGTTTTTATACTTCTTGAAGACAAAGATTAATATAAGTGGGGGAAAAATACTTTTTTAAAAAAACCAGCAATACACTCATTATATGCCTCTTAGTTATTAAATTTTTTTTTAGTTACATTCAGAATGATTAAAAATAGGTTTCTCATTGCTGGGATTACAAACATGAAAAGGAGGAAAGCTAGAAAGAGCTCTGAGCTGCTGGATTGGAATTGAAAGTGTCAGTATGACCTCATGGTATTTAATATAATAAAAATAAGAAAGTACTCAGACATGATAGTGACATGTCAAAGTATTTTGTTTCTGTTATTTAGAGACAAAACCTCATTCTGTTGCTCAGGCTGGAGTGCAGTGACACGATCATAGGTCACTGCAGCCCCAAACTCCTGGGCTCAAGAGATCCTCCCACCTCAGCCTCCCAAGTAGTTAGGACTATAGGCACGTACCACCTGGCCCGTTGTTAGAGACAGAGTCTCTCTCTGTCGGAATGCAGTGGTGTAATCTTGCAAGCTCCACCTCTCAGGCTCAAGCTATCCTCCTACCTCAGCCTCCCAAGTACCTGGGACTACGGGTGCATGCCACCACACCTGGCTGATTTTTGTATGTTTTGTAAAGATGGGGTTTCACCATGTTGCCCAGGCTGGTCTCAAACTCCTGGGCTCCAGCAGTCTTCTCACCTCAACATTCCAAAGCGTTGAGGTTATAGGTGTGAGCCACTGCACCCAGCCAGCCCAAACTGCTTTAGTAACTACAAACTGCCTAAAATAGTGCTTGGCTCCTAATTGGAATTCTTGTAATTTATTATTATTATAACACTTCTCTTAATTGTCTGGAACAGGTTTCACAAAGATAGAAGTTTACATTTTAAATGAGTAAAGACAGATTTCTATAATAGCAAGAGAGCCAACATCTTTTTACACTGTATTGAAGAAAAATAAAAAACCAAAGACTGTCATATAAATAGCCTAGACTTTAGTCTCAACTGGTTAATCAACTAAACATAAACTCTTTGTTTAGTTTACTAGGTTATAAATTCAACTTCATTAACATCGCTTAATTAGAATGTTCTATACCACAGCACCTGTATAAATACAGGTCTTTTAGATGCCAGTGATTTTTTTCATGGTTTCTCTTCAATTAAAAACTAGTTTCTTGGCTGGTTGCATTGGCTCATGCCTGTAATCTGAGTACTTTGGGAGGCCAAGGTGGGAGGATCACTTGAGCTCAGAAGTTCAAGACTACCCCTGGGCCACATAGGGAGACTCTGTCTCTACAAATAATAAAAACATACAGCTGAGTGTGGTGGTGCACACCTGGAGTCCCAGCTAGTTGGGAGGCTGAGGCAGGAGGATCACTTGAGCCCAGGAGGTCAAGGTTGTAGTGAGCTGTGATCACCGCACAGCATTCCAGCCTGGGTGACAGAGCAAGACCCTATCTAAAAATGAAGAAGAAAAAAGAAGAAGAAGGAGAAGGAGAAGAAGAAGGAGAAGAAGGAGAAGGAGAAGGAGAAGAGGAGGAGGAGGAGGAGAAGGAGGAGGAGGAGGAGGAAGAAGAAGAAGAAGAAGAAGAAAAGGAAAAAAACCCTAATCCTTTTCTTACAGAAGAATCACATATTTTGTTGTTGTTGTATTTCATATCTTCTTTTCCAAGAGGGGTCCTATGTCATGTTTTTCCTTTGGGAATATATTCAGTGTCAAAATCTACTGCATAACTGCTTTGTTTGGTTCCAAAGCCCACGGCCCCCCCTCCCCTTTTTAATGTATGTGTGTATATGAAATATTCCCAACATTCAGAAAAGCGCTGAAAACGTGGCCAGGCATAGTGACTTATGCCTGTAATCCCAACACTTTGGGAGGCCAAGGTGGGAGGATTGCTTGAGTCCAGGAGTTCGAGACCAGCCCTCATCTCTACAAAAAAATCAAAAAATGAGGCACGAGGATAGCTTGAACCCGGGAGGTTGAGGCTGCAATGAGCCACGATTGCGTCACTGACAGAGTGAGACTCTGCCTCGAAAAAATATAATTAATTAATTAATTAAAAATTAGTTGGGTGTGGTGGCAGGTGGCTTAGTCTTAGCTACTCAGGAGGCTGAGTCCAGAGGATTGCTTGAGTAAAGGAGTTCAAGGCTGCAGTGAGCTATGATCCCATCACTGCACTTCAGCCTGAACAACAGAGCAAGACCCTGTCTCAAAAGAAAACTGATAAAAAAAACATAAATACAGCTTAACAAATTGATGTAAAACGAACATTACTAGCACCCCAGAAGCCCTTTCTCTGTGTGTTCTTCACCAGATCCAAACTGCTCCCTTCTTGCCAAGGGAGGATAGCATAACCACTATCTTGACTTTTTTTTTTTTTCCAGACAGGGTATCACTCTGTTGCCCAGGTTGGAGTGCAGTGGTGCAATCAAGGCTCACTGTAGCCTCGACCTTGAGGGCTCAAGCCTCCCGCCTCCAACTCCCAAGTAGCTGGGGCTACAGGCACATGCCAGCATGCCTGGCTAATTTTTTGCTTTTTACTTTTTGTAGAGACAGGGCCTGCTTTATTGCCCAGGCTGGTCATGAACTCCTGGGCTCAAGTGATCCTCCCATTTCAGCCTCCCAAAGTGCTGGGATTATAGAAGTGAGCCGCAGCACCTGGTATATCTTGACTTTTATATTAACCATTTGCTTGTTTTTCTTGAAGTGTTACTTCAAGAAAAAGTATATATCCTTAAACAATATAGTTTAAACAGCCAGGCATGGTGGCTCACTCCCGTAATCCTAGCACTTTAGGAGGCTGAGGCAGGCGGATCACCAGGTCAGGAGTTCAAAACCATCCTGGCTAACACAGTGAAAACCTTGTCTCTACTAAAAATACAAAAAATTAGTCTGGCATGGTGGCATGTGCCTGTAGTCTCAACTACTTGGGAGGCTGAGGCAGGAGCGTGGTGGCTCATGCCTGTAATCCCAGCACTTTGAGAGGCCGAGGCAGGCGGATCACCAGAGGTCAGGAGTTCGAGACCAGCCTGGCCAACATGGTGAAACTCTGTCTCTACTAAAAATACAAAAATTCGCTGGGCATGGTAAGAGGTGCCTGTAATCCCAACTACTAGGGAGGCTGAGGCAGGAGAATTATATGAACCCAGGAGGCAGAGGTTGTCATGAGCCGAGATCACACCACTGTACTCCATCCTGGATGATAAAAGCAATACTCCATCTCAAAAAAAAAAAAAAATGTAATTAGTTAAAATTAGGCCAGGTGCTGTGGCTTATACCTATAATCCCAGCACTTTGGGGAGGCCAGAGTGGGAGGATTGCTCGAGTCCAGGAGTCTGAGACCAGCCTGGGCAATATAGTGAGACCTTGTTTGTACAAAAAATTTTAAAAATTAGCCAGGCATGGGAATGCACGCCTGTAGTCCTAGCTCTTGGGAGGCTGAGGTGGGAGGATCACTTGAACCCAGGAAGCAAAGATTGCAGTGAGCTAAGATTGTACCACTGCACTCCAGCCTGGCGACAGTGAGACCCTGTCTCAAAAAAAACAAGAAACAAAAAGATTAGTTGATACTAGAGTGAGATGCACACTAAACCAAAAAGACTAGTGTCCCTATGAGAAGAGAAGAGACACAGAAACAGACACAGGGAAGATGGCCATGTGACAACACAGGCAGACATTTGACTTATGAGGCTATAAGCCGCGGAAGACAGTGGATCGCCAGCAAGCACCAGGCGCTGGGATAAAGGCATGGAACAGATGCTGATTCTGAGCCCTCAAAAGGAATCAGTCCTGCTGACACCTTGACTTTGGCCTTCCAGCCTTTGGAACTGAGAAACGCTGTATTTCTGTTGTTTCAGAACCACCCAGTTTGTGGTCCTTTGTTATAACATCGCGAGAGAACTAATACAGCAGGGAGCACGCTGGATTGGAGATCATGAGAGCTACAGCCCAGTCTCTACCCTGCTGTTAACTGGCTGTTCTGTACATGTGGCCACTCCTGTCTCATCATGTGGGCCTTTCTGTGGACTCATCTCTTTCGATTCTTGTTTGTTTGTTCATTTGCTTTTTTTTTTTGAGACGGAGTCTCACTCTGTCACCCAGGCTGGAGTGCAGTGGCACAATCTTGGCTCACTGCAACCTCTGCTTCCTGGGTTCCAGCGATTCTCTGCCTCAGCCTCCTGAGTAGCTGGGATTACAGGCACCTGCCACCATGCCCAGCTGATTTTTGCATTTTTAGTAAAGACAGGGTTTCACGATGTTGGCCAGGCTGGTCTCAAATTCCTGACCTTGTGATCTGCCTGCCTTGGCCTCCCAAAGTGCTGGGATTACAAGAGTTAGCCACCACTGCACCTGGCCTCTTTTTTTTTTTTTTTTTTTTTTTGTCAGAGTCTCGCTCTGTTGCCCAGGCTAGAGTGCAGTGGCATGATCTCGGCTCATGGCAACCTCCGTTTCCCAGGCTCAAACACTTCTCCCACCTCAGACTCCCGAGTAGCTGGGATTACAGGCATAAGCCACCACACCTGCCTTTTTTTTTTTGTAGAGACTGGGTTTTGTCACTTGCCCAAGTGATTTTCCTGCCTCAGCCTTCCAGAGTGCCTGGGTTATGGGCATGAGCCACCAAGCCCAGCCTCTTCAGATTCTTGTATAGTGAGTCACGCACCACATAATAATATTTCTATCAAGTCCCATAAGATTATAATGGTGTATTTTTACTGTACTTTTTCAATGTTTATATATGCTTATGGCTGGGCACGGTGGCTCACCCCTGTAATCCCAGCACTTTGGGAAGCCGAGGTGGGTGGATCACCTGAGGTCAGGAGTTCCAGACCAGCCTGGTCAACATGGTGAAACCCCATCTCTACTAAAAATACAAAAATTAGCTGGTCGTGGTGGTGCATGCCTGTAATCCCAGCTATATGGGAGGCTGAGGCAGGAGAATCGCTTGAACCCGAGAGGTAGAGGTTGCAGCGAGTGGAGATGGTGCCACTGCACTCCAACCTGGGTGACAAAGTGAGACTCTCTCTCAACAAAAAAAAAAAAAACCCTGTATTTTTATTGTACTTTTTCCATGTTTAAGTATGTTTACATACACACTTACCATTGTGTTACAATTGCCTGCAGTGTTCAGTACAGTGACGTGCTGTACAGGTTTGTAGCCTAGGAGCAATAGGCTGTGCCGCATAGCGTCAGTGTGTAGTAGGCTCTCCTGTGAAGTACGCTTCCTGATGTCTGCATGACAACAAGGTTGCCTAACAGTGTGCTTCTCAGCATGTGTCCCCGTGTTTAAGTGCCACATGGCTGTTCTTGCTGCCTCCCCTTGGACCTTCAAGCCTCGGGCTAGGAAGGGCTCCCACTGTTACTAACTCCAGGGTATTTCACCATTCCGTGTTGCTTGTACATAGCCCTTTTATTAAACTTTCATCCATTTTTCTCCTTTATTTATTTATCTTTTTTTTTTTGAGATGGAGTTTCACTTTGTTGCCCAGGCTGAAGTGCAGTGGCAAAATCTTGGCTCACTGCAACCTTCGCCTCCTGGGTTCAAGCGATTCTTCTGCCTCAGCCTCCCAGGTAGCTGGGACTACCGGTGTGCACCACCATGCCTAGCTAATATTTTTTGAATTTTTAGTAGAGATAGGGTTTCACCATATTGGCCAGGCTGGTCTTGAACTCCTGACCTCAGTTGATCTACCCACCTTGGCCTCCCAAAGTGCTGGAATTACAGGTGTGAGCCACCGCACCTGGCCTATCTATGTATCTATCTATGTATCTATGAATCTATCTATCTATCTATCGAGACAGGGTCTCACTGTATCACCCAGATTGGAGTGCAGTGGTGTGATCTTCGCTCACTGTCACTGCAGCCTCAACATCCCTGACTCAAGTGATCCTCCCACTTCAGCCTTCTGAGTAGCTGGGACCATAGTTGCAAGCCACCACCACAAGCCAGTTTTTTTATTTTTATTTTTTGTAGAGATTGGGTCTCACTGTGTTGCCCAGGCTGGTTTCGAATTCCTAGACTCAAATAATCCTCCTGCCTCGGCCTCCCGAAGTGCCGGGATTATAAGTGTGAGCTACTGTGCCCTGCCTCTCCTCCATTTCCTTTGTATTTTTAATTATTTATTAATGCATGTGTTTATTTTTCTGCTCCCATGCCCTTCAGGAATAAACACTTCCCAGTTTGAATGTGCCACCTGTTTCCTGCCAGGACCCTGCCTGCTACATCTATGAGAGATCCTTGACCTGCCCTATTCCCTCCCTAGCCCCTCTCCTCTCTGTTTCCTTCATGTTGCATAACATAATTCACAATTAGCATTTCTATTTGTTACTCCTCTCCACACTCCCTGTTTCTCCCACTGCACTGTAAACTCCATGAAGGCAGGGACTTCATCAGTTCTGTTGTCATTATATTCCTAGTTCCTTGAAGTGTCTGGTATATTGTAGGCATTTAATCAATATTTCTTGAATGAATGAATTGAGAGAAGAAATTATATCTTTTTTTTTACAACTTTAGTATTAGCCATGGCAGGTATTCAGTGGTGTTCAACTGATGTGTTTTCGTTTTGTTTTTTGAGACAGTCTTGCTTTGTCACCCAGGCTGGAATGCAGTGGTGTGATCTCGGCTCACTGCAGCCTCTGCCTACTGGGTTCAAGCGATTCTCTTGCCTCAGCCTCCCGAGTAGCTGGGATTACAGGCACACATCATCACACCTGGCTAATTTTTGTATTTTTAGTAGAGATGAGGTTTTACCATATTGGCCAGGCTGGTCTCGAACTCCTGACCTCAAGCGATCTGCCCGCCTCAGCCTCCCAAAGTGCTGGGATTACAGGCATGAGCCACTGCGCCGGGCTTCAACTGATGTTCTGTGTTCTCACATGGCCCTACTTTTGAGACCAGAAGTTCCCAGTGTAGGAGACAAGCTTGAGAGTAAGAACCAAAGTGGGTTTAAATATGACCTCATGTACAATATGTGTTTAAATTGACTGTAGAGAGAGTTTGAGTATGGGGAAATGCTTGGAAAGGTGTGTTTGAAGGTGGAATTTTTGCATTTATTCACATTTAAAGGTGTACATAAATAGATGTGTGAGACAGCGTGAGTTTGAGACAAATAGCATCACTGAATTAGTCTGGATTTAAGTATGTGAGCTTTAGAGTGAGTCAGTGAAAGTTTAAACATTATAGCTTGAGGCCAGGCACTGTGGCTCACGCCTGTAATCCCAACACTTTGGGAGGCTGAGGCGGGTGGATTGTTTGAGCTCAGGAGTTCCAGACTAGCCTGGGCAAGACAATAAAACCCCATCTCTACAAAAAAGTATATCTTTTTTTTACAACTTTAGTATTAGCCATGGCAGGTATTCAGTGGTGTTCAACTGAATGATGGCGTGCACCTGTACTCCCAGCTGCTTGGGAGGCTGAGGTGGGAGGATCGCTTGAGCCCAGGAAGTGGAGGTTGAAGTGAGCTGAGATTGCGCCACTGCACTCTAGCCTGGGTGGCAAAGCCAGAGCCTGTCTCAAAACAAACAAACAAAATTAAAGCTTGAGTATGAATATTTCAAAGGCCAACCCAAACCATATATGCGTCTACAATAGAGCCCTCTCAGGCTTTTTTTTTGTTTTTTGAGATGGTCTTACTCTGTTGCCCAGGCTGGAGTGCAGTGGCACAATCATGGCTCACTGCAGCCTTGACCTCCCAGGCTCAGGTGATCCTCCCGCCTCAGCTCCCCAAGTAGCTGGAACGACAGGTGCCACCATCATGCCTGGCTAATTTTTGTATTTTTTGTAGAGACAGAGTTTCTCCATGTTGCCCAGGCTGGTCTCGAACTCCTGGGCTCAAGCAGTCCTCCCACCTCAGCCTCCCAAATTGCTAGGATTACAAGCATGAGCCATTGCAGTCAAGTTAGCTTTGATTTTCACCTGGATTAGATGAACTCGGCCATGATGGAGTAACTGGCTGTCACTTGCCTGGTTTTGTTTGGTTAATTGAAATTAGAGGCTAGGCTCAGTGACTCATGCTTGCAATCCCAGCACTTTGGAAGGCCGAAGCAGGTGGTGGATCACTTGAGGTCAGGAGTTCCAGACCATCCTGGCCAACATGGTGAAACCTCCTCACTACTAAAAATACAAAAATTAGCTGGGCGTGGTGACATGCCCCTACAGTACCAGCTGCTTGGGAGGCTGAGTCAGGAGAACTGCTTGAACCTGGAAAGTGGAGGTTACAGTGAGCAGAGATAATGTCACTGCACTCCAGCCAGGGTGGCACAGCAAGATTCCATATAAAAAAAAAAAAAAAAAAAAATCCTACCCAAATGCATAAAAATAAATAAATAAAAATTAGAGCAGCCAGGCGTGGTGGCTCACACCAGTAATCCTAGCACTTTGGGAGGCCAAGGCGGGTGGATGACTTGAGGTCAGGAGTTTGAGACCAGCCTGGCCAAGGTGGTGAAACCCCATCTCTATTAAAAATACTAAAATTAGGCAGGTGTGGTGGCGTGTGCCTGTAGTCCCAGCTACTCAGGTGGCTGAGGCAGGAGAATCGCTTGAACCCAGGAGGTTGCAGTGAGCCAAGATTGTGTCACTGCACTCCATAAAGAATACATATTAATATATAAAAATACATATACATATGTATTGTATATGTATTTTTTTTTTTTTTTTTTTTTGAGACAGAGTCTCACTCTCTTTCCCAGGCTGGAGTGCAGTAGCACATTCTCAGCTCATTGCAGCCTCAATTTCCTGGGCTTAAGGGATCGATCCTCCCACCTCAGGCTCCTGAGTAGTTGAGACTACAGGTGCACACCACCATACACGGCTAATTTTTGTATTTTTTTTGTAGAGACAGCATTTCGCTTTGTTGCCCAGGCTGGTCTTGAATTCCCCAGCCTTAGCAATCATCCCACTTCAGCCTCCCAAAGTGCTGATGCTACAGCTATGCAATACTGCTCTCTGCCTAGAAAATGTTTCTAAACATGGGGTTCAAGTAGGGGAAAAGGCATTTTTGGCAAGAAAAAGGTTGGGTAGCCTTTTCTTGATTTCTTTTCTGTCTTACAGAGGAAGAGTAGGTATCTCAGTTCTGAAGTGGCACTTAGGTCTATCTGCTTCTAAAGCCATGCCTCTACCTGGGAGGTGGATGGATGGGTTTCAGAGGGTCTGTCCATGAATCCCTGAAACTCCATGCAAATCTTATACATGAATGCATATCTTTTTTCTTTGACTCTGTCACTTTCTTCAGTTCTCAAAGGGACCCAGATCAAAAGGTAAAGACCCATTGACCAGGAGCCAAAAATAGGTCTTGGGAGGATGCCAGTCCCTCCAGCAGAGGGCAGTGGCACCCACATTCACCGACCTCCTTGACCTTGTAATACTGGTTATCAAGAGCTTGGAGAGGTTGAGCCAGGTAGATCTGACCCAGGGGCACCAAAAGACAACTCAGACCTTCCCCTGTTCTTCCTGTTGAGTTGGTTTTGAAATTCCATTTTCAGTCCCAGTTACCACATCATGGGATGCATAGGCTCTCAAGCAATGACTCTGGGAAAGATCACCTTCTCCCCTCACCTTCCTGAAAGGACCTGGAACATTCTTCACAGAGACAAATATCTTTCCAAGCTTTATTGCTCCTTCGTCAATTCTGATTTCTCTTGCTTCTTTCAAGAACATGTTTAGACCACCAGAACTACCACTGATCCAGAGGTCCTGGTCGGAAGACATTTTTCAGCGGAAATTTGAGTGAACTAACTTTGATTCTCAGTTGGATAACCCGTACCCTGTGTTTACCCCAGCTCCTCAACTTTTAAGAATGCTTTCACTTTCTTCTCATCTCTTTTGTTACTCTGTCACACATAAAGTCTCCTTCTTGGTGAAACTGTTTCTGGAAAGCTTTGTTTGGGCTTTCCAACACGCTCTTGAAGAGGTTACTTTTTCCTTCCTGTTTTCATTCGCTTTCCCATCCTTCAGTCTCTTCTGCCTCCATTGAGCTTTTTCTGGATGATAAGAAGCAGTGAAGGGCCGGCTGTCATGACTCACGCCTGTAATCCCAGCACTTTGGGAGACTGAGGTGGGCAGATCACCTGAGGTCAGGAGTTCGAGACCAGCCTGGCTTGCATGGTGAAGACTTGTCTTTACTAAAAACACCAAAAAGTAGCCAGGTGTGGTGGGGTGTGCCTGTAGCCTTAGCTACTCGGGAGGCTGAGGCAGGGGAATTGCTTGAGTCAGGGAGGTGGAGGTTGCAGTGAGCTGAGATTGCACCATTGCACTCCAGTCTGGGCAACAGAGGGAGACTGTCTCAACAAAAAAAAAAAAAGAAGAAGAAGAAGAAGCAGTGAAGCATAGAGGTTAAGGGCTTGGAAGGATTAAGGAAGGAAGCCTTGTAGATAACTGGAGAGAGAGTCTTGCAGGCACAGAGCGGAACAAGTACAATGGCCCTGGGGTGGGAGCCTGCTTGGGCTTTTAGAGGCACAGTGGATGGACAGAGTGCACAGCAGGAAATAACGTTAGAGGTGTAGTGGATGCAGATAGTGTAGGGCCTTGTAGGCCATGGCAAAGACTTTGGTTTAAGTTTAAGTGAGATGGAAAGGCCCTAGAGGGTTTCAAGGGGAGGAATGGCACCATCTCTCTTATTTATTTATTTATTTATTTTTACAAAAATTGCTCTGACCTTGGCATTGAAAATAGAATGCTGGAGGCAAGGGCAAGAGAGCCAGATAGAAGACCCTTGTAATGATCCAAGAATGATGGGAAAGGAGGTGGTAAGGAGAGGTTGGCTTCTGCATATACTTTGAAGGTAGAGCTGATGGGGATTTGCTCACACTGGATGTGAGGTTTGAGAACAAAGAAAGAGGCATTAAGGATGATTTTAAGGTTTTTGGTGTGAGATAATTGGAAAGATGGAGTTGACACTGAGATGGGAAAACTAGGAGAAAGAAGTTTGGATGAGAGAGGTTGGAGTCAGTTCAATTCTGGGTAGATTAAGTTTAGAGGTGCCAGTTAGACCCAGCTTCTATGCTGCCCCTTATTTCCTCAATCCTCTCTCCTGCCCCAAGCCTGGACCCTCCCTTGACTGTTTACTCAAGGAAGAGCCCTGGCCACCATAGTCAAGTGCCTCCTCTGCTGAGATCGAAGACTGCTTCAGTCTTTCCCAGAGTGAGTGCCAGGCTCCAGTTTGCCCCTATCGTGCGGAGCAACAGGAACTCCAAAAGCTCTGGGGATTAGACCGCAGAGGCTACAGTTCCTCGCACCACTTCTGAGCCTGGATTAAATTCTAAACCAGGGCTGAGGGAGCTGTCATCCCAATTCGGCCCAAAGAGACCAGAGAACACAAATTAGAAGTGCAGAGGTAAACTTTTAACATTGAAAGACAAGAGAGGAGGAGTTAACAGATGCATTCCACTTTCTTCTGCAGGCCAGAAATAAACTTTCTCCTTCCCAAGAGGCAGCATTGAGGTGTTGTGGTCCCACCGGCCTCTCTGGACATGTTCCCATGTGACCAAGCAACTAGCTGTGTTTTCTTGTGAATGTTTGGCTAGCTCAACAATGCACCATCTCGTGTTTACTTTCCCTCACTCCCTGCCTTATTTCCTCTTCTCTCCCTCTTCTCTAGTAGAGCAAGAGTGCTGTAAGCTTCGCCTCAGGCTCTGATGTCTAAGGAACCCAGGTTAAGTCAACATTCAAGTGGAAATGCAGAGTAAACGGGGAGGTCAAATGGGAGTTAAAAGCATTGCTAAAACCACCTAACATTTAGAGACTAGGGAGATCAGGGTAAATCAGCAAGAAAAATGAGAAGGAATGAACATGGATGAGAGGAAAACCAAGAAAACATAGTTTCCTGGAAGCCAAATGAAGTAACTGTTTCAAGAAAGACAACATGATTAACTTGGCCAAATGAAAGAGGGTGGAGAAGTGGCCATGGGTTTTTAACATCAGGGAGGTAATTTTAGTGACATTGACAAGGATGGTCTCCCTGGAATAGTTGGAGCCAAACCCCTAAAGCAGTGTGTTTGAGAGAGACTAGGAGGAGAGGGACTGGACCGTAAGTGAACACGATCTTTTTGAGTTTATCTCCAAAGAGGGACAAAGAAAAAGGGCAATAGCTGGAGAAGAGGTGGGGTTGGCAGTGGGTTTTTTAGAATGCGAGAACTTGCTCATGTTTGTATGTGGATGGGAATGATTCAGTAAGAGGGTAAAACTGATGATGCAAGAAAGAGAGGCGATGACTGCCGCCTGGGAGTTTCCAACAGAAATGCTGAGATCGGCTGGGTGCGGTGGCTCACGTCTGTAATCCCAGCACTTTGGGAGGCTCAGGCAGGCGGATCACTTGAGGTCAGGAGTTCGAGACCAGCCTGGCCAACATGGTGACACCCCGTCTCTACTAAAACTACAAAAATCAGTCGGGCATGGTGATGAGTGCCTGTAATCCCAGCTATTCTGGAAGCTGAGGCAGGAGAATCACTTGAACCCAGGAGGTAGAGGCTGCAGTGAGCCGAGATCACACCACTGCATTCCAGCCTTGGTGACAGAGGGAGACTCTGTCTCAAAACACACACACACACAAAAAAGAAAAAAGAAATGCCGAGACTTTTGATTCCACAGGGCTAGAAGTAGGAGGTTAATTTCTAAGAAAAGGGAGAATGCTAGACATCTGGAATTTCCTCTCCATGGATGCTTGGGTCTCTGGGGCCCAACTTTTAAAGTTGAACATTTACTTTTTGATGTGGTTAGATCCCTGAGCCCACAATATGTTCCCAAGAGTATTTAATTAAATGGGAATCTGGTGCGCATCTGTGACTAATTAATGCTGATCAAAAACAATTAAATATTAAATGTCAGCGGTTTCTTACCTGGTTTCTTACCAATAATTGCAAAGGGCTGAATGCAATTATCAAGTCCTGACCTCCATAAGAGCCAAGTTCACATTAAAATAACGAAAGACTAAAACGGAGCCAATGAAAGAGCAGATTTTGTGAATTTTTTAAAAAATCGAAGCAATGAAATGCTAACCATCAGGGCAAAGGTATTGGTCAGAGTTCTATTCCTCAGCCTGTGGGTGTAGAAGGGTCCTCTCTCCAGGAGAAAGAACGGAAGCCGCGCAATGTAGCAAACATTGCTAACAGTTCTCCTTATAGTAAAATGTTTCCATGTGCTGATAACTGTTATAGGATATAAATATATATAATGATGTAATTCACTCAACAAGTATTTGGTGAGAACTTGATTTGGCCAGGTTCTATGCTGAGCTCTGGGAATACGGAAATACTGAAGAACTCTCCATTTTCAAGGTCTAGTCTAAATACCCTGCCATCCACCATTATCGGAACCACCTGGTATGCTCTGTCCTTTCTCTCTCTAGTTCAACTAGTACGATCAGGGGGCTGCTGTTGTCTCCTGATTTCCTAAACAATACTTCTTAAAATTTATTGTACTGCTTATTTTGGGGGTGATTTTTAAAGACAGTAGCAGAAATGCCTTTATTCTGCCATCTTGAACCTGGCAGGTCACCACGCCTCTCATGGTGCTGGTGACAGGTGAGACGACACAGGAAGTGGATCCCGCAGATGAACTGCTTCTTCCCTCTGGGAGCAATGTGGGGGGACTGAAGAACAGAAACCAAAGGCAGTGGCGTGGATCCATGTGGTTGTTGAGAGCCAGAAGAATGAGTCAAGCCCAGCAGACCATCCAGCAAAGACATGGGTGGAGGACAGAAACCATAATGTAAAGCCAAGACAAAGACAGCTGAGAACCAAGAAATTTATGAACAAGGGGTAGCAGCCCGGAAAACACGGAGGTAGTCTGGGCGGATTCCAGAGACAAACTGGAGACGCTTGTGGCAATTTTATTTTTTTATTCTCTATTTTTTTGAGATGAAATCTCACTCTGTCACCCCGACTGGAGTGCAGTGGTGCAATCTTGGCTCACTGCAACCTCTGCCTCCCGGGTTCAAGCGATTCTCCTGCCTCAGCTTCCAGAGTAGCTGAGACTATAGGCACGCGCCACCACGCCCGGCTAATTTTTTGTAGTTTTAGTAGAGATGGGGTTTCAGCATGTCGACCAGGCTGATCTTGAACTCCTGACCTCAAGTGATGCATAAGCCATCAATTACAGGCATGAGCCACTGATCCGGGTCTCTTGTGGCAACTTTAAATCTCACCCCTTCACTGACTTAAATATGCTTCTCAGGTCATTTCAAGGGATCGTGGTGGTTGGACAGCCTGATGCTGTTTCCTCCATGGCCATCTCTAAAGAGTAAGCCCCCTTCATGAAAGCCTGAGTTCTGAGACTTTGTAAACTATAAAGCTATAGGAAGTACTCATTTGATGTTCTTGAGATGGTGCTTGGTACTTCAAATTCTTTTTTTTTTTTTTTTTTTTTTTGAGATGGAGTCTTGCTCTGTTGCCCAGGCTGGAGTGCAGTGGCGCGATCTCAGCTCACTGCAACCTCCACCTCCCAGGTTCAAGCGATTCTCCTGCCTCAGCCTCCCAAGAAGCTGGGATTGTATACAGGCACATACCACCATGCCCGGCTAATTTTTGCATTTTTAGTAGAGATGGGGTTTCACTATGTTGATCAGGCTGGTCTTGAACTCCTGACCTCATGATCTGCCCACCTCTGCCTCTCAAAGGGCTGGGATTACAGGCGTGAGCCACCGCGCCTGGCTGATACTTCAAATTCTTTATCTGTAAAGAAAAAATAGCTGCAGTTCTCTCCACCTATTTCACAGATGCTTAGGGATGCTGTGTGGATTAATGAGATGTTCAGCCTGACTTTCCCCCTTGGCTGTGCAGGATGCTCCTAATAGGAACTGTTTATCCTGAGGGCCCAGACACATCTGTCTTTAGCTTAAAGCTGAATACAAGAAGCTTAAATGCATATTGCTAAATGAAAGAAGCCAATCTGCATAGGTTGCATAGTATATGATTTCAACTACATGATATTCTGGATAAGGCAAAAACCACAAAGGCAGGCTGGGCGCAGTGGCTCACCCCTGTAATTCCAGCACTTTGGGAGGCCGAGGTGAGCAGATCACCTGAGGTCAGGAGTCCAAGACCAGCCTGGCCAACATGGCGAAACCCCATCTCTACTAAAAAATACAAAAATTAGCCAGGTGTGGTGGCGGGCACCTGTAATCCCAGCTACCCGAAAGGCTGAGGCAGGAGAATTGCTTGAACCCTGGAGGCGGAGGTTGCAGTGAGCCAAGATTGCACCACTGCGTGTACTCCAGCCTGGGTAACAGAGTGAGACTCTGCCTCAAAAAAAAAAAAAAAAAAAGAGAGAGAGAGGCAGTGAAAAGATTAGTGGTGTTCAGGTGTTGGGGGGAGGGAGGGAAGAATAGGCAGAGCACAGAAGATTTTAGGACAGTGAAAATATTCTATATGATACTTTTATGGGGGGTACATGTCATTATACATGTTTTTGTGGCGGGGGCAGAGTTTCTCTTGCCCAGGCTGGAGCGCAGTGGTGTGATCTCGGCTCGCCACAACCTCTGCCTCCTGGGTTTGAGCGATTCTCCAGCCTCAGCCTCCCAAGCAGCTGGGATTACAGGCATGCACCACCATGCCCTGCCAATTTTTATAGTTTTTAGTAGAGACGGGGTTTCGCCATGTTGCCCAGGCTGGTCTCAAACTCCTGGGCTCAAGTGATCCACCCACCTTGGCCTCCCAAAGTGTTGAGATTACAAGCATGAGCCACCGCATCTGGCCGTCATTATACATTTGTCCAAATCCACAGAACGTACAGCATCAAGAGTGAACCCAAATGTGAACTATGGACTTTGAGTGACGATGTGTCACCGTGGATTCATCAGCTGTAGCATATGTACTGCTCTGGTGGAGGGATGCTGGTAATGGAGTATGTGCTAGGGAACGGGGTAGATGGGAAATTTATTTCTTCCATTAATTTTTTTTTTTTTTTAAGATGGGGTTTCACCCTGATGGCCAGGCTAGTCTTGAACTCCTGACCTCAGGTGATCCACCCACCTCGGCCTCCCAAAGTGCTAGGATTACAGGCGTGAGCCACCGCGCCCGGCCCATTAAGTTTTTTTGTTGTTGTTTTTTTATTATTTTTTAAAATTTTGGGGCAGGGTCTCACTCTGTTGCCCAGGCTGTAGAGCAATGGCACAATCTTGGGATCTTGGCTCACTGCAGCCTCAATCTCCTGGGTTCAAGGGATCCTCCTGCCTCAGCCTCACATGTAGCTGGGACTACAGGCATGCACCACCACAGCTGGATAATTTTTTGATTTTTTAATGGAGACTGGGTCTCACTTTGTTGCCCGGGCTGGTCTCGAACTCCTGGGCTCAAGCAATCATCCCATCTCAGCCTCCCAGTGTGCTGAGATTACAGGCGTGAGCCACCGTGCCTGGCCATCTTCTGCTTAATTTTCCGGTGAACCCCAAACTGCTCTTAAAAAATAAAGTATTTTTTTAAAAAATGGTCACCAGCATTCACAAGAGAGGTCAGGGCTGGACTTACTCACAGGGAAGTCACACACCTAGAGGGACAGAAATCTTGAGGATTTCTCAGAAAAGATGGAGTTTTGAGGGATGAAAGAGAAAAGCGTCGTCTTAAATTACACTGATTGTTAGGAGCTGCAAGAGATAGTTAAGCCAGGAAAGGCCCAGGAAAGAAAGAGGAGGAAGAGATAAAAGAAGAAAAAGCAAACAAGGGTAGTAAGTTCAGAAAGGGCGCTGTACACAGAGCTACAGGAAAGGGAGATGGCTGAATGTGCCCCATGCTGCAGACGGGGAGAGGTGAAGGAGAATTTTTTTAAAGCCGTGGAATAGGAATATTAAGAGGGTGCAGTTCTCTGCAGATGTAGTATCTTAAGATAGTGGTAGAAGCAGAAACCAGAGAGCAGAGAGTTCAAGACAAGTAGAGGAAACTGGTTGATAACACAGGAAAAGGGAAGAAAATTGGCTAATATCCACATTCAGAGTGGCCTCCAGAAGGACTGAAGACCTAAATGTGAAAGATAAATATATATTCAGAGCAAGGATGTAACATAGGAGGATACCTTTGTGGCCTAGAGAATGGAGAAGGATTTTTTTTTTTTTGAGACAGAGTCTCCCTCTGTCACCCGGGCTGGAGTGCAGAGCCCTGATCTCAGCTCACTGCAACCTCTGCCTCCTGGATTCCAGGGATTCTCCTGCCTCAGCCTCCTGAGGAGCTGAGATTACAGGCACCCGTCACCATACTTGGCTAATTTTTGTATTTTAGTAGTGACAGAGTTTCACCATGTTGGTCAGGCTGGTCTCAGAACTCCTGACCTCAAATGATCCACCCGCCTCGGCCTCCCAAAGTGCTGGGATTACAAGCGTGAGCCACCACATCCGGCTGGAGATGGATCTTTTAAACAAAACTGTCAAAACACAAATCCTTAAGGAGGAAAATTTATTAATTTGGTTACATCAAAATTAAAGAATTCTGCTCCAAGAAATGACACTGGGTGGGCGCAGTGACTCACGCCTGTAATCCCAGCACTTTGGGAGGCCAAGGCAGGTGAATCATGAGGTCAAGAGATTGAGACCATCCTGGCCAACACAGTGAAACCCCATCTCTACGAAAATACAAAAATTAGCCGGGCGTGGTGGCGCGCGCCTGTAGTCCCATCTACCCGGGAGGCTGAGTCAGGAGAATTGCTTGAAGCCAGGAGGTGGAGGTTGCAGTGAGCCGAGATGGTGCCACTGCGCTCCAGCCTGGTGCCTGGTGAAAGAGCGAGACTCTGTCTCAAAGAAAAAAAAGAATTGACACTAAGAGAAAGCTAACAGGCTAATGATAGATTGAAGGAAGATATTCACAATGTCTAAAACTGGCAAGAGGCTAATATTTAAAATGCATAGGGAATGCCTGCCCATCAGTATGAAGAAGACAGACTCTGTGGAGAGTGCTGTGATAGTCTCTCAGATCTCCTGCTTCAGAGGCTGAGGCACTCACCACTCCAGCTCAGCCGAAGAGTGTTGCTTTGTCCAAGATCAAGTCCCCTTCCCAAAGGCATCCTACATCCAATGACTGGTCCAGGAGGAAGTATAAATGCCTCGCTTGCTTGCCTAGAGGCAAGATGTATTAGTCCATTTTCACCTGCTGATAAAGACATACCTGAGAGTGGGCAATTTACAAAAGAAAGGGGTTTATTGGATTTACATCTCCATGTGGCTGGAGAGGCCTCACAATCATGGTGGAAGATGAAAGGCACGTCTCACATAGTGGCAGACAAGAGAAGAGAGAGCTTGTGCAGAGCAACTCCCCCTTAGAGAACCATCAGATCTCATGAGATGTATTTACTATAATGAGAACAGCACAGGAAAGTGATCCTCCTGCCTTGGCCTCCCAAAGACCTGAGATTGCAGGTGTGAGCCACTGTGCCCAGCCCAGGTACTGTCCTAAGTGTCATACGCTTGCTACTCTATAACACATCTATGTTGGCAGTATTACTGTCACCATCATGCCTGCGTTATAGACCAGGGAAACAAAGGCATGGAGAGGTTAAATGATTTATCTAAAGCCACATGTAAATAAGCAGAAAGGCTAGATTTGAGCTCAGACAGTCTAGCCCCAGCTTTCAGGCTCTTAACTAATAAATACTACCCTGCTCCTTGACTAAGTGAGGGGCAAGGCTGATTATCGGCATTTGGGTTGCAACATATGATCCAGTTTGATTTGGTGAAATAAATACAGACTTTAGGAATAGATAGCCCTGAGTTTGAACATCTGATTTTCCACTGACTGGCTGGGTGACTTTCCCCAAATGTAAAATTTGAAGAAAAATCAAATCCAGGCTGGGCATGGTGGCTCATGCCTGTAATCCCAGCATTCTGGGAGGCCAAGGTGGGCGGATCACCTAAACTCAGGAGTTCAAGACCAGCCCGGCCAACATGGTAAAACCCCGTCTCTACTAAAAACACAAAATTAGCCAGGCATGGTGGCACATGCCTGTAATTCCAGCTACTCAGAAGGCTGAGGCAGGAGAATCACTTGAACCCAGGAGGCGTAGATTGCAGTGAGCCAAGATTGCACCATTGTACTCCAGCCTGGGCAAAAAGAGCAAAACTCCATCTCAAAAAAAAAAAAATCATATTCACGTTGGAATTGTGAGGAGTAATGAGGTCATGAATCTAAAGCTTCTGGCAGAGTTCCTGGCATGCATCAAGACATTTTAAGGACTCTTTTTTTCTCTTATCTTGCCGAAGATATTTAGCTTAGATCGGGGTCTTAACTCTTTTGTATCACAGACTCCCTTTAGCAGTCTGGGGAAGCTGATGAGGACTTTCTCAGAGTATTTATTTTATTATTGTTATTATTGTTTTTGAGACAGGGTCTCACTCTGTTGCCAGGGTGGAGCACGGTAGTCCTATCACAGCTCACTGCAGCCTCAACCTCTCCCGACTCAGGTAATCCTCCTGCCTCAGCCTCCCAAGTAGCTGGGGCCACAGGTGAGCACCACCACACCTGGATAATTTTTGTATTTTTTTGGAGAGATGGGGTTTCACCATGTTGCCCAAGCTGGTAACTCCTGGGCTCAAGCAATCCATTCATCTTGGCCTCCCAAAGTACTGGGATTACAGGCATGAGCCGCCACACCCGGCCTCAGAATAATGATTTTACATACAAGCAATAAAATGCATAGGACTACAAGGTCTTCAGAGCAGTGAAGATTTTCTTTTTCTTTTTTTTTTTTTTGTTCCCATTACCCTGCTTAATTGTTTTGGAGACAGGATCTCGCTTTGTTGCCCAGGCTGGAGTACAGTGGTGCCATCATATCTCTGCAGCCTAGACCTCCAGGCTCAAGGGATCCTTCCACCTCAGCCTCCCAAGTAGCTGGGATACAGGCATGCGCCACCAAGCTTGGCTCATTTTGTACTTTTAGTAGAGATGGGGTTTCTCCATGTTGGTCAGGCTGGTCTCGAACTCCCAATCTCACGTAGTCCACCCACCTCAGCCTCCCAAAGTGCTGGGATTATAGGCGTGAGCCACCGCACCCGGTCAATACTGATGGCTTCTATCAGTGACAGGAGCCAGTCCTGCTAAATCTACGGGGGTTTGTTGCCTACACTCACAATGGAAGGAAATGCTAAATTCCAGTGTGAGGTTAGTGAAGGAAAAAGAAAAAAAAGATGTAATTTTTTTCCATCCAAGTTCACTGACTCCTGGGTTAAGAACAGCTGGTGTGGAGGAAGGCAGTGGAGGGGGAAACTCTGGAGCTGGCCAGTTTGTTTGGAAGCGTCTCATACATGGGCCTCTTCAGTCATCTTTCTGGATGTTATTGAGTTGGCCCTGGACAGAGAGAAGTGATACATCTCAAACTCACAATTCTCAGAGCATAACTACTGATCTTCCCTCCATCCCCAGACCTGCCCCACCCAAAGCCTTCTTCAGCTCTGTGGATGACTCCCTCTTCCAGCTGCCCAGCAAAAACCCTGGAGTTGCCTTGAAGCCTCTCCCTCTCACACCCCACATAGAATCCATTGGGAAATCCTATTGGCTCTGCCTTCCTGACTCTGCCCACCGCTGCCTGCCTCCACTGCTCCCAACCTTGTCTGAGCCACAGTGACTTCTCACCTGGTTACCGCAATGGCCCCCTCTGCTCCCCCAGCTTCCTCCTTGTCCCCCTGAAGTTCATTTATTTTTATTTTTATTTTTTAATTAAATAGAGACACAGTCTCACTATGTTGCCTAGGCTGGTTTTGAACTCCTGAGCTCAAGTGATCCTCCCTCAGCTTCCCAAATTGCTAGGATTATAGGCATGAGACACCACGCCCACCCATCCCTACAGTTCATTTTTTCTTTGTTTTTTGTTTGTTTTGTTTTTGTTTGTTTTTTGAGACAGTGTCTGGCCCTGTCGCCCAGACTGCAGTGCTGTGACACAATCTCAGTTCACTGCAACCTCCGCTTCCCAGGCTCAAGCCATCCTTCCACCTCAGCATCCAGAGTAGCTGGGACTATGGGCACATGCCACCACACCCGGCTAATTTTTGTATTTTTTGTAGAGATGGGCCTTCACCATGTTGCCCAGGATGGTCTCGAACTCTTGAGCTCAAGCAATCTGCTTGCCTTGGCCTCCCAAAGTGCTGGCATTACAGGCATGAGCCCCGGCACCCAGCCATGCCTGCTGTTTATTTCTAACACAGCAGGCAGAGTGACCCTTTATGTGCGATGTCCTTGCTCACTTTGCTAAGGCACATTGGTTTCCTTCCTGCTCCTCAAACATGCTAGGCAAGCTCCTACCCTAGGGCCTTTGCACTGACTTGACCATTCCCTTCGATAGCAGTAATCTTCCCTCCAACACCAGCATTTCTAATTCTCATGTCTCTTTTAAGTCTTCACACAAATGTCACCTATTCTATGAGGCCTACCCTGATTACCTTATTTATTTATTTGGGAAGGAGTCTTACTCTGTCACCCAGGCTGGAAGGCAGTGGTGCAATCTTGGCTCACTGCAACCTCCGCCTCGCAGGCTCAAGCGATCCTCCCACCTCAGCCTCCCAAGTAGCTGGGACTACAGGTCCATGCCACCATACCCGCCTAACATTTGTATTTTTAGTGGAGATAGGTTTTCACCATGTTGGCCAGGCTGGTCTCGAGCTCCTGATCTCAAGTGATCCACCTGCCTTGGCCTCCCAAAGTGCCGTGATTACAGATGTGAGCCATCGTGCCTGGTCCCTGATTACCCTCTTTAAATGCGAAACCTCTGTCTTTAGCCCTCCCTATCCCCTTACCCTGTTCTAATCTTTCTTTTGTTTTTGGAATGTAAGACCTTACAGCATGTTATATAATTTACCTATTTATTTTCTGTCTTCCCCCTTTTTCCACCCACCTCCAACTAGAAAATAAACTCTATACAAAAAAGAATCTTTGTTTTGCTCACTGTTATCTTTGTAGTACATAATAGATACTCAGTGCATGGAGTAAGTCAAGGATGAAAGTATAGCTGGTGGGTTACATGTTGTAGTGAAACAATTCAGACCCCAGAGCCAGAGCTGGACTCTGTTCCCAGCTCTGATGCCAACAAGCTGTGCTACCTGAGCAACTCACTGCATCTCTCTGAGCTTTGGGGTCCTAGTCTATAACACGCAAGTTACAGAATCCAACTAGCAAAGTTGTAAGAATTAAGAGAGCTAGTTGGGGGCAGGCACGGTGGCTCATGCCTGTAATTCCAGCACTTTGGAAGGCTGAGGTGAGTGGGTGAATCACTTGAGCTCAGGAGATCAAGACCTGCCTGGGCAACATGGTGAAACCCCATCTCTACACAAAATACAAAAAAATTAGCCAGGCATGGTGGCACATGCCTGTAGTCCCAGCTACTCAGGAGGCTGAGGTGGGAGGATTGCTTGAGCCTGGAAGGCAGAGAATGCAGTGAGCTGTGATTGCGCCACTGTACTTCAGCCTGTGTGACAGAGCAAAATGCCGTCTCAAAAAAAAAAAAAAAAAAAAAAGCTAGTTGGTCAAGGGCGTGTCGCTTTGGAGGTGTTTAATAAATGCCAGTTCCTAGTCCCCTTCTGATTCAGAATAAGTAACTTCCTCCTGTTGGCACAGAGTCCCTGGACTCCAGTAAAAGAGCTGAGCTTGTGTCCCTCCCCTCTCGTCATGTTCTCAGAAAGGCTCAGAATAGAACCCAAATCTCCCGGTTCCACTAGGAGCTGTAGCCAACAGACCACACGACCACTTTTTTCCTGTCCACTACTTTCTTTTGAGGTGGAAAGTAGTCAGTTGGAATAACTTACCCAGGGGCAGGGAAAGGAAAAAACAGCAAAAACTGTTTTAAAAGGGAGTTATACAAGCATTTGCAGGAAAACCCCATTGAGGAGCATTAATGCTGATTCAAAGGAGGAGGAAATATGAAATCTGACAGTTTTCCAGGCCTCTGGTCCTGAATTTCCTCTCTTCCATCACACATTTTCTCGCCCACAAAATGGGCCTTAAAAAAAGATGACAGGTTAGAATAGGCCATGTCAACAAGAGGGGGGGAAATTTGAGGTTGCTGTTCAGCAAGAGCATAAATGCTGCTCCCCATTATGATCAGCCAGTTCACTAAGTAATGATGGGGAAAGGCAGGCTCAGGCAGAAGCTGATGTCTCCCCCGGGGAAGGAGAATGAATTCTGGATTACGAATGGAGACCATTTTCCAGGGCCGCTTTGATCTCCTGCCAGATCCAGGGCTGGAGACCAGCAAGTTGGGACTCCAAGGAAAACCGAACTTCACAGCAGTCTCTAGCAGCTGTCTTCCCAAACGGGTGTGTGCCTGCAAAGCCGGGCAGTCCTACGGTCCAGCCCAGCTTGTGCCCAGGGCCTGTCCCCTTGTGCTTCTGCCCCCGGGAGTCCTGCCTCCCCCTGTTCCTCCCCACCCAAAACAGAGCTGAGCTGTCAGCCGAAAATGAGTAAGTGTGAAATGAGACTGCACACTGGTTTTTGTTGAGGGTTTGTTTTTGCCAAGCAGCTTGGTGGAGAAGATTGCATTTCTTGGTTATTTTTAAACCTGGATTTCTGGAATTTTATTTGGAAAAAAACAAAACAAACCAGAAACTCGAGTCCTGAGTGGCTAATGGCTCCAGGCATCCTCTCTAGGAGGCTTGATATTCCCTAGAGCTACCAGGAGCCCGGGGGAGTGTTGGGCCGGCAGAGGACAGAGGAGCGGAGGATTTCCAGTCGGTTCTGGAAAGCATCCCTGCTCCTCTTCCCCAGTGGATAAAACGCCACACCTACAATAGGCCTCACTTCTGGCACTTGTACTTGCTGTGTGCCAGGCTGGGTGGTGATCAAGATAGTTTTGGTCCCTGGTTGTGTGTGGCTCATGGCTTAGATGAAGACAATGTTTTATTTTTATTTCTTAGAGATGGGGGTCTCACTATCTTGCCCAGGGTGGTCTCAAACTCCTGGCCTCAAGGGATCCTCCCACCTCAGCCTCCCAAAGTGCTGGGATTACAGGCATGAGTCAGCAGTTCACCGGGCCTAGATGAAAAAATTGACAGTTGCAACATATTTGCAATTCCAGCTTCACAGGGGAAGACACAAAGGTTGGGGTTGGGGCAGCTGACCTTGCCTAGAGGGATCCAGAATGAAACCCGAAGAATGTGTGGGGCCAGCAGAGCACAGCCAGAGAGAACTGTGGGTAGGAGAGGGGGTGGGGTGGGGGTGGGGACAAGAAAGCAGGGGCTTGATGGCGAGGAGACTTGGCTCTCTAGCTCCTGCTCCATCTCCGGCAAGCTGTGGCGTTTGAGCAAGTGTGCTTGCCTCCTCTGCACCTCAGTTTCCTCATCCGTAAACCAAGGGATGCTATTAATCCGTTACTTACAGAAGTTAACATTCACTCAGCCCATACTTGGTGCCAGGCCCTATTCTAAGCACCTTACATATATTAAGTCCACCAGTAATTTTCAAAAAACAATAAAATTATGACTCTCGTATGAATATTAAATGAACCTATATCAAAGATCTTATGGAACCCATTAAGTAATAAGGGAATCAGTAAGACGTTATGACTAGTTCAAAATGTTCCACAGTTACAGTTATGTAAGGAACAGGGAAGTGAACTTACAGATAGGTACAAAACTGGCAAAGTTGGTTGATATCTACAAGGCAATAATTAATTGCATTCTTCTGGACACAATTTGCATTGCTGTGGACAAGAACCAGGCTGGGCCCGGTGTCTCACGCCTGTAATCCCAGCACTATGGGAGGCTGAGGCGGGTGGATCACCTGGGGTCAGGAGTTCGAGACTAGTCTGGCCAACATACTGAAATCCTGTCTCTACTACAAATACAAAAATTAGCTGGGTGTGGTGGCGGATGCCTATAATCCCAGCTACTCAAGAGGCTGAGGCAGGAGAATTGCTTGAACCTGGGAGGTGGAAGTTGCAGTGAGCTGAGATAGTACCACTGCACTCCAGCCTGGGCAGCAGAGCAAGACTCCATCTCAAAATAAAAGAAAACTATTTGTTTTACTGACAGCTTTCTACAACATACAGAGCTCTGGAGCTGTAAAGTAGCTCAAAGACAACAAAGGGTCAAACCTGTGGGTTGAGCTAGTCAGGACACCTACTGAATGTCAAGATTTTTTTACCTTGTCCCTATGATTTCTCTAACCCCTTAGAATCATAATAATCTCAAAGAAAAATTATTCTTGATTTTAGAATTGGCTGGTCTCATTAGATGTGGCCTGATTGTTTACGTAGATACAGCAAGAGAGTTAATTTGTCAGCCGGGCGTGGTGATTCATGCCTGTAATCTCAGCACTTTGGGAGGCAAGGTAAATGGATCCCGTGAGCCCAAGAGTTCCAGACTAGCCTGGGCAACATAGTGAAACCCCAACTCTACAAAAAATAAGCGGGGCATGGTGGCACATACCTGTAGTCTCAGCGACTGGGGAGGCTAAGTGGGGAGGATTACCTGAGCCCAGGAGGTTGAGGCTGCAGTGAGCCATGATTGTGCTACTGCACTCCATCCTGGGTGACAGAATGAGACCCTAGGTTGGGTCAAATTCAAAAAGTGTTAATTTGTCTATTAGGCCTCCTAAATTTGCTTCATAAAATTTAGAGCCATACAGCTTCAAACAATTAAGAAATTAGCTTTTGTCTAAAAGTTTTCATAAGGAATTGCCATTGGAATCTTCATTCTTCTCCTAGCTGGAATCTTAAAAGGCTCTATTATTTGTTATTTCAAAGAAAGCCAGCTCAAGAAACTTCCCACCAAATTTCTTTCACCTGTCAAACCTATATATTTGAGTGAACTCTTCTCTTTTTTTTGTGCCCTGAATATCATAAGGTTCCTGGCCTTCCAGGAAGTGACTTTCTTTAATACCTGTAAACCAGGTACGAAGCCGATTTTGTTTTGTTTTTTGTTTGTTTGTTTGTTTTTTCTCTGAGATAGAGTCTTGCTCTGTCATCCAGGCTGGAGTGCAGTGGCGTGATCTCGGCTCACTGCAACCTCTGCCTCCCAGGTTCAAGCAATTCTGTTGCCTCAGCCTCCAGAGTAGCTGGTACTACAGGCGCCCGCCACCACATTCAGCTAATTTTTGTATTTTTAGTAGAAATGAAGTTTCACCATGTTGGCCATGCTGGTCTCAAACTCCTGACCTCAAGTGATCTGCCTGCTTTGGCCTCCCAAAGTTGTGAGATTATAGGTGTGAGCCACCACACCTGGCCTCAAGCCAGTTTTCATGGAGAGTTTTGTAGGCATCTTTTCCATACATATTAATACAAATTTTATCCCTTAAAATGTCCTGTCACACCTGATTTACTGAGCACCATTCTCAAATATGATGCTCCCAGTGAGGCCTTGGCTACAATCAATCCATTTGTCCTGGTAAGAAGGAGGACATAGTCTTGCTGAACATGAGCAAATAATCATTACCATGAAAAGTAAAAAGATTTTATAAGACTTACTGAATTCTGGAAGGCCAGGGAGAATCAGATATCATTTTTAAATGGTTTCTTTTTGTTTATAAAAGCTGAGATGATGAAATTGTTATGGTTACAGGTGGATTAGGAAGAGAGAGAAGGGACATTTCTTCTTTAATAAATAAGGAAAACAGAACGTTAAAACAATACCCGCAGTTTTTTTGTTTTTTTTTTAATGATACTTTAAGTTCTAGGGTACGTGTGCAGATGGTGCAGGTTTGTTACATAGGTGTACACGTGCCATGGCGGTGGTTTGCTGCGTCCATCACCCAGGTCAACTACATTAGGTATTTCACCTAATGCTATCCCCCGCTACTCCCCCAACCCCCTGCTATTCCTCCCCTAGCCCCCCACCCCCAGGCCCCAGTGTGTGATGTTCCCCTCCCTGTGTCGGTGTGTTCTCACTGTTCAACACTCCTGAGTGAGAACACGCGGTGCCTGAACACCAGCAGCTTTCTAAACAAACAGGTACAATAAAATTTCCCTCATCAGTTCACTCAGTCCCATATAATTAATTCTTGTTCTGCTGGCTTCTGAGTTAAACACGCAACTATTTGCTTCTAACCTACAACAGCCCTGGAAATCCTGACCCACTCCACTGGTAATAGTCTAAGAATTTTCTAGGTAATGTCAGCCCAGCTCAGTCTGAAGTACCTGGTACAGTCCTTTCCCATAAAGCTCTGAGACTGTCCTTGGTTGGAAACACCAACTCCAGCCTCTGGCTTATGGCGGTAAACCTCTGAGGCATTGTAGATGACAAAGACTAATACAGCTGTGGTTAATTTATTACAGACCATTTTAAAATGTGAAAGGTCTGGGTGGGCGTGATGGCTCACACCTGTAATCTCAGCGCTTTGGGAGGCCAAGGAGGGGCGGATCACCCGAGATCAGGAGTTCAGGATCAGCCTGGCCAACATGGTGAAATCCCTTCTGTACTAAAAACACAAAAAATTAGCCAGGCATGGTATCTTATGCCTGTAATCCCAGTTACTCAGGAGGGTGACCCAGGAGGCGGAGGTTGCAGTGAGCCGAGATGGTGCCACTGTGCTCCAGCCTGGGGCAACAGAGAGAGACTCTCAATAAAATAAAATGTGAAAGGTCTGATGAGGGTTTATAATAGGAATCAGGAAACTAACAAGGAAATTTAGCTGTTTCGGTAGCATGCAAAACAGAGATAATAAACCATTTCCAAAATTTAGACAAAAACACCTCTAAAGATAATTGATTACATCTATCTGCACAGAAATCAGTAAATATTACCTCTGATTCATAGAAATAGATGAACATAATTTGGACAGAGGAAAGAAAATCTTGAGGTTGAATGTATGATAATATAGAAGCATAATTTTTTTTTTGTTTGTTTTGAGACAGGCTCTGACTCTGTTGCCCAGGCTGGAATGCAGTGGCACGATCATGGCTCACTGCCACCTCAACTTCTTGAGCTCAAAAGATCCTCCTGCCTCAGTCTCCCAAGTAGCTGGGACTACAGGCATGCACCACCATGCCTAGCTAATTTTATTTTTATTTTTTGTAGAGATGGGGGGTCCCAGTATATTGCCCAAGTTGGTCTCAAATTCTTGGCCTCATACAAACCTACCTCAACCTCCCAAAATGCTGGGATTATAGGCATGAGCCACTGCTCCTGGACATAATTTTTTTTTTTCTGGTACCAAGAGTATCAACTAAGGAGATTCAGGCCAGGCGCAGTGGCTTCACACCTATAATCCTAGCACTTTGGGAGGCTGAGACAGACGGATTGCCTGAGCTCAGGAGTTCGAGACCAGCCTGGCCAACATGGTGAAACTCCGTCTCTACTAAAATACAAAAAATCAGCTGGGCATGGTGGTGAGCACCTGTAACCCCAGCTACTCAGGAGGCTGAGGCAGGAGAATTGCTCGAACTCCAGAGGTGGAGTTTGCAGTGAGCTGAGATCATGCCACTGCACTCCAGCCTGGACAACAAGGTGAAACTCTGGTTTAAAAAAAAAAGAGAGAGAGAGAGATTCAGTAACAGTAGAGTAGAGCCTAGATACTTTACAGATGTCTACAGCTCTCTATTCCACGAGTCTTATGTGCATTCTAACCAAGACACACTGGCTTTGACCATGACAGATTCAAATTAAAGAGGGAAGGCTGCATTATTATTTAAATAATAACTGACCTTGGCCGGCTGTGGTAGCTCACGCCTATAATCCCAGCTCTTTGGGAGGCCAAGACGGGCAGATCTCTGGAGCCCAGGAGTTCAAGACCAGCCTGGGCAACATGTCAAAACCCCATCTCTAGAAAAACACAAAAATTGCCAGGCATGGTGGTGCTCACTTGTGGTCCCAGCTACTAAGGGAGGCTGAGGTGGAAGGATCATCTGAGCCTGGGGAGGTTGAGCCTGCAGTGAGTCATGATTGCACCACTGTACACCAGCCTGGGTGACAGATACCCTGTCTCAACAAAATCAAAGAGGAGGGGACGGGACGGGACGGGGACGGGGAGGGGAGGGGAGGGGAGGGGGAGGGGAGGGGAGGGGAGGGGAGGGGAGGAAAGGAAGAAGGAAACTGAACTCATAGTTAATCATACGATACTGTTGTTGCCAATATCATCAGGCAAAGCATGACCAGGACTTTGATAAAAGTCAGAAAACTCAACAGACCTATTTCATGAGTTCTAGTTCATAAGTGAACGAGCTCATGGGAGCGTTCTCCTTGAGGATAAAAACATCCAAGGGACAGCCGGGAGCAGTGGCTCATGCCTGTAATCAATCCCAGCACTTTGGGAGGCCGAGTCTGTGAACTGCTTGAGTCCAGGAGTTTGAGATCAGCCTAGGCAACATGGTGAAAACCCCATCTCTACTTTAAATAAATAAATAAATAAATAAATAAATGTATTTGGGCATGGTGGTGTGTGCCTGAAGTTCCAGCTACTCGGGAGGCTGAGGTGGGAGAATTACCTGAACCTGGGAAGTTGAGGCTGCAGTGAGCCGAGATCACCTCACTGCAGTCTAGCCAGGGTAACCCCAGGAAACCCCACAAAACAAAACAAAAATATAATGGACAAGGCCATTGTCTCAGGGATTCATGCAATTTAAAAATATTTATATGAATAATATTTTATCACACAAATTTAACCTGAACATCTCTTCCGAATTGATAACTCTTCCCATCCAACTTTTTAATTAAACCTAATTATTTCTTGCATTTTTTAAAAATCTAAACTGAAAGAACAAATCTGTATGATTTTCCAGAAATACTCAGCAAATCTCAAAGACCATTTTAGGTGTAGAAGATATTTTGAAAGTTTTTTTTTTTTTCCTATATTTAGAATCCAAATTAGGGAGGCAAAAATCAAAACAGTTGTTGGGGAGATGTGGACATTTGATTAAGACAGAATCTTGGGTGCCTGTAACTATGACAAGAAGCACTTAAAAATAAGCATTGAAGGTAACAGAGATAGTAAAGAACATTAGCTTCTTCGAAAGTGAGAACTTCTGAAATAAATTGATTATTTAGGGGGAAAAAAGAATTTTGGTTTTCTCCCCCCCCAATCAGAGACAAGACAAAATAAAAAATAAGTCATAGAAATTATTAAGACCTGCAGTCTTTGCTCTCTGTGCAATCATGTAGAAAGTAAAGAATAACTTTACATATTGGAGTAAACCAAGACCATCAAGATTGAGCAAACTTTGTTACAATTTCAATGCATTTCATAGCTTCTTTTCAGACTCAGATATGGACAAACCAAGGCAAGTGAAATTTACTCTTGAGTTTTACCCTTTTTAAAGCTGTTTTATATCCTGGGTAACACTAATGCTTTACTTGAGTACAACGTTTCTCTTTCAGTGGGTCTATGAGGTCAAAACAATTTTCATATTAATACTGAAATGCTATTTATGTTAACATACAATAAGTTCATAATTTTGATCTTTAAATGAGTCACTCGCAAGTATTTTAGGCCAATCATGTTGGCTCACACTTGTAATCCTAGCACTTTGGGAGACTGAGGATTACTTGTGGTCAGGAGTTCAAGACCAGCCTAGGCAACATAAATAAAAAGTTTTAAAAAATCAGCCAGGCATGGCTGGGTGCGGTGGCTCACGTCTGTAATCCCAGCACTTTGGGAGGCCAAGGTGGGTGGATCATAAGGTCAGGAGTTTGAGACCAGCCTGACCAACATGCTGAAACCCCGAGTCTACTAAAAAAAAAAAAAATACAAAAATTGGCTGCGTGTAATGGTGCATACCTGTAATCCCAGCTACTCAGGAGGCTGAGGCAGGAGACTCACTTGAAACCAGGAGGCAGAGGTTGCAGTGAGCCAAGATCTCACCATTGCACTCCAGTCTGGTCAACACAGTGAGACTCTTTCAAAAAAAAAAAAAGATTTGGCTGGGCGCAGTGGCTCATGCCTGTAATCCCAGCACTTTGGGAGGCCAAGACAGGCAGATCACCTGAAGTTGGAAGTTCGAGACCAGCCTGACCAACACGGAGAAACCCCGTCTCTACTAAAAACACAAAATTAGCTGGGCGTGGTGGCACATGCCTGTAATCCCAGCTGATCGGGAGGCTGAGGCAGGAGAATCACTTGAACCCAGGAGGTGGAGGTTGCAGTGAGCCGAGATCATGCCATTGCACTCCAGCCTGGGCAACAAGAGCAGAACTCCATCTCAAAAAAAAAAAAAAAAAGAAAAAGAAAAAAATTAGTCAGGCAGGGTGGCAAGCAACTGTACTCCTAGCTACTTGGGAAGCTGAGGTGGGAGGATCACTTGGGCCCAGGAGTTCGAGGTTACAGTGAACTATGATCGAGCCACTGCACTCCAACCTGGGTGATAGTGCAGGACCCTGTCTCGAAATAATTAATTGTTTTTTACTAAATATTGATTGAATATTGATAGATATAATTCACATAAACAAAAACTGTTGGAGATCTTCATGAAATCCCAAGAGTGGAAAGGGTTCAAGAGACCAAAAAAAAAAAAAATCTGAGAACCTCTGCTTACATAAAGATGGATCTCTTGGTCACTATTGCTTCTAGTGTAATCTAAACCACTCATATTAATTTTTATTTGATACCAAAGTTTTACTTTTTACCAAAGTAATTGACTTCTATTTTGCAGGTCAAGCTTCGGGATGGAGAGAGGGTAACTAATTAAGGCCAGCCTGCTTTATCCAGCATGGGAGCTGACTAGCAAAGATAATGGTATGACTTTTTACAGCCACACATAATTTTTTCACCTTTAAAAAATGTCCATTAACAAAACCCTAAAAATTTCATATAGCTCATATCTTATTTTTTTTTTATATGGCATATAAGCAGAAGTATATAAACTTTAAATTATGTTTAGTAAACAGTTTTCCTATCTTTGGGTATCAATTATTTAGGTGTCAATGATTATTCATTAAATAACTCAATTTAGTATCAGTTCAGGTTTTGTTGAGACAGGGTTTTGTTCTGTCTCCCAGGCTGGAGTGAGTGGTGCAGTCATGGCTCACTGCAGCCTCGAACTCCTGGCTCAAGGAATCCTCCCACCTCAGCATCTGGAGTAGCTAGGACTACTCCAGGCACGTGGCACAGTGCCTCACTAATTACAACTGTTTTCTTTTGCAGGGACTAGGTCACACTTTCTTGGCCAGGCTTGTTTCAAACTCCTGAGCTCAAGTGATCCTCCTGCATCTGCCTCCCAAAGTGCTGGGATTCCAGGTGGGAGCCACTGTGCCTGTCCTCAGTTTAATGGTTTTGTTTTGTTCTGTTTTGTTTTGTTCTAAGACAGAGTTTCACTCTTGTTGCCCAGGCTGGAGTGCAATGGTGTGATCTTGGCTCACTGCAGCCTCCACCTCCTGAGTTCAAGTGATTCTCCTTCCTCGCCTCCTGAGTAGCTGGGATTATAGGCACCTGCCGTCACTTCCGGCCAGTTTTTTGTATTTTTTTAGTAGAGACGGAGTTTTGCCATGTTCGCCAGGCTGGTCTTGAACTCCTGATCAGGTGATCCACCTCCTCGGCCTCCCAAAGTGCTGGGATTACAGGCTTGAGCCACCGTGCTGGCCTGATCTTTTCCCTTCTTGATCCAGTTATTTTAACTTGAGCAGGAAGTGCATTTGCATCCTATTTCAGGGTTTGATGCCTGACCTAAAGACATGCTGTCACTAGCAGAAGAGGAATTAGAGGGAACAAATGAATGAACAGTGAGTTGGGAGGAAAGAGTGGATGAATAAGTAAAGCTCCCTTGGGGGCAAGTAACAGAAAATGAAACTCAAGCCATCTTAGGCAATATGTCTCCAAAAAGTCAACTGACTTCAGGTATGGCTGGATCCAGGGACTCAAGGTTATCAGGACTTGTCTCTCTTTGTCTCTTTGTTGTAGAATGTCATATAGAAAGGCTCACTGAAAAGTCTGGCACTGGCACCAACAACTCCAGGCTTACACCTTGTCTTCTCTTAAAACCAGCAGGAAGGTACTCTAATGTCCCCCTAGCCCACTGGCTTGCATTGGTCCTGACTCTCTGTTGTTTGAATGGGGTCACGTGGCCATGTTCAAAGCAGTCACTGTGGCCAGGGGATAAAATAGATTGACTATTGTAGACCTGGCCTGCATGCCCATTCCTGGAGCATGGTAAGTTATTCCAACCAAGTCACATGGACTGAGAGTGGAGAAGGGGTAGTATCCCTAAAGGCAAATCAGAAGAAGGAATTTGAGAAAGAAAAGACATATAATAAAGGGACAGCCAAGTGGCTGGATGGGACTTCAGCTCCATTTGAAATAGTGACAAAGCTACAAAGAACAACAAAGCAGGGCCAGGCACTACGGCTCGCACCTGTAATCCCAGCACTTTGGGAGGTCGAGGCAGGAGGTACACTTGGGCCCAGGAGGTTGAGACCAGTCTGGGCAATATGGTGAGACCCCATCTCTACAAAAAGATACAAAAATTAGCCAGACTTAGTGGTGCATGCCTGTCATCCCCAGCTACTCAGGAGGCTGAGGTGGAAGGATCCCTTGAGCCTGGAGGTCTAGGCTGCAGAGATATGATGGCACCACTGTACTCCAGCCTGGGCAACAGAGCGAGATCCTGTCTCAAAAAAAAAAAAAAAAAAAAATTTAAGCAGGGTAATGGGAACAAAAAAAAAAAAGAAAAAGAAAATCTTCACTGCTCTGAAACTAATACCTCCTTTGAAGCTGCTCTTGAAGCATTTTGGGGCTTGAAAGGTGAATGCCTTCAATTTTCAGCTTTACACTCTGGAGATTCTTTGGGTGTGAAGTGAGGGAATTCATGAACAACTTCCCAAGGGTGGGAAAAGATGTTCAATTACAAGCTGTAGAGGGTTTCCTGGTCCTGATTGTCTCTGGGGTTTGAGTAAAGCCACACCTCTTCCTGGATCAGGATTCTTTCATTTAGCAGTTAATCATTGAGTGTCTTCTCTGCTTCACGCAGGGGCTGTAAATATTTCAGGCTTTGCAGACCACATGGTCTCTGTTGAGTGTGAAGGACGCCATAGACAGCAACTGATGAACATTCTCGGGGACAAGTATTGTTCGTTGCAGACTGGACTGAAGAAATCAACTGTGTTATCACAAAGAAGTAGTTCCAACGAAACTTTATTTATATTTATTTCTTTTATTTTTAATTAATTTTTTTTCCTGAGACAGAGTCTCGCTCTGTCACCCAGGGTAGAGTGCAGTGGCGTGATCTCGGCTCACTGCAACCTCTGCCTCCTGGGTTCAAGAGATTCTCCTGCCTCAGCCTCCCAAGCAGCTGGGATTACAAGCATGTGCCACCACGCCCGGCTAATTTTTGTATTTTTAGTAGAGACGAGGTTTTGCCATGTTGACTACGTTGGTCTCAAACTCATGACCTCAGGTGATTCACCTGCCTTGGCCTCCCAAAGTGCTGGGATTACAGATGTGAGCCACTGCACCCAGCCTAAAACTTTATTTATAAAAACATGTAGTGGGCCCGAATTGGCCAGTGGGCCATAGTTTGCTAATCCCTGGACTTTGAGAATGGCACTCTCAGGCTGGGCATGGTGGCTCACGCCTGTAATCCCAGCACTCTCGGGGGCCGAGGCGGGCGGATCACAAGGTCAAGAGATCGAGAATACCACTCTCTGCCCCGGAGTTGTGCAAACGTAGCTGCCAGGCCTCAACAACTCTGTTTGTTCTCCTCCTGATTTTCCAATCCGTGGCCCCACAGCTTCCTCTTGATTCTATGAGCCCCTACATTCTTCTAAAAAATTTTGGTCTTGCTTAAAGTAGAGTCAGTTTCTGTGGCTTGCAACCAAGAACCCTGGATTGATGCCGCACTTACTCAATCTCATTTAATTCTCTGTGGCTCTTAGGAAAGAAAGTTCGAAGGGAGAGTGGGGGATAACTCAAAGTTCCTCTTTCCCACTGCTGGAGAAACAGCTCAAGGCAGATTACAACTCACATAACTCATTAGCTGTCAACTTGACTTACAATACAACCATGTCTTTAAAAGTTTCCTCACTGCATAGTTAAAAAAAAAATTTTTTTTTTGAGACAGGATCTTACTGTGTTGCCCAGGCTGGAGTGCAGTGGCGTGATTTCAGCTCACTGCAGCCTCAACCTCCTGGGCTCAAGCAATCCTCCTACCTCAGCCTTCCAAGTAGCTGGGACTACAGGTACATGCCACCACACCAGACTAATTTTTGTATTCTTTGTAGATAGGGGGTTTCGCCTTGTTATCCAGGCTGGTTTCAAACTCCTGAGCTCAAGCAATCTGCCCACCTGGGCCTCCCAAGGTGCTAGGATTACAGGTGTGAGCCATCAGGCCCAGCCTGCAAAATATATATTTTTTAAAGACGAATGTTTTAGCCAGGCATGGTGGCTCACATCTGTAATCCCAGCCATTCAGGAGGCTGTGGCTGGAGACTCACTTGAACCCAGGAGGCAGAGGTTGCAGTGAGCCGAGATCATGCTACGGTCACTGCACTCCAGCCTGGGAGAAAGAGCAAGGTTCTGTCTCCAAAAAAAAAAAAAAAAAGAAAGAAAGAAAAGAAAAAAATGGGTGATGAAGTTGGAACTAAACAAAAATTAGGGAAAGAAAAAAAATAAGATGAATTAAGAGGCAAATTAAAACAGAGTTGTTGAAACTTCTCTTGCCTCAAGTACCATGCAAATGTTACAGATGTAATGCAAATCTTGTTCTGAGCTTCCTGGTTGGCAAAGTAAACAGGAAAACACTTTTGATGTGTGAGTCACAGTGTCCTTAAGATTGAAAACAAGCTAATTGCTCTGACAACATGGCCGTATCTAATTCTTTTTTTTTTCACGGGATAAATGCTAGTGGAATAGTTGCATTTTGTTTGGGCTCAGAAAATGGCAACTTTTTAAATCTCAAGAAATTCTATGCATTTGATTACCTTAAGAAAACTCAGCCGGGTTCAGTGGCTCATGCTTGTAATCCCAGGACTTTGGGAGGCTGAGGTGGGAGAATCACTTGAGCCCAGGAGTTTAAGACCTACCTGGGCAACCTACAGTGAGACCCCATCTCTACAAAATAATTAAAAAGTTAACATGCATTTTTTATGAAACTCTCCCAGCTATTTGGGAGACTGATGTGGGAGGAGTTCTTGAGCCCAGGAGTTGAGGCTGCAGTGAGCTGCCATCAAGCCATTGCACTCCGGCCTAGGTGACAGAGACTGTCTCTAAAAAATATACATATAAAATAAGAAAAATAAAATAAAAAATAAAAGACTAGGTGTGGTGGCTCATGCCTATCGTCCCAGCATTTTGGGAGGCTGAGGCAGGTGGATCACTTGAGTCCAGGAGTTTGAGACCAACCTGGGCAACATGGTAAAATCCTGTCTTTACAGAAAATACCCCCCCTGCCAAAAAAATGTAGCCAAGTGTAATGGCACATGCCTGTAGTACCAGCTACTTGGGAGGCTGAGGCAGGAGGATCAACTGAGCCTGGGGAAGTTGAGGCTGCAGTGAGCCATGATTACACCACTTCACTCCAGCCTGGTGATAGTGAGATTCTGTCTCAAAAAAAATAAAAATTAAATACTAATTTTGATAATTTAATTTTATAGTTTAACATTTATATTAGCACCAAAAAACACATTTAGGTATAATCTAAAAAAATATGTACAAGATCTATATGAGGAAAACTATAAAACTCAGAAGAAGGAAATCAAAGAAGATCAAAATAAACCATCTGGGCACGATGGCTCATGCCTATAATCTCAGCACTTTGGGAGGCCAAGGCAGGCAGATCAACTGACTTCAGGAGTTTGAGACCAGCCTGGCCAACATGATGAAACCCCATCTCTACTAAAACTGCAAAACTTAGCCAAGTATGTTGGTGGGTGCCTATAATCCAAGCTACTCAGGAGGCTGAGGCAGGAGAATCACTTGAACCGGGGAGGCAGAGGTTGCAGTGAGCTGAGATCACACCACTGCACTCCAGCCTGAGTGACAGAGCGAGACGCTGCCTCTAAATAAATAAATAAATAAATAAAGAGAGAGATATTCCATGTTCATGGATAGGAAGACTCAATTATCAAGATGCCAGTTATTCCCAGGTTGACCTATGGATTCAATACAATCCCAATCAAAATTCCAGCAAGTTATTTTGTGGATACTGATAAACTAATTCTAAAGTTTTTATGGAGAGCAAAAGATCCAAAATAGCCAAGACAATATTAGTAAAAAATGAACAATGTCAGAAGACTAGCATTACTCAACTTTACTCTGTGCTACAGTAATCAAGACATGTGGCACTGGTAAAAGAAGAGAGACTTTAAAATAAATAAATAAGGCCGGGCGCGGTGGCTCACGCCTGTAATCCCAGCACTTTGGGAGGTCGAGGCGGGCGGATCACGAGGTAAGAGATCAAGACCGTCCTGGTCAACATGGTGAAACCCCGTCTCTACTAAAAATACAAAAAAATTAGCTGGGCGTGGTGGCGCGCGCCTGTAGTCCCAGCTACTCGGGAGGCTGAGGCAGGAGAATGCTTGAACCCGGGCAGCGGAGGTTGCAGTGAGCCGAGGTCGCGCCACTGCACTCCAGCCTGGCGCCTGGTGACTGAGTGAGACTCTGTCTCAAAAAAATAAATAAATAAATAAATAAATAAATAAATAAATAAACAATTAGATCAATGAAACACAAGAGAAAGCCTAGAAATAGCCCTACATGAATATAATCAACTGATCTTTGAAAGAGGAACAAAGACAATTCAATGGAGAAAGAATAATAGTTTTAATAAATAATGCTGGAACAATTCAATATCCATGAAAATTAATTCTAAATGGATTGTAAACCTAAATGTAAAACACAAAAGTATAAAACTTATAGAAGATAACACAGGAGAAAATCTAGGCGACCTTGGATATGGCAATGAATTTTTAGAGGAAAAAGCTCATTTAGAGAAAAAAAGCAGAAGCCATGAAAGAGAAAATTGGTAAGGTAATTTTCATTTAAAAACTTCTTTTCTGTGAAAGACCTATAAAGAGAATGAAAATACCTCACAGGCTGGGAGAAAATATTCGCAAAACAGTATCTAATAGTATCCTTACGTACAAATAACTTTTGTTTTTTTTTATGAGACAGCCCAGGCTGGAGTGCAGTGGCTCCATCTCAACTCACTGCAACCTCCACCTCCCGGGTTCAAGCAATTCTCCTGCCTCAGCCTTCTGAGTAGCTGGGATTACAGGCATGTGCCACCATACCTGGCTAATTTTGTATTTTTAGTAGAGACAGGGTTTCACCATGTTCGTCAGGCTGGTCTCGAACTCCTGACCTCAGGTGATCCACCCAACTTGGCCTCCCAAAGTGCTGGGATTATAGGCGTGAGCCACTGTGCCTAGCCAGAATTTTTTTTTCTTTATTTTTCTGAGACAGGGTCTCACTCTACTGCCTAGGCTGGCCAGAACTTTTTTTTTCTTTATTTTTCTGAGACAGGGTCTCACTCTATTGCCTAGGCTGGAGTGCAGTGGCGTGGTGTCAGCTCACTACACCCTGGACCTCCTGGGCTCAAGCTATCCTCCCACCTCAGTCTCCCAAGTAGCTGGGACTACAGGCACATACTCCCATGCCAGGTTAATTTTTTTTTTTTTTTTTTTTTTTTTGTAAAGATGGAGTCTAAAGATAAGGTTTCACCATGTGGCTTAGGCTGGACTTGAACTCCTGGCCTCAAGTGATCCTCTTGCCTCAGTCTCCCAAAGTGCTGGGATTACAAGCATGAGCCACCACACCTGGCTGTGTACAAAGAACTCTTAAAACTCAGTAAGAAAATAAGCAACCAAATCAAAAAGTGGGCAAAGAAATCTGAATAGACACCTCACCAAAGAAGACATACAGATGGATGGCTGGGCATGGTGGCTCTCGGCACTTTGGGAGACCGAGGCGAGCCAATCTCTTGAGCCCAGTAGTTTGAGACCAGCCTGGGAAATATGGTGAAATCTCAGCTCTACAAAATACAAAAAATTAGTTGGGCGTGGTGATGCATGCCAGTAGTCCCAGCTACTCAGGAGGCTGAGGTGGGAGGATCACCTGCTGAGCCCAGGAAGTTGAGGCTGCAATGAGCTGTGATCACGCCAGCATACTCTGGCCTGGGTAACAGAGCATCCTGGGCAACATGGCGAAACCCTATCTTTACTAAAACTTTACTAAAAATACAAAAATTAGCCGGATGTGGTGGCCTGCACCTGTAGTCCCAGCTACTTAGGAGGCTGAGGCTGGATAATTGCTTGAGTCCAGGAGGTAGAGGTTGCAGTGAGCTGAGATCTCACCACGGCACTCCAGCCTGGGTGATAGGAGTGAAACTTTGTGTCAAAAAAAAAAAAAAAAAAAAAAGGAGAAGAAATACAATGGCAAATAAGCACAGGAAAAGATGTTCAACATCATGTCATCAGGGAATTGCAAATCAAAATAAGAATGAGATACCACTACACACCTATGAAAACAGCTAAAATCTAAAGCACTGATAATGCAAGTGAGGACACAGAGCAATACAAACTTTCATTTATTGCTGTTGAGAATGCAAAATGGTACAGAATATTTGGAAGACAATTTGGCAGTTTCTTACAAAGCTAACCATAGTCTTACCATATGATACAGCAATCACGCTCCTAGGTATTTACTCAAATATTGTGAAAACATGTCCACACAATAACCTGCACACAAATATTTACAGTACCTTTATTTATAATTGCCAAAACTTGGAGGCAATCAAGATGTCCTTCAATAGGCATAGAGATAAACAAACTGGTACATCCATACAATGGAATGTTAATTCGGTGATAAAACTAAATGAGCTATTGGCTTGGCGAGGCTCATGTCTGTAATCCCAGCCTTTGGGAGGCCGAGGTGGGTGGATCATCTGAAGTCAGGAGTTCGAGAGCAGCCTGGGCAACATGGTGAAACCTCATCTCTAAAAAAAATACAGAAACTAGCTGAGTGTGGTGGCATGTGCCTGTAATCCCAGCTACTTGGAAGGTCCAGGTGGGAGAATAGCTTGAGTCCAGGGGGCGGAGGTTGCAGTGAACTGAGATCGTGCCACTGCACTCCCGTCTGAGCGACAGAGCCAGACCTTGTCTCAAAGTAAAAAATAAAATAAAATAAAATGCATAGAATAGTACAACATAAAGAGTGAACCCTGCTATGAACTATAGATCTTAGTTAATAGTAATGTTGTAAATAATATTGGTTAATAGTATTAGTTAGTATTAGTTACTATTAACTAATAGCTTATTAACTAATAATTTAGTTAACAAGTTATTAGTATTAGTAATACCAGTAGTACTAACACTAATAGTAACAAATACTACTAGTATTAGTTTATAGTAACTAATACCACTAGTAACTAATAACTACTAGTATTTATTACTATTAGTATTAATTACTATTAACTAAGTTAGCATTAGTTACCAGTAACTGTTACTATTACTACATTAATTAACTTACTATTAACTAATGCTGATAGTAACTAATACTTGTTATTAATACTACTAGTATTAGTTACTATCAGTATTAGTAGTACTAGTTACTAGTAACTAATACTAGTAGTATAGTAATCAATACTGATAGCAACTAATGCTACTAGTATTAATTACTAATAACTAATACTAGTAACATACTATTAGTTACTACTAGTAACTAATACTAGTAGTAACTAGTAACTAATGCTACTAGTAGTATTAGTTGCTAGTAGTATTAGTTATTTTAATGTTATTAGTTACTATTAATAGTTGATAGTTAACGATTACTAGTTAACTATTACTAATAGTTAACCAATACTAGTTAATAGTATTGGTTCATAAATTGTGACAAATGTACCACACCAATGCAAAATATTACGAAGAGAGGATATTGTGCTGGAGATGTACAGATATATAGAATCTCAGCCGGGCTTGGTGGCTCACGCCTGTAATCCCAAGCACTTTGGGAGGCCAAGGCGGGCAGATCACCTGAGGTCGGGAGTTCAAGACCAGCCTGACCAACATGGTGAAACCCCGTCTTTAAAAAATAAATAAATAAATAAAAAAGAAAAAAAAAGAGATATAAAATCTCTCTCTACTTTATGCTCATGTTATAAAGTGTATTGACTTTTTTTTTTTTTGAGACGGAGTCTCGCTCTATCACCCAGTCTGGAGTGCAGTGGTGAGAGCTCGGCTCACTGCAACCTCTACTTCCTAGAATTCAAGTGATTCTCCTGCCTCAGCTTCCCGAGTAGCTGGGACTACAGGTGCATGGCACCACGCCAGGCTAATTTTTGTATTTTTAATAGAGATGGGGTTTCACCATGTTGGCCAGTCTGATCTTGAACTCCTGACCTCAGGTGATCCACCCGCCTCAATCTCCTAAAGTGTTGGGATTACAGGTATGAGCCACTGTGCCCAGTAACTTTTTTTTTTTTTTTTTTAAAGATGGGGTTTCACCCTGTTGGTCAGGCTGGTCTTGAACTCCCGACCTCAGGCGATCTGCCCACCTTGGCCTCCAAAGTGCTTGGATTACAGGAGTGAGCCACCGCGCCCGGCCAACTTTTTTTCTTTTTTTTTTTTAAGTAAATGGCATGGTGGCAAAACTGCTATGTGTCTTCCTGAGAAGACAGCATTTCCCAGCTCTCGTAGAGTGGCGGAGCTCTGGGCAGTGGAATGTAGGCAGAAGAAAGGAAGCATCTCTCGGGCCTGGCCTCGCAGAACGTCGCACACCACCCTTTAGCTTCCTCCTCATTTTGCATTGACCTCATTCCAGGTGATGGAACTTCAAGGCTGAAGAGGGCTGCCCAACCCACACAGGACTCCCCATGAAAGAGGAAAAAACATTATTGTCTTAAACCACTACAATTTTCAGAATTATTGTTCTTATTATTTTTGAGATAAGTACTCTTTCTGTCACCCAGGCTAGAGTGCAGTGGTTTGATCACAGCTCACTGCAGCCTCCACCTCCTGGGCTCAAGTGATCCTCCCACCTCAGCCCTCCAGTAGCTGGGACTAAATGCCTGCGACACCGCACCCAGCTAGTTTTTGTATTTTTTGTAAAGACAGGGTTTCGCCATGTTGCCCAGGATGATCTCAAACCCTGGCTAAAGCAATCCACCCACCTTGGGCTCCCAGTAGCTAGGACTACAGGCGTGTGACACCACGCCCAGCTAATTTTTGTATTTTTAGTAGGGACAGGGTTTTACCACGTTGGCCAGGATGGTCTCAATCTCTCAACCTTGTGATCTGCCCACCTCGGCCTCCCAAAGTGCTGAGATTACAGGTGTGTGCCACCTTGCCCAGCCCTTTTTTTTTTTTTTAAACAGAATCTTGCTCTGTCACCTAGGCTGGAAGGCAAGGTGGTGCAATCATAGCTCACTGCAGCCTCAGTCTCCTGAGTTCAAGTGAATCCTCCCACCTCAACCACCTGGGTAGCAGAGACTACAGGCAAGAGTCACTACTGGCCAGATTTCCAGGATTTATTTGTTACTGCAGCATGGCCAAATATAGCCTGATCAAAATAAGTGCCAAAAGCCTTACAAAAATAAACAACTAAAATAGCAATTACCCTACCTGAGCATCCCGATTCTTCAGTCTTGCTCCCTAGAGGACCTCCTTCAATGTTTCAGCCACTCCTGCTGGCAGTTGTGTCTATATTTCTAAATATGATTTTACTTTGAATTTTTTATTTATCAACTTTATTTTTTTATTTTTATTTTTGAGACAGAATCTTGCTCTGGCACCCAGGCTGGAGTGCTGTGGCGCAATCTCAGCTCACTGCAACCTCCACCCCTCAGGTTCAAGCGATTCTCCTGCCTCAGCCCCCCAAGTAGCTGGGATTACAGGCACGTGCCACCACACCTGGCTAATTTTTTTTGTATTTTTAGTAGAGACGAGGTTTTGCTATGTTGGCCAAGCTGGTCTCCAATTCTGACCTCATGTGGATCCACCAGCCTCGGCCGCCCAGAGTGCTGGGAATACAGGCATGAGCCTTATTTATCAACTTTTGGCATTATTTATTGACTTTCTATTATGGTGGATGATGTTTTAGCATTCTTCAATCATCAGTCATCCTGACCGTCCACTTCATCCTCACAATATGATAAATATCAAATGTTTGGGTTAAATTCATATTCAGTTTTCAACATTATTCACAATATGCAAATGCAGAACACTGACGAGCCAGATAGTATACTATTCCTTATTTTTTTGTTTCTTCATCTCTATACTGGTAAGTATACTATTCTTATGTTTCCTTTTTTTTTTTTGGAAACCAGGCCTCAGTCTGTCACCCAGGGTGGAGTGCAGTAGCCAGTTGCAGAATCATAGCATCATAACTTGCTGCAGCCTCGACCTGCTGGGCTCAGGTGCTCCTCTTGCCTTAGCCTCCTTGAGTGGCTGGGACTACAGACCTGCATCACCATGCCCACCTACTTTTTTTTTTAGTAGGAGTCTCCTGCTGTTGCCAGGCTGGAGTGCAGTGGCTCGATCTCAGCTCACTGCAACCTCTGCCTCCGGGGTTCAAGTAATTCTCCTGCTTTAGCCTCCAGAGTATCTGAGACTACAGGCGCACACCGCCATGCCCAGCTAATTTTTGTATTTTTAGTAAAGATAGAGTTTCACCATGTTGGCCAGGATGGTCTCAATCTCTTGACCTCATGATCCTCCCACCTCGGCCCCCTAAAGTGCTGGGATTACGGGCATGAGCCACAGCACCTGGCTCCATCTACTTTTTTAAAAAATGTTTTTTAGAGATGGGGGTCTCATTATAATGACCAGGCTGATCTAAAATTGTTGGTCTCAAACGTATCCTCCTGCTTCAGCTGCCCAAAACGCTAGGATTTACAGTCATGAGCCACTGTGTCTGGCCCTTATGTTTCCTTTCTTGAACAACTTTTTACTTTATTTTTATCTGCATTTATATTTGTCTCACTTTTTTCTTTAGTTTTTTTAATGTATACATCACATATGACCAATTCTTCCCATAAGTCTACAGTGGATGTTTGTCATTCTTCCTGGTTGCACAGATTTTAAACTCTTCCTGTATATGGGGAGTTCCCCCCTAATAGACTTGTGGAAAGCAGAACTTCCACTATAGAGGTGGTTGCTCTATGGTGGAAAATTCTAGATGCTTGCTTTTCCATTTTCCTGCGGCTCGGGCATGGGCATTTATTTGGCTGGAGCTCCATCCAGCAGATGCACATATCCCAGAGTTGGCGTCAATAACTAAGACCGGAGAAGCAAGAAACGCAAGGAACCTTTTTGGTGGAAGTTTCAGTGAGTTAGCTTTGCAAGTCAGTGGCGCTGGCCCATGCCCAGGATCCAACATTGTCAGCCTGCAAGCTGCATGTCTGGCACGGGGTGGTGGTGAGCCACCAAGCCTCATGACACCAATTTTCACAATAGCAGTGAGCCTGGTTTGAAGAGCTTTTTCTAGTTGGGTAGCCATGAATGAACTTCTCAAGCCTTTTGGGATTTTATGTCCTAATATCCTTTTTTTTTAAATTTTTTTTTTGAGATCCTAATGTCCTTTTTTTGTTGCTGTTGAGATGTGGTCTTGCTCTGTCACCCAGATGGGAGTGGAATGGCGTGATCATGGCTCACTGCAGCCTCAACCTCCCAGGCTCAAACAGTCCTCCTTCCTCAGCCTTCCAAGTAGCTGGCACGACAAGTATATGCCACCATGCCTGGGTAATTTTTTTAATTTTTTGGTAGAGATGGAGTCTTGCCATGTTGTCCAGGCTCCTGATACTCTTTTCATAAATTCCCTTTTTCTTTAAGACAGCTAGAGTTGGTTTCTCTTAGCTTGCAGATAAGCACAGCTATCATTCCAGTTTTCCACCGGGTTATAGGCAGGGCAACTTCCTGGACATGTGTCCTTTGAAGTCTGGCAGAGACCCCACTCACAGAAGAGCCCCCACTCACAGAAGAGCCCCACTCACAGAAGAGCCCCACTTGCTTTAGTGCTCACCTTTCATTATCCTGAAATTCTTAATCATTTTTTTAACAAGAGACCTTGAATTTTCACTTTGCACTGGGCCCTGCAAATTATGCAGGCAGCCCCAGCTTCATGTAGGACATAAGATGTGAATTTCCCTATTTTCTGGCAGAGCTCCAACCTGAGCCCTCTGCCCGTCTACCTGCCTGGACTAAGTCCTCCGAGCAGCTGTTATCCTGAGTCTTCACCCATCAACTTGGGAGTTTCCTTTGCTGCCTTCCTCCTGGGTTGAAGCTATTATTTCCTAGATACTTGAGATACTTGGGTTTGTTTTTTTGCTTTTTTATTTTTTAAGACAAAGTCTTGCTCTGTCGCCCAGGCTGTAGTGCACTGGCACAATCTCAGCTCACTGCAATCTCCACCTCCCAGGTTCAAGAGACTCTCCTGCCTCAGCCTCCCAAGTAGCTGGGATTACAGGAGTGCACCACCATGCCCAGCTACTTTTTGTATTTTTAGGAGAGATGGGGTCTCACCACGTTGGCCATGCTGGTCTTGAACTGCTGACCTCAGGTGATCCACCCACCTTGGCCTCCCAAAGTGCTGGGACTACAGGTGTGAGCCACCGCGCGGGCCTGGTAGTTGTCTTTTTCTTGCATTTCTGCCATCACTCAGGCAGACTATATCATCTCACCATCAATCACTTCCTGAGAAAAAGTGCATGGGAGGTAAAAGTTTTGAGAGTTTGCATGTCTGAAATTATGTTCCGGCCAGGCGTGGTGGCTCACATCTGTAATCCCTGCACTTTGGGAGGCCGGGGTTGATGGATCTCTTGAGGTCAGGGGTTCAAGGCCAGCCTGGCCAACATGGTGAAACTACATATCTACTAAAAATACAAAAAAAATTAGCCAGGCCTGGTGGTGCGTGCCTGTAATCCCCAGCTACTCAGGAGGCTGAGGGAGGAGAATCTCTTGAACCTGGGAGGCAGAGATTGCATTGAGCTGAGATTGCGCCACTGCATTCCAGCCTGGGTGACAGAGCGAGACTCCATCTCAAAAAAAGAAAAAAAGGAATTACGCTCCTTTTGCTTCACATCCAATTGATAGCTTTGCTAGGAATAAAATTTTTTGTTAATGATATTTTTCGCTCTTAATAAGTTCCCTTTCTAATTAAATCAACTAGAGTTGACTTTTGAGTATTTTGAATGCAGTTTGTTGTTTTTTGCCTTCTAATTTCAAATGTTATTATTTAGAAGTTCAAGGCTATTCTAATTCCCATCTTTAAAAAAAAACAATTTTATTGAGGTGTAATTCATATACCTCGTCTTTTTTTTTTTTTTTTTTTTTTTTTTTTTTGAGACAGGATCTCACTTTGTTGCTCAGGCTTCAGTGCAGTGGAGCAATCACAGCTAAACTGCAGCCTCCACCTCCCAGGCTCAAGTGATCCTCCCATCTCAGCCTCCCCAGTAGTTGGGACCTCAGGTGTGAGCTACCATGCTTGGCTAACTTTTGTTTTTGTTTTTGTAGAGATGGGGTTTCCCCATGTTGCCCAGTCTGATGTTTGAAGTCCTTGGCTCAAGCGATCCACCTGCCACGATCTCCCAAAATGCCAGGATTACAGTCATGAGTCACTGCACCTATCCATACCCCAAGTCTTTAGATGTGGCATTCTTTGGGGTTTCTCCTCCCTCTCTCTCTCTCTCTCTCTCTGAAATCTTGTTAGGTACCTCTCCACCTCTCCTACCTCTAGGCCAATGGCTACACGTTTTCTGGGGATATTCCTCCCACATCAAAACACAGTTCTCCATACTCCATAAGGTTTAAACTAGGAATCATAATTACAGAATCTCCCCTGCTACTTTCATTCAACCAGTGATTTATTGAGCATGTACTGGACAATTGCTGGACAACTGGGTGAGCTGTCTTGTAAGTCTGGATTTATAATGGGTCAAAAAAACAGGGCTCCTAACCTCAGTGAAGCTTGTATTATAGCAAATAGATAATAAGCGGGAATAAATCAAACAATTTCAAATTTTGCTATTTTTATTCTTTTTTTTTTTTTTTTTTGAAATAGAGTTTCGCTCTTGTTGCCCAGGCTGGAGTGCAATAGCGCAATCTCAGCTCACTCCAACCTCTGCCTCCCAGGTTCAAGCAATTCTCCTGCCTCAGCCCCTGAGTAGCTGGGATTACAGGTGTGCAGCACCACGCCTGGCTAATTTTGTATTTTTAGTAGTGATGGGGTTTTGCCATGTTGGTCAGGCTGGTTTCAAACTCCTGATGTCAAGTGATCCACCTGCCTCTGCCTCCCAAAGTGCTGGGATTACAGGTGTGAGCCACGGCGCCGGGCCAAATTTTGCTATTTATGAATAAAGAGAGTGTTGTGATAGTGAAGTATGAGGGTGGCCAAGGGGTGTCCCTCTGAGAACTGGAAGATGAGAATCAGGATGGAATGTTCTGGCAGAGGTTTCCACAGATGTCAAAGTTCTTGTGCTGGCCTCTGAGGCTCACCTGATTAGAGTTACCTCTGTCATGTCACCTGTCAGTCCCCTCCATCCCCTCCAGCCTCCTCGCTGTTCCTTGGACACACCAGACATGCTGCAGCTTTGAAGCCTTTGCTGTGGCTACCCCCTCTGCTGGGACGCCCTCCCTCGACATAGCCTGTGGCTTATTCCCCCGCCTCCTCCACGTTTCAGATGCTGCCTTCTCACTAAGCCATTCCCCCGGCTCTGATGTAGAAAATTGCAAATGCACTCCCCCAACACCTTTAATCCCCTCTCTTGACTTTCTTTTCCCTGAGTACTGATTTCCATCTGACATACTTTATTTATTTGTTCATTCATTTGAGACAAGGTCTCACTCTGTCACCCAGGCTGGAGTGCAGTGGCACAATCACGGCTCACTACAGCTTTGATCTCCCGGGCTCAAGTGATCCTCCCACCTCAGCCTCCTGAGTGGCTTGGACTACAGGTGTACACCACCCAGGCCCTGGCTGATTTCGTTCATTTTTTTGTAGAGACAGGGTCTCACTATGTTGCCCAGACTGGTCTTGAACTCCTGGACTCAAGTAATTCTCAAGCCTTGGCCCCCAAAGGGCTGGGATTACAAGCATAAGCCATCGCTTCTGGCCTGATGTACTATATTTATTTACTTGTCATGTTTACACTTTTTCTTCATTAACATGTAAGTTTCCCAGCAGCAGAGATTTGTATGCTTTTCATTCCTGTCTCTTCGGCACCAAGTGCAGTGTGTGGCACATAGTAGGTGTTTGATAAGCACTTGTTGAGTGAATAGGTAGCTCTGTGTGGGAAATAGTTTGGTATATTGTGCAACAGTAGAAGGCCAGTGGATGGGACAGGGGAGGAAGCAAGTAGGGCAGAAGGGGAGCTTGGAGGGGTGGTCACGGGGCAGACACCCAGCTGCTAGGCCATGGAAATGAGGTGGATTTAAAGAATAATAGAAGACCTTTCAAGGGTTTTAAGTAGCAGAGTGACATTATCTAATTTGTATTTTTAAAGGATCACAATGGCTGCCATGTTGGGTCCGGATTTAGGGGTTAAGAGTAGTAAGTAAGGGGTAGAAAAGAGTCAACCAGCCAGGCATGGTGGCTCACACCTGTAAACCCAGCTACTCAGGAGACCAAGGTGGGAGGATCGCCTGAGGCTGAGAGTTTGAGAACAGCCTAGACAATACTGTGAGACCCTGTCTCTAAAAAAACGATAATTAAAAAATTAGCCAGGCATGATGGTGGCATGCACCTGTAGTCCCAACTACTCAAGAGGCTGAAGTGGAAGAATCACTTGAGTTCAGGAGTTCAAGGCTACAGTGAGCCATGATTGCACCACTGTACTCCAGCCTGGGTGCCAGAGTAAGACTCTGTCACACAAAAATAAAGAAAGAAAGAAAGAAGAGAGAGAGCGAGAAAGAAGGAAGGAAAGAAGGAAGGAAGGAAGGAAAAGGAAAGGGGCAGGCGCAGTGGCTCATACCTGTAATCCTAGCACTTTGGGGAGCCAAGAAGCAGGGATTACTTGGGACAAAGAGGGAAGATCATTTGAGCCCAGGAGTTCGAGACCAGCCTGGGCAACAAAGTAAGACCTTGTCTCTACACAATAAAATAAAATAAGACAGAGAAGTTACAATAAAAGATCCAGCCAGTTAGGAAGCTACTGCAATAGTCTAGGCAAGAGAAGATGTTGGCTGAGATCCAGGTGAGAGCAAGAGCAGGTTGGGAGAATCTGCACTCCACTGTGCCGTGGGACCCTCGCTACACACTGGGTGTGGGTTTATAGACCTCTTTTAGTGATACTTCTTCTAATCTCAAATCCAGTTTGGCAGTTAATGTTCCAGCTAGGGATCAGAAGAGGCTGAATTAGATCCCACCAGCCAACCCGCAGAAGCTATGACCAAGAACTCAGAGGAGCCCTAGCCCCAGCTTTCAAAGTCCTCCAGCCAGGCATTACCCTTCCTTGTACTTGACTCCTGGTTGATAAGCCTTGTTATTCCCTGGATCTATCCCAGCCTCTCCATCTCCAAGGCCACTTCCAGACCCTCATCGCACCAGATGGACAAGTGATGGCAGCCTCCCTCTTCACTGGCCTCTCTGCTTCCAGTCTTTAAACCCACCCTCCCCAGGGTTGACTGAATGAACATCCTAAAACCCAAACCTGATGGAGTCCCTTTCTGCTGGACACCTTTCAGTGACTGCCCATGATGTCCAGGATGAAACTCTAGCTTCGTGTCATGAGATGAAAGACTCCTCCACCCAACGCTGCCTTTTCCTCCAGCTATGCTTCCCGCCCCTCCCGCTTCGCTCCCACTTCACCCCCAGCCTTACCCAGCACTTGGTCTTTCTCCTTGCTGGTGAGGCCTGGCTTAGGGTTTTCCCTCTGCCTAGAAAACTTCTAGGTTACTTTTGTAATATATATATTTGTAGCGACAGGGTCTTGCCATGTTGCCCAGGCTGGTCTCAAACTCCTGAGCTCTAGCAATCTGCCCGCGTTGGCTTCCCAAAGTTCTGGGATTACAGGCGTCAGCCACTGCGCCTGGCCAGCTTGTCTTTATCGGCCCTGAGCTGATGAGGCTGTCAATATCAACCTCAACCCTCTTTCCAGGCTCTCTTTCCACCTCAGGCAGAGTTTGTCTTCAGATGCAAAGAAAGGCCTATGAGTCTCCTCTCCAGTTAGTGCTGAGACTTGGCCAGCCACAGAAGGGGTTCTGATGTTGCATCCAAATAAGGTGAAAGGATTAGCTGTTGTTAAAACAGTGTGAGAGCTGCGAGTAAGGAAATATTCTCTCTGAGATAGACCCTGCTGAAATACACAACATGAGGCTTCCAAATATGAGCTACTGACTGGAAAGAAGCCTGCTTGTTACGGAGCCTGAATATTCCTCCCCAGCCAGGGATCTAGTGATGCCAATCCCGCTGAGGTCTGGTGTTCAGCAGAGGTCAGGATGCAGCCCACCTGAGACCTGAAGGGGGAGGGAGTCCTTCGTTAGTCAGCAGGCATGGTTTTGTAACAGTGACCTCACAAGTAATGTGCGGGACCCAGGCTTTCTGAATAGCACTAAGGTAATATGGAGAGTGAATAGTCCAAAGTCTCCTTGAGGAAGGATGGATAGAAAAGAATGCATTCAACCTTTTATCAAGAGTAGTCCTATAAGATCCTTTTGTAGTTCATAAGCATGATGACTGGGTGTTCTTGTGCATGTGTGAGATGTGCCACTCTCTGAATCTTGTTACAACATCGGCACATTACTTGTCTAACCTGAAAAAACAAATAGTCATATATGGGCCAGGCATGGTGGCTCATGCCTGTAATCCCAGCACTTTGGGAGGCCAAGGTAGGCTGATTGCTTGAGTTCAGGAGTTCAAGACCAGCCTAGGCAACATAAGGAGATGCTGAGTCTACAAAAAATACAAAAAATTAGCCAGGTGTGGTGGTACGCACCTGTGGTCCCAGCTACTCAGTGGCTGAGGCAAAGGCATTGCTTGAGCCCGGAAGGTCGAGGCTGCAGTGAGCTGTGATTGTGCCACTGCACTCCAACCTGGGTAGCAGAGTGAGACCCTGTCTCAAAAAGAAAAAAAAAGAATAGTCATACAAAATATATAACTTATCTATTACTGTGTGACAAATTATCCCTAAGCACAGAAGCTTAAAACAATATTTATTTATCTCACAGTCTCTGTGGGTCAGGAAATTGGGAGTGGCTCTGCTGAGTGGTTCTATTGATGGTTGCATAAGAGTTTGCAGTCAAATCATCAGCTGGGGCTGCCATCATCTGAAGGCTTGACTGGGGCTAGAGGACCCACCTCCATGACGGCTCACTCACACAGCTAATGGCAGGAGGTCTCGGTTCCTCATGACACGACCCCTCCCTGGAGCTGCTTGAGTGTGCTCATGACGTGGCAGCAGCCCTCTGCAGAAGCAGGCAATCCAAGAGAGAGACCAAGACAGAAGCCTCAAGGTCTTTTGTGACCTTGGTCTTGGAAGTTGTACACTGTCGCTTTCGCTTTATTCTGTTTGTTACAAGTGAGTTGCTAAATTCAGTTTGGCCAACGGGAAGGGAAATAGGGCCTACCTGTTGAAGGAAGCGTCAAAATTGTAGACATATATTAAACCACCTCATCAAATCAAGAAGAAACAAGAAATCTGAAAGTCTTGAGGCTGCTAAAACTGCTGCCATTAGGACAATGGGAATTTAGTATGAAGAAAAGGGTTCTAGATTGACAGTGACGGCAAGATTCACTCACTAATTCATCCATCCATTCATTCATCTACTCATTTAACAGCTATTAATTGACCATTACCGTGTGCTACAGGGCTCAAGAAAAGACACCATTCTAATTAAAATAACAATTGCTGGCTGGGCACAGTGGTTCATGTCTGTAATCCCAGCACATTGGGAGGCCAAGTTGGGAGGATTGCTTGAGCCCAGGAGTTCAAGACCAGCCTGGGCAACATGGTGAAACCCTGTCTCTATAAAAAATTTAAAAATTGCCCAGATGTGGTGGTGTGTGCCTGTAGTCCCAGCTACTAGGGAGACTGAGGTGGGAGGATCGTGACCCTGGGAGGCAGAGGCTGCAGTGAGCCAAGATTGCATCACTGCACATTCCAGCCTGGGTGACAAAGTGAGATCTCAATAGTAATAATAATAATAATAATAATAGTAATTGCTGGCCTTTAGCACTTACTGTGTGCCCAGTACTGCAAAGACCTTTGCATTTAATGATCTCATTTAATTATTCCAATAACCCTTTGAGGTGGGGGCTGTTATTATTCCCCATTTACAAACGAGAAGCCCTAGAAAGGGAATGTCATGTACTTTCAAGGGGTAGATCTCATGATACGAATCTGTCTTAGTCTGTTAGGGCTGCTGTAACAACAGCACCGTGAACTGCATGGCTTACGATCAACAACCACTTATCTCTCACGGTTCTGGTGGCTAGAAGATCATGATACCAGCAAATTCAGTATCTGATAAAGGCCCACTTTCTGGTTCACAGATCGTGTCTCCTCATGGTGTCCTCACATAGTTAAAGGGGGTGAGGGGTCTCTCTAGAGCCTCTTTATAAAGGCACTAATCTCATTCATGAGGGTTTCACCCTTCTGCCCTGTCACCTCCAAAAGGCCCCACCTCCTAATATATCACTTTGGGGGTTAGGATTTCAATGTATGAATTTGGGAGGGGGGCAGTTTACAGACATCCAGGCCACAGGCAGAAGCAAAGGGCTCTGACCTTAAAGTCTGCATGCTTATACCACTACTCTCTAGTAAGTGACAGCTATTATTACTATTTTAATAATAGATTCCTGTTACCTAGCCGAGGACTCTGAGGCTCAGAGAGGATGAGTGATTTGTTCAAGGTTGTTTTTGGCAGAGCCGAGCTGCAAAGCCAGTTCCCCCAGAGTACCAAGTCCGTGCTCTTTCTTCTCACTTGCTTAAAACGGAGTCCTTTCTGTCCTGCTTCCTGCAGAAACAGAGCTAAGATGGAAAAGGGCCCAAAAGACTGGGGAGGAGTGTGGGAAGGGGGAAATTATTGCTGGTGCCTGGAAGCTTTCACAAGCGTGGATTTCTCTTGGTTGGTTGAAGACTAGATCGGAATCTCTCCAGAGGCTGCTGTGAAGATGCTGTGGAATTCCTGGTGTGTCTGATGAGGTGTTGCTACACCGAGGCTGTCAGACAGCTGGCTCTCTGCGAAAAGCTCCAGACCCTGTTGTTGCCACAAGGAATGAGGTCAGATGTAGCTAAACGTTGTGGAGCTTTTGCTGAGCACCAGGCACGGTGCTAAGGTGTGCACATTTACTCAGTGTCCTCACGGCCACACACAAATCAATACTGTTCATTATTTCCATCTTACGAGGAGGAAATTGAGGCACAAAAGGGATGACTTGGGCCAGGTGTTAGTGGCTCACGCCTGTAATCCCAGCATTTTGGGAGGCTGAGGCGGGTGGATCACTTGAGGTCAGGAGTTCGAGACCAGTCAGGCCAACATGGTGAAACCCCATCTCTACCAAAAATACAAATATTAGCCAGGCGTGGTGGCGCATGCCTGTAATCTCAGCTATTTGGCAGGCTGAGGCAGGAGGACAGCTTGAACCTGGAAGGCAGAGGTTGCAGTGAGTCGAGATCGCATCGCTGCCCTCCAGCCTGGGCTCTGTCTCAAAAAAAAAAAAAAACTAGAGAAAATACAAAAAGGATGACTTGTCTAAGTGCACGTAGATATAGGGTTTCAGGTGGGTTAATTGGGTTCAGAGAGTTGGTAAGCTGTAACAGTTTAAGCCCAGGGTCCTGCAGCGAGGGGGCCTGATTTCATGGACCCTAGGCAATCTTGCCTTTGTGGGCTCCTTCCCTCCATAAAAAAATTTAACTTTATATTTTATGACTATGTTGGAATGAAGTTAAATCTAATCCAGACTAAAGTCACTATTTTTTAAATGTATTTTTTATTTTTTAATTTTTAAAAATTTAACAATAGAGATGAGGTCTCACTATGTTGCCCAGTCTGGTCTCGACCTCTGGGACTCAAGTGATCCTTCCGCCTTGGTCTTCCAAAGTGCTGGGATTATAGGTGTGAGCCACTGTGCCTGGCTGAATTCACCATTACATGCTCATCATTATTATATTTATGTTTTTCTTCCAAGTTTAAAACAAATTAAAATAAAACAATGTTATTAAAATGAAATAAAGCCCAGTGGGCCCTGTGCTTGCTGTGTCTGATGGGGAAAGTTGGCCTTGTCAAGTGAGTTCTGATTCTCCCAAGTGCTGACTGCATGACCTTGGCCAACTTGACCCTTCTGTGCCTCACTTTATATAATATGGGAATAAATGGTAAACTATATTGCATGTGGTGATTATAAGGATGAAATGAACTAATATATATAAAATGCTCAGCACAGTGCCTGCCATAAATGAAAATGCTCAATCAATTAATTAATGTTAGTTAATTGTTTTCGTTTTTAAGTAACTTGTACAGGTCCCACATCTGGCAAGTGGTAGAGCTAAGAGTGTACCCTACGTTTAACTGACTGTCAAACCTCCAATCTAACCTCCTCAATGCGATGAGAGAATAAATGGCAGAACAGAACTGAGAATTGGGCTACAGTGAATTTGTTCCCCAACTAAAATACAGTCAATGTGTTGTACATTTTGCAGGAGGGTCTCTATGTGACTTTACGGGCCGTGTGACCTTCAGCAAGTTGCTTAATGCCATTGGGCTTCAACTGCCTCATGGAAATTGTTGACTAATCCCATCCTCATGGTGTCTTTTAACATGCTTCTCTATCCCCTGTTGTTCACATCACCTGATAATTAAATTGAGAAGATTAGTGAGATTCAGCTAGATTTATTTTTATTTTTGGCAGGGATATTTACTGGTGGTGCTGTCTGTAATGGTTAATTTTATGTGTCAACTTGGAGGATATATTTGGATGAGATCAACATTTAAATCTTTGAGTAAGCAGGCTGCTTCCATAATGTGATGGGCCTCATCCAATCAGATGAAGGCCTGAATAGAACAGAAAGTCTGGCCTCTGTAAGCAGAGAGGAATTTTCCAGAAGACTGCCTTTGTACTGAAACTATACCACCAGTTCTCCTAGGTCCATAGCCTGGCAGCCCACATTGCCGAATTGGGACTTGCCAGCCTCCATAATTGTATGAGCCAATTTCTTATGATAAATTTCTCTTTCACCCTCTCTTTTTCTCTCTGTTAACATTTGGGTATGTTTCCTTCCCACTTAAAAAAAAAAACTAACACAGTTGAGATCACTTTACATAATTTTGTCTTCGGCCTTTTAAATTTATAACAAATTGCACTTCTTCATATTATAAACCTTATAACCAATATTCCTCTTTTCTAATCATAAAAGTAGGATTATTGTAGGACATTTGAAAAAGACAAAAAATTGGCTGGATGCAGTGGCTTATGTCTGCAATCCTAGCATCTTGGGAGGCCGAGGTGGGAGGATCACTTGAGCTTGGGAGTTTGAGACCAGCCTGGGCAACATAGTGAGACCCCCATCTCAATTTAGAAAAAGGAAAGAAAAGAAAAAAAGAAGAAAAATATTTAAAAATTTAAGAATGAATAAAAATTCTTCTGTAATCCCACCATACATTAATATGTTTTTGTAATACATTCTAGTCTATGTTCTCTTTGTGGAAATGATATTATCATGTAGCTGGGCATGGTGGGTCATGCTTATAATCCCAGCACCTCAAGAGGCTGAGGTGGTCAGATTGCTTGAGTCCAGGAGGTTGAGGCTGCAGTGAGCTATGATCATGCCACTGTATTTCAGCCTGGGTAACAGAGCAAGATCTTTCTGAAGAAAAATTAAATAATTAAAAAACAAAAATCAGCCTGGTGTGATGATTCACGCCTGTAATCCCAGCACTTTGGGAGGCTGAGGCATGTGGATCACCTGGCCAACATGGTGAAATCCCGTCTCTACTAAAAGTGCCCCAAAAAATTAGCTGGGTGCAGTGGCGTGTGCCTGTAGCCCCAGCTACTCGGGAGGCTGAGTCACGAGAATTGCTTGAACCTGGGAGGTGGAGGTTGTAGTGAGCCAAGCTTGCGCCACTGCACTCCAGCCTCGGTGGCAGAGGGAGACTCTGTCTCAAAAAAAAAAAAGTCATAGTATAATAGTAAATTTATTCTTTTTTTCACTTTACCATTATATTAATATGCTGAACATTTTATACTCCCATGGAATATTTTCCAAGTCTGATTTTTAGATGTCTTAATAATAAAGTAATATATTAATATACCATGGATTCTATTAGTACACATATAACCCAATTTTTTAAAGGATCTGTAACATATCATAAGTAGTGGTTCCATAAATCACTTGCCCATTCCCTTTAGGAAGACACAGCAAATATTAGAAATACTAAATTATTTCTCTTTTCCACCAATTGCCTGCAAAACTGGCCCATTTGTTCAGTTTATCCCCGACGTCTTTCCTTCTAACCCAGCATTCCATACTCGCTTAGCTGCACTTGTCTTAGCGTACAGGGTGTGTGAACAATCATAGTGGAAGATAAACTGCAAGCTTGCCTAAGACTCTTGAGTCTTGGATTTTATTTTGCAGACAATGGAGAATGAGCAAAGACTTGAGTAGCAGAGGGCCTTCAGTAGGTCAGATTGGTTTTATCAGAAACATGTCTCTGGTAGGAACTGAACAGTAAGTGCAGATGGAGGGCAATAAGGCAGGAAGTCTAGGTAAAAAGTTTTTCCAATAGTTCAATCAAGAGTTGATGAGGCAGGGCACAGTGACTCACACTTATAATCCCAGCACTTTGGGAGGCCAAGGTGGGAGGATTACTTCATCACGGGAGTTCAAGACCAGCCTGGGCAACTTAGTGGGACCCCATCTCAAAAAAAAAAAAAAAAAAAAGAGAAGAAAAAAGAGTTGATGAGCAGGAGCATTGAAAATAGAAATGAGGGAGCCAGATGTGGTGGTTCATGCCTGTAATCCCAGCACTTTGGGAGGCTGAGGCAGGCGGATCACAAGGTCAAGAGATTGAGACCATCCTGGCCAACATGGTGAAACCCCGTCTCTACTGAAAATTCAAAAATTAGCTGGGCGTGGTGGGGCATGCCTGTAGTCCCAGCTACTCAGGAGGCTGCAGCAGGAGAATCGCTTGAACCCAGGAGGTGGAGGTTGCAGTGAGCTGAGATCTCACCGCTGCACTCCAGCCTGACAACAGAGTGAGACTCCATCTCAAAAAAAAAAAAAAAGAAAGAAAGAAAGAAAGAAACGAGGAAACAGATGAAAGACCATGTAGAGAAAGAATTCACAAGGCTGTTCATTGCTATAGTCTGAGTGTTTATGTCATCCCCCAAATTAATATATTGAAATCCTCATCCCCAAGGTGATGGTATTAGGAGGTAGAGCCTTTGGGAGGTGATTAGATCAGGAGGGTGGGGGCGCTCATGAATGGAAATAGTACACTTATGAAAGAGCCTCCAGAGAAATCCTTCACCCCTTCAACCATGTAAAGACACAGTGAGAAGGTCCCCCTCTATGAACCAGAAAGTGAGTGCTCACCAGACATTTTGGGGTGACATAAACATTCAGACTATAGCAATGACCAACCTTGTGCATTCTTTCCCTGCAAAGTCTTTCTCTCATCTGCTTCCTCGTTTCTATTTTCAGTGCTTCTGCTCATCAACTCTTTTTGTTTTCGTTTCGTTGTTGTTGTTGTTGTTTGAGATGGGGCCTTGCTATGTTGCCCAGGCTGGTATCAAACTCCTGGGCTAAAGCAATCCTCCCATCTTGGCATCCCAAAGTTCTGGGATTAAAGGCATGAGCCACTGCACCCCGCCTCATCAACTCTTAATTGAATTGTTGGAAAAACTTCTTACCTAGACTTCCTGCCTTTACTGCCCTCCTACGTTCAGTTCCTACCAGAGTGATGTTTCCGAATCTATTGGTACTTCGATCTTCAACTTCCCAGCATCCAGAACTGTGAGAAACACTTTTTATGATAAGCCACCCAGTCTATGGCATTCTGTTATAGCAGCCTAAACGGACTACGACAGAAATTAAGGAGTAGAAAGGAACACAGTAGAGAGGTCAACAGTGACTGAGGAGGGTTAGGCTATTCAAGAAAAACCCTGCCTTTACTCCCAGCAACCTCCAGAAGGGTAAGGAGGCAGCCTCCTTTCCCAGGAAGGTTCCCATCTTATTCCAGCCAGCCAATCACAAACATCTTCAAAGTCAGGGCACCTTTACTATTTCTGTGAGGTCCACATGGGCACCTTCTCTCCCCCCCTCTACCTCCCTCTTTCATTTTCTTTTCTTTTTCTTTTTTTGTTTATTTAGACAGGGTTTCACTCTGTTACCCAGGCTGGAGTGAAGCGGCATGACCTTGGCTCACTGCGGCCTCGACAGCCTGGGCTCAAGGGATCCTCCCACCTCGGCTTCCCAAGTAGCTGGGATTATAGGCACGTGCCAGTGTACTCAGCTAATTTTTTAAATTTTTTGTAGAGATGGGCTCAGGCTGGTCTCAAACTCCTAGGCACAAGCGATCTGCCTGTCTTGGCCCTGCCGAAGTGCTAGGATTACAGGCATGAGCCACGTTGCCAGGCCCCTCTTTCATTTCTACCCCTCCACCATCCTCCAGAGTTTCTGACTCCATCCAACCACACCCCCAGCCTTTGTGATTGAGACTAAAGAGATGTATTTTTGCTGGGTACAGTGGCTCACGCCTATAATCCCAGGACTTTGAGAGGCCAAGGCAGCTAGATCACCAGGTCAGGAGTTCGAGACCAGCCTGACCAACATGGTGAAACCCCATCTCTACTAAAAATACAAAAATCATCTGGATTTGTCTGTACAATGGGGACAGTAATGTCTGTAAAAGGCTTAGGTCAGGCTGGGTGAGGTGGCTCACACCTGCAATCCCAGCATTTTGGGAGGCCACGATGGGCAAATCACCCGAGGTCAGGAGTTTAAGAATAGCCTGACCAACATGGTGAAACCCTGTCCCTATTAAAAATACACACACACACACACACACACACACACACACACACAAAATTAGCCAGGCGTGGTGGCACATGCCTGTAATCCTAGTTACTCGGGAGGCTGAGGCAGAAGAATCACTTGAACCCAGGAGGCGGAGGTTACAGTAAGCCGAGATCGCACCATTGCACTCCAGCCTGGGAAACGAGAGAAACTCCATCTTTAAAAAAAAAAAAAAGAGATGTATTTCTGTCTTAATGATAAGAATAGGTTCTTGTAGATGTTTGGGGAATTATTATGTTAAAAGATCCGCCCTCTCATCCTCTCATCTCCTTCCAGGGTTGTGGACTGGAAAGACCAGAGAGGGCACAGGTACCAGAGAAACCCATCCCGCCACATAACCAGAGAGGAAACATACATGGAATCAGGTTTGAAATGCATGATGCCAATTTCCACCTGAGGCACAGCCTGGTCTGCCCCAGTCACAAAGGGAGGCATGGTTGGACAGGGAGTGGAGCGTTCTTGACAAAGGCAGATGATGTCAATTGTGGTGATTAGATCTGGAGGCAATACTCTCAGAGTCTGTCTTCCTACCTTTAAATGGGTCTGATATGGTTTGGCTGTGTCCCCACCCAAATCTCATCTTTAATTGTAGCTCCCACAATTCCCATGTGTCTTGGGAGGGACCTGGTGGGACATAATTGAATCATCTTTTCTGTGCTCTTCTCATGATAATGAATAAGTCTCATGAGATCTGATAGTTTTATAAAGGGAAGGTTTCCCTGCACAAGTCCTCTCTCTTGCCTACCACCATGTAAGATGTCCCTTGCTCTTCTGCCATGATTGGGAGGCCTCCTCAGCCATGTGGAACTGTGATTCGATTAAACCTCTTTCCTTTATAAATTACCCAGCCTCGGGTATGTCTTTTTATTAGCAGCATGAGAACTGACTAATACAGGATCTAACTATTACCAGTGTTGGAACTATTCCTGAAGGCAAATTTCCTTTTCACAGTCAAGTTCTTCTTGGGAAGAGCGTAGTGGTGCAGCCTTGGCCTCCTGAGCTCAAGCACTCCTCCCAGCTCAGCCTCCCAAGTAGATAGGGCTACAGCTGTGCACTACCATGCCTATGTTTTCATTTTTTGTAGAGATGAGGTCTTGCTGTGTTCCCCAGGCTGATGCTTAATTCCTGGCCTCAAGCAATCCTTTCACTTTGACCTCCCAACATGTTGGGATTACAGATGTGAGCCACCACACCTGGCCTAGTTCTGCTTTCCCATTCAAGCAGTTGTCATCTTCTTTGCCAAGAGGCTGTGTCTGGGTTCCTTGGTCAGGCCTCTCCTTTGTTTCATTCTTTATCACGGTGTCTGTTGGTGGCAAACTTCCTTTCTCTGGCTTCAGGGGGTCCATCAAAGTAACATCTTAGCTGCCCTTGACCCCTCCCTTACTGTTTCCCATGGGAGGAAGAATAACTTTCTGCTGGGTGTAGGAGAAGGAAATGGGCATGCTCCACTTAGTCCCTTCCTTCTGTTCTTTTTGCCAACACACCTTCCCTTCTGCTCCTCCATGCCTTAAGTCCTATAGGGGCAGGCTCCACCTCTGAGGTATGGGTCTGCCCACTCCAGTGTTGGTCAGCAAAGTGCTAAGCACTCAAACAGGGGTGGCTAAATCTGCCTAACTCTAGGATGAGGAATCAGAAACTCTTTAGTTGACTGGATGCAGTGGATGTAATCCCAACACTTTGGGAGGCTGAGGTGAGAGGATTGTTTGAGCCCAATTATTCAAGATCTGCCTGGGCAACATAGTGAGACCCCAACTGATATGGGTTTGGATTTGTGTCCCCACCCAAATCTCATGTGAAATCATAATCCCCAGTGTTGGAGGGAGGGGCCTGGTGGGGAGGTGATGGGATCCTGGGGGGAAGAGTTCCCCCTCTTTGTTTACATGATAGTGAGTTCTCATGAGATCTGGTTGTTTGAAAGGTGTGTAACACCTCCCACTTTGCCCTTTTCATCCCACTCCAGCCTGCTTCCCCTCACCTTCTGCCATGATTCTAAGTTTCCTGAGGCCTCCCCAGCCATCCTTCCTGGTAGCCTGCGGAACCATAAGCCAATTAAATCTCTTTTCTCTTTGTTTTTTTTTTAAATTGCATTTTAGGTTTTGGGGTACATGTGAAGAACATGCAAGATTGTTGCACAGGTACACACATGGCGGTGTGATTTGCTGCCTTCCTCCCCATCACCTGTATCTACCTTTCTCCCCATGCTATCTCTCCCCAACTCCCCACCCCCCACTGTCCCTCCCATTTCCCGACAGACCCCAGTGTGTGATGCTCCCCCTCCCTGTGTCTGTGTGTTCTCACTGTTCAACACCCACCTATGAGTGAGAACATATGGTGTTTGATTTTCTGTTCTTGTGTCAGTTTGCTGAGAATGATGGTTTCCAGGTTCATCCATGTCTCTACAAAGGACACGAACTCATCGTTTTTTACGGCGGCATAGTATTCCATGGTGTGTATGTACCATATTTTCCCTGTCCAGTCTATCATCGATGGGCATTTGGGTTGGTTCCAGGTCTTTGCTATTATAAACAGTGCTGCAATGAACATTCGTGTGCATGTGTCCTTATAATAGAACGATTTATAATCCTTTGGATATATACCCAGTAATGGGATTGCTGGGTCAAATGGAATTTCTATTTCTAGGTCCTTGAGGAATCGCTACACTGTCTTCCACAATGGTTGAACTAATTTACACTCCCACCAACAGTGTAAAAGTGTTCCTATTTCTCCACATCCTCTCCAGCATCTGTTGTCTCCAGATTTTTTAACGATGGCCATTCTAACTGGTGTGAGATGGTATCTCAATGTAGTTTTGATTTGCATTTCTCTAATGACCAGTGATGATGAGCATTTTTTCATATGTTTGTTGGCCTCATGTATGTCTACCTCTTTTCTTAAGGCCAGGCACAGTGGCTCATGCCTGTAATCCCAACACTTTGGGAGGCTGAAGTGGGTGGATCATTTGAGGCCAGGAGTTCAAGACCAGCCTGGCCAACATGGTAAAACCCCGTCTCTACTAAAAATACAAAAATTAGCTGGGTGTGGTGGTGCACAGCTGTATTTCCAGCTACTCGGGGGGCTGAGGCAAGAGAATCTCTTGAGCCACTGCACTTCAGCCTGGGTGACAGAGTGAGACTCCTCTCAAAAAACAAACAAAACAAACAAAAAAAACCCCCAACTTTTAAAAAAATAAATTACCCAGTCTCAGAGTCTCAGGTAGTTTTTTTGTTTGGGGTGTGTGTGTGTGTGTGTGTGTGTGTGTGTGTGTGTGTGTGTTGTTCATTCGTTTGTTTGTTTTGAGACAGAGCCTTGCTCTGTTGCCCATGCTGGAGGGCAGTGGCATGATCTCGGCTCACTGCAACCTCCATCTCCAGGGTTCAAGCGATTCTCCTGTCTCAGCCTCCTGAGTGGCTGGGGCTGCAGGTGCCCACCACCATACCTGGCTAATTTTTGTATCTTTAGTAGAGATGGGGTTTTGCCATATTGCCCAAGCTGGTCTTGAACTCCTGACCTCAAGTGGTCCACCCGCCTTGGCCTCCCAAAGTGCTGAGATTACAGGCATGAGCCACTGTGCCCGGCTGGGTAGTTCTTTATAGCAGTGCAAAAACAAACCAATATGCCATCTGTACCAAAAATAATGTTTAAAATTAGCTGGGCATGGTGGCATGTCCCTGTGGTCCAAGCTACTTGGGAGGCTGAGATGGGAGGATTGCTTGAGTCTGGGAGATCAAGGGTGCAGTGAGCCATGATCATACCACTGCACTGCACTCCAGCTTGGGCAAGGGAGCCAGACCCTGTCTCAAAAAAAAAAAAAAAAAAAAAAAAAAAAGGGGAGAAGAAGAAGAAGAAGAAGAAGCTCTGTAGCCATACACCTAAAGCAAATCTCTCCAAAATCACTTCATTGGAAATCAAATGATACTGTCATCCACACCTACTTGGTTCCCAAGTCTTCCCTTCATTTTGTGCCAAATTCAAGCTGGAAAAAGTGGCATGTTCTTTACTTGGCTTTCCCCAGACCCTATCAGTCTCAGTAGAGGCACATCTAAGCAGACTACAACTAAATTAGAGAACTGGACCTCCCAACAAATAGAGACAACACATAATTCATTACAAGTCTCGCAGTGAAGTGATGGGATTTAAAAAAAAAAAGTTATGTTCTTTCCATCTGTAGCTAAAATATTTACACGGGGCCCTGGTCATATGCAAGTGGTGGTTTACAGAGCACAGCTTGTTCAAACCAAACAGTTGCTCTGTTCCCGCTTTTGGAAACTTATCAAGGAATCAGTGTTTACTTAGACAACTCGGGCCCCAAGCGGCCCTTGTGTAGGCTGAATTCAATCCAAGGAGAAGCCATGGCCCAGGAACATTCCTCATTTTCCCCTGACCATTGAACCGCAGACCTCTCAGTTCTCCAGGGCCCTCTCGAAGGCATCCGGTTCAGCCTCTGGTCAACTGTCCAATGCCCAGGCTAGGCAATGTAGACAAAGTCCTGTTGTAGAATTGGCCCCTTGGCGCCCAACTTTTTGAGTAATCGTGTGTGTGTGAACATCTCACTTAATTAACTCCCAAAGAGAGAGCATGGGCTTCAGGGCAAAGGATTTGATGTTTAATATGTGGGGGGATTTGAATTAGTCTAGAGCATAATTCAGGAGGCGGGCCAGCTGTGGGAAACTGGCCGCAGAGAACCTAGGAAGGTCAAGTCTGAGTGTTCAGGAAACACAATCTGCTATTTCTACCCAAAGCATGAAAACAAGCCCAATGTTATTGAAGAACAGTGGAGGTACAAGTGTGAACATCAACAAAAGTGCACATAAAAAAGCACATATGGCTGGGCTTGGTGTCTCAAGCCTGTGATCCCAGCACTTTGGGAGGTCAAGGCAGGTGGATCGCTGGAGTCCAGGAGGTGAAGACCAGCCTGAGCAACAAGGTGAAACTCCGTCTCTACAAAAAGTAGCCGGGCGTGGTGGCATGAGCCTGTAATGCCAGCTACTTAGGGAGGATCATTTGTGCCTGGGAGGTTGAGGCTATAGTGAGCCATAATTGGACCACTGCACTCCAGCCCGGGCAATACAGCAAGACCCTAATTCACAAGAAAAAAAAAAAAAAAGCACATGCCCAGTGCCTAGGCTCTGAAAAAAAGGTAGCAGTAATTGTTATTACTGTTCTTGTTGAGATAACTTAGAAAATTAATGTATTTTCACACTGCTGTAAAGAACCACTTCAGACTGGGTATTTTATGAAGGAAAAGGCTTTAATTGACTCACACTTCTGCAGGCTTAACAGAAATGATGACTTGGAGGCCTCAGGAAACTTAGGGGAAGCAAGGACCTTCTTTGCATGGTGACAGAAGAGAGAACAAAGAAGAGAGAGAACAAAGGCAGAAGCGCCACACACTTTTAAACCATCAGATCTCATTAGAATTCACTCACTATCACAAAAACAGAAAGGGGGAATTCCATCCTCATGATCCAATTACCTCCTACCAGGTCTCTCCCCCTGACACGTGGGGATTACAATTCGATGTAAGATTTGGGGGGAGGACACAGGGCCAAACCATATCAACTAATGGGATCAGCACGGGGGTAGGCCCCGTGGGAATTATACTGACAGAGTTAAAGCAGTTAATAGCAGTTTCTGTCTGTCCTACTCTTTTACTTGGTGACTGTCTTTCTCTGATTTTAGGTGGTTCTTTTTTTTTTTTCAAGGCAGAGTCTTGCTGTGTCACCTAGGCTGGAGTGCAGTAGCACAATCTCAACTCACTGCAACCTCTGCGTCCCGGGTTCAAGCAATTCTCCTGCCTCAGCCCCGCAAGTAGCTAGGATTATAGGCGCACACCACCATGTCTGGCTAATTTTTGTATTTTTAGTAAGAGATAGGGTTTCACCACATTGGCAAGGCTGGTCTCCAACACCTGATCTTGTGATCTGACCACTCTGGCCTCCAAAAGTGCTGGGATTACAGGTGTGAACCACCATGCATGGCCTGATCTTAGGTGGTTCTAACAGGACTGAAATTTACAATTCTGAAGAACAATGGAGGTACAAGTGTGAACATCAACAATACTGCACATAAAAAGCACATGAGGCTGGGCTTGGTGGTTCACACCTGTAATCCCAGCACACTTTAGGAGGCTGAGGCAGGTGGATCGCTGGAGTCCATCCCCACCCAGATCTCATGCTGGTCTCCTGGACTCCAGAAATCCACCTGCCTCAGCCTCTCAAAGTGCTAGGATTATAGGCATCTGCCACCAAGCCCAGGCATATGTGCTTTTTTTTTTTTTTTTTTTTAAAGACAGGGTTTCACCCTGTTGGTCAGGCTGGTCTTGAACTCCCAACCTCAGGTGATCCGCCCACCTTGGCTTCCAAAGTGCTTGGATTACAGGTGTAAGCCACCACGCCCAGCCCGTATGTGCTTTTTATGTGCACTATTGCTGATGTTCACACTTGTACCTCCACTGTTCTTCAAGATTATACGTTTCCTGAGTCACTGTCTACCAGTACAGTGGCATGTCCTTTACTGGTCTGGGACAGTGACCTGGGACAGACCAATCATAGCAGCCAAACTTTTCATCCAGTATGGGTGGTCCTAATGATAGCCTTGTTACCCAAGCAGGGCCAATCAGAATCCTTCTATAAGATTTGGAATTTCCCAGGAGGCAAGTTAGTATAATAGAGAAAGCATGAGCTTTGGTAACTGAAGGTATGGATTCTGGCTCACAGAGTTGGGCAAGTTTCTTTACTTTGAGAATTAACTGAGATAAAATAGAGTACTTGGCACAAAGTAGACATCAGTAAGTGACTTCGTCAATAACTTTCATAATAAAAGCAGTACTCTAATTAACCTTCCTCGCTGTTCCACCCTGCCTGATCAATCTTTGCTCTGTAAAGTTCTCCTAAAAAGCTTTAACTGGGAGACCCACCTTTTAGTGGGGAGGGCCATACTTAATTTTCCCTGGCCCTTGAGCTTTCCAGAGAGTAGAGAAGGGATGAGATAATAAAGTCTCAGGATGGAAAGGTCATTGTCCAGTCCATTCCACCGACTACAAGGAAGTGGGGAATCTTTCATTTGGCTAGGGTTCTAAAAGTTGACTTCAGCCTAGATGCTAGATCAGTGCTGCCTCATAGAACTTTCTTCTCCGATGGAAATATTTATATCTGTGCTGTCTGCCACAGTAACCACGAGCTATATGTGACTACTGAGCACTTGGAGAAAGACCAGTGGGACTGAGGCACTGAATTATTTATTTACTTAAATTAATTTGTTTGTATATCCACCTGTGGCGATGGCTACCATATGGAACAGAACAGCTCCAGATTGGAGCATGGCATTAGCAGACAGACACAGAAGGGGATGAGAGTAATAGCTGGTGCTTGCTTGGGGAGGGAAGGCTACTACAGCTTAGAAGCAGGTGGGCCTCCAGGTTTAGAGAGGTACTAAAGGAAAGCCATCTGTCCAGGTGCAGTGGCTCATACCTGTAATCTCAGCACTTTGGGAGGCCAAGGCAGGCCAGTCATTTGAGGTCAGGAGTTTGAAACCAGCCTGGCCAACATGGTGAAATCCCATTTCTGCAAAAATTAGCCAGGCATGATGGCGCATGCCTGTAATCCGAAATGCTCGGGAGGCTGAGGCAGGAGAATCGCTTGAACCCAGGAGGCGGAGGTTTCAGTGAGCCGAGATCACACCACTGCACTCCAGCCTGGGCAACAGAGAGAGACTCCATCTCAAAAAAAAAAAAAAGAATGAAAAAGAAAAAAGAAAGAAAATCATCTATCTAGTTAGTAATTTAAAACAATGCCCTTTAAAAACCATTTAAAGCATGCGTGCTTTATGTGCAAAGTTTCAGGACTTCTGAGAAGAGTGTCTTAAAAATTGTTTTAAATCTGTAAATTGTAAAAGTAATTAGCTGCATTACAGGAAGATTAGTAACTAGAGGGGAAAAAAGTCGCTCCAAATCCCACCACACAGATATGTTTGTTTGTTTGTTTGCTTTTAGAGACATGGTCTGGCTCTGTTGCCCAGACTGGAGTGCAGAGGCACAGTCATAGCTCACTGTAGTTTCGAACTCCTGGGCCCAGGCGATCTTCCCACCTCAGCCTCCCTAGTAGCTGGGACTACAGGCACATGCCACCATGCTGGCTAATTTTTGGAATCATTTTTGAGACAGGGTCTTGCTATGTTGCCAGGCTGACCCCTTACTCCTAGCCTCAAGTGATCCTCCCATCTCAGCCTCCCAAAGTGCTGGGATTATAGTCATGAGCCATCACGCCTGGCCTATGATCATATTTATATATTTCCTTTCTATCTTTTACACAAGTACATTTATATTTCACATGATAACTTATGAACTGTAATCTCCATGGGCATTATGTTCTGTATCCTACATTTTTCATTTACTATAAGTACTTTTCTGTCATCATAATGTTTGTATCTTTTTCTTTTTTAAAAAATAATATTCAGTCTCCATAGAGACTATCAAAAATTGCCAATGCTGACCATGTTGCAAGTTGTCATGGTGGGCTATTGGGAAAAGTTTTCAATTAGCAATAATTGTACCTTGGATAAATCTCATTGGCTATGATACAGCCATGGCACAAAACTTCTTGTATCTTTTTTTTTTTTTTTTGAGATGGAGTTTCACTCTGTCGCCCAGACTGGAGTGCAGCGGCATGATCTCAGCTCACTGCACCCTCCACCTCCCGAGTTCAAGCAATTCTCTTGCCTCAGTCTCCCAAGCACCTGGGATTACAGGCGCCTGCTACCATGCCTGGCTAATTTTTTTGTATTTTTAGTAGAGATGGGATTTCACCATGTTGGCCAGGCTGGTCTCAAACTCCTGATCTCAGGTGATCCGCCCGCCTTGGCCACCCAAAGTGCTGGGATTACAGGTATGAGCCACCATGCCTGGCCTGCAAGATCATTTATTTTCCAGAGCCTCAAGTTTTTCATCTATAAAATAGGAATAATACTACCTGCCTTTCCTGATTGTTATCAGAACTGGACATTTATAAATTGCCTCTCACACTACTCAGCACCATGGAAATGTTTAATGAATTACAACTAACACTATTATAGTTTTTATTTTGTTTTGTTTTGTGTTTTGTTTTGCGGGTGACATCCTGTCACCCCAGGCTGGAGTGCAGTAGTGCCATCACAGTTAACTGCAGCCTCAAACTTCTGGACTCAAGCAATGCTCCTGCCTCAGCCTCCCCAGTGGCTGGGACTATAGGCATGCCACCATGCCCAGCTAATTTTAAATTTTTTATTTTGTAAGGACGGTGTGTCACTATGTTGCCCAGATTGGTCTTGAACTCCTGGTGTCAGAGATATTTGAACCAGAGCACCTCCATCTTAAACAGGGGGCTGGGTAAAATAAGGCTGAGACCTACTGGGCTGCATTCCCAGGAGGTTAGGCATTCTAAGTCACAGGATGAGATATGAGGTCGGCACAAGATGCAGGTCACAAAGACCCTGATGATAAACAGGATGCTGTAAAGAAGCCGGCCAAAACCCACCGAAACCAGGATGGCAATGAAAGCAACCTCTGGTTGCCCTCACTGCATATGATATGCTAATTATAATGCATTAGCATGCAAAAGACACTCCCACCAGTTCCATGACAGTTTGCAAATGCCATGGCAATGTTCTGAAGTTGCCCTTTACGGTCTCAAAAGGGAAGGGACTCTCAATTCTAGGAAATCCCCATCCCTTTCCCAGAAAACTCATGAATAACCCACCCCTTGTTTAGCATATAGTCAAGAAATAACTATAAGTACACTCAGTTGAGTAGCACATACCACTGCTCTGCCTATGGAGTAGCCATTCTTTTATTCTTTTACTTTCTTCATAAAGTTGCTTTCACTTCACTCTATGGACTTGCCCTGAATTCCTTCTTGCACAAGATCCAAGAACCCTCTCTTGGGGTCTGGATTGGGACCCCTTTCTGGTAACACTGGCCTCAAGTGATCCTTCTGCCTCAGCCTCCCAAAGTGTTGGGATTATAGGTGTGAGCCACCGTATCTGGCCTAGTTTTTTAAAAAATCATAATCATTTTTAGGAAGTTCAATTTCAAGGAACTCTCCTTTTCAAGAAGATTTCCCTATTTGTTTATGCTAACAGGTCTCCTGGCCCATCTCTTCTGATTGGATCAGAATCCCCGACAGCTTAGAGGCTGGCAGGCTGAGGGTCCCCAAGGCATGAGAGAAGAGGGGCTGTGGAGAACTTGGGGGAAGCATCACAGGAAGCCGCAGGTGGGCTGAAGGGGGATTGGTCCTGCTCCTGCTAACCAAATGCACAGTCCTCCCCTCAAACTTGCTTCTCCTCTGAGCTCTTTTGCGCCCCTCGGTGATGGGTGGGGGAGACTGAGAATGAAGAACATCGCAATGGTGGGAGGTGTTAGGGTGGTGGGGCTGGGAGTTGGAAGAATCAGGAGGCTCCCCTGTGTTTTCCCTCCAGAGTGGGCAGCTCTGGGGTGGTAGATAAGGCATTGTGTTTGGAATTCAGCACCATGCGTGTATGTAGCTGGGGTTCGAGTCTCTCCTGAGCTACCCTGGGCTATTATTATACCCTGTGAGTCCTGTTTTCCTTGTCAGTGAAATGGCCATGCTAATAACAATGTCCACACAGAATTAGGAAGCTCAAATAATAAACAATAGTGCTGTCCCCAGGTGTGGAGCAACTACTTCTTGCCAGGTCCTGGATTGAGTAATTCATATGCATTACTTCATCAGTCCTCACAACAGGCCCCAAAGGTAGGTGTTATTATTTCCATTTTACAAGGAGGAACCCAGGGCTCAGAGAGGGGAAGTCCTTCCCATGCACCTCCCTGCTTTGTAAAATGGAAAGTCCTGGGTAGTTGTAATTTGTAGCTATGAACCTCTGGCTTTCTCCGCTCATTCCTTGGAGATCTGTGCTAGAAAGTTCTAGAAGGTTGCAGAGTTTATTAAATAAATTGATTTGACATGTATTTGTTGAGCACTTTGCTATGGTCTGAATGTTTTTGTGCCCCTAATACTCATATGTCAAAATCTTCACTTCCGAGGTATTAGGAGGTGGGGATTTGGGGAAGTGATTAGGGCATGAGAGTGGAGACCTCAGGATTGGGATCGGTGTGCTTGTGAAAGAGACCACAGGGCACTAGCCTGCCCCTTCCAGCATGTGGGGGACACAGTGAAAAGGCACCACCTGTGAACCAGGAATAGGGCATTCACTGGACATCAAATCTGCTGGCGCCATGATCTGGGACTTCCCAGCCTCCAGAACTGTGAGAAGTAAATTTCTGTTGTTTATAAGCCACTCAGTCCATGATAGTTTGTTATAACAGCCCGAATAGACCAACACACCTGCTGTGTGCTAGGAGTGGTTCTAGGTGGTTGGGATTCAGCAATGAACATCATAAAGCACCGTCAAAGAGGATACATGTTTGCATGCAGAGACTGAAAGATCAGCGACAAAGAAATATAAAATAAAACAAGGTAAGTAGGGAGTGCAGTTTCTTGTCCAAAGGTCAGAGAAGGAGGTTGTGCTCGCCACTGTGACAAGATAGAAGCCGTGCTCACTACTTGCATTACAGTCTACAAGGACGTAATCTCCATAAGGACAGGGCCCTGGGACCTTGCTCGTCCTCACAGCTCCAGTCCCTAGCACAAGCTCTGGTTTCTAGTAGGTGCTCAATAAATATTTTTTGAATGCATGAATGAATGAAAATGAATAGCCTCAGTCTCAGACCTGCTAGAGAAATGTCCATTTTAGGGTAGGCATGGGATTTTGAATTTACCTCCTATGAGCTGACATTTGCGGAGAAACTTGTGTACCCCAGGTGCTGTGCCATCCTCCATGGCTCAGTACAGCCCCTTCCCTTGAGCATCTTCACTAGAGAAGATGGTGGCACTTGCAATTTAGTGGTCTAGAAGAGACGGCAGCAAAGAGAATAAGGGAAGAACAGGAGTTAAGTGTGAAGAGGAAGCGTTTCAGGGTCAGCAAAGAATTCAGCAAGTGTATTGCCTGACATTTTTTTTCTTGATACAAAAAATAGCTAGTTCTGCTTTTTGGACTGGGGCTCGCTGAGTCAGGGGTTCAAAGAGAATAGCATGAGGATAGGAGCAGTACATGTCATCTGCAGCAGATGGTGATGCCCCAGAGACAGAACATGGCCTTGAAGATGCTTCCCTCTACTGCCTCTGGCCCAAGAATCAAGGTCAAGGGCAGACAACCAAGCTCAGCTCCCTAGGGTCCCAATCTCAGCCTCTCAACTAGGCCAGTCCTTCCCAAGAACATTACCCTTGTTCCACCCGCTTGGACTCCACACTAGGCTCAGTTGAGTCTCAGAGGCCAAGGGTGTGAGAAGAACAATCCCAGCATCTGTTATGAACCATTATTTCTATTTTTTTGGCTGCACTTTCGCTTTGGCCCTGAGAACACTGGGTCGGTGCTTCTTTGAGCACAAAACGACTGATTTGCCAGGTCTTTGTTCAGCCTCACAAAAGAAGGGGATGATTATTACAAGAACAGATTTTGCATTCCATATTTACCCCAGATGACATTGCCTTGATCCCTAAAATAACTCCAGATCGCCTGGGTGGAACTTGCTTGTTCCTTTTCATCTTGCTATTTTGCAATTGTTTATGGAGACCATCACCATAGTGATATTATCAGAGCAGGGCAGAATTAAACTCCGAACTCTGGGTTGTTATTGGTTTTTCCTTTGTACCTCGGAACATGACTTTTTCACCCCAAACCTTCTCTTTTATTTCTTATAAGCATTAAAGTTCTCAGTTCCAACTCAGCCAGCATTACTTTCTGACTCATCCCCAGCAGTTAAAACCACAGAGGTGGTCCACACTAGGATGAGGGATGGAAGTGCTTGGGTTGAGTTTCCAAACTGGAAACTGTATTTGCCAGAAATCCCCTTTCCTTCAGATAAGACTGGGGTCAAAGTACTAGAGTGTTGAAAGAGGCACTAAATAAACTAAGAATCTAAAGGACCTTCTGTGTTTGGGCCAAGGAACATGTGACAGAGTTCAACAAATAAACACAGCTGGCGTAGGGTGAGTCTTTAGCAAACACTTATCTTCTTGATTTTTTTTTTTGGTCATAATCGTCATCTTGGCACAAAGCCTTTATTATAGCATTCTCGTACACTGCTGCTGGAGGTGTGCATTTGTACAACTTTCTAATAGGAAATTTGGCAATGAGTAACAAACGTCTTGACACTGTAACTCTTCCTTTGACGCCAAATTTTACTTGTGGGTGCTAAGAAAATAATTAGGGACATGAGCAGAAGGATACATACAAAGATGTTTATTGCTAATAATGGCGAAATCGGAAATAACCCAACTGTACGATATTAAGGGGTTGCTTTTAAAAATTCAAAATCCAGCCTGATCAGTGGCTCATCCCTGTAATCCCAGCACTCTGGGAGGCTGAGGTGGAAGGAGGACTTGAGCCCAGGAGTTCGAGACCAGCCTGGGCAACACAGTGCGACCCTGTCTCTACAAAAAAAATTTTTTAAAGTAAAACAAACAAAAAATCATGATCCCTTCCATGCAACAGATACTGAGCCACTATTAAAAATTATGCCCACTGGGCGTGGTGGGTCACGCCTGTAATCCCAGCACTTTGGGAGGCTGAGGTGGGCAGATCACTTGAGGTCAGGAGTTCGAGACCAGCCTGGCCAAAAAGATGAAACTCTGTCTCTACTATAAGTACAAAAATTAGCCTTTTAAAATAATCTTGGATCGGCGCAGTGGCATGCGCCAGTAATCTCAGCCTACTGGGAGGCCAAGGTGGGAGGATCACTTGAGGTCAGGAGTTTGAGACTAGCCTGGCCAACATGGCGAAACCCTGTCAGTACTAACAATACAAAAATTAGCTGGTCGTGGTGGCACATGCCCGTAAGCCCTAGGTACTCGGGAGGCTGAGGCAGGAGAATCGCTTGAACCTGGGAGGTGGAGGTTGCAGTGAGCCGAGATCACTCCACTGTACTACAGCCTGGGCAACAGAGTGAGACTCCGTCTTTAAAAAATAAATAATAAAAATAAATAAATAAAATAATCTCTCTGATGGCCATCATGGGCAGAACTAGAGTCCTATTCCAGGAGCCTCCTTGCATAAAGCTCATAAGATAAATGGTGTGCAGGCCAGGCACAGTGGCTCATGCCTGTAATCCCAGCACTTTGGAAAGCTGAGGTAGGCGGATCACATGAGGTCAGGAGTTCGAGACCAGCCTGACCAACATGGAGAAACCCCATCTCTACTAAAAATACACACAAAAACATTAGCTGAGCATGGTGGCACATGCCTGTAATCCCAGCTACTCGAGAGGCTGAGGCAGGAGAATCACTTGAACCCGGGAGGCAGAGGTTGCAGTGAGCCAAGATTGCATGCACCATTTCACTCCAGCCTGGGCAACAAGAGCAAAACTCCATCTCAAAAAAAAAAAAAAAAAAAAAAAAAAAGATGATTTTTTTGTTTTTTAGACGCAGTTTAGCTCTGTCACCCAGACTGGAGTGCAGTGGCAGGATCTTGGCTCACTGCAACCTCTGCCTCCAGGGTTCAAGTGATTCTCCTGCCTGAGCCTCTGAGTAGCTGGGATTACAGGTGCCTGCTACCACGCCCAGCTAATTTTTGTATTTTTAGTAGAGACGGGGTTTCACCATATTTGCCAGGCTAGTTTTGAACTCTTGACCTCATGATCTGCCCTCCTCGGCCTCCCAAAGTGCTGGGATTACAGGCATGAGCCATCATACCCGGCCCAGTGATTTCTTATGTGGTTAGATGATAATGAATGAATAGTATGGTTCATTGGACCAATAAATATTTAGCAACTGCAGATTTTCTGCATAGTTGGAGTTTAAGGTCAAAGATATACAAAGCTGACATAGATAACCAGGTATAAAATACATAGACCATGTAATAAGACTAGGAAATGTATTTACAACATACTAAGAATCACTCGATGTTTGGCAACAGCAGTAAGGATCATTGCAGGTCATACCACGTGCCACCAGTTAGTACCTATCTTATTAAAATTTCACAGCAGGCTGGGTGCTGTGGCTCATACCTCCTGTAATCCCAGCACTTTGGGAGGCCGGGGTGGGAAGATCACCTAAGGTCAGAAGTTCAAGACCAACCTGGCCAACATGGTGAAATCCCATCTCTACTAAAAATACAAAAATTAGCCGGGCATGTTGGTGGGCACCTGTAATGCCAGCTACTCAGGAGGCTGAGGCAGGAGAATCGCTTGAACCCGGGAGGTGGAGGTTGCAGGGAGCCAAGATCGTGCCACTGCACTCCAGCCTGAGTGACGGAGCGAGACTCTGTCTCAAAAAAAAAAAAAAACCCAAAAAACCAAAAAATCTCACAGCAATTGTAGGGGATAGGCATCATGCTCTCCATTTACAGAAGAGAAAAGTTGGTATAGAAGGAGGTTTTAGTCACCTGCTCTTTCAGTATTTCAGGGAGGAGGTAGATGCAGTGATTCAGGGGTAAGAGAGTCATAGAGCTTCTTTGACTCAATGATTAAGATAGGAAGGTACATGTAGACAGAGAACGAAGACCTACAAAAGCCTTTTACCCAGACCAGCAAACATTCAGGAGAAAATGGTAATCATTTTAACTACCCTGCTTTGAGCACTTGAGGATGATGTTGACATGAAAGTGAGGATTACAGGGTGTCATTATATTCAACCTCACTGGCTTGTGGGAAGTGGTGGGAGTTCTGCAATAATCTATAGCACAGATGTGCAAGAGAGTCAATTACACAGAAACCCAGAGTCCATTATCATATCATCATCACTAAAACTTCTAAACACCTCTTCGTTTGGGATAAGGTAGAGGAGTGAAAGTGCATAGGCTGTAGGACCAGACTGACCTCCACTGAAATCCTGGCTTACCATCCATGTATTAATAGCCATGTGATCTTCGTCCAGCCTCACCAGCTTGGCCTTGAGATGCCTGTGACACCTTCACACTTTTATGGAAATCCTGCTTCGATTTATAATCCCAAATATTTCCTGCTGTACTGACGACTATCATAGGAGCTTTTCAAACCTGAATTCGTTGGGGGGTAATGCTAGCTGCTGGAACAAAGAACTCCCAACTTTGAGTGACTTCCTGCTACGATAAAGGTTTACTTGCCCCCAAAGGCACAGTCTGCTTGGGTGTTTTCAGTGACTACCAGGGAAACAGATACAGGCTTCTTCCATCTTGGAGCCCTCCCTTAGGTCCTCTGCATTCAGTTTACTGACGAACAGAAAGAGTGTGTGGCAGAACACAAGGGCCATTTTATGGCCATGCCTGGTCCATTTTATGGTCCATGTCACTTCTGCCCACATTCCATTAGTTAAAACACAGCCACATGACCACAATTTAACTCAAGTGAAGTTGGAAAATAGTGGCTATGTTTGTGCCAAGGAAGAGGAAATGGAAAAGGTAACCATGTAGCTTATTAATGCTAGCATACCTGCATCAATTGCAGGTAATGTGGGGGCAGATTATGAAAGGTCATTAAGATTAAAGCCCTTGCTGTGTGCAGTGGCTCATACCTGTAATCCCAACACTTTGGGAGGCAGAGGCAGGAGGATTGCTTGAGTCCAGAAGTTTGAGACCAGCCTGGGCAACATAGGGAGATCCTGTCTCTACAAAAAATTTACAAATTAGTGGGGCGTGGTGGTGCATGCTTGTAGTCCCAGCTACTCCAGAGGCTGAGGCAGGAGGATCGCTTCAATAGGAAGGTCAAGGCTGCAGTGAGTTGTTTGTGCCACTATACTCCAGCCTGGGCAACAGAGCAAGACAAGCAAGTAAGCAAGCAGGGAGGGAGGGAGAGAGGGAGAGAGGGAGGGAGGGAAGGAAGAAAGGAAGGATGGAAGGAAGGAAGGGAGGGAGGGAGGAGGGGGAGTGGGGAGGGAGGGAAGGAGAGAGGAAGAGAAGAAGAGAAGAGAGGAAGAGAAGAGAAAGGGAAGGGAAGGGGGGAGGGAAGTGGAGGGGGAAGGGAGCGGAGGGGAGGGGGAGGGTTGGGTTAAAGCCCAAGAGAACTGCAATGGCAGTTTTCCAAGCAATGGTATGTGACAGACAGAAATCTCTGGCAGTCAGTTTTTCTTGACAGATACAGATGTCAGGCTGGGCCAGATCTTACAGCATCTTAGATCACATATGTCTGATCCAGTCTGGCAGTTTTAAGCTGTAAAGAGGAAGCACCTATGAAATAGGCCCTATCACCATTGACATTGCTCTGGGCCTCTCTGTTCAACTATCCTGATTCTCTGTGCTGCTCAGTTTCCCCCCTTTGCATTTTGTTCCCAATCTGCCAAGCTTCAGACTTGGTGATTCATTATCCCCCACTTAGAGTCTCACTTTACACTGCTGGACCAGATACTCAACCTCACTTCTCTGACCTCTGTTTTTCTTTCAGACCACAATCTGGAGTCTTTCTGACTACAATAGCATTGATTGCCTTATTGATTGCTTCAGATAAATAGGTCATCAGGTCTAGCCTGGTCCTGGGAGTTAAGAACCTCAACAAAAGTCCTTTTATGCTATACACTCTGTTTGTTCACTTGAACAAAAATATTAAGCTGATATGTATGTTTATTTACTTGGAAGGATTGAAACTTATAGACAGAATGCCTTTTCTTCCAAAAAATTTAATGTACTGTGTATGTTTAAATAATGCTTTACATAGCTCTGAAATCTTTTTTTTTTTTTTCTTCTTTTTCCTTCAAAAGCACCATTAGAAGAATGCTCTGAAATCTTTTTCTTAAATGGTGTCTTTGGAAGAGCAGAATTTTCTTGTTTTCATTAAATCTGATTTATCAATTTTTTTCCTTTTTAGTTAGTGCTTTTTGTATCTTAAGAAATCTTTGCTCACTCAATGTTGTGAAGATTTCTCATGTTTTCTTTTAGAAGTTTTAGCTCTTTATGTTTATGTCTATGATCCATTCAGTTAATGTTTATTTATGGTGTGAGGTAAGGGTCAAGCTTCGTTTTTTCTAAATGGATCTTGGGAGGACAAGGCAGAAGGATCCCTTGGGCCCAGGAGTTCAAGACCAGCACGGGCAACATAGTGAGACCTTGTCTCTACAAAAAAAAATGCACGGAAATAAAAAACAGCTGGGCATCACGGTGGCTCATGCTTAAAATCCAGCACTTTGGGAGGCCAAGATGGGCAGATTGTTGGAGTCCAGGAGTTTGAGACCAGCCTGGGCAATATGGTGAAACCCTGTCTCTACAAAAAATACAAAAATCAGCCAGGTGTGGTGACATGCATTTGTAGACCCAGCTCTACTCAAGGGACTGAGGTGGGATGATTGTTTGAGCCCAGGAAGTCGAGGCTGCAGTGAGCCAAGATCGCACCATTGAACTCCAGCCTGGGTGACAAAGCAAGACTCTGTCTCAAAAAACAAACAAAAATAGCTGGGCATGGTGGAGCACTCCTGTGTTTCCAGCAACTGGGGAGGCTGAGGTGGGAGGATTGCTTGAGCCCATTTGAGATCAAGGCTGCAGCAAGCTGAGCTCGTACCTCTGCACTCCAGTCTGGGTGAGAGAGCAAGACCTTGTCTTTAAACAAATAAACAAACAAACAAACAAACAAACAAACAGATCTCCAGTTGTCCCAGAACTGTCCATTAAACACTGTTCTTCCACACATCATTACATTGGCACCTTTGTCAAAAATTATTTTATTGGCCGGGCATGCGACTCACACCTGTAATCCCAGCACTTTGGGAGGCCGAGGCAGATGGATCACTTGAGCTCAGGACTTCAAGACCAGCCTGGTCAATATGGTGAAACTCCGTCTCTACTAAGAATACAAAAATTAGTCGGGTGTGATAAGTGCCTGTAAAACAAGCTACTCAGGAGGCTGAGGCAGGAGAATCTCTTGAATGCAGGAGGAGGAGGTTGCAGTGAGCCGAGATTGTGCCACTGCACTCCAGCCTGGGTGAAAAAGTGAGACTCCATCTCAAAAAATATATATTTTACTGTATATAGGCGGGTCTGTTTTTGGACTATTCTGTTCCATTCATCTATGTGTCTATCCTTCTGTCAATGCCACACTGGGTTGATTTATGCAGCTTTATAGTTAAGTCTTGAAGTCAGTCAGACAGTGTAGGCTCTCTAACTTTTTCTCTCTTTTAAAGATTGTTCTAAATATTCTGGGATTTCCATATACATTTTTAAAAGATTGTTATTTTTTAAAGATTGCTCTTTTTAAAAAGATTGTTCTACTAGCATGGGTTTTCCATATACATTTTAGAATTAGGCCAGGAGCAGTGGCTCCTACCTGTAATCCCAGCACTCTGGGAGGGTGAGGATTGCTGGAGCACAGGAGTTCAACACCAAGCTGGGCAACATATCAGACCTCATCTCTACTAAAAAAAAATTAAAAATTAACCACGTATGGCGCCACACGCCTGTAGTCCCAGCTACTTGGGAGGCTGAGGTGAGAGGATCACTTGAGCCTGGGAGGTCAAGGCTATAGTGAGCAATGATTGCTCACTGCACTCCAGCCTGGGTGACAGAGTGAGAGAATGACTAAAAAAAACATTTAGAATGAGCTTGTGAGTTTATGTAGAAAGCTTGCTGGGATTGAGATTTTAATTGCATTGAATTTATAGTACATTTTCAGGAGAAGGAACATCTTGACGACATTGAATCTTCCAATCCATAAATAGGGTACATCTATTGATCTAGATTTTTAATTTATCTTGGCAATGTTTTCTTGTTTTCAGGCCTTGCACATCTTTAATTAAATATATCCCTGAATATTTTAACATTTTATTTTTTTATCGTGGTTTTTTTTTTTTGAGACAGAGTCTTGCCCTGTTCCCCAGGCTGGAGTGTAATGGCATGATCTTGGCTCCCTGCAATCTCTGCCTCCCGGGTTCTAGCAATTCTCCTGCCTCAGCCTCCCAAGTAGCTGGGACTACAGGCACCCGCCACCATGTCCGGCTAATTTTTGTATTTTTAGTAGAGACAGGGTTTCACCATGTTGGCCAGGTTGGTCTCGAACTCCTGACCTCAGGTGATCCACCCGCCTCAGCCCCCAAAGTGCTGGGATTACAGGTGTGAGCCACCGTGCCCAGCCCTTGTTGATGTTATTATAAAGGTATTTAAATTTGTTTAATTTCCAGTTGTTCATTGCTCTGATCTTTCAGTCCAGCCTTTCACTAGATTGTTTTCTAAGTCCTATCACTTTCTCAGGTCCTATGTCAGTTCTGCATCTGGTTTTGTTTCATTTGGAACACTGCAATGTCTGATTGGTATTAGAGATGAGAGTTTCGTAGAAGTAGAGGATAGCTGAGGTTTGCGTCCTGGATGACTGGAGGTTCTCTGGCTCACAATTTGACAGGTTTCATTTATATTGTGCCATAACAATGCTAATTGTTAGTGATATGATTAACAGTCCCTGCCTCGAGGAGCCACAGCACAGTAGGGACCAAGTGAAAAGTGATCTGGTAAGGTACACAAAGTACAGGTTTCCATGGGAACACAGAACAGGGGGTCCCAAGCCCAGCTTTTGAGGGGACTGTCAGAGACTACTACCAGGAGAAGAAGGTGATTGTGCTGAATCTAAAGGAAGAGTCAGCTTTAGACACATTGTAGAGTCCAGCCCAACCCTGGTGGGTGACTGGCTGGCCAGCTTAACACACCAAACATGAAGTCTCCCAAATATGCAAATAAAAACTCCAACAGCTGGTCTGCATGTGAGGGGCCCTTCCATAACTGTGTCCAAGACCCTGCAGATGCTCAGGATACAAATATTTCTGGTCCAGCAGAAGGCAGCTGTGAGTTCTCCCAGGTACCTATTAGAAAAGCAAAAACCCTGAGACGGTCGTGTCTAACCTCAGAGTAAAGTATCCTCTTGGCACTGAAGACTTTGTGGATGCATTACAAAGAAGTGGATTGCTAGTGGTCTGTCCACCTCCCCCGCTCCCTGCTACATATTCTTTCAAGATGCTGAAGGCTGGAAAAAGTTGATCTAAGCTGTCTAGCCGAGGCTGCCTCCTCTACAAACCACACAATTTTCTGTCTTCAAAGGAAATCAGCTTTTTTTTTTTTTTGGCCTGTACTCAATCCTGCTTAAGTTTTCAATGACTAGAAATTTCTGAGACCCCAAAGAAGTCTGTTTCATTCACTGGTCCGAGCTTATTCAGGATGCCTGTAATGCTCATCTGCTTCTTTCTCTCTACTTTTCAGCATCCCTTTCTCCTTTTAGTAACAGTATCCCGATTTCCCCCATCAGGGAAACGGTTTATCTCCCTGATCATCAGGTCTCCATCTGGCAGCTCCAGGGCTGGGCTCATACCTGAGGCTGCTGGTAACTGAAGATATGAACATGTCTGAAATTGTCTATGGAAGAAGGGCAAAGTTAGAGAAGGAGAGAACCTGTTACCAAATCTCAAGGAACTCATCATTTAGTTGGTGTGTGGAGGAGGAGTCTGCAGAGAACCCAGAGAAGGAGTGTAGAGGTAGAACTAAGACCAGGAGAGTCACATGATGTCATGGAAGCCAATGGGAAAGAGTGCTTCGAGGAGGGAGAAGTGGTCAAAGCATCAGATGCTATTAGGAAGTTACAGGAGGTGAGGATTGAAAAGCATGCATGTGTGCCTTCACCTTTGCTTCAAAAAAGAAAAAATAAGAAAATCGTGCATGTGGCCTGGCAAGGTGGCTCATGCCTGTGATCCCAGGATTTTGGGAGGCTGAGGCGGGAGGAGTTCTTCAAACCAGGAGTTTGAGACTAGCCTGAGCAACAAAGTGAGACCCTGTGTTAAAAAAAAAAAAAAAAGCTGGGCGTGGTGACTCACACCTGTAATCCCAGCACTTTGAGAGGCCAAGGTGGGTGGATCACTTCAGGTCAGGAGTTAGAGATCAGCCTGCCCAACATGGCAAAACTTAGTCTCTACTAAAAAAAAAAAAAATACGAAAAATTAGCCGGCTGTGGTGGCAGGCGTCTGTAATCCCAGCTCCTAGGGAGGCTGAGGCAGGAGAATCACTTGAACCTGGGAGGAGGTTGCAGTGAGCTGAGATCATGCTACTGCACTCCGGCCTGGGCAACAAGAGCAAAACTCTGTCTCAAAAAATAAATAAATAAAAAAATATATTTTTTAAAATAAATAAAGAAAGTTGTGCGTGTGACCTTCAACATGAAGGTTATGGGTGACCTCATAGCTATTTCAGTGGAGGAGTTATCAAAGAGAATGGGAGATTAGGAAGTGGAGGGAGGAAAACAGACACTTCTTTAGCTGGGAAAGGCAGGAGATGGTGGTAAGCTGGAGAAGACGAGGAATTCACGTAAGTTTCTTAAAAAAAAATCTGAACACTTAGGCATGTTTAAAACCAGAGTAATCATCTAGCAGAAAGGGAGTAGTTGAACAATCTGTGGAGAGACAGGATAATTGAAGTGTAAGGTTCTTGAGAAAATAAAATCCCCAGAGAGAATATTGTTTATAGCATTTCCCAAACTTGGTGGCTTGCCCCACTTCGGACTGAGTTCATTTTGATTACCATTCCGCAGAAAGCACCACGGCCCAAATCAGGTCAAGGGCCCATCCACAAACCAATTAGCATGGCCAAGTCTACACTTTGAGTTTGACCAATCAGAATCCTCTCCTCTAAAGCTGGGGGTGGGCTGAACTTCACCCAAAGTAAATGTCTGAAAATGAGACAGGGTGAAGTTGCAGGAAAGACAGGGTATTTATACCTGGGAGGTACCCCAGCAGCAACCTTGAAGCCGGCTGAATGATGGGGCAGATGGCCTTGCCATGTGGTATTCCCTCCCTCTTGGAACTCTTGGTAACAAAGAAGATTTTTTTTTTTTTTTTTGAGACATAGTCTCTCTGTCACCCAGGCTGGAGTGCAGTGGCATGATCTCGGCTCGCTGCAACCTCCGCCTCACAGGTTCAATCAATTCTCATGCCTCAGCCTCCAGAGGAGCTGAGATTACAGGCACGCACCACTACGCCCAGCTAGTGTTTGTCTTTTAGTAGAGATGGGGTTTCATCATATTGGTCAGGCTGGTCTTGAACTCCTGACCTCAGGTGATCCACCTGCCTTGGCCTCCCAAAATGCTGGGATTACAGGCATGAGCCACCATGCCCAGCCAGTAACAAAGATTCTTTAATGGAATCCCACTGAAATTTTAGCATCTGGAGTTAGGATGTTCAGGGAATATAGCTAGCTGTAGAATTCAGCGTACTGAGGGGTTCAAATCTGGCTTATTCTAAGGGTTCTCGGGCATTTCTAAAGACACAGTAAAACACCTAAAACACTTTAGTAACTGGAGAAGATGTCCAATTTAGGAAGCAGGCCCAGCCCTGTTAGACGGGAGGTATTTTAGGAGCTACGCAATCCCCAACTCCTCGGATAACTATGCATTTATTAACCCAGTTAATAGTTGTAATTGAAGAAGGAAAGACAGAAACCATGTTGGGCAAATTCTGGGCAATGCCTGCTTTAATGGGTCCTGTATCAGCTGATTGGTCATAGGTCTTTTTTTTTTTTTTTTTTTTGACAGAGTCTCATTCTGTCACCCAGGCTGGACAGGCTGGAGTGCAATGGTGCAGTCTTGGCTCACTGCAACCTCTGCCTCCTGGGTTCAAGCTATTCTCCTGCCTCAGCCTTTTGAGTAGCTGGGATTACAGGTGCCCGCCATCATGCCCGGCTAATTTGTTGTATTTTTAGTAGAGACAGGGTTTCACCATGTTGGTCAGGCTGGTATCAAACTCCTGATCTCGTGATCCGCCCACCTCAGCCTCCCAAAGTGCTGGGATTGCAGGTGTGAGCCACCACGCTCGGCCTGGCATAGGTCTTTCAAGGATCTCAAGGTTGCTGCTTCCTTCCTCAGGTGATGGTATTATGTGGCTTGGGGCTTCCCTTCTACCTTGCCTCAATTCAGAAAATGCTGATGGGCACCTACTACATGTAATTGCCATGCTGTGTGCTGGGATGTGGTAGCACTGCCTTGCGCAGTTTACAAAGCCCTTTTCTACCTATAGTCTCAATCTGATCATTCTGAGATAAGATTTTGAGTCAGAAAGACCAAAGTGAGAATAAATCCATCTACGTATTCTCTGCTTGACTTTAGGCAAGTCATTTCATGGAAGCCCCAACTTCTTCTATAAATTGGTAATAATAAAAGCTCTGGCCAGGCATGGTGGCTCACGCCTACAATCACAGCACTTTGGGAGGCTGAGGTGGGAGGATCGCTTGAGCCCAGGAGTTTGAGACCAGCCTGGGCAACATGGCAAAACCCCGTGTCTACAAAAAATACAAAAATTAGCCAGCAGTGGTGGCTCACACCTGTGGTACCAGCTACATGGGAGGCTGAGTTGGGAGGACTGCTTGAGCCTGGGAGGTGGAGGTTGCAGTGAGTTGAGATTGTGCCATTGCATTCCAACCTGAGACTCTGTCTTAAAAAAAAAAAGTTCCTAGCTCAAAGGATGGTTGGGAGGAGTCTGTGAGATTATACATGAAAAGTGCTTAGTGCATAGCAAGCACTCATTAAAAAGTAGCTGTATTATTCATTCTTGGTCTGTTTATTCACACAATAATCTTATCCTGTTGATACCACTATCTTCATTTGCACACCTGCACTGAGTACTGATTATGTTCCAGATGCTGAACACCGAGCTCCATAATGACCAAAAGAGGACTCAGATGCAGAAAAACAAGGGTCCCAGGACTAAGCCTTCAGAAAAGGAAGAACCATCAAAGGAAACTCAGGGAAACTTGAGCACCAGGAGAAGGCTTCCTTTCCGCCTTGCCTCAATTCAGGAAATGCTTATGGGCACCTACTATGTGTAATTGCCATGCTATGTGCTGGGATGTGGTAGCCTTACTCATCTCAGGAAAGCCAAGAGAGATACATTAAGGAGGAGAAGGCAGGAGTAACACAAATTCCCAAAGTGAGCACGGAATTCTGCAATATTGAGCTCCCAGGTCAGCTTGAGGAGAGCAATGTGGCTTCGTAGGAAGGTGGGGGCAGAGGCCTGATCCAGACTGTCTGAGGAGAAAATGGAGCAGGTGTGGAATCCACAACTGCAAAGAATTTACAAAGTTTTGGTGTGAATGGGAGCAGAAAAAATGAGGGAAGTGGCTAGAGGGAGATGCGGGATCCAGGAGTTTTGAGTGGTGCTTATTCAAACTTTTATGATAGAAGATATTAGGGCATGTTTTCTGGAGCAGATGGGAATTGTCTAGTACCGAGGGAGAAACTGGTGACTAAGGAAGGAAGGATCTGGAGAACTAGGGGAGGGGTGACTCTGCTAGGAACACAAACACTTCATTTATTGTAAAATCTGGGGGAGGCAGAGATTGCAGGGAGGGTGCAGAGATGCTGGGAGATGAAGAGCACCAGTCTGGTTCCATTATTTCTGTGAAGTGAGAGGCAAGGCCATCTGCTTAGAGAAAAGCATGCAAAGGGGGCCAGGCATGGTGGCTCACACCTGTAATCCCAGCACTTTGGGAGGCCAAGGCAGGAGGATCTCCTGAGATCAGGAGTTTGAGACCAGCCTGGCCAACATGGTGAAACCCCATCTCTACTAAAAATACAAAAGTAGCCGGGTGTGGTGACAGGCACTGGTAGTCCCAGCTACTTGGGAGGCTGAGGCAGGAGAATCGCTTGAACCCAGGAGGTGGAGGCTGCAGTGAGTTGAGATGGAGCCACTGCACTCCAGCCTGGGCCATCTCAGAAAAAAAACAAACAAAAAAAAATCAAAACTGCTCTAAAAAACAAAGTCTTGGCTAGGGCAGTGGCTCATGCCTGTAATCCTAGCACTTTGGGAGGCTGAGATGGGAGGATTACTTAAGCCCAGGAGTTTGAGACCAGCCTGGGTAACATAGTGCAACTCAGTCTCTACAAAAAAATACAAAAAAATTAGCCGAGCACAGTGATGCACACCTGTAGTCCCAGCTACTCAGGGGGCTGAGGTGGGAGGATCACCTGAGCCCAGGGGTGTTGAGGCTGCAGTGAGCTATGATTGTGTCACTGCACTCCAGTCTGGGCAACAGAAGTGAGACACTGTCTCAAAATGAACAAACAAAAAAACAAAAGACAAAGTATTTTATTATTATTATTATTTTTTGAGACAGAGTCGTACTCTGTAGCCCAGGCTGCAGTGCAATGGCATGATCTCAGCTTACAGCAATCTCTGCTACCTAGGTTCAAGTGATTCTCCTGCCTCAGCCTCTCAAGCAGCTGGGATTACAGGCGTATGCCACCATGTCTGGCTAATTTTTATATTTTTAGTAGAGACAGCATTTTGCCATGTTGGCCAGGCTGGTCTTAAACTTGTTACCTCAGGTGATGTGCCCACCTCAGCATCCCAAAGTGCAAGGATTACAGGCATGAGCCACTGCCCCAGGCCAACAAAGTCTTTAAATATGAAAAAAATTTTTTAGCATCATCCTTGATTCCTTTCTTCTCATGCCTACCACCAATGCATCAGGAAATATCTAGAATACCATCTACTTCTTGCCGTCTCCAATGTTACCCTGGTCTAAGCCAGTTTTCTCTCTCTGCTCTGTGACCTTGGGCAAGCTCCTTACCTTTTCAGGCCTCTGTCATGAGGATTAAATGGCTTATTATCTGTAAGGTGCTTAACAGTGTTCATCGCATAGGATGCGCCATATTAGTGCTTTTTAAATAAATAAATGTCTTGAATATGGAAAAGGCTTTCTAAGGCCCTAGGCCCCCTACAGTCCATTCAGAACACAGCAGCCTCATGATCCTTTTAAAGCCTGGGTCAGATCTTGTCACTGCTCTGCACTTCAGCTCCTGCTTGACTTAGGCTAGCCACACTGGCCTCCTGTCTGTCCCTTGAAAACACACTAGTGCTGATCCAGCCTTGTCACCCGTGCTGCTCCTTATGCTTCCGCTATCCATATGGCTTGCTCCCTCTTTCCCTTCAGCTGTATGATCAAATACTGCCAAGTAAGGCCTTGCCTGCCTAAGTGTTGGCTTGCTCAATTTTTTTCTCATTATCTCTAATCACTACCTGACACTGTATTATTATTATTATTTTTGAGGCAGAGTCTTGCTCTGTCGCAGAGGCTGGAGTGCAGTGGCGTGATCTCAGCTGACTGCAACTTCTGCCTCCCGGTTCAAGCAATTCTCCTGCCTCAGCCTCCCGAGTAGCTGAGATTACAGGCGCCCACCACCATGCCCAGCTAGTTTTTGTATTTTTAGTGGAGACGGGGTTTCGCTATGTTGGCCAGGCTGCTCTTGAACTCTTGACCTCAAGTGATCACCTACCTCGGCCTCTCAAAGTGCTGGGATCACAGGCGTGAGCCACCATGCCTGGCCTTGGACACTGTACTTGCCTGGTGGCCAGTTGTCTCTCTGACAACACCCAAGCTCTGCAACAACGTGGGCTCTTCATTGCTGTATTTCCAGAGTCTAGCACAGTGCTTGGCGCACAGCAGATGCCCAATACATATTTACTGCGTGTGCCATTCTCTTTGAATTCCTGTAGTACTTATCCAATACCATTCTTGCAAGACTTAAGTATGCTTTTTCTGCCAGTGGCTGCCTATGAAAGCTTTTACTTGTCTACAGGCTCCCTGAGGACAGGGCCTGGCTCAGGGAAACAATTCCTGTCATTCGTGCAGTTTACCATCTCCTCACAGATGGCCTGATTTGATTTAACCAAAGCAAGCAGGCCACGGAGGGCAGATATTATTAGCAATACAGGTCTTCTGCCACCTAGACTAAGCTCAACAAATATTTGATTGAGGAGAGAGAGAGAGAGAGACTGGGAGAGAGAAACTTGAGTCACTTTGGAGCAAGGAAGCCCTACTGGGCAAATGGAATGGTCCTCTGTAGCACATCTAACAGCACTCATAACAGCTAGCATTTGTTGAATTTAATTTTCTAATCTCTACCTGTGTCATCCTCACAACTATTCTGTCTGCAGCTATACGGACGGGCAGGGATCTTTACGTCTTATTCATCTGTCATCTCATGGTGCCTAAACAAGGCCTGGTACATAGTAGGTGCTGAATAAATGGTGTCAACCCGAAGCTTCTCAATTCCAGTCCGGGCTCAGGTGCAGCGCGGCGCTCTGGGTCCCGCCGTAGAGAGTGGCAGCGATGAGCTCCGACCCGGCTCCCGGAGCGCTACGCCGGGCCTGGGCTGGGCTGGGCTGGGCTGGGCTGGGCTGGTCCGGGCCGGGCTGCGCTCGGAGGTAGTTCCGGGTGCGCCGCAGGAGTGTGCGCGTGCACGGGGTGGGGCGCGGAGGGCCAGTCCCCTCCCAGCTCCGCTGCCTTCCGCATCCCCGCCCGTGGGGCCGGATATACTCGCCGCCATCCGCTGTTGTAGGCCCAGAGTCGGGGACTGAGCTTCCGAGAGCGCAGAAGCCCCTCTAGCCCCTAGCGGCACCCGGAGTCCGGAACCCCTGGCCGCCCAGCCGCACCGCGCCCCGCCCCGTCACGCAGACCCCGCCCCCGTTCCTCGTCGGCGCCCGCCTCCCGCGCCGCGCTCCATACTTGGCGATCGCCGCGGCCCCGCGCGCTCATTGGCCGCAAGCTGGCGGCGTTGGGGGCGGGCCCGGGCCGGGCCGGGGCGGGGAAGGAAGGTGGCGGCGGCCCGGCGCGGGGGGGAGGGGGGCGCTGACCCGGATGTTCACTCCTGGGCACCCGGGGAAGTGGAAGCGCCGGGCCGTGCTGCGGGGGGGGGGAGAGCCACAGACGCCGGGACCGGGACCGCCGCCGCCGCAGCCACCATGGTAAAGGCCGCAGGGACCCTTCCCTGGGCCGGGGGCCCCTCCGGGTGTCGCGTCCCCTCTCCCTGCCCATCCACGGCCCGGGACGGGTGGCTTCCCGGGGTGGGGGAGGGGGAGGGGTCCCGGACCCTGGGTGGACCCGGTCCCTCCCCGCCCAGAAGGGGGCCGCCGGCCCGGACGGCTTGGGTGGGCAGTGACCCTGCCCCGGCTCCCAACCCCCGCTCTTGGCACAAGTTGGAGTCCCACTGGCCACCTCTGTGTCTGGTCTCTCCCATAGCCCAGGCTAGACCCTCCTTCCCGAACCGTGGTCCCAGCCAGGCACCCCCGCTCTGGTGACCCTGACGTGGGCTCCCTTCCTCCCCCGGTCTAGGGCTAAGTCTCCTTTCCCCGGTCTCTACCGCCCAGGCTAGGGCGTCGTTTCTCTCTGCCATGGCCCGGGCTAGGCCGCTGCCTCCCTCTCTCCCTTGCCTTCTCCCTGGACCCCCGTCAGCTCCTCCTGCAGCGGCCTAGGTTTGCTTCCCCCTCTTCTCCGTGGCCTCAGCCTGAATCTCCTCTTCCCTCTGTGACCTCAAGTCTGGACCTCCTCTCCTGCCATGGTCCCCGCCTGGACCTCACTGCCTACTCCCCACCATGATCCCCTTCCTCGAACTTCTGGCCACTGCTAGCGCAGCCTGCGTCAGCCCCACTCGGTCCCCGCCCTGACCCTCTCACCAGGGTCCTGCCCCTGCCCGGTTTACGACCCAGGGTCCCCCTCCCTGTACCTGGGGCGCGCCTTCTTTGCAGCCTTTGGGAAGCGAGGGGAGCTCTCCAGCAGGGGTAGGGGTGGTCCCGGTGCTGTGCCATCTCAGGCTGAGGGTTGCCCCTTCTGGGGAGGCCGCCTGAGAGCCCGCGAGGGAAGGGCAGGCATCAATGTGCCCGGAAGGCAGCGCGCTGCTTTGCGGGTCCTTCTCGAGGCCGCCGTCGTGGGTGCTGTGTGTGCGAAGCGTCCTGCGGGGGCGGGCCAGGGTCCGCGGCACCCAGGCCTGAGTGGGAGCCGAGGGGTGAGGGTGGGTGGCCTACAGGACAAGGGTGAACGCACAATCGCCCCTGTGAGGCCATGGCCTTGAGGGGGGCCACCACCCCCCGGGTGCAGCATACGGCCTGGACACGATGCACCCAAGCAGGCGCAGCCTCCCCTTTCCTCTGAACTGTCAGCTTGTAAGGGTTGGAACTGCTGATTATGGGAGTCCTTCGGATCAGGTGAGCAGAACTCCAAGGGAACGTGCTGGCTCCACTCGTGTTTGTTGGTAAAGAAAGCAGATGCCGTCTGGACTTTTGAGGAACCTGGGGTTTCACATAGAGCCCCACAGATAGACCTGCCTTCCTGCCACTTGACCCTTCCGCAGGGCAGGCCCAGCACTTAGGTTGGAAGAGCCAGAGAACTTCTTCCAGAGAGGGTCAAGGAATTTTTGAAGCATGTTTGTATGTGGACTTTGGGCCTCAAAAGTGTTTTGAGTCAAGGGATGCTGCTGCTGAGCGAGGGTGACCAGTTGAGACGGGTTAAGCTTTCTGTTGATACCTTCCTGTATGATGATTAAAAACATGGGCAATGTCACTTTTAAAGCCTTCCTATTTCTGCAGTAATGTTGGCTGGCAACTCCTTCTTTGGGGAGGTGGGCCTGGCCCCAGGCCTGGGTGGAGAACGACTTCTCTAGGGCAGTTTTGGTTGAGGACTTTGAAAGTGGGCGGAAGTTTCCTGAGTGCGCTCAGGACCAAGTATGAGGCAGGAAGCGGTGATTCTCCCCAAGTGATGGGAAAGTGCCCCAGTCCCCAGGAAGAGCACGTGACACCTGAGGCTTCTCAGGAGTCTTGAACTCTCATCTGAAAAGACTGGAAAGGGTGGAGGAGAAGAAGGGCCTCCTTTCTGCCAGACACTGCGGTGTGCTTCACCCGTACAAGCTGGTTTAATCTTCACGAAGCCCTCTGGGGCTGTCCCTGTTTTATAGACGAGGCAGCGGAGGCTCAGGAGGTGGAGTGACTTATACAAGGTGTTGCTCAGTCAGTGGAGGAACCACCGTTGGTCAGTGGAAGCCCATCTGGCAGGCTCTAAACTTTTCTTCCCATTATACCAAGCTGCTCATATGTCAGAAGGTTTAATGACACTGTTTGAAAAACATACTAATGGGATATTCAAACATGGCAAGGGGAGAGGAGCAGTATTTATTGCCAATGGATTGTATTTTAGATTCTTTGCATGGGAAATCATGTTTAGGCCGGGCGCAGTGGCTCAGGGCTGTAATCCTAGCACTTTGGGAGGCTGAGGTGAGTGGATCACAAGGTCAGGAGTTTGAGATCAGCCTGGCCAACAGGGTCAAACCCCATCTCTACTAAAAATACAAAATTAGCTGGGCGTGGTGGTTCACGCCTGTAATCCTGGCTACTCAGGAGGCTGAGGCAGGAGAATTGCTTGAACCCGGGAGGCGGAGGTTGTAGTGAGCTGAGATTGGATCACTGCACTCCAGCCTGGGGAACAGAGTGAGACTCTTAGAAAAAAAAAAAAAAAAAAAAGGAAATCATGTTTAATAGTGAAATAGCAGTATGGTGGTACAGGCATATTTAGCATGGGCCAGAATGAGCTCTTGGAAGGCAGAGATTTTTGTCTTGGGTTTTTCACGACTGTATTCGTGGGGCCTGGAAGAGCACCTGGCATTGGAAGAAACAGCTTGGAATATTCTCTTTGGGATATGTGTGTGTCCATGAACTTACCTGCTTGGATTTCATATTCATTCTCTCAATCACTTGTTCTTATTATCTCTTAGGCTTGTAATTTCTAACTGCTTATTGTTAGGTTTATGCCCTATTTGAATACTCAGACTGTTAAACCAGTGTAGACAGTTGGGGTAGGACAGAAGCAGTGGTGTGAGGTTGCATTGTAGGTAAATGAATTAAGATCACTGTGGTTTTTATTTTCAGTAGATTCAACAGTAGAGAATACAGCTAGATCTCAGTGTTGAGGGAAATAATGGCTTGAGAGTCTAAAATGCACTTGACTTTGGAATGAATTCCATGATTTTTGTTGGCATGAGTTTCTCCTTCCCAGTTAAAATGCATAGGCAAATGGAATTTATTTGCATTCCCTTAGCAGGTAATAATCTTACCACCTTCTGAGTGCTGTACCATTTCAGAGCACCGTTCCTTTTGCAGCTCCAGGTTCCGACTTGGGAATTATTCTTAGTTATGATGATGGTGAGGCTTTAGCAGGACTAGGGGGGACTAGGGAGGCCTCCTCAGGAGTTGCTGCTCGGGCTCACAGATGGTTTTAAGCCTGGCAGGAGCTGATGGGAACTTGGTATTATTATAAGGTGAAACAATATAGTTGACATCAATGTCTCTTGGCCCTCTCTTGGTGTGGATAAGATACATTGTTCAACTCACATCCCTCTTGTCTGTCTATATAGCCCTGTTCATTTAAGCCCACCTGGCCTCTTTTTGGTGGAATGCTTATAAAAAGTAGCCAGCGATCAATGGCTTGAGATTAAGAAAATAAGTCTTGCCTTTGAAAGCAGATATTCCTATGTATAACTCAGACGTCCTATACTTTTACATTCCATGATGAGGGGGAAGAGGACAGATGACTGACCACAGGGAAATGGTGGCAGGCCAGGTGCCTCGACCATTAGAAGAAGCCTGCTCTCCAGGCTGGGAAATGCTTATTGTTGGAGTCGCTCAAATCAGGTGAGCAGAACTCTGAGGCTTGTTGTGGAGTACCTGAAGCTACAGGGTAATATTAGTTCAGCTTTTTGTGTATTAAGTGCCTACTCTGTGCTGCTTATATGCTAAGGATGCAAGACAGACAAAGATCCGTGCCCTCACGGCTCACATTGTTGGGGGGGTGGGCATGTCACTGTTATCTAAAGCTTAAGGGGGAAAGAGCTTTATTCAATATAACTGCAGGCACATCTGTATGAGCTATGGCAGGAAACTGAAGAGAAAGCTGGGGCTTGTGCCAGGCCTTCACTCTCAGGCCTTTTGGGGTGTGCCTGCTCTTGTGTCTGCCATAGGGTGGAATTGGATTGCACGTGCATGCAATCTGCTCCTCTGCACAGCCAAGGCTTTCTGGGGCCCAGAAATGCAACGCTACAGTACTGGGGAAGTCCAGCCTTTCCAGCCTGCGTAGCTTTGTTGAGCCTGTCCAACCTGTGCACCTGAGGATCTGCTGTGAAACAAAACTTAGGTTATAGCCGGGTCCCTGTTTTACTCACAAGGAATCTGAAGCTTGAGAGCTCGAGTGAGCAGTGTGAGCAGCAGGCCTGGGGTTTCAGATCCACGTCAGTCTGACTCATGTGCTGGACCCCACTCACTGTGTTTTCCTGAAGCAGTGAGCAGAGGGCCCCGTAAATACAGGATCTTGTCCCATTTCCCCTTACAGCGGACCCACCAGTGAGGGTGGGGTGTGGAATTCCAGGGGGATGCTACTGCAGGATCACCCATGTTGGGACCAGCTAGAGCCATGCCATTTCTAGACTTAGACTTTCACAGATTCATGTTAGTGGAAAGAAGAGGGAAGCTTGATGGTTACGGGCCACAAGCCATGTGTCATGCGCTCTGCTGGAATGGTCTTCACCACAGCCTGACAAGGTAGGTTCAACTTTAGGGTGGAGGCAGCATAGTACAAGAAATTAGATTTAGGAGCCAGACTGCCTTAGGCTAACAGTACCTCTGCATAACGTTGTAATGAGTGGTAAGTAATATCTGTCAAGCGCATCCAGTAGCTTCTGGCACATATTGATATAAACATTGACTATTGTTATTATCACCATTTTTCAGGAGTGGTGCAAAGGGGTATGTGGTTAGTCCCTGTCTAGCTACTAAGTGGAGGAATTGGGTTTTCTGACTCCAGAGCAAACCTTTTTTCTCCACTCCTTACTACCTGCTGATGGCTGCTTTGGAGCTTGCTTGGCTCTGGGCTGTGCCTTGAATGGATAACTTCCCTAATAGAGCCTGGGGCTCCTTTCTCCACTGAAGACAGGCTCCCTGTGAGCTGGGCACCGTGTATTCCCAGAGCCTCAGGCCTGAATGTCTTGTCTGTGCCAGTGGAACCCCCTGTGACTGGAGGGTTCTTGCCCTCTTCCAGGCTTGGAGAAATACAAGGCTGGGGACAGAGCGTATGAGCTCTGTGAGAGCAGGGACCTTGTCTGTTTGGTCGCCTCTGAGCATCCCACATCTTGCACTGACCACCTGGCACTTAGTGAGCGCCAGCTACTTAAACGCTGAGTGACAGCTGAGAGGTGGCTGCCTGCTCCACAGAACATGGTCGCTGCAGTTGGGCACATCTGGATTTGAGTCCCGTCTGCCACTCAGCATGTGACTGTTGGTGAGGCTCTTAATTCCCTCAGTCTCAGTTTTCCTGGTCCGTAGCATGAGGATAACATTTTAGAGGGATGGGGGTAGGGATGAAATTTGTAATGTACTTCCTCCAGTGCTTGGCACACAGTAGCTGTGGTTGTTGCTTATCTTACTCTGCATACCACAGAGTAAGGGACACAAATAAACGCCATAATCTCTGTCCTCTAATCCAGGAGGGGGGAGGCAGGATGCGCCGGAAAAGCCAAGTGCAGCAGGAAGGAAGTAGTACTAGAAAAGACTCAACAAGAGACTCATGGGTGCTGTGGTCTGCCCATCCCTGCATCTCTCCCTCCTCCATGCAGCCCTGCAGACCACTCCAGCCTGCCGTCAGCTTGGGGGCTGGGCACGAAGCCCTGGAAGAGTGTGCTCAGGCAGAAAGGATGGGGTGGGGTATGGTCAAGGGGGACTGGCACAAAAGCAGAGGTCAGGGGGTGTGGCCAGGCAAGGAGTAGATGCCAGCCGATGGGGTACCTCAGGCTCAGGAGTGAGTTTTGGAGTGCCTGAGTTGCTAAGCTAAGGAGTTTGCATTTGATCTGGGACAGTGTGGAGCCAGTGAAATTTTTGACAGGGCAGGTAGAAATTCGAGGAGGCTGGCAGAGCAGTGGTATTTTAGGAAGAGTCCTCTGGCTGTGCTGTGCAGGAGGTCTGGGGAGGTGAAAGAGATGGGAGAGAGGCTTTCACAAGCATCAGCCTGTGAGCTTATGAGGGTCCTGGCCACTGTGCAGCTGTGGGCATGGAAAGGAAGGAATGGTGGAAGGAGATAAAGGCAGAGTGAGATGGAGTGATTTACCACCGCTGGGGCTGAGGGCATCTGCCCTAGAGCTGTCCCATTAGGCGTTCTGATTGGACAGTTTATCATTGACACAGAGCTATTTCAGGTCAGTTTAAATCCCAGATAGTGGTGTCTGCAAAGCCTTGAGATCCTGTTAACAACAGAATGGGGATTTCAGTCTGGTTAGCCCAGTGATTCAGCCAGCCAGCCACTCTGTGACTGCAGGTGGCACCAAGTTCAGCCTCATGCACACAGCATTAGGTTCTGGTGCCTAAGACACCAGTTTGCCGAGGGAGATGGTGGGGTGGCGGGCTCTGCGTGGCAGCTGTAGAAATAATGGGAGCTAGTTTTTGTGTGCTTGTTTGAGACGGAGTCCTGCTGCTGTATCTCCCAGGCTGGAGTACAGTGGCATCATTTCAGCTCACTGCAGCCTCCATCTTCCAGGCTCAAGCAATTATCCTGCCTCAGCCTCCCAAGTAGCTGGGACTATAAGTGCATGCCACCACACCCAGCTAATTTCTGTATTTTTAGTAGAGATGGGTTTTCACCATGTTGGCCAGGCTGGTCTTGAACTCCTGGCCTTGTGATCTGCCTGCCTCGGCCTCTCAAAGTGCTGGGGGTTACAGGCATGAGCCACTTAACCTAACCAGGAGCTAGTTTTGACCAATGACTTTATAATAGTCCAGCCAGCCCTACAAGGCAGATTCTTATGTCATCCTCATTATGCAGGTGAGGAAACCGGGGCCTACTTGGCACTCCTGGCACTGCGCTGTGCTGCGTTTAGTGATTTTTTCTATCAGGTCATTCATTCCGTGGATGCCTACTGAGCAGTCAGGTAGACCTAATAGAATACACCATCTGAGACCAGGCGTAGTGGCTCACGCCTGTAATCCTAGCACGTTGGGAGGCTGAGGCGGGCAGATCACAAGGTCAGGAGATCGAGGCTATCCTAGCTAACACAGTGAAACCCTATCTCTACTAAAAATACACAAAATTAGCTGGGCATGGGGGCATGTACCTGTAGTCTCAGCTACTTGGGAGGCTGAGGCAGGAGAACTGCTTGAACCCGGGAGGCAGAGGTTGCAGTGAGGTGAGATTGTGCCACTGCACTCCAGCCTGGGTGACAGAGAAAGACTCCATCTCAAAAAAAAAAAAAAAAAAGAATACGCCATCAGAATCTTAAGGTTAAATGGAGGAAGTGGGTGGAAGCAAGTATGTCCCAAGTTCTGAAAGACTCAGGAGTGAGTGCAGGACCAGCGTGGGGGACGTCTGCAACATCGGACATAGGCAGGGAGACCACTTGCCTGCCTTTTCCCATGCTTCCTCCTGCGGTTACCCTACATGTTTCTGACATCTCTGGATGCCTGTGAACAGGAGCCTTTGCCTACAACTTTCTAGTGTTAGGTTTCCAGTTGTGTAGTCCTGTGTCTCGTAAGGCAACAAACAACCCTGTGGTTACCATTCACCTGGCAGTAGTGAGTATTGTGAGGACTGAGCGAGTTTGTGTGTGGAAAGTATAGACAACATCTGGCACGTTGTAAGTGCAACAGGAGTGTTACCTCTTATTATTGTGGTTATTCTATTAACATGGATGGATGTTAGGGTGGTATTTCATTTAACCTCCCAACCAGCCTGGAACACAGATGCTAGTTCCTTCTTCTGAGACTCCAAGATGTAGAGTCCCTTGCCAAGGAGAGCAGTCTTAAGGGGCTCAGTCTGGTCAAACGCCAGCTCAGTGTTTTCTGGTCTCAAGAGCTCTTACCACATTGCAGTTGCAAGCAGGTGTTACCATTGGCTCAGACCCTGCGCTTCTGCACCCTCTGCTTCAGCCGCTCCGTGCAGCTTCCTCTTCCGGTGCTGCACTCGGCAGGACCTGAGCTAGGCTCGGTACCTTGTTTAACAGTATTTGGGCTTACTGTCTCAGCGCCTTCTATAAGCGGATTCAGGCATTGTATTTACCAAGTGAAGTATCTTTAATTTAAAATATAAAGGTAAGCCACTGCTGTGTGTGTGTTGGTAGTCTCAGCTACTCACTCAGGAGGCTGACGTGGGAGGATCACTCGGGCCCAGGAATTCGAAGCCAGCCTGGCCAACATAGAAACACCCCGTTTTCTTTCAAAAATAAAAAGTTAAGAAAAGATACTTTTACGCACCCTATGTGCTGGAGCTTCCGATTAGAATTGAGCCAGTGGCATTTCCCGGCGGCACCAGTGCCCTTTCCATTCTCAGTTGCAGCAGTGATTGGCAGGTGGAGTGTTGCTGCTGAAGGCTTCTCCATCATGAGGCGTTGGCCCTGACGGGCTGTCACTGGTTTCACACGAGTGGGCTTCCTGCATTGCAGTTTTGTGCTCAGGAACTGGAAGGAGAAGCCTTAATCCACCACACCCTTCTGGTGTGAAAAGTCTAAGACACTGAGGAACTCAGACTCCAACAGAGCAGCGGCCAGGCTTGGCTGTTCAGTTCCTCTGCTGAGAATTTCCTGCGTGAGCTTTTGTTGTGTCCTCAGTGTTTACCCTCCACACACCTCCTATCCTGAAATCTCTTGGGCCCAGGGTGGTGCGGATCCCTGGTCGTCCTGAGATTTGAGACCTTGTTCAGGCAGAGAGGACGGGCTGGGGTGTGATTAAGCAGAGTCCATTCTGGGTCTTGAGGAGTGCACTAGTGGCTCAGGCATTAGGGGATGCCGTGAAACGAAGGATGTCTTCAGTCCATAGGCTGGTATTGGGTGTTCACTCCTGGTGGCTCTGTAAGTCACGTAGTGGCCCCTTCTGCCAGTATCTACCGGATGCCCACAGTCATTATCTGTAATTCTCTCAACACCAACCCTGTGAGAGTTGTTTCCTCATTTTGCAGATAAGGAAACTGGAGCTCAGAGAGGTATAGTAAATTGCCGAAGGGTCCCCAGCTAGTTAATGGCAGTTGCCACACAGATCCAGGTCCACCCCACTCGGGAGTGCATGCTGATGGAATTCCACTCCCCTGCCTCTCTGGCACTGGCCCACCGGGGTGCTTATTTTATAGATGAGGAAACTGGGGCTGAGAGGTTCCCCTGTACGTCCAGCCACAGTGGCTGAAGAAGTCTGGGTTTCATTTAGGAGGGGTTTTGGGTTCCACTTGTTGATATGCAAGCAGATGGAACTTTGTGAACTATAGTCTGTTTTCCAAAAGATACCCACTAAACTCAAAGAGTGAGATAGTCTTAGCCTAGCATTGGCCACTGTGGGGCTTGGCTTCTTGGGCAGGACAGTTCTTTGTGCAGTAGTGTCAGTGTCCCTGACTCCTCCTGCCAGTGACTTGAATGGCAGCAGCACGTCTTAGTCATTGTGACAGCCCTCCATGGGGACTGTTGGGTGACAAAGCCTTGCAGGGATCCTTTGGCTTTTTCCTATGAAGCCCCATCCCAGCCGTGGACACCATGTAAAGCATAAGATGCAGGGATTGTGAGGGGAAAGACAAAATTGGCCTGTTTGATTGATTGAGACAGGGTCTCACTCCGTTGCCCAGGCTGGAGTGCAGTGGTCCCATCTTGGCTTACTGTAGCCTTGACCTCCTGGGCTTAAGCAGTCCTCCCACTTCAGCCTCTCATGTAGCTGGGATCACAGGCATATGCCATGGTGCCTGGCTTCCTACCTACCTACCTACTTACCTACCTACCTACCTATTTTTTGGAGACAGAGTCTTACTTTGTTGCCCAGGCTGGTCTCGAACTTGTGGGCTCAAGGGATCCTCCCACCTTGGCCTTCCAAAATGCTGGGATTATGGTTATGGAGCTACCATGCCTGGCCACAATTGGCCTGTTTTAATAGTTACCTGACCTCAGGCAGGTTGAGTTGGTTACCCTTGTTCTGCCTGATAAATTTGTTTCTTATCCTTAGGAGGGAAGATGAATGATAAATCCTGGCTCTCAACCATGGGCGGGGGTGGGGGGGTGGGGGGGGGGTGCTGAAACAATGTTACACACTGGCCCTGACGCAGCCAGTGCTCTACAGGTGTTAGATGAATGACAGTGTCTAGTAGGCCTGTAATAAATGTTAAGTATCCCTCCCCCCATGACGTTGAACTGTATAAAGTTGCCATTTTCCTAAGTAAAAAAGGGTTGAATTGTCAGTCTTTCATGAGAGTCAACCTAATACAGACTAAACACTGAGGCTGGGTAATTCTACTGTGAGACTAGCCACGTCCGGATCTCTGGGCCTGAGCTCATGGCCAAGCCTGGCTTCTCCTGGGGCCTACCCAGTTGTCAGTGTCAGGCTTTCGGTCGAGAACAGAGGAGCTGAGCAGGATCTGTCCCCCCAAATGGGGCAGCGCTCTCTTTAGTGGTTCTGCTGCTCAGGACTGCCCCAGTGGTGCTGGCCTTGTCGGGTTTGGGCCGTGGTGGGAGCAGTGATCCTAACAGCGGCTGACATTTACTGAAGGCTCTTTATGTGGTGGGCGCTGAGCACTTGGCCAGAAGTCACACGGGTAGCTTTCTTGGAGTTTCTGAGTGATCCCAGGCAGTCTTGATTCCTGAGTCCAGGGGCAGCGAAGGGCAGACACTGGAGCCAGAGATCTTGGCTTCAGGTCCGGGCCATACAGACCCGGGCAGTTTCTTTCACTCCATGCTTCCATCTCCTTGTCTAAGAAATGGTAAGCATAAAAGTAGCTATTTCTGTTGGATTTACAAGGATTAAATGAGTTAATACATGTAAAGCCAGGCAAGTGTTAACCATTACTATTAATATTAACCACAACACTGTTATTGTCAGTGATGTGGCCTCATAGTGTGTTATTAGAGCTGAAAGGATGTTTGCATGTGGACAGTCCCTTTGCTTTGTGCTGGGAGCTTGGACTTCGTGTTGGGAGCTTGGACTTGCTTTGTGTTGGGAGTGTGGACGCCTGATCTCCCGCCTCCTCCATGGCTCCCTGCAGGCCCTTGTCAGCTCTGGACCTCAGAGCATGCACCTGCCTCTCTGTGAACAAGTTTGAAATGGTGCTTTTGTTTCAGGTGATAATACAAGTCACTCTTCTGGAAAACAGCTTAATTTTTTTTTCTCTCTCTCTTTCTTTCTTTTTTTTTTTTTTGAGATGGAGTCTCGCTCTGGCACCCAGGCTGGAGTGCAGTGGCACGATCTCAGCTCACTGCAACCTCCGACTCCCGGGTTCAAGCAATTTTCCTGCCTCAGCCTCCTGAGTAGCTGGGATTACAGGCGGGAGCCACCACGCCTGGCTAATTTTTTGTATTTTAGTAGAGACGGGGTTTCACTGTGTTAGCCAGGATGGTCTTGATCCGACCTCGTGATCTGCCCACCTTGTCCTCCCAAAGTGCTGGGATTACAGGCATGAGCCACCACGCCTGGCCTTTTTTCTCTGGGTGTAAGTGGCCCACCCAGGCGTGCCAATTACATTTGGTACACAGAACCTTTGAGATGGCCAAAGCATGGTACCTGTGGATGCTCCTTGTCACCCCCAAACACCCCCACAGGTACTGTGTTTATTTTCTGGTCCATTTCTCCTCTTGTGACAGTGACAGGTCTTCATAGGCACTCTCAGCTTCTACTAACCCATGTTGCATTTGTAAACTGCCCCATGCTTAAAAGCTGCCCTGCCTCAGGGGTTTGATACTTCCTTGTAAGTGCAGGTGTTTGATTCTAAGGCATGTGGAATGTCAGGGTTTAGGTTTAAGAAGAGGGCAAGATAAAGGAATGCAGAAAGAAAAATAGGGCTTGTTGGAAGGCAGCCTGGGGTAGTCTAGTGAAAGGAGCCTCCCAGATCCACACCCCACTGTGGCTGCTCATGAACTGTGCGGGCTTGAACCTAGTCACTTCATGTCTCTGAGCCTCGACTTCCTGAGCAACAAAATGGATATACTATCGTCCTCTTCACAGGGTAGTCAAGAGGATTAAGTAAGAATACTGCAAATAGGCTGGGCGAGGTAGTTCATGCTTGTAATTCCAGCACTTCGGGAGGCTGGGGCGGGCAGATTGCTTGAGCCCAGGAGTTAGAGACTAGCTTGGGAAACAGGGCGAAATCCTGTCTCTACAAAAAATACAAAAGTTAGCCAAATGTGTTGGCACAGGCCTGTAGTCCCAGCTACTCGGGAGGCTGAGGTGGGAGGATCGTTTGAGCCTGGGAAGTAGAAGTTACAGTGGGCTGAGATCACACCACCGCCCTTTAGCCTGGGTGACAGAGTGAAACCCTGTCTCAAAAAAAAAAAAAAAAAAAAAAAGAATGTATATAAAGTGCTATATAGCTTAGTCCTCATGTGTGGACATTTAATACAGGCTTGTGATTGCCCATAGGAATTCCATTTGTCATGCTATTTTTTTTTTTTTTTTTTTGAGACAGAGTCTTTCTCTGTCACCCGGCTGGAGTGCAGTGGCACCATCTCGGCTCACTGCAACCTCTGCCTCCCAGGTTCAAGCTATTCTCCTGTCTCAGCCTCCTGAGTAGTTGGGACTACAGGCGCACACCACCACGCCTAGCTAATTTTTGTATTTCTAACAGAGACGGGGTTTCATCATGTTGGCCAGGATGGTCTCAATCTCTTGACCTCGTGATCTGCCTGCCTCGGCCTCCCAAAGTGCTGGGATTATAGACGTGAGCCACCGTGCCCGGCCTTGTCATGCTATTAACACCATTGGATTGGGTCTAAAAATCTCTCTTTTTTGAGACAGTTTCACTCTTTTTGCCCAGGGAGGAGTGCCTGGTCTCAGCTCACTGCAACCTATGCCTTCTGGGTTCAAGTGATTCTCCTGCCTCAGTCTTGCGAGTAGCTGGGATTACGGGTGCACACCACTATGCCTGGCTAATTTTTGTATTTTTAGTAGAGATGGGGTTTTGCCTATTGGCCAGTCCGATCTCAGACTCCTGACCTCAGGTGATCCGCCCGCCTCAGCCTCCCAGAGTGCTGGGATTATAGGCATGAGCTACCTCGCCCAGCCAGGTCTAAAAATCTCTGCACTGAAGGGTACTGGAATTCTTTTTTTTTTTTTTTTTTTTTAATAAAAATAAAAAGTATAGTTCCTGGCATTATAATATGCTCAATAAATGTTAGCTTTTAATTATGAAGATGTTTTTCTAATGACAAGAGTAACTATTGCTTTTTAGTTTTTTTTCTTTTTTTTTTTAAGAAAGAAAAGAAAGAGAGAAAGAGAGAAAGAAGGAAGAAAAAGAGAATGAAAGAAAGAGAAAAAGAAGAAGAAAAGAGGGAGAGAGAACGGGAATCTTGCTCTATTGCCCAGGCTAGAATGCAGTCTAGAAATGGATATTAAAAAGCTCTTTTATACTAATAATTGTGTTATACAATGGAGACAGGAAGGAATAAGGGAGGAAAATAACAAACAAACAGCCAACCAATATTTCATTTAAACCTATGAAATGCTATGCAATTGCTAGGGAGTGATTTACTCCCAACCATGTGGTCACTTTTAGAATAAATGTGATGTGTTACTGAAAAAAAAATGTATGCTTTGTGGATTTGGAGTAGAGAGTTCTGTAAATGTTTAAGTTTACTTGTTCGAGGTCTAAGTTCAAGTCCCGGGTATCCTTGTTAACCTTGTGTCTCATTAAGCTGTCCAATATTAACAATGTAGTGTTAAAGTCTCCTACTATTATTGTGTGGGAGTCCAAGTCTCTTTGTAAGTCACCAAGAAGTTGCCCTATATATCTGGGTGCTCCTATAGTGGGTGCGCATAGACTTAGGATTGTTAGCTCTTCCCGTTACATTGATCCCTCTACCATTATACAATGTCCTTCTTATCTCTTTTGGTTTCTATTACTTTAAAGTCTATTTTATCAGAGATGAGAATTGCAACTCCTGCTTTTTTTTTTTTTTCCTCTCCATTTGGTTGGCAAATCTTCCTCCATCCCTTTGTTTTGAGTCTCTGTATAACCTTGCATGTGAGATGGGTCTGGATGCAGCTTACCGATGGGTTTTTTGGAATGGCTGATACTGGTTGTTCCTTTCTGTATATAGTGCCTCTTTCAGAAGCTCTTGTAAGGCAGGCCTGGTGGTAATGAAATCTCTGAGTACTTGCTTGTTGGTAAAAAATTTTATTTTTCCTTCACTTATGAAACTTAGTTTGGCTGGATATGTAATTCTGGGTTGAAAGTTCTTTTCTTTAAGGATGTTGAATACTGGCCCCCACTCTCTTCTGGCTTGTAGGGTTTCTGCTGAGAGATCTGCTGTGAGTCTGATAGGCTTCCCCTTGTGGGTAACGTGACCTTGCTCTCTGGCCGCCCGTAGTATTTTCTCCTTCGTTTCAACCCTGATGAATCTAATGATTATGTGCCTTGGGGTTGCTCTTTTTGAGGAATATCTCTGTGGTGTTCTCTGTATTACCTGGAGTTGGGTATTGTCTTGCCTTGCTAGGTTAGGAAAGTTTTCCTGGATAATATCCTGAAAAATATTTTCCAGCTTGGATTCGTTCTCTTTGTCACATTCAGGTACACCTATCAAACGTAGATTAGGTCTTTTCACATAGTCCCATATTTCTTGGAGACTTTGCTCATTCCTTTTTACCTTTTTTTCTCTAATCTTCTCGTTTTATTTCATTAAGTTGGTCTTGGACCTCTGAAATCCTTTCTTCTGCTTGATCAATTCGACTGTTAAAACTTGTGCATACTTCGCGAAGTTTTCGTATTGTGTTTTTCAGCTCCATTAATTCACTTATATTCCTTTCTAAATTGTCCATTCTCGTTAACATTTCGTCAAACCTTTTTTCAAGGTTCTTAGTTTCCTTGCATTGGGCTAGAACATGTTCTTTTAGCTCACAGAAGTTTCTCATTATCCACCTTCTGAAGCCTGATTCTGTTGATTTCTCACATTCATTCTCAATCAGGCCTTGTTCAATTGGTGATGAGGCACTGCAATCCTCTGTAGGAGGAAAGGCATTCTAATTTCGGGTGTTTTCAGCCTTTTTGCGCTGGTTTCTTCCCATCTTTGTGGATTTATCCACCTGTCGTCTGTGTAATTGCTGACTTTCAGATTAGGTCTCTGAGTGAATGTCGAGCTTGTTGGTGATAAAGTTTTTTCTATTTCTTAATTTTCCTTCGGTGGATGCCCCTCCCCCCACAGAGCTGGACCTTCCCGGGTTCAGCTGTACTTGCTGTGAAACTCTCAATCCTCAGCAGTTCCAACTGCTGTTTTTTTTTTTTTGTTTTTTGTGGAGGTGGGTACCAGCCTTCCCCTGCGGTGACCCACTACGCCGGCTGAAACAGCGGCTTTGAAATTCGTGGCGATTTTCTGCCCGGGAATCTCCTGGTCTGGTTCCCCACTTCAGTCCGCTTTTCAATCAGCTGAATGGGAGACTCTGCCTTCCCTGAGCTCCAACGCCAACCAAAGGGCACTCAGTCCCGTATACTCTGGACTGAGAACCGCCGCGCCAGGGCGCTTGCAAAACGGCTGCGCCTGCCATAAGAGTGGCGCTGGTGACCCGTGGGGCTCCTCCGCCAAGAATGTCTTGGTCCATGGGCAATAAAAATTTGTCTGAAAATGTGGCGCCCACTCACTCTCTGCGCTTTCAGTGGGAGCTACAATCCTGAGCTGCTGCTAATCGGCCATCTTGGATCTCTCTCTCTCTTTTTTTTTAATTAACACTGCGGACACAGTTCTAAGCAAGAATGCTGTAATTCTAAAATGCAAGTAATAATGATCACACTAAGGAGAGATCCTGACTTTCAGGCTCTAGGGTGGTTGCTCTTGGGCTGCTCCTCTAAGCCGAGCAGGCCTTTGCACTTCTGCTTATGGGTTTATCATGCAAAGGGCCTCGAATTAGGCTGGCCCCTGTGCTGAACCTTGTAGATACTCTCTCTTTTTTTTTTTTTTTTTTATTTTTATTTTAAGACAGGGTTTCACCATGTTGGTCAGGCTGATCTTGAACTCCCAACCTCAGGTGATCCACCTGCCTTGGCCTCCAAAGTGCTTGGATTACAGGTGTGAGTCACCACGCCTGGCAAGTAGGTACTCTCTTATGCAGTCACTGCCATAGCCTTGGCATGCCCCTAGTTTGCAGATGTGGACATGGAGGCCTGAGAGGTTAAAAAATACCTTGTACAAGGTCACACAGCTAGGAAGGGGCAGAGGTGGCCTTTCAAGCCATTCCTTTCAGATTCTAAAACTTGTCCCTCGTAGACACTGTGGAGGCTGATCCAAGGACGTCATTTTCACGTACAGTGGAAAGTGCTTTATGTTGATGATCGTAACAGATGTTCTTTCGAGGTTTTTAAACTTCTGTAGCTGAAAGTGGAGTATTAGGTGGCTGCTCAGTTTTGCTTTGATGAGTTGGAACCCATCTTAAAATGCAGGAGGAATGAATGTGCAATAGTTGCAACTCTTCATCTAAAAGGGAGCCTCATTCTCTACATAGTAACTTCTAATCAATAGTCAGGGTCTAGAATCACCTTTGAGGCCCTGAATACTGCATAGTCCTGGCCCCTACTTCCTTTTCTCCTCCTCTTCTCTGCAGACATCCAGGCAGACTCTGGAATAATGACGCATAGTATGTGGATAAAGCTGTCATTGACTAAGATGGTGTTCACACTCAGGATCAGTTGGTTCCATGCCCTGGCTGTGTTACACTTATGGCCAGGGATGAGCAGAGGCCACAGTGTGCTGCCTGCCTACATAACCAATAGGTTATTAGTTCATGCCTCAAGGGTTTGAGCCATCCAGAGGTGTTGAAAGAGATCCCTAATTTCAGAGGGTTTAGAGCTCTAGGATGTGGATGGCCACACCTGCACACGAGATGAGTAGGGTCTCCATGTTCTCAGTTCATGACAACGTCTGTTACTTTTTCATCTTACTTTGCACTAGGTGATATTCCTGGGAAACAGGCTTCACATTTTCTTAAACACTGATTTCATCTGTCCTTCTTCTAATAACTTTACCCAGAGGTGTTCATCAGCCTTCTAACTAGAATACCCTGGTCCTTTTGCCTGCCATAGAACTGGGTTTCCCTGTGAGCTGATGGCCCATGGTTTCTGAGCTTTCTGTATTCCGCATGGCTAGCATGCAGGAGCATCCTGGGAATTTCCTCCAGGATCCTGCTTTTGTCTTGGTTGCATGCTGTCTGTTAGATGCATATTGATCATTGAGGAAGCATGTCTTGACATAACAGACAAGAGCTGGTCGCTATGGTTCCAGCAAAGGGCCCTCCCATTATGTGACTAATGGTCAGAACGTGGACGTATAAAATACTGTGAGTGGGATCCTCAGCCCTGTACCCTTGTGTGGTGCCCTCCGAGTGCCTCAAGAGTCTTGACTCTTAATCCATCATCAGTTTGAGGCATTGGGTTAACTGATAAAATTCCCACTTGAATTTCATTACATGCCAGAATCTCTAAAGAAAGGGAAACGGGGAGGATCCAAGATGGCAGATTAGACACAACTCCAGTGCACAACACCCAGCGAAGAGACGCAGAAACCCAGAGCTCTCCTAGCTCCAACCGAGGTACCAGGTGCATTTCAACGGGCCTGGTCCGAGGGTGAGCAAAGCCCACTCAGGGCAGACCGAGGTGGGGAGGGGTGCTGCTTCACCCAGAAGGTGCATCTGACCGGAGAGTCGGAGGCTCCACCTCTGGCGCTCCGGTCCAGATACAGTGCTTCCCCCAACGCCTCAGCAATACACAGAACAGGGGATCTTTGCCAGTCAAGCGCCGGGAATTACAAGTGCCGAGTTGAATAAGAGCCTGCAGACTGAGCTATCGCCTCCTCCCCCCTGCCCGGAGAGAGAGGGAGCTGTAAGCGGGAGCAGCTCGGCGGCCCCTACCCCATGACCAGAGAGAAAGCTGAAAGGGGGAGACTGCCGGGTGCGGCTCGGCGGGTCCCTGACCTCCCCCACAAACCCCAGAGGGCTGAAGCTGTGACTCTAGTGGGTTGCGTAGCCAGTGCCACAGTCTGAGAGGAACCCTGAATGATCCAGCCCAGTGGAGGAAGGGCACAACCCAGCAGTAGAGGGGTGGGACTGGGCTACATGTTTTAACAAAAAACACAGGAAGCCTACCTAGCAATGGGACAGCGTTCTCCACAACCCAGCAGTGCCTACAGGTCAGCGGAAGAGGCGGGCCTAATCCCCCAGCATAAACAAAAAAGACACAGGAAGCTTCCCTAGTAACCTGAAGGAGTCCCTAACCCAGTAGCGCCCCCGCAGGCAGACAAGGGACCTCATCAAGCAGCTCTCTGACATCACAGCCAGGTAAATCCACAAAGATGGGAAAAAACCAGCGCAAAAAAGGTGAAGTCACCAAAGACCAGAACACCTCATCTCCTTCAAGGGATCGCAACTCCTCAACAACACAGGATCACACCTTGACCGAGAAGGAGTGCGAAGAATTGATGGAAACAGGTTTCAGAAGGTGGATAATAAACTTCTCAGAGCTAAAGGAACACGCTCTAACTCAATGCAAAGAAACCAAAAACCTTGAAAAAAGATTAGACGAAATGCTAACTAGAATAACCAGCTTAGAGAAGAACATAAACGACTTGATGGAGTTGAAGAACACAGCACGAGAACTGCGTGAAGCAAGCACAAGTTTTAATAGCCAAATTGATCAAGCAGAAGAAAGGATATCAGAGATTGAAGATCAACTCAATGAAATAAAAAGAGAAGGCAATACAAGAGAAAAAAGAGTGAAAAGAAACGAACAAAGCCTCCAAGAAATACGGGATTATGTGAAGAAACCTAATCTACGCTTGATTGGTGTACCTGAATATGACGGGGAGAATGAATCCAAGCTGGAAAACACACTCCACGATATTATCCAGGAGAACTTCCCAAGCCTAGCAAGGCAGTCCAAATTTCAAATTCAAGAAATACAGAGAACTCCACAAAGATACTCCTCAAGAAGAGCAACCCCCAAGGCACATAATTGTCAGATTCACCAGGGTCGAAATGAAGGAAAAAATGCTAAGGGCAGCCAGAAAGAAAGGTCAGGTCACCCACAGAGGGAAGCCAATCAGACTCATAGCAGATCTCTCGGCAGAAACCCTACAAGCCAGAAGAGAGTGGGGGCCAATATTCAACATCCTTAAAGAAAAGAACTTTCAACCCAGAATCTCATATCTAGCCAAACTAAGCTTCATAAGTGAAGGAGAAATAAAATCCTTTACAGACAAGCAATTATTGAGAGATTTTGTCACCACCAGATCTGCCCAACAAGAGCTCCTGAAAGAAACATTAAGCATGGAAAGGAACAAGTACCAGTCACTGCAAAAGCAAACCAGTTGGCAAAGACCAAAAATGCAATGAAGAAAATGAGTCAACTAATGAGAAAGAAAACCAGCCAGTAACAAAATGGCAGGATCAAATTCACACATAACAGTATTAACATTGAACGTAAATGGCCTAAACGCCCCCAATCAAAAGACACAGACTGGCAAAAAAATGTTTGCAATCTACCCATCTGACAAAGGGCTAATATCTAGAATCTACAAAGAACTAAAACAGATACACAAGAAAAAAACAAACAACCCCATTCAAAAGTGGGCAAAGGATATGAACAGACACTTTTCAAAAGAGGACATATATGAGGCCAACAAACATATGAAAAAATGCTCATTGTCACTGGTCATTAGAGAAATGCAAATCAAAACCACACTCAGATATCATCTCACGCCAGTTAGAATGGCGATCATTAAAAAATCGGGAGACAACAGATGCTGGAGAGGATGTGGAGAAATAGAAACACTCTTACACAGTTGGAGTGTAAATTAGTTCAACCATTGTGGAAGACAGTGTGGCGATTTCTCAAGGATCTAGAAATAGAAATTCCATTTGACCCAGCAATCCCACTATTGGGTATATACCCAAAGAACTATAAATCGTTCTACTATAAAGACACATGCACACGTATGTTCATTGCAGCCCTGTGTACAATAGCAAAGACCTGGAACCAACCCAAATGCCCATCAATGATAGACTGGACAAAGAAAATGTGGTACATATACACCATGGAATACTACACAGCCATAAAAAACGATGAGTTCGTGTCCTTTGTAGGGACTTGGATGAATCTAGAAACCATCATTCTCAGCAAACTGACCCAAGAACAGAAAGCCAAGCACCGTATGTTCTCACTCATAGGTGAGTGTTGAACACGAGAAAACACGTGGGCTCAGGGAGAGGAGCATCACACACAGGGGACAGTTGAGGGGGGTAGGGGAGAGAGAGTGGGGGGGTGGGGGAGAGGGGGGAGGGTGGGGAGGGATAACATGGGGAGAAATGCCAGATATAGTATGCACCTAAAGTAAAATAAATAAATTATTAAAAAAAAAAAGGAAACGGGGAAGCCTTAGGCAGTGGGCCCCATATTGGGACAAGTATAATCATCCCCGCTTTTTCCATAGTTTCGATTTCTGCAGTTTCAGTCACCTGCCATAAACCCTAGTGCAGTATTTTGAGAGGGATACCACATTCACATAGCATTTGTTATGGTAGATTGTTAGAATTTTTCTATGTTGTTATCAGTTAATAATTTGTTACTATACCTCGTTTATGAATTAAACATCATCATAGGTATGCATGTGTAGGAAGAAAATGTAGTGTATATATAGGGTTTGATACTATCCAAGGTTTCAGGCATCCACTGGGGGCCTTGGAAGGTATCCCCTGAGGGTAAAAGTGGGGGCACAGTACAGCCAGCTCACACCTCGGCTGAAGCATTCAGAAGGCCTCAGAGCTAGGAAGGCAGGCTAGGTGGTAGCATTGGTTCTTACGCACTTCACCTACTACTCTGCATGTACCCTTCCGTTTCCTTCCCAGAATTCTTCTAAGCATGGGATCCTGTGAATTTAGGACATTCTGTAAATTCAGAATTATGCAAATTTAGATTTTGTGTAAATTGCTAATAAGCGGCAGAGTCAGGACTTGAACCCAGCTGCTCTGATTTTAAAGCCTTTGCCCTCAGCCTCTGCTGTGGAATTTTACTGCTCACAAGGGTTTGGGGCTTGACCAAGGTCCCACAGTAAACCACTGGAGCACTGGGATTAGGTCCTGTGTCTTAACACTCTAGAATCTGGATTCTACACTCTTGTATGAGTCTTTTCTGCCACATAAACTTGGGCCTGTTTCAAAGGTCATCTTTGAACATGCTTCTCCAGTGATGTGTAGAAAGACCACATTTTCCAAATAGGACGTTGTGAGAGAGCTTCGTGGCAGTTGGGTTGACCAGTCAGAATGCCAGTGGCCTGAGTTCAAGAAGAAATCTAAGGAAAGGTCTGGATTCAAGCCCAGGTCCCTTTGCTCTGTAGCTCATGTTGTGTTGTGGGGTCCATAGGGACAGGAGTCGCAATAAGAAGACACTGGAGAAAGTGGGTGTCCAACAGTAGGTAAAAAATGTGGCACATCCATGCAATGGACTATTTATTTTTTATTTTTTGGTGACAGGGTCTATTGCTGTCACTCAGGCTAGAGTGTAGTGGCGTGAGCACAGCTCACTGCAGCCTCGAGTTCCCGGGCTCAAGTGATCCTCTTGCCTCAGCCTCCTAAATAGCTGGGACCACAGATGTGCTCTACCACACCTGCCTAATTTTTGTATTTTTTGTAGAGATGAGGTTTCGCCCTGTTGCCCAGTCTGGTCTCGAACTCCTGTGCTCAAGCCACAGTGGAATGGAATGCAGCCATTAAAATGTGACACGTGAAGACCATGTCATAGTTTGGAAGATGTGCTAGTGTTGAATGAGGCACAGTAGTGCGTCTGTCCCAGGCTCTTGGTTCTGTGGAATACCCCCGCCTGGGTGCTTGTGAGGATTAAAGAAGTGAACGGTTTGCAGGCTGGGCACGGTGGCTCATGCCTGTAATCCCAGCACTTTGGGAGGCCAAGGCAAGCAGATCACGAGGTCAGGAGTTCAAGACCAGCCTGGCCAACATGGTGAAACCCCATCTCTACTAAAAATACAAAAATTATCTGGGCGTGGTGGTGCATACCTGTAGTCCCAGCTACTCGGGATGCTAAGGCAGGAGAATCGTTTGAACCAGGGAGGCGAAGGTTGCAGTGAGCCAAGATCGTGCCATTGTACTCCAGCCTGGGCAATAGAGCCAGACTCCGTCTCAAAAAAAAAAAAAAGGCAAACAGTTTGCAAGCCCTTTACTGTGCTCTCTGTTACTTGCAATAGGCATCTGTGTGTGTGTGTGTATGTGTGTGTGTGTATTTTTTCCCCTCCCTTTTTTTGAGTGTCTTCCTTGAGATAAGTCCTCAAGAGGGAAAGTGTAGAGTGTTTTTTCTCTCCGTATGTTCTTGCAGTCACTTTGCTCTGACAAGTGCTCTTGGTGGCTGCCACCTCACTGCCTGACCCCAGAGCCCTCTGAGCTGACTCATCCTCCCTGCCTAGCAAGCTTCACTTCACTTCCTCAATCTCCCCCGTTCTGGCCAAGTTGAGAGGGCTCCCTTCCTGCAAAAATGTGTTGTTCTAAGGTTAGCTCATGGTTTTTGCCGTATTCTTCTCTATGCCGGAACTGTTATTTATTGATTTTTTTTTTCTTTAAGTTTCCTCACTTTTTAACTTGCATTATTGAGGAAGGAAACTTTGTCCTTACCGTGAATGGAAAACAGTTATCAATTGCCATATATAGAAAGTGCACACTGAAATAAACGTGTAGTCATCCACTGCTCTAAAAGATGCTCATCTGTGGAACACATACAATCCTCTGGCAACTACCAGTTCCTGGCACGTTCCTGCCTCTGGCCACAGCTCGTGGCTCCCCCTTCCCTGCCTGCTTCCTCCTGCCTGTGTCTTTTCCTCTTGCCTGTCAGGGCTTGGCTCCATCTTGTCTTTGCTGCCAAGCTTCTTTTGACTACGACTGGCCTTCATACCCGTCGTCCTGTCCGTCCATTCATTCAAAGAGACATTGATTGATACTGTTTGTCCAGCTTGAGGGTGGGCATGAAAAGATACTTTCCATCACTACAAGGAGACCATTGGTGGGGGCCAGTCAGACAGACAGACAGACTTGTAGAATGGAAGATAAGTGCCGTCAGGGGCTATGTCCAAGCACTGCCGTGCATTGAAGGAGGCGTCTTGTCAAGGTATGGGTTCCAGGGGACCCATTTTGTTGAAGCGGAGGTGAGAGGGCTCATTTGCCAGGAGGAGGAGAAGTGGGCCCAGAGACATGGCGGGCAGAGAGATGGCTTGTGCCGACTCAGAGACCCAGGAGGGTGTGGCCAGTGCTGGGGAACCCGACTAATTTAAACAGTGAGGGTGGGAGACAGGGCCATGCTGAGGAGGAAGTCCTGGGTGGAAGGAGGCTCTGATTTACCCTCTTCTATTTCAGCATGCCCTCCTGTACTGCCCCACCCCGCCCTGCCCTGCCACACAGCTGATACCTCAGAGTTTATCATTGACTTCCTTTTCATGAGTCCACCCTCACCCTCTGCCCTCATGTATCATCATTTCCTGAGCGCCTCCTATGTGCCAGGCCTTGGGGAACCCAAGCTAGTGAAAGGTCCACAACCTAGTGGAAGGGAGTGGATGGGGCGTGTTGAGTGTGAGCACCGGTGGCAGGGACCCCTCTCCCCACCAGGAGGGAGCCCTTTGTAACCTGATAGTATCATTAAATAAAAGTTTATTGTGTTTTTTCTTTTGTTATAAAAGCGGTGTGTTTATTATGGAAAAATTTGAGAATATAGAAAAGAGGGAAGAAACAAAAATCATTCATAATCTTAGCCCACTGGCGGCACTGTTAACTTTTCAATATATTGTTTCAGTGTCTTAGTCTGTGTGTAGTTTGGAGTTCGTATTGTCAGTACCCAGCCCCCTTTTTTAGGAGGTGGGGTCTCATTTGTGTCACCCAGGCTGGAGTGCAGTGGCTCAATCATAGCTCACAGCAGCCTTGAATTCTTGGGCTCAAGAGTTCCTTCCGCCTCAGCCTCCCAAAGTGCTGGTATATTGGCGAGAGTCACCCAACCTGGCTGAGGGCTCCATTCTCAGGCCCTGCAGGGTGGGATGGGTGCAGCTCTCTAAAGCTCTGCAGCCCTGCAGTGTTTTCAAGCTCTGGTTTTCAGCATCTGCTGCTGGTGTGGAAACAGATGTTGGGAAAGCATAATGAGATGTTATGTGAACCCAAATTGTGCTTTAAACCAAAACAGCCCCAGTCATTTGGGCTCTTGTGAATGGGAAGGCTTTCTGGGGCTCTCCGGCCTCTCTGCACTGGGAAGCATGCAGCAGATGGAAAAGAGTTTAATGGGGACACCTGAATCACTCAGGCAAGAAAATGGATTAAATACCTGAGCTGATATCTGTTCCAGATACTGGGATAGAGGGAGGCTGTTCTGATAGTATTCTCGGAGCAGGGGTTGAAGGGTACCCAGGACCCAGGACATTTGCTCCCCCCTGACTGGACTGATACACAGCGTTTGGATCTTTGGACCTTAGTACGTTTGGGGTGAGAAGACTGTTGACATAGGCTAGATAAGTTTACTGGGAGAATGAGCATGGCACACGTGTCCTGTGCTGTGGGGGCCTCACTCCTCTGTGCAAGAGCTGAGCCGCTGGAGGGGACTGTTCCTCCCCTTCCCTCCCTTCTCCCTTCTGTTTGCTTTATCTTTCCTTTTATTCTTTCTTGCTTTAGCCCTCTGCACTGCAGGAATGAGCCTAGTGTGGCTATCTACCAGCACCATGTTTGCTGGATTTGTATGCTGCTTTTATTATGATTTATTTAAGGTTTTTCTTAAAATTGGCTTGACAGCCAGGTGCAGTGCTTACAGTGGCCAGGTGTGGTGGATCTCACTGCCTTGGGAGGCCAAGGCGAGAGGATCACTTTAGACCAGCCTGGGCAACATAGCGAGACCCAATCTGTACCAAAGGAGGAAAAAAAAGCTGGGTGTGATGGTGCATCTGGAGTCCCAGCTTCTTGGGAGGGACCATTCTCTTGGGAGGATCCCTGGAGCCTGGAGTTCAAGGCTTTTGTGTGTTATGATCTTTCCTTTGATAACACCTGCACTCCAGCCTGGGTGACAGAACAACACCCTCTCTAAAAAAAAACAAACAAACTTTTTTTTCAGTTTGAGCCTAACACCACAATCTACTTTAGCCTCTTGGTAAGCAGAAATATCTACAAAATCATGTTTGATGTGCTAGTTATATTTTTCCTATGAATATTGAAGATAGGTAATTATTAAACTACATTCGTCCATATGCTCTCTAGAACCTCCCTTAAACCCCAGTGGCCTGCACAGCACGCTATGGGAAATGCCCGCCGGCATGGAAAGAGCACTGTCCCAGGAGTCTGGAGCATGATTTTGGGCTGCATCCCGGCCTCTGATAGACTGGGTGATGTTGAACTATTCCCCCATGCCTCTTTTTCTTCTTTGCATATCAGACCACGTGAGCACAGGGTTCCTCCAGGCTCACGCGTTTGGAGTGACTGCAAGATGTCATTCAGTGGTTCCTTGAGGTTACTCAGCCCCTCTCACATCACCTGCGCCCTGAGGAAGCTCATGACCTAGACGTGTAATTCATTCACTCAAAAGATTTAAAAATATTGCAGCTCAGAAGCATTTTGTCTTCACACGTGCTGCTTATTTTTGTTTGGGTTTCAGCTCTCACTGCTTACTAGCCAAGGAAGCAGCTTGGTCTAGTGCAAAGAGTAAGGGCTTTGGAGCTAGGCAGGATTTTTAATAGCTCCATGCCTCTGGCTCCGCCTCCCTAATGTGGGTGTGGAAGACCCTCCTGGCAGAGCTGCAGGGCTGGTGGAGGAGATCTGGAGCACAGAGATGCCTCCAGGTCTGATCCTCCACCCACCACACCTTAGCTTCAGTGGGTGCAGTGGTTAGTGTTGCCTCTGTCCCAATAAAAGGGTTGTCCTTGGTCATAGATGTAAAGCTTGGCTCCTGGGGCCAGACTGCCTGGGTTTAAATTTTTTTTCCCCTTACACTTTTAACTGTGTGGCCTTGGGCTTCACTTAACTCTCTGGGACTGGTTCCTTGTCTTGGGAGCTATTTGAGGCTAATTAAATGAAGTCAAGCAGGTAAGAAGGCCTGTCATACCTAGCATATAGTTAGGGCTCCATGCATGTTGGTCTTACCACTGTCAGTGAGTTAATGCATGTCAAATGAGTAGTAGCACCTGGGACACAGTAAGTGCTCAATAAATGGTAGCTTTTGTCTTTATTATATGGAGCCCAGAGGCCCAGGACAGGAGGCACTGGCTTCTGGGAGGAGAGGAGATAGATGGTTTTCTACATTCAGCTCTTGTTGGATCCAGAGGCTTTTCGTTCCCCTCACCCTCTAAGCTGTTGGTGCCTATATCCCTGAGCGACGGGAGCCCAGCAATGGACCACACCCCTTCTAGCTGAGCCACTGCACAGAGCCACCTCTGCAGTTGACTTTGAAAGAATTAGAGCTCAAGTTTGGAACAGGCAATTGAGTCACAGGTTTCAAAAAGAAAAATATATACATTGTCTTAGTCTGTTTGGGCTCCTGTAACAAATACCTTAAACTGAATAATTTGTACACAACAGAATTGATTGCTCAGAGTTCTGAAGGCTGGGAAGTCGGAAAGCAAGGCCTTGGCAGACTCACTGTTTGGCAAAGGTGGCACCTCACATGGTGGAAGGGGCTGGCCAGCTCCCTTGGGCCTCTTTATAGGGGCATTAATGTCATTCATGAAGGTGGAGTCCGCATGACCTAATCACCTCTTAAAGGCCTCACCTGTTAACTATTGCATCGGGGATTACGTTTCAGCATAATGAATTTTGACGGGGCACATTCAGACCACAACACACACAAAACCCTGCCTCCTCTTCTCATATGCCCCGTCTCTTCCTACCAACCACAGCTAATATTTCTAGGGTCTTCTCTCTCTCTCTCTCTCTCTCTCTCTCTTTTAATAAGGGTGTTATTTGCAAGTAATAAAATTAACCAGTTTTAAGTGTGCAGTTTGAGTTTTGGTACTAATTGTGTTGCCACTGCCACCACAATTGAGTTATAGAACAGTTTCCTCACCCTAAAACATCCCCTCAGGCCCCTTTGCTCCTGTTCCCCCCTTCCTAGATAACCTTGTTCCCCGTCCCTAGACAGCCACTAATCTGCTTTGTCACTGTGGTTTGCCTTTTCTATTATTGTAAATAAATGGAAGCATATAGTATGGAGTCTTCTGTGTTTGACCTCTTTCGTGTAACATGCTTTGATTCATCATGTTGCATGTATGAATGTTTCATTCCTTTTCTTGCTGTATTCTGTAGTATTCCATGGTGTAGGCATACCCTTCAGCAGTTGATGAACAGTTGGGTTGCCTCCAGTTTTTGGATGTTATGAGAAATTCTGTTATAAATCTTCACAGCTAAGTTTTTATGTGGAATTTTTTTTTTTTTTTTTGCTTTCTTCATATCATTTATTTATTTACTATTTGAGACAGTGTCTTGCTCTGTTGCCCAGGCTGGGGTGCAGTGGCATGATCTTGGCTCACTACAACCTCTGCTTCCCAGGTTAAAGCGATTCTCCTGCCTCAGCCTCCTGAGTAGCTGGGATTACAGGCACGCACCACTACACCCAGCTGATTTTTTTTTTTTTTTTTTTTTGTATTTGTAGCAGAGATAGGGTTTCATCATGTTGGCCAGGCTCAAACTCCTGGCCTCAGGTGATCTGCCCACCTTGACCTCCCAAAATGCTGGGATTACAAGCGTGAGCCACTGTGCCCGGCCTGCTCACTTTATTTCTTTAGGCATAACAAGCAAATACAAATATATTTCATTTCTCCTGTTTTTTAATATAAAGGATGAAATATTAGCCACATGCTTCTGTACCCTGTGTGCTTTGAAAGGGCCTCATGTCCAGATGAGAAGACGCATATGGAGTCTTTAACTTGGCTAAGTGGTCTTCCTTGCTCCTGGAGTGGGTACTAGCCTCCCGTCCCAGCAGCACAGCTGGCTCCCTGGGCAGTTCCATCTAACAGGGCCTTTTGCTCTCCCAACCATTTAAGGTGGGAAGTGAGGTTACGTGGGCTTAGGTGGGGTCATAGAGTATTTTGGTATTCTGATGCTGCCAAAATTTCACTGTAAAGGAAATGAGCTTGTTTACTGACTTCTAAGAAATCACATCCTTTTGCAAAACCACAGGTGCTTTGCAGAAGGAGCCAACCCAGTCTTTGACAGCACTCTTATGTAAGTGAGGCTTGGCCAGTGGTCACTGAACTGTGTTAATGAGTGCTCGGTTTGCTGGTGTGGAGAAGAGTGGCACAAGTGAGGTGTTTGCACGGAACACATTTTAATAAAATCCTGTGTACGCTCACCTGCCCTCAGACCCCAGACATTGCCCTTTAGACCCCAGCAGCCACCGAGTAATACTCCCTTTGAACTTTCTGCGAGAGATTGGACTTGACAGGAACATGCAGATTTGCATAATAAAGCAAGGCTAACGAGGTCTTTCCCTTACTGCTGCCTTGCGATAGGATTTAGGAAACCAAATCTGCTATGTGAGAACAGAAATTACACATTAATGGTATCTTCTCCTTGCAGCTGTGCCATCCACTGGAACTTTCCGTGATCACGGAAACGGTCTGTATCTGGGGTGTTCCATAGTCACTATCCACATACGGCTCTTGAGCACTTGAAATGTGGCTAGCATGATTGAGGAACTGAATATTCAGTTTTATTTAATTTTAGTGGACTGAAATTTCAATAACCACTGCCTTATCGAAGGCTTGTGGCTGCCTTCATGAACAGCGCAGGTCCTGATGAATGTTGACTCCCATTGCTGTTGGACTATCAGGAGTTATCTAACATGCTTACCCTCCTCAGGCCTCAGTTTCCCCACCTGTATTTAGGGTTTGGACCAGATGGCTTTTTTAAAAAGATTTCTTCTTCTTCTTCTTTTTTTTTTTAAGAGATGGGCGTGTTGCCCAGGCTGGAGTGCGGTGGCTCATTCACAGGTATGATCACAGCTTACTGCAGCCTCAAAGTCCTGGGCTCGGGTGATCCTCCTTCCTCAGCCTCCTGAGTAGCTGGGACTGCAGGTCCCTTCTTGTGCAGTCATTTTTATGATTGTATCATTAATAGAATCAGTAGTAATAGCACATATTTATTCGTTGCTGTGTGCCAGAGACAGTATTCAAGACATTAAGTCAATGCATCATCTCATTTAAATGTAATGACTTAATCTTCATTCATCCCAGAGAGCTAGGTGTTATTATCCTAGTTTTTTTTCTTTTTTTTTTTTTTATTGCATTTTAGGTTTTGGGGTACATGTGAAGAACATGCAAGATTGTTGCATAGGTACACACATAGCAGTGTGATTTGCTGCCTTCCTCCCCATCACCTGTATCTGGCATTTCTCCCCATGCTATCTCTCCCCATCTCCCCCACCCGCCGCTGTCCCTCCCCCTGTTCCCCCCCGACAGACCCCAGTGTGTGATGCTCCCCCTCCCTGTGTCCATGTGTATCCTAGTTTTATAGATAAGAAAATTGGGGCACAGTGAGGGTAGCTAATTTGCCTGTTATGATGTTTCTGGTGATCCCCATAGCATTCGGATTCCTGCTCAGGCTTGCCCCATTCTAAACTCTTGTTCAGTTACATCTTTATTTATGCAGTGGCTTTTAAAAGATTTAGTTTCCGGGAGTGTAAATTAGTTCAACCATTGTGGAAGACAGTGTGGCGATTCCTCAAGGACCTAGAGATAGAAATTCCATTTAACCCAGCAATCCCATTACTGGGTATATATCCAAAGGATTATTAATCATTCTACTATAAGGACACGTGCATGCGAATGTTCATTGCAGCACAGTTTACAATAGCAAAGACCTGGAACCAACCCAAATGCCCATCGATGATAGACTGGACAGGGAAAATGTGGCACATATACACCATGGAATACTATGCGGCCGTAAAAAACGATGAGTTCGTGTCCTTTGTAGGGACGTGGATGAACCTGGAAACCATCATTCTCAGCAAACTGACACAAGAACAGAAAATCAAACACCGCATGTTCTCACTCATAGGCGGGTGTTGAACAATGAGACCACATGGACACAGGGAGAGGAGCATCACAGACTGGGGTCTGTCGGGGGGGAAATAGGGGAGGGACAGTGGGGGGTGGGGGAGCTGGGGAGAGATAGCATGTGAGAAATGACAGATACAGGTGATGGGGAGGAAGGCAGCAAATCAGACTGCCATGTGTGTACCTGTGCAACAGTCTTGCATGTTCTTCACATGTACCCCAAAACCTAAAATGCAATAAAAAAAAATTTGTCTCCATAAGCACTTGAAACTCTTACTTTAAGTAAAAGTTCAATCAGGTTTTTACAAAAATAGATTTTACCCTAGTGCTAAAGTCAGGGGGGCAGTGGCCCTGCGGGTTTAGGATTTAGGATGAGGTGAGCAGGTAGCATGCATGGAGGCCAGCTCACGCCCCTCATGCATATTCATGAAGGGTCTGCTTCTGTGAAACACACCCCAACTGGAGTGCCCCTGGATGCCCATGCTCAACTCAGGCTGGGTGAAGCTCCGCCTCTGCTGGGAGCTCCAGGGAGTGGCAGGTGGGTCTGGGGAGAGAGAAGGAGGCAGAACCTGGTCCTACAATGTTCACTTGTCCCTCTGTGTGCCACAAAGCAACAGTGACCTATGGTGTGGCTTGCCAGTTTGGACCTGAAAGTGGGCTCCAACCCCTGCTTACTAGCTGGGTGACCTTGTGCAAGTCCCTTCACCTGTCTGAACCCATATGAAGATCCATTCTCCCATCCACTAACAATACTTGTAGAGGCTCAGCCCACGAGCCGTGTGCTGTGCTGGGGCCCCAGGGTGAATAAGAGATAGCTGCTCTGCCTACTTGAAGTTTGTGTCTGAATGAAGATGAGCTTTCCTTTCCCAGCCTTGAGAGAGGGAGGGTGAGCTCAGTAACTCAGCTCCTGGGTGGTTTTGAAGAATAAATTATCTAGATACCTGGCCAGCACAGCTCCTGGTGCCCCTCTCCTAAAGGCTAACAATGCAGTTCAAATTATATGCTTATGCATATTCAGAACACGTGGACATCTTGTGTCAGTGCATGTTGAGTTGTAGTCCTTGGCTGCCTGCTGCTGTCAAGGAGCGGTTCAGCCATCCTCCCTTGTCCATGGGGATGTGTGCCAAGACCCCCAGTGGATGCCTGAAACTGTGGGTAATACCGTTGATCAGAACATGGTGGCTCATGCCTGTAATCCCAGCACTCTGGGATGCTGAGGTGGACAGGTCACTTGAGCTCAGAAGTTTGTGACCAGCCTGGGCAACATCTCTACCAAAAATCCAAAAAAATCCAAAACCAAACAAACAAAAAATCACACACACAAATACTGTTCATGTCTCCAACTCACAAATTTAATGCCTTTTCCATCTTAAGCATTTGCTATACACTGTGTCTGTAACTTTTGCAGTTTGAGGTGTGACAGTAAAAGTAGCATTAATTTTTCCTTCACAATTTCACAGATAGAAGTTGTGTTCTTACTGTAGAGCTTAGCAGTCTCAGCGTATAATTTTTTTTCCATTCTTTATTAGATCAAGAACTTTCAACCTTTCACTTAAAGGAAGCATTTGGCAGCTTCTCTTTGGGATAATGGAATTGACAGCATTACTACTCTTGCGCTTTGGCACCATTATTAAGTCAAATGAGGGCAACTTGAACACAAGCACTACACCTGTGTGACTTGTCTCTAAGAAGGCTGCTAAGTGACTACAGGCTGTTGACAGTGGGTTCACTGGATAAAGGAATGATTTATGTGTGGGGCAGTACAGCAGGATGGTGTCATGCTACTCAGAACTTCTGAATTGTTCATTTCTAGAGTTTTTCATTTAATATTTTCAGACCACTGCTGACCGTGGGTAACTGAAACTGCAGAAAGTGAAAGTGCAGATAATGGGGGCTGTTGTACTCTTCAACCAGGTGGAAGGGTGGGTGATGTGGCTGAAGATCCCAGCACAGCACCCGGCCCATGATGGCTGTCTGGGTAGTGACATTTCCTTCCCTCCCCTGTCGCCGCCCCATTGCCCAGGCTGGAGTGCAGTGGTGCAGTCTCAGCTCGCTGCAACCTCCGCTCCCAGGTTTAAACAATTCTCCTGCCTCTGCCTCTGCCTTTGCCTCTGCCTCTGCCTCCGCGCGTAGCTGGGATTACAGGCACCGGCCACCACGCCTGGCTAATTGTTTTTGTGTTTTTTAGTAGAGACGGGGTTTCACCATGTTGGCCAGGCTGGTTTTGAACTCCTGACCTCGTGATCCGCCCGCCTTGGCCTCCCAAAGCACCAGGATTATAGGTGTGAGTCACCGCACCTGACCATGACATTTTTTCTTCCAACCCCTATCCCCTTTTTTGGATAAAGAAATTCTACTATGAAGGTGTAGTAGAATTAATAGAACTATGAAGGTGTGGGGGCTGAGAACTATGAAGGTGTGGGGGCTGGGAGGCTGAGCAAGGAGTGGTAGGAAGTTAAAAAAAAATCAAAGCAGGTCTCCTATTTTCGCTCTTTAAAACTGTTTTTATCTCCGAATTGTTTTTCTGTCTACAAAAATAATACTTATATTAATAACAGAACTTTAACAACTTTTCATTCTACCCCTGAGATATTGCCAAGACTTTGATAGGTATTTGTTGAGGTGTTTTTTGTGCATGTGCTTGTATAATTTTTAAATAGCTCTACCCATACAGGTGGTTGTTCAGCCTGTTCTTTTCAGTGTGTTCTTTCCATCCTTTTTACTTTGTTGAGTAAAATTAGCCTTGTCTTCAGGCCAGGAAAGGGAAACAAACATCCTTTAAGACTCGCCTGGAAAAGCAGGACCTGGTTGAAGATGGAGGAGGCCTTTGGAAGGGCAGGCAGGAGAGAGGGTCGGGCCAGTGGGGTGGTGGTTTCCCCACCACACCTTCCTACTAGCTGTCTCCTGTGTTTGACTTTGCGTGCCGGCTTTCCTGTCAACAAAATTGGAGCTCAGTGAGGGTAGGTAATTTGCCTGCTATGGTGTTTCTGGTGACCCATAGCATTTGGATTCCTGCTCAGGCTTGCCCCATTCTAAACTATTCTTCAGTTACGTCTTTATTTATGCAGTGGCTTTTAAAGGATTTCATTTTGTGTTTTTAGTAGAGATGGGGTTTCACCATGTTGGCCAGGCTGGTCCTGACCTCGTGATCCACCTGCCTTGGACTCCCAAAGTGCTGGGATTACAGGCATTATGGTGAGCTGTTTCTGCTCTTTGAATGTTCCTCGTGGAGGTGCCCTCTCTGCCCAGTAGTTAAAGAGGAGAAGCCTGCCTGCATTTTTCAGAATTGGGCTTAAATGTGGTGAAACTGACTTTGGTCATTTTGTTTCTGTCAGCTTCTTCACACTTTCTTAGAAGGATTTCTCCCCTTTTTGGATTACAGAATTCTGAGGACTGGCTTTTAGACCACTCCACTTGTGTGTCACGTGTGTTTACAGATCTGTCTTTATATTAAAGAGGGGTGGTAGTGCAGAGTAAGGGCAGATACTGTGAACACCTAGTTATTAAAACTTGCATAAAGCCAGGCATGGTGGCTCATGCCGTGCCTGTAATCCAGTCACCTTGGGGGGGCCGAGGAGGGTGGATCACCTGAGGTCAGGAGTTTGAGACCAGCTTGCCCAACATGGCGAAACCCTGTCTCTACTAAAAATACTAAAAATTGGCCGGGTGTGGTGGCTTGTTATCCCACCTACTTGGGAGGTTAAGGCATGAGAATCGCTTGAACCCAGGAGGTGGAGGTTACAGTAAGCCGAGATTGCGCCACTGCACTCTTGCCTGGGTGACAAGAGGGAAACTTTGTCTCAAAAACAAACAAAAAAAACTTGCGTAAATACTTTTATAAAAGCATTAAAGCTTTCATAAAAATACTTTCATAAAAGTATTAAACATTAAAAATAATTATGTTGACCCATATGAAATTGCCGCTTTTGTAGATCAGAAATGGCTGTGTTGGCAATTTCATGTGGTTCAACTTAATAAAGCAACATTGTAGAAAGCTTAGATCACAGAAGGAAAAAGTCACTTGTACCAGTTTAGTGGTGCTTTTTTTTTTTTTGCAACTCCTTTTATTTCTTCTATACCTGAGGTTTTTGATTAGTTGTCATCATAGTCTACATATAATTATTCATCTGCCTTTTTAAAAATTAATAGACTAAGTCTTTTCCCACATTATTAGGAAGTCCTTAAAACCATCATTGCCTAGTTGCTGCCTTGTACTCCTTAAACATCAGGTGGCAGTTACCCTTTAGGTTTTTTTGAGGTTTCTTTTTTTTTTTTTTTTTTTGCCTTATAAGCAATGTCACAGTGACCGGTCCTTCTGCAGTTGTTTCTGTATTTGGATTCCCAGGAGTAACGTTATTGTGCCACACAGAGTATGAACACTTTATAGCTCTTGACAAATTCTACCAAGTTGCTTTCCAAAGTGTCAGGCCGATTCATAACGCCGTCCGCAGTACGAGCGTCAGTACTGCTTCTTTGTTAACACTGAGTGCTTTTTTCCCCTAATTTCTAATTTAGTAAGCAGAACATAGTCCCTCATTTTTTGTTTGTCTGTCTTCAGGTGGCAAAGTTGAATATTTTTGTGCATGTGTGTTTGTGGGTTGCACTGTGTCATTTTGCCCCACCTTTGAGCCATGTGTATAAATAATGCTTGTACCAAATTAGAGAATTATCAGTACATAGTATTGTAAGAACTCCCCAAGCATGCGGCGGCTAGCACAGTGCCCTCTTAGCCAGCCTCTGCGCTGTTGTTTGGATAATTAAAGGTGCCTAATTAGTGCGGATGAAGCCCAAAAGCGAGCACTGTGGACCTTTCTGTCGTCTCTGGGGCCCGCTGGTGATGTGTGTGTCATCTTCTACCTTCAACTGTTCGGTGAACTCAGTTGAAATATGATCACATTACAATATGGCTAAGGGGCCTAATTAGCCGTAAACCTCAGGAAATTAAAAATTAGAGAGTCCATTAATCCCAAGGCCCCTCCCTTTGTGAATGTCTCTAATTCCCCTTTGGTTTGCTTGATTTTCCTGCTGTGCTTTAGTTCCAGCGAGACTTGGATAGAATGACTGCCTTTTTACTGGAACTTCCTGCCTTTGGGGTTGAGCCTAACCATTTAGGCTACCCTTCAACACACAGAGGTAATCTCTAAGTAATAGTCTGGAATGCTGGTCGTTATTCCATTTCCTGGATGAAAATCTTCCAAGAGTGCCCTGCCCAAGTGAGTATAATGACCTTTATTAGTACCCTTAAACATCTTGTATCCTGGAGGGACAAAGATGATCCATGCAACAATACCTGTTGCTGAGGTTGTGTCTGAGAGTTAAGCATCATCTTCCCTTCTCCCTTTATAACATTATTGGGGTTTTGTTGGGTTTTGGATTCCTGTGATCTCGGCAGCTCTTGTCATAGGCTGCTCTGTTTGCCTTTCCCAAATAGACCCCATGGGGACCCCCAGTGAAATAGTCTTTTTGAGGATGTCATATTGTGGGATGGTCTGATCCTTAAAGACAGGCTGGGCTTGTGAGCTGGAGTATGCCTTGCTATGAATTTTTTTCCGTACAGAGGAGTTGCGCATGGGTAGGGGATAGTTCTACATTCCATGTGAGGCAGTTTATGAACCAAGAACACCTACGTTGAAGGGAACCCAAGACTGGGATCTTGAGGCTAACGTTGGAAAGATGGTCCTGTATGTCAGTCTCTCTGTGAAACCAGGGGTTATCTTCATGGATTTGGTTTTTTTTTTTTTTACTTCTCAAAGCTCTTGCTTCTCTCTTCCACATGTCCTGTTTACTATAGCAGCAGATTGGTTGCTCTTAAAATTATGAGCCTTCTGGGCCTGGTGGTTCACGCTTATAATTGCAGCACTTTGGGAGGCCCAGGTAGACAGATCACTTGAGGCCAGGAGTTCAAGACCAGCCTGGCCAACATGGCGAAACCCCATCTCTACCAAAAATACAAAAATTAGCCAGACATGGTAGTGCAGGCCTGTAGTCCCAGCCACTTGGGAGGCCAGGGCAGGAGAACGTCTTGAACCCAAGAGGCAGATGTTGCAGTGAGCCAAGATTATGCCACTGCACTCTGGCCTGGGCGACAGAGTGAGACTCTGTCTGAAAAATAAATAAGAGCCTTGCATATAAGAATCTTATAAAATGCAGGAAACTGGCCCTTGTTTTCCTTGCTTGAGATTGTGACCTCCTCCTGACTTGGCAAGGAAGTATGTTGTAGCCTCTGGTGCTGGATGTGACAGTGTACGTGGACCTCTGAGTCTGCCAGCTCTTTTGGAAGGATGTGAGATGAGTGACAGTTGGCATTAGGGCCAATCTCATCTCTTTATAGCTCCTCAGTGATTTTTATCAAGGAGGATTGCAAATCCAGAGGCCCACAGTGGCCAGTAGATAAAATAGGCCAGGCCGAGAGACCCAAGATGTGGCAGGGGCTGTGACAGATTGGAGGGCACTTGCTGTGGGCATCCTGCTTGTCAGAAACCACCAGCGTGTAACAGGACAGACCGTGTGTGTTGAGGAATAATAGTTCCAGCCTTAATGAGGCCGGTGGTGACCAGCAAGGGAGGCCTGCATGTCTGATCCATCACGTGGCCACCTAGCGTTCCTCTCACATTGTCCTCTTCTAGAGAATCGAGTTTAATTTTATTTTTGAGTTAAGAAATAAAAATGGAAATAGACTCTGACTATGGCATCCCAGGGGCCCTGGTGTTGGCATTTGCTGATGTGGAATCCTTTTGTTAACCATACTCTACCTTATTCGCTCAGCACAGCTGGGCCTTTCATATTTCTTAGATGGACCCCTTTGTTTCCTCTTAGCCCAGGAACCCTTGCCTGCTCCCTGGATGGGAGGCATGAACTGTCTCTGCCTGCTGCCCCTGGGTGGGTCTCAGAGCTTGTCCTGCTCTGTCTCCACAGCCAGGGTGCCTGCAGTGTTCTTGTGGGGTTCCGAGCCATCTCGGCCCTCCGCATCCTGGCTGCTTGGGCTGCAATTTGGCTTCCTCTTTGTGGGACGGGTGTCCTGTGAATTCAGCTGTAACTCACCCAGTCAGCCCCTCTTCCTTCTCTTTAGCAAGAGTTTATCTTTCCTTTACGGCTCCTGCTGATGTCTGCAGTTTCTCACCAGAGGCATTTTCATGCTGCAGTGGGCATTTTAAACATCATTCAGATAAATGGAACAGTAATTTTCCCAGATGTGTTACCCAAAAATGGTTCTGCCTTTGCTCACAGCCTCTAAGCTCTACTCCTTGAATGAGTGCTTGTAAGTATTAATAGTTTGGAGAAGATTGTGACAATGGCTTTCTGAAATGAGTTAGTGAAGCCGTTGGCATTACGGTACAGAATGCGAGCTTGCACTCAGGCAGCCTGGATTTCCTGCTTGCCAGCCCTGTGGCCTTTGGCAAGTCCCTCAGGTCACTGAGCCTCAGTTTCCACAGTTGGCAGGATGAATGTGTGGGACTCAGAGGGTCATTGTAAGGACCTAGTGAGGAATGTGTCTAAATGTGCCACCATTGTAAGCACTCAGGAGTGACTCTTAGTATCTTATATAACTTTCCAAAATAAAAGCAGCAGGAAAACCCTCCAAGTGTCATTTGCTTGACTTTCTCTGGAAAAGAGTTTTAAAGATCAGGATGCAGATATTATGGGGTAAAATAGGGGACCTGATAGGACAGACTCACCCTTTGGGGTCTCTGTCTTACGTGGCCAGCATTTCACTGTTCAGCCCACCTAAGGGACTGCCTTATCCCTACCTGTGAGTGCGGGTGTGAATTATCAACATGGCAGAGATGACGCTACTCAGGGCCAGTCTTGCCTGCCTTTTGTCATAGGGCTTTCTAGCGAAGGCTTCCTTGAATTTCTTCAGTTATTCCTGAGCTTTTATCCAGGACCTTGTGTTGGAGGGCCTGAGCCTGGAGAAACCTGACTAAGATGTGGTACCTGCCCTCCAGGAGCCCTAGCCGCTCTGGAGGATGAGTCCACAGCCCCTCACAGATCCAGGAGGCAGCCCACTTAGGGGGAGGGTTGAAATCGCAGAGTCAGCAGCTGGGTGCCTGGGTGCGAGTCCCAGGTGGCACCTGCCTTTAGCCTCTTTGTTCCTCGTTTTCTTCATCTGTAAAATGGCAGTAGGGATGTCTACCAGGGGATGAATTAATGCATCTAACATGTGCATTTCACTCAGTAGTTGTTCACTATTCACATAGTAAAAGGCATAGATTCAGCAAATATTCACAGGGATGGTGAACAAGATAAAGCCCCCTGCTTTCCTGGGCTGGGACAGATGATAATTGTGATACAAACGTCATTTTGAGCTGTGAGATGTGTTGTGAAGCAGGTGACAGGGAAGACCTAGGAGGAGGGAGAGGCCTTCCAGGTGGGAGAAGAAGACAAGGAAGGGGCTGTGGGTGCAAGGGTTCCCAGGCTGAGGTATAGAAAGAGGTGCTGGTACCTGGGCATGGTGGCTTATACCTGTAATCCCAGCACTTTCGGATGCCAAGGCAGGTGGATCACATGAGGTCAGGAGTTTGAGACCAGCCTGGCCAACATGGTGAAACCCCATCTCTACTAAAAATACAAAAATGAGCTGGCTGTGGTAGTGCACCCCTGTAATCCCAGCTATTTGGGAGGCTGAGGTGGGAGAATTGCTTGAACCTGGGAGGTGGAGGCTGCAATGAGCTGAGATCATGGCACTGCACTCCAGCCCGGGCAACAAAGCGAGACCCCATCTCAAAAAAAAAAAAAAAAAAAGAAAAGAAAAAGAGGCGCTGTTAGTTATTAGGAGCATGGGGGCCTGGTGACACAAGGCCTGTGTGCCAGGTTGTAAGTCTGACAGTCACAAGAAGCTGGAAGGTGTCAGTCTGAGCAATGACTATTTATGTTAAAAGAAATTATTCTGACTGCCAGCTAGGCACGGTGCCTCACGCCTCTAATCCCAGTGCTTTGGGAGGCTGAGGCAGGTGGATCACCTGAGGTCAGGAGTTCGAGACCAGCCTGGCCAACATGGTGAAACCCTGTCTCTACTAAAAATACAAAAATTAGCCGGGCATGGTGGCAGATGCCTGTAATCCCAGCCACTCGGGAGACTGAGGCAGGAGAATCCCTTGAACCTGGGAGGCAGAGGCTGTGGTGAGCCAGGATCGTGCCACTAGACTCCAGCCTGGGTACCAGGCTGAGACTCCATCTCAGAAAAAAAAAAAAAGAAATTATTCTGACTGCTGAATGGGAGGCCTGGGGTGGGGTCCAGTGACAGGAGGGCATCATGGTGGAGAGAAGAGCAGGGAAACAGATTGGGGGTTTCTGCTGGAGTTGAGGACTTGGGCGTTTACATGGATTCCAGTGAGATCATATTTGGGATTTGTGCGAGCTTGAGTGGGCACCATCGGCCCTGTAGGATTTGGGCGTGCTGACTCTGCCTCTAGGGTATCTACATGGCAGTGGAACGCCTGCCTTGGTACCAGCACTGCTCAGCCCACAACTCAGCCCTTGCTCCTCTTTTGGTGCTCAGGCTAATCTGGAGAGTCACTGAATTGTTCCGGGAATGTTTATTCATTGGCTATGATCCGATCACTGCCAGACCCAGGCAGTACAGAGGTGACCAAGAACAGAACAGCCTCATCCCTGCTCCCCCCAGAGCCTGTGTCCCAGTGGGGGCAATGATAACAACTATGGAGTCATGGCATCTGGAGGGAGATACTGCCCTAGAGCCATGACGGGGAGTAGGCCTGACCCCAGTGGGTGGCAGTCCAGGCAGAAGGAATAGCACACGCAGAAGCCTGGCAGGAGGGAGCTGGGTGGGGAGGGGTACAGGAGCAGGCTGGGACATGGGATGGTGAGGGGCAGAGGGATGATCAGGTAAGAGGACTGCAAGGGGTAGGTAGTGAAGACTGGCCAGGTAAGTCTTGGAAAGCTTGCCCGGACCCAGATGTGCAGAGAGGACGGGTTGGGTCAGGTGTGGGATGATCACTGTGGTCTCTTGGACAAAGTGGGGGAGGGTTGGTACTTGGGTGGTGAGAAATAGAAATGACAAAATAACAATTGCAATAATAAACAGTAAAATTGCTTCATAGCATTATTATACACGCTCAATAAATGTTAGCTGTTATTTGCATGAAAACTGCTAGGTTTGGGTGGGGCAACCCAGTTTGGTTTCAGATATGTTGAGGGTGAGGCACTTGCAAGTCATCAGAGGCCATAAAAGGCCATAAAAATAGATTAGAGAACACATTATTAGCTGATGATTCCACCCTGTCTATGTGGAAAGTGATCACCCCCCCCCCCAGTCCCAGCCTTGTCCCTGAGTAGCCACGTGTTTCTGGGTACCACTCCCCCAGAGCCTCTGTCTCCCATCTGCAGTGGGGGGATGGTGGCATCTCCCTCACAGTTTCGTCTGAGGGTCAGATCACTAAGGTGGAACACTCAGTAAGCTCCTAGATGACACAGGCATGTAGGGTGGTATTCGTGCCATTTTACCCATCAAATCCTTTCCTCTCCATCCTGCTACCACATGCTGGTGGGGAACAGGAATAAAGAGCACATCATATGTTGCCAGTTACAGGATTGTTCATTTCCACTCTGAAAGGCCTCTTGTATGCCATCTGTGTCGGTAATTTCCTCTTCTCTTATCTGTTGTTTTCCCTTCCCTGTTTCTGTTCTCTGTCTCTGCCACTCCTCTTTTTGTCCCATGACTCCAGGCCCCAGACCCATGGTGGGTTCCCCCCTGGGAACTTGCGTGGACCCTGGGCAATTCTGAGCAGCTCAACTGCTGAGGTTGATGAGTTCTTGGATTAAATATTGTTAAGGTCTTAATGCAAAATAGCAACAACTGGTGCTAATGAGAGGAACAGTAACAACCCCTTCACATGGTTGATTTGGTGCCTATCAGTTTGCCCTGCGGTATTGAGTATCAGTCAGTGATAACGTTTGCAGTTCCATAATTCAGCACTCTTTCCTTGGCACCAGAAGAGAGCAGTCCTTGCATGCAGGAATGAGTCATATAATAGCAGAGATCATTCTTACAAATAATAAACATCTCTTTCCATTATTCCAAAGACAAACATTGGTGGTGATGTCACTGGGGTTTTTCATAACCTTTTGTGGACTCTTGACTGGTCTTTTCCAAAACAAATGTGGTGTATGTGTCTGCATTTTAGATACTTTTTCCCTCTTATTGCTTTAAAATCCTTCTTCAGAAGTACAAAATTTTGCAATACAAGCCTAATACAAGCTGACCCTGCACAAGTGTAAAAAGATAGTTTTTCAGAGTTTTTGCTTCCCTGGCTTCTTGTGCCCAGCTTCTCTGTTTTTGGGATTCACCTGGTCTCTGGAACCAGGCTTCCAGCTCTGCCACTTATTACTTGTGTGGTCTTTGGTAAGCTCCCCTCATCTCTGAAGTAAGATTAATAACAAGCTATCTTGCAGGCATGTTATGAAGATTGAGTTGATACATTTTACATGCCTGAAACCGCGCCTGGCACACTCTTACAGGTCAAGTATCCCTAATGTGAAAATTGAAAACCTGGAATGCTCCAAAACCCAAAACTTTGTGAGGACTAACATGGGGCTCAAAGGAAATGTTCCTCGGGACATGGATTTTGGATTTTCTGATTTGGGATGCTCAACGTGTAAGTATGATACAAGTATTTCCAAATTGGAAAAAATTCAAAATCCAAAACACTTCAGGTCCCAAGCATTTCGGATAAGGAATACTAATACTCAGCCTGCATTATCACCATTTCCATGTATTACTACATCTTTTCTTTCCCTTTTTGGAGGGGCACAGGGTCTTGCTCTGTCTCCCAGGCTAGAATGCAGTGGTGCAATCTCCTGCTCACTGCAGCCCCCACCTCCTGGGCTCAAGCAGTCCTCCCACCTCAGCCTCCTCTGAGTAGCTGGGACTACAGGGATGCACTGTCGTGCCTGGCTAATTTTAAAATTATTGTAGAGACAGGGTCTCCCTATGTTTCCCAGGCTGATCTAAAACCCCTGGGCTCAAGTGATTCTTCTGACTCAGCCCCCAAAAGTGCTGGGATTACAGGCATGAGCTACTGTGCCCAGCCTACATTTTCTTTCTTTTTTCTTTTCTTTTTTTTGAGACAGACTCTTGCTCTGTCACCCAGGCTAGAGTACACTGGCGTGATCTTGGCTCACTGCAACCTCTGCCTCTTGGCTTCAAGGTTTCTCGTGCCTCTGCCTCCCAAGTAGCTGGGACTATAGGCACATGCTACAGCTAATTTTTGTATTTTTAGTAGAGACAGGGTTTCTTCATGTCAGCCAGGCTGGTCTCGAACTCCTGACCTCAAGTGATCTGTCCGCCTCAGTTTCCCAAAGTGCTGAGATCACAGGCGCGAGCCACCACGCCTGGCCAGGCCAGCCTACATTTTCTTTATGAACCTGGATTTAGCTGTTTCATACTGTTCCACTGAGCAGACATACTGTGGTTCACCCTGAGACCTGCTGGTTCTTTCCTCACCGTAAGGATGCTAGTGGACGGCCTAGAGAAAAGATCTGATTCACTGGCATCTTCGGTGTGAGACCCAAGGCAGGACGTTCCCGTTCTTCAGCTCCATGCCCGACTGTGACTCACATCTCACCAGGCCAGTGCGTTTCCTTTTCTGGCTGTCATCAGAGTCTTCACGTGTCGAGACCCCACTTTGTTCCTGTAGTCATGGTTCCAGCTTTGGGAAGTGTGACCTTTCAGGCCTGCTCAGTGACCCCCAAGTGCACTTTGTGCATTATCAGCCTTACAGAGAGACTCCATGGTTAGGAGTTTCTGTGGCAGTGGAACTGCTGGGGTTTCATCTGCAAATGAAAACCACCTGGCCAGCTGCTTGGGTCAGATGGAAACCAGATGGGAGAAGTCAGGAGGGGGCAGCGGGCAGTCTGGGGCAGCGTCCCCGGTCACATCATCTTTCCACTTCCTCTTGCCCCCTCACCTCCTCTGCCTGCAAAACGATTGTTGTTGACCCATCACCTCCTCCAATGCCCTGGCAGTTCCAGGATACAGGGTTCTCCCACCCAGCCCGTGGCCAGCCCAGAAGATGTGACCCAGAACCTGGAAAGGTGACACGCACTTTAGATCTGAGGGGGGGAGGAGGAGCAACAGGTGGCCGTGGCCATCAGGGTCGAAATGTTAACTGCCAGGGTGAAGGGAGATGATAGGGAAAGTAAATAGCAAACCTGATGGAATCCACAAGGCACAGTCTACCCCCAGGATATGTGTTGGCTGGGTGACAACTTTTTGCCAAACTGGGGAGGAAAGTTAGTCTGTCACCAGGCAACTTCTAATGTGAATCATCTGCAGTTGAATAAGAAAAAGCCCCAGCAGCATTTATCACGGGTAGGTGATGGTGAAACACTGCATCTTTCTCCCAGCAGCATTTATCACGGGTAGGTGATGGTGAAACACTGCATCTTTCTCCCAGCAGCATTTATCACGGGTAGGTGATGGTGAAACACTGCATCTTTCTCCCAGCAGCATTTATCACGGGTAGGTGATGGTGAAACACTGCATCTTTCTCCCAGCAGCATTTATCACGGGTAGGTGATGGTGAAACACTGCATCTTTCTCCCAGCAGCATTTATCACGGGTAGGTGATGGTGAAACACTGCATCTTTCTCCCAGCAGCATTTATCACGGGTAGGTGATGCTGAAACACTGCATCTTTCTCCCAGCAGCATTTATCACGGGTAGGTGATGGTGAAACACTGCACTTCTTTCTCCCAGCAGCATTTATCACGGGTAGGTGATGGTGAAACACTGCATCTTTCTCCGGTCCACAGCATCCCAACTGGAACCAGGTCTGTTTCCGCGGTTCAGAGAGGAAACAGCTTGTGAGTTTTTACCTCGGGGCTTTGTGGATTAAGGCGATTGTCAGAGAGGGAAGTAATGTATTATTTTCCATCTCTAAACACTCTTCAACTTGAGGCAACAAAAGTAGAAAAATATTAATCAAGTGCTCGCCCGACAGGGTGGAAGGGAAGAGGAAGGGAGATACCCCATTCACAGTGGTTGAGAGCTGGGACTGGAGCTCTGCCGCTGGGAACGGGGAAATCCCCCTCATGGGTGGGCAGTGCCTGGAGATAAGTGGGCATCTGGGATGTGCACAGCGGCGCACCACCCTTCTTGCTTGGAGATATTTTGGTTTCTCATCTTACAGACTGTGGCCCCTTGATGCGCAGTTGGCTGATAAGTTGGCTGGCTACTACCTATTTTTCCTCCAAAAGAGAAGCCCACCCATGCCAGGCCTGAGAGATGTCCTACCCTCGGCCCACTCCCTGGCGGAGTGAGTTTCACAGTTCCCTCGAGTAAGCCCTGCCTCCGCCCTCTTTTCCCCACACTGACAAAAGCTTATTAGAGTGCAGGGGGAGTGAGTGTGTCATTAGAGAGCAACATTGAACCTATTCTAATTCTTAAACCTAAAATGAACTGTGCTTTCACTACCGTTAGCTGCAGATCGCTTAGATGGCACCAGTGCATAAGAGAGGCCCAGCATTCTGACGAGGCCCCCTCGGCGGAGAGGAGCAGTGTGGCCTGCGAGCTGTTGGGGCTGGGTCGGACGGGGCCAGTGAGCCGTGCCCTCCTCCACCGGCTCCTGGGGTGCTGCTCTGCCATCCTGACCCTGATCTTAGGCTGGTATCCCTCAGGTGTGTCTGTGCAACTTACCATTTAGCTGGCTTGCTGCATCCACAAAACACTCTTAGGAAGGCACAAAAAAGATCTTGTGGTTTCAGACTTCTGTGGTGATGCCGAGTTCCCCTCTAAGATTAGGTCTGGGCTGGGCGAAGTGGCTCTCGCCTGTAATCCCAGCACACTTTGGGAGGCCGAGGTAAGCGTTCACCTGAGGTCAGGAGTTTGAGACCAGCCTGGACAACATGCTGAAACCCCATCTATACTAAAAATACAAAAAAATCAGCTGGGCATGGTGGCATGTGCCTGTAATCCTAGCTGCTTAGGAGGCTGAGACAGGAGAACCGCTTGAACTTGGGAGGTGGAGGTTGCATTGAGCCATGACAGAGTGAGACTCAGTCTCAAAAAAAAAGAAAAGATTAGGTCTGGTGCTGTCCAGTGTCTAGGTCAAGTTTTAAATTTGTCAGTATTTTTCTTTCTGACTTTAAAACAAAGCAACAACAACTATAAAATCCTCCTCTGCAGAAGGATGATAGAAGGAGAGAAGGGCTGGGATGGGCACACCTCCTGAGGTCGCCATAATCTTGAGTGTGGCAAGTATCATTTTTTGGGCAGTGGGGTGGTAATTTGACAAAACATACTCAGTAGTAGTATTTTTTGTCTGGAAAATAAAGTGATGCCTGGTTTTGCACAGTACAAACCATAGAGGGTGAAATTGACAAAATCCAGTTGGCACGATGGATCACAGATTAAATTTTAGAGACTGAGAAATCATGTGATAAAAAAATTTGGACTTCAGAAAATACATATAAAAGAAGGGAAAAAAATCACTCCATCTTCCCCACCCAAAGAAAAACACTGTTAATGTTTTTATATATCATTTCCAGGATTTGGGCATTATTTTACCCAGTTGATACTAAATTTTTCAGTTTTGCTAATTAAACATAAAACATTTTCCCATGCTTATAATACTGTGCAATTTTAAGGGTTACACAGTAGATGATCACTTTCCTGTCATTGGGGGAGATTATTTCCAGGTTTTTTTTGCCATAGAGCAGTGGGCATCTTTGTTCATCAGCTTGAGTCATTTTATTAGGGTAGATTTCTAGAAGGGTATGAATATTTTAAACGCTTTTGACATGTACTTGCCCATTACTTTCTTTTTTTTTTGAGACAAAGTCTCACTGTGTCACCCAGGCTGGAGTGCCGTGGCACGATCTTGGCTCACTACAACCTCCGCCTCCCAGATTCAAGAGGTTCTCCTACCTCAGCCTCCCGAGTAGCTGGGACTACAGGTGCATGCCACCATGCCCGGCTAATTTTTTGTATTTTTAGTAGAGACGCGGTTTCACCCCGTTAGGATGGTGTCGATCTCCTGACCTCGTGATCCGCCCGCCTCAGCCTCCCAGAGTTCTGGGATTACAGGTGTGAGCCACCGTGCCCAGCCTTGCCCATTACTTTCTAAGAGACTTGTACCCATTCGTACGTTTTCAGGGTTCCAGATTGCCTTTCTAGACTCAAATCATTGTGCCTTTTATGTAGTTCATAATCTTCCACTCGCCTCTTCTTCTTACGTGGCTCATTGTCATATTATTCACTTTAACTTTTGTCAATGTCTTTTCACCATAATTGAGTACTTCCAGGGACTAACACGTTGTCAGGGGTGGCTTTCAAGTTTCTGTTGCAAGAGAGAAAAATGTTGTCAGTTTTCCCGCACACAGTGCATCCTGAACTTGGTAAAGTATTTGGACACTGGGGCCAGTGCTGCCTTCCTTTGGCCACCTGGCTTTGAAATGAGCCTGGCAGCGCAGCCTGAGCCTCAGGAATGTGTGTTCAGGGCTGGCGCTCTTCCTGCCTCCTGTGTAGCCTGGAACTGACCTCGCTGACCCCAGTGCCCTTGGATTATCTGGTGAGCCTCTCTGCTGAGGGCTGTTTGTCCAGGTGATGCCGAAAGGCCTCCAGCTTCCTCTCTTCCTGCTACAGTGTCTTAGCATGTGCTATTGAGGGCAGAGCATAAAGCCGTGGACTGCCCTCCTGCACAGCCCAGCACTCCCTGCCTCTAGTCCTGTGATTGTTTTGTTCTTTTTTCAGCTGCGTTATTGAGGTCTGATTTACATATCATAAAATTCCCGAGCTTTAAGTATACAGTGCAGTTTTGTACATTTTTAGGAAATTTACAGAGTTGTGTATCCATAACCACAGTCCAATTTTGAAACATTTCCATCACTGAGATCACACCACTGCACTCCAGCCTGGATGACAGAGCAAGACTCTGTCTCAAAAATAATAATATTAATAATCCACATGATTCCATACATATGAAATGGCCAGACAGAAAGTGAGTGGTGACCTGGGGCAGGAGTGGGAATGAAGAATAACTGCAAATGGATGCAGGGCGTGTTTCCATAATCTTCCACTCGCCTTTTCTTCTTACGTGGCTCATTGTCATATTACTCACTTTAACTTCTGCCAGTGTCTTTCCACCGTAATTGAGTACTTCCAGGGACTAACATGTTGTCAGGGCACCAGCCCTGATGGCTGAAAAAAAAATTTTTTTTTTTTTTGAGATGGAGTCTCGCTCTGTCACCCAGGCTGGAGTGCAGTGGTGTGATCTGGGCTCACCGCAACCTCCGCCTCCCGGGTTCAAGCGATTCTCCTGCCTCAGCCTCTTGAGTAGCTGGGATTACAGGTGTGTGCCACCATGCCTGGCTAATTTTTGTATTTTTAGTGGAGACGGGGTTTCACCATGTTGGTCAGGCTGGTCTCGAACTCCTGACTTCGTGATCTGCCTGCCTTGGCCTCCCAAAGTGCTGGGATTACAGATGTGAGCCACGGTGCCCAGCTGGATTATTTTTTAAATAAATTATTTGATTCTAAAAGTAATTTCTCTTGGAAAAGAGCTGGAAGAATGGGAACCAAGTTATTGGCAGTTACCTTTGGGGGAGTCTCTAGATGGTGAGATCACAGGGGGCTGTTTCATTTTCTGTAATGCCTTGAATTTCCTACAGAGAGCCTATGTTACATTTATAATCAGAAGGAAAGGTCAAAGGGGCGAAAGTGCATGTTTTACTCTTGGAAAGTGCAAAAATGTACAAAGAAAATTAAAAAAAAATAGGAAATATTCCCCCTCATGGATAAAACCACTTTTGCTTTTTTGGTGGGTTTTTGTTCGAGTCTTCTCTGAGCACATCTTTAAAATAATAGCTTTCAAATTTGCATCCTGTTTTTTCCTGTTGGGTCACATGTCTTATTCCTACTTATTTAAAACACCTTTGCAAATTTCCTGTTAATGATCGTACAGTACTTCATCCTATGGTTGTACCTTAATTTACTCATGTTTAACATGCAGGCTCTTTTCACTTTTTGCTATCATAAATAATGTTGAAATGAATATCTTTGTGTGGAAGCTTTCTCTAAGACCTTTGCAGATTTCCTGGGTCAAAAACATTTTAAAAGGCCAGGCGTGGTGACTCAACGCCTGTAAACTCAGCACTTTGGGAGGCCGAGGCGGGCAAATCACTGGAGATTAGGAGTTCGATACCAGCCTGGCCAATGTGGTGAGACTCCGTTTCTACTAAAAATACAAAAATTAGCCAGGTGTGGTGACATATACCTGTAGTCCCAGCTACTCAAGAGGGTAAGGCCAGAGAATTGCTTGGTGGAGTGAGCCAAGATTGCACCACTTCACTCCAGCCTGAGTGACAGAGTGAGATTCCAGCTCAAAAATATAAAATTTTAAAAGTTTTTTTCTTCCCAATTTGGAGCTATTTTACAAAACTGCTTTCTGGATCTTCTCTCTGAATTTCACCTATACCTTGGAATTGCTTACTTTGGCTGGAGGTTTGGCTCCTTTGTGTCAGTTTGAGGCATGAGATGGGGGAGGGGCAGAACAGCCAGACCAGGGCCTGGGAAGATGGCAGGGTCCTTAGAGCCAGCGTGCAGTTATGTTTATAATCTAGACACGGCTAGACACGTTGTGTTTTCTGTAAATAATTCCTTTGTGTTCATCATTAGTTTTCAGTAAAGGTTGGTTTGTTTATGAGTGAGCAAATGTTTTCATTGTTTTAAGAGGGTTCGACCCAAGAGAGTTTTGATCAGATGCAAGCCCAAGTTGTCACAGGGTGGGGAGGCAGCAGCTGGGTGTCTGAGACCTCAGGGCGGGGTGTTACAGACATATGGAGGAGCAAGCCCTGGGGCCACACACACTTCAGGAGAGAGGGATTGAGGCCAGAGACACACCTGCCCCTTTCTATGGCAGACACTCCTGGTGAAGCTCTTCGTTGATGAAAATCTGAATAGAGTTTTTTAACCGGTGGGTCGGGGAGGGGGAAGTTTGGGGGACAGAGGGACCCTATGAACCTACGTAATATTTCTCTTTTGTTTGTTTGTTTGTTCACTTTTGAGATGGAGTCTTGCTCTGTCACCCAGGCTGGAGCACAGAGACATGATCTCCTCTCACTGCAACCTCTGCCTCCGAGTTCAAGCAGTTCTCTGCCTCCTGAGTTTAAGCAATTCTCTGCCTCAGCCTTCTGAGTAGCTGGGATTACAGGCACCCACCACCGTGCCTGGCTATGTTTTTTTGTATTTTTAGTAGAGATGGGGTTTTACCATCTTGGCCAGGCTGGTCTTGAACTCCTTACCTCGTGATCCACCCGACTTGGTCTCCCAAATTGCTGGAATTACAGGCATGAGCCACTGCGCCTAGCCTACCGAATATTTTATTCAGACTTTTGTATGTGTGTGCACTCCCTGGGGAGAGAGTTTATAGATTTCATCAGAGAGTACCCCAAAAGGCTTTGAGTCCCTGTTGGTGAGGAAAGCTGAGTCTGGGACATACCTCACTCTGCTGCCACACAGATCATCTGCCAGACAGCCTTGCCCAGGTGACCTGACCTCTCTGTGCCTTGGTTTCCTTGTTTGTAAAGTATCTGACACAGTGCCTAGCACACTGGAGACACTCAGTGTCACATCAAAGCTGTTGCCTTTTTTTCTTTAAAACAAAGAAAAAAAGGCAATAACATAAGCATAGCCTTAGAAAAAGCTATTGTAATTTTGGCTCAGGGAGGTTTCCAAGGCAGCTGTGAACAGAAACTGACATCAGCAGCCTGAGGTCTCCCTAAAGCTGGGCCCTAAGTCAGGTGGTGCTGCCATGGCTGTGTTAATATTATACAGTGTCTTCTTATTTTAAAATAAGGAGTGGATTTTTTTTTTTCTTTTTTCCTGCTGGCTCAGATCTAGAAGGAGTGGATTTTTATCTTTTATCTTTATTTTTCTGAGGGTCTTGCTCTGTTGCCCAGGCCAGGATACAGTGGTGTGATCGTAGCTCACTGAAATTTTGACCTTCTGGACTCAAGCGATCTGCCTCAGCCTCCCGAGTAGCTGGGACTACAGGCATGCGCTACCATGCCTGGCTGTTTTTTTGTATTTTTTATAGAGATGGGGTCTCACTATGTTGCCCAGGCTGGTCTTGAACCCCTGGGCTCAAGTGATCCTCCCAGCTTGGCCTTCCAAAGTGCTGTGATTACAGGCATGAGCCACCACTCCTGGCCAGGAATGGATTTTTTAAATCCTGTTATAAAAGTAAGAAATGTGGCCATGTGTGGTGGCTCATGCCTGTAATCCTGGTGCTTTGGGAGGCTGCAGTGGGCAGATCACGAGGTCAGGAGATCCAGACATCCTGGCAAACATGGTGAAACCCCATCTCTACTAAAAATGCACAAATTAGCTGGGTGTGGTGGTGTGTGCCTATAGTCCCAGCTACTCAGGAGAATGAGGCAGGAGAATCTCTTCGTCTCAAAAACAAACAAGGTAAGAAATGCTCATTGTAGAGAAGGATGTAACATGATTTTAAGGTTTTTTTGTTGGGGGAGGGATATGAAGTCAGTGCTGTCTGCTTGTTCACCCCTCTGGACGCTGACAGAATGGATGTAAATAGCGAAGGCCTCCGTTAGCACTGCTGGCGTCGAGGTCGTTTGCACCACACAAAGGAGCTGTATTTGTATAGCATGGAGTAGGCAGCCAAGCTGAAGGTGGGAGTAACGGAACTTTCCTAAAAACAAACCGGAGTTGGAGCTTCTAGAGAGCCTGCGGCATCTTTACAGGAAGCCAGGGAAGGAAAAGCTGTCCAACGCAAAGGGTTTTTTGGTGATTTTTGAGGACCCTGTCTTTTCCAGTCCTTCACAGCAGCTGGGCTGCTACAAAGCTGCATTTAGGGTTTCCTTTGGCCCCCTGTCCCAGGAGGGCTTTCCTGGACCGAGTGCAAGTGTGAGAGAGTTGCCTAATGTCCAGTAAACGTTCAACTCATACTGGCCTTAAAGGCTGCAAGGGCCTGGAGTAGGTGGCAGCCAGGCCTTACCATAAGCAAACTTTCAGTTACCGTTGCCTAATTTAAATTTTAAAAACTTTGTGTTACAGAGAATCTCAAGCACGTGATCTAATGAGCCCCCAGTTATTTATCGCCCCCTTCAGCAGTTATCCTCGGTGGCTGGCCTTGTTTCAGCTGCTTGCCCTCACGCCATTCTCCCATCCCACAGCTTGAATCAGTTTGAATCAAATCCTCTGCTGTAATTGTCGTGAGCAGTCTGGGTCTTTCCATTCTGAGAACCAAATTCTAACACTGTACCTGGTGTAAACAACAAGACTAAGTACCGACTTTTGTTTTTTGAAAATTGTCAGTTAAAAAATTTGTGAGCTTTTTTTTTTTTTAAGGAATATAGTAATAATGTAGGCTCATTGTAACTGGAAATCACAAACAGGGTTTAAAGATGATAGAGCCCTTCGTCTTTCAGCATTTGGAGCTGTGACTGATGATTTTTAAGGGCCCTGTGGATATCTCTCCTGCGATTTTTTTTTTTTTTTTTTTTTTTTTTTTTTTGAGGAGTCTTGCTCTTTCGCCCAGGCTGGAGTATAGTGGCACAGTCTCAGCTCACTGCAACCTCCACCTCCCAGGTTCAAGCGATTCTCCTGCCTCAGCTTCCCGAGTATGTGGGATTATAAGGCACCCAACACCACAGCCAGCTAATTTTTGTACTTTTGGTAGAGATGGGGTTTTGCCATGTTGGCCAGGCTGGTCTCGAATTCCTGACCTCAAGTGACGCACCCACCTTGGCCTCCCAAACTGCTGGGATTACAGGCGTGAGCCACCGCACCCAGCCTCTCCTACCCTTTGGAGCAGCTTCGTGCTGCTGGTTTTTTTCTCTGCCTTCTACCCTGGGGGACCCCACCCAGCATCACTTGGGGAGGATGTGGCATGACATTTTTTAGTTCCGTAATTCTGAGTGTACTGGAGCCACCCTGCGTGTATGCTGTCCAAAAAAAATGGGGCGAACATGCCCATCGCCACCTTTGGTTGGTGGCCTGCTCTGTATATGAGGTAGGTATTCAGTGAATGAAGTTGAATGAATGTGCTATACCCCACCCCGATGGGGCCAACAAGGCCTTCTCTTTCTGCCTCTGAAACCCTTTTATTTTTTTTTTTGAGACGGACTCTGGAGTGAAGTGGCACGATCTTGGCTCACTGCAACCTCCGCCTCCCCCTGGGTTCAAGCGATTCTCCTGCCTCAGCCTCCCGAGTAGCTGGGACTACAGGTGTGTGCTACCACACCCAGCTAATTTTTTGTATTTTTAATAGAGACGGGATTTCACTGTGCTGACCTCGCAATCTGCCGGCCTTGGCCTCGGCCTCCCAAAGTGTTGGAATTACAGGTGTGAGCCACCACACCTGGCCGTTTCTGAAACCCTTTAGAACTCCTCTTTCCCCGTGCTGGGCTGGGCAACAAAGCCAAGTCCCAGATAAAATGCAGTGTCCCTGAGTACACCCTTATACTCACTTTATTTCCAAGAAATGTCCCCAAGCAAATGGACTCCTAGTGTGCTCAGGCCAGCAGTGTGCCACGTGTCCCTATCCTCTGACTGCAGGGGGTAGTACAGACCCAAGGCTGTAGCTGAGTCATGAGCTGCACGGGCAAGAATGCAGGGATTCACGCATTTTTCAGCCTCGCTTACGTTTATATGATGTATATTTTCAGATTTCATGGACTTTCTGCATAAGGTGTTAGCAGCTATAACTGTTTTGTAAGACATGGATTTTACTATAATTGTCTTCAGGTCGAACTGGAGTAAGTCAGTAGAGTTGCGTGTACGGATTCCTACCCAGACACTAATCCTGAGTCACTCTTCCCAGGGGACCTCAGTGTGGATGGCTGCACGAGTCCCCCTCTCCCCACATTGATCATAGGAGCACAAACTAAACACCTAGCAACAGAACAGCACCTTGCTTTGAATCTCAGAATGGTTGGCCTTAGGCTGGACTGGAGGTGACTGTTCCACGGTGAGGAAATGTTTGGACTGAGCTGTGAGGGTTGGATTTCAGGAGAAATGCTTAATTTGCATAAGAGAGCAAATTGTTTTTACGTTATCTCCTCCAGTATCTATTTCTCACATATTCATTACAAACGTATATCTTATGGGCCAGGTGCATGGCTCACGCCTGTAATCCCAGCACTTTGTGAGGCTAAGGCAGGTGGATTGCTTGAGCCCAGGAGTTCCAGACCAGCCCGGGCAACATGATGAAACTCTATCTCTCCAAAAAAAACAAAAATTAACCAGACATGGTGGTATGCAAGTGACACCCTGCTTTAGAAAAACAAAAGAAAAGAAAAACTAAAGTATTTTGTATTAAGGTATTTCCCGAATGGTTCTACCTTGAAGTGCTTTCTAAGCAGGTTTTTAGATTTGCAGTAATATGTATTTTACGTCAGCTGTGGGGGAAAAACAGTAGTGCCCCCACCTGGCCATGCTGTGGTCCTGTCCCGCTCGCTTTGTCTCTGGGCAGATGATGTGGATGGCAGCCAGAGAGACTGCTGAAGTTCTGGATGTTAGGGCCTTGATTCCTGCAAAAAGAAAAAGCACAAACAAAACCAAAACAGAACACTTGCAAGGGCTGCTTTCACGGGAATAAGGGGTGGTTTCTAAAATGAGTGGCACCTGTGAAGCACCTGGTGATCCAGTGGCGTGAACCCCTGGGGACAGTCAAGAGCGAGTGGTCTCGGAATTGTGCCATGCGCAGGACACAGCAGAGCTGGGAGTGTCAGCCGGGAGGGAAGCTGCTTGGAGGGAGGCCGAGATGGCTCACTTCAGGTGCCCTGAGGGATGCCATGTGGCAGAGAACTTGGACATCCTAGAGGTGGTTCTGGACAGAGGACTCTCCATGCTGGAGGCTGCAGTGTAAGGCAGAGCTGCTGAACAGCCAGCACTGTGGGACACAGACTGCCGGGGATGTGGTGCCTTCTTCCCATAGTAGTGGCCGAAAGACCCAGTGCTTTAGGGAGTTCTTACGGGGGAAGTGGGGACGCCAAGGCCACTAAAATTGAGATCCCGTGGTTCTTTGAGAAAAAAGACCTTTAATTCAAAGACTTTACTATTAATAGTTGATACCGTATTTTCCCATATGAATACAAATGTATATGGGTATACGTTTGTATACTATAAACTACAGGAAGGAGGACGTAGTTGTCTTAAGATGATTTTAAAACTTCATTCCTGTAAATATAAAACATTTGCAAGAGTGGGATAGTCTTGTGCTTTATCTCACCTTTCTGATGTGGGAGTTTTAGGGATAACTTCCAAGAGACATGTTGCTTCGTGTCTCTCAGAGGGGGCCAGCCCAAGCCGGGCGGCTTCTTGGCCACAGACGGCTCTCACCCAGGATGTGCCACCGTGCTTCATACCTCCTGAATGCTTGTGGCCATGGGTGGAGCTCTGTGATGTTTACAGCATGTAAGAATGAATCCCAACTAATGAGTGAATCTGGTTTCCATCATTGATTGGAAACGGATTCCTACCCCTTCCCCTTGCTCTGGATTTAATCTTCCTATGAGAATGATGTAAGCCACTTTCCTCAGTCAGAGGACAGAAGGGAAACCAGGAGAATGGGAGGGAGCGACTGTCCCTAATGATCTCTGAGGCCACCCACTGCCCCCTGGCCTCCGTGGGGAATCACCCACAGCACCTGTGCCCTTGCCTTCTTTGCACCCTTCCCTGTGTTGGAGAGCTGAGATCCTGATGTGGGCATCTCACGTGGCCTTGTGTGTCCTCTGCTGAGTCTCACTAGGAAACAGAACGAGAAGTGGGCAAGGCAGAGCAGACCTGGCCTTGGAATCTGGCCCCCACGCATGAGCTAGGATGGTCTTCATGGCCTTTCTGAGCTTGGCTTCCTCTGAGTGGTGGGAAGCCTCATTGGTCATTTTTCAGAGATCCTTGGTCCACTCCTCGGCACTGAGACACTTGAGAAAGGCTCTCTCTTCCCTCAGCATGGTCTGGAGTTACTTAAGTTTATTTCCTAATTGAATTTTCTCATTAAAACCCGCTTTCCCAGATCTGTTTGGCAGCAGCACAGTTTCAAGGTGGTAGAAGAGCGGCCCAGCTTCCTCTGTTTTTCTTTTCCCTAACTTTCTGGAGGCATCATCGAAGCACGCTGAGTTGCACGTATCTGAAACGCACAATTGGATGGCCTGTGTTTGTTTCAGTGGTAACACACAACATCTGCCTCCCTGCTCTCCCCCTGCCTCCCGTCTCTGAATCCGCACTCCCTAGTTTTCCAGCCTCTTCCTAAGCATTGATTCCAGCTGGCAGCGCCATGACAAGTGTTTCCATAAGCATTCCCACGATCCTCCAAGTGAGGAGCGTGACCTCAGAACCATGTGCCCGGTCCCCTCCCCCTGACGTAGGAGGTGGTGGGAGGTAAGAACAATACTTGGATGGATGGATTCCCCCGTCTGGGGCACTGCCGGAAAGCTGAGCATTTGTAGGCCATCCAAACACAATCGTTCTCCAGGGATTCGAGGGTTAGAAGGGGAAAGCGAATTGATTTCCACCTTCATGTTAGAGGAAGGAGCCTAGGAAAACAACCCCCTCTGCTTTTCTGAGCACTCGTACCGAGCCTCCCATTCGTTTTGGTCTCAGAACTTATGAGCTAAGTATTTAAAAACTGGCAAACGAAAGCAAAGATGTTTTCTCTTTGTGTCATGAAGCTCTCCCACTGCTGAGTTTGAGGCTCGCTTTGCTGGGGTCCCTGGTAAAAAGCTTATTCGGTTTCCCTGGGCCGGTGGGAGCAAGGGGAGGTGCGTTCCTAGCCTTGGAATACTAGAAGGGTGTCTGTCTTGCTGTGACAGTACCTGGAATGAGTCTCGTGCCCATGGTGTTCTGTTCCTGATTGCTTTTCCAAGTTTCCCACCAAAGTCTTTAAGGCTGTGGAAAGTACACATGCTTTCTAGGCTAGCTGACTCAGCATTCTGTATTGACAGGACCAGAAGACAGGAAACAACTGATGATCCCATTTATCTCCTTTATCGGAAATGAACAAGCAACCCACTCAAAACACTTATTTGGGAAGCTGTGTCTCCTGGGACTCAGCGGTGTGTGGCCTTGCCTGTGATTTTCCTTCGTAGGTGAGGAATGTACTCACTGGACGTTGTTAGGGTTATGATAGCCCAGTCTTTGGGCTGGCCAGCACCTTTTCCTCAAATTTCTCCTTCCCCTACTCTCAGACACAGGCTGTGAGGACTTGTGACATTTCCTATATTCATGGAAGGCCTTCCTAGCTTACGGTTCTTTATTGGAAGACTGTTTGCTTTTAATGAAAGCTCTCCATCAGCAGATTTATATATCTGGTTGAGAAACATTTTTATCTGTCATGAAATGGGAAAACACCCTTCTGAGAAACTGAGCATTTGGCTTCCTAAAGAACCATGGTATCTGCCATCCCTGGGCTTCCCCCTTGTAGAGGCATGTGCTGAAACTTGCTCAGCTTCGATCACTGAGCCTATCCAGCTCTCCTTGGTTCAGCAGCGGATCCATCCAGGCTCCGAAGGTCCCAGGGTCTTCCTGGTGTCTGTAGTCCCAGCCACACTGTGGGTACCCAGCGTCCAGCACTGTTTTCTCCAGGTTGGCAGAAGGCCAGTGAGGCCTTTGTTGTGAAATTGTTAGATTATATCCTTTTACTTTTTTGTTTCTTCCTCTTTTCTGTTGACTTAACATGTAGAGTTTATGGAGCAGTGACTGTGTCCCAGGTACGTGCCAGATGCTGGATGAGGATGACCCCCACATGATCCTTAAAATAACAGTAGAAAGTATGTATAGCACTCATCCTCCTTAGCTGTGGGGGGATATGTTCCAAGACCCCCACTGAATGCCTGAAACCACAGATAACATCGAACCCCATATGCTTTGCATTGAGGTGCGACGGCAAAACTCGCACAAATTTCTTTTCTTCCAAAGTTTTAGAGATAGAAGATTCATTCTTACCATAGATCTTAACATGCATGCAATTTTTCTCATCCTTTATTAAGAAAGTTCACTTAAAGAAGCACTTGATGTCTTCACTTTGATGTATCTGAATTGCCGGCATCACTACTCTTGCATTTTGGGGCTGTTATGAAGCAAAATAAGGGTAACTTGACCACAAGCACTGTGACACCAAGACTGGATCTGAGAACTGAGCCGGCTCCTTAGTGACTAATGAGTGCATAGCTTGCACAGTGTGGACGCGTGGGACAAAAAGATGATTCGTGTCCCAGGCAGCACAGACTAGGAAGGCGCGAGATTTCATTTCATCACACAGAACGGCGTGAAATTTAAAACTTCCGAATTGTTTATTTGCGGAATTTTCCACTTAATATTTTCAGACCATGGTTGACCACAGGTAACTGAAACTGCCAAAAAGCAAAACTGCGGATAAGGGGGTGACTACTGTGATACTACCCTCATGTATAGATGGGGAAACTTGAGGCTCAGAAGAGTTTAGTGACTTGTCCAAGGTCACACAGCAGGCCTTGCTTTCAAACTTTTACCCTTAACTAGAGTGCTGTGCTACCTTCCTCACTTGTGGCTCCACTGTGCAAAAGTAGATGCTAAATAACTCACTCCTCTTCTTTTGGAGGCTTTAAAACAAAGAGATGGCAGTGGTTCTTAGCACAGGTGGCTTAGCTGCTGGGCTCTGTGGAGTATTAAGTAGGCTCATAGGTTCTGGGATCAGAGGCACCTGCCTTTGAATGCCAGCTCCGCCATCCATTTCAGTGCAAGCTCACCACTGTCTCTGTACCTCAGGTTCCGCATCTGAGACTAATAATACTGGCACTTAACTCCTTGGTTCGTTTTTAAGATTAAATGAGGTATTGTCATATAAAGCAATTAGAACGATGGCTTAATAAGTTTTAGCTGTCACTTTTATCGCTCGTAAGTCAGCGCCTGCCGTGGAGTACCTGCTTGGTGGAAGTTGTTGGGAGCAGTTGGTGGTTGTGCTGTGCTTGGCAGAGCCTGCTTTAGGTGGTGGTGGGTCAGTTACACTGTCCAGGGCTGGGCTTAGTTCCTGGTTATCAAAAAGCTATTCTGGAACTGGAACTTGTTGCTTCTCTTTCTTTAATTCTTTTTACTCGTGGAAGGATGTTAAGCTCCTTCCTCAGCCAGCTTTCTTGAGACATAACACTCAGCGGTTGATTGGGGGATGGAAAGAAGAAGGCTTTGAGCTTGCGAAATATGTCTCGTTGGCAAGATGTTCACCAGCTCTTAGGAAACTTGTCTGTTGATGGAGGAATAATGTTTCCACTTGTAAAGATCATTTTGGCTTAGCCCAAAAGAACCAAAAAGGAGCGGCTTTGACTGGTTTGATTTTCAAGCCTCTTGTTCCATGGCTACCCACTCTCATGCCTTTAGGTGATGTTAACTTACATAAGTGAGGATGTGTGTGTATATGTTTAATTGCATATAGGAATGTTATAATGTGCTTTTTTTTTCTTTGAGACAGAAACAAATTTGTTTTTTTTTTTTTTTTATTATTTTTTTATTTTCAGGCCCCTTGTTCCGTGGCTACCCACTTTCCTGCATTTTAGTCGTTTTGTCCCCCAGGCTGGAGTACAGTGGCACAGTCGTGGCTCACTGCAGCCGTGACCTCCCAGGCTCAATCTGTCCTCCCACCTCAGCCTCCCAAATAGCTGGGACTACAGGCACGCACCATCACACCCAGTTAATTTTTGTATTTTTTGTGGAGACAGGGTTTCACCATGCTGCCCAGGCTGGTGTTGAACTCCTGGGCTCAAGTGATCCTCTCACTTCGGCCTCCTAAATTGCTGGGGTTACAGGCGTGAGCCACTGCCCCTGGCCAGAAACATTATAATCTTATATTTTCTAGAATTAAGTTCTGTGTAAGAGGATGGTGGTAATACCTGTTTTGTATTTTCTTAATCCTTAAAAAAAAAGGGCTTACTCTGTTGGCCAGGTTGGTCTCAAACTCCTGGCCTCAAGCCGTCCTCTTGCCTCAGCCTCCCAAAATGCTAGGATTACAGATGTGAGCCACCATGCCCAGCCAATACCTGGGTTTTTTTTTGTTTGTTTGTTTGTTTTTAGCTGAATGCTTATTGTTTTAGGAACTATGCTAGTTTCCTTACATATATTTTGCAATATTGTTCTCAAAATAACCCTGTAAGATATGTTTTATTGTTATTTTCATTTAACAGCTGAAGGAATTGAGGCTCAGGGAGGTGAAGGAATTATTCAGACCTTCATTGCTAGGAAATGGCAGGTGCAGCCTCTGAACTCTTGTCTGTCTTACTTCCAGGGTCCTTTCTGCCAACTGCAGACCTTCAAGGCATCTGTGCGTTGGTCTTGAAAATTGAAGCCCAAAGGATGTCATTTTTCAGGCATCTCCCTGCCCAGCAGGTCCTGACATTAACTGAAAGAGGGCAACGTTGAGACAGGTCTTGAGTTAAGTTTGCACATGTATCATGGGTTGGTAGAGTATTGCATTGTACATTTCTGTCACCAAAATAGGTTAAAAACTTTGCTGATCTATTTAAGGGAGCCAGAGGGCCAGTTGTTGCAGGATTCTGCTGTGCTGGGCCTGTGGTTATCGGTGTAGAGTGTGCTGCCGTAATAGAGGAGTTACCATTAACCTGGATGGGGCAGACAGACAGGGACAAGCAGAGATTGGATAGAGCCTTCAGCCTAGGAACCCAGGGGAAGAAATAGCCCAAATGCTTTGTTTGATCAGTAAGCACCGTGTTCTTTTCCTCAAGCTTCCTTTTGGACATAAGTCAAAAAAAGCAGCACCACCCCCTTCTAGATAAAATATTTGGATTGATGATGGAGCCTTCATTTTTTTCCCCAAATCCTTGCTGCTTTCCCATCAAGATGTTGCCCATTTGTGCTGTTTGCAGGTTGGCTGAAGCTTCTCCCTGACGTCTTTGGAAACTGTGTGCAGGGTTTTGTTGGAGTAAACCTATGTCCAAATGTTACAGATTTCATCCAGGCCATCTTATAAATCTGTTTGGTTTATGTGAATTGGCTGCTTCTGCCATGAAAAGAGGAGTTTACTTTTCTTAGTCTTTGTCAGTGAACACGTGGTCAGCGTTTTTCTGAATTGCTTTTCCTTTTAACTGTTATTCAGAAGACAGGAGCACCCTGCTTTACTCAGCTTCCACTTTTGTGAAAGGCTTCTTGAATTTCTTGTGCTATCAATGGGAAATGGACAACATGTATGGCATCCCTTGAAGACGTCTAGGATTGCCCATAATTATGTGTCTAACTGCCAGTTGACAAAGTGGTGGGATTAGTCGCTTGTTACACGAAACCAGCCAGGATCATGCGGAGACAGCAGCTGTAGACATCTGTGAAACATTAATGATCAGACACGAGGTGATGGCGCCTTGCAGATCATCTCAGGGGGTCCAGGAAACTGTCAACCAGAGAAACTGTCTGGAAAAGGCTTTGGTGTTTTCAACAAATCCACCTGCCAGGGGGATAGCGTTTGTGAGAATACAGTGTGTAATCCACGGTGACAGATTTCAGAATTTGGTAGTAGATGGCATTGTCCATAATTTGTTCATCCGGGGAGAAGAGACTCATTGCCCCTATCTGATTTTGTGAGCTTGCAAGTTGTTCCTTACAAGTCATTAGAAATTCATTTTATTTCACTGGGATTGTTTAACATTCTTTGGAGAATGTTTGGGCATGGGAGGGGACCTGCGTTATGTCCTTCTGTGTCATTCAGTGCTCTGGGGCAGGTCACGTAATTGTTCAGGGCCTCCCTTTATGTATCTGTGAAACTGGGGTAAGAGCTGCCTCCTGCAGCTGTCCCGAGGCTCTCCTGAAACCCACAGGGTGCAGCGCCAGGCCCAGGCCGGGCCACCCTTAGCAGGTATTACTTTCCTTCCCTTTCATTTTTGAAATTTGTTTGCCTTTTGGATACCTAGAATTCTTAATCAATAAAGAGCAGTTCACTTAAAAATAAAATTATCTGGACAATATATAAGTATTTTAAAGACAATTTTTTTTTGAGATAGGGTCTCACTCTGTATCCACCAGGCTGGACTGCAGTGGTGCTATGTCCAGGTTCAAGAGATTCTCATACCTTAGCCTCCTGGGTAGTGGGGACTACAGGCACACACCACCACACCTGGCCAATTTTTGTAATTTTGGTGGAGATGGGGTTTCACCGTGTTGTCCAGGCTGGTCTCGAATTCCTGGCCTCAGTGATCTGCCCTCGACCTCCCAAAGTTCTGGGATTACAGGTGTGAGCCACTGTGCCCAGTGTGGACAAAATGTAAATACTCAATACTGCCATTGTTAATGCTAATAATGTAGAATTTTGATGGGGAGGAAGGCAGCAAATCACACTGCCATGTGTGTACCTATGCAACAATCTTGCATATTCTTTACATGTACCCCAAAACCTAAAATGCAATAAAAAATATATATTAAAAAAAAAACTTAAAAAAAAATAATGTAGAGTTTTATTCAAAAGAGTAAAAGAGTATTTTTCTTCTCTTTTTTCTTTTTCTTTTCTTTTCTTTTTTTTTGAGACAGGATCTCATTCTGTTATACAGACTGGGCAGCCTCAAGCTCAGGTGATCTTCCCACCCCAGCCTCTTGACTAGCTAGGACTGCAGGGACGCACCACCACACCCAGCTAATTTAAATAGTGTTTTGTAGAGATGGGGTCTTCCCATGTTTCCCAGACTGATCTTGAACTCCTGGGCTCAAGTGATTCACCTACTTCTGCCTCCCAGAGTGCTAGGATTTACAAGTGTGAGCCACTGCTCCCGGCCTGAAGTATTTTCTTGGATAAAATCAGCTCTGTTCTTAAATTTTGACTTATGATTAAACTGTGGTTCCCCTTATCCGAAATGCTTAGTACCAGAAGCATTTTGGATTTGGGACATCTTTGGATTCTTTTCAGATTTTGGAATATTTGCATAATACTTACTGGTCAACCAGCCCTAATCAGAAAGTCCGAGATGTTCACTGGAGCCCCGTGTCTGTGCTCACTAAGTTTGGATTTTTGGGTTAGGGCTGCTTAACCTGTATAACCAGAAGCACCAAAGTGTGTACTAAAGAGATTTGTGTTCTGGTCCTGGTTCATTTGCTATTATGTGATGTCTCATTTGTTAAGGGTCAATTCAGGCCTCAGTTTCCCCCAGTTTAGATGGTTCCTAGGGTCCGCTTTAGTGTGATCCTGTGTTTTAAAGTTGGACAGGTGGAGGAGTAGGCACACCCACGAGAAAATGCTCCGGCTCACTCAGTTGGCCAGCAGAGCCATGCACAGTGCCTGGGAAACATAGCGGAGAGCCATTCTCAGCAATAGGTCTGTCGGTTGTCATGTGACCCAGGGTGTTTCTCTGCATCAGGTTAGCCCATTTGCTTTGTGTATGTTGTAAAAGCAGGCAGCGATTGCCTTTAGGTGGAGCTGCTTGGGGAGCTTCAGTGCACAGCTCAGGGATCAGCAAGCTCCCTGAGGTGGGGGCATGGGTGGGCAGCCACCAGCTGTGTGTTGGGAGTGACTAGAGTTGGAGGGTGCATCAGCAAGCTCCCTGAGGTGGGGGGCGTGGGTGGGCGGCCACCAGCTATGTGTTGGGAGTGACTAGAGTTGGAGGGTGCCAGGGGTAAGGGACATGCGCCTTAAAGGGGAAATGGAAGAATGGCAGAGTACACCCCTGCATACTCTCCTTGCTGGGCAACGACTCTGCTTTGCCAATTAAAATATGCTTGTACAGCCACCCTCCTCTGGCACTCTGAATGGCTAACTCCTTTTTGAGAATTTTTGTCATTTTGCCAGGTTCACCAGGTAAGCTTTGATCTCTGCAAAGGAACTGTTCTGTGTTCAGCAATTAGAGGTTTCAGAGTGTAAACAGTGAATCGGTTATCCAAAAAAACTACAGCAGAAATATAGCCCTAACTCTTGAGTGTGACTCATTTCGGATATTTCACTTCCTGGAGGGATGTGTAAGGGAAAAATCAACTGATGGCTGTTGTAGAGTTTGACACAGAACCTGTGTGTAGGTTGCTAAGTTTTCCTTTGGAACAAATATGCCAGGGAGAGGCACGTGGAAATTTTCATTGCCGGGGAGGGTGTCAGGGCAGTTTGGGGGACTCGGCTAGTGCTGCCACAGTTGTCTGGTTTCGATGGCCTCACATGGGGTTGGGAACACCAGTAAATAGGGAGAAGGTTGAAATAAATGAGATGGTGGGAAATATTTGATGCTGTCCTGGGCTGGGGAAACGGAGCAGAGGGCTTTAGAAGAGCAAGCGGGATAAGGGAGTTGTTACTAGAGGGAGAGAAAACAAAGGGAAGGTGATCTTCCATGGACACGTGGAATTCGTTCAGCTCTCCCTGTCTCTGCCCCTCCTATCCCTGTGGCTTTAGGGAAGCCATGTGCTCCATCATACTCAGGGCAGGGGGGATTGCCTGGAGTGAGTGCTGTGCAAGTCTGCCCTCCTTTGTGGGTGCTTAATGACTTGGAAACTGACATAACACTCCGCCTACCTTTCTAGAGACTCCTGGCAGCCTGAATGGAAAACCTGTGTTAAGTGAGGGGGAAATCCAGATGGAAAGGGCCCTCTAGCACCTAAAAAATGTTATGTAAAAGTCCTGGTAGATAAGCCACGGGTGCTTTACACTCTGGGAGAGTTCTTACCCTTTATGGAGGATGCTCTGTGGCCCGTGCCCTTATGGCCCAGACGTGGTACCTCATTCCCAGTGGCCTGTGAGGTAGACAGTACCGTCGGGGTCCAGGTTTTAAGAAGACTGAGGTTCCAAGGGATGAAGTGGTGACTTGCTTATGCAGGTTGTGTGGGAAAGTGGGAATTATTAGTATATCATGTCTGTGCCTTTAGAGTCTTGGACTTCTTCAAGGAAGAAATAATCTTCATATAGTGTCAAGGTACTTATAAACTACTTGTGGGCTATGACTCTGGACCCCAAGTTATGAGTCTGATTTATTCCCTCTCTGTTTCTTTTTTTGCTTGTTTTTGTTTGGAATGAGAGCGTATTTCTAATTTTCTGGGTTCTCAGCCCATAGCAGTTTAGAAGCAACGTATTAGATAGCTGACAGTCTGGCAGAAGAAGCAGATAAATGTAAAAAGTAAACTCTGGGCTCTGTTCCAAGAATGGCTACTCATACAGTGTCCTTAGGCTAATGAGGAATGGTTTAGCTGAGTCATTGCACTGTCCTGTGATCATGTGCATTGTGTAAAAATGTAGAGCAGGTAATATATTTTAAGAGAGATTGCTGTCTTTTAGAATTTTTTTAAAAAGTTGATACTTTGATGACCTGGAAAAGTCACTGGGAGGACCAATTCTCGAAGATAATGGGGTAGCTGGGATGCCAAGCATCGAATGTTGGAGGATGGCGTCTTTGGCTCTTTCCTGCTGGTTTTTTCTGGCTGTCTTCTACCTTAGGTCACAGCTCCTTGAGGGCAAGGATCACATCTCATTGTCCTACTGTGTCTGCCGGTCACTTACACAGTCCCTGGGTTAAAGGCACAGTGGGGAGAGGGCTCAGGGCAGAGCCAGGCCTGAAACATGAAGAAGATCTGGGTTCCGGTGCGTATTTTGCCTCTGTCTGTGCAACCTGGCAAAACTTGTGCTGGACCTTATTGTGCATTGTAAAATGAAGGAGCAGGACTCAGATGACCTTGAGATGTCAGTCCAGATCTAATTTCTGTGATCCTAATAGAATTTTTTTTTAAAGGAGAGACTTGTTTATAAAAGAGAGAGAGAGACTCATAAAGCAGTTATGTTTTTATGGTAAACCAAATGACCTTAACATAGCCGCTGAATTGTTCCCTTTAGGCTTTTTTTGAGACAGTCTCACTCTGTCTTCAGGCTGGAGTGCAGTGGTGTGATTTTGGCTCACTGCAGCCTCCATCTCCTGGGTTCAAGCAATTCTCATGCCTCAGCCTCCCACATAGCTGGGATTACAGGAGTGTACCACCACACCCAGCTAATTTTTGTATTTTTAGTAAAGATAGTCTTGAACTCCTGACCTCAAGTGACCCACCCGCCTCCGCCTCCCAAAGTGCTGGGATTACAGGTGTGAGCCACTATATCCAGCCCTAAAATGGTTAAATTTTATTCCTCAAATGAGATAGGAATTTATTTCTCATCTAACAACAGGAGTTTATTTCTCAAATAACGTCGGGTCACCCATTCTGGCTGGTGGGTTGTCCACAGAGCCAGGGTCCCCCTTCATGTTGCCCTGCCATCTCCCAGGGTCTTAGAGTAGGACTGGAATGGTTAATTTTACGTTGTATGGGGTTTTTTTCCCTGAATTTAAAAAGATGACATCGACTTAGCTATGATGGTAGACAGCAGACCCCAAGAGGTTGAAGGAGGCTTGGTCTGCCAAGTGGACTTCCACTGTGGCTGTGGTTCACTTGATAGTGAGGGTATTGGATTTTCCCATGGGAACAGAAAGTCATCCAAGGGGTATATGTGTGTTTGTGTTTGTGTTTGAGGCATCTCCCTCCTGCACGGCTGTCATCACATCCTAGAGGACACTCAGGCAGTGGAAGAAGCACTTCTCTTTTTATTGATCCAAAATGTGCAGTTTTCCAGAGTGACCTCAAGATGAGTGGTCGGCTGGGCTGGCCCAGGAGTCGTTCTCCAAATCGCCCCCAGCACAAACTGTTCCTGGGCCACATGGCAGAAAACAGATTTCACGTTTAAACAAAGTTGCTTATTGGGTCACAGATTATACAAGACAAACCATGGTTAAGTGAGACTCCATAAATTTGTGGTAAGTCATTCTGGGCGCCAGCAAAGTTACCTTTGTGCTGTCTATGAAGTTATTTGCTAAGCCTCTCGGGAATGTAAACGAGTGAAGGTCTTGATGAACTGAAGAACAAACTTTGAAGGCCTTGAAGCTGTTTATGTATAGACAGATGCTGTTAAGTTAATATCTGCCTTAACCAGCCACTAAAGCAGGCCAAGCAGGACCTCTGCTTGCAAGCATGGCAGTTTGAGTTACTGCCTGTGCCTGGGTTTTAAAAGCACACATGAACCATCCACACTCCGGTGAGGCTGTGGCACCATCCTCTAGCAGGTGGTCCCCCGCTAGGAAACATAGTCATCGCAGGCTCCTTGGTCTTCCTCCCGGTTCCAGTAACTGACCTCGTCCTATCTGTTCTGACCTTAAAGTCTTTGACTCTTCTCCTCTCTGGCCATGCAGCCAGAGACCTCGTTGCTGTAGAGGCTCCTCTGCTGGCTCTTCTGCCCCTAGTCTTGTCTCTGGTCAGGTTGTCTCCCCAGACACATCCTTCTGTGTCAGTTACTAGCTGTCTAACAAAATAACCCCAAAACTTAGTGACTTGAAAACATAATTCATGTCATTGTCTCTGATGGTTTCTGTGGGTTAGGAATTCAGAAGAGCCTTGGCTGGGTGGTTCTGGCTTGGGGTCTCGTGCTGTTGGAGTCAGATAGCTGAAGCTGGAACAGTGGGAGCCTGGAGCATATGGGGACGCAGTGGGCCCCCTCTGTCCATGGAGCAGAGCCTCAGGGGCTCTTCTGCACAGGGTGGCCTCAGGGCAGTGGAGTGGGCTCCAGCCGTGTATGTTCAGCAGGCAGGGAGAAGCTGCGTTTTCTCTTGTGGGCTCACAAGTCGTAGGGCGTTGTGTGTGCTGGGCTCTGCTGATTAAAAGTTCCCAAAGCACCTCCATTTCCAAGGCAGAGGGGACACAGGCTCCCCCCACTCCATAGTGGGAGGATTGTCACAGTCACAGTGCAAGAGGAGCATGTGGGGTGGGAGCACTTGTTACGGCCATTTTTGGAAAATATAATCTGCTTTGCCTTCCAAATCACAACATTCTGTCATTCCCCCTGTGGAAGAATCTCTAGGGGCTCCAAAACCCTCACAGAAAAGTGGTTTTTAAAAAATGTGGCTGGTCAGGTTCAGTGGCTCACACCTGTAATTCCAGCACTTTGGGAGGCTGAGATAGGTGGATCACGAGGTCAGGAGTTCAAGACCAGCCTGTCCAAAATGGTGAAACCCTGTCTCTGCTAAAAATACAAAAATTAGCCGGGCACGGTGGCAGGAGTCTATAATCGCAGCTACTAGGGAGACTGAGGCAAGAGAATCGCGTGAACCAGGGCGGCAGAGGTTGCAGTGAGCCAAGATTGAGCCACTGCACTCTAGCCTGAGTGACAGAGTGGGACTATCTCTCAAAAAAGAATGTGGCACAGATGCCTTATCTATAAACTGGACAAAGTAAAAAACCACAGGGAGAAGTGAGGTTCTGAGCCTAGCTTCTGGGCCCAGCTTAGCTGCCCCCTGGGTAGTTTGGGTATGACCCGGCCCTTGTGACAAGGCCCCAGTCACCTCCCCAGGCAATGCCCCACGGTTCCCCACCTCCTCCGAGCACCTGGCTCACCTCTCCTTACCCGCTGCACCTGCTGCCTGGAAAGGCACACCTGCTCATCCAGGGCTAACCCGCTCCTGTGGCCCCGAGGTTCTGAGACATCTTCTGAGGCTCCCTGTCCCACTTAGTGGCCACCTCCACGCCGACATTGACGTTGTGGATGGTGAGTTCACTGTACCAAACTTGGAGTGTAGGGACAGGCTATATCTCGACCATGGTTTCCAAATCAGACTTTGTACTGGAGTTTGCTTAGTAGGCCAAGTTTTCCTGTATGCAAATGACTTCACAGTACTATCAGATGTCTGAACACTTCAGCACCTATTTAGATGATAGGGTTTTATTTGACTGATTTATTATTCTGAAAAATTGTTTTAGTCCATATTCATGGTGGTTTTATTTATTGCAGGGGGATTTACGCAATTTTATGCTTTTTCTTTAAATCGTATGAAAACAGAAAGTGAAATATTTCTTATCTCAGTTTATATACCAAAAGAAAACAGTAACACACACACACACAAACCCTAAACGTACCCCTTGGAACCTTGCCAGCTTAAAGTGGGGTAACTGTCCTTTCCTTATTATTTGACAGCTTAACAAGGACTCTTCCTTGATTTTTTTTTTATTTTTATTTTTACCATACTGATTTTGACGGCACCATAAGCTCTATGAAGAGCAGAGACTTTCATGTTCACCACTCAGCATCAAAAACAGTGCTTGTTACCTAGGAAACACTCAAATAATGATCAGATGACTAACTGAATGGGCAGAGAATTCTGGAGGGTGAGGAGGAGTGGTCCTTCTTTTACTATTTACCTTTCCACCTGGGGAACACCAGTGGGAGGTGGAACTGGTAAAGCTCATTTTATGAAGGAGGCGCCTGGACCAGTCAGCGTTGTGAAGGAGCTGGCCTGTGGGGAGTTTTTAGCCACTGGGCGACAGTTTGCTTCCCCCAACTGGCCTTCTGTTTATTTTGTAGCCATGCGAGGGAGGGGAAGTCCTAGGAAAATAATTGATACAAGGAAGTACACATCAGTGTATTGTGAACCGTGCCTTGTCTCTCTGTACCTTCTCTGTCTCATTATTGTACGTACTACATGGCCTTGTGGTTATTTGCTATTTTCATGGACAATTGGTTCCTTGAGGCTTGGGACTGAGTCTCATTTGTTGGGCCAGATTCAGGGCCTGGCCCAAGGTTGGCACTCAATGCACAGTTGTTGGCTTGTAGCCCAGTTGCTGGCCTGCAGGCGGCGAAATCTGGGATGATGGTCTTGTTTTGAAGGGCGTGGTGGTTGGGACCCAGCGAGTGTGTCTGCTCTCGCAGTAGATAGAGGGCAGTCCAGCTGGAAGGAGTCTTAGAGTTCATCTGGGCCAAATCCCAGGCCACGAGGTTAAGTCAGCAGTCTAAGGCACACAGACGTCTAGTGACAGGGCATACCTTGGACCCTGGACTCCTGAGTCCTAAGCCCTCTCTTTACTTGCTCTTACTTGTATTTTTTGACCTGCTCCATTTCTGACCTGGGCCGGTTCACCCCTCTTAGGCAACCTGGTTGTCCCTGCTCCCAGGAAGTCACCGTATTGATGCCGAACTGAGTGTGGACACCCGATGGGCATAGCACACTGCAGCCTAGAACTCCTGGGCTTGAGCGATCCTCCTGCCTCAGCCTCTGAGTAGCTGAAACTACAGGCATGCACCACCAGCACTCCCTGCATACTTGAATTTTTTTCTGTTACCTTTAGAAAATGTTGAGATATCTGATAGTCATAACTTAAGTTTTAAGAATCACGATTATGATGAATACCGGTGAACCTGCCGTTCCATGTGAGACCTAGACAGTATAGCTTTCATCTCCCCCCCCGTGGCTTCCCTGTAACTGTTCTTCTACTCTTCTTAAGTGTTTTATTTATCATTCCCTTGCCTTGGCTTAAAGAAAAAAAAAAAAGCCTTGTTATATTAGTCTAAAACACATGTCTAAATAATGAGTATTCATGGCCAGGTGCAGTGGCTCACGCTTCTAATCCCAGCACTTGGGGAGACTGAGGCAGGTGGATCGCTTGAGCTCAGGACTCGGAGACCAGCCTGGGCAACATGGCAAAACCCCGTCTCTACAAAAAATAGAAAAATTGCTGGACATGGTGGCTCATGCCTATAATCCCAGCACTTCGGAAGGCTGAGGTGGGCAGATAGCTTGAGGTTAAGAGTTCGAGATCATCCTGGGCAGCATGGTGAAACCCCATCTCTAACAAACTATAAAATATTAGCCGGGCATGGTGGCCCCCCCAGCTACTTGAGGGGCTGAGGTGGGAGGATGGCTTGAGTCTAGGAGGTTGAGGCTGCAGTGAGCCGAGATTGCACCACTACACTCCAGCCGGGGTGACAAAGTGAGACCTTGTCTCAAGAAAACCACATTAGCCAGGCATGGTGGCATGTGCCTGTAATCCCAGCTACTTGGGAGGGTGAGGTGGGAGGATAGCTTGAGCCCAGGAGACAGAGGTTATAGTGAGCTGAGATTGTGCCACCACACTCCAGCCTGGGCAACAGAGTAAGAGCCTGTTTGCCCGGGCATGGTGGCTCACTCCTGTAATCCCAGCACTTTGGGAGGCCAAGGTGGGCGGATCACCTGAGGTCAGGAGTTCGAGACCAGCCTGACCAACATGGTGAAACCCTGTCTCTACTAACAATGCAAAAAATTAGCCAGGCATGGTGGTGGGCACCTATAATCCCAGCTACACAGGAGGCTGAGGCAGAAGAATCGCTTAAACGTGGGAGGCAGAGGTTGCAGTGAGTTGAGATGGCACCATTTCACCTTAGCCTGGGAGACAAGACCGAGACTTTGTCTCAAAACAAAAAATAAAAAAGAACGTTCACTATTTTGCCTGTTTTTGAACTTTATATAAAAGTGGTAGCATCCTAGGGAGGCCCCTGGGACTACAGCCCTCTCTCCGCCCCATCGTTCCGTTTCTGGGGTCACTCATGTTGTTGCTTGTAGCTGCAGGTCATCCACGTCTGCTTCATTCTCCGGTGCCGTTTCCTGTTTGGACCCCTTAGGGTTTGGGATGACTCCCAAGCAAATGGCTCCAGTTAATTTTAATGTTTTACAAGCTGTCATTAAGCTTTCCCATGTTGCTTCACTTATGGGAAGCATTTAATCATTTCCTGATTGATTGATAGTTAAACATCCTTAGCTCTAGAAATTTGTAGTGAAACATTTCCAATTAAGATTAATTGGGATTAATGCAAAATGTGAGTTAGACCCTTTTGCAAAAGTATTCTAGTGCCGTCAACGAGATTCAGCCCGACAGAGGACTGTCCAGACCCCTCGAGGGGTGGGGATGTGATCAGTATATTGGAACTAAGGTTGTGAACAGGCTCCGAGGAAGAGTTAAAACAGTGTCTTTGACCTTGAGCTTCTCTGGTCAACTGAGGTCTTTTCCTAGATGACACTGCTCAGTTTCTAGTTAATCCCCCCTGATTATGTTCTGTCTGGATCACAGTTTCAAATTAGCCAGGCTTCGTTATATCTTAATTTGTTTTTCATTTATGGGAAGGATTGCTAATATCTAGCTGAAGACCAGAAGTTTTTAGGGGTTATGCATGGTCTTTAAATTAGAATTGTATATAAAATGTTTCCCTGTGTGTACAGTCTTCTAGAGAGGGACCTTATCGTCGATCAGATTCTGGGAATCCGCTGCCCCACAACGTTAGCCCAGGGCTTCTCAGCCTTAACTCTATTAACATTTTGGGCTGGGTGATGCTTTGTTGTGAGGAGTCTATGTATCTATTTATACGCATCCCGGGCCCTTCCCATTAGATGTCAGTAGTTTCTTCTCTCCCAGTTGTGAGAAAAATGTCTCCATACATTGCCAGATGCCTCCTGGCAGGGTGGTTGGAGGTGTGTGTGTGTTGTGTGTGTGTGTTATGTGTATGCACGTGCAAAATAATCCCTAGTTGAGAAATACTAGTTTATACCTTTTAATAAGTTTGACTTGAATCATTTAGGGTTTTCTATTCTTGCTTAGCCAAGAGAATTCGTAGCTATTTGTTGAGTTTGAACATTAACTCTAGTTTAAGGGAAGCAAGAGAGATCCAGGGCTGGGTTGAGGGGCACGGAGATGGGCAGGGGAATCATTAAAAGTTGTTTTAATATTTAAAAGTTGTATGTCTATTTATATGCATGCAATATCCCCAGTCATCAAACACATACTATTGTGTATTAAACATTTCACATGCATTACCAAATTATTATAACTCTCTAAGGAAGATACTGTGTTCCCATTTTATGGATTAATACATAGAGACTTCTAGAGATTCAGAAACCTGCCCATGGTTATAAGTTAATGAATGGCAGTGCTGGGAATTGTATATGTCAAAGCAGCTTATCTGTGTGCTCTACTCTAGATGTGGTGTTAAAATTCCCTCCCATGCCCCTGAGCCAAACTCATGTCACTGTGGCCTCGGCTGACACATGTTGGCACAGAAGTGCATGGCACAAGTAGGGAATTCATAGTTGCTGGAATGTTTCATTAAGCAAAACAAGTGGTAGAGTTTCTGGTGTGGCATCTTTCTTTTCTCTTTGCAGGGTAGCCAGTTCGTTGTGTGTTCCAGAATGGATTGCCACTGATAGCCATCTTGAGCTAGGAACAAGCTTTTTCTTTGCTTTCATTCTTTTTTAAAACAGCCGGCTGTATATACCATATCAATATCTTTTTAAAAAATGAAATTGACTCTCCTTAATAATGTGTTATGTCTTTGGTGACTGTGAAGTGGGTCCCTGCCCCACAGCCTACATGTGGTTAAGAGACCTGGAGTGTAAGTGGTAATATTCAAAACTTGTGTTTCATTAAGGCCAAATGTGACATTTTGAGGATTACTTTGTGTATTTTATGAGACTGTAGCTTGTTGACTTAGGGCTTTCAAAAATCCTGTAATTGGTCTGAGCAGAGCAGATTCCAGATACAAATCAGATAGTGCCTCTCTGCTTGGATAGTGCTGGGGACTCCGTCCGCCTTCCTTGGAGTCACCTGCACTTCTTAGAGTCGCATACACAGGTCTTCACCACTGTACCTGGCCCACCTTTCTCACTCTGTTTCTTGTTGCGTCTCCTGAGGTCTAGCCTTCCGTATTAGGGCCCACCGTGCATTGAATTTACTTTGCACTTTACCAGCTTTGCCTCCACTCAGTTCCCTTCCCCTCTCTCTCCCTTTATTTATTTATTTTGTATAGATTTATGGTGACTGGCACATGGTGGATCTCAGTAAATATTTGCAGCTATATACTGTGAGGACAGTACTGTGAAGCACAGAGTGCATAGCTTTAAAAAGGTGCTTGGGCTGGGCACAGTGGCTCATGCTTGTAATCCTGGCACTTTGGGAAGCCATGGCAGGTCGATTGCTTGAGTCCTAGAGTTCGAGACCAGTCTGGGCAACATGGCAAATCCCATGTTTGCCGCCCCTGCCAATACAGAAATTAGCCAGGTGTGGTGGCATGCACCTGTGGTCCCAGCTACTTGGGAGGCTGAGGTGGGAGGATCACTTGAGCCTGGGAAGTGGAGGTTGTAAGGAGCCAAGATCATGCCCTACACTCCAGCCTGGGTGACAGAGCAAGATCCTATCTTTAAAAAAATTAAAAACATTTTTTTGAAAGGGTGCTTGATAAACGAGAGTAATGGTTGTCTTTCTAGTCCCCTGCCACCGCAATGACATAGTTTATTGCATTTGCAGTCCACTTTGCTAGGCGGAGTGAGCTCTTGACTGTAGTGTGCCTCAGATCTTAGTGTTGTTTACATGTGGCCTAGGGAAATTTACTAAGTTTCCGTTGATTGAATGAAGCACTTTTAACCCCTGTGCACATCTTGCCACTTGTTCTTTGCCTGGCTTTTCCCCCTCGCTTGGAGCTCATCAAGGAACCTGGCCTGAGGATTGTTACCTGGTGTCTATACACAGGTTACAACAAAGGGGAATGTTAATCCGCTACTTGAGTGTGCTCACCATGGAACCAACTGGGAGTCACGACATCTACAGCCGCCAGGGCCTGCTGAGCAGGAGCAGGGGAGCCTGCGAGGCAGCTTTCTGACCGCTCCAGCCTGCTTCCACTTCTTTCAGGGTCTTTTGGATGCCCCCACTTGAGACAGAGACTGCTGTCAAGGAGGAGCAGACAGCCTGCACAGTAGGCCCCCTCCAGGCTGCTGGCACACAGAGACCTGGCAGAGGGCCTGCTGCACGGCTCTTTGGGTTTTAGAATGCCTTGGGCAAGCATGCTTTTTAAAAGGAGTTTTTGGTATTCCTTCTGGCAAAAAGGACTGACGCACTTTTATTTCTCCCTCCGCAGAGTGATCAACAGCTGGACTGTGCCTTGGACCTAATGAGGCGCCTGCCTCCCCAGCAAATCGAGAAAAACCTCAGCGACCTGATTGACCTGGTACGTGCCTCCTTCACATGGTTCCATTTGAGACTGCGGCTAAGAGTTGGTTGCTTTTGTGTAGCTTTTTCCATGCAGAATTCACAACACAGGAAACCTTTTATCTCCCTAGCCAACCATGCCACAGAACTATGATATTACTCCAGCCAGAGAGAAGATGGGTTTCATATGGTGGTCTCTCATTCAGAAGCATCTGTGTCAATGAAGCCCAAGTTAGGAGATCTAAAGTTAATGTCAATCTGCTCCCTCCCCAACTGCCTTGTCTTCAGTTTCCAGAAGCTTGCCTTTAGGTGTGATGAGGAAGAGGCCGTACCCATCCAGCAGGCATTCAGCAGTGCACGCAGGCCAGTCACTATCAGTCTCTGCTATTGTGTGAGTTTCTCCAGCCAACACAGTGCAAGCATCTACCTGTAAGATGCTTCTGTGGCTTCATTTCTAGTTGGAAAAGTTATAGCAAGCAAAAGTTGGCTTATTAAAGGGCCCATCACATCTAGTTTCTAAATATTCTATTTATTTTCATAGATTTTTATGCTCAGAATGATTGGTCTCAAGACGATGCCTCAAATTCACTAGCACCATATTATATGAGAGTGCTCAAAATATTTTTAAAAATCTGTAAAGCCATAGGAAATAACAGAAAGAAATAAAATCAGGTCCTAAGAGGCCAACCGAATCACACTGATCACTTGGCAGTGAGTTCTGGCGCTAGGTTTGGAACTTGAGTCCCTGAGTCCGGTCCTCTGTTTTTTCCACTGTGTCCTGTGTCTTCTTGGATGTGATTATCTGTTGCCAACCGTGGCTCATCAGTGAGGTATCTTTTTAAAGAGTGGGTTGAGAGCTCGTTCATATGCTGTAGTGATTTATTTAATTCCATGTATGCATTCAGAACAGTTTTACTAGAAAAAAACTATGACAGCTAGGAGAGGCACGTACGTCATTCACAGAGAAAACTTTTCACAGCAGCCTGAAAGGTCTGTAATGCGACTATCTGCATATTTATAGGGATGCAAACTCCCAGCTGAGAGGCAAGTGTGTGACAGAGCAGAGTGTGTGGAAGGAGTTGCGAACCTGCTGTATCTCATTCATAGTAATTCAGGAAGTGGGAAGAAAGGTTTCTTGAGGTCACTGGCTGCTCAGAGAGATAATTGCGCGTGCTTGTGATGTAAGTGGAAAGAAGGCAGGTATCAAAAAAGACGGTCCCAGCCAGACAGCCAACATTTCAGATGAGAGTAACATAGTTGTGATGCAGATGAACCCACTGTGTGCTCCGGATCAGGGGTCCCAGGCCAGGAGCCAGCACAGATGACCGAAGCGGGCTTGGCGGGGTTTGGGGGACACAGGCCCGTTGGGAAGGGCAGCTGCTCTCGTTATTCCAGCTGCTTGTTGCCCTGTTAGAAGTAGAGCCTCTGTTGCTCGTTTTCGGATTTTTCTAGAGGAACCATATATTTGGGTTTTTTTGTTTTGTTTTGAGACAGTGTCTCTCTCTGTTGCCCAGGCTGGAGTGCAGTGGCACGATCTCGGCTCACTGCAACCTCTGCCTCCCAGGTTCAGGTTATTCTCCTGCCTCAGCCTCCCGAGTAGCCAGAACTACAGGCACCCACCACCTTGCCTGGCTAATTTTTGTATTTTTAGTAGAGACAGGGTTTCACCATTTGAACTCCTGCCCTTGTGATCTGCCCGCCTCGGCCTCCCAAAGTGCTAGGTTTACAGGAGTGAGCCACCACGCCTGGCCATATTTGGGGTTTTATGTAAAATATCCTGATTTTTTTTTTCTTACAGTTCTTTTTTTTTTTTTTTGTAATAATTTATTTATTTTACTTTAGGTGCATACTATATCTGGCATTTCTCCCCATGTTATCCCTCCCCTCCCTCCCCACCCGCCATTGTCTCTTGGCTACCCCCCGCAACTGTCCCCTGTGTGTGATGCTCCTCTCCCTGAGTCCACATGTTCTCGTTCAACACTCACCTATGAGTGAGAACATGGTGCTTGGCTTTCTGTTCTTGGGTCAGTTTGCTGAGAATGATGGTTTCCAGATTCATCCAAGTCCCTACAAAGGACACGAACTCATCATTTTTTATGGCTGTGTAGTATTCCATGGTGTATATGTACCACATTTTCTTTGTCCAGTCTATCATTGATGGGCATTTGGGTTGGTTCCAGGTCTTTGCTATTGTACACAGGGCTGCAATGAACATACGTGTGCATGTGTCTTTATAGTAGAACGATTTATAGTTCTTTGGGTATATACCCAATAGTGGGATTGCTGGGTCAAATGGAATTTCTATTTCTAGATCCTTGAGAAATCGCCACACTGTCTTCCACAATGGTTGAACTAATTTACACTCCAACTGTGTAAGAGTGTTTCTATTTCTCCACATCCTCTCCAGCATCTGTTGTCTCCCGATTTTTTAATGATCGCCATTCTAACTGGCGTGAGATGATATCTGAGTGTGGTTTTGATTTGCATTTCTCTAATGACCAGTGACAATGAGCATTTTTTCATATGTTTGTTGGCCTCATATATGTCCTCTTTTGAAAAGTGTCTGTTCATATCCTTTGCCCACTTTTGAATGGGGTTGTTTTTTTCTTGTGTATCTGTTTTAGTTCTTTGTAGATTCTAGATATTAGCCCTTTGTCAGATGGGTAGATTGCAAACATTTTTTTGCCAGTCTGTGTCTTTTGATTGGGGCGTTTAGGCCATTTACGTTCAATGTTAATACTGTTATGTGTGAATTTGATCCTGCCATTTTGTTACTGGCTGGTTTTCTTTCTCATTAGTTGACTCATTTTCTTCATTGCATTTTTGGTCTTTGCCAACTGGTTTGCTTTTGCAGTGACTGGTACTTGTTCCTTTCCATGCTTAATGTTTCTTTCAGGAGCTCTTGGGCAGATCTGGTGGTGACAAAATATCTCAATAATTGCTTGTCTGTAAAGGATTTTATTTCTCCTTCACTTATGAAGCTTAGTTTGGCTGGATATGAGATTCTGGGTTGGAAGTTCTTTTCTTTAAGGATGTTGAATATTGGCCCCCACTCTCTTCTGGCTTGTAGGGTTTCTGCCGAGAGATCTGCTATGAGTCTGATTGGCTTCCCTCTGTGGGTGACCTGACCTTTCTCTCTGGCTGCTCTTAGCATTTTTTCCTTCATTTCGACCCTGGTGAATCTGACAATTATGTGCCTTGGGGTTGCTCTTCTTGAGAAATATCTTTGTGGAGTTCTCAGTATTCCTTGAATTTGAAATTTGGACTGCCTTGCTAGGCTTGGGAAGTTCTCCTGGATAATATCCTGGAGTGTGTTTTCCAGCTTGGATTCATTCTCCCTGTCATATTCAGGTACACCAATCAAGCGCAGATTAGGTTTCTTCACATAATCCCACATTTCTTGGAGGCTTTGTTCGTTTCTTTTCACTCTTTTTTCTCTTGTATTGCCTTCTCTTTTATTTCATTGAGTTGATCTTCAATCTCTGATATCCTTTCTTCTGCTTGATCAATTTGGCTATTAAAACTTGTGTTTGCTTCATGTAGTTCTCGTGCTGTGTTCTTCAACTCCATCAAGTCGTTTATGTTCTTCTCTAAGCTGGTTATTCTAGTTAGCATTTTGTCTAACCTTTTTTCAAGGTTTTTGGTTTCTTTGCATTGAGTTAGAACGTGTTCCTTTAGCTCTGAGAAGTTTGTTACTATCCACCTTCTGAATCCTGTTTCCATCAATTCTTCGCACTCCTCGGTCAAGTTGTGATCCTGTGTTGTTGAAGAGTTGTGATCCCTTGAAGGAGAAGAGGTATTCTGGTCTTTGATGGTTTCACCTTTTTTGCGCTGTTTTTTCCCATCTTTGTGGATTTACCTGGCTGTGATGTCAGAGAGCTGCTTGATGAGGTCGCTTGTCTCCTGATTTTTTTTTTTTTTAAACAGAGTCTCATTCTGTCACCCAGGCTGTGTAGTCCAGTGGTACGATGTTGATTCACTATAGTCCCCGCCTCCCTGTTTCAAATGATTCTCCTGCTTCAGCTTCCCCAGTAGCTGGGATTACAGGCACCCACCACCATGCCCAGCTAATTTTGTATTTTAGTAGAGATGATTTTCACCATGTTAGTCATGCTTGTCTCAAACTTCTGACCTCAAGTGATCTGCCCGTCTCAGCTCCCAAAGTGCTGGGATTATAGCTGTGAGCCACCACGCCCAGTAGACTGTTCTGATTTTTAAACATTGGCCTGCACATTAAATTGGCTGGGTCCAGTTTAGTGTAGAACCTGGGCCTGAGCCTGTGAAACATCAGCTGGGGGCGGGCAATATGGGCTGGAGGGGTTAGAGGAGATGACCTTTGTTAAGAAATACTGAAGTATAAAGTTGAATAGGTAGGAGGTACCTTGAAAGTGCGGAGACCTTGAACTTGATGTGGTGAGAATCGTCACCATCAGCCCACTGACTGCTGAACTTTTATGCAGTGCATCGTGCACGACCACATTTAAACTCTCAGCAGTCCTATGATGTAGGAGCAGAATGCGGTCTGGGAAGTACCTTCATGTCTTTGCATTTTTCTTAGTTAGAAATCTATGCTTGATCCTGTGTGGAAGAGGTGGGCAAAAGTTGAAGGTGTGATTCACCTTTCATTTGGTCAGCTGCAGCGGCCTGTTTTTCTTCTGAACTCAGCATGAAAGCATGCTTGGCTGAGTTTAAATTTAGTTTGCCAATTTAGTTATTACTGTATTTTAGAAATAAGCCAAACATAGAAGTAGGAAATGATGAGCAAATTTTTCTTAGTAGACCCTTCCTGCTGTTTAACAGGCTGTTTTGTTCTTATGGCAACCGAAGTGTTTTACTACAGCTGTGTCTTTTCTCTGGGACTCCCTCCTCACTCTCTCTTCCAGAGATGTGCATGTAGCTGCTTTTATCAAAACCTGGTCAGCTGGTTCCCTTGCTGCCCGGGCCAGTTTTCCTTGGGCTCAACAGAGAAATTGCAGCATTGATGGTGAATGAAGGACAGGATCAAGAGCTGTCTTTTGTCATAGCCAGATACTGAATAACAGAGATCAGCTCTGAGGTTTAGTTGCAGGATGGTACTTGGACATGAGTTGAAGTGCCAGACTGTATCTACCATTGACGTATGATGCGGTGTGTGACATTCCATAGATTACTGTCAGACAGTACTATTTTTCCTTTTTTTTTTTTAGAAACAGGGTCTTGCTGTGTCTCCCAGGCTGGGGTGTAGTGGTGCAATCAATCAAAGCTCAGTGCAGCCTCAAACTCCCAGGCTCAACGGATCCTCCTGCCTCGGCCTTGCGAGTAGCTAGTACTACAGGTGCCCACCACCACATCTGGCCAATTTTTAAAAACATTTTCTTTACCATGGAGACTGGTTCTCCCTGTGTTGCCCAGGTTGGTCTCGAACTCCTGGCCTCAAGCAATCCTACTTTTCTGTTTCTAACTTTGTCTTCTGTAGAATGTATCCTAGAGCTGGTAGAGGTGGGCTGAGGTTGGGGTGGACAGCTGACGTGTGTTGAATACCTGCCGTGTGCCCAGGACTAAGCTGGGGACTTCTGTTTGTGTTATTTATGATTTCTTCAAAGTCATACAACACCCCTGTAAGGTGCACATGGCCACCTCACCTCTTTTAGATGATTTAGACTCTATGGGGAAGAAGTCAGGAAAGGGATGTGGCTTTGGAGCGCGAGGAGTTGTGGTTTCTCCTGCTTCCCGGGTTCCTTTGGGTCAGTCACACTGAAAGCAACAGATTAAATGTGGCATGTCTGTGTGGTATATCAGTTTTGCCTGTTGGGGAGAGAAACTGTTAAATAATTAAATTCATTAGTAATCTAAAATGTTAACACATAGGTATATTATGGAGAATAATGTTAAATTCATATAATTTAAAAGCAAAAACTAGACACAGGGCAAAAAAAAAACAAAACCCTTCTCAGAACGAGACCATTTAGGATTAGTGGTTCACTTTCCTCCATTGCCTCAGGGTGCCGCCTGAGAGGCACCAGCTCCCCCTCACTGGTTGTGTGGAGGCCACCTGGGGCTCCGTCTGCCTCAGAGGCTGAACAAGAGGCCAGAGTGGATTCCCATCATCCAGAGTGGATTGCAGAAACAGTATTCTCATTAATTTTTTAATTGAAGTAAGGAGGAGTGTCAGAATGGAAATGGAGCATGACTTTTCAACAAATTAGGATCTGGTACCTCATGCCTCAATAAAACTGTATTGACATGCATTGGCCAGGCGTGGCGGCTCATGCCTTTTAATCCCAGTACTCTGGGAGACTGGTGGATCACCTAAGGCCAGGAGTTCGAGACCAGCCTGGCCAACATAGTGAAACCTCATCTCTACTGGAAAAAAAAAAAAACAACTATATTGACATGCTTCAGAAGCCACTTTCTGACTGATGGCCTGGCTTTGAGCTCCTCATTACGTATGGTGCTCATAGAAGAGGCAACGCGCTGGTTTTGTGGATTTATTTTCATCACTGCCAGTGTTCCCTGGGAATGACAGTTTTTCTTCTTTCCTTTTTAACTGAATTTACAAAACGCTTTATTTCTAGAATTAGTAATCTAAAATGTTAACACATAGGTATATTATGGAGAAATGTCTCTAAGAATTGGTCTGTGCTGAGTACACTGTTGCGGCATTGACGTCCACATGCAGTTCTAGTTTCTTCTCAAAGCTGTAATTTCAGAAAATTCACACTGTTATGCACCTGTCTAAAGGCAAAGGATCTGGGCCTTTGTTACGTGTAATCTGGGATCAGTCAGGTGTTTTGAAAGTAGCTAATGCACTGCTGCTCCGTGCAAACAGCAGTCATTCCTCCCATGCTCACCTGGCCACGATAATGAAGGGGAGGTGGTTGTTTTCAAGAAAAGTCTCTGACAAGAATGCTAGGATTTGCCAGCGTTCCCCATGAAGGGAATGGCCTCACTTAGATGTCAGAGCCAGGGAACTGGGCGGGGGGATGCATCCAGTCCACCAGTGGTCCGATTACAGAGCAGTGTTAAAGAGAAACGTGGTAGATGCTTGGCAGCCAGGCCAAGGCAGCCCAATTTATCATGCCAGATCGGCTTGCTTTTTCTTCCCAGCATCAGAATTTTTGCTGCCTTGGGATTAGGAGGCCTGCTCTTATTGGTGGGAAATGACCTTCCTTTGCAGATGGCCAAAACGTCATTTTATTACATATTAATCCCATTGTGCTAGAGTGAATCCAGCCAGAATCCGTTGTTAAGCTGTTTCAAAAATACCCACATGTCCACAAGGGCCAAGAATCATATGACGTGAAGATGTCCCTTGGCTTCATAAACTTGGACCTTCTATGACTTTACTCTGCACATTGGCAGCAAGAGCAGAAATATTTCAGCTGAGGTGTATTTTGAGCCCTGAGCTGAGAAAGGAGTTTGTTTCTGCATATTGGCACCCAGCAGGCCATCCGTCCTTTGCCTTTTTAAGAATAAACCAAAAATAGCCGTGAATCTGTTTAACTAGGCAAGAAAGTCTCTGCTTGCAAACATTGGTCACTTCATGTTTTAATTCCTCCACTTCTTTCTTTCTTATAGTCACCCTAAGGCCCAGCTCTTGGGTGTCCCCAGACTTTACTCAAGCAAGGGGAAGACATCAGGGCTGGGAAGGTATCCAGGCCAGTGAGGTAAAGGTGGAAGAGACATCCTGATCCTTTACTGGGGAGCTGATAACTTGATAGGTTATTTCATTTCAGCATCTTCTTTTTAAGTAGCCGGAACAGCCCTCTAGAAATAGAGTCAGCTGAGCATGGGGCTTCACACTGCCAGCCTCACCAGTACCCTTACTTTGAAATTATCCCTGTTGGTACATGCATCGGGGCAGCATGATGCCTGCAGGGAGTGTGATTTGACAGACGAGAAGGCTGGAGTGCATGGGGGACGTGTCCACATTCGGACCTCAGTGAACAAGTGGAGAACTGCTGGTTACGTTTCCAAGAACCTGCTCTCCGTGAAGCAGCCCATGGAGCCAACTCACACACATTTGTAATTGATTGGTGATGTTAAGGCTGATACTGTAGTTCATTAATACAATTGATTAGCAGAATATCTGATGTCTGCTAAGCAGCACCGCTCAGTTTTCAGTCTTTAATAGTTAAAGCAATGAAATGTGGAAATTATTTTTCCAGGGACAGCTGTGTGGAGTGAAGCAAAACTCAGTTGTGTCCCGAGGTGATGCAACTAGGCCTGGGACCCAAGACACTACCCCTGCCTTTGGGGATCTTGAAGGCCGGATAGGATCTGTTAATAGAGTAAGCAGGCCTACATGTTCTTCCCTAGTTTCCCCTTTAGCATTGTCATTCAAACAATCCCAGACCAGCATTTTTCCTCCTTTATTTCAAAGACAACATTTAAAATGTTTTCTCCTAGGCTGGGCATGGTGGCTCACACTTGTAATCCCAGCACTTTGGGAGGCTAAGGTGGGCAGATCACGAAGTCAAGAGATCAAAACCATCGTGGCCAACATGGTGAAACCCTATCTCTACTCAAAATATAAAAAGTAGCTGGGCGTGGTGGCATGCGCCTGTAATCCCAGCTACTCAGGAGGCTAAGGCAGGAGAATCACTTGAACCCGGGAGGTGGAGGTTGCAGTGAGCCGAGATTGCACTAATACATTCCAGCCTGGTGGCAGAGCAAGGCTCTGTCTCAAAAAAACTGTCTTCTCCGAGGCTGGGTGTGGTGGCTCACACTTGTAATCCCAGCACTTCGGGAGGCCAAGGTGGGAGGATTGCTTGAGCTCAGGAGTTTGAGACCAGCCTGGGCAACATAGGGAGACTCCATCTCTATTAAAATTAAAAAATGAGTTGGGCATGGCAGCATGCACCTGTGGTCCCAGCTACCCAGGAAGCTGAGGTGGGAGGATCACTTGAGCCCGGGAGGTCGCAGCTGCAGTGAGCTATGATCACTCCACTGCACTCCAGTTTGGGTGACAGAATGAGACCCTGTTATTTTTTTTTTTTAAGTTTTTGCCTTTCTAAAGGGGTCTCAGCTGAAGTAGGTGAAAAGGTAGTAGATTCCGTCGACATTTATTGAGCACCTCCTGGAAGTCAGACACTGTTTAACTATGGGAAGAAGTGCAACCTTTATTCCTTTGCCTTCTCTTCCAGAGGTAAAAATGCAGGGATTCTCAGCTCGATCCCTGAAAAGAATGATCCTGGTTGGATTCTCTCAGGCCATTGGTCACTGACCAGTGAATAAGCTCTGAGGATGAGTAGCAAGAGCTGCAGAACTGACTTATTCTTTCTGCAAGCATTTATTATATGTACCATCCATGTACCAGACACTATTCTAGGTGCTGGGCTTTTTGGGAGAACCAGATGAAGGGCCTTGCTCTGTGGAGCTGACATTTCATGGGGAGTTAATTTCTGGAAGGAGGACTTGGCTGTGCACAGCTTTACACGCTGTACATCTATTGAACAGGATAAATGTTTTTTTGTTTTTACTTACGCATAAAGGTGTTAGAGGCTCTTTAATGCCCAGCTCTCAGTAAGTGTTTGTCCACTTCTGTAACCCATTGCTTGCCACCTTTTTTTTTCTTTTGAGACAGAGTCTCGCTCTGTCGCCAGGCTGGAGTGCAGTAGCACGATCTCGGCTCATTGCAACCCCCACCTCCGGGGTTCAAGCAATTCTCCTACCTCAGCACCACCCCCCACCCCCCCCGCCCCGGGTAGCTGGGACTACAGATGCGCGCCACCACGCCCAGCTAATTTTTGTATTTTTAGTAGAGACAGGGTTTCACCATGTTGGCCAGGATGGTCTTGATCTCTTGACCTCGTGATCTGCTTGCCACCTTTTAACTGGTCTCTCAGTAGCTTGTGGCTTGGTGCTTCTCAGAGTCTTTCCCCAAAGTCCTCCTGTCAATAGAGGAATAAAGAAGAGCAAATACACAGCTTTGGAGTTTTAGGGGAAAATCCAAAGGTGCCTGCCTCAAGGGGAGCATTTTATGTTTTGTCTTATTAAAAAATTGTATTCTGTCTGGGTATGTGGTGTTCACCTGAAGTTACAAGTACTTGGGAGGCTGAGGTAGGAGGATCGCTTGAACCCCAGAGTTCAAGACCAGCCTGGGCAACATAACTAGACCCCCATCTCTTAAGAAAAAAATTAAAGACTGAATTGTATTCCAATCCATAACATGCCCACATGCAAGACATTTTAACATTAAAAAAATGCTTTTTCCACCACAGTTCCTCATGAGTTTATGTTAGGGGTGGGGAAACTCAGCTTCCTCTCTCCCACCCATCCTTGGGTCTGCCTGGAAGTTTTCTCCTCTGGGCTGGATGTTGTCTCTGGAGCAGGAGCCGGGGGAATGGATGGATGGAATCATTGGTAATATGCATCAGCCCCTACATAGTCTCTGTTGTGACTGATGTTTCTGAGCTTTCCTACAGACAATGCTGCTATAGTTCCTGTTTTACAAGGAGAAAAAGCATTCCAGCCCAAAGCCTCCAGCAGTATTTTAATGAACTCCATTCCTTGGAAAGTTGTGGTGAGCTTTTCGCAGGAGCCTTTTGCTCTGCGAATGGGCGGCAGCTATGGGGACTGAGGCAGGGAGAGCAGGAGGCATGCTCTGGATGGTAGGTGATGAGCTAGCCCTGTTTCCCGCCCAGCCTGGCCTTTCCTGAGGATAGTGGCTCTTCCTGACCCCGGCCTGTTATTGACCTGAGGACCTGCCACCTAATAGTGCAGTCTCTGATTTGTGTCCAGGTGGCAGCCAGGTAGCCCTTTGCTGCCGGGAAGAAATGGCATGATTTGCTTAGAAAGAGGAAGTGGGGCTCTCTGGGGTGCTCTCACCTGACCTGCTCCCTCATAGATTTGGCCAGAAGTGATTTTAGATTCTCATGAGTTCTGTTGCATGCAGAATAATAGTTCCTCATTTGATCCAATTAAGAATGAGATTAATTGCCTCCTATACAGGCAGTCCAGACAATGACGGTGGAATGAAGGAGTGCAAAAGAAAGGAAATGAACGAAAGACATTAGTAGGGCCATTGGCTTTACTTTGTGTGTCTGTTCCTTGGGGGAGCAAAGACTGTTTCCAGGAGACTGTAATGATACATCCTCCAGTCCTGAGCAGTCCTAGAACTGCCAGCCTCAGCAGTACCCGTAACAGTTGCTTTTCTATTAGGGGAAGGGGCTTGAATTTCTCCTAAGCCAACTATTTGAAAATTGGTGATCTCCCATCATCTTTAACATAGCCACCAAGTAAGCTTTGGTTATTTTTTAGAGATTGCAAATTTCAAAGTAGAAATTATTTTTTGTTTGGTCTCAGGTTAACAGTTTGACTCCTTATAAAATACTTTTCAATTACATGGAAAAATTTTTTTTTCGTTTTTTAAAAAGTTTTAAGTTAAATATAGAAAATAGAGACGGGGGTCTCACCATGTTGCCCAGGTTGGTCTCAAACTCTTAAACTCAAGCAGTCCTTCCGCCTCGGCCTCCCAGAGTGCTGGGATTATAGGTGTGAGCCACAGCGCCTGGTCAAAATACATAAATTTTAATGGATCTCCATCGGATGTCAATAAGTACTAATATTACGGGTCTTGTTATTTATACACTCATCAGGACCTTATATCAGTCTTCATAGTCACTTTGCGAAGTGAGTGGGGAGGAAACCAAGGAATGGAGGAGGACAGTGAGTCCCTGACCTGATAGGTGAGGGGGTGGGATAGAGGGGGAAGAGGTGTCAAGCCCAGCTCTTGATTCCAGTCAATATTTTCCACTGAATTACAGCCTTAAGAATGAAAATATTACAGTGTGCCATTTCTTACATGTCCTGCCAAAACTAAATTAAAAGTGAAAACATAAAGGAAATTTATAATGGGGGCCAGGGAAGAATGGTCACCGTGGAAGTATCTAAGGGAAAAGGACTTAAATTTCTCTTGCCGCCGCTGCTGGTGTGGCGCTCTGTGCAGGCCATCCTCCTGCAGAGCTTGCCCAGCAGAGGAGCCAGCGGGGCTGTGGGGAACGCGGGCTCAGTTGGAACAGTGAGGCGGAGGCAAAGCTTCCTATTGCAGCCCTCCCCGCCCCCGCCGACCCCGCCATACGCGCTTTGCATTGTGTGTGTTTGGGGGAAAAGTGCTGTTTTGAAAGCATTCTGCCCAGACGTGAGTAGTATGTCACTATACTTTAAGTTAAAACAAATGTAAAAATTTTGGGAAAAGCAGTGTACCACAGGAACCAATGGGATGGTTCAGTGAGGAAGCTTATTTCTAGGCAGCGTGTCCTTCTGCTGTTACAGATGGGTTCTTGTCCCATCTCCCCCTGGCATCTTATCTGTTCTAACTGGTTTATGCTGGAGCACAGGCTGATTTTGGTACATTTAATTTAAAGGCGGTCACCTAAGCAGCAAGCAGGCAGTGTGTAAAGACAATTGCAGAGCTCCAGACTGAGTGGCAGAAGCAAATGAGTCGGAATTCTCAGAAACAGACCCAGTAATGGAAGAACTTAGAATAGTCACAAGTGGTATTCCTATTGGGGGAGAAAATAATTTTTCAATAAATGTGTTGAAACAGCTGATGCTATTGAAGGAAAACACACTAAAACTCTATTGCAACAGCATGTAGTCATATTTCATATTTCTCACGGATGAAGAATTAAGATTAAACGAACATGAAAGACCCAGAGAGGACACATCAGTATTTGATCCTGAATTGGAGGAGGCCTTTAGAAGGTGCATAAGCCAGTGCCGAAATGATAGCTTTGACTGCATGCAAATTTGACTTAAAAGTTTATACAAAATTAAAAAGCAAAGAACACACTCTGAAAAGCATTTGTACCTTTTGGCAAAGAACTTCTCTCTTGAAACCTGAGAACATTTGCTGAGGCTATTGGAGTTATCGTCCCATTGGACAGATGAAGAAGCAGGGCCTCCAGCAGTTTATCCAGGGTCACCAAGTAGTGATGGTGGAGCCAAGCTTTGGACCCAGACGATCCGACTCCAGGGCTCTTAACCACCACATGGCATTGCCTCTGTCAATAAGAAAAGTAGGAATACTTTGTTAGAATGAAGAGCTGGCTACCTAGGCAATTCACAGAGGAAGAAACGCAAATGCCTAATATGTGAAACTTTTGGTCCTCACTAAATAGACAGAAGTGCAAAATAAACCAAGATGGGATGGTTGGAAAAGCCGCCTTCACGGATGACTGTTCCTTCTGCTTGGTGGGTGGATTCGTTTCTTGTTGGAATGTGACCTGCACACTCTCTTAATGAAGTGAATCCCCTCACCTTGGCATTGAGTCTCTCAAGAGACAAAGGGCAGTGATTGACTGGGAGAAGTCCAGAAATGATTACTGGATAATCATACTGCATTATCCATTAAGAGCATCACCACCCGTGTTGGCATATCAAAGGCTCTGAGAAGTCCCCGCAGTAAATAGAAAAAGAACTGAACCTGTTTTTTGTTAAACCAGCATTTTTCCAACTCACTTTCAAGGAATGCGCTTTGGGAAGCATTGGTTTCCTGGGAAGGGTCATAACCTACACACAAAATGACCTGGATTCTACACCCTTTTTTGACAGTGGCCTTTTAAGTGCGATGTTAGCCAAACCTTTTATTTTCATAAGTGTTTGGTAAAATGGGGTAGAAGAAAACATGGCTTTTTTGAAATGATTTGTTTATTTTTGCAAGTAGAGAACTGCTTCAGCAAACTTCTTTTTGCTTCAATCGGAGGGGACAAAGGTAGGTGAAAAGAAAGCACTGTGTACATTAAGAAGGTGCCTTGGCAGATCTGACTTGAAGTCAGGAAACCTGGGTTGTAGCTTTGGGTCTGCCACTAACTTGCTTTGGGAATTGCAGATCTCCCTGCGTCTCTGGCGCCTACTCTGCAAAGTGCAGGCCTAATGGTCTCTCGGTCTCTCAGAACTGGAGGTCTGTTGCCTAGAACTGAAAGAACATCACCATGGCTACCCTTCTGTTGATGTCACTACTTTCGGATCCCCTTTTGCTGGTGGAAGGGGCATCGTTTTCTCTCAGGTCTGTGACCTGCCCCACATGGTAAATGTGTGGAGAGAACAGAGCAGTTGCCTCCAGCCCACGGTTTTTTTCCCGGGTGGCTCACTAGAGCAGGAAGAGAAGGCTCACTGGGACTTGAATCCTGGCCTGGTCACCTTCCAGCTTTGAGACCTTGGGCAGGGCACTTTATCTCCCAAAGCTTCTGAAAGCTAAATTCATGGGATGGTTGTGAGGATTCAGGGTGCATGTAAACTGCAGACGTGAGTGGAAGACAGACAGTTAACTGATGAACAGCTGATGCCTTTACCACTTTCATTGGCTTCCTAGGGCCTGTTGGCTCACTCCTAGGTTCTGCCAGCCCAGAGGCTGTGCCCTAATGCCTCAGGCAGCCTTCTGGGCTGCATTTTCATAGTGAACCCAGTCCCAGCCTTGGCTCCCACAGTGGGGCATTTTATAACCCAGGGCACCTTTGCAAGGACTCAGCTTATTTACCTGAGGAAGGCGAGTAAGAGGCCCTCCATCAAGACCTTGGAGACGGTCATGAGAACTTGTCAAGGTGAGAATCCCTGAGTGGGAAGCTGGAAGCGCCACGGCCCCCTACCCAAAGGGGAGTCTTGGAGGTCGGAAGGTGAGCGTCCAGCCTGTGGCTGACTGGTTTCCATTCTGCAGCGATAAGGGTCATCGGACGTGAGCTACACACTCCACCCTGGTGGAGTCTCTCCCCCTCCTCTTCCTGGTTGCTTGCTAGGCACTTTTCTTCCTGCTTCTGCACCCTGAATGAGAAACCTTCACCAGTTATCACTGGGAAAGTCTTTGGAAGCCCTGGGAGAGAAAGCTAGACAAGAACATGCTGGATGGTCTGAGGTGGGGAGGAAGGAGTCTTAGGTTGATCTCAGTGTCCAAGAACAAGCGAGCCTGCAGCCTCCCAGGTCATCGGACCCCTCACTCCTCAGCCATCCAGAGATGCCAGGTCACCTGTGAAACCCTCAGGATCCTTTCTGTTGGTTTCCCAGCTTCCTTGCCATTTACCCTCTTCCCTGTGAGCACCGCTCACCTCTTGCCCCTCTATTTACTCTGAATCTCGTGTCCCCTTCTTGAACTCACATCTCTATTCTCCCCCCCAGGCTCCCTTTCCCCCAGCTTGAGAGCCCCCAGTGTATGTGTGAGGGTCCTACACAACCTCCCAGTGATGGGCCTCTGTCCGTAGCTTCTTTCCTCTCTGGGCCTCTCCTGGGACTGCTCTCTGGTGGGGAGGCTGCTTTCAGGTGAGCAGCTCACCTGCTGCTACCTGTTGATGACCCTGATGCAGAAAATGCTTGTGAGATGCCACTAACCAAGAAGCAGACCAAGGCTGGAAGTGGAGTGCTCGTTTGTTTTGCAAACTTCCTTGGAAACAGATTGGCCATTTAGTGCCCCCACCACTCCTTTATATGTCAGACCAGAGTAGCCTGTTTTGGTGTAGTTGGGAATTCAGGTTTTACAAAATTCTTGGTTAGGTGTTTCTAGGCTGTTAGTCTGAGATTGGATGCCTGAAATGCCTGCTTGGGAGCACCGGAAGTTGATGGTTGAGTGCCTCGAAATCGAAAGGGGCAATGCAGTTCAGCTCTTGTCTTTACCACATCTTAGCTGTGTGACCACTTCATCTGTGAGATGGGCAGAATGGATTAGAGATGGTGGTGTAAAGCTTCTAGCATAGTACCTGGCTTGTAGTAGCTGTCTGCATGGGTAGTAGCTGTCTGTGTGGGGTTCTGCGGTCACATCAGACTTGCACAAAATACGCTGCTGTTCTCCTGGGTTTTTAGAGTAACTACTGTGTGCCAGGTACTGTTCCCGACCCTTTGCTTATTTAAACTGCACACCGCAAGATTAGTTTTTTAAGCCCATTTTACAGATATGGAAACCAAATGAGGTATCATGAGTTGGTCCAAGTCTCACAGCTGATTAGTAAGGAGCAGAGCTGGGATGTACCCCTGACTACAAAGCCTGTCTTCTCCACCATGCTGTTTGTTCCCAAAGCTGCTCCAGGAATAGCTTTCTCCTTGTCGCCTCAAGTCACCAGCAGACGGCTGACTCTGAATGCAGCTATCTTCACAATTCTTAGTGCCAGCAAGAAGTGATTCAGTCTTCCTGGTGGGTAACTTTACCCTTCCCACGTTGAGAGGGCGTCCATTCTGGTCTCCTGTGGTTAAAGGTGCACTGCTGATGGAGATGGAAGCGTCCATGGTCACAAGCACGAGACCCAGACATCCCAGCTGCCAGCACCAAGCAGCAGTGCCTGGAGTGGGAGGTGGGGGGGATGGGTTCCAGTGCACCCAGGGGCTTTGCATTGCTTATATAAAGGAGCTTCAGAGCTTTAGAAGGGATGCAGGGGGAGGAATAGTTCCACCCCTCCTCCTTTTTGGGTCATTGGCCCTCATTGGGCCGGACACTTCTAATTCACTAATCAGACGGTTTGCGGTTGCCCTTTGCCACATCTGTAGCTGCCTTCCTGGGCCCGTCGAGCTCACAATTAAGGTTCATTAGAGACCCTGTCAGTCATAGCATGCACAGAGCCTGCCTGAGAGAGGCCTTGCCAAGGGGCTGGCCAGCCCCATGCCCCCACCGAAACGAGTCCCTTTGCAACGACTGCCAACCAAATTCTAGAGGCTTTGTGTGCAGGAGAAGGGGCTATGCGCAGTCCTTGTGAAGCTCCAGACTTTCAGGTCCTAGTGGGCCCATTGCCTTTTATGTAATTGAAACCTTCAGCCGAGCACTGGAATTGATGTTACAGATGGTGGCGGTGGGGAGTGCTGTCAGATGGACGCTTTGGAGGGAGCAGCTGACAGCCGGCCACTGCGACGAGAGATTTGGGGCCAAATGCAGAAGAAATTTAATGATCATTCATCTCCCTCTCCCTTTTCTGGAATATATTGGGACTCTTAATTACTATTGACTGGAAGCTAAAACAACACTCCTAGTTTAGAACGAAAGTCTTTAGGAGATTTGTCCCAGGCTGAAAGGATTATCCTTTATACAAGGGGATTTTTTTTTTTTTTTTTTTTGGCCTCTTTCTGACCATGTGCTGAACATCAGTTGGAAGTAAAGGAGATACGTACATCAGGTGTTTTAAAGAGGCTTAATACTTCTTCACCCACATTGTTTTCCTGTCTCATTGACCTTCCTAGTCCCAAACGCTGCCTGTAGGGGCAGCCAGTTCTCCATGTTGTATCTAATTCACTGAAAGCACTCCATGCTGTGTGCCATAACTGTGCTGTTAGCACGGGAGGGCCCTCTGGCTTCTGAGCACCTGTGGGATGTCATGATGCTCACCTGCATCCCCAGACCCTAACGCAGTGCCTGGCCACATGGCAGTGCTAAATAAATATGAGATAATGAACCAGAAAATCCCATCCCCAAATTCTGAGGGGAGTCCACATGAGACATTCTAGGCTGTGTGACCTGAGACCAAGAGATGAGAGGGGACAGGGATGCCTCGTGGAACTGAGCTGTGACTCGGGAGACTTCAGCTCCTGGGACTCAAGGGCTGTTGGTCCCGGCAGCTGACAGTATATGGACAGAGTCTTTAAGGTCACAGAGTCATGAGTTAGTTGGGGCTGGCTGCATGCACCCTGAATATCTAGGTGACCCTGAGTAAGCTACCTAGACTCCAAGCCTCAGTTTCCACGTCTGTGTAAAGGAGAGAATTCTGGATTCGCCTCATTCTCAAAGAGGGCAATTGTGAATATTAAAGGAAGTTGTGTGGCAAAAATGCTGGGTGCAAATCACCCAAGGAAGGTGGTGGAATCCTGTGACAGGATGGCTCGAATCCATTGCTTTCCCGTGATCGCTGATCTGTCCTTTTAAGGAGGAGAGTGCATGCCCTTTGTCAAAAGCAGCCTGTGTTTCTCTGTTTGGCCAGCTAGATGGGTGAATGCTGCTTGATCCGGCTCTAAAAGGTCGTGTCTTCTTCCAGGAGAGGGACTGTGAGATGAACTCAGATCTCACAATGACAAGTGGGCATTACTGCTATAAACTCTTTTTTTTTTTTTTTTTAAGACAGAGTTTTGCTCTGTCACCCAGGCTGGAGTGCAATGTCACGATCTCAGCTCACTGCAGTCTCCGCCTCCCAAATTCAGGCAATTCTCCTGCCTCAGCTTCCAGAGTAGCTGGAACTACTGGCCTGTACCACCATGCCTGGCTAATTTTTATATTTTTAGTAGAGATGGGGTTTCACCATTTTGGCCAGGCTGGTCTCAAACTCCTGACCTCAATTGATCTGGCTCCCTTGGCCTCCCAAAGTGCTGGGATTACAGGCAAGAGCCACCGTGTCCAGACTTACCTACCTATCTGTCTGTCTATCTATCTATCCATCTATTTATATTTTTGAGATGCAGTCTCACTCTGTCACCCAGGTTGGAATGCAGTGGTGCGATCTTGGCTCACTGCAACCTCCACCAATCCAGTTCAAGCGATTCTCCTGCTTCAGCCTCCCGAGTGGCTGGGACTACAGGCGCACACCACCACAGCCAGCTAAGTTTTGTATTTTTAGTAAAGATGAGGTTTCACCATGTTGGCCAGGCTGGTCTCGAACTCCTGGCCTCAAGTGATGCCACCATGTCCGACCTACTGCTGTTACCTCTTGTACTTCACCTCTTGAGTCTTGACACTGCAGGCGTTAAGCAGGGCATATGTCAGGGAGGAGCTGCGACTAGAGTCCAGGAGAAAGGCAGGCAGGAGGGGCATGGGGTGCAGCTCGGGCTGCTGGAAGCCAGTGGAGACATGGTGCCACCTGCCCAAAGTGGTCACTTTTTTATAGAGTGCCATCCACCTTATCCACCCTGTTATGTGAAGGTATGTCCCAATCCTCATTTTAGAGCAATTTAATGAACGTCTATTGCCACTGCTCCTCCCTGCATCACTGGAGTATCATAATAGCCTGTAGACAGGCCTTCCTGCCTGTCATCTCCCGCCCACCCCCAACCTGCTCTGCACAGAGTAGTCTTGCCAAAATGCACTTTGGATAATGTCTCTTTATGATTCCACGTTGTCAGGATTGAGCCCAGAGAACACATCTGGGTTGAAGAGCTCTGGATCTGGCCCTGTCCCTTCCTCCTGCCTCCTTGTCTTGCACGCTCCCAGGCCTGTGCCCTGTCTTATTGCATCTTTGTACCTGCCGTTTCCTTTACTGGGACACATGTCGACACCAACTCTGCTCCCACTAACTGCTCGTCTTCACACCTCTGCTGGGCCCTCACTGCTCTCACTCCCCCACCCAGCCCCCCAGCATGCCTCTTGCTTCTCCTGTCTGTTGGAGTTGCTCTATCCTAGGACCTTTTGGCTCTTACAGGGCAGGGATCTTGTCTTTTGTTCACCTTTGTATCCCCCACTGTCAAACCTGAAGCAGACATTCAATGATTGCATGCCTACTTGAGCCCCCATAAATGAAAGGCCCTGCCTAAGCTGAACCACCGTGGTCAGAGTGACAAGAGAGTAGTTGTGTCTTTAAAGAGCTCATAGTCATGGGGAGAAACAGATACCCAGATGGATAGAGCGCAAGCCTTCTCTTTTTTGTGAAGATGGGGTTTCGCTGTTGTTGCCCAGGCTGGAGTGCAGTGGCGCAATCTTGGCTCACTGCAGCCTCTGCCACCCAGGTTCAAGCGATTCTTCTGCCTCAGCCTCCTAAGTAGCTGGGATTACAGGTGCCTGCCACAATGCCCGGCTAATTTTTTGTATTTTTAGTAGAGGCGGGGTTTCACCATGTTGACCAGACTGATCTCGAACTCCTGACTTCAGGTGATCCACCCACCTCAGCCTCCCAAAGTGCTGGGATTATAAATGTGAGCCACCATGCCTAGCCAGAATGCAGCCTTCTGATGTGAGGAACATGGGCACTGCAGAGTACCATGGAGGACACTACTGCCCACTCTTGGCAAGGGAGTCCCAGGGAAAACTTGGAGTGGGCAGAGCCTGAGACACAGCTGGCAGTTGGTGGGAAGGAGCTACCTGGGCAGGGATTGAACAGGAGCAGGTAGGTGGGTCTCTGCTTGGATTAGAGCCTGTGAATTGGTGTCTAGTGAGCTTTGAGTTTTGACTCAGGCCACATGGATCCCTTGCCAGAAAGCAGGTGATGGGCGCACACTCTGGTTTTGCTGAGGATCAGCTCTTAGTTCCCACTCAGACTTTCTAGATGGGTAAGGGACAGAGATCAGTAGGTTCCCTGAAGTTTTCAGATCATAACTGAGAAATGTGCCCTCGTAAGCCTGTGGATCCCAGAGCCTGCCTGCCTCTAGAAAAGCCCACATCAGTCCTTTCCTGGGAGGCAGTGGCCTTGCTGCCTCCATTGAGACAAAGTTCTTTATCCAGCTGCCAGTGCCACCCTCCTTGTCTGATCTCACAGGGAGCTGGGGCTTTCTGAATCAGACCATTCAGGTGTTCTCTCAGTTCCTGTTGACTCCTTCACAGCCCTGGTGCGAACAGCTGCTGCTCTTGAAGGAAACTAAAAGTAAACTCGTGATTTGCCATTTTCCTGAACTCGTAGATTTTGGCAGAGGAGAAGGGTGGAGGGTCCGGGCCTTTGTTCCCGATCCTGTGACCCTTATGAGTTAAGATTTGGTAACCCTTCTCATAACTGCTGGGGACGCAGGGTATCCTCAAAAGTAGAGTTAAATAGCTGGTTTAAAGAGTCTTGTACTCCAAACTCCAGTGAACTTCATGATACAGAAAGCAAAGAATTGAAAGGGTATCAGCTGTTTGGGGAAAACCACTGCTCCCACCACTTGGAAGTCAAATAGGCAGATGTCCTCTCTGGGTGGAGCAGGGAGATCATTTTTTTAAAATGTTATTACAGGTCGTCTGCCTATATGCAGGCCATTTCAGTCTCATTGGAAATACCTGTAAAAATGCCTGGACTTGTAAAAATGGAAACAAACAGTATAGTACGTAGCTCTATGTGTGGTGTTTAGTCCTCCCCCTGAATTCCGTTTCTGCCTTGAAACACCAGAAGAGCTTTCCTGTGTGCCATCTGCAGGAGGCACCCTAGGAAGGAGAGAATCCAGCCTGGCTTCTCCCAGGCTGGGTGGTCCTTCCTCTTTCACTTTTTTACAGGGCTCACCTGAGGCTGCAGAAAAGGTGGCAAAAGACAGGACCGCATGCTTTGTTTCCAGCAAGAGCACCAGGCTGAATTCAAACTCGTTGATCACCCATTGGTTTCCACATTCTTTCCATTCCGGAGACCGAGGGGGAGATTTGCGGATGCTTCCTGGGCTTTGCAAAGCTTTCCCTAATTAAAGGCCTCCCGGCTGTGTGCATAGCTCTTCTGCTGCAAATCTCTGTGCTTTTGTGTTTGTGTTTAAAATTCCATCTTTCCAAAATGTTTGCCCACTCAGCAAGTCTCCTCCAAAGCCCTCACTTTTGTTTGGGGGAAGCTTTTTGGGTTTTTTTTTTCTGCCTATGTGTAGGAAATTGAAGGCTCTTAGGAATTGCTTGTGAAAATGCCCTCTGGTCTTTTTTAAAACCATGATGAATGTCTCTCGCCATGGCATTGGAAGCTGGCAAGGGATGCCCCTGGTGTCCGTGCTGTTAGCTGCCACTTGAGCTTTTAGATGAAGTTACTGGAGTATCATTTTGGTTCCATTCTAAGGAAAATGAACAAAAGAGCTTTTCCCCTCCTGTTTAATGTGCAGCAATGCTACAAGGTGAGAGAAGCAGGTTAGCGAGGAATCTGAAATAGGTCAGGATCGGGGCAAGGTGTTAGGAGGCTGAGCTCTCCGACGGTGAAGAAGATGCTTCTTGTCACCTGGAGCTGGGAGGCATCATTCATGTGAAGTGCACGCAGGCCCCTTCCTTGGCCTTGCCCTCATAGGATTTTTTTCCTACGAGTTCTATCCAGCTCCTTCATTTGGGGAGCCTTAGGGACTCCTGTTGTTGTTGGAAGCCTGAGAACAGTGTTTGGGAGCTCCTGTTGAGGAGGGTCTGAAGACTGTCTCTTTAAGTTAGATCCTATCCTCTGGTTGACGAGAACAGGAGACGTAAAAGTGAATTGGAGAGAGATCCCACTTCCCCACCTACCAGAAAAGGCAGACAACACTTCCTCCCCAGAGCTGTTAGAAAGCCAGCGTCTCACGGTTGGCAGGCACTGGCCCTGGATGAGGAATTCCTGGGTTGCCCCCCTTAGAACTTGTCTGCTTTTGGAAACAGGTTAAAAATACTTGAGGAGAGCACGGCACGCTCAGTGTGCTTCCCTGATGTTTGAAATAGGCCAGGAGTGTGGGCCGGGAAGCCCAGAGGAGCCTGCGTGTCCCGCAGGGTTTTGTAGTTGGAGCCTGGCAGGAGCCGGGGGTTTCTCCTCTCCATCGCCACCCCTTTAATGGTTGATGCATGCTCACTGCCAGTGACCACGTGCCAGGTCTGTGAAGGGCACACTGAAATTGCTGAAGAGCTATGCCATGGGTAGTGGGAAAAACTGGGTTCCCTTAGTAAGCAGGATGGTGTTGGGGGACTAGGAGGCAGGCAGGGGTGGGCTGGGAATCTCTCCTGGAAGAGAAAAGAGGGACTTTGGATTCTGTATACAAATACAGAAATTCCCTAAGAATTTTAAATTTGAACATGGCATTTAGGGGAGAAGCTTATGGAGTCACAAGCCTTTTCCTTCTTCCCCTTCTAGTGAATAATTGACTCAGCTGCTTGCATCTGTGTCCTAAGGCTGTGAGCCGGAGGGCTGGGCAGGCCGTAGTTGGTGTGAGCCTCAGGGTACCTTGCTTAGTAAAGGTTTGTTTTAGGAAGAATGTCACAAACTTTCGATTAACTGTTCAGTCTTGAAATATGAAACTTCGTAGGATGTTCAACACTAAAATGAACCTTACTGATTATCTCATCTAGGGGTTTTCAAACATTTCAAAAATTGGTATAGCCCTTTTTTCAAGCAAAATCTTAGAACTTGAATACACCAGGTAGAAGGTGGTGGGCTCCGACTTCCTCTCCCACTCTTGTCACCCTGAGCTCCTCCTCTGTACTTACAGCCCTCAAGGCGCTCTTCTCTCAGAGAACCACCCATTGCAGAGACCAGGGAGCCAGGACGTGCCCCTTTGTAGCACCTTTTCATGGCAGAAGCAGCTCTGACTGCCAGGCCAGTGGCCAGTCCCTGCATTACCTTGGTTTATTTTGATGTGGAAAAGCTCTGGGTAGTAAGAGTGAATTGTCAGCTACAGCTGAGAGTGAGGAGAAAGACAACACTGCCCATGGTTCCTGACACCTAGGGTCACTTTTTGCTAACCTAACCCTGGGTCACACGACGTACTTGTATTCTGAGACTGTTGGATCGCTGGATGTCTACCTGTGATGTCTGGGAGCCATGTGGTTCTCTCTGCCTAAAATACCCTCTCTTGATTTGCCTTTTTTTCTTAAACAACATCTTTCTGGAGATAGAATTCACATAACATAACGTCTACACTTTTAAAGTGTATGATCCAGTGTTTTTAGCATACTCAAGATTTGAGCAGTTGGCTGGGCACAGTGGCTCACGCCTGTAATCCCAGCACTTTGGGAGGCCAAGGCTGGCAGATCACTGGAGGCCAGGAGTTCAAGACCAGCCTTACCAACATGGTGAAACCCTCTCTCTACTAAAAAATACAAAAATTAGCCGGGCATGGTGGCGGGTGCCTGTAGTGCCAGCTACTCAGGAGGCTGAGGCAGGAGAACGACTTGAACCTGGGAGAGGGAGGTTGCAGTGAGCCGAGATCACTCCATTGCACTCCAGCCTGGGTGACAAAGTGAGACTTTGTCTCCAAAAAAAAAAAAAGTTGTGCAGCCATCAGCATTCGGCATCCCATGCTGCCTGCCTTTGACTGACACGCTCCTTCTTGCACCTTAGTCCTTGGGCTGCTTTGTGACCTGCCCGGACTGCCATGCCCCGCCTCAATTCCTGGAACTCAGCTCAGTTGTGGCCCCCCTGGAGATGTCCCCCCCCCCAGTCTCCCCTACGCAGTCACTTCTATGGATGACTCAGTGAAATTATAGCCAAACTTGATGAGACATCCATCCAGTGGAAGGAATCCGGTGTGAAACGTTGTGGCCAGACAGCCTGGATGACTATTGTGCTGAGAACGGGGAAGCCTCCCGACTTGTTGGGTCTACCTCAGCACCCGCCCCTCCCCAATCAGACACACAAACATGGCATAAACACTCCCACTTGAAGGGAAGCAGAGGTATTACTGGAATCTTGGTAGGTCATTGGGGTTTAGAAGCTTGTGGTTTTGAGGGTTTTGGGGGAATCTGTTGGAGGGAGCCAGACCTCTGCCCTCTGACTCAGTGGCTCCATGCTCTGAGCTGGTCAGCCTCTGCTGTGGCTTCACAAGGCCATTTGCTCCCCTCCCCGGGGGGGGGCTGTCAGGACCCCTGGAGTGAGGAGTACAGGGGGCTCAGCATTGTGCCTGGCTTGTTGGGGGGACCAAGCAGGTGTGGCAGGACGGCTGTGGCCCACCTCCGTGTGTGGGCTCTGGAGGTCGTGGAGTTCCTCATCTTGGAGTTGGGGCAGATCCTCTTGGACTTGAGGGTGTTTCACGGGCTTTCAGAATCCAGAGTGTCCCCTGCGCTGCTGTTGCCCATGGTGGCCTGGTCGCGTGACTCCTTATTGTCACATTCTGCCTCAGGTGTCTCGTTTCTGCCGAACAGAACATGTGAGATTTCCCTGGCATCCCCGCCAGTGTCAGCGTGCAAATGAATATCACCCCACAGGCCCCCAATGCTGTTGGTCTGTCCTCCTGGGCGATGATGACCCCCCCCCAGATCAACGGCAAAGAACAGCCCTCCCTGCGCTGCCCCGTCTGGCTCCGCCCACATTCAGGTGGTGCATGCCCTCAGGTTCCCCCCCCTGCATTCTTACTTTGTAACTTCCATGGTGGCCCATTCATAGTTTTCATCCTAAACTCTAGGTTTAGACGTGGACATTTGGCACACACGTGGTTTATAAAGCCTGAGGTGCAGGCCTAACCCTTAGTATCCAGTGATGACTAAATGGATAGATTTCCCAATATCCTGCCTGCAATTAGGCCTTGATGCTCTACCCTAGGAGGTATGTATGAGAGGTTCCGTTCACACTGACATTGTGCAAAAGCCCAGTCTTGCCAAGTACTTCTCTCTGCCACCATTCAGCTGGCAACCCTTCAGCTGAACTATTTTGCCCCCTAGGTTACTCACCAGGCATGATCCTAGCGTCCACATGGCCTCAGGGTGGGATTGCATGGCTTTCATTGAATTACCTGCTGTGTGACCATAGTCAAGTTGTTTAACCTACCTGTGCCTCTTTTTTTCATCTGTAAACAGTAATGTGGGATAACACCACCCCTGCCTCCTATAGGGTTGCTGTAAGGATGTGTGTCACATGCCTCACTCATGGTAAGACTTAAATATCTTTGCTGTTATTCGAGTCATAACTTTGATAGTTCAATAAGTCCTCACTTAACGTCGTCCATAGATTGTTGGAAATTATGACCTACAGCAGGCCCTTGAATAATGTTGTTTCATTAAAATGTTGATGAGAACAAAAAATTGGTTTCACTCTATATCTTTTCATTTAAACACAGAGGATGGAGACCCTCTGTGAAATTACAATGTCTTTGGAGAAAAACCATCTTTTTTTTTTTTTTTTTTGAGATAGAGTCTCACTCTGTTGCCCAGGCTGGAGTGCAGTGGCGCGATCTCTGCTCACTGCAGTCTCCACCTCCCAAGTTCAAGCAATTCTCCTGCCTCAGCCTCCTGAATAGCTGGGACTACAGGTGCACGCTGCCACGCCCAGCTAATTTTTTGTATTTTAGTAGAAATGGGGTTTCATCATGTTACCCAGGCTGGTCACAAACTCCTGAGCTCAGGCAATCTGCCCACCTCGGCCTCCCAAAGTGCTGGGATTACAGGAGTGAGCCACTGAGCTCAGCTTTAAAAACCAACTTATATGTGAGATATGTTTGTGTATTTTTACCTGGTCTTTTACCAAAAAGATTTCAGGTGACAGAAGAATACAAGCCAATACAGTAATCCTTTAAAAAAATTTTTAAGACAGAGTCTCACTCTGTCGCCCAGGCTCTAGTGCAGTGGTATGATCTCAGCTTACTGCACCCTCCCCCGCCACCCCCCCAGGTTCAAGCAGTTCTTCTTCAGCCTCCTGAGTAGCTGGAATTACAGGTGCTCACCACGATGCTTGGCTAAATTTTTTTGGATTTTTAGTAGTGATGTGGTTTCACCGTGTTTGTCAGTCTGGTCTCGAACTCCTGACCTCAAGTGATCTGCCTGCCTCAGCCTCCCGGAGTGCTGAGATTACAGGCATGAGCCACTGTGCCCAGCCAACAATCCTTAATAAAAATGTGAACTGAGAAAGCCAGACTGAGGACTGAGGACCGTCCCGGAAGAGAACAGCAGCTACTTCGTGCTTGCCTTCATGCTGGTAAGGCTGCAGGCCTGGCTTTAGGGCAGCAGCAGCAGCCCGCACCCTGTGGGTGCACGCCTTCATCCGACTCAGGGCTGGTGGTCATGAGGATGAAATGCCATCCACATTGAGGGTCTCTCTCCACCCCCTGAAGAGCACTGAGAACTTGCTTCATACCAAGGCAGGCTTGGGCTTCAAAAGATCAGGACCTGACCTGAGAGGCCCTAGTTTTCCATCATCCCACACCATCCTACCAACGCTTCGGAAGTCCTGCCAGCATCAAGCCAGGCATGAGACAGTCCAGACAGCTCATCCCTGCCCTGGGGGAGAGACATACATATCACAAACCTGTGAGGCTCAGGACTGCACCCTGCGCAGGGTGCAGGAGCATAGACGGCCTCTGCCAAGGTGGCTGTGGGAGGTTACTGTGAAAGAGGCAGGTGTGGCCGAATCAGACCCTGAAGGATGACTTAGGGGGAGCGTGGGGGAAGGAAGGTGATTTGGATAGACATGCAGGATTGCTGTTGGAGAGCAGGGGTGAGGGGCAGGGCTCAGTCAGGGGAGCCTCCCTGTGCTCCATCGCCTGGCTGTGGGTAGTATCTGCCAGCTGGGCAGCTGCGGGCAGTTCCCAGAAGTGAGTCCCAGATGACTCTGGAGACTCAAAGGTTCTTGTGTATTGTGCTTCATCTCTCAGGGACCGGTCCTTAATTAAAAGCAGCCAGGGAGCTTAGAGAGACCCTGGCTTCTCTCTAAGGTGATGGGTTGTGTGCCTAGCCAGGAAACGGTTAATTTAATTAGGCTCTGAGGGCCTGATTCATCCCTTCAGGGAAGCTTAAGGTTATGTGTGGACAACAGGAGCTTTGTGTGTGCCTGTGCTTGACCCAGATGTCGTGATTTTTATTTCTTCTTTCCATTTGTCTTTGTTCTGCTCCTTCCTGACCCTTTCTTTAGGAAACTGTTGTGGTCTCTTCCAGGCTGCGAGCTTCCAGAGGGCAAAGCTTTAGGGTCTGGAGTATGAATGGCTGAAAGCTAGCCCAGGAGGCCTGCTTTTGTTGATTATGTATCTCTGGATGGTCAGGGCACCTGCCTGAGAAAGAAAGGGAGGGAGGGGACTTACCGGCTCCTGAAAAAGCTCTCTGTTATTAATGGCCTGTGGAAGACTCATTTCTAAGTAGAATAAAACATTTGTTGGTCAAAAATGATTTCCTAAATGTTGACCCTCATGGCTAGCCTCAGTTGCATTAAACCCTGGGTAACCAACCACAACCCCTGCCTTGAGTTGTGTGTCTCGTTTGAGTGGGTGCAGATGAACCTTTGAAGGGGTTTCATGCTGAAAAACCCATTGGAAGTAGAAAATGGTTTTAATACCCCTAACCTGCCAAGCATCATGGCTTAGGCTGGCTGACCTTAAACATGCTCAGAACATGCCTACAGTGGGGGTGAAAGCACCTGGCGTGTGGTGGCTGTAGAGTGTCATCGCTTACCCTCGTGATCACGGGGCTGGAGGGGGAGCTGTGGGGGCTGCTGCCTCCCTGCATCACGAGGGAGGTTCAGACCATGCGTCGCTAGCCCAGGAAAAAAACAAAATTTAAACTACAGCTTCTACTGAGTATCTATCACTTTTGCACCATTGCAAAGTCAAAAAGCTCTTATGTCGGAAACATCTGAGTTAGTCCGCTAGAGGTGCCACGTGTACCATTATCGCAAATCAGTGGCGCGTGGCTCACTCACCCTTTTTTTTTTTTCTGAGACAGAGTCTCACTCTGTCTCCCAGGCTGGAGTGCAGTGGCACCGTCTTGGCTCACTGCAGCCTCTGCCTCCCGGGTTCAAGAGATTATCCTGCCTCAGCTTCTGGATTACAGGCATGTGCCATAACTCCCAACTAATTTTTGTATTTTTAGTAGAAACACGGTTTCACCATGTTGGCCAGGTTGGACTCAAACTCCTGACCTCGGGTGATCCACCCCCATTCAGCCTCCCAAAGTGCTGGGATTACAGGCGTGAGCCACCACGCCCTGCCGTCACTCACGTTTTAATATTGCCAAAATTGGAAATTTGCTTTTTATACTTAATCTGTACACTTAGTGATGTTATAATTACTGATGCATCTTACAATGTATGGTCTTCACAGGAAGAGAGCAGGCTGTGCTTGCACTTAATATAGCCCTTGGCCAGCCACGGTGGCTCACACCTGTAATCCCAACACTTTGGGAGGCCAAGGCGGACAGATCATCTGAGGTCAGGAGTTCCAGACCAGCCTGGCCAACATGGTGAAACCCTGTCTCTACTGAAAATATAAAAATTAGCTGGGCATGGTGGCTCACACCTATAATCCCAGCTACTCGTGAGGCTAAGGCAGGAGCTTCACTGGAACCTGGGAGGTGGAGGTTGCAGTGAGCTAAGATCCTGCCACTGCACTCCAGCCTGGGCAACAAAGCAAGACACCATCTCAAAAACAAAACAAAACAAACAAAAAGAATATGACCCTCAGAGCCAAGTGACTACTTATAGAGGAGAGAGGCTGGACCTGGAAGAGTCCCTTTGTGTGTGGCCCTGGCAGGCGAGGGGCCCGTCTCTTATGAGGCTCTGCTGGGCCATAGTCACTGAGCCCCTGCCCACAGTCTAGGGGTCCCTGAGGTCCAGAGTGGAAAGGCCATATGATGGATCTGTGCGCTGTGGTGGACGGCAGGAGAGGCTGGCCCTACAGCCCTTCCCAGGCGACCCCGGGCACCTTGAGTCTGCCGTGACAGGGCACTTGGGAGAGAAGGCTTTGGTCCTCACAGTCTGATAATTCCCCTGATTCTATTCTCTTTTTCCTCCCCTGTCCCCTGAGTCTGACTGGGGGATGGGGGCAGCTCACCTTGTTGGCCAGGTGGGGCCTGGTCTTTGGAAGACCTGGGTCAGAGTCTCAAATTGAGATTCTAGTTCCTTTCCACCCCATGTTGGCTGGGACAGCCCGGGCCAGCAGCTTCCCTGTGCTTGGGTTTCCTTATCCACAGGTCGGCGGTGCCCTCAATCCTGCCTCTGAATAAGTGCGCCATACTCTAGCCCATGTGACTTATCCCAAGGGGATATGTTTTGATGCTTCCTGGGGTGAGCAGGAGCCCTTGGGGCCCCCTCTCTGGTTACTCAGGAGTACCACTTGCCTGAGTCTCCCGGAGCACAGCTGCTTCTCATCCAAAACAAGCTTGGCCACCTGGGTGTGACTTTCAGGCCTGGTGCAAGGCTGCAGCTTGTGAAGGTGCCTTCTCATCACGGGGTGGCCACACTCAGAGAGGCATTAGGCAGAATGGGTGAGAAGCTTCAGCCTCAGCTGCATGAAGCGGTGCTTCCATGCTCAGTGTTCCTAATGACAAACTGAGGTCCTTGTAATGAAGCCGTCTTCGGGGAGTTGGGGGAGCAGGCTTGTGTTTTCTCCACACTGAGTAGTGGTGGTGGGGTGGGGGGTCCCTGCATCTCTCATAGGCTGGTGGAGGCCACGTGTCTACCTGGACAGACCAGTGAAGGGAGCCCCACTGAAGGACTGAGTCCTGACCTGGAGGCCGTCTCCCTAGGTGAGGGGCAGCCAGTCTGCAGGCCCTTACTGGGAGGCTTTTCCCAGCATCTGCTCTTGTACCTTTTTGAATTTTGACCTATTATACGTAAGTAAACACTTTTTTTCTTGAGTCAGGTTCTTGCTCTGTCACCCAGGCTGGAGTACCGTGGTGCTAACACGGCTCACTGCAGCCTCAATCTCCCAGGTTCAAACAATCCTCCCACCTTAGCCTCCCTAGTAGTTGGAACTATAGGTGTGCACCACTATGCCTGGCTATTTTATTATTATTATTATTTTAGTAGAGACGGGGTCTCACTGTGTTGCCCAGGCTGGTCTCGAACTCCTGAGCTCAAGTGAGCCACTGCATCTGCCTCTTTTTTTTTTTTAATGATTAAGAAAAGCAGTGTGCCAGGGTTTGCCGTCATACTTGGAGTGGCCCAGGAGGTGCTGCTTCGCTGGGTCTCACTCCAGCCGTGCCCTGCTCCTTTCTGTTCTTGCACTCGCCTCAGTGGCCTTTGCAGCAGCCTCATGCCAGCTCTTCCCACTGCTTGGAATGCCTGTTATTTTCCCCTACAGTCTTGGAAGGCTGGCTCATTGGTCATTATTCACATGTCATCTCTGTGCCACCTCCTAGACCGCTTACTCCCCCCCGAGGCTCCCCTTCCATCACCTCCTGCAGGTTCGCTTCCTACCCTTCCCTGTTTTTCCCCTTTTTTTTATTGAGACAGAATCTCTCTCTGTCACACAGGCTACAGGGCAATGGCACAGTCTCGGCTCACTACAACCTCCACCTGCAGATTCAGGCAGTTCTCCTGCCTCAGCCTCCTGAGTAGCTGGGATTACAGATGTGCACCACCACGCCAGGCTAATTTTTGTATTTTTTTTTTTAGTAGAGATGGGGTTTTGCCATGTTGGCCAGGCTGGTCTCGAACTCCTGACCTCAAGTGATCCACCCGCCTCATCCTCCCAAAGTGCTGGAATTACAGGCCTGAGCCACTGCACCCGGCCTACCCTTTCCTCTTGAGGACACCTCTGTGGCTGGACTTTGCTGCCAGAGTTGGACCGCCCATGTCCATCTCTTCCCGTGCAGAGCCCTTGCACCCGACATGGGCCTGGAGTGGGCACTCCGGGTTTATGGAACAGCATGAGTTTCTCCTTGATGTGGGTGTCGTAACCCCCAGTTCCAGAGACTTGGGAAGGCCCACCCAGGATTTGAACCTGTTTGGTTTTTGACGTTGGTGTTTTTACAGAATGCCACGCTGTATATTCTGTTTCTGACACTAGTGTGCCACTAGAAATGCTTTTTTTTTTTTTTTTTTTTTGAGAGAGAAAATAATCTATGACCAGTTGGCTAAATTTTTTTTAAGAAAGGAAAGTTTTGGGCCTTGGGAAAAATAAAAGAACAAATTGTCACAGAGCCCTCTGCTGGACGTGGGGGAGTTTCAGCATCCTGGCGTCGCAGTTTCCTCTGAGTGCACCCGAATGCGCAGAGTCTGTTTTTGATTGCTATCTCACTGGTGGTGGGCTCTCCGCCAACGGGCAGATCAAAAGATGGAATGTGTTCATTTGGCCATTTTTTTTTTTTAACCGAGGTACAAGGGTGCACTTCTTAAAGACAAGGGCACCATGGATTAGACTCCATGGATCTGAACTGGTCTGGCTTTTGTGCTTTTTTAAAGGGTTCACCTCAAGTTTCTTTTTCTGGTTGAACAATTTTTTTCAACATTAATAACTAATGGAGAAGAGGAAGAGGCAAAGTAGAACCATATGGCGGCACAAACACGAACCTTACTTGTGGCCGGAAACTTCTGATTTGTATCTCTTCATGTGATCAGCTGTTGGGTTGGATGATTTTTTTTTTTTAAGGGTTCAGTTTGGGCAAAAGCAAGAATGTCTGTCATTTCTTTTTGAACCTAGCTGGGCTGTATCTGCATGTCCTCCTCAGACATTGGCTTGTAGCTGCGTGGCTCTGGTCAAGTTATTTCTCTAAGGCCCTGTGTCCCCTTCTTTAAAGTAAGGACAGGAGCACGTGTGTGCCTGGAGAGTGGTTTTCAGGATCGCAGGGGAGGGCAGGGAGAGCTGCTGGCATAGTGCCTGGCACACAGGACAGGGCCTTGGCTATTATGACTACCTGGTCCTTCTACGGATTATTATTCAGGTGTCACCTGAGCTAATGGCATCTTATCCTCTCCCTTACCTTCTGCCTTCTGGGGGTTTTTCTTCTCCCTGACCTGGTTAACTTTACCCACTCTCCACCCGTCTTTCCAGTGGCCCCCTGGGTACCGCTGAGCTCAGTGAAAGTATCAGTGGTGAAGGACATGCAGCTCCTGCTCCCTGGGGTGGGCACACTCCTGTGGCTGCAGAGGAACGGGTGGAGCCCTGAACTCCCCGCCAGAAAGGCGGCAGGCACTGCCCTGGCCAGTGCACTGTTTATTATTCCAAGTCACTGGGAATTATGTCTAAATCCCCCCCCAACAGCCTGGATTGGTCTGACACCTTTGGTGTTATCTGAACATTCCCTCCAAGGCTGTTAGGCAGTTCAGATGGGTGGTTTAGACAGAAACCATCCGGCCGCCGCATGTCAACACTGCTCCTCCTCCCCAGAGCCCCTCCCTGGCTTTGGAGGCGACAGAGCCAGTGCCACACGCACCCCAAAGTGAACTCTCAGCTTTGTTTGGACCTGTCGTTTCATTTAAATCGCTGTAGAAACCCGTGGTCCATGTCACTTAATGTGATTTCTTATCTACTGCTCTAAGCACGCGACACGACTAGGGAGTGGGGGCGGAGGTTCAGATGACTGTAGGGTCTGGTTAGATTACAGAGATACACTGCCTTTATTCTGGTTCTGTAATATGACCTCAGACCACAGGATTAATATCCACTTACACGGAATCCACATGCATTGACTGATCCCTCCCGCGGCGGGTGTGATGCTGCGATGAGGCCGAAGGGCCCGTCTTGGCCTCTGTAGGTGTGGAGTTAGTTCACAATGAGAAGTGCGAAGTGGTGAGGAAGGAGTAAGGCGACAGTCATTGGCAGTGTTAGAACAGCCATCCCCAAAGCATTTAGGATTCAGTTGATGTCAGTGTTACTGCAGGAATTCTGAAGAATTTGACATCTTAATAAAGAAGTCAAGAGTTTGGGCCAGGCCCTGAAGGATCAGTAAGATTTAAGAGAGCAGTGGGGATTGGCTGCCAGATTTAGCAAATAAAAGTACATGACCTGGCCAGGCGCGGTGGCTCATGCCTGTAATCCCTGCATCTTGGGAGTCCGAGATGGGTGGATCACTTGAGGTCAGGAGTTCGAGACCAGCCTGACCAACATGATGAAACTCTGTCTCTACTGAAAATATAAAAATTAGTTGGGCATGGTGGCGTGTGCTGTAGTCCCAACTACAGGGGGAGGCTGAGGTAAGAGGATCAGCAGCTGGATGGTAGGCCACATGGGTGGCAGAGGTTGTAGTAAGATTGTGCCATTGCACTCCAGCCTGGGTGACAGAGCTAGACTCCATCTCAATAAAAAAAAAAAAAAAAAAAGAGAAAAAAAAACCATGTAACCTTTAAGAAGTATTCATACTAAAATATTATTTATTGTGTATCTGAAATTCAGATTGAACCAGCCTTCCTCTATTTTCCTCAATAGGGAAGATGTTTAAGTGGAAGAATACGTGTGCAAGCTTGCATGTTCAGGGAGTGGTGAATTGGACCCTCTGGTTGGTTGAGGGTTGTTCAGGCAGAGGTGGAGGGACTGTGTGGGTATGAGACAGGATCAGTAGTGGTGCCAGGTCATGACTAATGCACCTTTGGGTGGCTGCTGTGGTTCAAGTCTGTGGGCACACCAGGTATTCCACACTTCTCATTCCCCATGGCAACAAAAATGTTTTTATTCTAGAGCAGATTGTCTTTGATCCGAAGAAACAGGGCTGATGGAAATGTGGCCAAACTATGGCCCAACTTGCAAGTTTATCTAACAGGACAAAATTGTGCCTGCTTGGGTGGAGAGTCAGCTGGCCAAATCAAGTCCCAGAGGCTTTTCACTGTAGGACAAGCACTGCTGGTTTCTGAGTTGCAGTTTAGATGTATGTTTTTCTGGGGTTGGTTAGTACCTGGCATACAGGCTGTCAGAAGTCCCAGCACAGAGCACAGATCTTCATGGGTGGGCTGCGTCCGTGCAGCTCATCGACTGTGTTTGACAAGTGAACAGTCTAGGGCTTTGCCTAAGGTTCTGTGGCCAGCTCACAGCAGAGCAGAGGCTAGAACTCTCAGGTCTCTTAGTTCTTGTTCTTCCCACCATTGCTGTGGCTCCTCGAGGTCATATATTAATAAAAATGCCAGGGCTTTCATGACAGCCCCAGGTCTCTTTGTTTAGTGCTTTCTCACCATACCATGGTTCGTATCTGAGAGTGCTGGGTTGGAACGACACGTGAAACTTGTCGGCATCCATTCCAATTGAGTTCTGGACAAGCGCTTTTGCTAACGATTCCTATTACCTGCCAATTTATTAATTTAAAAATAAAGTTGGAGTTTGGGAGGCCATGTTGTAAAACTCCTCCTTCCCTCCCTCCTTCCCTCCCTTCCTCCCAAATACATTAAGCATTTGCTGTGTGTCAGGCACTGCCACAGGCACTGAGAATCCTGCAGTGAATAAGATCAAAGTCTTGCCCAAGTAAAACTTGCATTCTAGTGAGGGGAGACAGACAACTGATCAATGAAAAAATACTCCACCTGGTGTTAAGTGCTAGGAAGAAATTAGTAGATGCTTTTGATTCATAGATTAATCTCTTGGATAGGAGTAGAGTCAAGCCTCTTTTATGCCAAACCCCATTTTCTTGTGAGCTTTCCTACGCTGGGGGGGGACTCAGCTGCAAGCAGCATGTCTGGCGGGAGAAGGGAGCAGCTGGCTCCAAGCGGAACTGGGGTTGAGGCACTGGATCCTCACAGGTATGTTTGTACCTCATGTGTGAAGCAGCACAGTGAATTCAGGTGTGATCGAGGCTGGTGTTGACGTCTGAGAGTAACAGGTGACAGATGATCTTGTCTAAAGGAAGAGAGAGGAACCTGAATATGTCAGGCAGTAACCTACGGCCATTTCCCTGTGCCGGGCTCTGCCCTGAACACTGAATGCATTACCTCATGTGGGTCCTCAAAATCACGTGGGGATGGATATCCAGATGGGTTGGTTTTATTATCCCCCACTTTACAGGTACGGAAACAAAGTCTTAGTAGGGAAGTAAAATGACTTACCCAAGGCCGTAAGGCTGCTTGTACAGAGTGGAGTCAGGAAGTCCAACTTCAGACCCTATTTGCTCAGTCTCTACTGTAATTCAGGATAAATTGGGCTGCTGGTGTCAGGACTCCAACCAGAGAGAATGGGTTCCAGGCAAAAGTTGAGGCCCAACAGATAAGCCAAGGCAGCAGCCCAGCATTATAAATGGAGATGCTTAGGGACAGGTGTGATGTGTTAGGCGAGGCAGCAGGCGCACAGGTGCCCAGGGGGTGCTTCACTGGCTGTGCAGCACAGCAGGGCCTCTTCCAGGTCCCAGTTGCCTTGGGTGGAAGCTGTTAGACCTTCCTTTTCTCAGCCAGGACTTCCTTCCAGGTGAAGGGCTCTGTGGCCACCCCTGAGGAGGGTGGGGCTAGGAGGGGGCTGTTTGCCACCAGAGTGTGCCTTTGGCATGCACTGTCCTTCCCTTTTGCTGGACATTAAACCAAAGTTAAAGTGGGAGGAGTAGGGCCTTTGGACTCATATGGCCCTGGTTTTGTTTTCTGTCTCCACTGCTTGCTTCTTGTGTGGCCCTTGGGTAACTCAGTGACTCTGGGCGTCAACTCTGATCTGTAAAATGGGGCTTTACATACCCACGTTGCTGAATGTGTGTGAGCTTTCAAGTCAACGATATGCTCTCTGTAAAGGGCCTAACGTAGTTCATGGTGCGTGGCAGGCACATGGAAATGGTAAGGGGCATGATATATCACCAAAACCAACTTGGAAAATAGCCCCCATTTTATTACGTTTGTTTGGAAAGGACAGATACACCTGGAAAAAGAATTCTGAAAACAAGCACAGGTACAGGCCAGGCCCGGACCTCACACCTGTAAGCCCAGCACATTGTACACAGGGCTTGGTGGTGTATGTCTCTCTCTTTGAGTGCTGTCCCCTGTGCAAGAAACAGATCGTCTCACCATGGCCAGAAATTCTGTGAGTTACGAGGCAGGGTTATAGTCCTTTCTTTAGTTGTGCTGGATATTGCTTTCCAAGCTGAGTTCTAAAGCACCCTGGAGGGGTAGCGGAGGAGCCCATGGAGGCTGGGCAGTCTCTGTGGTGGTGGGGGCTCCCTGTCCCTATCTCTTGGATGGTGGCAAGGGCCTTCTGGAAGAAGACAGGAACCACCATGGCTGTCAGCCTCTCTGCCGAGCTGCTCTGCTGGTGTCTTTGCCGTACAATTTAACTTTTCCTTTGGGAAGGGTTATTGGTACAGTTGGCAGGCGCTTGCCTGGTAAATGATACAGTGGGGCCCCCATAAACCCAGGCCCATGAAACAAATAAGTCAGCACATTGAAAATATAGCGTGGAAGTGACTCAAGCCTGAAGGAATCCATTTCTGAAAGTACTGCCATCCCTTTCTGGGACATTTTGGTGGAAATTGATGTTTGAGTTGGGAGGAGGAGGCCTGTGGCCTGGTTGCTTGAGAGCCTTGTGTCAGAGTCGCAGCACTGGCCCAGCATGTAAGTCCTGCCAGCCCCCGACCACGGGGTCATCCTTCTCGGTGAGGCAGCTCCCTGGCAGGCCAGACAGGGTGAGCCCAGTGGGGCTCTGTGCTGCGGGAGCCGGGGTGAAGCTCTCTTTGCAGTAGAGAGAGTTGACTCTACGAGCCAACTGGTAACACTTGGCTAGGAGCCTGGAAAGTATTGGAAACTCCACCCAGCATGGGAGCCTGTGGGAGTTCTCCGGCACGGACGAGTTATTCTTCTAGAGTTCTTTAGATTCCTGTGTATTTGAAATGTTTACCTTCTTCTCAGGACTTCAGCTTGTACTTTGCCCACCAGAGACCAATACCAAGCACACACACACTTAAATTTACTAGGCCACCCTGGTGACCAGGTAATTAAAGCTGCACACCCGTTTTTGGAAGGAAGACTGTATTAGAAATCACGCTCCACTGTAATTCAAGAATGGGCTTCTTTATAGAGGGACACAGTTGGTGTCAGACACACGTGGAAAAGAAAAGAACAGGCCCGTGATCTCGGCTCAGAACCCAGGGCCAGATGTTAAAGGTTCTGACCGTAACACGGCTGCAGCACTGTTAGCCACCTGAGTTTGGCATGCTGTTTTAACCTCTGTTTCGACCTTGTCCTTTCTCTCTGCCAGGTCCCCAGTCTATGTGAGGATCTCCTGTCTTCTGTTGACCAGCCACTGAAAATTGCCAGAGACAAGGTGGTGGGAAAGGATTACCTTTTGTGTGACTACAACAGAGATGGGGGACTCCTATAGGTGAGCTCACGCCCCGGGGATACAGCAGGCGCAGCAGCCATGCGCGGGCTGCCGTGGGTGCCTGCTACAGAGCACAGGGACCCTGGACTCGAGCAGGCTGGCAGCCCATCCAGCCTTCTGTCCGTTTGTCCCTTACCCTCCTCTCTTTTCTTCTTATCCTCCCCATTCTTCTCTTCCCCTCCATCTGTTACTCCAATCATGCAGCACACGTTTGAGGAGTGCCACCCACAAGCGTGGGAGATAAGAGCAGTGAACAACAGGTTCCCCTGCCTTCATGATCTTCCAGTCTAATGGGAGATGGATGTTGTTCCCGAAAACAACTGTTCTATCATAATTGCATTCAGTCCTTTGAAGGGCAAGGTACAGGGTATATGACGGGGGTCCTGTAGGCAGAGAGGGTCTCTGTGGTTAAGGGATCTATGAACGCAGCTCTGTGAGATACACAGCTCTCTTCTCTCTTTCCGTCACCTTGCCCAAGGCTGTAAATAACTAAGTTGACATTAGTCCCTGCCCTGAATGTCTGAACACCAGGTCTAGCATAGGAGACACGAGTAACTGAAAACCATATGATGTGATTCATACAGCCAGTGCAAAGCCTGTTCAGGATGGGAGGGTAGCATAGAAGAGGCCATGGTCAATTCTGGGAGGACTTCCTGAAGGAGGTAATATCTGAGCTGGGTTTTAAGGGCATGTAGGAGTTATACCTCTATTTTTTAAAGAGTGGGAATTCCTAAACTAGTCCAGTGTTTCCTTGATGAATTGCAGTAGTTACTGCCTTGGAGAACAGTAGAGGAACACAGCCCACTTTAGGTTTATTTAGAGGCCACAGAACCAGAGTTGTCTTGAAGCTTCACCCAAATGCTCTCTTTGGAGAGGGGGCAAGACTTCTGGGAAGTTGAAACAGGAAAAATTATCAGGAGTCAGCCAATGTGGGCTTTAAACAGCACAGCTCCCTATGTCAGTGGGACTGTGCAAAACACTTACTGTTGCTCGTCTTTTAGTTTTCTCATCTGTAAAATGGAAATAATATTTGTTTACTACAGGGAATGCTTACTGAAGGAAATATAGAGGACTGCGGGAGGGAGGGAGAGGACGGGCAGGTAGGGGAAGGCTCTCCCAAAAGTGGGAACTGGAGGATGAAAAGGTCCAGCCATGGCTGGGCACAGTGGCTCACGCCTATAATCCCATCACTTTGGGAGGCTGAGGCGGGCAGATCACCTGAGGTCAGGAGTTCTAGACCAGCCTGACCAACATGGAGAAACCCAGTCTCTACTAAAAATACAAAATTAGCTGGGTGTGGTGGCGGGGGTGCCTATAATCCCAGCTACTTGAGAGACTGAGGTAGGAGAATCATTTGAACCTGGGAGGCGGAGGTTGTGATGAGCCAAGGTCATGCCATTGCACTCCAGCCTGGGCAACAAGAGCGAAACTCCATCTCAGAAAGAAAAAAGAAAAGAAAAGATCCAGCCATGCATAAGTCAGGAAAAGCCTGCAGGGTGCTGAGGTCCTGCGTGATGAACTCACTAGGATGAAGCTGGCAGAAGGCCACAGGTGGAGAAGGCAGTGAGGGGCGGGTAGTGGGGGGCAGAGATGAGGGTGGAGGCATGGCCAGGGCAGGTCTGGCAGAGTCTTGAAGCCCAGGCTGAGGGTAATAAAAGTTAGCACAGGGTTATTGGGGGGATAAAGGAAGTATCACATGTGAAATGTTGAATGGCACAGACCTTGTCATATATTTTAAAAATTTAGTTAATTAATACTGACTTTTAAGAGATTAGACAACAGTCCCTTTCTTAGCTTCAAATGGAAATTAGGTAGAGAATATATTTTGGCCTCCTTAAGAGCAGAGACTAGATAGAGATGAAATGGTGAGAAGTGGTGAGATTTGAGGTCAGTTTTAAAGGTAGAGCCAGTGGCCTCTGCAGGTGGGTGGGGATGGAAGGAGGGGGAGATGGGGTGTGAAGGGAGATCAGAGAGCTTCTGGCCCGAGCCACTGTTGATTGAGGTGAGGAGGACTCTGGGAGGGGCTGGCAAAGGGACAATTTAAGCTTGAGAGGCCCATTAGCTCAAAGTGGAGATAGCAGGTAGGCTGTAGATGTACCATATGGAGTTCCAGGAGACAGGTCTAGGCTGGGGATATGACTGCAGATGTCCCAGCATATAGATGGTGAGATAGCCCTGAGGCTGATCAAGTTCATCCTTGAAGGACTCATTCTGTACCTGGAATTGCTGGTCATGGGCATGGCATCCAGGTGCTGTCCTCCCTGGGAGCATCTTGCTCTGTCGCCCAGGCCGGAGGACAGTGGTGCGAACATGGCCCACTGCAAACCATAGGTATGCACCACCATGCCCTGCTAATTATTATTATTATTTTTTGAGATAGAGTCTTGTTCTGTCACCCAGGCTGGAGTGCATTGGCCTCGGCTCACTGCAACCTTTGCCTCCTGGGTTCAAGTGATTTTCCTGCCTCAGCCTCCTAAGTAGCTTGGGATTACAGGCATGTACCACCATGCCAAGCTAATTTTTGTATTTTTGGTAAAGATGGGGTTTCACCATGTTGGTCAGGCTGGTCTCAAACTCCTGACTTCATGATCCGCCCGCTTCGGACTCCCAAAGTGCTGGGATTACAGGTGTGAGCCACTGCACCCGGCCTTTTTTTTTTTTTTTTTTTTTTTTTTTTTTTTTTGAGACAGAGTCTCAACATTCTGTTGCCCAGGTTGGAGTGCAGTGGCACGATCTTAGCTCACTGCAACCTCTGTCTCCTGGGTTCAAGCAGATTCTCCTGCCTCAGCCTCCTAATTAGCTGGGATTGCAGATGTGTGCCATCATGCCCAGCTAATTCTTGGGGGGTTTCGCCATGTTGGCCAGGCTGGTCTTGAACTCCTGACTCAAATGATCCTCCTGCCTTTGCTTCCCAAAATGTTGGGATTATAGGCATGAACCACTGTGCCCAGCTCCCGCAATTTTTTTTGACTTTTCTTTTTTTGTAGAGATGGGGGCCTCACTTTGTTGTCCAGGCTGGCCTCGAACTTCTAGGTTCAAGCAATGCTCCCACTTTGGCCTCCCAAATTGCTAGGATTACAGATGTGAGCCACAGTGCCCAGCCAGAGAGCCTCTTATGAAGTATGGTGGACCAGCCCTTAGAGAGAGTCCGGTGAAGGTGGTGACTGGTCTGACAGGCCAGGGACCACATCATCGCAGAGAAGTACTCTCGCCCATATGCAGTTCAGAGAACACTTCCTGGAGGAGGTGGTCCTTGAACTGGTCTTGCTTAATCAATATCATTACTGTATTATTTTCACCTAAAAACTCCAGTTTGCTGTGTAAGACGACTGTTCTGCAGGAGCTGGTAGAAGGATGGGATCATGTCTAGGTCTGTGGCTAGGCTAGGCTCTGCGGGAGACTTGGTACCTGCAGCCCTTCCAGGTCACCCCTTTGTCCCAACCTGCGTTCCTGAGGCCCCACCGCCGGCTCTGGGGGAATCTCAGGCCTTCAGAGAGGAGCCCAGGGTGCGGAGGCAGAAAGTATGTCTTTCCTTTCTCTCCTTCTCGATATGAAACCTCAAGGTCTTCTGATTCTCTCCACAGATTTCCATCCTGACTGTGTTTGATGGTTTGCTTAAATAAGATCCTTATGGTGTGACCGCTGCCAGCAGCACCGTTTGAAACCTGTTAGCTGAAACAAAAAGCCTTCTCGGGGGGAAAATGAAAGGGCTGACTTTTGAAATCTAAGCGTTTCTGTCCATCTGTCTTTTTTCAAATGGCCTCCATTTAAGCTCTTAAATGTGTTCTGAGTACCCCTTCCACTAAGAATATTCTGGGTAATGTTATGATATTTCCCTCAGCTACAATTACCCTGGCTTCAGGACTAACAGCTTGAAATGCTATCATCTGTGAGCCAGTAGAAATGTGAGTTACAGGCTTCTTGAAAATTGCAGGCCCCCAGTCTGCCCGAGAGATGGGCTCTTGTGTCTAATCAGGGTGCCTTGAAATGAATGCCAGTTGGGTCGGGTCTTCCTGGCCCACAGGAAGGCAGTGGCTGTCATGTAATTGGGAATGGTCCTGGGCATGAGTGTACTGCAAAGTCTCAAAGGACCACGCAGGGGAAGGAGGGAATTCAGTTCCACATCCTCAGATTCTTACCCACTCCCCCTGGCCAGCTGAACAGCCAAGCCTTGTTTACAGATAAATCGTGGCGACAGCATCTTTCTCCTGGATGTTTGTCTCAGATCTGGTGAGGGGCCTTTGTTGATTGGGGTGTTTTTGTTTTTTTAGTGCGTAGGTGTCCCTCAGCATAAAAAAGCCAGAAAGCTGCTCCATCTCTCGGTTTGGAGGAGCAGAACACCAGCAGAATTCCTGCAGGTCCATTCTTCCCCTGCTGGGCTATGAGGCTTCAGTTCACCAGCAGCATCCACTTGGCACTGACTCAAGGCTGGGTACTGGGGACAAGGGCAGGCAGCACAGACTCTCTTCTCTCAAAGACCTCTTGCAGTCAAGGGTGAGGGAAGAAGGACATGAGGGTTAATGTCTATGTGAGAGGGACGGGCAGGAGGGAGGGAACGGTTGCTTCTGTTGTGAAGTGGGGTGCAAGAATTCATTCTTTTTTTATGTTTTTACAACTGTAATTGGACAAGAGTAAGTCATTCCCCCCCGAACTTTCCGCTCCCCCCCGCCCCAGTGCCAAGACGGAGTCTTGCTCTGTCACCCAGACTGGAGTGCAGTGGCCCAGTCTCGGCTCACTGCAACCTCTGCCTTCTGGGTTCAAGTGATTCTCCTGCCTCAGCCTCCCAAGCAGCTGGGATTACAGGCATACACCACCACACCAGGCTAATTTTTTATATTTTTAGTAGAGATGGGGTTTTACCATGTTGGCCAGGCTCAAACTCCTGACCTTGTGATCTGCCTGCCTCAGCCTCCCAAAGTACTGGGATTACAGGTGTGAGCCACCGTGCCCAGCCACATTTATTCTTAAAAACTTTTTTTTTTTTTAATTAGCATGTAGTTGAGTGCCAGGCACTGTTCTAGGTGCTGAGCTACCCATAGGGAAGGTGACAGAAAAGGCTGTTGCTCCCTCAGAGCTGAGGTTCTAGAGTGAGCCATCTACATTTAAATGATTCCGATTAAATAGAATTAAGAATGTAGTTTCATGGTCGTACTGGTCCCGTTGCAAGTATGCAAGCAGCCGCACATGGCTGGTGACTTGTTTAGGACAGCACGGATCCAGAACATCTCCATCGTCACGGGAAGTTCTATTGGGCATCCCTGTTTCAGAGGGAGGAGGGACAGGCCACAAGAACTGGCACATCAGCCTTGCTTGGCCTCTCAGGAGAACTGAGGTACCCAGGTGGGTGGCACACCTGTCTTCCTAGCTACGGGGTCCCAGCTTGCTGACAGTGAATGGTCCAGTGTGACCATGAGAGCTGGCTGCTGGTCATGGGGCAGTAGGGAGTGTCTCACCCCATTCTTGCAAAGTCTCTACCAAAACTTCGGTGAGCAGTGGAAAGTGGTCGCCTTGGGAAAGAAGGGTTTCCAAAGGCTCCCTCTGCTTGGAGGTGGTCAGGAGTATAGCGCTTGCCTGGAGGTACAAGACACTTGTCCCCTCTTTGGGAACACCAGGCACATCAGCTCTTCCCCTACATACCGTTTGTGAACCAGCCTCCGAGAAAGCTGCCTGCGGGTGGCTGGTGGAAGAGGGCGCCCAGCTTATTCTGGTTTCATGCTCCATGATCTACTCATGTAGGTGCCTGGCAGAGCATCACTTAGCAAGAAGAATGATGTCTGTGCACAGAATTCATTAAAACTGGGGTTTGGGATATGATGAGCATACTTTTTTTTTCCCTTAACATGAATTCCACATGACAGTGATATGAATGAAGGTCTGTGGGCAGGAAGGGGTACGGGGAAAGGCAGTGTGGGTCTCTCTGTGGAAACAGAGGTGTTTAGCCCAAGAGTATAAAGGACTTTTTCTGAATTCCATGTTGTCTTCTCTGTCTTTTCATTCGTCTCTCACCTTTTTAATTCTGCTACTTTCTCTGAATGCTCAGTCCTCTGGACCCCACCTGCAGGAATTAATGAGTAGATCTTTCCCTTATAACCCCCTTTCCAGTTCTCTGTGTGATTAAATGCTTTCCTGATGTGGCAAAATACATTTCAAGAAATACAGCAAGTCTTTGGGGCTGCAAAAAGCCTGGTTCTCATTACTTAGCAGTCTTTATATGCGTGCATAGCCCTTGGATGTTGGAAAAGCTATCCTCTGTTCACGTGGAGAACCTGGTTGCTCAGGTTTTCTAATGTAATCAGCATTTCCCTGTGGAGCTGTGTTTCTTGCCTGCCTCTGTAACTGACAGCTCTCTTAATCCTTAGTGTGTAAGAAAGTCTTTGGAATTGAAGTTTAGCGCCTCTAGCAAGTCAGGGAGGAGAAAGGGACATCTGTTGAACTATAAGATGGTCAACACATGGCCGGGCGCAGTGGCTCACGCCTATAATCCCAGCACTTTGGGAGGCCAAGGTGGATGGATTACCTGAGGTCAGGACTTTGAAACCAGCCTGGCCAACATGACAAAACTCCATCTCTGCTAAAAATACAAAAATTAGCCGGGTGGGGTGGCTCACACTTGTAATTCCAGCTACTCGGGAGGCTGAGGCACGAGAATCAATTTAACCCAGGAGATGGAGGTTGTGGTGAGCCAAGATTGTGCCACTGCACTCCAGCCTGTGCTACGGAGTAAGACTTGGTCTCAAAAAAAAAAAAAAAAAAAAGTAGTGAACGCAAAGGAAACTGTGAAAGCAGGTAAGAAAGAACTAGCATTTGTTGAACACTGACAATCTGGCAGGCTCCGGTCTGGGCGCTTGATCTGCTTGTCTCCTCATGTCTCCTGACAGCCCTATGTGCGGAGCAAATAGCAGCCGCATTTTGCATAGGAGGAAAGTGAGGCTGAGAGAGGCAGGACACTTGCTGAGCGTCCACAGCCAGTGAGAGGTGGAGCGCGGGTATGTGCCCCAGTCTACCTTCGTCTGAGCCCTTTAACTCCAGAATGCCCTGTTTGTTGCCAGGGCCCAGAAAAATCTTTGCTGGAGCTAGTGGCTTTGCCCCTGAGATTTCAGATAGCCGGGGCTCAGGCTTCCAGCTCACTGGCCATGTCTTCATGGAACGATTCATGGTGTGTCCTTTTCCTTCCTTCCCTCCAGGTCACCATGGAGTAACAAGTATGACCCTCCCTTGGAGGATGGGGCCATGCCGTCAGCTCGGCTGCGAAAGCTGGAGGTGGAAGCCAACAATGCCTTTGACCAGTACCGAGACCTGTGAGTCACTTCCTCCTCTTGCACTTTAGCTCTTACAGTTTTTGAGAGGTGAATCCTGAGCGGCAGTGTTGTCCCTTGAGCCTGTTACCCGGCTCACCTAACTAAAATGCTGAGCCATCCATAGCAGGATGCAGGGCACTCGTTTGGTAACTGGGTCGGTGACGAGATGACTCGGTCATAGAATCCTACCGTACTCCGCCGTGTGTTGTTGCCCTGCGTCATCACTCATAACAACAGCAGGTACCACTGGTACAGCACCTACTGTGTGTAGGAGACAGTTCTAGGCTTTCTACATAGCATCTCAAATCCTCACAAACATAGCTAGTTTAGTCCTCGTTTCTCACATGAAGGAATTAAGACACAAAGATTAAAGTGTTTGTCCACAGCAAGAGGTAGAGTCAGGAATTAAAGTCAGGCCTGTCTATCTCCAAAGGCCCCTATGGATTTTTTACCATGCTCAGGGGTCTGACCTGGAGCTCAGGGGTCCCTGCCTCCAGCTGCTGCTGGGCCAGGACCAGTGCAGACCTTACACCATGGGAGCAGAGCAGCAGACATCTTCCTGAATCCCGAGTTGTTCGTGGCCTCGGCGCCTACCCTAAAAAGCATTTTGCTAGATCTGTTGAGATTTGTTCCTGCGCCATCTAATTCTGCCTCCCAGCACTGCAGCACCAACATGTCACTTAATTATTCAGCCTTACAAGGAAGGGCTCCAGAGAAAAGTAGCCATAATCAACGGAATCTCATTTATAATTAAGTTCTATGCTGAAAATACAGCAAAACTGTAAAATAGGCAATACTGTATCAAGTCGGCAGACTTTTTTTCTGTAAAGAACCAGATACTAAACATTTTAGGCGTTGTAGGCCACATAAGGTCTCTGTGGCTGCTTCTTGGTTTGTTTTCTGTTTACCCTTTAAAATGTAAAATTCACCTCTTGAGCTTTGAGGTGGGTAGGGCTTGGCCCTCGGTCTGTAGTTCGCCCACCCCTGGCCTAGGATCTAGGCAAGAAAATGGACATAAGAAAAGGAAGCATCCGAACAGTGTCAAAAAGCTGGTGCTGCTCTACTTAGTGTGACGGGCTCACGTCTTCACTTTGCAAGTATTTGGAGTGGCTGTGTAGTTCATAGCAGCTTGCTGTAACACATAAAGAATTTCTGGCAGGCACGGTGGCTCACACCTATAATCCCAGCATTTCAGGAGGCCAAGGCAGGCAGATGGCTTGACCCTAGGAGTTTGAGACTAGCCTGGGCCACGTGGTGAAATCCCAACTCTACGAAAAAAAGAAAAATTAGCTGGCTGTGGTGGCCTACAACTGTAGTCCCAGCTACTTGGGAGACTGAAATGGGAGGACCACGTGAACCCAGGAGGTTGAGGCTGTAGCAGTAGTTGTGATGGCACCACTGCAGTTCAGCCTGGGTGGCAGACTGAGATCCTCCCTCAAAAAAAGTTTTAAAAATGTCTTTTAGAAGCTGATTTAGGAGGAAAAGTGATACTTCTCAATATCTGACACACAAACAGAAAACCCATCACGCTTAGTAGAATGAAATACACAAGCATAGATCTACGGAAGACAGGAATAAATGGCCTTAAACGTTTCAGTGTCCTCAAAATGCATCAATGTGTAATACAGCCTTATCTTCAGTATCTATTATGTACAAATATTTTATATACATTATCCTTACTCCTTAACAAGAACCTCTGGGGAAGATGGTTTTGTTCCTCCTTTTAGAAATGAGACCAGGGTTCCAAGAGGTTAAATGACTGACACAAGACCACAGGACATGGAGGTGAAAAGCTAGGATTTGAGCCTGTATTTGTCTAAAATTCCCACAAATTATTGATTTTCGCAGTTAAAATAGGCTTCAGTCTTTAAAGGTTCTTATACCTAGAACTTTGTCCTGTTGTAGAATAGCTCCTTCCCCCAGTGATACTGAAAAGCTGAATCTTTGCTCTATGATGGTTTACTTGTAATTGTTTTTTACTATCTTCCTTTACCTGCCCATTTGGTAAGAAGTCAATCCAGCTATTAAACAAGAATGCCCAAGTAGAATCCGTTTGATATTAAATTGATAATACTGATAATCAAACAGCAATGGTGATGATAACAGTTACCAGTGGCCATGCAAGTGGGCCTCCAGGTGTTCTCTGCTTCATTCGGTCTTCACAAGAACCCATCAGAGAAGGGTATCCCTCTCTTACAAACGGGTTGACAGATCAGAACTGCGATGTAACTTACCCAGGTTCACAGAGCCCGTAAGTGGTGGAACTGGGATGTCAAACCATCCTTATCCAGCTCCAGAGTCCAACATCAATTTATTTACTCAGCAGACGTTTGAGTGCCTCCCATGAGCCGGGTGCTCACTGAGTACTAGGAATGCACCTCATACGTGGTAGATGAGGCCCCCACCCTTACCATGCTCCATTGAGGAAAAACAGTAGTCAAGCAAACAAGTCGGTGGTGCTGGTGATAATAGGGAGCAGCTCACTTGTTTTGTAGAGCACCCCATGGGGCCTCTTGAGGAGACGCTTGACTGAGGTCTGACATCGAGGAAGCCAGCCAGGCATGGGAATGGTTGTGCCAGGGTCTCCGAGGCAAGGGCAGACTCACCTGTCTAAGACCCTGAGACTGGTGCCCCTTAATGTGCACACAGATATGTCAACCAGCAAGTGCATGCCCTCAGCCTCTTTTAATTAGGCAAAATTGGCCCCTTTTATAAGTTTCCTGGGAGCCAGCTCAGGATACTCCAGGAATACAGCCTGGCCTTTCAGCTAAGTGTGAAGGTGGAAGTAGAAAGTTCCCCCCCTTGAAAGTGTTTGCTGGATTTTCCCCCAACCTGGGGAGCTAACCTGCCATGCATGTCATCCCCTAGCCTGAAGAAGTTGTTGGGCCTCACCCCTTCTGTTCTCTGAGGAGGTTGCACTCTGGCTTATTACTGGGCTACATGTTGAGCTATGGAGGGGGGGTTCTGATTTTTTGTGACACTTAAGTATTCAGGTTGTTACTGCCTTAATAAAGTGATTGAGATATGTTGCCTTACTCCGCCATTGAGGGCCAGCCTTGGGGATGAGCCCAGTTTCATCTTGGACTTCTACTTCCCTTGTTCTCCATTCCCATCTCATCGTTCACATATGTAATGATACGTGGTGTGTGCTTCTGCAGGGCTTGGTTGGCCTGTTACGAGAATTTCCCTATTATCATTGAAACTCTGCAAAATAATCACTGAATCCTCACAGTGACGATAGGATAAGTGGGAGTTACTCTACTTGGCAGCTGATGGAGCTGAGGCTCAGAGAAGTACTCAAGCTGGTTAACACAGCCAGAAAACCACAGGAGCCAGGAGCGATAGCCGAGGTCTCACTCAGGTCTCACTCTTTGCGCTGACTGTAGCGAAGTCTTTCCCTTCCCTAGGAAATGTGTATTTGTAAGGTGGCTTTGTATTCCTGTGTGCCTTTGACTTTGCCTATACACTCCTCTCTGAAGGTAAACTGACTCTGGGGTCTTAAGAGAGGGGGTGATAAGACAGCCTTCTACCCCCCCAACGGGGTCTAACTGGATAACCCGGACCCTGAGGGTCTGTGACAGAGTGTAGTGGGATCCAGGCTGGTGCCGTCTGTCCCCAGCACCCCAGGAGGAAGGAGGAAAGGGGAGCACGAGGGCTCAGGGACCGCGCAGGAGAGGCAGGAAGCCCTTCCTCCCCTTCCATGTGCAGGGGCAGCGGGGCCGGGCTCTTCCTGGGTGACAGGGACCACAGCCCACCAAAGGGACGGCAGTTGGAGCTGTCATCCAGGACACCAGAGGCATTAGTTTCAAGTCACCCAGTGCCGTAGTAGTGTGCTGAGGAGCCCCGTCTCCTGGGACCACATGTGAGGAGCATTTTCCCAGCTGGACCTCATGTGATGAACCAAGTATGTGCTTCTGCATATATCATAATTCTAGGAATTATGAGAACAAGTCTCTACTTTTTCCTTTTTTAAAAACATCTTGGTACATTGCTCATCTGCAGAAGCTCCCATTCTCAGAGTGCCCCATGAGGCTGTTGGTGGCCACATCAGTGACCACAGCAGGCCCTGAAATGCCAGCTCTTTTCCCCATGGCTTTGGAGCAGAGGAGAGACAGCTGGGTGGCCTTGTCTCCTAAGGGGCATTGGCCAAGGTCACAGAGGTAGTAGAACACCCCTTTTCTCGTCATCTTTCGTCCAGCTCTTCCCCATACAAACGCCTTCTCACAGAAAGACTTATTCATTGTCCCCTAAGCGAAGCCACAGCTCTCCCACCTGTCTTCTGTTCAGGTTGGCAGAGGGGTTCAGGCAAGGGTTACTCTAAGAGGGGGCATGTACCCAATGCTCCCTTCTGCTGGCTTGGTCACCCTGAGCCTGAGGGGCCTGGAAGGTGGTGGCCACTATCCCCGGCCTGGTGAGAGATGCCTGGAGCCTCAGCCAGACCTACCCTGCCAGGAGAAAAGGGGAGTGGCTGGAGAACCACCCCGTAAGAGCAGGCTGGGCTCGCTCTCGTGCCCAGGAGGGCTGCACAGGTGCAGCTGCCACTCTCAGGGCACACACTTCAAGCTAGAGCTTGGTCTGCACCCCTGGTGGTTGGGGGTTGGAAGAACAGACTGTGTTGACAGGGTCTAATTCCTGACGATTCCGGTGCTTTTGATTTCTTGGATCCCGATGAATCACAGTTAGGACTACGCTTGGCTTGAGCTCCAGCCTCATGACTACCAACCCCATCGAATGACAGAACTGCCAGGCTCCTGCCATGTTGGAGCGAGAATCCTCCTGTGAGGCCAGTGCTGCAGCCAGCCTCCAGGGAGTCGCTTGTTTTATGGCCTAAAAAGTCTCTTTATGCTGGGAAGGTCACACTGGACTTTGCTCACACAGAGATTTGACCATTAAAAAAAGTGGGCGGGGGAGGGGCGGGTGCGGTGGCTTAGGCCTGTAATCCCAGCACTTTGGGAGGATGAGGCAGGTGGATTATGAGGTCAGGAGTTCAAGACCAGCCTAACCAAGATGGTGAAACCCCATCTCTTCTAAAAATACAAAAATTAGCCAGTTGTGGTGGCAGGCGCCTGTAATCCCAGCTACTCGGGAGGCTGAGGCAGATAATTGCTTGAACCTGGGAGGGGGAGGTTGCAGTGAGCCAAGATCACGCCATTGCACTCCAGCCTGGGTGACAGAGCAAGACTCCATCTCAAAAAGGAAGAAAGAGGCCTTGGGTGCCCTGTCCCGCCCTGCTCCTGCCCTCGCAGTGCCCTGCTGGCTTATGCAGAAGACTGGACTTGCCATCTATGGACATGTTTGTTGTCGGCTGAAGTTTGAGAACAGCCTGGGCAACATAGCAAGACCCTGTACCTACAAAAAATAAAATATAAACACCAGTCAGGCATAGAGGCACACACACATAGGCCTAGCTATTCAGGTGAGGTGGGAGGATTGCTTGATCCCAGGAGTTCAAAACTGCAGCGAGTTATGGTTGTGTCATCGTACACCAGCCTGGGTGACAGAGTAAGACCTTGTCTCTGAAAAAAAAAAAGGAAAACTTTAAAAAAAAGAACATGTGACAGGAGACATCAGTAAAGAGACAGCCTTGAGGGTCCAGAGCTCTAGAGCATGGTCCAGGCGACCCACAGCCCACACCAGCCTTCCCAGAGAACAGGACTTACTGTCTCTCCAGAGGCTCCTTCTGCCACCAGAGAGAAATCTTCTTCACTGGATCCTGAGGCAAAGACATAGATTCTGTCTTCAGGTTTGGGCTTTGATCCCTGGCTCTGTAAAGGCTCTGACTTTGCAGGGAGTTGGATTTAATAATTAGCACATGGAATCAATGTCAGAATAATGGAGCTGGGGCCAGGGGGAAGGGTTGACCAGCAGGCCTTTCTGGCTTGTAACTCCTTGGAGATATGGCAACCCCTCTCCCCTGTGGATTGAAAGGGCCAGCAGTTGGGAGTGTGACTCCTCAAGGTGGGCAAAAGCGAGTAGGGACCCAGGGGGCTGAGCCGTGTGTCCTCACAGCTCCCTCTGAAGTCCAGTAGCTCCTAGCTTGCCCTGGCCCTGCTGGGTCCCTGTGGCACTCTCACTTCCAGGTCCCTTCCATACTGATGATTCTCTTCTCTGCCATCCTCAGGGACAGAAAAGGATCATAGTGGTACTTTCCCTATGAGAATAACTGTCAAGCCACTGTTGATGGCACTAGCCAAACAGCCTTGTTTTTAGATTGAAGGAGCCAGTTTGTGCAAGTGCTTAGAGATGACAGGCATGTTTTGCTGGAGTGCTGGGGCTGAGCGAGGGCATTATCTGCCCTCAAGTCACCTTCATTTTCATCACTTCCCTTCCCCAGCCAGGCCACACACCTGGTGCCCAACATCTAGGCTATGGTCTCTCCCAAGCCCTGAGATGGTTTTCTGCCTGTAATTGATGGGCACTGCTCATCCAGGGGGATGTCATGAGAACTGAGCGCTGAGGCAGAGGGAAAGGCAGTGGAGCGGGCCAACTCGCGGGTGGCTGGCTCAGAGGATGTCTTGACATTCTTTCTCGGCACAGCTGACTCTGCTTTCTTAGGTCCAAGCCTAGTCTAGCTCATCAGTCACAAAACCTCGTCTTTTGACCTAAGTGATCTTTCTTGGGAGAGACTTAAAAGTGGAGACTTCAGGGCCGGGCGCAGTCACTCACGCCTGAAATTCCAGCACTTTGGGAGGCCGAGGTGGGTGGATCACCTGAGGTCAGAAGTTGGAGACCAGCCTGGCCAACATGACAAAACCCTGTCTCTTACCAAAAATACAAAAATTAGCTGGGTGTGGTGGCAGGTCCTTGTAATCCCAGCTACTCGGGAGGCTGAAGCAGAAGAATCGCTTGAAGCTGGGAGGCAGAGGTTACAGTGAGCCAAAATCGCACCATTGTACTCCAACCTGGGCAACAGAGCGAGACTGTCTCAAAAAAAAAAAAAAAAAAAGTGGAGACTTTGCTGTGGGTTGGGCATCGGCAGCTGTCAGAGGAACATCTTGCTGGCGTGAGCAACCAGTGGGCTGCCATGAACCCCAGGATGAACACTTTGATTTTTTAGGTCCCTGGAGAAGATGGGAAACCTTCCCTGCTCGAGCTTTCACATCAAGTCTGGCCCTGGCCTCTGGCAGTCCCAGGTTCTGCCTGGGACTAGATGTTCTGACCAAAGGGCTGGCACCGCCTTCTTCCAAAGATGATCACTCCCATCTGTGCCAGACATCTCGCCCCATGCTCTGCCGTCCTTGGCTCTTGGCTTGGAGCAGATAATACCTTCAAACATGCGGTTGTAATTTATTGGCCTTATAAGTTAATTTTAGTGGGTGTGCAATTGATTGAAATCAAAGCCTAATGAAGGCCGGAGTCTTGAGGGGTGGAGGAGCAGGGTGGGAGGGCATTTTGTGTTCTTCCTTGCTTCAGTTCTGAGATAATCTTCAAAAGCTTTCATTAGCTTTTCCAATCAGCCCTCCTAGTCTGGAAAAAGTTTATAGAGTGAAACAAGGCTGGCGCCCCTGTGGCAGTCCCAGGGCCCAAGGGCCTCTCCAGGAGTGGAGCAGCCCAGAGCATGGTGCATGGGCTCCCCCCAGGCTCCCCCAGCACCTGTCCCCTCTCTGGGCCCTATCAGAACTGCAGCTGTTCTGCTCCTTTTCCGCCAGTCTCTGTCCCCTCTGGTCAGAGGATGTTTGAGGAATGTTGGCCCAGGAAGGGCAGGATGTCCGTGTTCACATGTGAGAAATGTTCGCATCTGATTTCCTGGGTTCTTGAAACTGCAGGTTCCCAGCCCCTGGGCCCTTAGGGCACTCCTTCCTCGGGACATGAGCATAGAGCAACTGCGGGCGGTGGCAGAGATTTTCTAGGGAAATAGTGCAGAAGTATGAGCAGGCAGCTGAGGTGCTGGGGCACTTCCCAGGCAGAAGGCACCACCACCTCCTGCCAAAAGCCTCTAACCCTTACCACAGTGTCTGAGGCCCAGCCATGGAAGGGAGAGGACCTCGGCTTTTTAAAGAGCTTTGGACTGGATTCTCTGTTTGTCTTTGCTTACTGACCGACTGCGGGGCGAGTTAGTTAACCTCTCTGAGCCATTTCCTCACCCTGAGGGGGCACTCAGTGACACATTTTGCATCAGGCTTCTGCCGCACTCACTCCTTGCATCCACCTAGCACCTTCCAGGCTGCTGGGTGACAGGGCTCTTTTAACTGTGCAACGGGTATCTGTATATGCGTCTTACATTGTGTGTGTTTATGATCACAGATATGGGGCTGTTTGGGCGGCAGACCTGCTGGGGTAGCAGGTTTCATGATCGTGCAAGAAGGCTGTGCGTGTGGGGTGTGGCTCTGCCACCATCTCCCATAGCAAGGCCTCTAGGAAATCTCTGTCTTGAAAATGAATTAATGATTCCTGCTCAGTCCACGTCATCAGCGTGCAGTGAGGCTGAACAGAGATGCTGGTAGTGCCCACCTGCGGCAACTGGAGAGTCCTTGGGATCCGTCACCAGGTCTTTGCTGGGAACCTGCCCGGGACGATGCCATGCGCCCAGGGTCAGTGGCAAACATGCCAGGCCCAGTCTCTCCCTCGCGGGGTCCACATTCCAGCACAGGAACGAGTGAACAGATGAACACAATATTTGCACAGTTTGATCAACGCTGCGAAGGAACGAGAGCCGGGTCCTGTGGTGGGGAAGAGCAAAGGGTGTGGACATCAGGGCAGGCGCTGAGGAAGGAACTGTGGGTCAGTTACTGGGGGGTTTGCCAGTTTGCCCTTGAGTGGAGAGAGCTAACAGACCTGACCCAAGACTGCTGTCCCTCGGAGGCCTGCTTGCAAGCTTGGCCCATGGCTGGCATCTGGGAACCTGGGTTTCAGGAGGACTGTCACCACTCCCTGATAAGAGTGGCTTCCAACTCCTGAATTGTGTGCAAATAGTATGGCCTTCCTTCTCCTTTCCCTGTGGGCATCTGAAATTTGACGGTGTGCTAACTAGAGGGTGCTGAGCAGTACAGCCCTGGGCACTGAGTCCCTAGCCTGCTTCCCCAGTAGACAGCACTTCACACTTGATGTCACAGCCCATCCCTGGCAGGGTGCATCACGTCCTGTGTGACTTCATGGAGCAGGACATTGAAAGCCGGTGCCTGGTTTCTCGGGACCTCAGCCCCTGCTCCTTCTCCCTTGGCTTCCTCTGCTCTGTCCCCTTTCACTGCAATAACCCTTGGCCCCAAGGGCAACTTTGTGGTGAGTTCTGTGAGTCCATGTAGCGAATTATGGAGCCTCGGGTGGTCTTGGGGATCCCGGGCACAGCCCTGTACCCTGGTCAGGGAAGACAGTGCCCTGAGCAGTAGGAACCGCCTGGGCCAAGCCCTGAAGTGATTCCCACTGGTTGTGGGCAGTGAGTGGAGACCGGAACAGGACAGGGCAGTGGGGGAGAGGTTCATAGGCCTGTGGGGCATGGGCTCTGGGTGTCATTCTGGGAACCTTGGGAGGGTCTGGAAGATTCCAAGGGTAGGACAGGTTTGATATGTAAGTTCCTCGGAGGTAGTGTGGAGGCTGGATTGGAGAGGCCAGGAGCGGGCACGGCCTGATGGCTCAGCTAAGGTGGAGGGCTGCTTCCGGTGGTCTGGCTGAGTGAGCTCTGCAGCTCCAGGTGCCCTCGTTTACTGCCGCTTGTAACAGCCAGGCCTAGAGTCAGAGTCCCACTGGGAGGTGGGCAGAGTAAGGGGAGTAACAGGGAATGCTTATGAGCGTTCTGGAGCTGCAAAGATGGTTTGGTTGGGCACCTGCTCCTTCGCTCTCTGCCCCTCCAGTGAGGTCTGTGTTCTCGTTTCCAGGCCTCCGGAAGGATCCTGTGACCGGCACCACTGGCCACACATCTTGCACTCAGGGATAGCAGGGTAGAGCCAGGTCATCTCTGGCTTCTGGCATGTCCACAGTGTAATTAGCCCTTGGGTTTAAACATGTTTGGGTCTTCAGCCATGTGTCCACAGGGCCTCTGAGAACCCGCCCTGCCTGCTATGGGACACCGGCTTGCCACTGCCTGGGGCTTGTGAGAAAGTGCCAGAAGCATTTAATGGGGAAACCCAAGCTCACCTCAGTTGTGTTGTTTTCACGGAGTAGGGAGAAAGGACTGGAGAAACCTCAGCTTTGGGGGGAGTAGAGCTGGGCCTGCTCCTTGCTCTCGAAGTGAGTTTCAGCTCTTTCGTGGTCACTGTTCCCAGTGGGGGTGCCTGCTGCAGTTATCAGGCCCCTAAAGAGTGGGTCTAGACAGGCTTGCATGCTGCCCTCTGTCCTGGGGGGTCCCCTTTCATCTGGCATCCTAAGGCTGCAGGCCAGTGTCTGGTTGCTGTGGCATGCGAGGTCTGATTTTCATCTGCTGAAAGAAAGTTAAATGGAAAACAGGAGGTTGCAGGAAACAAGTTTGCTTATAAACATGATCCCCCGAGTCAGCATCAGGGAGTCTGATGCCTCCAGAATTCTTGGGTTCCTCTAAGCAGATGGCACACAGTCACGCTTTGGTTTGTGCAGTTGCACGTGCTGGAGGGAACCCCGCCGCTGGAAGCAGGGCCTAGCTCCCTCCCTTGGTCAAGCCCCCCTCATCCTGCCGGAGAACCTGTACTACCCTTGCTGAGATGCTTCCTGGGCTTCTGTGATGGAAAGCTGCTTTGTGCAAGTATCAAGAATAGGCGGGTGTGGCTCACACCTGTCATCTCAGTGTCTGGGGCCTACGGTGGGAGGATCACTTGAGCCCAGGAGCTAGAGGCTGCAGTGAACTATGATCGCACCACCACACTCCCGCCTGGGTGACAGAGTGAGACCCCATCTCTAATTAAAAAAAAAACAAAAAACAAAAAGGCATTCTAGCAGTGACCCAGCCAGCAGCCCCAGTTATCTCACTCAGGCAGAGAACCTTCCAAAATCCCCAGTACAGGGTGCTCAGGGCATGTCCTGGATTCCTGCTCACTCAGTGGGTTCCCTTTTTAACCTGACTCTCTCCACTTGTTTTTTTAAGAAAGGGAGGGAGGGGAGAGAAGGAAGGAAGAAAAATGAAGATGGGGAGGATCTCGCTATGTTACCCAGGCTGGTCTCAAACTCCTGGCCTCAGGTGATCCTATCTTGGCCTCCCAAAGTGCCGGGATTATAGGCATGAGCCACTGCACTCAGCCTGACTTTCTCCACTTTGGGGCAGCTTTGTGTTCAGTCGTGTGGCTTCATACATGGATCTAACCTTCAGGCTGACTCTGTCTGTCCACCTGCACTCCATCCCACCACACAGCTGGCATGTCTCAGGGTGGCCAGGCAGCCTGGCATGGGGCAGAACATGGGCACTGGGGCCAGCCAAGCCTGACATCTACCCCCAGATCCCTGCTTCTCAGCTTGTGACTTGGGCGCATTCCTTATCTCCCTGGGTTACGGTTTTCTTAAATATTAAAAAAAAGATCTGCAGGCCAGGTGTGGTGGCTCACACCTGTAATCCCAATCCCAGCACTTTGCGAGGCTGAGGCGGGTGGATCACCTGAGATCAAGAGATTGAAACCATCCTGACTAACACGGTGAAACCTCGTGTCTACTAAAAATACAAAAAATTAGTCGGGCGTGGTGGCACGCACCTGTAGTCCCAGCTACTTGGGAGGCCAAGGCAGGAGAATTGCTTGAACCGGGAGGCAGAGGTTGCAGTGAGCCGAGATCGCACCACTGCACTCCAGCCTGGTGACAGAGTGAGACTCCGTCTCAAAAAAAAAAAAGAGAGAGAGAGAGATCTGCAAAGCCCATGATACAGAATGAGTTCTTGACAGTGGCAGCGCTTTGGATGAGAGGGATGAGTTGGAAGCCCAGAAAGCCTTGACTGTTGACAGCTTATGAGGTAGCTGCATGGGGCCGGCGGTGTTTTCATAAGTAGTCCAGGGGGCAGAAGGTGGTTGCAGTGGTGCCGAGTGTGGACAGTTTGGTCAGATCCCAAAGCCAGATCCCAGAGCCAGATAGCCAGCCCCTGCAGCAGCACCATTGTTTCCAGAGAGGCCTTCATTATTTCTCTTTAAGTAAAGAAATAAAAGCCTCATAAAGGAGAGGCTGTAAAGCGCAGCAGCCGCAGTCCAGATGTGCACTTCTAAGTGCAGCTGGCACGAAAGTCGCACATGCCTAAGCTGATTGGTATGTTGACTTGGGGGATTGTTGCACCTGTGTGTACTGGAAGGCATTTCCGCTGAATACCTGTCCCGTGTCCACGGGCAGCCTCTGGGCTGTGTTGCCTAAACCATGGTGAAAACAGCTGGTCTCAGCACACAAACCAAGGTGGTCAAGTTTCAGCATCAGCTCTGGACACAGCCCGCCCAAAGTCAAGTGTTGATCTTTCTCCGTTTTGTGTGGAGCCTGTGCCTGTGGGTACGGAACTGCTCCCAGTAAGCAGCACTTTGTGTTTCTGAGGGACGCTTCCAGGGCAGTTCAGAACACGTCGAGGCTGCCTTCTCCTCCCCTCTGCTCAGAAAGTAAGGGCCTGGTGGAAACCAACAGCCACCACTTGTTGAGTGCTTGCTCTGCCAGGTGCCATGGGAAGTGCTTGCCCGTCCGCTTTTTTCTTGTGATCTTCCTTGTGTCTCCTCAGGCCTGTGTGCCAGATGCATCTTGAGTGCAGACTGGTACAACCAGTGTAAGGAAGAGAAGCCACGCTCTCCAGCCCCTCATGTGCTGTCTGCAGCTCTCTGGACTTTGCAATGTTGTGCCCACTGGGCAGCGCCCACGCCCACCCATTGGACAGGGGATGCACTCGGCTTCTTCTTGAAGTTGGCCACATGGCAGCCAACAGAGCAAAAAGGAATGTTGGTCTACACCACGAAGGGGGCCAGGTTTTAGTTGCCTCTCTGAGCAGATTGGAGAGTTTTCTCTTTCCTGGGGTGGAGTTGAATTGTTCCCACCTGTGAATACCAGGTGTCCGTTTTGTTGTAAGCATGTTAAGGATGATCAGAAAAACAATTACTGAGAGCTGGGATTTCCGTTTCTTTTTTATACTAGGAGGGAACAAAAAGGCATTGTTTTGGGTCCAGAACCTCAGCTGCCAGGGAATGGCTCTGCCTCTGGGTTTTATTCTCTTCCTCTTTGCCACAAAATCAGCCATGGGGCTTGGGAGTTTCTGTTTGTTTGTTTGTTGTTGTTTCTTTTGAGACTGAATTTTGCTCTTGTCACCAAGGCTGGAGTGCAGTGGTGCCATCTCAGCTCACTGTAACCTCTGCCTCCCGGGTTCAAGCAATTCTCCTGCCTCAGCCACCTGAGTAGCTGGGATTACAGGCGCCCAACACCACGCCTGGCTAATTTTTGTATTTTCAGTAGAAACAGGATTCACCATGTTGGCCAGGCTGGTCTCGAACTCCTGACCTCAGGTGGTCTGTCCGCCTCGGCCTCTCAAAGTTCTGGGATTCCAGGTGTGAGCCATGAAACCCAGCCAGGAGTTTGTTTGAACTAATGCCTGTATGACCTTGTCTTTGTCATGACCAAGTGCCAGTTACAGCAAAAAGTGCCCCTCATGATCATTTACTTTATTTGTGTGTGTGCGTGTGTGTATAAAATTTTGGGACAGGGTCTTGCTATGTTGTGTGTATGTATACATGTATGTGTGTGTGTGTGTGTGTGTGTGTGTGTGTGTATATATATATATATATATATATTTTTTTTTTTTTTTTTTGAGATAGGTCTTGCCAGAACTCCTGGGCTCAAGTAATCTCCCACCTTGGCCTCCTAAAGTTCTGGGATTATAGGCGTGCTCCACCACGCCCGGCCTAAGACCACTTATTTGTCCCAGGTCTTGCTGCTACTCCTTGGTGAGATACCAGAAACAGAACACACCATACATGTGACGGAAAAACATAGGGTCAGAAAAGGAAGAATCTCATGGAATCTTGCACATTGGAGCCGTTTGAGGGACCGAGTCCCTAGCCTAGCACCAGATCATAGAGGAACTGATTTTTTCAGTTACACCAACATTTTAAAATTTTTAGTCTGAACTCTTCAGTCAGCCCCCGCTCCTGTGTACCCTTCTACCTCTCCCTCAACAACCCTAGCAGGTCCCTTCGACTCAGACAAGGCTGTGGGCATTTCCATCTCTATAGTGACTCTTGATCTGGAACTCAGTGACATCCTCACTTGTACGGTCTCCTGCTTTCACATCTACTCCTGTGCATAAAGACCCCTGGGGAAGAGTGGCTTGGATAGAATACAGATCACGGCAGACTCAGAATCCCAAAGGAGACATGGAAATGTTGAAGCCATGTGTACGAGAGTGATCTGTAACAGATTTGAGTGGAAGGTGACGTTCTCGGGTCCAGTCTACCAAGTTCTCAAGTCCAGGATGTGAGAGGCAATTTCATGGCAACACGTAAGAAAAAATATTCAGCTGTGCACGGTGGCTCATGCCTGTAATCCCAGCACTTTGGGAGGCCAAAGTGAGAAGCTTACTTGAGCCCAGGAGTTCAAGACACACCTGAGCAACATAGCAAGACCCTGTCTCTACAAAAAATTTTAAAATTAGCCAGGTATGGTGGCATGCACCTGTAGTCCCAGCTACTCAGGAGGCTGAGGTGGGAGGATCACTTGAACCCAGGAGGCCAAAGCTGCAATGAGCCACGGTCATGCCATTGAACTCCAGCCTGGGCAAGAGAACGAGACCCTGTCTCAAAAAAAGAGAAAAAAAAAGAAAAAAAGTACTCCATTTGAGATGACTGCAAGTTCAGTTTGTGTCAGCATGAATTAGGTGTGATTGCTATGAAAGCTGATCGGGTCTTGAGTGCTGGAGGGAAGGGTAGCCTGTTTGCCAAGAGATGTGCTGGTCTCTGCTCTGCATTGGTTAACACTTAGTTGGGACATTGTTTTCTGTTCTTTTTGTTTGTTTTGTTTTGTGTGTGGGTGGGGGGGTTTGTTTTCTTTTTTGAGACAGAGTTTCACTCTTGTTGCCCAGGCTGGAGTGCAATGGTGCAATCTCAGCTCACCACAACCTCCGCCTCCCGGGTTCAAACAATTCTCCTGCCTCACCCTCCCGAGTAGCTGGGATTACAGGCATGCGCCACCACACCTGGCTAATTTTGTATTTTTTTTTTTAATAGAGATGGTGTCTCTCCATGTTGGCCAGGATGGTCTCGATACCTTGACCTCGTGACCCACCCACCTCAGCCTCCAAAAGTGCTGGGATTCCAGGTGTGAGCCACCATGCCTGGCCAACGCTTAGCTGGGGCATCATTTTCTGTTCTTTTAAGAAGGATATTGGCAACCTGGAGTATGTTCAGAAGCATAAACAAGGCATTGAGTCGTATAAGGAATAACTAAGGATGAGAAAGCCAGAGGAGAGAAAGCTTGGAGTTTATGTAAGCCAGTTTTAAATGCTTGAAAAGACTATACCAGGAAAGTGCGTTAAGTTCTTGTTTCATGTGATTCCAGAAGGCAGTAGTGAGAAGTTTTCACTCAAGTCCAGAGAAGACTATCTGAGTTGTTCAGAACAGAAATGTTTTTGCCTTGGGAATGTAATGAGTTCGCCCTCACTGGAGGTGTGTAAGCAGAGGTTTGACAGAGACTTAAGATGTTAGGAACCTGCTCTGTGGTGCTCAGTCAGCTTCATACAGGCCCTGATGTAACCACCAAATCCTGGAATGTCAGAGCTGGGAGGGGCCCTCTATACTGGCCTCTGATCCAGCTCTTTGATTTTACAAATAAAAAGGTTTTTTGTACTATGTTGGTGCCAAATAAATACTCCTTTGTCATTCACTGGGCTTTATTCAGTGAGGCTGACTACAGGAAAAAGCCCGTTACAGCATCTGTGGAGCTTCCCTTATGATGCCCCTAACTTGGCTGCGTCTGTGGGTTCTGCCTATGCCTCAGTGTCACAGATGGTCTCAGGCCAGACATCCAAGTCCTGTGAGTGTGGCCCAGCCTGCTAACAGCCAAAAGATTGTGTCTCAGTGAGCTCATGCTGGAAAGCCCCGCTCCCAGCAGGTCTGCCCTGGCCTTGGTTCTTGTGGCATGTGACTCATTACCTGCTGGGAGCCAGCTCTTCTCCTGGAGGTGATTTGAAAGGAAGGAGGAAAGGCCCACTTCAAAGCCCCTTCCACTCCCATTTTCCCGTTACATTTGCAGCCCAGGGTTGGCCAGGCCTGGGAATTGGGTAATTTCTAGTTACAGCTCAGATTCCCGGAAAGGTTTCCATCCCAGGTCTCCACGTACACCTCAGCTTCAGACACTCCATAAAGCTTTTGGAGCTGAAATCCTTTCTTTTCTTTTTACTTTTGTGAAGTAGGTCATTTTGAGTGTGAAGTATTATGTTTTCCCTTTTTCTCCTTGCCCCCAGAAGTCCTGTGGTTGAAAAGTTATGGACATAGAATCTATACACGTGAGTATGACATTATTCAACTAGAAGAGTGATTTTCAGGGAAAAATAACCTAAAAAACTCTGAGAAGAAGAGAATTACTGACACTTTAGGCTTTTAGCTGATCCATGTTTAGGGACCAAGGTGGTGATAGAGGAAAACCCAACCAGATGTTTAATTGTAATCAGCTGTGCTGATAAATGGCTGGCCTCATGGGAGGGCCTTGCCCTTGGCTCCTGGCTCCTCCAGCTCAGAGGTGCCCTCTGGTTGGCCAGTCTCCTAGATTTTTGAAACCTATATCTGCCTGTTGTGATCAGCATAATTTTCACATGGTAGGACTTACAGAGTCAAAGAGCGGGCCCCACCGCCTTAGTCCCAGCTGACCGAATACTCTGCCATTCTGTTTGCCTTTAAAATGTTAATCTTTGCTGGGTTAGCTGGCTCATACCTGTAATCCCAGCACTTTGGGAGGCCCAGGCAGGTGTTTCAAACCAGCCTGGGCAACATAGCAAGACCCTGTCTCTACCAAAAAAAAAAAAATTAAGTAGCTATGCATGGTGGTGTACACCTATGGTCCCAGCTACTTTGGGAGGCCAGGGAAGGAGAATCACTTGAACCCAGGAAGTGAAGGCTGCAGTGAGCCATGATTGCACCACCACACTCCAGCCTGGACATCAAAGTGAGACCGTGTCTCAAAAACCCAAAACAAAACAAAATGTTAATTTATGTTAGGAAAGTCTTAAAAGCCACCAGAACCATTGGTAAAATGGATGGCACTCAGTTGAAGGAGTTAGCTCTTTGGCAGACACCAGCAAACAGGTGACTCCAGCACTTTGCTCCCAGTCATTCCCGGGTGGATCTGTCATTTCACTCCCTCCTCATCTTCCTGGAGCTTCTGAGCCCACCCCTGACCCCAACTCCATGATTCAACACTTGTCCAAGCTGATTTCTCCGCAGTCTTTCCAAGATAGTCCCTGTGTTGTCCTGGCCACTGGGAGCCCTGATTTGAGTGTGTCGTTCAGCCTCTTCACTGTGGGTATTGATTTCAGCCCTTTGCTGCTTTCCATTTAGGAAGGAAGCCTAGGAAAAGCCCATGCTTTTCTCTTTGGGCCTCCATGTTTTATTTTTTTATAGAGGCTGGCCTTGAACTCCTAGGCTCAAGCAGTCCTCCCACCTCAGCCTCCCAAAGTGCTAGGATTGCAGGTGTGAGCCGCTGCACTTAGCCCTGGGCCTGCATGTTTAAAAGAGGTTCTTGACCAGGAGCGGTGGCTCGCACCTATATTCCCAACACTTTGTGAGATTGAGGCCAGTGGATCACTTGAGGCCAGGAGCTAGAGACCAACCTGGGCAACATCGTAAGACCCCGTCTCTACTAAAAATAAAAAAAATTAGCTAGGTGTGGTAGCAGGCCCCTGGAAGCCCAGCTACTTTGGGAGGCTGAAGCAGGAGAATCACCTGAACCGGGAGGTGGAGGTTGCAGTGCGCTGAGGTCATGCCAATGCACTTCAGCCTGAGCAACAGAGTGAGACTCTGTCTCAAAAAAAAATAAAATTAAAAGTTCTCCCTTCTGCCTCCTTGACCAGAGACCTCACTGCAGGGACTTTCTGGACTTTTCCTCTTGAGCCCAAATCAGCCGAGCTGTGGTAGTCAGTCCTGGGCCCATTCCTCCCTCCCTGCAGAGTTGGGAATTTTGAAATTGTCAGGCACAGGCAGGGGCCAAGGCAGGGCGGGTGGACTCCTCTGCAGCCTGCTCTCAGCGCTTGGCCACATTTGATCATTCTCTCACGTGGACGTGTGAGGCCTGAGAGTGAGTCACTGGCGACGGCAGAGCCACCTTATTGGAATAGCATGTTAGCATTTAAACAATATTAATACTATTTGACTCATTAAATATACAAAGGCCAGTTAAAGTGCTTCCATGTGTGGGCTGTTAGTTCTGGCGGGCGACTCCTCAGATGGCTTCATGTGGTTTCAGACAACATTTTAGCACATTCTTAAAATACCCACAAAAGCCATTATGTAAAAACTCATAAATGCAAACCACATAAAAATTATTTTTTTCCTTGTTTCATGTCATTATGATCAAAGTACAGTAGGTAAGAAGTAAATTTTCAAAAACGTGTTGTGGTCCCTCTTTAATTAATGCTTCACGCGCAGCGCAAGGCCATAAAGCACACAGTCGGGGGCGCGTCTGTGCGCCCCGCAGTCACCTCCCGCTGAAGGTGCCCGGAGCCGTCCTGACAGCACTTGCCCGAGAGGCTGGTGCGTCCAGGCGATTCTGAAACTGGCCTTTGTAATCTCGCGGTCTTCTGGTCCCTTTGTCTCAGAATGTCAGGTTGAGACTTGTGGCTGCTCCAGTCCCTGGAGATCCCTTTTGGTGAATGGAAAGCAAGTCCATTCTTGAATTGTTGTGGTGTTTGAGCTGTACCTGCAGGCGCCAGGTCTCAGCACGTCTGACTCACCTCAGTTGGCAACACCCCGATTCAGAGAGGGAACAGATTCAAAGCAAGAGACCAACCGCCCTACCTCTAACTCTGCCACCGTTGTTTCTTTATTAAAAGTCAAATCGACGGTAAATGAGGATACTACCCGGTGGAATACCGTCCTTGCTATTAAAAATGATTATGGAGATCATGTGGCTCCGTGGAAAAATGCACGATTCTGTGCCAAGTGCAAACAGCCGAATTCAGCGTGGTACTCTTGCTGTGCTCACGGTTACATAAAAATCATGCATCTGGACTGGAAGGGAATTTGGAAAAATCAGATTTATGGCATAAGTTGATTTATGGTATTGTGGGCTAATTTTCAGATTTCCTTTTTTTAAAAAACAATAATGTTCTTGCAGTAAGTTTTTAAGTTGTGGGTAAAAGAATAGTAACCCTACAGAGAGGTCACAGTTGAGTTTGCGTTTTTACCTCCCCTGGCCCCAAGCATTTGAAACATTAGACCTGGTCACTGTGGTCCACCAAGGAGAAGCTGCCCACAGTGGGAACCAGGCCATGGGGTGGGACGTTGGACTGGAAACGGCTGGTTCCACCTTATAAAACTTTAATGGGGTTGTTTTATTTTTCTGGAAGAAACGGAGCACTCAGGGATGGGTTTGAGGGGAAGCAGCCGCAGGCCACCTGGTGCTTTTGAACTGGTCACTGGATAATGTCGACAAGAGCTGTCAGGCCATCGGGATTTCTCCTGGTTCCCCTCCAGGGCAGCCTGACCTGCGTCCCCCCAGTGTCCCAGCACACAGAAAAGAGCAAGCCTTGGGCGGGCACGGCACCGCAGCTCTGCAGAGAGCTGTGAAGGAGCGGAAGGATGAAACACCCGGGCTGTAAGCCTTCTTTCCAGAACGGCCAAAGGAAAGAATGAATGATTGGCCCATCCTTCTTGCCAGCACAAGAAAAGCCCCAGTTTTCAAAGTGGGTGTTTTGGTTTTTTCTTCCCCCACTTCTGATGCGGGGGCTGCTCTCCCTGTAAGCTAACTGACAGGGAAAACCGTGTGCTAGAGCCAAGCCACCTGTCGCCAGCACGAGGGGTATGAGCAGGTCTGTTGGGAGTTGCTTTTCCCTCAGTAGTATTGATGTACCTCGTAAGTTAACTTGCGAGAATCCGGGGAGAACAAGCCAGAAAGGCTCACAGAGCCCACGCTGCCAGTCATCTGAGTCCTGCTAAACCCCAGGTCCAGCAGGCACGGTCAGTCCCTCTCCAGGTGTTTCGGGAGCATTCCAGAAGTGCCTGGTCTGTCCAGCTCTGTGTGGGGCCAGTCCAGACCAAGAGGGCCCTATGGAGGTAGATGGGGCCTTCGGCCCTGGACCAAAACATTCATCTGCTTACCTCACCTCGCCCCAAGAAGGGGGAGTTTGGAGAGAGACTGAAGTAAAGGAAATGAGCTTCTGAAGTGGAGTCCCTGAGTGCCAGTGTTGGCCAGTTTCCTGGACCTCACCTGTGCCAGCAGTGAGCTCTGGGCCCCACGGGTATGTCTGTTCATCCAGTGGTCCTTGTCCTCTCGTAGGAAAGGTTGCCTGTGCTGCACCTGCCAGAACCAGACCCTTCCCCACCCTGCACAGTGACCAGCGATTAGCACAGCAGCTGGCATCTGACCCCTCCATCCCACAGGTGTTCCCTGAGTGACTCTTGTGTCAGCCAGGCAGTCCTGCCCTCATCTGCCTCCTGCAGACTTGCCCATGGGAGTCACGGTGGTGAATTCAGTTTGACAGCTTCATTGCAGTATATGGTGCAAGAGGGAGGAATGGGGCAGATGTGGTCCTACAGCAGGGGCTGGCCTCAGCCTGCCTGCGGGGAGCCCTGCAAGGGAGGGCCCAGGGTAGCCCACCTGAGTATCAGCCCCCTGGGCGCTCCGCAGGTCTACGGGTTGGAGTGAGGGCAGACCAGCCTGGGCACCCTGGGCTGAGAGAGTACAGAGAATTCTTGTATACCCATCACCCACATTCTCTAAATATTAACATTTACCATGTGTATTTTTTGTTATATAATAGCTTTGGTGAGACATAATATATAGATACATGTTAATTTCTAGTACTTAATTTTAATAATGAAAACAACAATGACCATTTGGCAGGTGTCTAGTTTCCTAATTGTTTTTGTCTCTCAACAGCCCTAGAAAGTAGATGAAGTCCTAAGGCCCATGTTCACATAGCTGGTCCCTTAGGAAATAGTTGCCGGGCGCATGTATGCCTGAGCATAGCTCATAGCTGGGGGTGCTAGAGCTGTCACTGAGTCTGACTCCCAAGCCTGTGCCCTCCCAGTGCACCATGCTGCCCACCTTCCCAGCTGTGTGGGGCTGAGGGAATGTGCACCCAGAATACACCTGCCACACCATGGCTCTGGGGCTTAATAGGGGTCAAAGAAGCCCGAGACTTTCTGATAAAGATGTGCTCACCATGAGAGATGAGATTGCTCACAGTTGGTTATCAGCAGAGATAAGATTCCTCTCTGGGACTTAATTGGGATTGGAGACGCTACAGACTTTCCCCACGAGAAATGAGATTTCGCATAGTCTCCGTTGGTTATCAGCAGCATTGGCGGTTCCCATCAGCTGACCCCACCCCTCGACTCTGCTCATGGCCGCCCCAGTGAGCCATAGTAGTTGACCTGGGTCGATTAGGTTTGGGATCCCAGACTGATTCCCTTTTTTTCATCTGGCCTTTTCTTTCCTTCTTCCATTTGATCATAATTAGAAATGTTTCTGGGCCAGGGGTGGTGGCTCACGCCCATAATCCCAGCACTTTGGAGGCCAAGGCGGGAGGATCACTTGAGGTCAGGAGTTCCAGACCAGCCTGGCCAACATGGCAAAACTCCATCTCTACTAAAAATACAAAAATCAGCCTGGTGCGGTGATGTGCACCTGTAATCCCAGCTACTTCGGGAGTCTGAGGCAGGAGAATCGTTTGAACCCATGAGGTGGAGGTTGCAGTGAGCCGAGATGGTGCCACTGCACTCCAGCCTGGGTGACAAATTAAGACTTCATCTCAAAAAAAAAAAGATGTCAATGTTTCTGTATTGACTCGGATTTGAGGAGGAAGCTCTGTCTCAAGCTGAGCCCTTCATTTCCAGCTAGCACTTTGTGGGAAGTTGCTCCAAAAGACCAGCAGGAGCCCTGGTCTGCCGGACTCAGGAGGGATCAGGGTATAGGGAGTTTGGTCTGCCGGACTCAGGAGGGATCAGGGTATAGGGAGTTTGGTCTGCCGGACTCAGGAGGGATCAGGGTATAGGGAGTTTGTTGCTATATTTTCTCATCTGCCCTATAAAATATCCCAAAAGACAGACATATCAAACAACCGTGTTCACTCCAGTGGTTGTGGCCTGCATGGATTATCACTGGATGTCACTTGCTGTCCTACGTTCTTTATCTGAAAGGAGTGTGACGCCCAGAGAGGTTTAGTAATCCAAAGACCACAAAGCCAGAAGAGGTGGCAGAGCCCAGACTCAAATTCATCTTTATGACACTAAACCTACTATTCCCCCAAGGATGCTGTACCACCTCCCCCCAGCGAGAGGATGATCAAGAACACACCCAAGGATCGGCTCCTACAACCATTGCAGGGAGGGCCCCGATCCCAGACAGGTGTTCAGGTGAATCTTTGCTGAGCAACAGCCTGGGACCCAGGCTGATGATCTGTCATTTAACATCTAACAGGCACATTGGCCTGTTTCCTGCAGGTATTTTGAAGGCGGCGTCTCATCTGTCTACCTCTGGGATCTGGATCATGGCTTTGCTGGAGTGATCCTCATAAAGAAGGCTGGAGATGGATCAAAGAAGATCAAAGGCTGCTGGGATTCCATCCACGTGGTGGAAGTGCAGGTACTGTCCCCAGCAGCTGGTGGCCGGGGCCGCTGAGTATAGATGGCGCACCAAACAGTGCAGCCCTGCCCTCCAGCAGATGCAGGGGGAATGCTGTGATCTCTGAACCCCTGCTAATTCTGAAAAATGCCTCGAAGCCATTTGGATAAAGATAAGTCAAGATTGCAGTAGTCATTGATGATTAAGTTCCCAAAAGAAATACATAATTAGAAATGTTGTCCCTTTAAAAACCAGTCAGGGTTTTCTAAGAAAAATAATACTGTGAAGCCAGGTGCGGTGGCTCATGCCTGTACTCCCAGCAGTTTGGGAAGCTGAGGCGGGCAGATCACCAGCGGTCAGGAGTTCGAGACCAGCCCGGCCAACATGGCAAAACCCCAGCTCTACTGAAGACAAACAAAAAAATTAGCCGGGTGTGGTGGCGGGCGCCTGTAGTCCCAGCTGCTTGGGAGGCTGAGGCAGGAGAATCACGTGAACCTGGGAGGCGGAGGCTGCAGTGTCTAAGGTCACACCACTGCACTCCAGCCTGGGCGACAGAGCGAGACTTTGTCTCAAAACAAAAGGTAATATGGTAATAATGACCTAGGAAGGGAGATGTTAGGCTAACCCTGAATTTAAGGGGCCACTTCAGGCTCTCCCCCAGCTCAGCAGGTCTCTGCCTTGTCCTTCCAGGAGAAATCCAGCGGCCGCACCGCCCATTACAAGTTGACCTCCACGGTGATGCTGTGGCTGCAGACCAACAAATCCGGCTCTGGCACCATGAACCTCGGAGGCAGCCTCACCAGACAGGTAGTTACCGCTCCTAGCCACTCGCCAGTGCCCACCAGTGCTGGCCTCAGTGCTGACCTGCAAGGATGAGTGAGCGGGGGCCCCGTTTAGGATAAATGTGTTCAGCCAGCTATAAATCCACCATCCAAGTAGGTAGGGCTTTGCATTTTCAAATGAAAGCCTTCTAGGCTGTATGAGGTTGCCCACAGCTGCCGGCACCCTGCTAGCCTTCTGCTGAGGGAGGCCAGGTGCTGGCCATGGCTCCTCCTTACCCCTCAGGGCCCCACACACCCCCATGCTTCAGGCTCACATGGTGCTGTGAGAAGCGATGGCTTGGCTCTGTTTGCCGTCTCTGTGGCCATGCCCAGCCCATCAGTCAGGCCAGCTCTCTGGAAGCCGCTTACCTGCTGCTGCCCTCAGCCTAGTCCAAGGACCAGCATCAGCATCACCAAAGAGCTTGTCAGAAAGGCAGAAATACCGGGCCCCACCCAGACCTAGCAAATCAGGATCTCCATTTTCACAAAATTCTCCAGGTAAAGTGTGCACATTGAAATTTAAGAAGTGCCCTGCTGGATACCTCTCTCTTACCCATCTTTTGTTTGGGTATCACTAGCAACCCTTCTCTATAGCGTTGCTCCCAGGTTCTGTCTGAGGCAAACTTGGACTTGGACCGGAAGGTCCTGCCTCCTCTGAGCAGACCTGCCTGCACTTCTACCATAGATGTTCCTATAAGCATCTAGGTGGGTTTAAGATCCTTGTATAAGGGTCCATGTTCAGGCCCGTTCAACCCCCATCCCAAGAGAAGGCCTTAACCTTGTGACGGTGTGTGCCACCAGATGCTTGGCGTGAAGGGAGAAAGACAAAGCACAGACCAACCACAACTGGGCTTCAGAACGACCCTGCTTTGCCTTCAGCGAAGTCGGTATCAGCAGAAACCACATGGCCTTGAGAGCCTCAGGGAGGGAGCCACTTTCTGAAAGGATGCCCTCCCATTCTCGGTTCCAGTAGTCCCTGACTCTCCACTGTGAGGATTCCTTTTAATGTCAGAGAGCTCTTTCAGTAAGATAATTATGCTCTCGATAGCTGTGGATAGAAAAAATATGACTGAATGGATCAAGGTAGTAAATCTTTTTTTTTTTTTTTTTTTTTTTTTGGTGAGACCGTGTCTCACTCTGTCGCCCAGGTTGGAGTGCAGTTGTGTGATCTTGGCTCACTGCAACCTCTGCTCTGGGTTCAAGCAATTCTCCTGCCTCAGCCCCACAAGTAGCTGGGATTACAGGCACACACCACCATGCCCAGCTATTTTTCTCTATTGTTAGTAGAGATGGGGTTTCACCATGTTGGCCAGGCTGGTCTCCAACTCCTGACCTCAAGTGATCCGCCCAGCTCGGCCTCCCAAAGCGCTAGGATTACCGGGTAAGCCACTGCGCCCGGCCCAATGTAGTAAATCTTTTAAGTGAATTTGTATTCTGCTAGTTACAACATCTACATGCATTTAAAAAATATGGTTCAAGGTGAATGTCAACCATCATGCCTGGGACCCCTCCCTCCACCTGTAGAAGCTCCGCTGCCTCTCCTGCGTCAGAGGGGCTGGAGGCCAGAAGGGATGCTGGGGTCCTCTTTTAGCCTCTGGGCAGGGATGTCCCAGTCCCATCCCAGAACTGTGCACTAGTGCTCACGGGGGCGCTTTGCCTTTTTGCGTGGAAGTGGACTCCGATCTTCCAGGGGCCGTTGGCTGGGGAGGAGCAGCCAAACCCCCAGGCAGCCAGCTCTCCTGCAGCTTGACTCTCCCACATCCTGCCACCTGGGGAGCGGATGGAAAATCCTGACTCTGTCTCCAGAGACTGCTTCCTGCACCACTTACCACTCCAGGCTGTTGATAGTTCCACCCGGTTTACAGTGACCTGGACAAATATTTAATCCTCAGCCCTCCTAATAGTTTACATCAGAGCTGTCAGCCCATGGCCAGAGCCTCGTTCCAGCTTGCCGTGAGCAGTGTCTCCTGCCAAGCAAGACCCAGGCCTGATGAGTGCCTGTCCTCAGCACACCTCGGCCAGGGCTTCAGACTGTGTTTGCATTGCCTTTTGCTCTTGGGGCTTTAATGAGGAAATTCATGCTCTGTCATCATTCTAATGGCCGGTCACATAATTCATTTGAGGTGCATTAAAGCTGGGGCTGGGTTCCAATGTAAGTAACTACAGAAGGGGGGAGGGACTGCAATGAGGTAGACAAATCTAAGTTAATGATGCACAGCCTCTGAGCAAACAGGGGAAGTGAGGGTTGCAGAGCTTGGCTGCAGGTCCCAGAGGAGCCTTGGGAAAACGGCTGTGCTTGCTTGGCTGGGAGGTGAAGGGCTCTGGGAGAGGTGAGCAGATCGGTGGTAGCGTGAATGTGCATGCTCTGCAGGCTGTCCCCTCTGATTAGATTCTAAGCAAGGTCCAGTTATTCCCATTTAACAGGTGAGGAAGCTGAGATTCAAACTCAAATAAATTGCCCATATAACTTTTTTTTAAACATTTTTTTTTTTTGAGATGGAGTCTCGCTCTTGTTGCCCAAGACAGAGTCCAATGGTGCCATCTCGGCTCACCGCAACCTCCGCCTCCCGGGTTCAAGGAATTATCCTGCCTCAGCCTCCCAAGTAGCTGGGATTACAGGCATGTATCACCACGCTTGGCCAATTTTTGTGTTTTTAGTAGAGACGAGATTTCTCCATGTTGGTCAGGTTGGTCTGGAACTCTTGACCTCAGGTGATCCACCCGCCTCAGCCTCCCAAAGAGCTGGGATTATAGGCATGAGCCACTGTCCCAGCTTGCCCATATAAATTAAACAATAAGATGCAAAGCCAGGATGTGAACCCAGATTTGTCTGGTGAGAAAAAAATATTCTGCTACACCACAGCTGTTCTGGTCTTAATTCACCCCCTGTGCCTGCCATTCAGTGACTGCTAAATAAACAAGCAGGTGGAAGCGCATGGGGTAGTCAGCTCAGTGTAGGCAGGACGCTGTCTCTGCAGCCGGCATGAGCAGCTGCAGTGGTCCCGTGGCTGTGGAAGCAGGCAGCCCCTGGAAGCAGGGCCAACCCTCTAGAGCCCACATGGGGTTGGGGCTCCCTGGGGGTGTGCTGAGCAGCGCCACCCCCTCCTGTGGCTGTGCCTTTGTCTTTCAGGATGACCTCCTGCCGAAAGCCACTTGCCCACAAGTGGCCACGGCGGTGCATTCACTACTAGAGGCAGTCAGGGGGACTTTGAGGTTTCTAGGGAGTCCAGTGATCTGATCACAACTGTGTTTTCAGAAGGTGGCTGTGCCAGTGGGCCTGGGGGAAAGCAGTTAGAGTCATCCAGGAGAGAAGACGTGGCGGTCAGTGCAGAAGTTGGTGTCCATCCGAGGCAGGAGGTGGCAGGGACGGAAACGGAGAGCGGCAGGGAAGAAGGGCGGGCTGGGAGGTGTTCTGGAGCGGAGTGGTCAGGCTGGGCCACCACCGAGATGTGAGGTGGGGTCAGATGAGAGCCCCTTACTCGAGTTCCTCCTTACACAGTCCTCAACGGCAACCTGGGCTGGGCTTTTCCTCTGGAAACTTGGCCTCATCCAGGTCACCCACGCTCACATGCCCCACGTGTGTCAGGAAGGAAGGCTGCTTGGTTTTGGAGCCATCTCCCGAGGCCCGCAGTGCCAGGCCCTGGCCCCAAGAGCCCTCCCAGCCAGCATCAGCACCCTCAGCAAGGCCCCGTGGGTCCCCAGTTCTCCCAGGGTCCTGTGACCCAGCCTGCGTCACCTCGGCAGCAGCCGCAGCTGCCCATCCCTGTGTGTGGCCCTGGGTGCACCCTCATCTTCCTGTTTCCCACGGCCTAGCTGGAGAAGACCACCAACTTTGGCTTACTGGCACCTCCAGGGGTCCCTTTCGTGGGCATACCAGGCTGTGCCCCGTGTCCACTCGAGTCCCAGTGTAGGCAGCTAATGGTAGGCCAGTGGCCAGGGCAGAGTACCACTCTCCTGGGCACGTGTGACAGAGGTGGAGAGCCTGAGCTATGCCTGCCTGCCAGCGAGGACACAGCTAGCATGCATCTAGGCCACGCTCCCTCCGCCCAGCCCTGCCTCCATCACTTTCGCCTTTTATTCCTCCCACCCACTACCACCAAAAGATGTTTCTAGGGACGTCTACTGGAAGACAAGGTGTAAATAGCTAAAGTATTCTGGCAAATTCCCACAGCAGTGGGGCTGTCAGAGAGAAGGTGAGCCGCAGGTCTCATGGAGGCTCCTTACGGCCCGGTCATACCTTCCTGCCAAGGCTTGTGGGACGTGTGAAGGAAGCCCCCCCGTGGGAGGGCTGTGGAGCAAGTGAAAAAAGGTTGCCATCCCCGAGTTCCAAAATACTGAAAAGGAAGTCATGCTGAGAGGTCACTTCTGTGTGACAGGAGATGTGGGAAAGAGGCGAGACCGTAAATCTCTGAAGAGAGATCCAAGATTTCCCATCCGGGGACGGGCCCTGCAGATGTTCGTTTGATATTTTTTCAGCTTCTAAATATTTAGAAATGAAGGTGGAGTGTTTTGCTGAGTGGGGGAGATCAGGCGGGTCATTGGCTAGTGAGCCCTGTCTCCCCACTCAGTGGTAGACGCCCGCAGTATATCTTCAGGCAGTAAAAGCCCAGCAGAGACTCTTGCCTGTGTACCCTAGCAGGAACGTCCTCTCTGACTTGTGCTTGGCGGTTAGGCCAGGCAGTATAGTTTTGTCACAGGGAAGAAGCCCATCGCCCTTCCAGATGGAGGGGAACACAGGGTGGGCTGGGCCCGACTTGGCAGGCTCACGAGTGCACGCTTGCTGGGGAGGCCTGGCTGCAGCTGCAGACATGCTCCTGGTGTCCCGTGGGGCTCCTGGGTTCAGGGGTGGAGATGCTTGAGCAGCGCAGCTTTGAGGGGCAGCTGGGTTTTTGTCAGATGACCTGGGGTAGAGTGACCATTCAGTGCCTGACTGAGAAGGAAAGCTGGCATGAGACAGGCTCCCCACAACCATCCTATGCTGTGAAGGGCAGAAACAGGAGGGGAAGGGACTGGAGATCCCTGGCAGGAGGTGGCTGAGGCAAGGACGGACCCTGCTCAGGTTCTCTGAACCCTGGATTGTGGTTTGTCCTTCAATTTTCTGGTGAAGGATGTAGATGAAATTGAGCCAACAGAGAGGTCCAATGAAGGGAAGCAGGTTTCAGAATCACCCAGACCTTGGTTCAGATCCCAGCCCAGGATCTCTCCAGCTCTGTGACCTAGACAGACCACTCCATGTCTTTGAAATTCAGTGTTGATAATGCCCATTTTGATGATATGGTAATTCCAGTACTTTGAGAGGCTGAGGCAAGAGGATTGCTCAGCCAGGGGTTCGAGACCAACCTGGGCAATAGCTGCACCGTCCCCCCCACCCCCCACTCCCTCTCCCCTGCTTCCTCCCAACAAAACAAAAAATTAGCTGGGTGGGGTGGTACCTGCAGTCCTAGCTTCTTGGGAGGCTGAGATGGGAGGATCACTTGAGCCCAGGAGTTTGAGGTTATAGTGAGCTATGCTTACATCACTGCATTCCAACCTGGGCAGCAGAGCAAGACCCCGTCTCTAAAAAAACGTAATAAATTTTAATTTTTTTTTTAAAAAAAAGGAAAGATCATTGTAGAGTAGAAACACAAAACGTTTTTACACGCCATTTTATGCTCAGTAAATAACTTTTGCTAGGTGTGGTGGCTCATGCCTGTAATCCCAACTCTGGGAGGCCATGGCAGGCAGATTGCTTGAGCTCAAGAGTCCGAGACCAGCCTGGGCAACAAAGTAAGACTCCATCTCTACAAAAAAATAAAAAATTAGCCAGGGGAGGCAGCATGCACCTGTAGTCCCAGCTACACGGGAGGCTGAGGTGGGAGGATGGCCTGAGCCTGGGAGGCAGAGGCTGCAATGAGCCATGATAACCATACTGCACTCCAGCCTGGTCAACACAGCCAGACCCTGTCTCAAAAAAAAATAAAAACAACAACTTCTACTGCTACTACCACCTATCTTGCAAGGAGAGACTGTTAGAATATGTACAATTCTAGATTCAAAATTTTCCTAAACCAGGCAACCCTAACTTTCCCTGGGAGGCCGGCTGACCACCATCTTCTGGCCTGTCTGCACATCGAGTCCTGGCCGTCCCACCGCGCAGAGGCCAGAACAGTCGTGGGGGATGGAGCTGTGCTATGACAGCCGGTGACACCTGCCGTTTCGGCAGGCCTTACATTTGTTTATTTAGTGCGAGGTAAAGGTGAGGAAATGGGAGACACAGATGAGCCCGGGCCCTTTCCTCCGGGGCTGCAGCACAGGAGCTGTGGAGCCTCAGAGCTGTTGAGTGGGAGCCGTGCTGGAAGATGCTGCGTGGCAGTGGGAGGTGCAGTATATCCCCCCTGGGAAAAAGGCTGCCGGTTTTGGTTTCCAAACCCTTGCCCATGTCAGGGCCGTGGGGGAGGAGGAGAGGTGCCTGCTGGGGACGCGTGGGCCAGGCTCCGGCTTCAGGCTCCGTTAGAACCACCTTGTGGAACATCTGTGCAGCCACAGCACATAAAATGTTTTCCTTCTGGCAGCCACTTTTATAAGGATGTAATAATATATGCATTGCACAGATCGTTCTATTTTTGGTGGGTCGGTATTGCCAGTGAGCTGACCCTAACCAGGTGTGAAGGGGTGTGGGCAGGCGGGCAAAAGCTTGTAGAAACGTGGCCGGGTGCACTGAGCCCTGTGCCCCTCGCTCCCCCGGGCAGCGTCTCCTCCCGCCTCAGCCCCTGCGCGGCCATTGGCGTGGGCTCAGCTTCCCTACCATGGGCTGAGGCTCCCTGTGTTCTGGGGAGTCCGTCTGCCCCCTGGGGACAGTGCTGCACACGGCAAGACCCAGCAGACTTCTCCACCTGACCTCGTCTACCTTTGGCGGCCAGGGGGTTTCGCCTGTTTGTTGGAAGATGACTCTTGATTCTGAAACACAAAGGTGGGAACCAAGAGGCCAAATTGCTGATGTGACTGGACTTGCCCTGATGACCATGGGCCTCACTTTGGGCTGTTGGTGTCCATTTAAAATGGGCCCCACAGTGAGCTCAAAGTCCTCATCCCTTCCCTGGGGTGGCCGGGAATCTGCCCTCTGCATGGAGCTGGGAGGAGGAGAGATTCCGATTTGCTGGAAGGGCCTCATTCATTTCCATCCGACCCGCAGGCTTCCCTGCCCACAGAACTGACTCCACCCAGCCCTGAGCCCAGCCACCTTGACCACCTCCACGTGGGGGAGAACACACAGTCCCCGGGGGGTCGGCATCCAGAAGTTCTTTTTGAAGATGGGTGGATGGAGCCCCTCTCTCCTGAGGGTGCACCCCAGCTCCTGTTGAGCAGACAGCCCACCGCATTGTCTTAGCAGTAGGGTTTTGCTAGTGGCAGATGATGTCCCACTACCAGCAGGTTCTGGACTGTTGCTCTCACCTGGACCTCCTCTTTGTCAGATGCCACCCCCTTTCTCAGACCCCTTGGTGCCCTGGAGCACATGGCTTTGTGAGCAGATGCCTGTCAAGGACAGCTCTATCAGAACAGACCGAGCCCAGCCCGGTGAGCCCTGATGTTCTCTCACTGCTCGGCTCCCCCTCTGCCATCTGCAGTGACATAGGTGAGGTCTGTCCCCTGGCAGACAGCAGGCCTTCAGAGCTCTGCCAGAGTCTCTTAGGTCTCCCTCACACACCCACATCCCCCTGTCCCCAGGCCTTTCCCATTTCTTGGTGTCAGACCTTTTCAGTAGATGAATTCTAACTCGTTCAAAGCTTTTAAAACCCAGTGCTTGAGCAGGGTACAGCGGCATGCACCTATAGTTTCAGCTATGTGGGAGGCTTAGGTGAAGGGTTTCAGGAGTTCCTGTCCAGCCTGAGTGACACAGCAAGACTTTGTCTCTTAAAAAAAAGAAAATTAAAAAAAAAAAAAAAAAAAGCAGTACCCTAAACAGAATCCCGCCCTGCAGATGTAGCTGGGCCGGGACAGAACAGAGGGAACCACTGCCTTCCCCAGCAAGCGATGGAACTTGGCGTCAGCAGTGTCTTTGTCATGCGATGGGGTGGGAATGCTGCCCTAATCCGGGCATGAGTAACAGTGTCATTTACGCACCTTCAGGTTACACAGAAGCTTTCCTAGCAGCCACATCGCATCCTGGTCAAACTTGAAATTATCTAAAAACCACACGTCTCTTCATAGGATCTGTTTGCAAGTCAGCAGTTCCCCATTTTGTACTCCATGAAATGCACACCTGAGCCTAAATATCTGGTTTGCGTTTGCCCAGGTACATTTAACTGGCATGCGGAAGTAGGAAGAGCAGAGGTGTCAGAATCTAACAGTGCTGTATGATTCTTGCATCTTTAAGCTTCAGTTTCCTTGGGTTTGAACAGGGTCTTAGGAAGATGAGATGGAGCAAGGTGGCTGCCGCCTGGCTCCATTCCCAGTAGCTGCGCTCGTTCTGCAGCTAGCCCGGGTTTCTGGGTTCTGTAGTAACCCTCTGACCATCTCAACCCTTGACACAGTCGATAGGTTGCCGGTAATTCTCTCAGCTGGGCCTTCACTTAAATCTTGGACAAACAAATTGACCAAAAGCAGGTAGAGACTGCTACAGGGTGCCACGTCACATATGCAGTTCACACATCGTTCTGTGCCAGTGAGCTGACCCTGACCAGTTATGAAGGGGGAGGGGCGGGGGTGGGTGAGGGGACTGGAAACGTGGCCAGGTGTCCACCCCTATCAGCAGGCCTCCACCCTGCCCTTCCTCTCAGCCACAGGAGCAGGATGGTAGATGGGAACCTGCCAGAAGGATGCAATCCTATTTAAGTAGTTCTGTTTTCTTCCAGCCCAGCATCCAAACCAAAACAAGAAAAGAGGTGTTCTCGTGGAAGGGCTTGTTCACAGTGAGCCTGGTTGGCTCGTCATGATCTCTGACTTTAAAACGTGCCAGCATATGATTTTAACAAGACCATCAAAAATTGTTATCTGGATCAGTTTCAAATGAGCGTTTACTTGCAGAGTTTATTCTTCCTTGTTTGACAAAAGTCAGGTTGGCCGGGCACAGTGGCTCATGCCTGTAAACCCAGTACAGTGGGAAGTCGAGGCAGGTGGATCACCAGAGGTTGGGAGTTCAAGACCAGTCTGGCCAACATGGCGAAACCCTGTCTCTACTAAAAATACAAAAAAAAAACAAAAACAAAACAAAAAACCAATTAGTCAGGCATGGTGGCAGGCACCTGTAATCCCAGCTTCTAGGGAGGCTGAGGCAGGAGAATCACTTGAACTCGGTAGGCGGAGGTTGCAGTGAGTCGAGATCATGTCATTGCACTCCAGCCCGGGCGACAAGAGGGAAACTCCATCTCAAAAAAGAAAAAAGTCGGGTCATCCACTGGCCCCTCTAGTGTCAAGGGTTGCAATCACAGGTCGGGTTTGCCTGAGCCTGGAAGCCTGGTTGTTTACAGTGGCTTGGTTCTCTCCTGCCCTTTGCTCTAACTGGGTCCTTTTCTCCTTTCCCAGCCTGAAAGTAATTCTCCCTGATGAGGAGAAGTAGAAATGGGTGAGAAACAGGGCCCTTACCCTCTGAGCACAGTATCTGCTCCGCCAGCCTCCCCCCTGTTCTCTGGGTTCTAGAGAGAGAACCCCGCCTTTTGCTCGCATTTTTTCTATTGGTTTGAACTCATTTGAGCTCTCCCCCTCTGATGCTGCTCTTTCTTCCTCCTTATTTCAGCTTCACATTTCATTGCAACAGCACTGGTCATGGTAGCTGCGTATTCTTATCTTCAGTGTAGTAACGTTGAGCATTTACATGCCTAGCATTTTGCCAGGCGCCCTGTGAGTCACAAGACAGGCACATCTCTCCTTAAAGAATTTATATTCTTGTCAGGGAAATAAGGCTTCAGAGAAGAAAAGCAATCAGAAGTGCCGAATTCCTTCTTCTCTACCTGCCTCCATTGCCCTCCTCCACCGAGTTGAGGTGATTGGGTCAGAGCCAGCTCTTCCTGGGCTTGGGAAGAGGAGCTGGGTTTCAAGCTGCTGCCACACCCCTCCCAACCTCAGAGTCTGCATTGAGACTCTCTTGCTCAAACTCCCCTCGCAGAGTAGAACGAACAGGCCCTGGAGCAAGGAAGGGTTTGACCCAGGCTGTGCCATTGCCGCCTGCGTGACTGGGGCAAGCCACTGCGTCCCTCTGGCCTGGAGTCTCTGTCAGAGGCTGTTAGGTGGCATCACGAAGCCGCCATTTGGGAGCATGAGGACACAGGAGCAGCTCGGAATCTTCCCCTGCAGTGTCAGGTGCTGAACCTCAGGTGGACGGCTGGGGCCCAGGCCTGGGCCTGTCAGTAGAGGCCTGAAGACAAACTGAGCGAGTCTTCTCCAGTTGGCTCGGGTGAGCCGATGCCTGCCAAGGGCAGCTGCCCTCACCCTCCCTGCTATGACTCGGGGCATATGCCTGCTCTACCTCGGGCAGCAGCAAAACCTTCTCCCTTGCAAGTGGGGGCTCTGGGCTTCTGCTGACTGGGCTCTTTATGGTCTGAAACTGAAGTCATTTTGTGTTTCAGTTCCCAGGCTGCAAAAGTGACCTTGTCACACCTGCAGCTGGCTCCATAGTGGGAACAATAGACTCTATGCAGACCATGGAGGTAGGCTGCGCTATCCACCATTCTCAGAAAGCTCTGGCTTTCTCTGACTTGGAATGCTTCTGTATTTGCAGATGGAGAAAGATGAAACTGTGAGCGACTGCTCCCCACACATAGCCAACATCGGGCGCCTGGTAGAGGTGAGTGGCCTGGGCTCTCTGGGCTCCTGCGTTGACCCATGGCAGTGACACCGCACCCCCAGAGCCGCTGTGCTGGCCGCTGTCTCTGCTGCTTTCTCCTAGCTCCACAGCAGCCAGCAGAACGGGCCTCGGATTTTGCCCTGGCCTCGGATTTTCAGAGCCTCTGATTTGGATGCCAGCAGGCTCCGGCTTCGGGGCCACCTCCTGCTCCACCCCCAAAACCTGAGCTCCCAGAAGACTCTGCTCAGGCACTGGCACTGGGGCACGCCAGCTCTTGTCTGCCCTGATCACCTGGGTGTGAACGGGCCCTGCACTGGGAGAGGAAGCAGGCCCCGGGGAACGCCAGTGGGCCCTGGCACAGCTTCAGTTTCGGCTGCCTTGGCCCTCCTGTCACCACGTTGTTTTGGAAGGAGGGGGCGGTGCTCTCCGGTCTCACAGAATTGTTCACAAAATTAGTGGGGGAGCCCGAGGGGTTATGATGTGGTTTAGACCAGCTCCCAGGCATGGGCAGAGTTGGCCACCAATACCTGGGTATTGGCTTCCTCCCTGCCTGAGGACGGGAAGGTGCCTGGAGCACAGATTGCGGGGTGGGGTCTTGGCAGCGTGGAGCGCACTCACCCGTGCCCCAGAGCAGGCCTGTGCCGCCCTCCAGTGGCCACAGCGGGGGGACTGCAGGGCTGGCAGGCGAGGGAGGGCGTGGGCCCAGGGTTCCTGACCATTTTGCCACATCCCTTCCAGGACATGGAAAATAAAATCAGAAGTACGCTGAACGAGATCTACTTTGGAAAAACAAAGGATATTGTCAACGGGCTGAGGTAATGTACCAGAAAGCACAAGCTTTAGAAGCAGAAAGAGGGATTTGAATCCTGGCTTTGCCAGTTCCTAGCTGTGTGGCCTTGGGCCCGGGTTTCCTCGTCTGTAGCCCGCAGCACCCCTCTTCTAGGATCGTTATGCTGATCTGGGGAAGTCAAGTCCTGGTGTGTCATCTGCACCCTCAGTAGCAGCTCTCTGTCCCTACCTGCACCGTTGGTTTTCTGGGGCACGTTCACCCTAACGGCCATTGGTGCCCTTGCCCCAGAGCCTCCTCAGGCCTGCAGTTTGTTAGTCGCCGAGCAAGAATGTGCCCAGCCCCTCCAGCCTGGGCCTGGGGGGAGCTGCGAGACCGCACCCCGGCCGCCTCTGACTGGCCTGCTCCCTGAGACAGCAGAGCGCAGCATGCAGGCAGGACCTCAGCCTGGGCCTTCTTAGGGGCCCCGGCCTCTCTGACGTCCTCTGTCAGTGCTCTGCTGGCAGTGGCCAGTGTTCTGCACTGTCCCACCCACCTGGTGCCCTCGGCTCTGCAGTGTCAGCCTGAACAAAGGCCGGGGCTCTCTGGACCCTCCAGGTCCATAGTGGACAGAGCCAGAGGCAGGCCACTTGCATGAAGCCAGAGCCCAGTGGGGGGCAGTAAAGACGGCTGTGGAGTGAGCACAGGCCTTGGAGTCAGGAGACCGGGATCTCCCCCGAAGCTCTGTCATCCTGAGCTGCGTAGCCTCTGGCACGCCTCGAAGAGGCCCTTGTCTGATGGAGGAGGCGGGGTCAGCTGAGGTGATGAATCTGGAGCACGCTCTGCAGTTGCGCAGCACCGTGTGAGTCCGGGCCGTGCTGTACCCTCGGCACCCAGCCCTCTCACCCACTGCCATGGCGGAGATCTCACAGCCCAGCCCGGAGGAGAGGCAGGATACTGCTCTGGGGTGGCCCTGGCTCATGGATTGGGGTGGGCGACAGCTTTCAGTCGCCTGCTCCACAGTTTTGAAACAGAGGCAGTGTCCTCCTTGGGCCAATGTCTTCCTGATCTCCTGCCCACCTCAGGGAGGCGTGGTCTTCATGACCTGTGGCAGGGTCAGAGCCCCGTGGTCCCAGGCGTCAGGCCGGCCACCTGCAGCCACCGCCCATCCACACCAAACACACTTTCCCTCCTGGCACAGTCCCCAGGCAGTGGCTGGGAAGTGGGGGAGACGAGCGGAAGAGCCTGCAGGGTGGTGGTGGCAAGCCCCTGAAAACCATGACCACTGCCCGCGGCGATGCCACTCCACAGCCCGAAGCCGCTGAGGCACCCCCTTCTGCCTCGTGGGTGTCCCTGAATTTCCTCCTCGGCTGCGGCCCCCTGTGTTCCTGCGTTCTCATCGTCCTCTTCCTTCCCGCTCCACTCATCTTGAACTCTCTGTAGATCTATTGATGCTATCCCTGACAACCAAAAGTTTAAGCAGTTGCAGAGGAGCTTTCTCAAGTGCTAACCCAGCGCCAGATCTACATCCAGCCTGATAATTAAGCCGATCCAGGTACCCTGCCTGAGAGCCGCAAGACCCTCCCCCACTAAACAGGACTCACCAACCCGCCGAGACCCTGCCGGTCCGGCTGCTGCTGCGCAGCCATTTAAACCACCACTAACCCCCCACGTGTGCCCCCAGCCAGTGAGCAGCCGCATTCCTGTGGAGCCTCGGCCCCATGTGACACGGCACCTATCACGTGTGTGTTCTTTGCACTCTGGGCAGAGGCTGGGTGTGGGGAAGACAGCTGATTATTTGGCTTTTGCTTCTGAAGAAGCCCAGGCAGAGGGATGGATGCTGCCTCTCCAGCAGCAGCCACTTGTATGCACCGGCCTGACTGTCCGCAGTGGGGGGCTGCCTGCCCGCCACCCTCCATGCTTCAGAGGAGCCTCTGACGCTGGTGCAGGAGTCTCAGAAGCCAAATAAGCCCCCTGCTCAGCAGCGCATTGGCTGTCTGGGGCTAGCTGACTTGGAAGGGGTGACCTCACCCTCTGATCTCTAAGTCTTGGGATTGGAGGGCAGAGTCAGGGCTGGACTCCACCCTGGCTGGCCCCGACGCACTGCTGGAGCTGCCTGGACACCCAGAGCCCATGCAGCCAGGACCAGCATAACCTTCCGCTCTAACGAGCTGCAGCTGTTCCTTTAAACAGGTTACGCTGATGGAAAGGAAAATAGTCTTGCTTGTTGGTAATGGCCAAGAACCATGACTTGAGCTTGTGACAGATCCAGATGCAGGGAAGGAGGGAGCATCCCTGGAGAGCAGGAGGGGAACCTTCTTTGTAAAAAGAAGGCATTTGGAGCCATGCCGGCTGGGGCTGCAGAGCCCAGGTCCAGGGGCTCCGCACTGAAGGCCCACCCCAGAAGGGGTACAGCGGGCTTTCCAAGGCGGAGGTGGAGTCAGGCACTTAGAAAACCAGGCGAAGCTGCTTTTCCGAGGCCGTGGGACTTAAGTGCACCAGTCTGGTCTGTGTGTACCAGCTTAAGGTCCAAGACTCCGGTCAGCCTCAAACATTTCCATCATGGCATGGAGAAAAAGAGCCTTTTTAAAGTACACTGTGATGGTGCAGTTCCCCTGGCCGCCCACTGGGGGCGTCCTAGCATAGAAACCTGGCAACCAGGTCTGCTCAGGACCACTCCTCCCTCCCACAGAGTCGAGAACTGTGTCCAAGCTGATTCAGGTTGCTTGGCCGTGACCTTCCCAAGCTCTGCCCCTTAAATGAGCCCCCTGCTCCTTCCGCCCTCTACCATTTCACTTCTAACTTCCTGTGTCTAACTTGATTCTGGCTCTGGAACTTTCTCCTTTGTGGGGTCCAGCCAAAACCTGGCGTGCTTGCCTCTTCCTTCCCGGAAGAGCCGGTGACCACCCAGGTGCAGGGTCCCCTGCGCTGCTGCTTTACCCTTGCATCTCCTGCTGGCCGTGTTGACCTCCCGCTGAGAGCTTGGCAAGAAGTCTTTGGGGGGATTGGCCGAGATTTGGAGCCTGAGGGCCGTGGGGGCTGATGCTTTGGCCGCCGCAGAGGCAGGGATAGTCCCGGGCAGATAACTCAGAAACATGTATTTCCCCAGCATGAACCAGAATGTCTACATTTCTCATGGGGAGTTCTTTCAGTTGTATGCAGCTTGCTTCCAGGTCTTGTCTCTGGCACCTGCTGAGTATTTTGAGGGCTCTTCCTGTGACTTTTAGGGATTCGGTAGCCAGAATGCAATCTGGGGTGCTGTTGCTTCTCCTGGGCCCTGCTTCACTTCCCGTGACCCATTTTTGCCTTTGGGGATTGATTTTTCTGACGATTCCTTCCCATGGCCAGTATGAGTCAAACGTGAGCGTCCGGCTAAGCGCACTCTCCCTGAGCAGCCCTCTGCCCGCTCTTTCCACTGCTTCTAAACTGACACAAAACCTACATTTAGGAAGTCCTTGCCTAACCAATATGTTGGGTAAATTTGACAAAATGATCATTCAGAGAATTGCAAGGGGGCATTTCTCTGAGCCTCACTTTCTTCATCTGTAAATTGGGTTAATGGCTTTTTTGTTTTGTTTTGTTTTTTGTTTTTTTGTTCACATTGGAGATTTGTACAAAATGGCTTTTTTTTTAAGCCTTGACTTTGTTCTGTTGTTGTTGTAGAGACAGGGTCTCACTATGTTGCCCAGGCTGGTCTCGAACTCCTGGCCTTAAATGATCCTCCCTCCTTGGCCTCCCAAAGTGCTGGGATTACAGGCTTCAACCACTACATCCGGCCAGGTCAATAGTTGAGACTCCCCCAGGTTGCCCATGATAATTAAATGAGATAATATATGTGAAAAGCCTTTTGTAAGCTGTGAAATCGGCACACGCCTTCATTGTTTATGGCTTTGTTGATGAAGGTCCCCACACATAGTTGAAGGCAGTCACCTTGAACGCTTCCCCACAAATCCAGGATTTGACAGCAGGGATCCCAGCGGCCCTCGGCTCTCCTGTGCCACCCTTTGCAGTCCAGGCTGAGGGTTTTTCTGGGCCAAGTGAACAGCAGATGGTGCCTCACAGCAGAAGCCTGAAAGCCCCTGCTGCCTGGGCCATGAACGCAGTGTGCTCAGACACGCGAGACGCTGGTTCTTACCCACTCCCGGGGGGGGCTCACACTGCACCTCGCACTTTGGGGGTGAGGAATTCTCTTCTTCTGGGCAGGGCTGGGGTGAGGAGGAAGCTTTTACAGGGAAACCTTCATGGCCTCAGAGTCCTCCCCCTCTTAGCCCCTGGCCTGAGTCTCCAGCCAGCAACCCAGGGTAGCAGTTCTGAAGCAGAGGGGCTTTGTTCCATTGTGCTTGGAAGCCCAGAAGCCACCTTGTGGCTTAGGGTGACATGGGGGGGCCTACACCCCATGTGTAGAGGAGTGAACTTAAGAGTTCTAGTGACTGTGGCTGGGTCACCGGAGGCCAGGGGCAGAGATGAGCACCTGTCCCTGTAAGCTGTATGCCCCCCAACAGGGCCTGGTGAGGTGCAGAGGGTGCAGGTCTCGGCCATGTGCCCCTTTGCCCCTCTGTGAGGGGGGTAGACGCCCAGCCCAGTGGCCCAGAGCCTCACCCCAGAGGTGGGCCCATGCAGCACATAAGCCGGGCACTGGCATGGTGGCCCCCAGGCCCCCCTGCCTCACACATCCCTGTTGAGTCTACTGATAACGCCTTTCCTCCCTTGCAGGTCTGTGCAGACTTTTGCAGACAAATCAAAACAAGAAGCTCTGAAGAATGACCTGGTGGAGGCTTTGAAGAGAAAGCAGCAGTGCTAAACCTCTGCTTCACGCTAACCAGACGCCGTGCACTCGTTAGAGTCCTTTCTTAGAAAACTTGTTTTCTGCTCCCTCCCCTCGTCCCTTCCCTCCCCACAGGTCACATAACAGCTGCATCATTGACCGCACAGCGCCATCTCTCCCTGAGAATAAAGCCCCATACCACCCTCCTCCGGCTCCGAGCCTGCTTCCGCCACACCTTGCTCTCAGCTCTCTCCACATTTCCATAGAGACCGTGTGGTTTTTGTTCACCCGGGGCCCCGTCTCCTCCCCCCCATTTATAGGCATAAAATCCACTGTCTGCCAGCCTCCCTTCCCTCCCACCTTTTTGTTACATTGGTGTAAAAAATGTAAAACAAAAAAATTTTATGAACTAACTGTGGTGTGTGAAAGAGAGAAGAAAAACTGGAAATCTGATTCCGTGTGTTTGGGAGTTGCTTGGGGTTGGGGGTCATGGGGACAGGGGACAGCACTGGGAGCAGAGGTGGCCCTCAGTGCCGTCCTGTGCAGACTCGCCCGTCCCATGGAGGCCGAGGGGTGGGGGCTGGGGGGGGCTGCCGACCGTTCCGCTCTTCCGGCCAGGTGCTTTTCTGTCAATTTCTATGGAATGCAAAAGGAGGTTTTTGTTTTATTTTGTTTTTTTGTAAAGCTTAAGAAAAAAATCTACATCTTATACTTGAGCCTCCATACTTAAAAAAAAAAAAAAAGAAAAAAAATCAATAAAAAGAAACTGGGACGCAGTTAGCTCTGGCCTTCTGTGTTCCTTCTCGCCGGCCTCACTTTCCAATCACGCGTGGCTTTGGCCGTGCGCTGGCTCCAAGCGGGGGACATGTGTGGGCCCCGCTCACAGCAGCAGAGGAGGCGTCCAGACTCCGGCCCCACCACCCTGAGAACACAGCGGGTATGTGATGAGGTGCAGGGTCCCCATCCCTTCCTGCTCTCCGCCCTTGGAGGGCAGGGGCACCAGCAAATACTGTGTGCTAATGCTGCCCCATGCACCTCCTGCCACCTTCCCACAGTGCCTTGTGCAGATGTGAGGCAGCAGAGGCCACACACAGCCGTGGAGTCTCTGCCTTCTCTGAGCTGCCCCAGGGAGGATCCCAAGCAGATCTCAGAGTCCGTGCGGAGACAACCCCCATCTGTCTGTGGCCGGTCAGCGGGCTCCATACCCTGGCCAGCCCACCGATCTGAGGTCCCCGGTTCCTGGGTCTGATGCAGCATCTTTATGGAGTGCAAGTGCCATGGGAGACAGCAGAGAAGCCCCTACCCCCTGAGTTCCTATGCCAGGTGGAGAACGCAGGCATGCTCCAGCCATGGAGGGGACACCCAGTGAGCCATTCCTCACGGGCACACGGATGCTGTGCTCCAGCCATGGGTCATGTTAGCAGGGCACCTGGCACATAGAAGGGGCTGGAAAAGCAAACTTTGCTTTTCGTTTTCTTTCATGGTAAGGTTTTATCCAGGACCATCAAGGTAGGTCCAGGGGCCACTGCAGTGGGGTCTTGCGGATGGGGAGAGAGACTGGGCTCAAATCTGAGGCGGCAGCACAGGCAAGTGGGGATTAGAGCCCAGGAGCGGGGGTGGGGCAGGGGGTGGACAGTGACAAAGAGGGAAACCTGGGGTCAGGGGCCTTCTGGCCAAACCCACCCAACAGGATTCTTGCTGGGATTACAAGTGTAAGCCACCATGCCCAGCCCTCACTGCTAGTGTTTTTTTGTTGTTGTTGTTTAGTTTTGTGATGGAGTCTTGCTCTGTCACCCAGGCTAGAGTGCAGTGGCGTGATCTCAGCTTACTGCAACCTCCACCTCCCAGGTTCAAGCAATTCTCCCGCCCCAGTCTTCTGAGTAGCTGGGACTATAGGTGCCCGGCACCACACCTAAATTTTGTATTTTCAGTAGAGACAGGGTTTTACCGTGTTGGCCAGGCTGGTCTCCAATGTGGGTAACCCCCATTCTGGGCACCGAGGAAGGAAAGCTAAGCAGACCCCTGGCACAATTAGTGCCTGAAGAGTATCTTACTGCTTATTTATCTCCTTTTATATATAATCTCTTCGTAATCATATCTTAGTTTATAGTCAGAGGAATGTCTAGAGCAGACACATTGCAGAGCAGAGCCTGGCCAACACAGTGAAACACCGTCTCTACTAAAAATACAAATTAGCTGGGTGTGGTGGTGGGCACCTGTAATCCCAGGTACTCTGGAAGCTGAGGCAGGAGAATCGCTTGAACCCAGGAGGCGGAGGTTGCAGTGAGCCGAGATGGCGCCATTGCACTCCAGCCTGGGCAACAGAGCAAGACCCTGTCTCAAAAAAAAAGAAAAAGAACTCCCCCATCTCAGAGTGGGCTGTGAAGACACGGGGAGATCTCACACACTGAGGCAGGTGGCGCAGGCCGGCCCACCCACACCAAGTGTGCAACTAGCAGCTGCATGCCAGATGGCATCCTATGCCCCGTGGGTGTCCCCTAGGATGGAGCAGGGGAGACTGGGCCTCCCTGCCCACCTGGGTCTCAGAGGTGTGCCTTCCCTCCTCTCTCCAGCAAAAGGCTCTTCCCCCGAACAAACCCTGTCACCTGCTGCTGGGCTGCTGCTGGGTGTGCCCCAGGACCCTGTCCTTGTCCTGAGCAGTGGCGTGGCTTTCAAGACTCCTTGGAAGCAGCCCCACCTTGGAAGCAGCCCAGACACCGACCTCCAGGCCTCTGTACCTGCCCCTCCCTTTTCCTGAATTGCCTTCCCCTCTGCCTTCAAGATCCAGCTCAAAGGCCACTCCTCTGAGAAGTCTTCCCTGATTGACACTCCAGGGGCTGGTCTCTTCTCATTCCCTGACCCTTTCTACCTTCCGGTCACGGTAACCATCTCCTCTCCTGGAAGGCAGGGCCTTGAAGCTGGTTCCCCCGCAGCCCAGGTGTCTGATAGCAAAGGCCGCGTGGAGGGCTGCGCTCACCAAGCATCTATAGCACCAGAATGGCTGTGGCACTGTTTCCCTTCTCGGGCTGGGAAGGGAGATTCTAAAGGCAAGGCTCACTCTGGAACGCAGCTTCTCTCCCCGAGACTACCGCACCAGATGGCCACAAAATCCCTGGTCTGGTTTTCCAGAGCTAGGGTTGGGCGTGTGGGGTGAGATGAGGCCAGCACGGTGGGGGAGCTGCTGCCTCTGTGCTCCAGGCTCCTGAGGTCCATGGCCCCAGGGAAAGTGGAATCAGAACAGGGTCTGGAGCCAGGCGTGGTGGTGCGCACCTGTAGTCCGAGCTCCTCGGGAGGCGGAGAGGAAGAATCCCTGGAACCTAGGAGTGAGTTTGAGGCTGCAGCGAGCTATGATCACACCACTGACGTCTGGAAACACTAGTTTTGGAGTCCAGGAAGCACTCAGGGCTCAGTCCTGCCCTCCTCTCCACTCTCCCACCTTGCTCCTATACCTGCCATTTCTTCCTACTGCCTTCAATCCTGTCTTCCCCTTTGATATCTCCCGCTCATCCTTCTGAGTTGTCACCTCCTCCGGGGAGGCTCTCCCTGATCTCCAGGGAGATCTGGTTGTTCCTCTTCTCCAACTAAAAAATCATCAAAATTAACCTTTATTGAGCCTTTACTATGTGACAGATTTGGGGCTATCCATAATGTCAGCATTTTATGTGATCCTTAATGGACACAGGAAGTGGCAGTACTGTCCCACTTCACAGATGAGGAAACCTAGGTACTGAGGAACTGCGAGGCAGAACCCAGATCTCACAGAACCTCAGCCCTGTGCTTCTTCCTGAGCACCAAGAGGCAGGCCCCCCATGGGGTGCCACTCTCAATGCTGTGTCCCCCACAGTGAGGTGTGGGGCCTGTCAGGAGAGGGCACTGAGAAGCAAGCTAAAGAAACCAGAGGCCCCAGGAGGCTGCGCCAGGGCTGCAGGCAGATGCGGTCCCATCTGCTCGGCTTGTCCTGGATCCCCATGCACTGCTGGTCCCCAAAGCAGCCCTGACCCATGAGTACCTTGGGGAAGGGGCAACAGAAGCAGGCCTCACAGAGAGGTACCTTTACTCAGTTGCATTTTTATTATTTTGAGACGGAGTCTGGCTCTGTCACCTAGCTGGAGTGTAGTGGCTGATCTCAGCTCACTGCAACCTCCACCTCCCAGATTCAAGCAATTCTCTTGTCTCAGCCTCCCAAGTAGCTGGGGCTACAGGTGCGCGCCACCACACCTGGCTAAGTTTTGTATTTTTAGTAGAGACGGGGTTTCACCATGTTGGCCAGGCTTCTCTTGAGCTCCTGACCTTGGAATCCACCCGCCTTGGCCTCCCAAAGTGCTGGGATTACAGGTGTGAGCCACCGCGCCTGGCCTGTTTACTCGGTTGTCTGGAGTTGACAGGACAGTCCTGAGTCCAGCAGGCGGCAGCTGTGGACCCTGGGGTGAGCGGGCAGAATGAGGTAGGTGGCAGGAGGGGCAGCTGCACAGTCTCCTGAGAGGCCCTGGGGTCACTGCTGCTGCCCCTGCCTCGAGGCTTCAGGGTCCACCTGAAGGTGTGTTCCGAGGGTGTGGTTCCATCCTTGGGGGCCGTCACGGGCTGCTGCAGGGCTGCTGCACCGTCACTGTCCACACCTCCCCTGCCTGGTGTGGCCTCTGATGGTCCCTGTTCTCCTCTGCTCAGCTTGGCTCTGGTCAGCTGGGGAGCAGGAGGGGCTCGAGCTCTGAGGCAGGGGTGCTGCGCCTGTACACCAGGAACTGGATGGAGATCTGGGGGGGCCGCTGTTAAGGCCAAGCTGAGCAGAGACTGGGTTGGACTTACCCCTGGGGGCCTTCGACTCCCTGGAGCTGCCTCCCTCACCCTCCCTCCCACCCCCCACGCTGCAAGTGGGAAGGGCCAGCCATGAACTCCCACGCTGCAGGTGGGAAGGGCCAGCCATGAACTTCCAGCCTCTGCCTTAGCTGTGCCCTCCACTCAGAACGCCTACCCGGCTCCTCAAGCCCTAGCCAAGCTCCCTCTGTCTCCAAGCCCGGCACCGCCTTCTCCCTCCCGTGGGCAGAATCCCTTGACCCCGGCCCAGGATTTTCTCGTCCTCTCACCCTGTGGCATCCTGGGTGCTCACCAGGTGGCTGGGCCATTTTGGGGCACAAGAGCCAAAACTTTCACCTCTCACTGCGCTCAGCAGGGGACTTAGCAAGTATCAAACAAAGGCCATGTTTACTTTCTCTCAGAAGAGGCCCAAATAACGCTCCATCCAGCCATTCAGCAAACACTTCCTGAGCCCTCACTGACTACAGGTCCCGTGGGGGAGTGTTTCCAGATGCCTCGTCTTACATAGTATCACGATGAGACAGCAGCTGTTGACTGAAGTAAAGACACACCACACCCGCACAGAGAGGGTGACGGCATGCCACGTGTCCACAGCTAGGAAGTGGGGGAGGGACCAGGACTGGAACCCAGGTTTGTCTGACCAACTCACGTGTGTCTCCACACTCCGGCTCTCATCTGCAGGGGAGACTCTTCCTGGAGCACTCTTCTCCTGGAGCACTCTTCTCCTGGAGCACTCTTCTCCTGCCTTTGCCTGACTAACTTCTCCTTCTCTGTCAGCTCACAGGTTACGTGACACTTACAAAGGTCTCTGCTGCCCTCTAAGCAGGACGGCCCCTGGCTAGATGCTCTTGTCGTTTCTCTGCAGCTTGGTGCTGCTGCAGTGAAGTCATTCTTTCATAACAGCGCTGTGTCCGCTCTGCCTCCCCCCTGGGCTCACTCATGGCTCCTGGGTCTGGCTGGGTGCCCAGAACACAGGAGGGGGTGCACGACTGGATGAACGGATGGAGGGAGGGAGGGACAGGTGAAGGGATGGAGGTGGGAGGCAGGGGATGAAAGGAGGCATGGGTGGATGGATGGAGGAATGGATAGATGAATGGATGAACAGATAATAGATGGAAAGATGGAGGCAGGGATGAAGGGAGGGGATGGGTGGATGGATGGAGGGATGGATGGATGGATGATGAACAGATGGAGGAGGGGGAGGCAGGGATGAAGTGAGGGATGGGTGGATAGATGCAGAAGAGATGGATGGAGGGAGGGAGGGAGGGAGGGAGGGAGAGGGATGAGTGTTGCAGCTGAGTGCAGGCAGGAGCTCCGTTGCCCACACCCTGCACCTGCCTCGCACGCCCTGAAGGATACGATGGTGTCGAGCAGCAGTACACCCAGGCTGCCCACAAGCCAGGGCAGGTGGTGCAGCAGGTAGCTGCCCTCGCTCTGGCCCTCCTCCGGGTTTTTGAGCAGCACGCTCAGCCCGTACAGCGTGTTCCCCCAGCATCACCAGCGCGAACAGTGAATAGGAGATCCCCTGGGTGGACTTCCGGAGGAACTGGGGTAGGAGGGGGTCGGGTCAGAGACCTTGAACAGGCCTCTTGTCACTCTGGATTGTAACTGTCCACAAGTCCACCTGCCCCACCACAGAGCACCTGCTCTGAGCTGATCTTTCACTGGGTGCCCAGCGTCTGACATGGGCCCGACACACAGAAGGGCCTCATCTGGCACTCCTCCCACCGACAGACGAGCCCTCCCAGGCCCCTGCCCAGGTCCACAGGAGACTGTGGCTGTGCCAGGCCTGCTGGCCCCATTCTACCCCGGCAGGCCTCCCCTCCCCCGGCTCCCCAGCTTCTCCTCTCCCCTTGGGCCTCCAAGCTCAGCCCCTCACCTTCGCCTGACCTCCCACTTCCCCAAGACACACATGGGTCTCTTTGTAGCCTGGCTGGCAGGCCATACCACGCCCGTTTTCCAGAAGCAGAAATGGAGGCTCGGAGATTGGATTAACTTGCCAAGCCCAGACTTTCTGAACCAAGGCTCCTATGCTGTGCTACCCAGACGGCCAGGGGGAGTCAGGCCGGCTCTCCTCCACTTGGCCCCACCCAGCCCCTGCTGGAGGCTCACGTTGGTGCGGATCTGAGGCAGCCGGGAGAGCAGGTACAACACGCTGGAGACCGAGCCGATGACGAAGCCAATGATTTCCTGCCGAGTGAAGGGCTGTGGGGCAGAAGGGGGCACTTGGTGCCTCGTAGGGGCCAGAGGTGCAGAGAAATCCCTCCTCAGAGGGTGATCCCCCACCCTACTTAACGCCCACGAGGCTGTGGAGGGGACAGCCCTGGGGATGAGCCAGCCATGCCCATGCCTCACCTTGCTGCCTGGCTCCACGGACAGGAGCGCCCGCCCCCCGGAAGGTTTCCCTTGGAGCAGCCACGGGCCCAGTGGCACTCAGCAGCGGTGTGGCGCACGCCGTCCCCATGAGGAACAACAGCACAGAGTTGATGGGGGCAGACACTGCACACGAGGCAGGAGGGAAGCTGAGGTTAGACGGCTGCGTGGCAGCAGACGGACTGGGGACTGAGTCCTGGCCTTGCCTCTTAGAGGCTGTGTGACCTTGGGTAAGTGACCTAACCTCTCTGAGCTTTCATTCTTCATCTGTCGAATGGATACAACAGTACTCTTCTAGAGTTATAAAGGTAAAAAGCTGAGGGCAGGGTGGTCAGGAGAGGGTTATACGAAGCAGGAATGCTGATGAGACACAACTCCCTCCCCCAAGTGCCTCCCCCGGGTCCGGGTCCGTATGGCCTCAGCTGACCTTGTCTCCCGCTCCTCCTGAAGGCTGGGGCAGAGGCAGCCTGGGTGACTTGTCCTTGTTTCCCCAGCTCCAAGCCCAGGGCTGGACACAGAGGAGGAGCTGGAGCTGGGTCTGCTGAATGAGGCCTTGGGCAAATGGAACCGGCCTGTGGTCGGGGCCAGGATTTGCACACTGCCCTCAAGCCTCTATCTTGGCCAATTAAGGCTCAGGCTCTTAGATAAGGCCCGGAGAAGCCTTTCCGAGGTTAGGGTTATCACCCAGCCAAGGGAAACCTGCTTCCTTCCACACTCCAGGCGCCTTCCCCCCAGCCCCTCAGGCTGCTGGTAGAGCATCTGACAGAGGGCAGCCCCCATACTCACACAGAGAGGGGCGTTTCCTGAACTTGTAGTAAAAGTACAGCGTCAGCATCACCAGGTCTGCCAAGACGTAATACACCGCCGTGTAGGTCTGTAAGAGACGCAGGGGTCCCGGGTGTTGGCGCAGTCCCAGGATCTGGGACCACGCTCCAGCAGCTCTCTGCCACATCCCAGCTGGGTGGCCCTGACCAAGTCATTTCACCTCTCTGAGCTTCTGTTTCCTTATCTGGCAAGGAAGAGCTCACAGTTCCCCACCTGGCAGAATGACAGATCAGGTGGGCAAAGGCCCAGCAAAGGACCTAGCCCAGGAAGTGCCAATGAACAGGTGGTCGGCACTAGCAGTCAGGACGAAGCAGGACCCCACCGCAAAGTAATGGCTCTGGTTTGGCCTGACGCCAGGGCAGTTAGAACTTTTTGGTCCCACTTGGGAAGATAATGCCTTCCTGATTGGGAGCCCCAGTTCCGTCTGTCCACAGGAGTGGGATGGCATCTGGGCCTCCCACGAAAAAACTCCCTTCTCCTCGAGGGGGGCAACGCTCTGAAAGCTTAGTCAGCATTCTAGCACCCTGGAGGTGGAAGACCTGGCAATGTTCCTGTTAGACGTATTCATATTGCAGATGGGGAAACTGAGGCCCAGAGAAGAGCAGTGACCTGCCCACAGTCACAGTTTGACAGACAGAAGGCATGGAGCCCTCACAAGATGGAATGATGGGTCAGGGTTCTGGAGACCAGGCGGGGCAAAGAGCCTGGCATCTCCTCGGGCAACCCCGCAGGGTGAGGCAGGGTTAGGGTTAGTGCCACCTTCCCGGGGACTGGCCCACCTGCAGGGGCAGCTGGTCAGCAAGGAAGGAGCCGATGAGGTTGCAGGAGTCTCCGCCGATCCAGCCCAGGAGGAACCACAGGGACAGCGCCTGGTCCATGTTGCCCGTCTTGTAGGCTTTGATGAACTGGCTGTGGAAGAGGAAGAGGAGGGGACGCATGCTCAGGCTGCCTTACAGGGGACACCGCCCAGAGGAGACAACCACGGGAGGGTGAGGCAGAGATGGAGAGAAGGCGGCCTGGGGGCCCATCCTCCCCATGGGTGGGATCCTCGGGAGTCTTCTGAACCCTTCTTCCCCTGGGGGAATCCCTTCTAAGCTGAGCCAGCCTTACTCAGATTCTCCTCCACCACACCCTGGGGTCTCCAGTGGGGATCTGGGGCTTATGTAGGGTCCTGAAGTTTTGTGTTGGGCCCTGAGGACCACTGCAGAGAACCCTGGATCCCTTCTCCTATGGATGTGGGAAGGTGCTGGAAAGGGACATGCAGGCCGAAGGCCTTGGCATGCGGGGTCTCCAGGAGCAGCTGCAGTCAAGACAGGCGGAACCCCAGCCCAGTTCTCTTTAGAAGAGCAATAAAAAGGGCAGGGCTGAGGTGCCTGGAGCTCCACTATCCGTCATGCGCTTTTGGTTCCCTCGCTGTTTTCCCAAAGGTCCCTGGTGCTGGGACTCTCTAGGACTTCTGGCCAGATGCAGGTGCGAGGCCAAGGCTGGTGGTGGCAATGAGGCCCAGGGCAATTCTGAGCCCCCGGCATGTGTGCTGACTCATTCTGTCCTCAAGGCACCGTGCTGTGCAGTCTACCACGACGACCTCCTGACTGGGCATGGAGGAAGTGGTGTCGTACAGCTCGGATTCAGCCCCTACCTGAGCCTCCACTCTTGCTCTTAACAACTCTACATACTGCCATTTACTGCTCCCATTTCTTTTTAACCACCTACATGCATGAGGGAAAACAGACAAACATAAAGAAACTAAATGTGGCCAGACATGGTGGCTCACAACTGCAATCCCAGCACGTTGGGAGGCTGAGGCAGGCGGATCGTTTGAGGCCAGAAGTTCAAGACCAGCCTGGCCAACATGGTGAAACCCCATCTACAAAAATACAAAAATCAGCCAGGCATGGTGGCACTCGCCTGTAATCCCAGCTGCTCAGGAGGCTGAGGGACGAGAACTGCTAGAAGCCAGGAGGTGGAGGTTGCAGTGAGCCAAGATCACACCACTGCACTCCAGCCTGGGCAACAGAGTGAGACTCTGTCTCAAAAAAGAAAAGAAAAAGAAAGAAACTAACTAACTAAATGGCAGCTCACCCCACCCATCATCCAAGTCAGAAACTAAGATACGGGCATTGGCTGGGGTCTTCCCATGGCCAGGCCCTCCACCTGCCTCCCTCAATCTCCTAACCAAGCCTCCCTCCTTTCGGATCCATCCTCCCTTTCAGGAATCTTTCTAAAACCCCCATCTCAGCCAGGAGCAGTGGCTCATGCCTATAATCCCAACACTTGGGAGGCTGGGCGTGGTACCTCACACTTGTAACTCCAGCACTTCAGGAGGCTGAGACAGGAGGTTCACTTGAGCCTACAAGTTCAAGACCAGCCTGGGCAACATAGCAAGACACTATCTCTACCAAAAAAAAAAAAAACTAGACAAGCCTGCTGGTGGGCAATGGAGGTCCCAGCCACTCGGGAGGCTGAGGTGGGAGGATCACTTGAGTCCAGGAGGCTGAGGCTGCAGTGAGCTATGACTGCACCACTGCACTCCAGCCTGGATGACTCAGTGAGACCCTGTTTAAAAAAAAAAACCAAAAAACTGTCTTTAATAACAAATAAAAAACTAAAACCCCAGTGTCACCAAAAACTGCCAGAGCCTTCCAGTGCCCTTCGATAAGGACCCACATCCTCCAAGCGGGCCCTTGCAAGGCCCCAGGCTCGCTGCCCCGGATGGCTCTCCATTCCTCCTGGCTCTGGTCTCAGATGCCCCACCCACCCCTCCTCGGGCCCAGATGCCTCTGCGTCTCTTCCACATCTCAGGAAACATGAGTTCCTCCTCTGAGCCTCTTGACATGAGTTCCACTGGCATCTTCTCCCTCCTCCTTTGTAACACTTGATATCACCGTCCCTCCCAGACTCACTCAAGTGTCTTGAGGACAGGGGGAGTAGCATAGGCTCAGCACTGTGAAGGCCCTTAATCAAGGTTTATCCCATGGGTCTTAGAGTACAGCTCCTCCTCAGATGGTATAACTCAGCTTGTCTTCATCAATTGCAGGAAAATGATTCTGTCCCACTCAGGAGAGACTGAGGCCTGGGGAAGGCCAGGGGGGCAGCCACCCTCCCTCCATCACTTAGGGCTCTCTCCCCAGGCCTCCAATCCCCTCCCTGTTTAATCAACCAGCCCAGGCAGAAAGGGGGAGCAGCAGCCGGCTCCTCAGCTAGTCCTAAGGAAGCTCTCAGCCCTGGACAGGGAGCCCCCAGTCAGCTACACCTGTCCAGTCTGCCTGGTGAGGGCCTCTCCAATCCTCCCTACCATCCATGCTTGCTGGAGGCTTCCACAGCCTCCAAAGTGCCCCCCCCCCCTGCCTCTACTCTCTCTGTCACTCTGGTCCTTCCTCCCCATCACTCCCAGATTATCTTTTCAAGGGTACCAGAATGGAAGCTCTGGAAAGGCAGGGACAGTGTCTGTTTGGCTTGCTGGCACCCGACCCAACATGGCACCAGGAACAAGGGAATTGGGTAACAACATCAAGCCTCCAATAGGGTGCCTGGAGAAAGCAAGGGAGAAGGACACTCTTTTCAACACCTGGTGCTGGGACAACTGGATATCCACATGTGCAGTGGCTCATGCCTATAATCCCTGCACTTTTGGAGGTAGATCACCTGATGTCAGGAGTTCGAGACCAGCCTGGCCAGCATGGTGAAAACCCATCTTTACTAAAAATATAAAAAGCTGCTGGGCATGGTGACACATGCTTGTAATCTCAGCTACTCAGGAGGCTGAGGCAGGAGAATCACTTGAGGCCAAGAGGTGGAGGTTGCAATGAGCTGAGATCGCACCACCGCACTCCAGCCTGAATAACAGAACAAGACTCTCAGAAAAAAAAAAAAAAAAGAAGGAGGTTGGACTCCTACTTCATGTCATTTACAAACTATAACACAAAATGAATCAAACACCTAAACGCAAGAGTTACATCTATATAACTCTTAGAACGAGATGCTGGGCACGATGGCTCCTGCTGCTAATCCCAACCCTTTGGAGGCTGAGGTGGGAGGATTGCTTAAACCTAGGAGTTTGAGACCAGTCTGGACAATATAGTGAGACCCTGTCACTAAAAAAAAAAAAAAAAAAAATTAATTAGCCAGGTGTGTTGGTGCACATCTGCGGTCCCAGCTACTCAAGAGGCTGCGGTGGGAGGACTGCCTGGGCTAAGAGGGTCAAGATTAAGACGAGCTACGTGATCACGCGACTGCATTCCAGCCTGGGGAACAGAGCAAGACCGTGTCTCAAAAGAGATAAGGGTAAATCTGTGTTATCTGCATTTGGCTATGGTTTCTTAGCTATGATACCAAAACCACAGGATACAAAGAGAAAAAAGAGATAAACTGGACATCATCGAAATTTAAAACTTTTATGAGTCAAAGGACACCATCAAGAAAGTGAAAAACGCGCCAGGCGTGGTGGCTCAGGCCTGTAGTCCCAGCACTTTGGGAGGCTGAAGCGGGTGGATCACCTGAGATCAGGAGTTCGAGACCAGCCTGGCTAACATGGTGAAACCCCGTCTCTACTAAAAATACAAAAATTAGCTGGGCGTGGTGGCAGGCGCCTGTAGTCCCTCAGGAAGCTGAGGAAGGAGAATCACTTGAACCCAGGAGGCAGAAGTTGCAGTGAGCTGAGATTGTGCCACTGCCCTCCAGCCTGGGCAACAGAGCGAGATTCAGTCTCAAAAAAAAAGGAAGCCAGGTTGGGCATGGTGGCTCATGCCTGTATCCCACTTTGGGAGCCGAGGCACAGTGCCCTTCTGACCCTGGGGGCGGGTCCCAGCACTTTGGGAGGCCGAGGTGGGCGGATCGCCTGAGGTCGGGAGTTTGAGACCAGCCTGGCCAACATGGTGAAAGCTCCTCTCTACTAAAAGTACAAAAATTAGCTGGAGGTGGACTTTTTTTTTTTTTTTGAGATGGAGTCTCGCTCTTGTCCCCCAGGCTAGAGTGTAGTGGTGTGATCTTGGCTCACTGCAGACTCCATCTCCCAGGTTCAAGTGATTCCCCCGCCTCAGCCTCCCAAGTAGCTGGGATTATAGGTGTGCGCCACCACGCCCAGCTAATTTTTGTATTTTTAGAGACAGGGTTTCGCCATGTTGGCCAGGCTGGTTGCGACCTCCTGACCTCAGGCGATCCGCCCACCTGGGCCTCCCAAAGTGCTGGGATTACAGGTGTGAGCCACTGCGCTCAGGAGAAAAAAACATGAATGTGCATAGTAACATCAATCATAATAGCTGAAAAGTAGAAACAACCCACTGTCTATCAGTGGTTCCAGGTAAGAAAATGTGGTATACACAGAGTAAAACCGTATTCGGCCACAAAAAGGGCTGAAGTACTCATCTGATACCTGCTCTGACACGGATGAATCTTGAAGACATTATTTTAACTGAAAGAAGCCAGTCACAAAAGTCCTATATGATTCCATTTACATGAATCATGAAATGTCCAGAATAGACAAATCAATAGAGACAGAAAGCAGACCAGTCGCTGCCAGGGACTGAGAGGTTTCAGGAGAAATGAAGAGACTGCTGATGGGGATGGTGTTCACTTGGGCTAATGAAAATGTGCTCAAATCCGTTGTGGTGACAGTTACACAACTCTGCAGCTATACTAAAACCAATGACTTGTACATTGAATGGGTTAACTGCACGTGATGTGAATTCCCTCCCAATAAAGCCTGTTAAAACAAAGTCAAGCCCCTGATCAAACCCTTCTCTTTGGATAAAGAGCACATTTCTTAACAGCAGAGAATGGCCCTTAGACTATAGGGCCTTTGATGACTCCTGTGACCCCCTGCACACTCTGTCCGCCACAGAAACGCAGCTGCCCCCTTCTCTGTACATCTGCTGCTCCCTCTGTCTGAACTGCTCTTCCACACTCAGCTCCTGGCTCTCACCCCTCAATTCTGTCCCATCCTAGGCTTTTAGCCTAATGCCAACACCTCCAGCTGCCTTTTTTTTTAAAAATTATTTTATTTCAAAATTCTTAATAAAGATTTTAAATCACAATTTATTTTTATGGAACGCTTCACGAATTTGCGTGTCATCCTTGCGCAAGGGCCATGCTAATCTTCTCTGTATCGTTTCAGTGTTAGTATGTGTGCTGCCGAAGCGAGTACTTCTTTTTTTTTTTATTTTTAATTTTTTTTTTTTTGGTAGAGACAGAGTCTCACTATGTTGGCCGGGCTGGTCTCAAACTCCTGACCTTAAGTGATTCTCCTGCCTCGGCCTCCCAGAGTGCTGGGATCACAGGTGTGAGCCACTGTGCCTGGCCTCCAGGTCCTTTCTGACTGTAATCTTCTTCCGCCTCTGCAGATCGGGGAGGTGTCCCTCTTCTGTGCTTCGCGTAATGAAATAATAGCACCACTGACAGCTTTCAGGCTTGTGCAAACATTGTGTAGAGGCCCTGAGTGGGCGGCTTTCCCTACACACCCTCATGCCATCCTCATAGCAACCGTCTGAGCTGGGTAACAATATTTCCATTTCACAAGCAAGGAAACTGAGGCTCAGAGCAGTCAAGTGACACGCCCAGGTCAGGATGCTCTTGACCCCTGTGCAGCATCCTCGCTCCCTGATCACAGAAGTGGCCACGCAGTGTTATGTTCACTGCTGCTGTCTCCACCACCGGCCTGCCAAACCCTTGAGGACAGAGGCTGTGTTTGATGCATTCCAGCCCTCCCACTCTCCCGCCCCATCTCTGACCAGCTGTGTGACCTAAAGCAAATTACTTAACCTCTCTGGGTTTTGGATCCCTCATCTGGATAGTAACTGTCCCTATTTCACAAGGTTGTGAGGATGAAATGAGGTAGAAATATAGCAAGTACTTAGAAGCAAGCCAGGTATACAGGGGGCTCTCAATAAACTATTGCAAAAGTGATGATCTCGCTATCAGCACTGCCTAGCACAAGGCCTGGCCTGCGGTAGGGATCAGTACAGGTTGGGTACCCTGGGTACCCTTCCTGGATGGCTAGGAAGTGGAGGGAGCACACCCAGCCTCCAGTCTGGAGAGGCCCAGGGTCTGCCAGGCAACCTCTCTCTGAGCAGTAGCTGGAGCCATTCCCCCAACCCCACAGCCTTGCCCTGGTCCTGCCACGCAGACACTACTCACGGGAAGGTAGATGCAGCAAAGCAAAGAATGGAGATCAAGCCCAGGCCCACGCTGGCCTCATCCCAGCCGTCCTGGGCACATTCACCAAACACATCCCATATCCACTGGATGGAGCCATTGGGGCAGCTGGAGAAGTTGCGGGAGCCCAGTTTCTTCCAGACCATGGCTGTGGAGGAAGGGCCCCGGGGCCGGGCACAGTTGCACAGGAGTGAGGGTGCTGGTGTTTTGAGGCCAGCAAGGGTTCTACAGAGAGAGAGAGAGGAGGCTCTCAGCACTGGAAGGTCCAGTTCCTATTCATGGTCATCCCAAACTAAGCTCATCCCAGCCTTATCACCTGGCACCTGGCCCTGAACCAGAGAAGGGCAAAGACATAATCTTTACCCACCAGGACACAATCAGCCTACAGGTACACAGATCACAGCAAACACACACCAACTAGACGCGCAGGCAGTGCACTGGATCTGCAGAAGGGACAGGTGTGTTCAAACCTATTTCACCACCCGTTCATGCTAGAGTTTGGGCAAGACTCAGCCCTTCTGTGCCTGAGCTCTCTCATCTGTAAAGGGTCATTACAGTGCTGCCTCCCGCATCCAGTTGTTGTGTGGGTTAAGTGAGTTCATACATAGCGTGGGGGAACTGAGCCCTATGACTCCCAAACACTTAAGTTGTCCCTAATTTCTTGTGATTATTATAAATTAGTCTGTGAGGATCTGCTGAGACCAGGCCCATCAAGTTCATTATCTAATTTAAAGTAGGTTGTACCCAGGAGCTATGGCTGGCTCATGCGTGTAATCCCCACACTTTGGGAGGCCAAAGCAGGAGGACAGCTTGAGCCCAGGAGATGGAGACCAGCCTGGGCAACACAGCGAGAACCTATCTCTAAAAAAAAAAAGAAAAAACACAAAAATTTAGCCGAGCATGGTGGTGTGATGGTGTGTGCTCGTCTGGTCCTAGCTACTCAGGAGGCTGAGGTGGGAGGATCACTTGAGCCCAGGAGGTAGAGGCTATAGAGAGCCATGGTCTCACCAATGCACTCCAGCCTGGATGACAGAGCAAGGCCCTGTCTCAAAAACAACAACAACAGAAAATAAGGGCTGGGCACTGTGCCAGCACTCTGGGAGGCCGAGGTGGGAAAGATCGCTTAAGCCCAGGAGTTGGAGAACAGCCTGAGTAACACTGTCTCTACAAAAAAATTAAAAAATTAGCCAGGTGTGGTAGCACACGCATGTAGCCCCAGCTGCTACTCAGGAGGCTGAGGTGGGAGAATCGCTTGAGCCCAGGAGGTGGAGGTTGCAGAGCAAGCCATGATCATGCCACTGTACTCCAGCCTGGTGACGGAGCCAGAGCCAGACCCTGTCTTAAAAGAAAAAAACCGCGAACACACAGAAACCATAAAGCAGGCTGCCCCACACAGATGAGGGAAGTAGAGAAGAGGAGCAGGTGCTCCCCCGGGGTTGCATGAGCAACAAGGACTCAAGTTTGAGACGCTGCAGCCTGTATCCTCCCAGGAGCTCACAGAGTGTGAGGGATGCCTCTCAGTGGGGAGTCCATAGCCGCCTCCCCCACTGTCACACTGACAAAGCCAGAAGATGGGTGATCGCAGGGCTGGGCAGGGCAGGCCCCTCCTGGTACCCGAGCACCCTGGACAGTGAGTAGAGCAGTCATTGCCTGTGTGACACCTTAGAGGAGGAAGGGAAAGTGAGGCTTGGCTGGGCCATCTCCGACATTGATCGTCACCACAGCTCGGACCAGTGAGCTCTTTGTCAGCCTATGCCAAGCATCCTGCATGCATTCACGTTTCATCTTTACAGCAACTGTGACGTGGGGACCACTGATCCACAAGGAGCCTGAGCCATAGTGCGGAAGTGATGTGCCAGGGCCACCCAGCCAGGAAGCTAAGGATTCAAACCCAAGACTCAGACCTACACCCCTGCTCATGGCCACCTGCCACACCGCCCGCCTCAGGTGCGTCTGCCACCAGCGAGGCAGAAGTCTTTCACGGCTCCCTAGCAAGCAGACACAGAAAAAGAAAGAGGGAAGCCTCTGTGGTCTGGCATGACTGCCCAGCCAGAAAGTGGGCTTCCCCTCTTCTCCCTGTGCTCAGAGGGGGATTTCCTCACCCAAGCGGGGGCTCTCTCCAGCTGCCTTCATTCCCACTTGTGTCAGCAGGCCTGGGCTCCTCAGCTAGTCCCTGGCTGGCCCCATGGAACTGCTGAGGTCACAGAGACCAGGGAGCACCAGGAGGGAGAGAAAGTGAGTCAGCACCTCCTCTCAGGAAGCTGTAGACCCTCAGCCCTAATGTGACTCGCTGTGGGCAGAGGCCCTGGAGCTGCAGATAAGGGCGCTTCAGGTCACTGTCGGCCCAGCTCACTGGACTACCTCTAGGGCCTGGCACAGGCAGGGAGGCTGAAAGCCTCTTCCTTTGTGTCTTCGTGACCCACCTGGAGGATCATCAGCATAGCTGATGTTGGAAGGCTTCACCTGATGCCCCGACTCTGGGACCTGGAAGGCCACACCAAATTAACATAGAGTCCAGGTGTGGCTGGGCGTGGTGGCTCACACCTGTAATCCCAGCACTTTGGGAGGCTGAGGCGGGTGGATCACTTGAGCTCAGGATTTGGAGAACAGCTTGGCCAACATGGTGAAACCCCCTCTCTATCAAAAATACAAAAATTAGCTGGATGTGGTGGCACACGCCTGTAATCCCAGCTACTCGGGAGGCTGAGGCAGGAGAATCACTTGAACCCAGGAGGTGTAGGTTGCAGTGAGTCAAGATTGCGCCACTGCGCTCCAGCCTGAGAAACAGAGCAAGACTCCGTCTCAAAAAGAAAAAAACCAAACCAAACCAAAAAAAAAAAAAAAACAAAAACCATATAGTCCAGGTGAGAATGCCAAAGGGATTTCAAATCAAGTCTTCATGTTCCCAGCTACCGCCCCTGACTGGGCTGAACCTCCCCCACCCCCCTTGCAGAGTCTGAACACAAGGCTGCAGGTCATCCACTGCTGTCTTCACCCCCTCCCCCAGCAAGGTCCGGTATACTGTGCTCATTTTACAGGTGAGGCCAAGCAGCCTTGGAAGTGAGTTAACCTGCCTGAGCCCTCTTATAAAATGGGCCAGTGACATTCACTCCCTGGGGCAGCTGTCCTGACTAAATGCACATAAAGCTCTCAGCCCCGTGCGTGACAACGCATGGCAGCGACTGTTTTCAGGATGAGAGTCCAGCATCGCAACCACCCTGGGGCCTCTCTTTCATTTCCCCTTTCCCCAGGTTAGGGAGGAAATGAAATGGACGCATCCCACTATGTGTATGTGTGGGGGAGGTTGTCTTAAGGAAGGTACCCTGGTTTATGGATCCAGGATACTGGGGTGGGTAGCCCCCTGACCTGGGACAGGACTCATGTGCAGCCTGGAGCTCAGGACACTCAGAGACACACCTGATCCCTGATCAGAAGGGCCTTGCTCTGAGGGCCATCCTGCATAGTTCCTGTCACCCAGAAGCCAGGCATGGGCCCACTTCCTGTTCAAACAGTGCTGAGTAAATGAACGTCCAAGGTTGCAATGGAGCTTGACCTCATCTGTAGAGACAGCAAGAGCCCCAGAAGGGGTACCCTGGAATCACCCTTGAAGGTTGCACGTTAAACATTTGGAGTGAGTGTACCTGGGCTGGGGCTTAGAGATTCTGGGTGTAAGAAGCCCTCCAGCGATTCTGGTCCATCTGGTGCACTTTGAGAAGGGCGGGCTGGAGATGGCATCTCCTGCTACACTCAACCTCCTCTCCTTGATCCCGAGCTGAGTCAGGGATGCTTTGGGCCCAGGACCAACGCCAATCATGTGTCCACTTTTGTCTACAGGATCAAGTCCAAATTACCTGAGGCCAGGCCTCAAGTTACTCCAAGAACCGCCCTCCCAACCTTATCTCCTGCCTCCTGACCCATGTCTTCAGTCATTTCAGGTCTCCAGGCATCTGCGCATGCTGTCTCTTCCCCTAGGAGTGTCCTGCTCCCCCTACAAGGGCCTGGTCATGAAGTAAGACTCCCTTCTAAATTGCTCTTTCAAAGATGCCCTGTGAGAGCCAGCTGGACAAGACCTCCCACCTCATCCTCTCCCCCTCGTCCACACACCTGAAGAATGCTACCACCATCCTCTGCGACCAGTGTTCTTGAAACATACTCTCCCCATTCTGGATTGTGCATTTCTTATTCTCTGGGTCTAAACACATGTAGAGGTTCAGCAAATGCTGAGAGAAAAGAGAGAGAGGTAGAGAGAAGGACAGAGTGAAGAAGAGAGGAAATGGGAGTGAGGAAAGGAGAAAAGGGGGAAAGAGAGGGAAGAGGAAGGAAAGGAGAAAGGAAGAAAGAGGGGGAAAGCTGTGAGCTCAGACAGCCCAGGGTTGAGGAGAAAATCACTCTGGAACAGACCTGCCCAACGCCTACCAGTCTAGAACTCAAGTGACTGAGCCTCGAAGTTCTCATCTGAAAAGTGGGGGGAATAACCCAATACCCACCTCCTAGGCTGACTGCAGAGTTAAATGATACAATCCAGGCCAAGCCATTACAAGGGTGCCTGGCACAGGCACTCGACACCAACAGCACAAAATGACTATTATTTGTACTCACTGTAGCCCTTCCAGCATCCAGGCACACAGGCGCCTTCAGTAAGAGTTGATTAGATAAGACCTGAGACCCCGGCCCGGGACCCCTCACACTTCCAGACCCAGACTCTCCATGCACACGTTTGGAAACCTACCCTAGGCACGGCGTGGGAGGGGGCAGTGTGGGCTCTCGTCCCTGCACACCTGGGGAGAATGTGAGGGAGGAGCGTCCTGTCTTGGCACTACCACCCACTCCCGGGCTCAGCGTCCTCGGCCACAGCTCCCTCCTGGTGATTCAGCCCGGTGCGGGCCGCCTGTCTGGAGGGGATAATGACAGGGGCAGCTGCTGGGGCCAGCGCCGCAAAGGCCCTCTCCCGACCGACCTGGGAAAAACAAAGCCAACAGATGGCAGGGGGCCGGTCGGCCGCGACCAGGGGATGAAAGGGGACCCGGCCCCCAACCCCTGGCCAGGCCAGCCCGAGAGGCTGTGCTGGTCACCCCTGAGGTGGGGGGCCACAGGGCTGCGAGCTCCCAATGGCCACCCAGCCCCGGCCCGGAGCCTCGCCTCAGGATGTCGCGCCACAAGGAGGGCGCAGGAGCCCCAGCAGTCCAGGGGCCGGAGGAGGGGACTGGAAGGACGTAGCAGGGAAGCCCAGGAGCCCCGACCCCCAGCCGTGGTTTGCCACCTGCCCCCGGGCCGGCTCACCAAGTCCAGATCCACCGCCAGGACCCGACTTCTGGGTCAGAGCCCGCGGGGTCAGCTGACCACGCGCCACCGCCCCGCCCCGGAAACCACAGGCCCCGCCCCCACGCCGCGCGCCTGGCTGACCGGGTTCGGAGGCATCACTGGGGCCGCGTCTGGTGTCCCCGCCCCCCACCGCCTCCGCGCTCCGCCCTGGGTCCCCGGTCTCCAAACGCGCAGGCGCGGCGGCCATGCTGAGTGTCGCGTCTCGCGCTGTTACCCGCGCTGGTCTCCACTGTGCGCGTCGCTCCCCGCCGCCCGAGTCCCGCGCGCTCGCCATGTCCCGGGCATCGACACCGCGGGCCGCCACGGTGCTGGGCACCATGGAGATGGGGCGCCGCATGGACCCGCTTGCCAGCGCCGCGGCCGTGCGCACTTTCCTGGAGCGCGGCCACACGGAGCTGGACACGGCCTTCATGTACAGCGACGGCCAGTCCGAGACTATCCTGGGCGGCCTGGGGCTTGGGCTGGGCGGCGACCACTGCAGAGGTAAGTGTCCTCTGATCCTCCCCCTGCACCGTGCAGAGCTGAGCCCAGCCGTGCACCGACCCACTAGGGCCCGGCCGCGGGCAGCACCGGCGGCTTCGTCCCTCGCCCCACCCCTGTCCACTCCGCAGCTCTGGGAACCCCAGGACAACTAGACGGTGTTTTGCCCTGACTCCTTTTCTCCACTCTCCTTCCCCTGGGAATTGCAGCGCGAGTCTACCCCCAGCCTGGTCTGGCCCATCGCTTCCCACCTCCATTGATGCTCCGGCCTCCAAACCTGCTAGGTGTCCATAACCGGTCCCCACCCAGGCTCTCTGCCTGTCCTCTACCCTTTCGTTGCCATCATCACCCATGCATTCCCCTGGGCACCCTTTTCTCTTCCTGGCCTTTCCTTATCCCCTAGACTTTGCCCTGTTCAGCTGGCAGTACCTCTGGCTCTCTCAGGGAGAACTGTGGTGATGCCAGCGTAGGCTGGCTGGGAGAGTAGGGTTGGTAGGGTGAAAGTGCAGACGGGTGAGGGGGGTAGGGCCTTTCTAGCCACTCTGTGCCAGGAATCGACATGGGGCCATAGGAGAGATAGTGACTCCAGCCCTCCACAGGGAACTCAGAGTCTAGTGGGAAAGATTGAAGTAATGATTGCTGGAGAGCCCAGAAAGAGTACTTTGGGAGCTGTAGGCCAGGGAGAGGTACTAGGGAAGCCTCAGCAAATGCTGGAGCTCGGCCTTAAAGGCTCAATAGTGGCTCACGCCTGTCATCCCAGCACTTTGGGAGGCCGAGGTAGGCAGTTCACAAGGTCAAGTCGAGACCATTCTGGCCAACATGGTGAAACCCCATCTCTACTAAAAATACAAAAATTAGCTGGGTGTGGTGGTGTGCGCCTGTAGTTCCAGCTATGCAGGAGGCTGAGGCAGGAGAATCGCTTGAATCCGGGAGGCAGAGGTTGCAGTGAGCCGAGATCTTGCCACTACACTCCAGCCTGGCTACAAAGCGAGACTCCATCTCAGAAAGAAAAAAAAAATAGCAGTTTGGAGGAGAACAAGAGAAAGGAGTATTCGAGTCTACGCAAAGACTTGGTTTGGAAAAGCAATGTGCGCGATGTGTGAAAGGAAGGCCAGTGGCCAGGTGTGGCTTGAGTGGAGGATGGAGGAGACTGTTCCTCATGAGCCTGGTGCCATTGATAGCCCTTGAGAGGGTGCCTGGCATGCAGTGAGGGCCCAGGAAATGTGGGCTGTTACCCTTTCCATGCTTCATCTACTCGACCATCCGTAGGCTCTTGCTTCTTCTACCCCAAGAGAGGTTCTCTCTGGGTCCTCCTTAGAGTCATAGGGCGTGGTGGGTCGGGGGAAAAGAGGGCGAGTGTGACTCTCAGGCCCACGCTCTTTCTAGTTCACCTGGCTGCATGTTATTTTTTATTATTACTATTATTTGAGACCGAATCTTGCTCTGTCACCCAGGGTGGAGTGCAATGGCACGATCTCTGCTCACTGCAACCCCTGCCTCCCAGATTCAGTCAATTCTCCTGTCTCAGCCTCCTGAGTAACTGGGATTACAGGTGCACACCACCACACCCAGCTAATTTTTGTATTTTTAGTAAAGATGGGGTTTCACCATATTGGCCAGGCTGGTCTCAAACTCCTGACCTCAAGTGATCCGCCCACCTCAGCTTCCCAAAATGCTGGGATGACAGGCGTGAGCCACCGCACCCAGCCAGGTTGCATATTATTAATAATGAAGATTTTGTTTCTGAGTTTGTTTTTCTTCTCCAACCCTTCCCCCACTTCCATCTTTGAGGCCAGGAGCTCACTGGACCAAAGTCCTCACGCCACACCTGAGGCAAAGTTCATGCCAGGAATGCCTGCGGGGCTCTGAGGAAATGGAGAAAATCTGGATGAGAAACTGTGGAATTTGTTCTCTCCCATATCCCAGCTGATCTCATGACACCCCTGTGAGCTACTGAACTGACTTTACCAAGTATGAAACCCATCCACCTACCAATCCAGACACCTGGGTTTCTTTTTTTTTTTTTTTTTTTTGGGACGGAGTCTCACTCTGTCGCCCAGACTGGAGTTCAGTGCTGTGATCTCAGCCTCCTGAGTAGCTGGGACTACAGACACACACCACCAGGCCCAGCTAATTTTGTATTTTTAGTAGAGATGGGGTTTCACAATGTTGGCCAGGCTGGTCTCAAACTCCTAACCTGAGGTGATCCACCCACCTCAACCTCCCAAAGTGCTGGGATTACAGGTGTGAGCCACCCCACTTGGCCCAGCTGGGGTGCTTTTTTAGTTTTTATTTTTGTAGAAACAGAGTCTTGCTACATTGCCCAGGATTATCTCAAACTCCTGGGCTCAAGTGATCCTTCCTACTCAGCCTCCCAGAGTGCTGGGTTTACAGATGTGAGCTGCTGCACCTGTACCAATAGCTAGGTTTCTTTATAGGGGAAAGAACAATGCAAAATTAACTCATTTCCAAGCTGCTTGGATGCATAACACTGTTGTTATAGCGATATATCTCCACATGGTTGGATGTATGCTCATGCTTCTGTGAGTCGGGAAGGGGAGGGGGAGAATTATAATTACATTCTGCTCAGTTTGCCTTCTAAGTTCTCAAATTGATCTCTACTAGTGGGCCACATTCATGTGGCTGAATCTCTTTCCTAAATTCTTCCAGGCCTGCCCCCTTGACTTCTTTCTCTATACTGCAGCCAAGTGTGAATACAGGTGACCGGTTCACACCCTGAAAAAACCTGGAATGATCAAGCTCAGATTCAGTGGGATGGTATTTAAGAACCTTTGGGATCAGGCCTGTCCCATCTCTTCTGTGTCCCACTGCTCCTTGCTCTGGAATTTATGCTTTTATAACAGACTTGAAGGTTTAGAGCCTCACATACCGTTTTCTTGCCTGACTTTGCATGGGTTCCCATGCTCTGGAATGTTCCTTCTGCTCTTCCTTGTTTGCTGGGACTCTGTTTGGGGGTGATCCCCTAGGGAAAGCCTTCCCTGGAGTCCCCAAGTTGGCCTCATGCATCTCATCTGGGTTCCTTGGCACTGTGGGTGTTCCCTTCCTGTGCTTACCATGTTGTACCTTCCTCTAGACTGGGCTCCAGGAGGGCAGAGAGCCATTGTGTTCAGGTCATCTCTGCATACTTAGTCTCTAGTGCAAGGCCTGGCACAGCCAGCAGTTTTGGTGACTAATGATAGTTATTCTAATAGGTGAACATTGAGAACTCACATATATGACATTATTTAATCCCCAGGACCCCCCAGTAAGGATAGTTTGATTATTATCACCCCCTTTTATAAATCATGGAATTGAGGCCAAGGGAATATAAGTAATTTAGCCAGGGTTATATGGTTAGCAAATGGCTCTAATAGGTCACTTAATTATTCCATTCTCTCTCCAAGTGAAAATTGCCACCAAGGCCAACCCTTGGGATGGAAAATCACTAAAGCCTGATAGTGTCCGGTCCCAGCTGGAGACGTCATTGAAGAGGCTGCAGTGTCCCCGAGTGGACCTCTTCTACCTACATGCACCTGACCACGGCACCCCAGTGGAAGAGACGCTGCGCGCCTGCCACCAGCTGCACCAGGAGGTGAGGGGACCCTCCAAGCTCCGAAGGCGGCCTCCTGCTCCTTTCTTTATCCTGATCCTACTCATGAGAGCAGAGGCACCAGGGCAATTCCAGGGTGGAGCAGAGAGCAGCTCCATTACCCAGGGCCCCACCTTGACCTCCCCTTCCTGGTCTCTTAGGCTGCACTGGGTTCTGACTGTGGCCTCACCTGTGCAGGGCAAGTTCGTGGAGCTTGGCCTCTCCAACTATGCCTCCTGGGAAGTGGCTGAGATCTGTACCCTCTGCAAGAGCAACGGCTGGATCCTGCCCACTGTGTACCAGGTGAGGACCAGGGCTGCAAAGGCCACAATCTCCAGGATTCCTGCTCATCCTGGGCTCTCTTTCCTCCTCTGACTGCCCCCCATGCCCTCTGCATAGCAGCCACTCCCCTGCTGAAAGCCTACAGATGGCTCCCAGGTACCCTCAGGATGCCGTTCAAGCTCCTCAGCCTGGCCACTGGGCATCTGCTTCCTTCCTGCCTGAGTGTGCACCTTGGTCCCTTTCTTCCCCACCTCCTTTTGTACGTCAGCCTGGAACACATTTCCCCTGCCCTCCCTGAGAGAAGCACTCGGGTCTTACATACGTGTGTCTTCCTCTGGAAGCCTTTCTAGAAAGCCCCACAGGAGTCTCCAGCCTCCAAACCTTATCTTCATAAGTTAGCGAGTACTTTTCAGCTCCTCCTTTGATCATAAAGCTAACTTTATTGAAATTAACTGCCTTCTTGTCAATTTTTTTGAACTTGAGTATAACATCTCGTGGAGGCAGGAGTTTTATGACACCTGCTTGTGGTTGTAACCAGTGTCCAGCATGGAGTTCATACACCAGATACTTGTGGAAGATATCATTCTACTTCAATTTTCTGTCCTTGGGCCTAACACCCTCTCTCCATCCCCTCCTAGCAGTAGTGCTGTTAGAATATTGCTGAAGTCCTGGGCTTGTGTTGCTTTAGGGTTTTAAAAGTGGAAGGCTGCAGTTCCTTTTCTTGACATGTCCACCCTCTCCCCGGGGTCCCTCTCCCTGCAGGGCATGTACAACGCTACCACCCGGCAGGTGGAAATGGAGCTCTTCCCCCTGCCTCAGGCACTTTGGACTGAGGTTCTATGCCTACAACCCTCTGGCTGGTATGTGGAGCATTCCTGGCCCTGTCTCAGTCTACTCCCGACCCACTGATGCCCAGCCCAGGATTTAGGAAGCAGGGAGGGTTTGACAAGAGGCTGGGCTGCATCCTTCACCCCTCCTGGGTCCCTGCCTCTCCCCTAGTCCAGAGTCCTGAGGGACATGGCAGCTTCTGGGGCACTCTGGGCCTGGGGGCTGATTGCTGCCTTTCCACAGGGGGCCTGCTGACTGGCAAGTACAAATACGAGGACAAGGATGGGGAAACAGCCCGTGGGCCGCTTCTTTGGGAATAGCTGGGCTGAGACCTACAGGAATCGGTGAGCCGGGGTGGGCTTGGTGAGGATGGCTGGTGGGGTCAGCTTCATGTGGAATAAAGTCCTGGGCTGCTCCTGGGGTAAGACCTTCCCTTGCTGTTTGCACCTCCTCCCCTGCATTCCTTCAGGAATTCCCAAATCCTCGGTGGGTTTTCTTGTTGTCTTGGGACCTCCAGGAGGAAATAAGGATCCCTGGATGTTGGGGCCTTGAAGTTGTAGCTCTTTCCTGAGCAATCACCTGCTGAGAAGGAAGAGCGATCCCAGGATGGGCCAGCACTTTGGGATACCGAAGTGGGAGGATTGCTTGAGCTCATGAGTTTTTTTTTTTTTTTTTTTTTTGAGATGGAGTCATGCTCTGTTGCCCAGGCTGGAGTGTGGTGGCACGATCTCAACTCACTGCAACCTCTGCCTCCTGGGTTCAAGTGATTCTTCTGCCTCAGCCTCCCGAGTAGCTGGAACTATAGGCAGGTGCCACCATACCTGGCTAATTTTTGTATTTTTAAATAGAGACGGGGTTTCACCATATTGGCCAGGCTGGTCTTGAACTCCTGACCTCATGATCCACCCGCCTCGGCCTCCCAAATTGCTGGGATTACAGGCGTGAGCCACCACACCCGGCCAAGTTCATGCATTCAAGACCAGCCTGGGCAACGTGATCTTTACCAAAAAAATACAAAAAATTAGCCAGGCGTGGTGTTGCACACCTGTAACCCCAGCTACTCGGGAGGCTGAGGCGGGAGAATTACTTGGGCCTAAGAGGTCGAGACTGCAGTGAGCCATGATAATGCCACTGCACTCCAGCGTAGGCAGCAGAGGAAGACCATGTGTCTAAAAAAAAAAATAATAAGAGGGGAGCTTCTGCCCCCGTAGCCGCAGCCAGAGCTTCCGCCGCCATGCTGGAGCTCCGCCGCCTCCGGAGCTAAATGGAGGGAAGTCACATTCGGTTATCTCTAACGCTGGAAAACGATGGAACCGACGCCCATTGCGGAGATGAATCCCTTTTCATCAGGTTTTTAACACTAAGTCTTGAGGAATACAGTGGTGAACACAAAGGCAAACATGCTGTGGAGACACAGAGTTCTGAGACATCTGTGACCAGGCATGTCACGTGTGAATATACCACTGGACTTCAAAGCAATACGTTGTGACTCTTTTGTCATTTTACAACGGACTCATTTTATTTTCATCACCATGGGGCGCACCGGGTTGCTGAGCTCTCTGGGTCAGACCTCTGGAGGCTTCTCTGGTGGATCCTGGTCTCTAGGCTTGCTCTGAAATTACCCGTGCTCAGGGAGAGTTGAGGTGGTTGGCGTCCCCTCGCTCTGTGCGTCCGGCTGCAGCTCCTTCTGATGCAGTTCCTCGTTCCGTTGGTCACTGTGGCCGGATGGTGCTCGCCTGCTCCCTTCCTCAGGTGTTCTGAAAGCTGTGGGTTTTTTTAGCATTTTACTTCCTGGCTCTCCCTCGAGTTGCTTTCTCTTCTTCACTACCTTGGGACTCTTCCTCGGGCTTCCGGATGTCGGTTGAGAGGAGGACTTCTTCTTCCCTTGTCGCCTTGGTGTTGGCTGGTGGTTGCTCTTCAACAGCTGGACTGGAGGCTCTCGGTTTTCTATTCGTCTTCAACAAGTTGATGTCTCTCCAGGGGCTCACGTTACAGCATCTTACCAGAGGCCACCGGGCCTGCAGTTCCAGCTCCAGTGACTGCAGTCTGCCTCAGCTCAGCAGTCTCTTTCTGGTTGGCACTTGTCAGCAGAAGTCGATGCCTGCCCATCAGTTCCTCACTGTGAGGTGTTAGAGTGGAACAAAAATATGAATACTTGTTTGAAAAAAAAAAAAAAGCGATTCCTGGAGGGAGACCTGCCCCGTCTGAGTGACCTTCGTGTCCCTAGGGAAAATAAGAGCAGGCTGTGAGTCCTCAGGAGTAAAGATTCGTTGAGGTCTCTGGTGAGGGGGCTGGCATCCTGGGTGGTTCTGGTGCCCAGTGAAGTGGGAGACCTATGACTCTAGAGGACACCCGCTCCTCAGGACCGCAGGGTATGGGGTGGGGCAGTGGCCCTGGTTGGCTCTTTGGTTGTGGCTCCCAGTGTGACCCCCAAGGTACTAACCCCTGTGCCACTGTCCCCCCCTTCCCAGCTTTTGGAAGGAGCACCACTTCGAGGCCATTGCCCTGGTGGAGAAGGCCCTGCAGGCCGCGTATGGCGCCAGCGCCCCCAGCATGACCTCAGCTGCCCTCCGCTGGATGTACCACCACTCACAGCTGCAGGTAGGCAGCACCTGGGTGCTCAGCTTCTGCCCTTCAGGGGCAGCATCACCTTTAGGTGAAGACCATAGCATTTGATTTGTCAATTCCTCTGAAATTTCTCTTTCTTCCAGTTCTCAAAACATTCTTCCCCCTCTGAGTGCCAGGCTTTGTAATGAAGGCTTCATTTCAGGGATTTTCTTACTCCTTAGGCTTTATGGAGTATGATTATCCCAGTGTTATTGATGAGGAAACTGAGGTTCACCCAGCTATTAAAGGGGCAGACATTGTAACACGGATTTAACTGTAAAGCCCCCTCGTCTCACCCTTTTGGTTTCCCTCTCTTGGTGCCTCATGTCTTCCTGGTTAAAGCTTGTCTCCTAGCTGGTGGCGGTGGCCCACGCCTATATTCCAGCACTTTGGGAGGCTGAGATGGGAGGATTGCTTGAGCTCAGGCATTTGAGTCTAGCCTGGGCAGCAAAGTGGGACCGTATCTCTACAACAAATCAAAACAATTCGTCAGGCGTGGTGGTTTGCTCTTGCGTTCCCAGCTACTCAGGAGGGTGGGAAGATTACTTGAGCCCGGGAAGTCAAGGCTGCAGTGAGCTGAGATCACACCACTGCACTTTAGCCTGGGGACAGAGCAAGACCCTGCCTCAAAAAACAAGCAAACAACAAAACTAACAGCAACAAACTTATCTGCAGCTTCAGCCTTACATGTGGCATAGCATCTGGCGTATGTCCGGTAGATGTTCAGTACATGGGAGCTGTGTTTTACATACGTTTTCTCTCATACCAGTGCTGAAAATAGAGGAAAAGGTGGACTGTCAAAACATACTTAACTTAGCCTGCTTTTTTATTTTTTTGAGACAGGGTCTCACTCTGTCACCCACGCTGTAGAACAGTGGCGCACTCATAGCTCACTCCAGCCGCAGTGTCCTGGGCTCAAGTGATCCTTCTGCCTCAGCCTCCCTAGCAGCTGGGACAAGGCATACACCACCACCCCCGGCTAATTTTGTTCTGTTGTTTTTTTGTAGAGACAGAGTCTCACTATGTTGCCCAGGCTGGTCTTGAACACTTTGGCTCAAGTGTTCTTCCCACCTCGACCTTCCAAAGTGCTGGGATTACAGGCATGAGCCACTGTGCCCAGTCAACTTAGCCATTTTTACACAGCTGCTCGGGGGAAGAACTGGGCTGTGAATGTAGGTCTGTCTGGAAGCGCCCTGTGGCAGTAGGGGAGAGGATACAGGTTTCAAGTCACATGGGTACAGCTATCCAAGGCACCTTAAGTTCTTTCTGGACATATGGATATAAATATAAAGAGACCCCCAAATCTCAGCAGGGAGGTGGCTGGGAGGGGGTGTGAGTGGAGTCGCTGTGCAGCAGAAGAGGGTTGAAGTCTGGCTGTCTCCCTTGCAGGGTGCCCATGGGGACGCAGTCATCCTGGGCATGTCCAGCCTGGAGCAGCTGGAGCAAAACTTGGCAGCGGCAGAGGAAGGGCCCCTGGAGCCGGCTGTCGTGGACGCCTTTCATCAAGCCTGGCATTTGGTTGCCCACGAATGTCCCAATTACTTCCGCTAGGCCCACTGTGGCTCAGGCTGCCCAAGGCTTTTCTGTCACCTCTTCTGTTTTCTCATGCTGACCGGTCTTGGCCTTAAGCTGATTTAGCAGGGTCTTTCTGGATTGTCTGGATCCATGCATTATTTTTCTAGCTTCCTGTCTTGCTCCCTGTTCCCTTTACACGTGAAAGGCGCAGGTGAGCCCCACTTGGGCATTTCCTGTTGAATAAAGCAGGCACTTGACCTGGCTGTAGCCTAGGTCTTGAGTGAACCCCCGAAACTTGTTTCCCATCCTGCCTGGGGATGAGAACGGGCAGAACCGTAGGCAGGAGTCTTCAGAGGGCAGAGGTAGTAGGAGGGTCTCAGGAGCACACTGCCCTCCCCCGGGTCTCCTCGGTCCCCAGCCTGAATGCCTGCCTGACCTCTCAGCATTGAGGTGCCTCTCACTCTTCTACACGTGATAGGAAAGAGGGTCGTATACCTGGAGTACATTTTCTCTAATTCAGAATTCCCTCAGTGAATTCTTAGGAATGAAAGAAATGTGACAAAAAACTACCATTAGAGTCACTACCAAGAAGAAGAACACTTCCTAGGCTCTGTGAAACTTCTCGAATGCTCTCAGTCTTAGGTTACTGTGTCTTAACTAAAGCCTCTTGTCTTTTCACCTATAAGGTTCTCAGCCTTGGCTCTGGGCCTCCTGTTCAGCATGGGGACATAGGCAGCCAAGGTCCTCATTTCCCTTGGAAACCCCTACTCCACACAGGAGGCACCAGGGCTGAGAGGAAGAATCCTCGGTTCAGTGGTCGCTGAACCTGCCGCATTCCCAGTGCAGCAAAATCCCTCCAGCCGTAGGCAGGGCAGCAGGCAGCCCTCAGAGCAGCCTCTTCACGCGATGAAAGAGGCCCAACCTGGAAATGTACTGTTTCATTTATATTTATTATTTGTTCTTGAGACAGGTTCTCACTCTGTCACCTAGACTGGAGTGCGGTGACATGATTGTTGCTCACAGCAACTTTGACATCCGGGGCTCAAGGGATCCTCCCACCTCAGCCTCCCGAGAAGTTTATTTTTTTGTGGAGCGGAGGTCTCACTATGCTGTCACCTTCTTTTCTCTTTACCCGTAACAAAACAGATGCTCACCCATGTGGAGTGGTGTATCAGTTATCTTTGCACAATAAACCACACTAATGAGTTGCTTGAAAAGACAAAATCCAAGGCTGACTCAGTGGCTCATGGCTATAATCCCAGCACTTTGGGAGCCCAAGGCAGGTGGATTGCTTGAGCTCAGGAGTTTGAGACCAGCCTAGGCAACATGGTGAAACCCCGTCTGTACCAAAAATACAAAAAATATACGTGTGGTGGCACATACCTGTAGTCCCAGCTACTCAGGAGCTGAGATGGGAGGATTGCTTGATCCCTGGAAACAGAACTTGCAGTGAGCCAAGATCATGCCACTATACTCTAGCCTGGGTGACACAGTGAGACCCCATCTGTAAAAAAAAAAATCCTTCAAATTGATAAAAAGCTTTTGATGTATTTTATGTTACTCCCAGCTGGCTTTTTCTTAATGCTGAAATGGACAAATTAATCCTGAGGCTCATATGGAAATTCAGGGGACCCATGGGAACCAAAACAGTCTTGAAAAAAATCACATGGTTGGAGGACTCACACTTTCTGATTTCAAAACTTACTACAAAGCTACAGTAATAAAGACAATGGTTCTGGCATAAGAATAGACAGAGCAACTGGACAAAACTGAGGGTCCAGAAGTAAACTGTTACTGATTTTAGAGTTGATTGCCAAGACATTTCAACAGGGAAAAGAGTCATCTTCACCAACATCCGGATGTCCTCATGCAAAAGAATGAAGTTGGACCCCTTCCCCATACCATACACAGAAAAAAATTAACTCAAATGATCAGCCATCTAAGTGTATAAGGTAAAACTCTTAGAAGAAAATGTTGGAGTAAGTGTGACTTTGGATTAGGCAGTGGTTTCTTAGATATTGACACCAAAAGCACAAGTGGCAAAAGAAAAAAACACCATCAAAGTTTAGAATGTTCATGCTTTGGAGAACAATATCAAGAAAGTGAAAAAACCCACAGAATGGGACAGTGTTTTGCAAATTACCTATCAAGGAACTTGTAGCTAGAATAGATACAGGACTCTTATAGTTTAATAAAAATGAAAACCTACCCAGGTGCAGTGGCTCATACCTGTAATCCTAGCATTTTGAGAGCCCAGATGGGCAGATCACTTGAGCCCAGGAGTTCAAGATCAGCCTGGGCAACATGATGGAACCCTGTCTCTACAAAAAATACCAAAACAATTAGTCAGGTAAGGTGACAGGCACCTGTGGTCCCAGCCAACTGAGAGGCAGAGGTGGGAGGATCTCTGGGCCCAGGAGGTAGAGGCTGCAGTGAGCCAAGATCACACCACTGCACTCCAGCCTGGGCAACAGAGCAAGAGCCTGACTCAAAGAAAAAAAAAAGTCCCAGTTAAACAATGGGCAAATGATTGGAATAGACCTTTTTCCACAGAGGTTATACAGGTGGTCAGTAACCACATGGAAAGCTGCTCAAAATCAGTACTTATCGGGGGAAAAGCAAAACTCCTTCAAAACCGCTAAGCACTAGGATGATCAGTCAATAAAATACAGAAGAAAATAACAAGTGTTGAGGGTTTGGAAGAATGGGAGGCTTAGTACACTGCCACTGGGACTATAAAATAGTGCAACCATTTTGGAACATTCTGGCAGTTTTGTAAAAGATTAAGCATTTATATGACTCAGAAATTTCACTCCCTAGGTATATACTTATAAGAAATTGAAATATATGTCCTTATTAAAGATTACATGAATATTATAGTGGCATTATTCATCATAGCCAGAAAGTGGAAACTGCCCAAATGTCAGTCAATAGATGAATGGATAAAATATCTGTATGTACAGTGGAATATTTTTCAAAAATAAAAAGGAATTAACTATGAAACATCTACAGTGTGGACAAACCTTAAAAGCATGGTAAGTGAAAGAAGCCAGTCACAAAAGGCCTCATATTGTATGATTCCATTTATATGAAGTATCTGGAATAAGCGAATCTATTAGACACAGAAAGTAGATGAGTGGTTGCCTAGGACTGAGAGGGACTTTGGGAGGAAATGGAGATTCACTGCAACTGAGTACAGAGTTTCTTTTGGGGAGGTGATGAAGGCGCTCTGAAATTGTGACGGTTGTGCAATTCTAAATACACTAAACACCATTAAATTATATACTTTAAGTGGGTCAGTTGTACAGAGTGTCTCAATTATGTGTAAAAAAAACAATAGCTCAGAAATCTGCTAGGGCAGGGCTTAGTGGGGAAGATCCATTTTTCTGGGAGCCACACAGGTCACACAAGTCTAGGAAGTCAAAAGGAAATCACAGGTGCAGGACTAGAGTCACATGGGTAAGTGTGACTAACCCCAATCACTTAAATCCTCTGGTTCCATGGCTGGGGGTCACACCTGCAACCATGGGCGGCATGTTTAACAAGATGCTGGAACCCAGGAACCAAGGAAGGAAAACAGTAGTGGTGGCGCCCTCACTGTCTCCCTCTCCACCCTGGGTCACACCAAAAGGAAGGAGACAAAAGGGATGCCTATTTCTTCCTTCTCTTTTAGATGATCATTTTCAGCCTGCACTCCTCTGAGTGCATTCTGAAGCACTGGGACTCCTTTGACCCTGAGACTTTGTAGAAAAAGAAGCTCTTTTTTTTTTTTTTTTTGCATAAGAGCATGGCCTTCTTACTAGACCTTTGCAAGCATTGCACAATCTACTCAGCTATTTTAGCAGTTACATCAGGTTGGCCCAAAGGGAATGAGTCCCCAAAACTAGAGAAACAAATCCCCAAGAAACCCTCAAATGCCATGTTAGGAAGGGCCCTGCCCCTTCCTCCTCCACTTTCATGTTGTCAGCTTCTCCAATTCTACCACCCAAACACCAGACTTTTCTATGGTATTTTTCCTTCATTCATGATTTAAAATGGTTTCTCCTCCTCTGTGGCGCTCCAGGCCCGGGCGGCTGGCCTCACCACCCGGTGGGTAAGGAGGCTTGAGCTGAGCCCGGTGCTGCCAGTGCCCTTCTGTTGCTCTTTGTGCTTCCCTTAGTTTTGGGCACAGGAGAGCCCTGGGGTCTGCATGGGCCTGCAGGTGGTGGCAAGGACACTGCAGCCTTTGCCCTCTTCTTGGAGGCCATTGCAGCCCCTCTGGAAGACGTGTAAGGAATTTGCATAAGGCAGCTGTGCAAAATGGAGCTGGAGGAGCTTTACTTGTGCACAGAGATACTCCTGAGAATAACCCTGATACTCCATTTGATTTCACACCAGAAAACTGTAAGAGGATAGAGGCAATTGTAAAAAACTATCCAGAAGGCCATAAAGCAGCACTGTTCTTCCAGTCCTGGATTTAGCCCATAGGCAGAATGGGTGGTTGCCCATCTCTGCTATGAACAAGGTTGCAGAAGTTTTACAAGCACCTCCAATGAGAGTATATGAAGCAGCAGCTTCTTCTACAATATGTAGTGGAAAGCCAGTTGGAAAATATCACATTCAGGTCTACACTACTACACCCTGCACGCTTCGAAACTGACAGCATACTGGAGGCCATTCAGAAAAAGCTTGGAATGAAGGCTGAGGAGACTATACCTGACTAACTTTTCAGTCTTATAAGAAGTGGAATGTTTAGGGGCCTGTGTGAATGTACCAGTGATTCAAATAAATGACAGCTACTATGAGGATCTGACACCCAAGGCTACTGAAGAAATGATTGATGAGTTCAAGGCTGGCAAAATCCCAAAACCTGGGCCAAGGAGTGGACGCTTCTCTTGTGAGCCAGCTGGAGGTCTTACCCCTTTGACTGAACCACCCCAAGGGACCTGGCTTTGGTGTACAAGCAGGTCTTTAATTTATATTGAGCTGTAAATATGTCACTAGAGAAGTAAGATACGAACTTCCAATCTAAAAAAAAAAAAAAAATTTATCTCTTCCTCTGTAATGTTCCTCAAACTGGAAGAAGTTAATTTCCCCAAACATTAAATTGCTTGGCTTAGAGTTGAGCTCGGGGAAGGGAACCCAGAAGCCTGACATGCTGTCAAAAGGGTAACAGTTTTTATTTTTATTTAGTTTTTATTTGTTTTTATGAGACAGAGTCTCACTCGATTGCCCAGGCTGGAGTGCAGTGGTGCAATCTCGACTCACTGCAACCTCCGCCTCCCTGTTCAAGCTACTCCTGCCTCAGCCTCCTGAGTAGCTGGGACTACAGGTGTGTGCCACCACGCCCAGCTTGCTCCATCAGCACTGAATGTTAGTGATTGAGTTGTTGCCACTTACCAGCACCTTTTAACTTTGGGTTTTGTTAATGTCTTCTTTTCAATTTCCATTCAGACAAATGCTGAGACTCCATATGCTTTCACCTGGCCAAATGTACTCCTTTCACTGAGTTATTTTAAATTCCCCTGGAATGTTTGGTTAATGGGTCAGAGAAACACTAGTATAATAACATTTGGCAATATTCCAATCCAAGAATGAAATTAAGTAGCAGATTCTGATAGTGTCCCCCATGGAAGAAACGCTCTCATTGCATGCCATTCCAAGACAGCTGAACAAAATGAACAGGTCATGAATGAGGGAAAAATCCGGGCCGTATCTCTCAAGTAACCTTTGTGTGGGGGACATTTTTGCAGTTTCTAAAGACATTCCACAACTCATATAAAACAAATTAGTGGCTCGTAGCCCCCAGTCGTGAAGGACAAATCCTAACATCATGAGGCTTGCAGACAGCATAGTCTACACCTGGAAATTTTATTACATGTTTTGTACCAAGTTATAAGACAAACATCAAAATGTGAAAGGAGCCCCCTGCAGCGAAAAGCTTTGTAAATGGTCCAGGAGGTAGTAAAACAAAGTCTGCTTTCAGGTCCTCTGTCTCATTCAAACCCCTAAAGTCTTACAGTATCTATATCTGTAATAATCACTTAACTAATTAGAGGCTGTGGCATTTTGACACTGGTGGCATTTACTGTTCCCTGAACTTTGAACTTGAAATTCTTGCTGCTGAGCAGTGCATGCCCTTCTGGCTAAGTAATTACTAGACCCTAGTAGAGAGAGATTGTCTCATTTAAGAAGTTCCACTTTGGGAGCCCGAGGCGGGCAGATCACAAGGTCAGGAGATTGAGACCATCCTGGCTAACACGGTGAAACCCCGTCTCCACTAAAAATACAAAAACTAGCCGGGTATGGTGGTGCATGCCTGTAGTCTCAGCTCCTTGGGAGGCTGAGGCAGGAGAATCGCCTGAACCCAGGAGGTGGAGGTTGCAGTGAGCCGAGATTGCATCATTGTACTCCAGCCTGGGCCACAGAGTGAGATTCTGTCTCAAAAAAAAAAAAACAAAAAAAAAACGTCTAACTTTTTGATACAGCATTCCCATCCTTAGTAAGTTCTTTCTGGCCAGGTGCAGTGGCTCATGCCTGTAATCCTAGCACTTTGGGAGGCTGAGGTGGGTGGATCATGAGGTCAGAAGATCGAGACCATCCTGGCCAACGTGGTGAACCACTGTCTCTAAAATTAATTAATTAATTAATTAGTTAAAAATAAAAAAGTTCTTTCTGAATCAATACCACGTAAATGAGGTCCAAAAAAGAGATACTGTATTGTGATATTAGAATAAAGTAGACTTCAGAACAAAGAAAATTATCAGAAAGAGAGAAGGACATTATATAATGATAAAAAAAGTCAATCCATCAAGAAGGCATAGCAATCTTAAATGTGTAAGCATCAAACAGAGCTCTCAAAATACGTCAAGCAAAAACTGAGGGACTGGAAAGCAGAAAGAGAAGAGTTTACATTATGGTTGAACTTCCACACCCCTCTCTTAACAACTGATAGAGGGGGAGACCCCCCTCGCCTCCTTCGGATTCCTGATCTCCATCTCCTCCCTCCCCCTCCCCTCCAATGGGAAGGAGGGTGAAGAAGGAAAAAAAGTACCAAAGAGCTGGGAAATGACTCCATTTTCAGTTCCCAGCGTCTCTGCTATCTGTTAACCTTGAAAGAGCTGCAAATGAATGTTATTCCTGCCGGCTGGAGCCCGGCGCTGGTTCATGCCCCCACGCCTGCACAACCCAAGCTCCCTCCTGGAAACACCTCTGCCAGCAAACAGCTTAGTGCTTTTGTCTTGTCTCTGTAAGCTCCCTCCTCTGCTGGTCCCTGCTCATGCTGCATATGAATTAGTAAATCAACGAAAGCCAAAAGATTGTAAGGTCAGATGTCCAGCAAATGGACAATGACATAGTTTTGCCTCAGTTTCCCCTTTAGCGTTGTAAGCCTATAAAAGGGGAGAGAAGCTGCTGCTTAGAGAGCTTGGCGAATGAGGCTGTTGCCCCCGTAGCTCCTGGCCTAATAAAAAGCCACTTCCTTCCTCAGTTTGGTGTTGGGGAGGTTTGTTCTCGCCCCTCCTGCTTCAATAGAACTGTCCAGAAAATTAGCAAGGGTATAGAAGAACTCAAGCCATCAACCATCAAGATCTAATCAGCATTTATAGGACACATGGCCCAGCAACAGCAGTATCTTGACTGTATCAATGTCTGCATCCAGGTTGTGACGTAGGATAGTTTTGAAAGATGTTACTATTGGGGGAAAAGTGGGTGTATTAGTCCGTTTTCACACTGCTGATAAAGACATACCCAAGACTGGGCAATTTACAAAAGAAAGAGGTTTAATTGGACTTACAGTTCCACACGGATGGGGCAGCCTCACAATCATGGCGGAAGGCAAGGAGGAGCAAGTCATGTCTTACATGGATGGCAGCAAGCAAAAACAGCTTGTGCAGGAAAACTCCCCCTTATAATAATCATCAAATCTTGTGAGACTTACTAACACGAGAACAGCATGGGAAACACCTACCTCCATGATTCAATTACCTCCTACCTGGTCCCTCCCACAACATGTAATTCAACATGAGATTTGAGTGGGGACACAGCCAAACCATATCACTGGGGAAAGGGTACAAGAATCTCTCTGTATTATTTCTTACACCTGCGTGTGACTCCAACATTATCTCAAACATTTTAAGTTTATTTTAAAAACCAAACAACTATAGTTCCCATTTAAATGTAGGTGGACTGCAGTCCTAGTGATTCGGAAGGCTGACATGGAAGGATCGCTTGAGTTTGAGGAGTTTGAGTCTGCAGTGATCTATATTTCTACCACTGAACTCCTGCCTGGACAACAGAGCAAGAACCTCTCTCTTAAATATTTTATTTTATTTTATTTATTGAGATGGAGTCTCACTCTGTCACCCAGGCTGGAGCGTAGTGACATGATCTTGGCTCACTGCAACCTCCATCTCCTGGGTTCAAGCAATTCTTCTGCCTCAACCTCATGAGTAGCTGGGACTACAGGCACACACCAGCACACTTGGCTAATTTTTTTGTATTTTTAGTAGAGACAGGGTTTCACCATGTTGGCCAGGCTGGTCTTGAACTCCTGACCTCAAGTGATCTGCCTGCCTTGGCCTCCCAAAATGGTGAGATTACAGGTGTAAGCCACTGTGCCTGGCCAATTTTTTTTTTTTTTATTAAAGAAATTTTTGGCTGGGCACGGTGGCTCATGCCTGTAATCCAAGCACTTTGGGAGGCCAAGGCGGGCGGATCACCTGAGGTCAGGAGTTCAAGACCAGCCTGACCAACATGGTGAAACCCCGTCTTTAAAAAAAAAAAAATAAAAATATAAATAAATAGTAAAAAAAAGAAATTTTTAATTAAAAATTCTAGCTGGGTGTGGTGACACATGACTATGATCCCACCTATTTGAGGAGCTGAGGTGGGAAGATCCTTGAGCCTGGGAAGTGGAGGCTGCACTGAGCCACGTTTGCACCACTGCATTCCAGCCTGGGTGACAAAGTAAGACCCTATCACAAAAAAAATAAAAATAAAAATAAAAATAACAGAGGTTGTATATATTAATCTTACAGTCCTAAGATCTGTTTTGAGCATGTACAAAACATATTGAGGATGTACAAAACATAATCCCAGAGTTTAAAACTCTATTTTGAGTGATTCAGGCAAAGATCATCAATAGATGAAATTATAAGATGAGGCTAGGTGTGTTGGCTCACACCTGTAGTCCCAGCATTTTGGGAGGCCAAGGTGGGTAGATCGTTTGAGGCCAGGAGTTTGAGACACAGTGAGACTTTGTCTCTAAAAACAAAGAAACCATGGGATGAAAGGTTTGCCAGGCTCACTCCTGTAATCCCAACACTTTGGGAGACCAAGGTAGGCAGATCATGAGGTCAAGAGATTGAGACCATCTTTGCCAACATGGTGAAACCCCGTCTCTACTAAAAATTAGCTGGGCATGGTGGTGTGCACCTGTAGTCCCTGCTACTTGGGAGGCTGAGGCAGAAGAATCACTTGAACCCGGTAGGCAGAGGTTGCAGTGAGCTGAGATTGTGCCACTGCAGTCCAGCCTGGTGACAGACTGAGACTTCATCTCAAAAAAAAAAAAAAAGGGAAAGGTTTGATGAGGAGCTCTGCAGTGGAGGAAATAGGCTAACCCCACACAAACCCACTGTTTGATCTCAGCAAAAGATTTGGGTGGGGACACAGCCAAACCATATCACTGGGGAAAGGGTACAAGGATCTCTCCGAATTATTTCTTACATCTGCATGTAAGAAATAATCTCAGCATTACTGCTGTGTGTGCTTCCCTGATGTGATGTATTAGGAAGTACACAGCACCAATGAGGAAGTATTCTTACTAAAAAAAAAAAAAAAACTAAACTAAACTTAAAGCAAAAACCAAAAAAAGCCACCAAAAAAAAAAAAAAAAAAAAGCTGAACCAGAAGATGATCGAGCCTTTAGCACTAACTTCCATTTGACAAGAAGTATGAGGGGAGAGAGAAACAAGTTAGAGAAAACCACGACTATGCAAACAGAACACAGGGCATTCTATAGCCCAAACAATGAGTTTCTTGAACAAGCCAATGCATGAAAAGGGTGGAAAGATGGGTGGGACGGCTGAGATAGACACAAGAAATACAATATAACAACCAAATGCAATATGTAAATCATGTTTTAATCCTAACTGGAACCAACTTAAATGGATATTATTTTTAGTTCTCAATTTGAATTTTTTTAATATTGTTTGAAAATATCTTATTTCCTCTTTTCGATGACTTCTTAAATTTTGCAACTCAGGAGATTGGCCCTAGCACCATAGTCTTTTTTTTTCTTTTTTGAGACAGAGTCTCACTCTTGTCACCCAGGCTGAAGTGCAGTGGCACATCCTCAGCTCCCTGCAACCTCCATCTCCTGGGATCAAGCGATTCTCCTGCCTCAGTCTCCCGAGCAGCTGGAACCACAGGCACACCACCATGCCTGGCCAACCTTTGCATTCTTAGCAGACGTGGGGCTTCACCACGTTGTCCAGGCTAGTCTTGAACTTCTGACCTCGGGTAATCTGCCCACCTCAGCCTACCAAAGTGCTGGGAGTACAGGCATGAGCCACTGCACCCAGCTGCACTGTAGTCTTGAGTTCACTAAATTGTCCCAGGAACTTGCCAGCCTCGGCTGCTTCAGATTTTTATGAGGCCTGATGCCTCAGGTGGCTGCCCACTTGGATGCCATGAACTTACTCAGCAGGTGGTCATTGAGTGCCCGAGTTTAGAAGGCTTGGAGTCTGAATTCAAGGTGTTGGTCAGACCATGCTTGCTCTGAAGGCCAAAACTTACATTTTTTTTGAGAGTGCAGTGGCGTGATGGCACACTGAAGCCTCTGCCTCCTGGGTTCAAGCAATTCTCCTGTCTCAGCCTCCCAAGTAACTGGGACTACAGGCACGTGTCACCACACCCCGCTAATTTTTGTATTTTTAGTAGAGACAGGGTTTCACCATATTGGCCAGGATGGTCTCAATCTCTTGACCTCATGATCTGCCCACCTTGGCCTCCTAAACTGCTGGGATTACAGATGTGAGCCACCATGCCCAGCCAAAACATACATTTTTTTAAGCAGTCAGGGATATTTGAATATGTTCCTGGTATTAGCTGACACCAAAGCATCGTTAATTTTGTTAGCACAACAATGGTATTGTAGTTATGTAAGAAATTGCCTATGATTACTCATATACTGAAATATGTTGATGGTCAGGTGCAGTGGCTCACACCTGTAATTCCAACGCTTTGGAAGGCCAAAGTGGGCAGATTCCTTGAGCCTAGGAATTGGGAGACCAGCCTCGGCAACACAGTGAAACCTTATCTCTACAAAAACCCCAAAAATTATCCAGGTGTGGTGGTGTGCACCTGTAGCTCCAGCTACTCCAGAGGCTGAAATAGGAGGCTCTCTTGAGCTCAGGAGGAGGTCAAGGCTGCAGTGAGCCAAGATCATGCCACTGCACTCCAGCCTGGGTGACAGAGCAAGACCCTGTCTCAAAGCAAAACAAAACAATGAAAAAGACAGGAAAGAAATATGTTGAAATAACTGGTATCTTCAATACAATGTTGAATAAGAGTGGACATCATTGTTCTCAATCTTAGGGGCAAAACTTTCTGATTTCATCATTAAATATATCAGCTGTAGGTTGCTTGGATTCATCCTGCAGACCCCAGCTGCACAATGGATGAATAACGTACATTGACACAGATCTCTTGCCTGTCAGCCAGACTAAGGGGGCTCTGCTGCCTCAGTCTTCAGTGTCGCCTAGATGAGCCAGCCAAGTTTGCATTTATTTAGTACAGATTAAATGGCAAAGGTCATGAGTAAACACCACTAGAAAGTAATTAACATCGTGGACCCCCTGAGTAGAGAGCAATCATACACCCGATGATGGTTAAAGGTTAGTCTTAGGACCACATGAGTAAACAAGCTATTCAGATAAACACTTCTACATTCCCTTGTTACTTGCTTTTCTGCTATTAGTGTAAGGGAAAGAGGAGTAGGCTTCAGCCAGATCGTTCACTGAAACTATGCAAACTCCCCAGCCTTCCAAGAAGGTTTGTGACTATTTCCTATAACTTTACAGTTTCTCCTACCATTCTGACTGAACCCCCACAGTGTTTTGTGTATTCCTTTAAATAATTATTTTATTTTATTTTTTGTAGAGAAGAGTCTTGCTGTGTTGCCTTACATTGGTCTCGAACTCCTGGGCTCAAGCAATCCACCCATCTTGTCCTCCCAAAATCTGGGATTCCAGGCATGAGCCAGCACGCCTGGCCTATAGATGCCTTTTTTCAGTTTCAGGACTTCCCTTCTATTCCTAGTTGGCTGACAGTCTTTTTTTCCTCTCATGAATAGGTATTAAATTTTGTTAAATGCTTTTTCTGCATCTATTGAGATGGTCATATGGGTTTATAGCTTGTTAGTATAGTAAATTATATTGATTGATTTAAAAATACTAAGCCAACCTTGTATTCCTGGGATGAAACTAACTTGGTCATGATGTATTATTGTTTTTATATACTACTGTATTCATTTTGCTGGGTTTTAAAAGGATTTTTGGAAAAAATAAAAAGGTTTTTGTGTCTAGATCCATGAAGGATATGTGTATAGTTTCTTTTCTTATAACATCTTTTTGTCATTTGGTATCTGGTAGTGCTAGCCTTATAAGATGAGTTGGTAAATGATCTCTCCTTCTCTATATACTAGAAACATTTGTGTAGAATTGATATTGTTTCTTCCTTAAGTGTCCAGTGAAGCCATGTAGACCTGGTGTTTTCTTTGTGGAAACATTTTCTTATTAAGAATTCAATATCTATGCCAGACGAGATGGCTCACACCTATAATTCCAGTGCTTTGGGAGGTTGAGTTGGGGGGGGAATGCTTGAGCCCAGGAGTTTGAAACCAGCCTGATCAATATAGCAAGACTTTCACCATTGCACTCAGAAGACAGAGCAAGACGCTGTCTTAAGAAAAAAAAAAAATTCAGGCTGTTTTTTTTTTCTTTTTTTTTCAGATGGGATCTGGCTCTGTTGCTCAGGCTGGAGTGCAGTGGTGTGATCTAGGCTCACTGGAACCTCTGCCTCCTGGGTTCAAATTATTCTCCTGCCTCAGCCTTCCAAGTAGCTGATCACAGGTACATACCACCATGCCCAGCTAATTTTTGTATTTTTAGTGGAGATGGGGTCTTACCATGTTGACCAGGCTGGTCTCCAATTCCTGACCTCGAGTGATCCACTCACCTCAGCTTCCCAAAGTGCTGGGATTACAGGCATGAACCACTGTGCCCAGCTGTCTGATTTTTCCTTAGCAGGCTTTGGTTGTTTGTGTTTTCCAAGGAAACTGTCCATTTAATCTAACTTATTAAATATATTCACATAAATGTTTTAATAATCTACCCTATTGTCATTTTAATTTCTGTACAATTTGTAGTGGTGTCTCTTCTGCTCTTTCTGATGTGGTTAATCTGTGTATTCTCTCTATTATTCCTAGTCAGTCTAGCCAGAGGTTTATCAACTTTAGTTTGTAGAACCTACTTCTGGTTTTACTGACTTTTGCTAATGTTTTTGTTTTCTATTTCATTTATGTTGGCTTTTTTTTCTTTTTTTTGAGATGGAGTCCCACTCTGTTGCCCAGGCTGGCGTGCAGAGGCATGATCTCGGTTCACCGCAGCCTTTGCCTCCCGGGTTCAAGCGATTCTCCCACATCAGCCTGTTTTGGCTTTTATCTTTATTATTTTCTCCTGCTAATTTTGGTTTTACTTGGCTCTTCCTTTTTTGGTTTTACTTGGCTTTTCCTTTGTGGTACAAGCCTCAGCCGGGTGCAGTGGCTTACACCTGTAATCCCAGCACTTTGGAAGGCAGAGGTGGGAGGATTCCTTGAGGTCAGGAGTTCAAGACCAGCCTGGTAAACATGGTGAGACCCCTTTTCTACTAAAAATACAAAAATTAGCCGGGCATGGTGGCACATGCCTGTAATTCCAGCTACTCGGGAGGCTAAGGCATGACAACTGCGTGAAACCGGGAGGCCAAGGTTGCAGTGAGCTGAGATGGCACCACTGCACTCCAGCCTATATGACAGAGTGAGATTTTGTCTAAAAAAAAAAAAAAAAGTAAATGGTTACATTATTGATTTATTTCTTCTTTATAATATGTCAAACTGGTGCTATAAATTTCCCTCTTAGCACTACTGTGGTTGCATCTCAGAAAATTTGATATGTCATGTTTTCACTTTCATTCAGTTCCAAATATAATCGAATTTTCCTTGTGATTACATATTTGACCCATGAGTTACTTAATTTCCAAATATGGAGGGATTTTCCAGATATCATTCCATTATTATTTTCTTTTCTTTTCTTCTTTTTTTTTTTTTTTGAGATGGAGTGTTGCTCTGTTGTCAGGCTGGAGTGCAGTGGTGCGATCTTGGCTTACTGCAACCTCTCCCTCCCGGGTTCAAGCGATTCCCCCTGTCTCAGCCTCCCGAGTAGCTGTGACTATAGGCCTGCGTCACCATGCCTGGCTGATTTTTTGTATTTTGGTAGAGACGGGGTTTCACCATGTTGGCCAGGATGGTCTTGATCTTCTGACCTCATGATCTGCCTGCCTCAGCCTCCCAAAGTGCTGAGATTACAGGCGTGAGCCACCATGCCCAGCCCATTCCATTATTATTTTCTATTTTTATTTTTTCTTCTATTTATTTATTTACTTATTTTCACTTCCCTCTCAGGCTCTAAATTCTGTTATTATTTTCTAGTTTAATTCCATTGTGTTCAGAGATGTACTTTTTATGACTGAAATCCTTTAAAATTTATTATTATTTTTTTAAGATGGAGTCTCACTCTGTTGCCCGGGCTGGAGTGCAGTGGCCTGATCTCAACCCACTTCACTCTCTGCCAACCAGGTTTAAGTGATTCTCCTGCCTCAGCCTCCTGAGTAGCTGAGGTTACAAGTGCATGCCACCACTCCTGGCTAATTTTTGTATTTTTAGTAGAGATAGGGTTTCACTGTGTTGCCCAGGCTGATCTCGAACTCCTGACCTCAGGTAATCCACCTGCCTTGGCCTCCCAAAGTGCTGGAATTATAGGCATGCATGAGCCACCGCTCCTGGCCTCTTTTACATTTATTAAGGCTTGTTTTATGCCTCCAAATATGGTATAACTTGGTGGATATGTACTTGAAAAGAATACATACTCTGCTGTTGTTGGATATTCCATTAATGTTGTTTATGTGGAATTGGTTAATAGCATTGTTTGAGTCTTGTATACCTTTACTGAGGTATCACTGCCTTTTACTTGTGAGCATTTATATCATTTATATTTAATGTAATTATTGATATGATTGGGTTTAAATCAATTTTGCTATTGGTTTTTCATTTGTTCCGTTTGTCTATTGGTCTTTTTTCTCTTTTTTGTATTTGGAGACAGATTTGCCCTCTGTTACCCAGGGTGGAGTGCAGTGGAGCTATCACAGTTCATTGCAGCTGGGCATTAGTCCATTTTTCTGTATCTTCTTTTTTTTTTTTTTTCAAGACAGGGCCTCCCTATGTTGCCCAGGCTAGAATATCAAACTCCTGAGCTCAAGTGATCCTCCTGCCTTAATCTCCCGAAGTGTTGGGAATACAGATGTAAGTAACCAGAGCCAGTCCGTTTTTTTTTCCCCCACTTAGGTACAGAATTCAATGCCAACAGTTCTCTTTTTCAAACACTTTAAACATGTCACTCCACGGGGGACGCCGTCTGGAGACTTTCGTAAGTCTCATCCTCCAGGACCACAAGGCAGGCGGGACAGCCCTTAGGGCCGCCGCACCCCTTAAGCTCCCTTTGGAGGAGACAAAGACCCGAGACAGTTCCGTGGCGAGGCCGAGGGAGGTGGGACGATGGGGCAGGGAGGCCCGAGGTGTCCCCCGCCCTTTAGGATCGTCCCAACCCTTGGACCCCCTCACGCTTGGGGACGTTGAGGAGTGCTGAAATCTCCAAGACACGAGTCACGGGCAAGAAGCCACAGCCATTTCATCGCTTGCTCCGCGCAAGTGCACACGGTCCTAGCGGTACTCGGGAGTCGAGTGCGTGGGCGGCGCTGGGCACCTTCGGCCGCGCCCTCAGCTCCACCCCCCCTGTGGGCGGGGTCCGAGCCAGTCCCTAAAGCCTCGCGACCACCCGCTCCGGGACTGGAGCTGCCGATCGCTGCGCGCCGCGCCCGGGTTGTCGCCATCTCCCGTTGCCGCCGTCATGTCCCAGCAACTGTCCCGGGCCCGGCCAGCCACGGTGCTGGGCGCCATGGAGATGGGGCGCCGCATGGACGCGCCCACCAGCGCCGCAGCCACGCGCGCCTTCCTGGAGCGCGGCTACACCGAGATAGACACGGCCTTCGCCTACGCCGACGGCCAGTCAGAGACCATCCTGGGCGGCCTGGGGCTCGGGCTGGGCGTCGGCGACTGCAGAGGTAACGGTGGCCCCTGATCCTCCCCCTGCCCTGTGCAAAGTTGAGCCCGTCCCCAGGCGTGCGCCGCGCCGCCCCCTTGGCCCCAGGCAGCACCGACGGCTTCGTCCCCATCCCACTCCCGTCCACCCCGCAGCTCAGGGAACCCCAGGCTCCTCAGGCACATCTAGCTCCGGACAACTGGACGGTGCTTTGTCAGGACTCCTTTTCTCTGGTCTTGTCTTCCGGGGAGGTAACCCAGCACCCTCGTGGACGCCTGGATGACTTGGTCTCGCCTGGAGTGACTTGGCTAGCCCCTCTCTGGGGCACGAAAACCATTGGAATCTGGCATTGTGCAGCTCCTGTCCCCACCTGTACCTTTCAGGTGCCCTTGACAGGCCTGATCTGCAGACATTCTGATCTTATCGCCTGGCAGTTCCTGGCACAGTGCTAGATGAGACTTTGGACCCAGCACACACTCTACTTCCTCCTCCTCTCATGCCAGTCGTAGCCCTTGACTTTGCTCTGAGTACCTTGTGGTACTCACCAGGGTGCCTCACCAGGGTGGCAGTGCCTGGGAGCCTGGCAGCTCCCTCAGCACGATGGGGGAATTTGGGGTGGGATCTCACTGCCCTCTCTGTGGGAGGCTCTGTCTGAGGCTATTGGAGACAAACGGACACTAACCCACTCCAGGAAGCTCCAGTTCTAGAGATGGCTGGTGAGCCCAGAATGAGCCCTTCCTGGGAGGGACTCCGTGAAGATTCAAGAATGGATAGGAGTTTGCCGGGACGAGTAAGAGGGGCAAGGGCATCAGGGCAGTGGGCGTGGGTGTGCAAAAACAATGTGATTTGGCAATTCTGAGGGTGCTGGAGGAGGCAGGTGTAGCCCTAGGGGAGGATGTGTGTATAGGGGAGGAGGAGCGGCTCTCAGTCCAACGCCATTTGCAGTGCTTAGGCTGATGCCTGGCAGGCACACAGTGAGGGCTGGGAAATGTTAGCTGTTCCTTTGTTCTCAATATTAGAACCTACTTCCACTCTGAGTGTCTGAGTGGAGTCTTGTCCATTTCTCCTCTGCCCTCCTGCCAGCCTAAGAGACTTTCTAAGTGTGAAAAGTGGGAAGAGGACTGTCCACTCGCCTGTTAGTCCAGCCCACTAGGAACTAGGTTACTTTTTATTCACCACATGGTGCATCCCAAACAAAAGGAGCCTAGTGCACGCATCTCAGTGTCACACTTTTTTTTTTTTTGAGACGGAGTCTCGCTCTGTTTCCCAGGCTGGAGTGCGGTGGTGCGATTACAGCTCACTGCAACCTCTGCCTCCCCGGTTCAAGCAATTCTCCTGCCTCAGCCTCCGGAGTAGGTGGGGATACAAGCACACACCACCATGCCCAGCTAATTTTTATAGGCTATTTGACAGGCCCTATTGGTAGAGACGGGGTTTCATCGTGCTGGCCAGGTTGGTCTTGAACTCCTGACCTCAGGTGATCTGCCGGCCTTGGCCTCCCAAAGTTCTGGGATTATAGGCTTGAGCCACCATGCCCAGCCTCAGTGCTACACTCTTTCCAGATCACCTGGCTGCCACTCAGTGAGAGCTCTGATCTTATTTCATATTTTCTGATTTTTTTTTTTTTTTGAGATGGAGTCTCACTCTATCGCCCAGGTTGGAGTGCAGTGTCTCGATCTCGGCTCACTGCAACCTCTGCCGCCCGGGTTCAAGCAATTCTCCTGCCTCAGTAGCTGGGATTACAGGCGCCCGAGTAGCTGGGATTACAGGCGCCTGCCACTGTGCCTGACCAATTTTTGTATTTTTAGTACAGATGGGGTTTCACCATCTTGGCCAGGCTGGTCTTGAACTTCTGACCTCGTGATCCACCCACCTTGGACTCCCAAAGTGCTGGGATCACAGGCATGAGCCACCGCACATGGCCTTTTTTTTTTTTTTTCTTTTTAGACAGGGTCTTGTTCTTTTGTCTAGGCTGGAGTGCAGTGGTGCGATCATTGCAGCTTTGACCTCTCAGGGCTCAAGCAACCCTCCCACCGCAGCCTCCCAAGTAGCTGGGATTACTACAGGACTGTGCCACCACACCCGACTAATTTTTTGTATTATTCATCGAGACAGGAGTCTAACTTTGTTGCGCAGGCTGCTCTCAAACTTCTGGGCTCAAGTGATCCTCCTGCCCTGGTCTCCCAAAGTGCTGAGATTACAGGTGTGAGTCACCGCAGATCTGCACCCTCTGCCTGGTCCTTAGTTCTCTTTTTTTTCTTCTCTTTTTTAATCCTTCTTTCTCTTCCGTCTTGGAGTCCAAGGTTAGCTGGGCCAATGTCCTAGATCTCGGATCTGAAGTGAAGTGCACATTGAGAAGCAGAGGCGTGGTTTGGAAAAATTCCTAATGAATAGTACCTTAAACCTGCTCCCTGCCACATCTTAAGGGCTCCAGTGACTGCCCTCCTGCTAGCTTATGTGACTTTCTAAGTGTGAAAAGTGGGAAGAGGACTCTCCACTCACCTGTTAGTTCAGCCTACTTGGAACTAGGATCTCTTTTTTTTTTTTTTTTTGGAGACAGGCTCTCATTCTGTCGTCCAGGCTGGAGTGCAGTTGCATGATCTTTGCTCACTACAGCCTCGATCCCCCCAGGCTCACGTGATCCTCCCAAGTCAGCTTTCCAAGTAGCTGAGATTACAGGCATGCGCCATCATGCCTGGCCAATTTTTGTATTTTTTGTAGAGACGGGGGTTTCACCATGTTGACCAGGCTGGTCTTGAACACTTGGGCTCAAGAGATACACCCACCTGGGCCTCTCTAAGTGCTGGGATTATGAGAGTGAGCCACTTTGCCTATTCTCCAGCTAGGATTTTTTTCTTTTTTTTTTTTTAGACAGAGTCTTGCTCTGGCACACAGGCTGGAGTGTAGTGGCAAGATCTCGGCTTACTGCAACCTCTCCTTCCTGGGTTCAAGCAATTCTTGTGCCTCAGCCTCCCAAGTAGCTGGGACTACAAGTGTGAACTACCGAAGCCAGCCTCCAGCTAGGATTCTTAACAGGGGGGCAGAGCGCAATGTGTTCAGCTCACTTCTTTTGTTTTTAGACAGTTTTGCTCTGTCTCCCAGGCTGGAGTGCAGTGGCATGATCTGGGCTCACCGAAACCTCCACCTCCCAGGTTCAAGCGATTCTCCTGCCTCAGCCCTCCATGTAGCTGGGATTACAGGCATGCACCATCATGCCCATGTAGGTTTTGTATTTTTTGTTGGCCAGGCTGGTCCCAAACTCCTGACCTCAAGTGACCCGCCCACCTCGGCCTCCCAGAGTACTGGGATTATAGATGTGAGCCACTATGCCTGGCCTTAAGCTCACTCCTGAATCACTTGATTGGCCACTCACTGATCTGTTCTATCCAGTAAGTCTAAGTGATACCTGCCTTTCCTTCCCAGCGGCCCATGTGAGGCCTCTTGGGTCTCTTTTCTTAATTCCTGCTGCAGTCTCCTTCCTGATCTCCCCATTTCCCGGCCTGCTTTTCTGTCCATGCTGCATTCAGAATCATCTCCAGAACCACCACCTCTTTCCCCATCTTGAAAGCCTTTAGAGTTGGCCGGGCGCAGTGGCTCACGCCTGTAATCGCAGCACCTGGGGAGTCCAAGGCGGGTGGATCACCAGGTCAGGAGATTGAGACCATCCTGGTCAACATGGTGAAACCCTGTCTCTACTAAAAATACAAAAATTAGCCAGGCATGGTGACACATGCCTGTAATCCCAGCTACTCAGGAGGCTAAGGCAGGAGAATCGCTTGAACCCAGGAGGTGGAGGATGCAGTGAGCCGAGATCGTGCCACTGCACACCAGCCTGGTGACAGAGCAAGAATGCATCTCAAAAAAAAAAAAAAAAAAAAAAAAAGCCTTCAGAGGCTCCCTACAGCTCCCTAAAGTCCAGGCTCCCTGGGGTGCACTCAGGGCCCTTCAGCATTGGATCTGTGGTCCCTTCCTTTGCACCAAGGGCCCCCGTGGACCTGGTGCTCTGGAAACACGACTCCCACACACCTCTTGCTTTCCACACACCTCTTGCTTGCTTTGGCTTCGTCCCCACACTCTGAAATGAGCTGTTCACTGTTCCCCACCTGGTGGCCTCTCACTTCCCCTTGGAGATTCTGATTCGGATTCTAAGGCAAGCCTTTCTGCGCTCCCAGCAGGCCTCGCACCCCTACGCTGTGGGTTTCTCTAGTGCCCTGTGCATCTCCCTGCCTCACTTACTCTAGAGTGGCCCCTTAGGCTATGAGCCCTGGACAGCAGGGATCAGCTCCTCTCCCAGCCCCTCATGCCTGGCACATCCAGCTGTACCATGGTGATAGTAGCGGCAGCTCATAATGAGCACTTTTCTCCAAGTTCTGATCCATCCTCAGGATCTCTCTGCAAGATCACACCATTTTTCCTGTCACGTTGATAGTTACAGGAGGCAGTCAAATACCCCTGCAGATTGGGTCAGGTCCCCAGTGAAACCCCACCTACAAGCCGAAGACAGTTTAAAGCCTGAAAGCCAAACTACAAGTGAAATCCTTGGACAGGACTGAGAAGCTGTCTTCCTGTTTGGCGCCCTTTCCTCTGATTGGTCTCCACTCTTCACCTGTTTCACACATACCCACCCTTTCCTAATCAGTTTTCTACACTGCCGTGGCCACCTTTGAGTGGTGTCTTGGTGTGTTTGCCTTAATCTTTTTTGCATACTAGCAAACCAATCAGCACGCACTCCCCATTATGAGTCCATAAAAAGCCCCAGACCCAGCCACACTGAGTAAAGTACCCACCGAATTGCAGGAGTGAAGGACCCTGAACTGCCCTACCCCTGGGTCCCTCTCCACTGACAGCTCACCCTTCATTTGTCATCATATCCTCACTCTTTTTGGACGTATGTCAAGAGCTCAGGAATCTCCGAACACGCGTATCAGCTATCATACAGGCAGGCTGGGTGCATCTGGCCCAGCGACAGACTGAGCTGATATACAAGCCAGACTTGGCGAGGCCCAGCGGGCAGGGTGCCTCCAGCAGCAGCTAGTGGGGTCCGGGGCAGGGGGGCATCACTGACCGGAGATCCCAGCTGGAAAAGTGACCGAGAAAAATTCCTGCGTCAACGTTACAGTTTAAGGGGTCAAGACGCGGGCTAAGTAACTTGGTCAAGATTGCAGAGTGTCATAGCAGAGCTTGACTATGAACACAGCCCTCTCTCTTAACCATTATACCAGACCCCCTTCCAATGTTTGATCAACTGGCCTGAATTTTCTTTTCTTTTCTTTTTTTTTTTTTTTTTGAGATGGAATCTCACTCTGTCGCCCAGGCTGGAGTGCAGTGGTGTGATCTTGGCTCACTGCAACCTCCACCTCCTGGGTTCAAGCAATTCTCCTGCCTCCTGAGTAGCTGGGATTACAGGAATGCACCACTGTGCCCTGCTAATTTTTGTATTTTTGGTAGAGACCATGTTTCACCATGTTGGCCAGGTTGGTCTCAAATTCCTGACCTCAGGAGATCCACCCACCTCAGCCTTCCAAAGTGCTGGGATTACAGGTGTGAGCCACTGCGCCCAACCCTGAATTTTCATTTCTGTCTCCTCTCAGTGAAAATTCATACCAAGGCCAATCCACTGTTTGGGAACTCACTGAAGCCTGACAGTCTCCGGTTCCAGCTGGAGACGTCACTGAAGCGGCTGCAGTGTCCCCCGAGTGGACCTCTTCTACCTGCACCTGCCAGACCACAGCACCCCGGTGGAAGAGACCCTGCGTGCCTGCCACCAGCTGCACCAGGAGGTGAGGGGACCCCTGAGCTCTGGGAGGTGGTCCGCTGCTGCTCTCCTTATCCTGATCCCACTCATGAGAGCAGAGGCACCAGGGTGGTCCCAGGGTGCAGCAGGAAACAGCCCCACTCCCAGGGGCCCCACCCTGCCTCCCCTTCCTGGTCTGGGCTGCACTGGGTTCTGACTGGAGCCTCACTCATGCAGGGCAAGTTCGTGGAGCTTGGCCTCTCCAACTATGCCTCCTGGGAAGTGGCTGAGATCTGTAACCTCTGCAAGAGCAACGGCTGGATCCTGCCAACTGTGTACCAGGTGAGGGCCAGGGCTGCAGAGGCCACAATCTCCAGGACTCCTGCTCATCCTGGGCTCTCTTTGCTCCTCTGACTGCCCCCCATGCCCTCTGCATAGCAGCCACTCCCCCTGCTAAAACCTGCAGATGGCTCCCAGTTACCCTCAGGATGCCGTTCAAGCTCCTCAGCCTGGCCACTGGGCATCTGCTTCCTTCCTGCCTGAGTGTGCACCTTGGTCCCTTTCTTCCCCCACCTCGCCCTGCACTCAGCCTGGAACCCACCCTCCCCGCCACTGCCTCTTCTCTGGGAGAAGGGTTCAGGTCTCACACAGGTGTGTCTCCCCTTAGAAGCTTTTCTAGATGGGCCCAGAAGACCCTGAGACCTCAGGTCCTCTTTTACCCCCTTATCACTCATTCCACAACAGATGTTTGTACATCTGCTGGGTGCCAGGCACTGGTCACAGAACTTTCTAGTATATTATGTTTCCCTCTACTTGATTATAACTGTTTATACTTGACCTTACTATAAATCCTTGAGGGAAGGGACCTTGTCCTTTTGGCTTAAGCATATAAATCTGACAACCGGCTTATAGTTAGTGCTCATGAAAGTTGGCTGAATGAATGAATTTTCCTTGGGCGTAAGCCCCCTTCACCAGCACCAGTAAGAATAAGTATATGCCCAGATGGTTAAGGTCCTAGAATTGTTAACATCTGCAATAAGGGTTCTACAAGGGTAAATTTGATGTCTGTTCTTCTGACACGTCCTCCCTCTCTCCTGGGGCCCCTCTCCCTGCAGGGCATGTATAACGCCATCACCCGGCAGGTGGAACCGGAGCTCTTCCCCTGCCTCAGGCACTTTGGACTGAGGTTCTATGCCTACAACCCTCTGGCTGGTACGTGGAGCATTCCTGACGCTGTCTCAGCCTATTCCCGACCCACTGATGCCCAGCCTGGAAGCAGGGAGGGTTTGACAAGAGGCTGGGCTGCGCCCTTCACCCCTCCTGGGTCCCTGCCCCTCCCCTAGTCCAGAGCCCTGAGGGACGTGGCAGCTTCTGGGGCACTCTGGGCCTGGGGGCTGACTGCTGCCTTCCCGCAGGGGGCCTGCTGACCGGGAGGTACAAGTATGAGGACAAGGACGGGAAACAGCCTGTGGGCCGCTTCTTTGGGACGCAATGGGCAGAGTTGTACAGGAATCGGTAAGCAGGAGGTGCTTGGTGAGGATGGCTATGGTGGGGTCCGCTTTACGTGGAAAGAAGTCCTGGGCTGCTCCTGGGGTGAGGCCTCTCCTCACTGTTGCACCTCCTCCCCTGCATTCCTTCAGAAATTCCCAAACCCTCCATGGGTTTTCTTGTTGTCTTGAGACATCCAAGAGTAAATGAGGCTCCCTGGACTTTGGGGTCTTGAAGTCGTAGCTCTTTCCTGAAAAATCACCTGCTAGGAAGGAAAGAGCCCTGGAGGGGAGGTCTGCTGCATCTGAGGGGCCCCTGTGTCCCTAGGGAAAGTAAGTTCAGGCTGATGAGTCCTCAGGAGTAAAGATTCATTGAGGTCTCTGGTGAGGGGGCTCGCATCCTGGGTGGTTCTGGTGCCCAGTGAAGTGGGAGACCTATGCCTAGAGAGGACACCCGCTCCTCAGGACTGCAGGGTGTGGGGTAGGGCAGTGGCCCTGGTTGGCTCTTTGGTTGTGGCTCCCAGTGTGACCCCCATGGTACTGACCCCTGTGCCACTGTCCCCCCTTCCCAGCTACTGGAAGGAGCACCACTTTGAGGCCATTTCCCTGGTGGAGAAGGCCCTGCAGGCCGCGTATGGCGCCAGCGCCCCCAGCATGACCTCGGCTGCCCTCCGCTGGATGTACCACCACTCACAGCTGCAGGTAGGCAGCGACCCTGGGGTGCTCAGCTTCTGCCCTTCAGGGGGACCAGGAATACCTTTAGGTGAAGGCTAAAACATTTGTTTTCTTGATTCCTCAGAAAGTTCTCTTTCTTCCAACTCTCACAAACACTCTTCCCACTGGTCTTTTTCTATTTTTTATTTTTTTGGAGACAGAGTCTCCCTGTGTCACCCAGGCTGGAGTACAGTGGTGCAATCTTGGGTCACTGCAACCTCCGCCTCCTGGGGTCAAGCCGTTCTCCTGCCTCAGCCTCCTGAGTAGCTGGGATTACAGGCCTGCACCACCATGCCCAGCTATTATTTTGTATTTGTAGTAGAGATGGATTTCACCATGTTGCCTAAGCTCAGATAATTTGATTTGTCCTCCTCAGACTGTGAACATGCTGGGGTTACAGGTGTGAGCCACTGTACTTGGCTTTCCCACTGGTCTTTGATTGCATCTGAGTGTCAGGATTTATAATGAGGGCTGCAGTACAGGGATTTCGTTATTCCTTAGGCTTTACAGAATATGATTATCCCAGTGTTATTGATGAGGAAACTGAGGTTCACACAGCTATCAAAGAGGCAGACATTGTAACAGAGTTTGAGTGCAAAGCCCACTAGTCTCATTTTTTTGGTGGAAGCTGGAGTTTCCCTCTCTCGGTGCCTCATGTCTTCCTCATTCAAATTTATATCCAGCTCCAGCCTTAGATGTTGGCTAGTGTCTGGCATATATACAGGAGGTGATCAATAAATGGGTGCTAAGTGCTCTACATAATTTTTCACACCCATAACCATGTTGTAAATAGAGAAAAGATTGCAAACATTTCTCCCATTCTGTAGGTTGCCTGTTCAATCTGGTGACAGTTTCTTTTGCGGTGCAGAAGCTCTTTAGTCTAATTAGATCCCATCTGTCTATTTTGCTCGTTGCCATGGCTTTCAGTGTTTTAGTTATGAAGTCTTTGCCCATGCCTATGTCCTGAATGATACTGCCTAGGTTTTCTTCTAGGGTTTTTATGGTTTTAGGGCTTATGTTTAAGTCTTTTATCCATGTTGAGTTAATTTTTGTATAAGGTGTGAGGAAGGGATCCAGCTTCAGCTTTCTGCATATGGCTAGCCAGTTTTGCAATCTATCCATCTGACAAAGGGCTAATATCCAGAATCTACATAGAAATTAAACAAATTTGCAAGAAGAAAACAAACGACCCTATCAAAAAGTAGGTGAAGGATATGAACAGGCACTTCTCAAAAGAGGACATTTATATAGCCAGCAAACATATGAAAAAAAGCTCATCATCACACTATGGAAGACAGTGTGGCGATTCCTCAAGGATCTAGAACTAGAAATACCATTTGACCCAGCAATCCCATTACTGGGCATATACCCAAAGGATTATAAGTCATTCTACTATAAAGACACATGCACATGTATGTTTATTGTGATACTGTTCACAATAGCAAAGACTTGGAACCAAACCACATGCCCATCAATGTTGGACTGGATAAAGAAAATGTGGCACATATACACCATGGAATACTATGCAGCTGTAAAAAAGGACGAGTTCATGTCCTTTGCAGGGTCATGGATGAAGCTGGAAACTATCATCCTCAGCAAACTGACACCAGAACAGAAAACCAGACACTGCCTATTCTTGCTCATAAGTAGGAGTTGAACAATGAGAACACATGGACACAGGCAGGGGGAGCATCACACACCGGGGCCTGTCAGGGGTGGGGGCTAGGGGACAGATAGCATTAGGAGAAAAACCTCATGTAAATGACGGGTTGATGGGTGCAGCAAACCACCATTGCACGTATATAGCTATGTAACAAACCTGTATGTTCTGCACATGGACCGCAGAACTTAAAGTATGTAAAATAAGAAAATAAAAAATAGAGAAGAGGATTGAGTCTCAGAGAGGTTTAATAACATAGCCATGTTTACACAGCTGCTATGGGCAGAACTGGGCTGTGAATGTAGGTCTGCCTGGAAGCGCACCCTGTGGCAGTAGGGGAGAGGATACAGGTTTTGAGTTACATGGGTACAGCTATCCAAGGCACCTTAAGTTCTTTCTGGACATATGGGATATAAAAGAGCCCAAATCTCATCAGGGAGGTGGCTGGGAGGGGTGTGAGTGGAGTCGCTGTGCAGCAGAAGAGGGCTGAAGTCTGGCTGTCTCCCTTGCAGGGTGCCCACGGGGATGCGGTCATCCTGGGCATGTCCAGCCTGGAGCAGCTGGAGCAAAACTTGGCAGCGGCAGAGGAAGGGCCTCTGGAGCCGGCTGTCGTGGACGCCTTTCATCAAGCCTGGCATTTGGTTGCCCTCGAATGTCCCAACTACTTCCGCTAGGCCCACTGTGGCTCAGGCTGCCCAAGGCTTTTCTGTCACCTCCTTTGCTCTCTCACACTTTCTCTAATTTAGAACTGCCTCAATAAATTCTTAGGAATGGAACTATTTGGGCAAAAACCTAACAATAGAGTCACTACCAAATGAAGAATAAAACCTCCCAAGATGCTGTGTGTTAGTCTGCTTGTGTTGCTATAAAAAAATACCTGAGACTGGGCGCAGTGGCCCACCCCTGTAAGCCCAGAACTTCGGGAGGCTGAGACTGGTGGATCACCTGAGATCAGGAGTTCAAGACCAGCCTGGCCAACATGGCAAAACCCTGCCTCAACTAAAAAATACAAAAAATTAGCTGGGCATGGTGGCGCCTGCCTGTAATCCCAGCTACTCAGGAGGCCGAGGCAGGAGGGTCGCTTGAATCTAGGAGGCAGAGCTTGCAGTGAGCTGAAATTGTACCACTGCGCCGCGCCACTGCACTCCAGCCTGGGTAACAGAGTGAGACTCCGTCTCAAAAGAAAGTAAAAATCCCTGAGACTGGGTAATTTATAAAGAAAAGAGGTTTCTTTGGCTAATGGTTCTGCAGTCTATACAAGGAAGCATGGTGCTGGCACGTGCTCCTGGTGAGGGTCTCAGGAAGCTTACAGTCCCGGCAGAAGGGGAGGGGGGAGCCAGCATGTCACATGGCGAGCGAGGGAGCAAGAGACAGAGAGGGGATGAAATTGCAGGCTCTCTTAAATACCAAGATCCTGTGTGAACTCAGAGCCACAAGTCACTCATTACAGATGGCACCAAGCCATTCAAGAGGGATCTACCCCCATACCCTAACACCTCCCAGCAGGCCCACCTTTAACTTCAGGGATCACATTTCAACATGAGATTTGGCGGGGACAAATTAACCAAATGATATCCTTGTGCCAGTAGCCCCCAAATGTCATGTTCTTCTCACATTGCAAAATACAGTCATCCCTTCCCAACAGTCACCCAGAGCCTTACCTTGCTCCAGCATCAACTCAATCAAAAGTCTTGGACGAGCCCCGCTTGTGGCAAGATGGCTAGCGAGGGTACCCTTTCTACAGTCCAGGAAGTAACAATTGTGTTGCCGAAAGATCCTTTGTCTCAGTGCTAATTTTTCTTTGTGGCACTGAGTTTCTGTTTCCAACACATTGGTACCCCAGGACGGGACCCCCATTCCCTTCTGGGGTGGTCTCCAGCTGAGACCCACCTGGTGGAAAAAATAAATTAACGTGGTCTCTCAGCAATGTGGAAAAGAAAAGCTTCAAGCTTTGGTACGAATTCTAAAGTTTAAGTTAACGTTAAGTGTGCATGCGAGAGAGCAGTGTGAGTGTTTCCTTTCTGCGAGATCTGTGATAGTTTCATAAGGCCTAGAGGCTGGAGAGAGCAAAGCAAAAGTGAAGAGGAGTGAGCGAGACCTCCCAAAGGGCGGTGGGGGGATAACTGGAATCCTCCCCTGGAAAAGAAAGGCAAAGGTAGCCGAGAAGGTTCCGGAGGAGCCCCAGTAAAGGCCCCTGAGGCGGCCACAGCGGTGCCTGCAGCCAGGCCAGCTGCACGTTGGGGCGGGGCTCAGGGAAGCAAGGTGGCAGGTGCACTGGGGCCAGGCCGCTCTGAGTGGCAGCGCGCCCAGGTGGCGCACCTGAGAAGTGCTGGGGGGCTGCCCAAGGCTAAGCAGAAAGCAGTGTGGTGGAGGTCGCCCGCGAGGCCTCTAGACATGGCCAGGGGTGCCGCAAAGGCAGCAGGAGGGGGCGGGACAGGCTGTGAGCAATGGCCGCAGCAGTAGCAGCAGCAAGACGGTCCGAAGCCACGTGCCAGGAACCTTGTGGGGCAGAAGGGCATAGCACCCCCTGCCTGGCTGCCTGCACCCTGAGGAGGCCCCCCCGGGCACAAGAAAACCAGCAGCAACAACAGCAAACCCCACTCCGGCCAGCAAAATATGGAGAAAGAAAGTTGAGGTATGTTGAAAAAATTGTAAGAGAAAGTGTGTGTAAGAGAGAGAGAGTTAAAAAAAAAAAAAAAAAAGACAGGCAAAAAAAAAAGGCTTTTCTTTTGAAACTCAGGCAAAACAACTAAGCCAAAAACATGTTGAAAAAAGTTTAAAGAGGAAAATTATAAAGTAAAAGAGGAGGGAATTGTGGGAAGTATAAAAGTTCCTCTTTAAAGTTTTCTGTCTTGCTAAAGAATAAATCATAAGTGTGCTAAATAACTCTGTGTTAAGCCCTATCCTATGTCGTCGTTAGACATGCCATGCTTGCAGGCACATGGTATATTCCATGTCCTTGTACTTTGACCAAGATATCTGTACTGGGAGTGCTCACTGGCATGTCCCAGCTTTCCACTGCTTTTACCTGTTTAGAAAAGTTTTAAGTTGTTAGCCAATCAGGTTTCAGTTTAAATTGTGACGTCTGGCTCTAGCCAGCCGAGATCAGACACAGCAGTAAGGACAACCCCAAATGTGTAAGGAATAAATATGTGTGTTTTCCTTTGTTCACTGTACTCTCATGGCAAGATGGCTAACAAGGGTACCCTTCCTGCAGTCCAGGAAGTAAAAATTGCGTTGCTGAAAGATCCTTTGTCTCAGTGCTAATTTTTCTTTGTGGCACCAAGCATCTGTTCCCAACAAGTTCAAAGTCTCATCCGAGACTCAAGGCAACTTTCTTCCACCTATGAACCTGTATAATCAAAAACAAATTATTTACTCCCAAGATACAATGGTGGTACCCATACTGGGTAACATTCCCATTGCAAAAGGGAGAAATCGGCCAAAGAAAGGGGCAACAGGCCCACGCAAGTCTGAAACCCAGTAGGGCAGGCATGAAAATGTAAAGCTCTAAAATCATCCTTGACTCCATGTCCCACATCCTGGCCACACTGGTGCAAGCAATGGGCTTCCAAGTCCTCAGGCAGCTCCACATATGTGGCTTTGCAGGATGCAGCCCCCATGGCTGCTCTCACTGGTTGGAGTTGAGTGCCTGTGGCTTTTCCAGTCTCTGGGTACAAGCTGCTGGTGGCTCTATAATTCTGGGGTCTGGAGAGTGGTGGCCCCTTTCCCACAGCTCCACTGGGCAGTGCCCTAGTGGGGATTCTGGCTGGGGGCTCCAACTTCACATTTCCCCCCGGCATTGCCCTAGTAGAGTCTGCGAGGGCTGTCCTGAGGTCCTCTGAAGTGCCTTTGACCCCCTCTTCCCATCATCTTGGCTATTAGCCAAGCATGGGAATTTAGTCATGCTCATCTCTCTAGCAAGTGGTTTCTCTACAGCCCACTTGAATTCCTCTCCTGAAAATGCTCTTTCCTTCTTCATTACATGGTCAGGCTGTAAATTTTCCAAACTTTTATACTCTGCTTCCCTTTTAATTATAAATTCTAACTTTATGTCATTCCTTTGCTGCTGTATCTGACTGTAGGCTTTTAGAAACAACCATGACACATCCTGAATCCTTTGCAGCCTAGAAGTTTCTCCCACCAGAAATTTCTAGGTCATCATTCTTAAGCTAAATCTTCCACAAACCCCCTGGACAAGACTCAATGCAGCCAAATTCTTTGCTAAGGCATAACATGGTTGACCTTTGGTCTAGTTCCCAATAAGTTCCCCATTTCCATCTGAGACCTCCTCGGCCTGTCCTTCACTGTCTGTATTTCTTTTTTTCTTTTCTTTTTTTTTTTGAGAAGGAGTCTCGCCCTGTCGCCCAGGCTGGAGTGCAATGGTGCAATCTCGGCTCACTGCAACCTCCACCTCCTGGGTTCAAACCATTCTCCTGCCTCAGCCTCCTAAGTAGCTGGGATTACAGGCACCTGCTACCACACCCAGGTATTTTTTTTTTTTTTTTTTTTTTTTGAGATGGAGTTTCGCTTTTGTTGCCCAGGCTGGAGTGCAATGGCGCATTCTCGGCTCACTGCAACCTCCGCCTCCTGGGTTCAAGCAATTCTCCTGTCTCAGCCTCCCAAATAGCTGGGATTACAGGCATGTGCCACCACGTCCGGCTAATTTTTTGTATTTTTAGTAGAGACGGGGTTTCACCATGTTGGCCAGGATGGTCTTGATCTCTTGACCAAGTGATCCACCCGCCTCGGCCTCCCAAAGAGCTGGGATTACAGGCATGAGCCACCGCGCCCGGCTTTTTTTTTTTTTTTTTTTTCAATAGCGATGGGGTTTCACCATGTTGGCCAGGCTGCTCTCAAACTTCTGACCTCATGATCTGCCTGCCTCAGCCTCCCAAAGTGCTGGGATTACAGGCCTGAGCCACCGGGCCCAGCCTCACTGTTTGTATTTCTATTACCATTTTTGTCACAACTACTTAACAAGTTTCTAAGAAGTTCCAAACTTTCCCTAACCTTCCTGTCATCTTCTGAGCCCTCCAACCTCTTCCAGCCTCTGCCCATTACCCAGTTTCAAAGCTGCTTCCAACCTACATTGTCAGTTCTTGTTATCGTAACGCTGCACTCCTCAGTATCAATTTTCTGTGTTAGCCCATTTATGTTACTATAAAGGAATACCAGAGCCTGGGTAATTTATGAAGAAAGGAGATTTCTTTGGCTCACAGTTTGTGGCTGTACAAAAAGCATGACGCCAGCATCTACTTCTAGGGAGGCGCTCAGAAAGTTTACAGTCTTGGTGGACTGGCAAAAGGGAGCAGACGTGTCACATGGCAAGAGAGGGAGCAAGAGGGAGGGAGATGGTGCCAGCTTCTTTTAAACAACCAGGTCTCTCTGTGAACTAAGAGAGGGAGAATTTATTATCATGAGGACGGACCAAGCCATTCATGAGGGATCCGCCCCAGTGACCCAAATACCTCCCCCAAGGCCCACTTCCAACCCTGGAGGTCACATTTCAACATGAGATTTGAAGGGGAGAAAACATCCAAGCCGTATCAGTGTGGAACTTTTTTTTTTTTTTTTTTGAGATGAAGTCTTGCTCTGTTGCCCAGCCTGGAGTGCAATGGCGGATTCTTGGCTCACTCCAACCTCTGCCTCCCGGGTTCAAGAAATTCTTCTGCCTCAGCCTGTTGAGTAGCTGGGATATTACAGTATCAAGCCTGGTTAATTTTTGTATTCTGAGTAGAGACAGGGGTTTTATCATGTTGGCCGGGCTGGTCTTGAACTCCTGTACTCAGGTGATCCACCCGCCTCAGCCTCCCAGAGTGCTGGGATCACAGGACTGAGCCACCATGCCCAGTCAGTTTTTTTTTCTTTTTAAACACAGAAATTGACAAACTGGTTTTAAAATTCATAGGGAAATTCAGAGCACCCAGGATAGCCAAGACTTGAGCCAGCGTGCCCGGCCACATCATACACTTTAAGTAGACAGACATTATAGTGTCTGAATTATGTCTCAATACAGTTGTTTTTGAGAAAACAAAACAGGCAGGGCATGGTGGCTCGTACCTGTAGTCACAGAAATTTGGGAGGCCTAGGCAAGGGGATTGCTTGAACCCAGGAGTTCAAGACCAGCCTGGGCAACGTGGTGAAATCCTATCTTGACAAAATACACAAAAATTTGCTGGGTGGTGGCAAACCCGCTGTTTGGGCAGAACTCAGTGGGGAAGCTTCATCTGTTCCCGTGTCTGAGGTGTGATTTAGCAGCTGGAGGCAAGGGTCGCCTGAAGACAGTCACTTATCAGCTGCTGTCATCAACCGGCACACGTCACCTCTGCATGTGGCTTCCCAGGGAGAACATCCCAAGAAAACTAGAGAAGCCGTGTGGCATTTTATGCCCCAGCCTCAGAAGACTACAGCATCACCTGTGTCCTGGGAGGAGAGTCAAAGGTACCTGTGCAAAGAGCATGTGAGAGTATGGGGTGCTTATCTTAGGAAATAAACTCTTTTTTTTTTTTTTTTTTGAGGTGGCATTTTTGCTTTTGTTGCCCAGGCTGGAGTGCAATGGCGCAATCTCGGCTCACTGCAACCTCCGCCTCCCGGGTTCAAACGATTCTCTTGCCTCAGCCTCCCGAGTAGCTGGGATTACAGACATGCACTACCATGCCCAGCTAATTTTTTGTGTTTTTAGTAGATACGGGGTTTCTCCATGTTGGTCAGACTGGTCTCAAATTCCTGACCTCAGGTGATCTGCCCGCCTTGGCCTCCCAAAGTGCTGGGATTACAGGCGTGAGCCACCGCGCTGGGATTACAGGAAATAAACTCTTCACACTGGGAGCAACGGTCCTGAGTAGTCAAGTCGAGTTGAGCCGCAGGAGCTGCTGAGACTCTTGAGTATCGCCATCAGGGGATGTATTCTCTGCCGTCACATCCCATCTGTTAGAATCTTCTGGATACTGTATCTCAAAATAGTTGATGGCCACTTGAATTCAGCCATTTCATACATATTTTTCTCTTTTTCCCACTCCACCTCCTCCCCCAGTCATTTCATATCGACTTCAAGAGACAATTCCCAAACAGCACCTTAGGTATATATATAATTTGTATTTGTTAATTTAAAAACAAATAGGAGGAACAAAAAGACTGGAAGGGGCAGAGCTGGATCTGGAGAGCATCTCTCTTTTTTTTTTTTTGGAGACAGAGTGTTGCTCTGTCACCAGGCTGGCGTGCAGCTCTGTCACCAGGCTGGAGTGCAGTGGGGCAATCTTGGCTCACTGCAACCTCCGCCTCCTGCATTCAAGCAATTCTCCTGCCTCAGCCTCCCGAGTAGCTGGGAATACAGCTGCACACCACCACACCTGGATAATTTTTTGTATTTTAGTAGAGATGGGTTTCACCATGATGCCCAGGCTGGTGTTGAACTCCTGAGCTCAAGCAGTCCGCCCGCCTCGGCCTCCTAAAGTGCTAGGATTACAGGCGTGAGCCACCATGCCTGGGTGTGCCTAATATATTTAATCATCCTCAAACTAAAGAAACTGGTCTGTGCTGTATAAAAGACTGGAGAAGGAGGTGGTATAGATTTTGCACACGGGAATTCACAAGGAGGGGGAGCTCCTGAAACTTCAGGCTGCAGAGAGGGCCACGGGCTGCCGTACTTGCTTCACTTCTGACCTGCTTGTTCCCAGTGACTGGGTTGGCTGGCATCCCCAGTGTCTCATATTTGGCCATTCTGAATACATTTCAGAAGCAACAGGAAAGTAAGAGTGCTAGGCTCCATAATGGCTTATGAACAAGTACATTTCTGCTGCAGGACTTTTAATTTTTCTTTTTCTTTTGAGATGGAGTCTCGTTCTGTCATCCAGGCTGGGGTACAGTGGTGCGATCTCAGCTCACTGCAACCTCCACCTCCTGGGTTCAAGCCATTCTCCTGCCTCAGCCTCTGGGACTACAGGCATGTGCCACCATGCCTGGCTAACTTTTTTGCCTTTTTTTTTTTTAGTGGAGACAGGTTTCACCATGTTAGCCAAGATGGTCTTGATCTCCTGACCTCATGATCTGCCCGCCTCGGCCTCCCAAAGTGCTGGGATTACAGGTATGAGCCACCGCGCCTGGCCAGATTTTTATTTTAATAAGGCTGTTTTTACCGTGGTATTTGTAAGTGTATGTCCACTGCAGAAGCAAATTTCTATCCTCAGTGTTGAGCTTTATTAACTGAATTTGAAACAGCATTCAGAACAGTTAGATGCTTTTTTTTTTTTTGAGATGAGGTTTCACCATGTTGGCCAGGCTAGTCTTGAACTCCTGACCTCAGGTGATCCACTCGCCTTGGCCTCCCAAAGTGCTGGGATTACAGGCGTGAGCCACTGCGCCCGGCCTAGATACTTCACCTCTGACAAAACGGAGTTCCAAAAGCTTTCCTCTGATTCCATGAATTGGATGGAAAGCAGTTTATATATATAAACTGGGAGCCACCACACCCACTCTATGTTTTAAATTTTGAAAAATTTATCGAAGTGGTATGTGCCCGTGGTTAAAAGCTGTCGCTTTCCAAGTCTCATTCCTCAGAGGCAACTTTCAGAAATTCTTGCAGCTTTCTTTTCCTCTAGCAGTTAGCTGCTGCACTATCTCTGAAGTATACCCTTGGCTGGGAGCGGTGGCTCGCACTTACCATCCCAACACTTTGGGATACGAAGGTGGATCGCTTGAGCCCAGGAGTTTGAGACTGGCCTGGGCAAGACAGTGACTCCCCACAAAAAAAAAAAATTTAAAAAACTAGCCCTGCATGGTGTCATGCGCCTGTAGTTCCAGTCTTGGGAGGCCCAGGCAGGAGGATTGCTTGAGCTCAGGTGTTTGGCCTGGGTATCAACGTGAGACCCCCCGCCCCCCTTCTTTAAAAAAAGCTACACCCTTTATCGCAATTCCTTAATGTATCAAATTTAGATGTCGTGGGCTGCTGGAAAGCTCCTAATCTTTCTAGATTTACAAAAGCCACATCTGCAAGGTTAATTTTTGTGCACAATGTGATTTATTCCCCTTCTTTTTGTTTTCTCCCCCCTGGAAGGCAGAAGCAAGCCAAGCTACATGCAAGTGGTGCCAGTGCTAGTTTTGTTGAAATGGCCAAGGACTTAGGCAGCAGCGTCCAATTTGGGTTCACCTTATGTGCACTGCTGTGATTTAAATCCTTAGGTGGCACTACCCCCAAGTGTTTCCGATAATCCTGGTCAGGTTCAGGAACCACTGTCCTAAGTGGAGGTTCGTCAAGCTTTTGACACTGCAGGGCCCAGGCTACAGCCCTGGAGACTCAAAGCCTGATGGGCTTCATCCCATCTGTTCCTTACAGCGTGCAAAGCTGGCCAGGCCCCTTACCACCTTTCTACTTGGCATGTGGCTCATGGGGCTGGCATGGGGCATTTCCTTTCCTCACTAAGCAGGTAAGTGAGGGCAGGTGGCTCAGCTAAGGCCACAGAGCCAGAATTGGAGATCAGGACTCCTGTCCCCTAGGGTACACAGTTGTGTTGTAGGTGCTCAGGGGTCCTAAGGCGGCAGGGTGTTTAACACCTGGTGAAAAAGTTAAATGCTAGGTTTTTTTTTGAAATGGGGTCTCTCTGTCCTCCAGGATGTTGTGCATGAGCTCCATCACCACTCCCTGCAGCCTCGACCTCCCAGACTCAAGTAATCTTCCTGCGCCAGCCTCCAGAGCAGCTGGGACTAGAGGTGCTCATCACTGTGCCCGGCTTTTTTTTTTTTTTGTAGAGACGGGAGGTCTCCCTGTGTTACCTAGGCTGACTTCTAATTTCTGGCATGAAGCAATCCTCCCTCCTTGGCCTCCCAAAGTGCTGGGATTACAAGTGTGGCCATCATAGCTGGCCAATGCAAGGATTCCTGCCCATTGCCTCCCCCTCTACCCGCCCAAGAACATGGATGAGGGGCCCAGAAACCTGCATGCATTCTGATGCTCAGATATGTAAGATGTCTACTTAGAAGCCATTAGCCCCTCAGTGCTTCAGGGACCTGGGTGTGGGCAACCACCCTGGGATGACCCCAAGACTGACCTCTGTGCCATCCCCTCTCCCCACCCAGCTTCTGGAAGGAGCACCATCGGGTTGTATATAGCACCAGTGCCCCAGCATGACCTTGGCTGCCCTGCAATGGAAGGAATGCTCACAAGCTGCAGGTAACCCAACTGTCTCTAGATGCTCAGCTGCTTCTCTCAAATTTTGTGGGGGGGTGGGGGGAATGGGGAAGCTGTGAGGGCTAGACAGTCATTTGGTCATTTCTGAGATAAGTCCTTTTCTTCCTATGAAAGCTCTCCATGGCCCAGTTCTTTTGGGTGGCAAACCTGTTCTTAGACAAATTACTTAAGTGACCAGGTCACCAACACGTTATTGCAATGGCCCCGTTAAGTATGATCACCTCAATTTTACATGAGGAAACTGGCTCAGAGAGGCAATTTCACTTGACTAGGGTCCCACAGCTTACATGTAGTAGGGAATCAATGTGGGTTTGACTGAAACTAACTTTTTTCTTTTCGGGGGGACAGGGTCTTCCTCTGTCATCAAGGCTGGAGTGCAGCAGCTTGATCCTAGTTCACTGTGACCCTGACTTCCAGAGTTCAGACAATCCTCCGCTTCAGTCTCCCATGTAGCTGGGACCACAGGCATATACCACCATGACTAATTTTTGTATTTTTTGTAGAGATGGGGGGTCTCACTACGTTGCCTGGGCTGATCTTGAGTCCTTGGGCTCAAGCAATCCTCCTACCTCAGCATCCCAAATTGCTGAGATTACAGGTGTGAGCCACTGCATCTGGCCTGAAATCTGTTTTTAATCATTAGCCTTTACTGGGTTTCGGGCTGCCCACCCTGGAGGCAGAATCCAACCCTGTGTGTAGTGGCGGGGCCTCCCTCTCCCTGCTGTCCCTAACCCCCTTCTTCAGCTTGGGTATTTGGCTTTGGCTCCCCTTTAGTGAGCACTTATTAAGTGCCAATCCTGGAGGCAAAGTACTTTACACAATTTCTAATTCACACAAGCAGCCTGAAAAGTAAAGGAAGTTTGAAGCTAAATGGCTAGGTCACTGACCCAGGTTTACCCAGCTGCTGAGCAGATGAGTGGCTCTGAAGTCAGCTCTGTCTGCAGCTGAGACAGCGTGGAGGCAGGGCTTCAGAGCCCAATGGCCATGGCTGTTTGCAGGCAGTAATATGAGGCATACATGAATAACCAGAGCCCAAACAGCGGCGGGGCCATGGCTGAGAGGGGCACAATGAAGTCACTGTGCAGCAGAAGTGTGTTGAAGTCTAGCTGTCTCCCTTGCAGGGTGTCCATGGGGACATGGTCATCCTGGATGGAGCAACTGCAGAAATTGGCAGCAGCAAAGGAAGGGCCCCTGGAGTTGGGGGGCGCTGACCAAGCCTGGCACCTGAATGTCCCACTACTTCCTCTAGGCCTGGCTAGACTTGGCTCAGGTGCTGAGGGCACCATCTGCCACCTTTCATCCTCTCCCCCGGCCAGTTTGCAGATCGTCCTCTACACTCCTGCAGTCCTCCCAGCCACCCTCACGAGGCGAGAAGGCTGGGCCTGAGTTCTCCTTCCACATTTCCTGCTAAGGCTGGCACTTGACCTGGCCCAGGGCTGGGTGAATCTGGTGAATTTGTTTCCTCTTCTGCCTGCAGCCCGCTTCTTGCTGTCCTTCCCAAGGGCTTGGTGAGAAGCAGGCAGGAGTATGAAGTCTTCAAAGAGCAGAGGCAGTGAGAGGGTGTCAGCGCAACGCCCTTGTGAAGGTCGCCCACACCCTGGGATCTGGCCCGACCTCTCAACATTGGGGCTGGAGCTGGCTGGCTCTTCCACGCACGGCAGAAAAGAGGGCCGCCACACACCTGAAGCCAATTTGCTCTCATTCAAACTGCTTTCACGAAATACAAACAGAACAATATGGGCTGGGTGTGGTAGCTCACACCAGTAATCCCGGCACTTCAGGAGGCCAAGGTGGGCAGATTGCTTGAGCTTGAGTTTGAGGCCAGCCTGGGCAATATGGCAAAACCCCATCTCTACTTAAAATTTAAAAACAGAGGAAAAAAACCAAAACCAAAACCAAATAGAACAAGATGGACAAAATCTACCATTAGAGTCACCAAGAATAGAACCTCCCAGGATGCTGTGAACTTCAGACACTGGCTCTCAACCCCGTAGTTACTCCACTCTCGTCTTAGCTCAAGCCTGTCTTCCTGGCATCCGCCAGATCTGCAGCCCTGGTGTGAAAGTGTGGAGGGCTGGGAAGGATACCTAATTTTCCTCAGCAAATCCCTCTGCCAAGGGGCACCCAGGGCTGAAGAAGAGAAACTCCTGGTGTGGAGCTGTGCTGTCCGTGGCAGTCCCGAGGCAGCCAGTCGGGGAAGTTGACTGACAAGGCAAACCAAGGCAATCCAAGCAGAGCAAATGCAATGGCCGCCCAGGCTGGAGTGTAGTGTCATGATCACGGCTCACTGAGCCTCAAACTCCCAGGCTTACAATTCTCCCACCTCAGCCTCCAGAGTAGCGGGGACCACAGGCGCGTGCCACCACGCCTAGCTAATTTTTTCATTTTTTTTTGTAGAGACAGGATCTCGCTGAATTGCCCAGGCTGGTTTCAAACTCCTGGGCTCACCAAGGCGTCTTTCCTAAGAAAGATCCCTCCTCCTGTTGTCTCCAGGGAGACAGCCTACAAAGTTTTATTCTTTACAGGAACTCAGTGCCCATTATGTACCCTGTCCACAAACAAAAAGCTGCTCTCTCCAGAGGGGCGGCAGCAGTCCCGCATGGTCCAGTGAGACCCAGAAGGTTCCAGGAGACCTTCGGTCCTGAGTCTCCTTCAGTCACTGTCTTCTGACTCTGAGTCTTCTGCGGACTCGGATGCGCTCTCTGGCAAGTCGTCTCCCATCTGCTGAAACCTTCCCGACTGCGAGTCCCACATGTATTTGATGGTCACCTTGAATTCAGCCATCTCATACCCAAAAAGCTTCTGCAAGAGACAAAGGAAACAAAGCATCAGGAGAAAAGGAAGGTATTCAGAAGTGGAGGGGGGGGGCGTTCTCAGCAGGCAGAGGAAAGGCAGCGGCCCCTCCTGCCAGGGCCCTCAGAGCGCCACACTCACCAGGACGCGAGCCTGTTCCGGGGTCAGCACGTCGCCCTCCTTGCACACCTCATAGTCGGACAGCAGGGTCACCACACCTGCAGAGGAGGGGGGGTCCCCCAGTTACCTCTGGCCCAGGGGCCTGCAGAGCCCTCTCTGTCCTGCCAAGTTGGGAGAAATCCAGCTGGCCACCTGCCCTCCCCACAGCTCCAACATACACTGGGCAGTGGCTGCCTCCGTGAGGTCCCTTGATTTGCTGCAGCCTCGACCTCCTGGGCTCAACTGATCCTCTTGCCTCAGCCTCCCATATAGCTAGGACCACAGGCACACTCCACCATGGCTAAGTTTTTGACTTTTTTTTTTTTAACAGGTGCCAGGCCCCAGATGTCCCTCAAGGGCTGCATTCTGGCTGTAAGTTACTGTCTGCTTTCACCGCAATTGTGAGGCGGGCACTCTAGCTCCATTTTCACATGGGAAAATGGAGGCTTGTAGAAATAACTTGCTCAGCTAGAAAGGGAAGAGCCTGCAGGCCTGTGCTCTTGGACTCGGGGCTGTGACCTTTTGGCTCCAGGGCTGCCCATACCTCTCTTGAGGGCGGTGGGCAGGCCCAGCTGCCTGAGCTGTGGCTCCATGGAGTGGGGGAACTGCTCCAGGGGCCCTGAGTCCAAGCTCACAGTGAAAGTTGCTTTGTTACCAGCTCGGGCGTAGTCCATTTCTGTGTATTTCGTGAACCATCTAAGGGAAAAAAGAAGTGGTAAGAGGGGGATGCTCCTGGCCACACCACCAGCCCACGAGTCAGGTTCCCCATGTGTCCTGTGGTCCCGGGCCTTCTCCCATCATAGAAGCCAGCCAGCCCAGAGCACCATGCTGGAGAGGGCAGAGAGGGCTGTGGTCCCAGGCCACTAGCTCAGTGACAGGCTTCTAGGAGCACCTCCAACTCGATGCCCCCCCACACGGGAGGAAGTCCCTGCATCATTCCTTCCCTGAAATCCCCTCTCACCCTCCTCTTTCCCTCCGTTCCTCAGGAGTACTTACTCATTCACCTCCTCCTTTGTGCGATTGGTGAACAGGAGACCCACTTCACCCCTCAACTTTTTGCTGACCTATGAATCAAGAGTGAGGCCGGCTTGGTCACATTAGAGTAGTGCTTTTCTACTAGGCACGTTTTTGGTCACCAGGGGATATTTGGCAACATCTAAAGACGTTTCCCTTTGTCACAGCAGGAAGGAGTGCGAGGCAGGAAGTGTGCTATTCCCTGGGTCTGGAGGTGAAGGGAGAGCTTTAAGCCAGGCCCTGCTCCCCCCTGAGCCACAGAGCTGCCAATGGCTGGGGGAGGCTGTGACGTGGGGAGTAGCGGGAAAGAAGGTGGCTTTGCCTCAGTCCCTCCCCATGAGGACCAGTGACTTACCTGGTGCAGGTTATCTTTGTACTCATCAGATGGGCTCCGACCCAAGGCCACCATCATCACCTTGTTTTTGCCAAAGAACATCCTACCGCAAGAGAAAGAGCGTTCTGTGAAGGAAATACCCTGCCCCTCCCCCACCCCTCAGCCACCTGCAAAGCTGCTCCAATCCCCCAGTGAGCTCAGGCCGAGGCTGAGCCAGTGGCACCCCACTTCTCCATGCTGCCTGGCCACACAATCCCCCCACTCAGGGTCCCTTTCATTATGTTCCCACCCACAAACCCCTGACATGGCAACAGTTTGTCTCCCAGCCCATCATGAGCATTCTGTACCGGTTCCCCATCTGGATGTACGCAGGAGGCATGTTAACAGCTGAAGCAGAGCTGGTGCTGCAAGAGACCCCCACCAGGGCCACCTGCCCCAGGACAGAAACTTGCCATGTGGTTCCTTCATCCTGCTCCCGGGTGGCTGTGTTCCAGTGCATGTACTGACATCCTAAAATTCGTGTCATGCTCCTAAACCGCCCAGACTCCAGGGTTAAAGGGCCACTTTTCCTGAAAGGACCACCTCTCAGACATCTCCTAAGCAACTGCCAAGTCCTGCTTCCTAAAGGCTCAGTGCAAGACCTGCTTTTTTTTGAGATGGAGTCTCATTCTGTCACCCGGGCTGAGTGCAATGGTGCAGCTCATTGCAACCTCTGCCTCATGGGTTCAAGTGATTTTCTGCCTCAGCCTCCCGAGTAGTTGGGATTGCAGGCGTCCACCACCACACCAGGCCAATTTTTGTATTTTTAGTAGAGAAGGGGTTTTGCCATGTTGGCCAGGCTGGTCTCGAACTCCTGAGCTCAGGTGATCCGCCTGCCTCAGCCTCCCAAAGTGCTGGAATTACAGGCATGAGCCACCGCGCCCGGCCCAAGACCAGCTTTAACAGTGAAAAAGCGGTGCTCTTCAGTAGCAGGTAGCACTCTATCCTTACCAAAGTGTCAGCAGCATGATCCAGGCACCTAAAGGGTCAGAAGTTGCTCCTGTGCTTTGACTGAGAGCAGCCTGGCCGGGTCCCCACTTAGAAGGGCCTTTCTCCCCCTGCCCGCTCACCGGCTGTGCTTCCAGGCATTCCGGATGTCCTTCAGCTTGCTGTTCCTCATGTTGGCCACACAGAAGATGAAAAGGTACTTGTAGGTGTCCACACATTTTCGAAGCTGTGGGACAATTCACGAGGCTCTGAGTTCAAGCAGCAGCATACGATGGGCACTACCCTGACCTCAGATGGGAATGAATCTGCTCTGGGCCCCAGGACAACTACGGAAACTGGAAGAACCGGAGGCCTCTCATTTGGTTGCCTCCCACCTCCATTACTGAAATTAGGATCGCCAGCTACAGAGGAGGCTGAGCCATGGATCTACACCCCACGGCCTTTCCAGGTTTCTGACTTATCTATGACCAACAGTGGAACTGAGCATCAACTGCTACCCACACCAGCAAGGCTCCTGCCACATGGAAGCACATGGAGCCTGAGTGTCACAAGGGGAGGCATCTCATCGGTACCGCTCTGCACATGGTGCTGGCCAAAACCACCGTGAGGCGGCCTCCAGGAGTGGAGTCTGTGCAGGAGGAGACTGTTTTCACCTAACCTGTAGCCCAGGTTGGCAGCTCAGAAGCACTACAGACAGTGGGTTGGTGCAGTCACCTACACGCAGCAATTTTCTTTTTTTTTTTTTTTTTTTAAAGACAGGGCCTCACTCTGTTGCCCAGGCTGTGTACCATCAAGTCCAGCTAGTTTTTCTCTCTTTTCTTTTTGTAGAGATGAGGTTTTGCCATGTTGCCCAGGCTGGTCCTGAACTCCTCGACTCAAGCTATCTCATCACTTGGCTTCCCAAAGCGCTGGGATTACAGGTGTGAGCCACCGTGGCTGGCCTCCTCCTGTTTTTTTTTTGACATTGGGCAGGCTAACAAACCTCTGTAAGCTTCAGTGACCCCCAAATGCAAAACAGCGACATCATCACCTAGTACCTACATCACAGGGATGGTGTAAGGATGGAGTAGAACAATACATCTGAAACACTTAGTGCAGGACAGGGCACAGAGTAAGAACTAATCAAAGCTGTAAACCATCACTATGGAAGTTTTTGCTGGTGCTGCTGCTGGAGGGAAAAGGGCTGGGTTAGCAGCTTGGAGATTTTTTTCCCCCCCATTAGTATGCTCTCCTGGCCAGCAGTCCTGTACCTACCTTTATAAACCAAACAACTGCAAGGTCTAGAAAAGAACCACCTCTTACCTCTTCTATCAGGTTTTGTTTCAATTCCAAGCCTTTCTTGGCAGTTTTGGTTAAGGAGACTAATGAAAACAAAAAGGAGAGAGATGATGAGAGACAAATCTAGATGCACTGGAGACTCAGTTGGATGCAGCCATGCTGAAAAAAGGCAGCAAGGCCTTGACGGCCATCATTTCTGGCACACAAAGCCATTCCAGGGCCCATGGAATGCCTACTCATTAGCATTCTTGGGCCTGAAGATCCCTGGATATAAATCTTGCTATTTAGACAAACTAGACCTTTCTTAGCTCCTCAGGCTGACCCAAATAACTTGGTTGCAGTGTGAGGGGGTGGAGGTTGTTCCTGCTGTTGGGAGTGCTCTCGGTGGCAGACCTCACCTGCTGGTTGAGGCAGGACTCTTTCTGTTTTTTTGGCTTTTTTTTTTTTTTTTTTGAGATGGGGTCTTACTCTGTCACCCAGGCTGGAGTGCAGTGGCATAATCTCGGCTCACTGCAGCCTTGACCTCCTGGGCTCAGGCAATCCTCCCACGCAGTTAGGACTACAGACACACACCAGCATGGTCTGCTAATTTTGTCTGGGACCACAGAAATCCACCACCATACCCAAGTGATTTTTCTATTTTTTTGCAGAGACGAGTTTTGCCATGTTGTCTGGGTTGGTCTCGAACTCCTGGGCTCAAGAGATCTGCCTACTTCAGCCTCCCAAACTGTTGGAATCATAGGTGTGAGCCACCACACCCAGCCCCTTTCTGCTCTCAACCATGATGCAGAGGCCACTGTCGCTGGCCTATGCGGTGAAACAGTGAGTCTGGGGCTCAATCTCCTGTTACGTATCTGCGCTCCAGTTTTGCAATGTAGACTCAGATGCAGCAACACCTCTCTAGGGAGGAACATGTTACCTCTGTTGTAAAAATGGCTGGGACCCAATTTACCCTCTACCCAGAAAGTTTGGCGTTTGCCAGACCTGACCCGGGCCCTCTGCACGAATCGAATTGTTCCAGAATCACTTAAAAGAACTCCAACTGCAAAGCCCCGGGTGCCCTCACAAAGGGGCCTTGGCCTCTCTTCTTAACCTGCCTGGCACTCAGCCCCTCTTAACAAGGCACCACATAGACAAGGACAATCACACCAGCAAGGAGGGCAAATGAAATATAGGTGGCCACTTCCCATCATTTCCACTGTTATACCTTGGATCCAAGCCAGCATCGCCCTCTCTTGGATTAATGCTGGCTTCACTGCTTCCATCCCTGCCCTCTGACCTGTCTTCCCCAGCTAGTCTCACCAAGGCAACCAGAGTGACCCTTTACAAGTAAAGGTAAATCACATGAATCTTCTGCTTGAACTCTAGGCAGGAAAGCCAATGCCTTACCAAGGCTGAGGAAGTCCTGCCCTCTCTGTCTAACCCCCTCCCCCAAATCTGTTTGGCTCCTTCAGTCCAGCCCCACTGGCCTCTTGTCCCAAACGTGTCAAATCTGCTCCCATTTCAGACCCTCTTCACTTCACATTCCCTCTACTTGGAACAGCATTCTCCCAGGTATTTCTACAGGTGCACAATTCCACAGGTTGCTCACTTCCTTTCTTCGATTTTCTGCTCATTTGTCACCTCATCAGTGAGACCTTTCCTGACCACATTATACAAAATATCACCGCCTCTTCACTCCGTGTTTACTCAATCTGATTTTTAGCATTTTGTGGAATGTGTTTCCCCTAAAACGTTAAGCTTGATGAGAAATAGGCCTTCCTTGTTATAACTGCTGTATCCTCCAACGCCTAGAAAGTGACAGATCCCTAAATATTTTTGAATATGCCAGGGGAGCGGGTTGGAGAGATGCCACCACAGCAAAGGTGGCCAAAGATGGTACTTAAGAGGTGCTCAAGCCGGGCGGAGTGGCTCAAGCTTGTAATCCCAGCACTTTGGGAGGCTGAGGCGGGAAGGTTGCTTGAGCCCAGGAGTTCCAGACCAGCCTTGGCAACACACTGAGAGTCATCTCTACAAAAACAAAAACACACTGAGAGTCGTCTCTACAAAAAAAAAAAAACCTGGTTCGAGGCCAGCCTGGTCAACATGGTGAAACCCCATCTTTACTAAAAACACAAAAAATTAGCTGGGCGTGGTGGTGTGCGCCTGCAGTCTCAGCTACTCTGGAGGCTGAGGTGGGAGGATCACTTAAGCCCAGGAGGTCGACGCTGCAGGGACTTATCTATCTATTTATTTACTTATTTTTGAGAGGGAGTCTCACTCTGTCGTGCCCAGGCTGGAGTGCAGTGGTGTGATCTTGGCTTATTGCAACCTCCGCCTCCCAGGTTCAAGCGATTCTCCCGCCTCAGTCTCCCAAGTAGCTGGGATTACAGGCTCCCGCCACCACGCCCAGCTAATTTTTTGTATTTTCAGTAAAGATGGGGTTTCGCCATATTGGCCAGGCTGGTCTCGAACTCCCGACCTCAGATGATCCATACGCCTCGCCTCCCAAAGTGCTGGATTTAGAAGCGTAAGCCACCGTGCCCGGCCTGCAGTGACTTATGATCGCACCACTGCACTCCAGCCTGGGCAACAGGGCGAGACCCTGTCTCAGAGAGGTCCTGTTAACTGACAATTAAAAAAGAACAAGCCATACGAAAAAGTAAGCCTGCCAGGCAGAAACAACCTCAGATACACAGCGCCAGAGCGCGAACAAGCCTGTCTTGGAAGAAGGGAAAGGGGAAAGGCAGCCAGCGTGGCGGAAGCGCAGGGAAGTTGAGAAAGGGCCGAGGTGGGGAAAAGCGGGCCGAAACGAGTGGGAGTTGTCTCCCGGCCCAGTAGGCCTTGCAAGACCACTTGAAACTAGGCAAGAGTCTCCGCTCCCCGGACCCGACCAGGCGTCAGCCCCCCTCTGGCGGTTCTACAGCCCCGAAGCCCCATTCCAGCTCGCAGCGAGGCAGCAGAACACCTCGAGGATATTCCTGGCGTCCTATTCTGCGTCCCCGCCGCCCCGAAGCCCTCACCGCAGGCTGGGCAGCCAGCCCGCGGAGTTCCCCCACAGAGTCCCGACGCTCCTTCGCCCACCTTTCTTGTCGCGTTTGGATTTCGGCATCGCGTTGAATCCACGTGCAGCGGAAGACAGTGCACCTCGTTAAGACCCCGGCGGCGCGGGGGCCTATGGGACGGCCCTCGGGGGGCTGCCCCTCGCGTTTGCCTGACCCAATGTGCGCTGCAGCCCGCCTCTCTCTGCCGAGGCGTCGCCTGCGCTTTCTCCTGCGCCTGTAGGGCGACTTCCTGCGTACCCAGGCGGCCCCTGAACCCCGAGCGTGCCACCGAGGACCTCGTACAAGGTCCCAGCTGTTTGGTCCCGGGAAAGCGGAGCCGCGGCGCGGTGCCTGTCGGGACGGCGGCGGGCGGTGCCTACGCTCGCATCATGGCGGCGGAGTGGGCTTCTCACTGCTGGCTGTGGGCTGCCCTGCTGATTTCTGTGGCCGCGGTCTACGAAGATCAAGTGGGCAAGTTTGACTGGTGCGTAAGTGTGGAATATATTCGAGAGATCAGTGGCTGTTTCCTCAGTACCTGTCTCCTACCTGCTAAAGGGAGGAGGGTTGTCATGTAGCAGGATTGGCTACGTAATTTGCAGGACCAGTACAAAATGAAAACGTGGGCTCCTTGTTCAAAAATTATTAAGGATTTAAAGTCGTCGGAAGCAGAGCTTCAAACCGAGTATTAGAGTTCCTTCTAAGCTGATCCTTGTGTGTAAGCCGGCCCTGCCATCCAGTCATGCTTGGGGTGCTTGCTGGTCAAAGGTCACTGATCCCGTCCTCCCTCGTCAGGTTCCATTTCTTTGACTGTCAAGTTTCTGGTCTACCAGGTGTCAAAGGTCCCCAAGCCGTCAGTGAACTTTAATTCCTACTCGAATTGGTGTCTTGTAGGCGTGTGAACAGGGCTTTCGTCCTAAAAGTCCTAAACTGAGTCCTTTTCCCCCTCTTCTCAATCTAGTCTGGCCCTGGGCTCAGAGCAGAATTGCCGAAAACACTAAGCAGCTAGAAGATGCCATTCATTCATTCATTCATTCACCCACCCACGTCCTCCTCAGGGCCCGGAGTCTCTTTTGTTTGAATTTTGCCAATTAAGAGTTGTGTGTGATTTTGGGGAAAGTGACTTAACCATTCTGTGCCTTGGTGTCTTTGTAGAATGGGTTTAGTAACAGTCCATTATCTCCTACAGTACTTGTAAGAATGAATGAGACAATCCAATTACTTAGCACAGTGCCTGGCTCATTGAATGTCACTAAATGTTACCTGTTGTTACTGCTATTTACACTTTATTCTTCAGGGCCCAGCTCAGATTTCTCCTCCTCTGAAGTATTTTCTGTCTTGGAAAAGTTGATTCACATATATGTCGAGTACCTGTTATGCCAGACAGTGTGACAAATAGAACATAAGTCACATTTTAAATGTCATATGTGTATATTAAACATATATAGCGGGTGATATGTGTATCTAATTTTGCAGAATACTAAGTATATGCAGTTTTCTTTCTTTTCTTTCATGAACCAATGAATGAATGGCATTTCCTAGCTGCTTAGTGTGTTGGGTAACCCTGCTCTGAGCCCAGGGCCAGGCTAGGCTGATGAGAGGGGGCAAAGGACTCTTTTTTTTTTTTGTGACAAGGTCTCATTCTGTAACCCAGGTTGGAGTGTAGTACAATCACAGCTCACTGCAGCTCCAGCCTCCCAGGTTCAAGTGACCCTCGCACCTCAGCCTCCTCAGTAGCTGGGACTACTGGTGCACTTCTCTCTAGCTTCTTTGCATTTTTTTGTAGAGACTGGGTTTTGCTATGTTGACCAGGCTGGTCTTGAACACCTGGGCTCAAGCAATCCACCTGCCTTGGCCTCCCAAAGTGCTGGGATTACAGGTGTGAGCCACTGCACCTGGTCTACAGTTTTCAGATTGAAAAATAAACAGAAGAATTACAGGTATGCATCACTTAGTGATGGGAATACATTCTGAGAAATGCACTTTTGTGCAAACATTGTAGCGTGTACTTACCTAAACCTAGACGGTTTAGCCTGCTACGCACCTAGGTTATATGGTATAGCCTGTTGTTCCTAGGCTACAAACCTGTACAGCCTGTTACTGTACTGAAAACTGTAGGCAGTTGTAACACAATGGTAAATATTTGTGTATTTAAACATAGAAAAGGCACAGTAAAAATAGGGTGTGAAAGATAAGAAACGGTACACCTGTATAGGGCACTTACCATGAACGTATGTTGCAGGATTAGGAATTGTTCTGGGGTTAGTCAGTGCGTGAGTGGTGAGTAAATGTAAAGACCTAGGACATTACTGTACAACTGCTGTGGACGTCATAAACACTGTACATTTAGACTATACTAAATTTATAAGATATTTTTCTTTCTTTGATAATAATTTAACCTCAGCTTAATGCAGTTTTTTAACTTTACATTTTATTTTTTTTAAATTTTTGACTTGTAATAATACTTAGTGTAAAACACAAACACCCTTTACAGCTGTACAAACATATATTTTTAAAATTTATTTTTGACATGGGACCTTGCACTGTTCCCCAGGTTGATCTTGAACTCCTGGGCTCAAGCAAGCCTCCCGCCTCAGCCTCCCTAGCAGCTGGGGTTACAGACACATGCTACCATGCCTGAGTTAATAATATTTTCCTTATATCCATATTCTGTAAGCTTTTTCCTATAATACTAAAAAAATTATTTTTCAGTCTTAAACTATCTTGTTAAAAACTGAGACACAGGCTGGGGATGGTGGCTCACATCTGTAATCTTAGCAGTTTAGGAGGCTGAGGTGGGTGGATGGCTTGAGCCCAGGAGTTCAAACCAGCTTGGGCAATATGGCAAAACCCCATCTCTACAAAACATACAAAAATTAGCCAGGCATGGTGGCGGGTGCCTATAGTCCCAGCTACTCAAGAGGCTGAGGTGGGAAGATCACCTCAGCCTCTTGAGTAGCTGGGACTATAGATTTTTGAGACCATCTCAAAAAACAAACAAAAAAAAACTAAGACACAGACACATTAGCCTAGGCGTAAATAGGGTCAGGATCATCAATATCGCTGTCTTCCGCCTCCACATACTGTCCTACTGGCAGGTCTTCAGGAGCAGTAATACTCATGGAGCTGTCTTCTCCTGTGATAACAGTACCTGTTTCTGGAATACCTCTTTTTTTTTTTGAGATGGAGTCTTACTCTGTCACTCAACCTGGAGTGCAGTGGCACCATCTTGGCTCACTGCAACCTCTGCTTCCTGGGTTCAAGCCCTTCTTGCGTCTCAGCCTCCCGAGTAGCTAGAGGCGCACACTACCGCGCCTGGCTAATTTTTGTATTTTTAGTAGAAATGGGATTTCACCATGTTGGCCAGGCTGGTCTCAAACTCCACCTCAGGTGATCGCCTGCTTCAGCCTCCCAAAGTACTGGGATTACACGCATGAGCCACCATGGCCAGCTTGGAATGCCTCTTGAAGCACCTGCTTGAGATTATTTTACAGTTAAGTTTTTTTTTTTTTTTTGAGACACAGTCTTGTTCTGTCGCCCAGGCTGGAGTGCAGTGGCGTGATCTTGGCTCACTGCAACCTCCACCTCCTGGGTTCAAGCAGTTCTTCTGCCTCAGCCTCCCAAGTAGCTAGGACTACAGGCATGTGCCACCATGCCTGACTAATTTTTGAATTATTAGTAGAGACAGGGTTTCATCATATTGGTCAGGCTGGTCTCGAACTCCTGACCTCATGATCCACCTGGCTTGGCCTCCCAAAGTGCTGGGATTACAGGTGGTGAGCCACCTTGCCCGGCCAATTTTTTTTTTTTTTTTTAAATAAGTAGAAGGAGTACTCTAATGTTAAAAAGTGAATACACAAACCAGTAACATAGTCATTTATTATCATTATCAAGTGTTATGTAGTATATATAATTGAATATGCTGTACTTTTACACAGCTGGCAGTACAGTGGGTTTGTTTATACCACCGTCACCACAAACATGATTAATGCATTGAACTACGATGTTATGGCAGCTACAATGTCACTAGGTGATAGGAATTTTTCAGCTTCATAATAATCTTGTGGGACCATTGCTGTATTTGCTGTATATACAATCAATCATTGACTGAAACATTGATTTGCAGTGCATGACTGTATACTAAAATGTTTAAAAGTATATGTACAAAGCCAGGCACAGAGGTATTTACCTGAAATCCCAGCTACTTGGGAGGCTGAGATGGGTGTATTACTTGAACACAGTGAGATCCCAGCTCAAAAAATAAAAAGTATGTCTATATTAGTGGTTGTATTAGTTTGTTCAGGCTGCTATAATGAAATACCACAGACTAGGTGGCTTAAACAATAGAAGTTTATCTTCTGACAATCCTGGAGGCTGGAAATTCAAATTCAAGGCATTGGGAGGCTTTATTTCGTCTGAGGCCTCGCTCATTGGCTTGCAGAAGCTGCCTTCTTGCTGTGTCTTTACATGGCCTTTGCTGTGCTTACACATCCCTGGTGTCTCTTCCTCTATTGGATTAGGGCCCCAACCCTTTTGACTTTATTGAAACATAATTACGTTTTTAAAGGCCTTGTCTTCAAATACTGTAACATTGGGGGTTAGAGTTTCAACACAGGAGTTTTTGAGGATACAATTCAATCCAGAAGAGTGATATTTTAGGTTTTAAAAATTTTATTATTTATTTATTTATTTATTTATTTATTTTTTTGAGACAGAGTCTTGCTCTGTCACCCATGCTGGAGTGCAGTGGCATGATCTTGGCTCACTGCAACCTCCACCTTCAGGGTTTAGACGATTTTCCTACCTCAGGCTGCCAAGTAACTGGGATTATAGGTGCCCACCACCATGCCCCACCATGCCCAGCTAATTTTTGTATTTTTAGTAGAGATGGGGTTTCACCACATTGGCCAGGCTGGTCTCAAACTCCGGACCTCAAGTGATCCACCTGCCTCGGCCTTCCAAAGTGCTGGGATTACAGGCGTGAGCCACCGCGCCTGGTGGAGATTTTAAAATTTTTATAAGTATTGCTCTCACCCACCCATTTTCTGTAATAAGGAGGCATTACTTTTATATCCAGATAAAACAACACTATTTTATTTACTTATTTATTTGAGACAGAGTTTCACGCTGTCTCCCAGGCTGGAGTTCAATGGCATGATCTTGGATCACTGCAACCTCCGCCTCCTGTGTTCAAGCGATTCTTTTGCCTCAGCCTCCCAAATAGCTGGGATTATAAGCACGTGCCACCATGCCCGACTAATTTTTGTATTTTTCATAGAGACGGGTTCTCACCATCTTGGCCAACTGGTCTCAAACTCCTGACCTTAAATGATCCACCCGCCTCATCCTCCCAAAGTGCTGGGATTACAGGGGTGAGCCACTGCGCCTGGCCTATTTATTTTTTGAGACAGAGTCTTGCTGTGTTGCTCAGGCTGGAGTACAATGGTGTGATTTTGGCTTACTGCAGCCTCGACCTCTTGGGCTCAAGCAATCCTCCTACCTCAGCCTCGTAAGTAGCTGGGACTGCAGGTGCTTACCACCACTTTCGGCTTTTTTTGTATTTCTTTGCAGACATGGAGTTTGTTGTGTTGCCCAGTTTGGTCTCAAGCTCCTGGGGTGCAAAAGATTCTCTCACCTCGGCCTCCCAAAGTATTGAGATTATGGGTGTGAGCCACTGTGCTAGCCAAAACAACGGTATGGGGTAATAATAATATTTGCTCTATGTACTTTTAGGGTTGTTTACTAGATACACTGAGAATAAAGTATGTGAAAATACAGGTAGAAACAGACAAATATCATATAAGTCTTTGTCTTTACCACCAACTTAGCTTCTTTTTTTCCATCCCAAACTAAACCAAACAACATAACGATGAGAAATTCCATGTATATGTCATGTGTGTTTCATGTGCTAGAGATCACAGTACTTCTTTTTTTTTTGTGGCAATGGAGTCTCACTCTGTTGCCCAGGCTGGAGTGCAGTGGCGTGATCTCGGCTCACTGCAACCTCTGCCTCCCAGGTTCAAGCAACTCTTTTGCCTCCGCCTCCTGAGTAGCTGGGATTATAGGCATGTGCCACCATGCCTGGCTAATTTTTCTGTATTTTTAGTAGAAATGGGGTTTCTCTACTAAATGTTGGCCAGGCTGGTCTGGAACTCCTGACCTCAAGTGATCCACGCACTTCGGCCTTACAAAGTGCTGTGATTGCAGGCATGAGCCACCACGCCCGGCCGGGAGCACAGTATCTCTCTCTTTTTTTTTTTTTGAGATGAAGTCTTGCTGTGTTACCCAGGCCGGACTGTAGTGGCACAGTCTCGGCTCATTGCAGTCTCTGCCCCCTGGGTTCCAGTGATTCTCCTGCCTCAGCCTGCTGGGTAGCTGGGAATTACAGGCATATGCCACCATGCCGCGCTAATTTTTGGATTTTTAGTAAGACGGGGTTTCACCATGTTGGCCAGGCTGGTCTCGAACTCCTGATCTCAGGTGATCTGCCCACCTTGGCCTCCCAAGTGCTGGGATTACAGGTGTGAGCCACCGCGCCCGGCCCCACAGTACTTCTTAACAGCGTGGGGCAAGCACCTCCTCTGTCCTTGGTAGCCTGCTGTGTGAGGCGAATCATTTTCTCCTGCTGCTTAGGTAAGAGTGTTGAAAGTAGTGGGATACAGCCCAAGGAAAGTAAGAGTACAGGTCCAAATGGATCCTGAATATGGTTGGGGTAGAACGAGTTGAGAGGGAGCAAAGGCCTGTCCCCGTCTGTGGCGTGTCGTTGGAACTTTTGCAGACTTTTTCCTCCAGCAGTCAGTGACAGTAGAAGGGGATGCAGGACTGTGTGCTCATTGAAAGCAGGGTTTGTGTCTCTCCTTCATTTGTAGGCTGAGTGCCTAGTCCCACTGTCAGTGAACACAGAGAGGACTGTAGAAATTTAGGTCAGGTGGCTTTTGGTGTGTCACTTACCTGAAGGTAAATATGTGCTTCCATTTAGAAGGAAGACTTAGTATTTCTCATCTGTTAGGAGGTAATTCTCTTCTCTTGCTCTCTTTGCGTCTGACCGCATTGAATGGAAATCTTGCTTTTGGTCAGAACTCTTCACTAATAAGCACTTCTTATATGTCCTAAAATAAGTGTGATGGCGACAGCCCTGTGATTTGCTTTTTCCCCGGAGCATTTTGTGGAATGGTGATTTTAGCTCCTTACGTTCCCCTGTTCTCTTTTCCTCAGGAGGCAGCAGTATGTTGGGAAGCTCAAGTTTGCCTCCTTGGAATTTTCCTCTGGATCCAAGAAGTTGGTTGTAGCCACAGAGAAGAATGTGATTGCAGCATTAAATTCCCGAACAGGGGAGATTTGTGAGTGAACTGGGAACTGTGAGATTGGCTGCCTCAGGGATGGAAGGTCCATTGCTAACTCTGCCTGGCTGACTCCTGAATAAGGGACATGTTGGCCAAAAGATGCCTCTCTTAGTGGATTCTGATACTTTTTTTTTCAGTCTTACCATCTTCGAATATTTGTATATTCCTATAACTGACCTTTGCAGTTTATTCCCTCAGCATGAATCCTGAGTGCCCTTAAATAAGATATTCCTGCAGGCCCAGGTGGGAGGATCACCTGAGCTCAGGAGTTCGAGACCAGCTTGGGGAACATAGTGAGGCCCCATGCCTAAAATTAAAAACTAGTCAGGCTTGGTGGCATGTGCCTAGAGTCCCAGCTACTTGGGAGACTGAGGTGGGAGGATCGCGTCAGCCCAGCAGGTTGAGGCTGTAGTGAGCTGTGATCACGCCAGTTCACTCCTGCCTGGGCAACAGAGCAAGACCTTGTCTCAAAAAAAATACTGCTGCAAAAAACACATTATTTTACTTTGCAGTAAACTCTCAAATACCCTTACTTGATTACCTATACTGGCTGGATGTTTTAGGCACTAAAATAATGAAAATAGAATTTATGATCACTGTTTTTCTTGTGAATTGGAGGGATTTTATTAATCTTGTTGTTTGTTTATATGTTTGATGGGGTGTTAGTGGGGCCTGGATAGTAGTGACTCCTCTTACCCCCTTCTCCCTCATTACCCATGAGTGGGACTGGATCACTAACAATTAGCTCTACTCCTTCCCTCCCTTGAAATAAAATTGGACATTGCTATGCAAATGAAGAGCTCTTCATTTACCTCTCAGTCTTCTGGGCTGCCCCCTTCAGTTCATGGTAACGTCTGACTTTTATGTCTCTCAGTGTGGCGCCATGTTGACAAGGGCACGGCAGAGGGGCTGTGGATGCCATGCTCCTGCACGGACAGGGTAAGCAGAGTCCTCCCGTGTTTCTACTGTGTGGCCGGTTCCTGTCCCTTTCCTTGGCTCCTTCGTCTGTACAGGGTGTGGTAGAGAAAGGAGAAGGGGTACTTCTGACAGGGAAGGACAGGTACCTGTTTACCGTATTTGCATATAGAAATCAGAGGTGAGGCCACTGCTCACAGTGGGACCCTAGGAGGCGACAGAGCAAGTGGGAAATGACTTCATCATGATCTTTTCTTTTCCAGATGCAATCACTGTGTCCAATGGAGGCCGAATCATGCGTTCCTGGGAGACTAACATTGGGGGCCTGAACTGGGAGATAACCTTGGACAGTGGCAGGTAGGGGAAGAAACTGGATTTTATCTTGACTGAGTTAAAGGCTTTGCTGGGACACAGATCTGCATAGACGGCAACTCTGGGCCTTTTGGCTTTTTCCCAGGGACCACTGAAGAGCCAGAACATTGAATGCCCGTTGTGGGTATGGTTGCTCAGCCAACACGTGTTAAGCACCTGTTAGCTGCAGAAATCTGTGCTGGGTGCAGTGTTTGTGCTTATGCTTGAATGCTCTAATTTTACTGTGGTTTGTGAGTTTTGCAATGTTCTGGATATAAGAACATAACATAAAACTTCCAGTGTTTTAGTTTTGTTTAAAGAAAAGCTTGACCAATTGTTACATCTTTGCTAAAGTTGTTTATTTTTATTTATTTATTTATTCTGACACAGTTTCACTCTGTTGCCCAGGCTGGAGTGCAGTGACTCGGTCTTGGCTCACTGCAACCTCCGCCTCCCAGGTTCAAGTGATTCTCGTGCCTCAGCCTTCTGAGTAGCTGGAATTACAGGCATGTGGACTACACCTGGCTGATTTTCATATTATTAGTAGAGACAGGGTTTCATCATGTTGGCCAGGCTGTTCTCAAAATCCTGACCTCAAGTGATCTTCCCACCTTGGCCACCCAAAGTGTTGGGATTACAGGTGTGAGCCACGGTGCCTGGCCCCTAAAGTTGTTTAAAAGATAGGGTCATTTGTGTTAGTCTATACGTCTTCTGATAGTAATTCATTTGGTAAACACGTGGTGAGCCCCCAGGCTGTCGGAACACACGGGACTGTGAGACTGTTTCTGTCATCGAGGATTCCGCTGTCCATTGGGAGGCAGGCAGGTAGCACAGTAATGACAGCACTGTCTGACGTGTATGTGGCAGAGGGTAGGTCCGGTTGTGGTGAAGTCCTGGGGGAAGGAGGGAACAGCCCTTAGGAGACGTAGGTGGTTTCAGGGAAGCAAGCGGTGTGGCCAAATAGTTGTAAGTGCAGAATCTCAAGTTGGCTAACGAGAGAGAGCCAGGATCAGGATGCAGCTATGTTTGATCCTAAAGCCTGTTTTCTTACCCACCAAGCAACAGTGGGTACTGTTCTGGACTGTCTCTCCTAGCCTGAGGCTCTGCAGGTGTGGGCAGCTCTCAACCTGTACCTGTGCTCAGTTTCCAGGCACTTGGGCTGGTTGGCCTGCAGGAGTCTGTGAGGTACGTCGCAGTCCTGAAGAAGACTACGCTTGCCCTCCATCACCTCTCCAGTGGGCACCTCAAGTGGGTGGAACATCTCCCAGAAAGGTAAGACCGCCTGCTCACAGGCAACAGCTGCCTCGCCCTACTCTGTACAAGCTCCTCTTTCTCCTTGAGGGCCCCGAAGCATTTGCTTTATCCAGGCCTCTTCTTGTTGGTATTTCGTAGAGTATGTTGCATTCACAGGATCTTGAAGGCTGTGAGTATGGGTGATAGGCTGTGATACTCATAGGCAGTGAGTGTGGGTGAAACTCCAGAGTATGTCTGGAGTTTCCTTTGCATTGAGAATACTCTCAAACTGGGGCACTGGGGCAAGCCATGCTACGGGAGCCACTCACTCACTCGTGGTCATGCTACTTGGCGCGTTCTGACTTCTAGTTCAAGTTAGATAGAGCCTTTCATTCATATTAAGAGTTAGAACAACTCAAGAAGAGCCTAGGGTAGGCTGAGTGAGGTTTGAAATGGTTTCTCGAGGTCCTGCTGGTAGAAAGCATTGAAACTGGGAAGGAACAGAAGGGAGGAACAAGAGCAAAGACACCACATAGACACCCTGTGGCCATGTTCAAAGTTTAGAGCAGGACTCAACACTTCAGATTCTGGCCGGGTGCGGTGTCTCACGCCTGTAATCCCAGCACTTTGGGAGCGTGAGGTGGGCGGATCACTTGAACTCAGGAGTTTGAGACCAACCTGGGCAACCTCATCTCTACAAAAAATTAGCGTGGTGGTGTATGCTTGTGATCCCAGCTATTTGGGAGGCTGCAGTGGGAGGGTCACTTGAGCCTGGGGAGGTGGAGGCTGCAGTGAGCCATGATTGCATCACTGTATTCCGCCTGGGTGACAGAGCAAGACACTGTCTAAAAAAATCCGGAACAACGACAACAAAAAATGCTTAGAGGCCAGTTATGAAATACCCACGAGCAACACTGGTTGGATGGGAGCTGCAGTGTGCCTAGCCTGCCTGGAGGGGGCAGCCTTACCCACCTTATTGGCGCTCTGTATTTAGGCCTAGTGTTGTCAGGTCTTCTAACCATAGGAGAAATTAGAAATCTGACTGTGACGTGTAATCTCTTCTAAATGTTGACAACTAATTCAAATTAAGAACAACAACAACGAAAGCCCCCAAACTGTGTAAGCCAAACAAAACCTATTTTGGAATTGCTAGTTTATGACATCTGGCCGAGGCCTGGCAGCTCCGGAGGATAATCCTGTCATGGGGCTAAAGCTGACGCTCCTGTTTCTTCTTCCGTCTCTTAGTGACAGCATCCACTACCAGATGGTGTATTCTTACGGCTCTGGGGTGGTGTGGGCCCTTGGAGTTGTTCCCTTCAGCCATGTGAACATTGTCAAGTTTAATGTGGAAGATGGAGAGATTGTTCAGCAGGTACGGGAGGGTGTCAGGCTCCAGGAGCCTGTGAATGGGGAGGGGACTTGATTTCTTTGTACTGGGTAACAGGGAACTTGGCTGGGCAGATGCAAAAGCTTCTTATGCTCCCTCATTCTGGTCACTTGCAAGCTACCTTCCCATTAGGCCTTTATTTAAAGTACTCCTGTTTACATGTTAACTATCTTGTGGGGTGGCTAAACAATTACATAGATCTAGTCACTGCCTGTAATATCTTACAGTGCTGTGAAATAACAGTAGGACACCACATATGACAAATACAGTAGAGATGCAGAAGTGTCAGGTATTTAAAATTATCTGGGCTGGGCGCGGTGGCCCACACCTGTAATCCCAGCACTTGGGGAGGCCAAGGCGGGCAGATTGCGAGGTCAGGAGTTCGAGACCAGCCTGACCAACATGGTGAAACCTGTCTCCACTAAAAATACCAAAATTAGCCAGGGATGATGGTGCACGCCTGTAATCCCAGCTACTCAGGAGGCTGAGGCAGGAGAATTGCTTGAATCTGGGAGGCAGAGGTTGCAGTGAGTCAAGATCAAGCCACTGCACTCTAATCTGGGCGACAGAGTGAAACTCTGTCTCAGAAAAAAAAAAAATATCTGGTATATTTTTCCAGTGACCAGAAAGAAAATCCTGATTTTTTTCACAAACTTTGGAGGCTCTCAGGAGGTTGGAGGGTGGGGCCTTAGGGGATAACAAGAATTCCTATGGAACCAACCATGAAGAACCTTTGAGCTTAGGCCCCCAGTGGGATGCTGACAGTAATATTGCTGTTGGGCTGAGAGGGAAATGTAAAAATCCTTCACGAGCTTCCTGCTAATGATGACTTTTCCGTAGGTCAGGGTGTCAACTCCATGGCTGCAGCACCTCACCGGAGCCTGTGGCATGGTGGATGAGGCTGTCCTGGTGTGTCCTGACCCAAGCTCACGTTCCCTGCAAACTTTGGCTCTGGAGACGGAATGGGAGTTGAGACAAATCCCGCTGCAGGTGAGAGCCTGCCACTGCTTCTTCTGGCCTGAGGCATTTTCTTCACGGAGTAGAAAGTTTGGCATGATTCCCCTGGAGGGCCTTTCTCGCAGACTCTTCCTGAGCAGTGGAAGCCATTCCGGCCTCTGGCTGAACTGGTATAAGGGGAAATTGACCACTTCCCCCTTTGGGGAACTTGAACTGGAGCATTTGGAGCCACCTGCTGTGACCTAGTTACTTCCCCCAGCAAAGGAGGGCAGAGGACGCGAGCCTGGGATGGGTCGGGGACTTGTCAGCTGTTAGCCGTAATCCTCCTCCTTCTTGCCTTCCAGTCTCTCGACTTAGAATTTGGAAGTGGATTCCAACCCCGGGTCCTGCCCACCCAGCCCAACCCAGTGGATGCTTCCCGGGCCCAGTTCTTCCTGCAGTTGTCACCAAGCCACTATGCTCTGCTGCAGTACCATTACGGCGCCCTGAGTTTGCTTAAAAACTTCCCACAGGTAACTGCAGGCAGCGTGGTTTGCTGGGATTCAGGACATCTAGCCAAGACATGGATGCTCAAAGGCAGTGCTTTTGAATCTGGAAATGTTTGCTCTTAGGCCTAAGATTGAGGACACCTTTGCATAAGTGGTTTGGTTTGAGAGGGGGTAGGTAGCCTTACGGTAGAAATGGTGTATTTCCTCCTGAGTATTACAAAGCATCTTTAGAGTAAAACTAGTGCCTTCCTTAGTCCGAAGGAAATAAGGGGATATAAATGAGAGCTTCTCCATAGATACTAAGAGCGAGCAGCACGGGATTTAGGATTGGCTTGTGCCTGTGTTGGAGGTAGGGGAGAGTTCTGTTTTCAGCTGTAGATGCAAATGGGGCCTCCTCCTGCTCTTAAATGCCCTGACCATTCTTCTCCAAAGTGGGGAGCAGTTTCAACTCTAAGGCCAAGGGGCCATCCCTGGAGAAGAGACCCTCCGTAAGGCAGCTGGCTAGTACTGGTCCCATTTAGGAGCCGATGCCTTGCTTTTCCCCCAGACTGCCCTTGTGAGCTTTGCCACCACTGGGGAGAAGACGGTGGCTGCAGTCATGACCTGTCGGAATGAAGTGGTGAGTATTGAGAACAACAGTCAGCACTTGGCGTTTTCCTTCCTGGTCTCTGCCAGGAACCCTGAAAGTCAGAAGTCTGGGCACATTGGCCTAGTCAGTTTGAACCCAGGGGGCAGGAGGCTGTTGAGAACTGAGGTCTTGCCTCACCTGTAGAGCTTCCTGTGCACCCCATTTCTTCCCAGGAATGAGATCCTAATGTGACGATCTTACTTTCATATGGGTCTATTAAGGGTTGAATAGGCCTTGTGGGCAGGGGGTGAGAAATGAGCTTTGCCTTCTCCCAAGTGCTGAGAAGGCAGAAATAAAAGCTTCATTTCAGTGACTGGGAAGTGACCCTTTGGCTGAATTTTTTCTTGTCCTTCTCTTTCTCATAGCAGAAACCTAGCAATTCTGAAGATGGGTCAATGGGGAGCTTTTCGGAGAAGTCTAGCTCAAAGGTAGGGTGTGGCATTGGGCAGTATGCCAGACTTAGGACGCAGAAGGCCACCAAAGAGAGCTGGGGGAGCAGCTTTGGTTAGGAGCAGGTCTCAGAGTTCCCAGCTTCAAATGGGGTTTCCTAAGTACTGTAAATTAAATGATGTTTCTCTTAATCCCATTTTATTGGGAGATTAGGAGGTAGAACCCCTAGAGTCTGTTCCTAGCCACTTTCTCCTCTGGGCCTCAACGTCCCCATTTCTATAGGGATCCGGCTGGCACAGCTGAGTAGTAATCTGTGCAGTTGCCCTGAAGCAGAAGCATGAGACCCTGGCTGGAGGCACAGGTTCCTGCTGTGCTTCTGTCTCCTGAGCTTTTCCCTGCCTCCTGTCTTGCTCAGTCTTACCTTGCTCAGCCCTACCTCTCTTTCAGAAGTCTCTGCTACACTGTACTGGCCTCCAAGACAAATAGGTAGTTGTAATTTCATTTATTTACTCAGGCACCTTATTTCTGCCTTAGGATTTAGCTTGCTTTTCTCCTTTATTTTCCTTTGCATTTATTTCCCCTTCTGGCCTGGCTCCTTCTCTAGAGTATTGGTACCCAATCCTTGGACTTCCTTTGGTGGGCTTTGCTTTGGGAGATACCTGTAGTTGACCCATGCTGTCTGTACCCCTAGGACTCTCTGGCTTGCTTCAATCAGACCTACACCATTAACCTGTACCTCGTGGAGACAGGTCGGCGGCTGCTGGACACCACGATTACATTTAGCCTGGAACAGAGCGGCACTCGGCCTGAGCGGGTGAGGCAGAGCCTTTCTCTGCAGACTGTCCTGTGGGCTTCTCAGCATGGGGCTTCCCTTCCTCAGGGCCAGGTCATAGCCACGGGGCTCGGATTAGGCTCTCGAACATGTGTTCTAGTGCTCCCTGAGCCACTGACTTGTTAGAAATCACAGTAAAGGCAGGTATTACTTATACCAGCTTGTCATTGTGCACCAGGCACTGTGCTAAGCTTTTAACTCACACATTAATTGATAACCCTCTGAACACTCATGAAGTGGTTGTTCCTGACCTGATTTTAAAATGATCCTGTGGCCCGGGGGGGATCGAGTACCACAGCCAGAGTCATGGAGCCAGTAAGAGGTGTTGCTGGGGTTTAGCTTCAGGTCTAACTCCGCAGCCTGGGCTCCTTATCACTTCCCAGTGTCGCCTTTGTGTACATTTGGTTGTGGTCCTCAGCTGCTTGGGCTGTGGCTTCTTCGTTTCTAAAGTGGAAAGTCTAATCCCGGCCTCCTGCTCACTTTGTGGGGTGTGATTAGAGCATAGATGAATGGTGTACCTGTGGAGTACTCAAGTTCTTTCCTAGAAAGGCCTGGGAGACCCCAGCATCGTTGTGTTGGCTTCTAAGAATGTGTGTCACTTGTTGGCATCCAGATAATAGCTACATTGTTCAGAAATCAAATAGTGCCATGACCCGGAGCTTTGTCACCTCCTGATGCTTTGACTCCTGGGGTCTGGCACTCTCAGAGGCATTTGGATCCTCACTGACTACACTGGTCTTGACTGTGTGGCTTATAGCTGTATATCCAGGTGTTCTTGAAGAAGGATGACTCAGTGGGCTACCGGGCTTTGGTGCAGACGGAGGATCATCTGCTGCTTTTCCTGCAGCAGCTGGGTAAGTAGACCTCGTTCAAACCGTTTAAAAAATTTCCCCAATCAGACTGTTTTTTGGGACGCTGTGGACAGGTTTCTGCAAGAGATTCAAGTGGAATTGTACCCCGAGTGTTTTCTTCAGAGCCAAATGTCACCTGCTTTTTTTTTTTTTGGAGTTAGAGTCTCGCTCTCTTGCCCAAGCTGGAGTGGAGTGGCATGATCTCAGCCCACTGCGACCTCTACCTTTTGGGTTCAAGCGATTCTCCTGCCTTAGCCACCCGAGCAGCTGGGATTACAGGCCTGCGCCACCACAACCAGCTAATTTTCGTATTTTCGGTAGAGATGTGGTTTTGCCATGTCGGCCAGGCTGGTCTGGAATTCCTGGCCTCAAGTGAGCCAACTCCCTTGGCCTCCCAAAGTTCTGGGATTACAGGTGTGAGCCACCGTGCCTAGCCTGTCACCTGCTTTTTTTTTTTTTTTTTTGAGATGGAGTTTTGCTCTTGTTGCTCAGGCTGGAGTACAGTGGCATGATCTCGGCTCACTGCAACCTCCACCTCCCAGGTTTAAGCAATTCTCCTTCCTCAGCCTCCCAAGTAGCTGGGATTATAGGCATGCGCCACCATGCCCGGCTAATTTTGTATTTTTAGTAGAGATGGGATTTCACCATGTTTGTCAGGCTGGTCTCAAATTCCTGACTTCAGGTGATCCACCTGCCTTGGCCTTCCAAAGTGCTGGGATTACAGGCATGAACCACCATGCCCAGCTGTTTTTTTTTTCTTTTTTTTGAGACAGAGTTTTGTTCTTGTTGCCCAGGCTGTAGTGCAGTGGCGTAATCTCAGCTCTTCGCAACTCCTGCCTCCTGGTTAAGGCGATTCTCCACCTCAGCCTCCCGAGTAGCTGGGATTACAGGTGTGTGCCACCTTACCTGGCTAATTTTGTATTTTTAGTAGAGGTGGGATTTTACTGTGTTGGTCTAGGCTGGTCTTGAACTCCTAACCTCAGGTGATCTGCCTTGGTCTCCCAAAGTGTTGGGGTTACAGGTGTGAGCCACCGTGCCCGGCCATCACCTGTTTTGAAGAATAACTTGGCATTCTCGGTGGGATACAAAACTTTCCTCCCTTTTTTTTTTTTTATTTTTTTATTTTTTATAAAGACGGGGGTTTCACCATGTTGGTCAGGTTGGTCTTGAACTCCCGACCTCAGGTGATCCACCCGCCTTGGCCTCCAAAGTGCTTGGATTACAGGCATGAGCCACCACGCCCGGCCAAAACTTTCCTCCCTTGACCTATTGATTCCAGTCCCTTGCTCTGCCATTTCTCCTTTTATACAAGAGCTTGTAGTGATCCCTGCTGAGTCAGCAAGAAGAGTCTCTTCAGAAAATCCAGGAGGCAGGGTTAGCTTTTGTTTTTCATTCTGAGACTGGGTCTCACCCTGTTGCCCAGGCTGGAGTGCAACGGCACGATCACGGCTGACTGCAGCCTCGATCTTCCGGGCTCAAGTGATCTTCCCACCTCAGCCTCCCCGGTAGCTGGGACTATGGGCACCACCACCATGCCTGGCTAGTTTTTCGATTTTTATTTTTTGTTGAGATAGGGCTTTGCCCTGTTGTCCATGCTGGTCTCGAATTCCTGGGCTCAAGTGATTTGCCCACTTCAGCCTCCAAAAGTGCTGGGATTACAGGCGTGAACCACTGTGTCTGGCCGCAGGTTTAGCTTAGGTAAAAATGTTTCCTGTAGCAGGGAAGGTGGTGCTGTGGAGCCGCGAGGAGTCCCTGGCAGAAGTGGTGTGCCTAGAGATGGTAGACCTCCCCCTGACTGGGGCACAGGCCGAGCTGGAAGGAGAATTTGGCAAAAAGGCAGGTATGAACCTAAGAGGTTGGAGCTGCAGAGTTGCTGGAGGGCCAGTCTGGAAATGACCACAAGAGACACTGTCATGCATCTCTGGCTTCCTGGGCTTGGCAGATTGCTAGACTTTTCTGAATGAGCTTTGTGATGAGGTCCCAGTGCATTTGTGGCCATATGGTTTATGAAACCATTCTTTTCTGTGAAAGAATGAACTGTGAATCCTTCTAGGGAAAGCTAGGGCAAAATCCCTCTAAGAGAAAGCTGAGGGAAAAAAGTCTTAACTTGGTATAGTAATAGCTACCATCGCCTGCATACTAAAAATTTGCCAGGCACTGTGTACTCACTGCCTCCAAAGCAGCAGCCAGTCTGTCTGGAGACACGATTGGGTTGATCTGGGTATTGTGGTATTGTGGAAATAACCCAGTGCCCTCTAAAGCTGGCCATGGTCCCAACTGCCCGGATGAACTTGATTCACTCTGCTCTGATTCAGTCCTGCCCCAAACCCTCTCCCTTCTGTCCACTCATCTAGCTTTCCAACGGATAGCTATTGAGGGCCTGCTCGGGACCAGGCACTCTGCTAGGCAATACGCATTTTCTTAAGCTGAAGATTAATTTGACTTTACTGTTTATTTCTGCTGCCTGGATCCAGCGATTCAAGGTAAAACCTGCTTCTTGCTGCATTGTTGCTCGCTGCCTGCTCACATGGCTAGCTTTTGGTTAATTGTTTTTCTTCCTGACTTGGACCAATGAGGTACATCCTGTGTGTGTGTGTGTGTGTGGACTGCCATGCTTGTGACTTGTCCTGTTGCCTTTCACTTTTCTTCCTTGAGCAGAGGTGGGTGGAAAATAAGATAAGCAGAGGTTCTGCTCCTTTTTTAGTTAGTGCTTACCATCTACCAGGGACCACGCTAAATTCTTTACGTACATCATACGATATAATTTTGCAACGGTCCAGTGGGTTGCATGCCACTTTACAGATGAGGAACCAGAAGCAAAAAGGTGAAGTACACTTCTCAAGGTTGCACAGTAGTGAGTGGTGAAGCTGGGATCTTAATCCGAGCCTGCCAGATTCCAGAGACCATGCTCTTTACCTTGCTTCCTTGTGTCTGTTTCCAAATCTATGGTCTCCAATGGAGGAGATTTGGAGGGCAGTGGCTTCAGTGATGGCCTCAGGGATAGAGTGAATCATGGTCCTGGGAACTTGTTGCAAGTACATCTGTTGGGTGCAGGTTAAACAGCTGACAAAGTAGGAATGAAGCAGTGAGAGCTGGAAGTACCTGCTCATGATACACATGCATTTACTTGCACCCCGCCACCCCCCACACCTGGGCCTCTTTTGGCTTTGTCATGGCACCCAGAAACCTTCCTCTGCATCTTAGATGTGGGGCTGTGGTGGAGACATTCATAGCATGGCAACCTCCTGCATGCCTGATTCCTGACCTCTTAGTCTCCTATTCCAAGATTCCAGCTGGGTTTAGTTGTAAGAGCCAGGGAGGTCATTTCTGGAAGCTCTTGCATGACTCTTACCTGAGTGTGAGACTGGGCATCAGATATAGGATGCTCCTTGGGCTTGTGGCCTAGAGTGTAGACTTTATCACTTCAGAGGAGAGGCAGAGATCCCTCATTAGGAAAAGCATGTACCCCTTCTGGACCCCTAGTCTGATGAACTGTGTGTTACTTTTCCTTTACACCAGATGGCTTGCTGGGGATGTTCCTGAAACGCCTCTCTTCTCAGCTTATCCTGCTGCAGGCGTGGACTTCCCACCTCTGGAAAATGTTTTATGATGCTCGGAAGCCCCGAAGTCAGATTAAGAATGAGATCAACATTGACACCCTGGCCAGAGATGAATTCAACCTCCAGAAGATGATGGTGATGGTAACAGCCTCAGGCAAGGTGAGCGGGGTTTAAGCCCCAGTTATTGAACCTTTCCAAGTTCTGAGGACGGGCAACGAAAAGCCTTTGGTGGGGCTAACACTGGTTCTAGTTTTCAAGGACAGACTCAGTTCTTTGGTTTCTCTTTCTCGTAGTGAGCCAGGTATTTGTTTATCTTGCAGCTCTTTGGCATTGAGAGCAGCTCTGGCACCATCCTGTGGAAACAGTATCTACCCAGTGTCAAGCCAGACTCCTCCTTTAAACTGATGGTCCAAAGAACTACTGCTCATTTCCCCCACCCCCCACAGTGCACCCTGCTGGTGAAGGACAAGGTGAGGCATCCACCTCCGACGTGAGCCAGAGTCAGGGTGGCTTTTTTGCTATTTTGTAACTTAAATTGCTCCTAGGTCCTTGGAATTGCGTGAGTTAATGAGGAACTTTCAGGGCTTAGAACTCTGTTTCTTCTAGTTTCATGCCTGGGTGGGGGAACCATCCAGCACTGATGTGGAATTATTTAGAAAGTGGGTATGACTTCACCAGCTACATAGGGAGCCAGTTCTCCGCTTTTCTAAACATGGGCTGTTGGTAGCTGAGTGGCAATTTTCTCTTCTCTCTTGAGGAAGAGCAGGACCCAAAGGTATTTTTGTGTCTTCCCAGAATTAGAATGGATGTTTGTGGCTTCATTCTAGCATAGAAAGTGGGCTTGGTAGACAGTTTCCTGAAGTGGCTGCCTGGCATGATCTCGGCTCACCACAGTTTCCACCTCCTGGGTTCAGATGATTCTCATGCCTCAGCCTCCAGAGGAGCTGGGATTACAGGCACGTGCCACCACGCCAGCTAATTTTTGTATGTTTAGTAGAGATGGGGGTCTCACCATGTTGGCCAGACTGGTCTCAAACTCCTGACCTCGGGTGATCCGCCTGCCTTGGCTTCCCAAAGTGCTGGGATTACAAGTGTGAGCCACCATGCCTGGCCAGGTTGCTCAATTGTTACTTGACTCTTTAATCAGTTCCTGGTTAGAACTGGCAGGGCAGCCAGGCGCGGTGGCTCACGCCTACAATCTCAGCGCTTGGGCAGGCCAAGGAGGGCAGATTGTTTGAGTCTAGGAGTTTGAGACCAGCCTGGGCAACATGGCGAAACCCCATCTCTACAAAAAATAAAAACAGAATTAGCCACGTGTGGTGGTTTGTGCCTGTAGTCCTAGCTACTTGGGAGGCTGAGGTGGGAGGATTGCTTGAACCTGGGAGGTAGAGGTTGCACTGAGCCTTGATCATGCCACTGCACTTCCAGCTTGGGTGACAGAATGAGACCCTGTTTCAAACAAAAAAGAACTGGCAGACAGTTTGACTTTTTTCTTTGTGACATTAGCCTAGGGGACTATTCACCTTCAGCCAAGAACTTATTTTCCACAAAGAGGGCAAAGTCTAGGGAACCCCTCACAGTTGCTGAGCTGCAGTCCCAGCTCTTCAGGTCTGTCCCTAGGATCTACAGTCTTTTCTTGCTGGTGGAGCCTGACAGTTCGCTCATTTTAGGAGTCGGGAATGAGTTCTCTGTATGTCTTCAATCCCATTTTTGGGAAATGGAGTCAGGTGGCTCCCCCAGTGCTGAAGCGCCCCATCTTGCAGTCCTTGCTTCTCCCAGTCATGGATCAAGACTATGCCAAGGTGTTGCTGTTGATAGATGATGAATACAAGGTACTGTCTTCAGAGGGGATGGAGAACATGCTAGTGGAGCTGGGTTTGGGGCCGGGTGGCCAAACAGTGGCCCAGAGGTGGAGTGCTCTCTGCACCCAGCACGTTTGGGCTCCAAGGCCCTCCCTGAGAGAAATGATTGCTGTGTCTGCTTATGTGAAAATTCCAGTTCTTAATGGAACTGAATGTAAACCCTAAACTGCGTTCACTAGACTCTAATTTTTTTAAGATTTGCTGTTTTATTTTTAAGGCTCTCTTTGATGGGGAAATAGTAATGAGTTTTGGGACACTGGGCTTAGAGATGCCTGACTCTTTTCTTGGGCTATCTGGGTTTTTCAAGGTCACAGCTTTTCCAGCCACTCGGAATGTCTTGCGACAGCTGCATGAGCTCGCCCCTTCCATCTTCTTCTATTTGGTGGATGCGGAGCAGGGACGACTGTGTGGATATCGGCTTCGAAAGGTAGGGAAGGCGCGTCCTGGCAGGACCCTTTGTGGTGAGATGCGGGTGTTTCCTGGCATTTGGCTAAGAAGTGAATTATGCTACTTATTCTGTTGTAAACTTAGATTAGCATCATCCTCATGTCTGATACAAAGTTAATCACTTGTTCACATTTGTTGAACAGCTACTACATGGCAGGTCTGGTTCTAGGTGCTGTGGACAGTGGTGAAGAGTAGACCGAATCTCTGCCCTTGTGGAGCTTTCGTTCCACATTCTTTTCCTTTTTTTGAGATGGAGTCTCCCTCTGTCGCCCAGGCTGGAGTGCAATGGCACGATCTTGGCTCACTGCAACCTCCGCCTCCTGGGTTTAAGCAATTCTTCTACCTCAGCCTCCCCAGTAGCTGGGATTACAGGCGCCCGCCACTGAACTCAGCTAATTTTTTTGTATTTTTAGTAGAGGCAGGGTTTCACCATGTTGGCCAGGTTGGTCTCGAACTCCTGACCTTGTGATTTGCCCACCTCGGCCTCCCAAAGTGTTGGGATTACAGGCTTGAGCCACTGTGCCCGGCTCCACATTCTATTTCTATAGCAGAGAGATGGGACGTTTTTCCCATTCTTGGGAAGGTAGAAGGTAGGAATGTGGGATGAGTAATAAGCTGTACTTTTACATGAAGATATGTTGACCAACTCTTGATAGAATGTGTGCTTTGAATTTTATTTCTTGAAAGACCAACTCTTATAAACATTGATACACACTGGCTGTGAAGTCTAGCTCTGAAGTCCACGAGGGGCTGGTGTGGTCTTGTTAGCAGGACTGTTTGGAGAAGTACTTTGTGGTGTGTACTCACAGACAGCTCTCCCACCCTGGCCTGTATGGCCTTTTGAGAGGCAGAGAATTAAAGAGCTTAGATCCAGTTTGCTGGATTTGAAGCCTAGGTTTGTCACTCACTAACTTTGTGAGCTTGGGCTCTGACCTTCTGTTTTCTTATCTGTAAAATAAGGTGATAAGTACCTGTCTCATAAGGTTGTTGAGAGAATTCAACACATAAATCACATAAAACAGCCCCTGGCACATGGTAAATCCCATCTAAGTTTGCGGTGCTCTTGTTTTGAAAATGCAGTGCCCTTTTGTGACATTTGTAATAGCAAACCTTAGCATAAATGGCACTGGAAATGGTCTGCCCAGAAGACACATCCTTTACCCTTGTGGATAAAAGAAAAAGTCTTTCCAAGTTAATAAAAAGGGGATGTTGAAAGAGACAGTTTTGTAGATTCAAGGGAGTGAACTGGAGTGTGGGGGTCATGAATCTGGAGTCCTGAGGACATCATCTGAGTGAACAATGACCAAGGAAGACAAAGGACACAGAGCAGTCTGTGGGAAGTGAGCCAGCTGTGTGGGCGAGTCCTGGACCACAAGGGCGTTTGCTGCCTTTGCCTTCACTTGGTGACCTTCCTTTCTGGGGATGTTTTAGTGAGTTCTCATGTTTCCAAAGAAGGTTGTGGCAATGAAGATTTATTATTAATAAAATTTTTATTATTTAAAAAATTCCGGCAATACATGAGTATATTCTCATTGTAAAAGAGTCCATTGATACAGAGAGGTGCACAAGCAAAATGTGACCAGGTGCTTGTAGCGCATTTCCAGCGGTCTCCCCCAGGTGGAAAGCCTGTCGCAGCTTGCTGTGGCTCTTCCTACTGTCCTTATGTATTTATGATTCCATAAATCCCCATCTTGAACTCCTGACCTCAAGTGATCCTCCTGCCTTGGCCTTCGAAAGTGTTGGGATTACAGGCGTGAGCCACCGTGCCTGGCCCATTTTTTTTTCCCTTACTCACATGGAATTGACCTCATATTTATTCTCAAATGAAATTTGCTTTTTTCATTTAATGAGTTTTCTACCTCATTGTTCTGAAACTTCAGTTTTTATTACAGAAAAACATTGACAAAAGTACAAAATCATGAGGCACAGGTCGGTGAACCCTCACCAAGGGAATACACTTGTGTACCTGGTGTATCACATCAGGAAACAGAACAGCACAAGCCCTGAGAAGGCCCCTGTGCCCCTTGCCAATCTCCACCCCCAAGGGCTCTGCATAATTCCATATGATGGATGTATAATAACGTATTTCACCGTAAATGTTATTGGTTAGTTTCTTGTGACCATAAAGTATCATACAGGAGGCCAGGCGTGGTGGCTTATGCCTGTAATCCCAGCACTTTGGGAGGCTGAGGCAGGTGGATCACGAGGTCAGGAGATCGAGGCCAACATGGTGAAACCCCATCTCTACTAAAATTAGAAAAATTAGCTGGGTGTGGAGGTACACACCTGTAATCCCAGCTACTCAGGAGGCTGAGGGAGGAGAATCGCTTGAACCCAGGAGGCGGAGATTGCAGTGAGCCGAGATCACATCACTGCACTCCAGCCTAGTAACAGAGTGAGACTCTGTCTCAAGAAAAAAAAAAAGAATCATACAGGAAATGTTTCGAGGTCCCTGTTAGCTTAGACATTTACTACTTGCCCCAATATTCAGGGATCTTGGATTTTAGTAATAAATAGTAAATTTTCCTTGCATATTTCCTACTCAGATGAACAACGGGATACTATTGAGCATTCTTCTCCTTTCCTACTGGCTTTAGTATCTATCTGAATCAAACCGAGAGTTCTGAAACTTCTTCATAAACTAGCTCTCTACTGCCGTTTTTCTAGTTGGCTTTTTTATTTTTTGAGACGGAGTTTTGCTCTGTCACCCAGGCTGGAGTGCAGTGGTGTGATCTCAGCTCACTGCAGCCTCTGCCTTAGCCTCCCGAGCAGCTAGGATTATGGGTACCTGCCATCACATCTGGCTAATTTTTTGTACGTTTAGTAGAGATGGGGTTTTGCCATGTGGGCCAAGCTGGTCTTGAACTGTTGACCTCAAGTGATCCACCCGCCTTGGCCTCCCAAAGTGTTGGGATTACAGGCGTGAGCCACTGCTCCTGGCCCATTTTTCTAGTTCTGACCTCTGTTCCTTCCTGCACAAAGACCTCAGATAATGGACTGCAGGATGGGTCTGACTCCAGCTGTTTCAGTTATAAGTGTACCCTCCTGCTTACAGGCTCTTTTGCCCCTGCCCTAGGACCTCACCACTGAGCTGAGCTGGGAGCTGACCATTCCCCCAGAAGTACAGCGGATCGTCAAGGTGAAGGGGAAACGCAGCAGTGAGCACGTTCATTCCCAGGGCCGTGTGATGGGGGACCGCAGTGTGCTCTACAAGGTACATACAGCCAGCTGTCTGGCCTACAGCAAGGGCTTTCGACTCAGGAAAATAAGGGTTTCGAGTCTGGCTGTAGGACTTGGTAGATATGTGACCTTGCGTAAGTCATTTAATTCCTTTGACCATTAATTTTTGTTTGTGAAGTGGGGATAATATATCCTCCTCCTAGGCTGGTTGTGATGATCCCATGAGCTGTTCATGCCTAGCCCAGTGCCTAGCATATGGTAAGTAAGCAACAGATGTTAGCTCTTGTTTTTTGGCCTCTTTGTTTGTTTCCTGAGACAGAGTCTTGCTCTGTTGCCCAGGCTGGAGTGCAGTGATGCAGCCATGGCTCACCAAAGCGTCGTCCTCCTGGTCTTAAGCAATCCTTCCACCTCAGTCTCCCAAGTAGTTGGGACCACAGACATATGCCGTGCTAATTTTTTAAAAGGCTGGGCATGGTGGCTCATGCCTGTAATCCCAGCATTTTGAGAGGTTGATGCGGGTGGATCACTTGAGTTCAAGAGTTTGAGAACAGGTACTGGACAACATGGCTGAAACCTTGTCTTTCTGAAAAAAAAAACAATACGATTAGCTGGGCATGGTGGTGCATGCCTGCGGTCTCAGCTACTCAGGAGGCTGAGGTAGGAGGATCATCTGAGCCTGGGGAGGTCAAGGCTACTACAGTGAGCTGCGATTGTGCCACTGTACTCCAGCCTGGGTAAGAGTGGGACCCTGTCTCCAAACAACAACAATAAAAATTTTTAAAATTTTTTATTTTTGTGGAAGATAGAGATCAGCCTAGGTGACATAGTAAAACCCTGTCTCCAAAAATACATATTTTTTTTAATTTTTAATTTTTGTATCAACAGGGCCTTGGCTGGCCTCTACCTCCTGGCCTGAAGCAGTTCTCTTCCTCAGCCTCCCAAAGTGTCGGGATTATAGACTTGAGCCATTGGGCCTAGCCCCAGCTCTTTTCACTGCTGGTAGTACTGATATGGCATTGTGGGGTTAAACCATAGGCGAGCCATCAGAAACTCCATCCCTATGATTCAACACCCTAGTTAGTGTTAAAGACAGGGAGATTGAGGTAACTAGTGGGCTGCAAAACTGTTGTGGGAGAGAATGTAATCACAGTAGGAACGCACATTAATTCCACCCTCTGAGACAGCAGAGACTGAGTTGGAGGGTGTGTCACAGAATAGAGTAGCAAGATCACAGAACTTGATGGCAGAGCTGGATCACTAAGCACGAGCCAGTGCAACACAGGGCAAGCCTCTAGCTGGACTGTCGAGTTAAGACTTGGCTCTGCCATGGACTAGCTGTTCATCTCTTAGGCTGCCTAAGCTTCAGTTTTCCCCTGTATAATGGGGATGATAGCACCAACGTCGGAGGATTATTTTGAAGATTAATGATAACATGTAAAGTGATTAGAATAGTGCCTGCCACATGGTTAACATTATTATTAGCGCTATTGACTTGAATACATTTTTTTTTTTTTTGAGACAGGGTCCTGCTCTGTTGCCCAGGCTGGAGTGCAGTAGTGTAATCACAGCTCACTTCAGCTTTGACCTCCTGGGCTCAAGGAGTCCTCCCATCTCAGCCTCCTAAACAGCTGAGACAACAGGTGTGTGTCACCATGCCTGGCTCATTATTTTATTTTCTTTAGAGATGGGGTCTTGCTATGTTGTCCAGATTGGTCGTGAACTCCTGGGCTCAAGTAATCCTCCTACTTTGGCCTCCCAAAATGTTGGGATTACAGGTATGAGAGCCACTGTGTCCAGCCAAATTCTTTTAATTTATTTTTTACTTTGTACTTTAATGGATGCAAATTGAATTCTTAGTTCACAGACATCTTCCATGTGGCAGCAGTTTAAACTTGTTCAGAGGTTGGGCGCAGTGGCTCATGCCTGTAATCCTGGCACTTTGGGAAGCTGAGGCAGGAGGATCCGTTGAGGTCAGGAGTTCTAGACAAGCCTGGCCAACATGGTGAAACCCCATCTCAACATACAAAAATTAGCTGGGTGTGGTGGTACACACCTGTAGTCTCAGCTACCAGGGAGGCTGAGGCAGGAGAATCCCTTGAACCTGGGAAGCAGAGTTGCAGTGAGCTGAGATCGTGCCACTGCACTCCAGCCTGGGTGACGACGGAGTGAGACTCTGTCTCAAAAAAACAAAAAAACAAAAAAGTCGTTCAGAAGGACTAAAACAGTACAAATGCTAAAGTATATTTTGACATGATAAAATATACCATTATATAACTTTGCCTTTACTGAGGTAGGGGTCCCCAGCCACTATTGGTCTGTGGCCTGTTAGGAACAAGACTGCACAGCTGGAGGTGAGGAGTGGGCAAGTGAGTGAAGCTTCATCTGTATTTACAGCCACAGCCCGTCGCTTGCATGATTGCCTGAGCTCTGCCTCCTGTCAGCTCAGTGGTGGCATTAGATTCTCAGAGGAGCGTGAACCCTATTGTGAATTGGGCATGTGAGGGATCTAGGTTGCGTGCTCCTCATGAGAATCTAATACCTGATGGTCTGTCACTGTCTTCCGTCACCCCAAGATGGGACCATCTAGTTGTAGGAAAACAAGCTTAGGGCTCCCACTGATTCTACATGATGGCGAGTTGGATCATTATTTCATGTATGTTACAATGTAATACTAATAGAAATGAAGCACTCAATGAATGTAATAGGCTTGAAGCACCCCCGAAACCATCCCCCGCTCCAGACGAAACCGGTCTCTGGTGTCAGAAAGGTTGGGGACCGCTGTACTAGAGCACCTGTGTTTTCATGTGCTGAAAAGAATGCTAGCTAGGAGCAGGCTTTTTTGGACTCATGTTCATTATGCAAATTTTAAAGGGTTTTTTTTTTTTTTGATAAACTTCATTGTGGTATAAGTTTAGACTTGCAGAAAAGCTGCAAAGATAGTACACGGTTCCCATATACCCCTTACGTAGTTTTTCCTACATGACCGTGACGTGACTGTTAACTACACTCCAGATGCTATTTGGGTTTCAACATTTTTTTCCACTAATGTCATTTTTCTGTTCTAGGATCCTACGTCGCATTTAGTCATCAGGTTTCTTTAGACTGCTGTGGTCTGTGACAGTTTTTCAGTCTTTTCCTTGTTTTCGTGACCTTGATAGTTTAAGAGTCCTAGTCAGATGTTCTGTAGAATGTTTCTCAGTTTTGCTTTGTCCGATAGTTTTTTCATGGTTAGACTGTGGTTATGGGTTTTTGGAAGGAATGCCACAGAGGTGAAGCAGCAAGTATTTTTTGAGTGCTAGCTGGGTGCAGGTACTCTTTTAGACACTGGGATATAAAATGGGCAAAATAGACAAAACTTCTTGACTGGTTAGGCTTTCATCATAGTTGGGTGCTAATAATACAGAAAATAAATAGGTAAATTTTATGGTGTATTAGAAAGTGACCAGTTTTATAGAGAAAAATAAAGCCAGGAAGAAGGAAAGGTGATACACTGTAAATCGGGTGGCTAAGGAGAGGCTTAGTGAGAAGGTGGCACGCAGTCTGGAGTTCAAAGGAGAGTCTGGTTTGGATACATACATTGGACTTGAGTGAGGAAGTGAGTCTTATGGATAGCTGGGGGGGAGAGCCTTTCAGAGAGAAAAGCCAGAGCGCTCCTGGTGTGTGTGACAAACAGCAAGGAAGACCAGGTGACTAGAAGATGATGAGTGAGGAGGCATGTCAGGTCTGCAGAGGGCAGAGGGCAGCAGGGCCAGATCATAGGCCACCACCCTGGCCTTCACTCTGGAGCACGGTGAAGAGCCACTGGGAAGTTTTGAGCAGGAGTGACATCAGTGACTGAGATTCCACAGGCTCATTTGACCTAGATTAGACTGTAGAGGGGTGAGGAGGAAAGCAGGAAACCAGGCAGGCTGTGGGGTCATCCAGGGGCTCATGGCGGCTGGAACCGGGCTGGAGGCATGGAGGTGGGGGAGGAGGATCAGGTTCTGGGGACTTTTGCGTATGTGTCTTACAGAGAAAGGAGTCAAGGATGACTCGAGGCTTTAGGTGTGAGCCACTGAAGCATGGAGTCGCCGCGGGCTGGGAGGAAAGAGGAGCAGATTTTAGGGAGGGGTAGAACAGTTCAGTTTGGGCCATGTTAAGTTTCAGATGAGACATCTGAGAAAGATACTGAGGTAGTTTCTTAGTTAAGTCTGGAGTTCAAAGGAAAGTCTGGTTTGGATACATACATTGGGCATTGCCAACATCCATAAATGGTGTTAAAGCCATGAGATTGGCTTGAGATTACCATGAGGGTGAGTGTAGATGGAAATGCCCAAGGTTGGAGAGCTGCCTGGCATGTTCCACCATGAAGAAACTGGGGAGATGTGGAAGAACCTCCAAAAGAGACTGAGGAGGAGAGGCCAGTGAGGTAGAAGGAGTGCTGGGCAGGGATGTTCTGGAAGCCAGGTGAGAAAATGTCACAAGAAGGTAGTGATCCCCTGCGTCATGTGGTACTAGTGGGTCAAGTAAAACGAGGGCCAAGACTCGGCCACTGGATTTAGCGATGCGGAGGGTGGTGGTGACCCTGAGAAGAAAAATATCACTGCAGCAGTTGTCTCTAGGTCAATGAGTGGGCAGACCTAGATTTTATCTTGGGTTACCATTTGCTATGTGTGACTTGAGAAGCTGTTTAACTACTTTGGGACTTTTCTGCAAAGTGTGGACCATGATAGCTACTCTGCAAGGTTGTTTAAGGGATTAGATAAAATACAAGGTACCTGGCATGGCACCCAGTACCCAATGCACATAAAACAAGTACAGTGACGAGAAACTCCAAACAGGAAGCTCTTCTCACCAGAAGAAACCCTGATTCCTCTGCCAGGCTGGAGAGCTCCAGAGTGGCCTCACAGCACAGGAGTGGAGTATGTGATGGTCGTCGTGGTTCCAAAGGAGCTTTTCTCTCTCTCTCTCCAGAGCCTGAACCCCAACCTGCTGGCTGTGGTGACCGAGAGCACAGACACGCACCATGAGCGCACCTTTATTGGCATCTTCCTCATTGATGGCGTCACTGGGCGCATTATCCACTCCTCTGTGCAGAAGAAAGCCAAGGGCCCTGTTCATATTGTGCATTCTGAGAACTGGGTGGTGGTAAGCAGTTACTACTAGGGACACAGGGTAGCTCCAGAGGTCTCCCTGCTTCCTACGTCCTTTCCAGAAACCCAGTTGCTGCTTTGATTTTCATAGGATCTCAAATTTCCCGGATGGCAGCAAAGTGTGCTGGTTAGGGCACCAGGCTCAGGAATCAGACTGCCTAGGTTTGATCCTACCTCCGTTTCCTGACTGTACAACCTCGAACTAGTCACGTACGCTATCTGTGTTGCATCATTGTAAAATAGGGATAATAACAGTCACCTTCAGTCTAGCTAAGAACAATGCCTGGTACCTAGTAAGGACTCAAAGTTTGGTTACTATTATGACTTCTAAGAATCTTGAGAATTTCCTTTGTTTTATGGTGAACTTTGGATAGCCTAGATAAAAATACTTTGAAAGTTAGTCAACTTGGTAGTAAGGAATGATACTGGGGTGCCAGTTGAGTTTTCTTTCCTCTGTAGCTAATTGGAAAGGTACCTTCCAATGCAATTTCCCTTTCCAGCTGAAGCAGCTGCTAAGCCCTGAGCTGCCTCCTCCTATCCCTGCAGTACCAGTACTGGAACACCAAGGCTCGGCGCAACGAGTTTACTGCACTGGAGCTCTATGAGGGCACCGAGCAATACAACGCCACCGCCTTCAGCTCCCTGGACCGCCCCCAGCTGCCCCAGGTCCTCCAGCAGTCCTATATCTTCCCGTCCTCCATCAGTGCCATGGAGGCCACCATCACCGAGCGGGGCATCACCAGCCGACACCTGCTAGTGAGTGCCTGGGGAGCCTCTGGATGGCTGGGTTCCCCTTGGGCAACCACACTGAGGGACAAAGCAAGGGACACATTGCCAGCAGAGCCCCGTTGAACCACCTGTAAGGGAAAGGTGGTGAGGAGGGCTATTTATCAGTAGAAAAAGTTCCTTAGTTCATCTTTGCCACCTATAAAGGTGACCACTTTTCTCTCAGTCCTTTTGTTTTTTTTTTTGAGACAGGGTCTCACTGTGTCCCCCAGGCTGAAGTACAGTGGTGTGATCACGGATCACTGCAGCCTCAACCTCCTGAGCTCACCTGGCTAGTTAAAAATTTTTTTGTAGAGATGGGGTTTTGCCATGTTGCCCAGGCTGGTCTAGAACTCCTGGGCTTAGGTGATCCTCCTGCCTTGGCCTCCCGAAGTGTTGGGATTATAGGTGTGAGCCATCGTGCCTGGTCTTCAGTCCTCATTTCTGATATACCACCTCTTTATTTGGCATTTTCACCTAGCTAGAAAAGTCAGTTCCTGACAGCATTCTGAACATAGCTAGCCTGTGCTGACAGGCTGCAGAAATTGGCAGGGTTTAGAATCTCATCCTTTTTTTTTTGAGATGGAGTCTTACTCTGTCACCCAGGCTAGAGTACAGTGACACCATCTTGGCTCACTGCAACCTCTGCCTCCTGGGTTCAAGCAATCCTCTTGCCTCAGCCTCCTGAGTAGCTGGGATTATAGGTGTGCGCCACCACGCCCAGCTAATTTTTGTGTTTTTAGTAGAGACGGGCTTTTGCCACATTGGCCAGGCTGGTCTCGAACTTGCCTCCCAAAGTGCTGTGATTACAGGTGTGAGCCACCGTGCCGGCCCTAGAATCTCATCCTTATGTAACCTAAGTCCAGGACTTAGGACTTAGTGATTGTGTAACAGGCTCATGTGTTTAGGTGATTTTACCAAAGATGTTTGGGACGCTCAGATCTGATGGGCACTTGGCATTACTATTGTCTTCTTAAATGTGAGGAAGCCAGCCCTGGTGGCAGCTTATCGGCTTTAATCTCCGTTACTGAAACTGGTGCTATGATCGATCACGCCTGGTCCTGCAGTCTTCCCTGGCCATTGTACTGCATTTGCTCAACGAGGAGGAGACTCCCTGTTGGGGAGGTGTTGGAGGGAGAGGAGAGAGGGATGAGGGGAATCCTTCTACATTTTTCTTTCATCATTACCCATATCTTGATTCTAGAACTTTATTTTCTGGTATCTCAGAATGTTAAGAAACCAGTGTCTTCGAAAGTGAGAACCTTCATTCAGACCCATGCATATTACTGGATTATTGTTTTTGGCTATTTAAGGGAGTGTCATTGACCCATTTTTTTGTTTTAAACTCTTGTTTACATTTCTGCAAAATGACATTTTGTAACTGGCCCTCGCTGGACACTGGACCGGTGTGAACATTCACTTCTTCCTGTGCAGTTGGACTGCCTTCCGGAGCAATTCTTTCCCTTCCTAAGGCTTTGCTGGATCCCCGCCGCCCCGAGATCCCAACAGAACAAAGCAGGTGAGACCCTTGTGGGTGGTGCTGAAGGCTGTAACTTACAGAATTTAACCTCACTGATTAAGCTTGGTTCTCAGTCTCCATGTGGCCCCATGCTGTGCTGGGCTGGGGATGTAGCAGGGGGCAAGCCTGAAAAAGTCGTTTACTCTCATGGAGCATACAGTCTGCTGGGAAATGGACAATAAATAAATAAGATAAACAAGTAAAATAGATGCTATGTTAGGTACTCAAATGCTAAGGAGAGTAAAACAGGAATGAGCTAGGAAGGGGGGACGGGGGATGTGCATGGTGAAATTTGAGATGGCCTAGGAAAGCCCCTTTGAAAAAGTGCGTTTTGAGGGGAAAGCCTGAAGGAGCTAGCTGTGTGGATATCTAGAGGGGCCTAGGAAAGCCCCTTTGAAAAGGTGCGTTTTGAGGGAAAGCCTGAAGGAGCTAGCTGTGTGGATATCTGAGGGGCCTAGGAAAGCCCCTTTGAAAAGGTGCGTTTTGAGGGAAAGCCTGAAGGAGCTAGCTGTGTGGATATCCTGAGGAAGAACTTTCTAGGCAGAGGGAACAGACAATGCAAATCCCCTGAGATTACCTCTGGTGAGTTCACAGAGGGTAACGCTAGGAAATAAGATCACTGAAGTAATTCGGGGCCGGATCATGTGGGCAAGCCAGTAACTCGTTCACTGTTGGTATTAATTTTTGTGTGAACAACCACCATCTCTTCGGGTTTTCTTACCTCCATCTTGAATTTCTTTACCTAGGGCATGAGGAATGGAGAGGAGTGTGATCTGCAGAAGTACATGAGAGAGGAGGTTAAAGCTGGGAAAAGACACAGGATGATAACCAGGTTTCAGAGAAATGGGGACTGAGAGGCAGCCTGGAGTGGAGAGCAGGAATTAGCCTAGTGGTTCAGTTTGTTGGTGGTAAAATAGTCGGCTTTCATCTTGTGGTGTGAAATGCCAGTCATCTCTATGTTCTTTCTTTTCAGATTTAGAACAAGGTAGGAATCTAGATCTCAGTCTTACTCTCCAGAGAGCCTCCTTTCTTGTAGTCCTTCCTAACATTCAGCTGCTAAATTTTTAACTACCTAATGTAAGCAGACCTCCTAGGAGATTTGAGGCTAGATATGTAGTCTGGAAACCTCCCAGAACTCAGGAAGGGCAGCCAAGAGATCCCTTTACAGCAGGGCTCAGACTGCCTGTCCCGGCTGGTGTTTTGCAGAGAGGAGAACCTAATCCCGTATTCTCCAGATGTACAGATACACGCAGAGCGATTCATCAACTATAACCAGACAGTTTCTCGAATGCGAGGTATCTACACAGCTCCCTCAGGCCTGGAGTCCACTTGTTTGGTGAGTAGAGCCCACAGCTACCCTGTTCCACCCTTGGGTGTCCCACTTCCTTTCTTAGCCGAGTTTGAGGTGGGTCATTGGTTGTTTCTTCCGTAATTATTCCATCTGCCTTCCAGGTCGTGGCCTATGGTTTGGATATTTACCAAACTCGAGTCTACCCATCCAAGCAGTTTGACGTTCTGAAGGATGACTATGACTACGTGTTAATCAGCAGCGTCCTCTTTGGCCTGGTTTTTGCCACCATGATCACTAAGAGACTGGCACAGGTGAAGCTCCTGAATCGGGCCTGGCGGTAAAGACCAAAGACCATCCCCAAAAGTGAAGAGCCAGGGGAGCGTGGGTCAGATAAGAAGCTACTGCTTCAGTCTGGCGGATTGGTGGAAGTGTGTGTGTCACTGCTCAGCTCAGCTAAGAGTTCTGGGGAAGAAGATGACCTTCACGTAGAACTCCTTTTGGGATACACATGATGCAGAATCCTACGTGAACAGAGACAGAACTCACTCTCAGCTGAGAATCTCAAAGAATCCTGATGGGCTTTCCCCCTCAAGTCCAAAGGCCTCTGCAGTTTCCTTCTTTGCCCATCCATGAATGTTCTGCGTTTTATTTTTTAAATAAGAGTTCCAACTGATTTTTGTTTAAATTGATTTTACTTTGCCTTTTGTGTTTCCCAATTTTATCTAGAAATCTTTCTTTTTCCATCTCTTGCTGTAAAGTAAGGGGGAACTCTCCTTGCCAACTCCTCCTTCTAGGTGCATTTGCTGTTTTGCACTGGGAAGAAATAGGATCCATCCTTAGCTGAGGCTTGAGGACTGATCCAGCCTCTCCTGGCTTCCCTCCAAAGTAACTTAGGGTTAAGGGATCTATCTGTGATGTCAAAACTTACTTGAACTACACCTGTAGCTTCATGCTGTCATTCATTAGGTTGGGCCACCAGATCTTTGTTGCAGTTGATCAGAAGCCAAGCGCATACTAGCGTCGTGTGTTGCCCATTGCTTCTACTTTTCACCTCAGAGGTGTGAGTTGGGCCTTTGAAAAACTACTGAATTGTCTGAGCCTCGAAGACATTTCCAGGGAGAAGAGATAATCTCTCATTTCACCCACAGGCTGGTCTAATCATAACCTAGTTAAAGAAAGATGTCCTTGTTTAAGAACCCCATTATTTATTTTTAGTTTTTAATATAAATTAATATGTGGGTCATCATATTTCTCTTCAAATGAGGAAATTTTAAGTCTTATTGATCTAACCTTTGAAGCTTTAAAAAAAGAGAAGAAAAATGGTAGGGGTGGGAAGCTGGCATACTGTGGGTGTAGAACTGCCAAGTGGCTAGGCCGCCGTGTCTCTGCTACAAACTAAAGAAATCCTAAAAGTTTTCCCTTGGTCATGGAGTAGGGGAATGTCGGAATTTTTCTTTATTGTGAAATGTATGTACAGCGCAGACCATCTCTAGCCTTGTGGCGAAGAGGTACCCTCGAATGTCTGAATAAAGCAAATGACAAATAACAATGATTTAAGTCCTCTTTTGTGTCTTAGAAGATCACTTTGAGGATACTTTCCCATTAGACGGGATAAAAGCAGTAAAGAAATGGAGTAAGTGTATTTTATTTTAGTAAGGAAACATGTCAGCTTAATCAAAGGGGTTGGTCAGGTTATCTAAAATTTTTCATCTTTCTGTGGTCATATGCTGATGGTAGATGATGGCAGAGAAGAAGAAATGACACCATTTTGTGAATTGTCAGTATGATATTGAGTGAATGAATGTCTAAGGATCTCCAGAAAAAAACAGTCATCTATCATCTTGACCCAAGGCATATTTTGTTTAACATAACCTGGGAGAAGGGAGTAAGTACAAGTTAAAAAAATTCTGCCCTAGTTTTGAGAAAGCCTGGCTGGAATTCAGACCGTCTTACATAAACATGTGCAAGCTGTATGATAAGCCACTCTTGTATTGCCTGCTCTGCTTGCCCAGCCCACTTAGCCTGCAAGATTCTAGTTTGTATTTACCAGTGTGCCAGAATCTGAAGCTAATGGGAGGGGAAGTTATTTGTCCTTTAGTAACATTCCTTGTATTTCAGCTGTAATCAAAGTTACCTCAAAACAGGTGCTTTTTTTTTTTTTTTGAGACCGTCTCACTCTTGCCCAGGCTGGAGTGCAGTGGCACGATCTCGGCTCACTGCAAACTCCACCTCACAAGCAGCTGGGACTACATGCGTGTGCCACCACGCTCAGCTGAATTTTTTGTATTTTTAGTAGAGATTTGAGTTTCACTGTGTTGGCCAGGCTGGTCTCGAACTCCTGGCCTCAAGTGATCCGCTGGCCTCAGCCTCCCAAAGTGCTGGGATTACAGGCGTGAGCCACTGCGCCTGGCCAAGTGCTTAAAGTAGTTAATGCTAATGCCGCAGTCCAATTTAAATCTTTTCTTAGTTCTCAACTTTCCTTGATCTTAAAGCAGCATTCGGTTCTAAGCAGCTGCACTCAGTCTCCACCAATGGCTGCTGAGACTGTATATTTCCTCTCTCAATTCTCGTATCCATTTGCTTTCTTGTCATTCCTTGTTTTTTTGTGTATTCCTTGACTTACCTCTTCTCCTGTCTTAATTAATTAGGTTAATTTTGGGCCCCCTACAATGTTGCACCTAAAAGAGATTTGGCTGGGTGTGATGGTTCATCCTATAATCCCAGCACTTTGGGAGGCCATGGCGGAGGATTTCTTTGAGCCCAGGAGTTCCAGACCAGCCTGGGCAACATAGCAAGACCCTGTCTCTACAAAAATTAAAAACAAAATTAGCTGGGCATATGCCTGTGGTCCCAGCTACTCAGGAGGCTGAGGTGGGAGGATCACTTGAGTCTGGGAGGTCGAGGCTGCAGTGATCTATGAACGTGCCACTGCACTCCAGCCTGGGCAACAGAGTGAGACCCTGTCCCAAAAAGAAACACCACCAAAACCAATTTGTTTTAGTATTCATTAATTACATATATGGGCACTAGTAGTTTAGTGTTTGTTCTTGTATACAGTGTTTTCTTAAATGAGATGCTATTTAATTCGGTTGTTTTTTCAACTAATGGATCTTTTAAAATTTTTTATTTAAAATTTTTGTGGGTACGTAGTAGGTATATATACTTACGAGGTACATGAGATGTTTTGATAAAAGCTCAACTACTGGATCTTGAATATCATATATTTATAAAGATGACTGGGGGCCGGGCGCGGTGGCTCACGCCTGTAATCTCAGCACTTTGGGAGGCCGAGGCGGGCGGATCACAAGGTCAAGAGATCGAGACCGTCCTGGTCAACATGGTGAAACCCCGTCCCTACTAAAAATACAAAAAAATTAGCTGGGCGTGGTGGCGCGTGCCTGTAGTCCCAGCTACTCGGGAGGCTGAGGCAGGAGAATGCTTGAACCCGGGCAGCGGAGGTTGCAGTGAGCCAAGGTCGCGCCACTGCACTCCAGCCTGGCGCCTGGTGACTGAGTGAGACTCTGTCTCAAAAAAAAAAAAAAAAAAGATGACTGAAATATTTTCTGGAACAATGTCTGATGGAAAATAACTCCTAATTTAAGTGATAGAAACTTTAACGTAAGCTACCTAATCTGAACTAGTATCATTATTTATGTGCGGGTACAAGTTATGTGGTCTGTAAGGCATTTTTCAACTTGAAAATTTCAGAATTGTATTTTCACTGCCTTTATAAATTGCTTTTTTTTTTAATTTGTAGGCAGTGTCTCTGTTACCCAGGCTGGAGAGCAGTGGCACAGTCATAGCTCACTGTAGGCTCAAACACCTGGGCTCAAGTGATCCTCCCTCCTCAGCCTCCTAAAGTGCTGGGATTACAGGCAACAGCTACTGCACCTGGACCATAAATTGCTGTACTTTTAAAGAGCCTATTAAACAAGCATCATCAGAATCATCCCAAGACTCATTTACTGATTCCTAATTATTTAAAATTTTGCTTTTAGGCCAGGCATGGGGCTCATGCCTGCAATCCCAGCATTTTGGGAGGTCCGAAGCAGGCAGATCACTTGAGGTTAGAAGTTTGAGACCAGCCTGGCCAACATGGTGAAATCCCATCTGTACTAAAAAAAAAAAAAAAATAATAAGCCAGGTGTGGTGGTGCATGCCCGTAATCCCACCTACTTGGGAGGGTGAGGCAGGAGGATCACTTGAACCCAGGAGACAGAGGTTTCAGTGAGCTGCTACAGAGTGCAACTCTGTCTCAAAAAAATAAAAATAAATAAAATTTTGCTTGCAAATCATGAAACTATTGTTTTCTTTACCAGAAATGTTTTCTTCCCTGCTCAAAATCTGGCTTGTCACAAATCTGAACTCCTCTATAAAGCCTTCCCTATTGATTTCAGCTCCTCATGCCCTCCAAGCGTCCTAGCTGCTCACCACATATCTTCCTGAATGATATACGGTACCACTTTATGATTCCAGATACTGTCTCTCAGGACTGTTGTACTGTTTTCTGAATTCCCTATTGTCCCAGACATGAAGTTGCTCCTTGACAAATAGTTCCCCAAATGGTTTCACCTTCTTCACAGAAGCCTTAGGAACTTTGTCCCCAGTTTCCTAAATTTCTAAGACTTCGGTGACTTAGTAAGGAATTCGGTGACTTAGGAAGGAATTCCTCCCTTCCTCCTTTCTTTCCCTCCCTCCCTCCCTCCTTCCTTTCCACAGAGTGCACAGTCTCACTCGACTCACTGCAACTTCCGCCTCCGGGTTCAACAAATCTTTCTGCCTCAGCCTCCCGAGTAGCTGGGACTACAGGCGTGTGCCATGATGCCCAGCTAATTTTTGTATTTTTAGTAAAGACAGGGTTTCACCATGTTGGCCAGGCTGGTCTCAAACTGACTTCAGGTTATCACCTATCTTGGCCTCCTAAAGTGCTAGGATTACATGCATGACCCACCACACCTGGCCCCAGTAATTCTTTTTTTCTTTGAAACAGAGTCTCGCTCTGTTGCCCAGGCTGGAGTGCAGTGGCACAGTCTCGGCTCACCACAACTTCTGCCTCCTGGGTTCAAGCGATTCTCCTGCCTCAAGCCTCCCAAGTAGGTGGAATTACAGGCATGTGCTACCACGTCTGTCTAACTTTTGTATATTAAATGCCAAGAGATAATTCAGTCTGCCTCTCTGGCATGCCCTGGACACTAGGTCTGACAAACCCTATTTTAGTCCTTAAAACAAATGCTCACATGATCAATATGGGGAAATAAGCTGCATGGTGCCATAATTTGTATTCTAAAGAGAAAAGGATCTCTTTGGTATTGCTTTGGAAACCATTGTTCTTTATAACTATCTTACTATTTAAAAATTGACAATTATCCTTCCATAATTAAAACAGGTAGACAACATCTTCTGCCCTTTCATGTTTTGTAAAATGTAACCTGAAAGTATTCACCATTCTTGAAGCTACCTTTCAATAATGGAGACACAGGTGCTTCATATGAATCAGCTGTTTTGATTTTTGTGGCTAAATTCTTTATTTTAAAGACTAGGCAAGTTAAAAAAAAAATTTCCCAATGCCCCCAAATGAAGGTGAGTGTCCCTTCCAAACCTCCCCCACCATCTGTTTCCCAGAAGTCACCACTGAACAATTTGGTATCTCTCCAGGTAATATAATATCCTGCAACTTGATTTTATCACTGAATCATGGAGCTCCTGTCTCAGAGGTAGGGATCTACACCATTTTTAGTGGTCACAGGGTTGAAATTCTTAAGTGCTGTTCCATTAGAGATTTTTATGAGACCGAATACTCTTTTGGGGAAACTCTAATATTTAGGCCATCTTTCCAGTAAGGATGTGTACACACCCACCTTCCGATTTTTTTAGGAATCAGAATGTGAAGTTAGTTGAGACTGACAACCGACGAAGCAGCATGTTTTCCACCAGCAGTAAGGCTTTTATATATTTCTGATCCATGATACTGAGAAGGTGTCTTTTCCAGGATAGAGACTAAGAACATTTAGGAAGGTGTGTTTGTAAAATAGATACAGGTTTATATTGAAGCACACTCTTTTCTTTCCCCTAACGTGCAATCTGAATGGATGAAAAGTCAAGAAAGCAAACTAAAACTATATTTAAATGGCACAAATACAAACTCCATTATACTCACGGTTTGTTCCCATCATGGTTTTGATAGTATCATATATCCCATGTGCTGTGATAAAGAACTAGACTAGACTGATCAACCAGAGGCCAGTTTATTAATGATAATGAATGAAGATTGCAATTGCAAAGAGGGCTAGAATACTTATGCTGCTGGATATATATCCTCTCCTATACAAAAGGTGATATAAGTTAAAACACTATTATAAGTGTGCTTGGTTGTTATGGAGTTAGGAGACATGACATCTTACTCATGGTTTTTACTATACGGACATATCTTCTGAGGAAACCAGAACAGGCCCTCTCTGTGCACTGCCCCCTACCATGTCCCCACCTGAAACAGTGCTAAAGGATCATTTGGCTCCGCTTTCCAGAGTTTACATGTAAATTACTTTCCTTCTCTTAAGCATCTGGCATACAGTAGGCTTTCTCTGTCATCATACTCCAAGTATGCTTTCCTAATTATAAAGCAAATGGATCTTAAAACAAGGTATTTATAAACTTTTTCTTTTGACTTTTGATGACACAATTTCAGACTTACAGACAAGCTGCAATAGTACAAAGAATTCCCAGATACCCTCCACCCAGATTCCCCAAAGGTTAACATTTTACGACGACATTTGATTCATCCTTCTTTGTCTGTCTCTCTCAATCTGATGGGTCAAAACTTTTGAGAATGTAAATCTTAAAGTGACATTCTATTCTAGTCCCTCCACAGTTACCAAAATTGTTTCTTTTTCGCTCTTAAAGCAAGAAGGCTGCAATGCGCATTTCCTTCTCCCTTTTGAGTTCATACCATGTGAATAGTTCAATATTGTGGGAAAAATAATCAATACTTGTGGATTACAAATAATGTCTCATAATTCTAAATTGAATTAGGCTTCTAATCTAATTCCTTTTATTCTTGGTAATTTGAAAACTAACTCTGCTGTGAATTACCAAAAAAGAGCTGCTCTCCATTTTTAGTTTTCAGTATTGCAGTAGGAGTTTCAACAAAATATGCACTTATTACTTGTTCTTGTAACTTTGTAAAAGCTGTTGGCTCCTAGGGGGTAATAGCTAAGGTTTATTCATTTACTTGTTTCTGAGAACACTGTATCTATTAGGATTTATTTCAAGCAACTCTCTATCGGATGGCTTAAAAAAAAGGAAAAAAAAAAGAAAACAAAAAAACACGTACTATCTCTTGCTTTTGAAGCTCCTGTAGTGAGGCACACTGACCTCATTCGTTTTCAGATTGTTTGATGTACAATTTACAACCACCAAACTGTGCAAATCAGAAGTACAAATCATGGCTCAGTGACTGTGTGTGTGTATATCCATGCAGGCACAACTGTGTCAAGATACAGAACTTTTCCAGCTCTCAGCAGGCCTCCTCATCCCTACCTCTACACAAATCTTTAAACCATACCATTCATCAATGTCCGCCATTCTTCCTTCATTGCATTCCCTGTAACAAGATGTATCATATCTTATCATTTTAAATTTCAGTTCCTTGGCAGGCACTTGGGATTAGAATGGAACTGGTATTGTAAGTCCTTCAGTTAGTTCATAAAAGTTATTTACTATTCTTTAGTTTCGATCTTATTTTCTGGACCAGCATATGAGAAGCTTGTGTTTCATCTAGAAGTCTTTTATTAGTCTGTTTCTTTTGTCATCTAAATTTATAATATAGATACCATTCCAAAATTTTGGGCAACACAAGACCAAACCTCCAGTACTGAAATAAACATAGAATTTATAAAGGAAGTTCTTTATCTGGAGTGTTCTCTCCCAATCTATTAACCAGAAATATCATAAAGTAGATAATAAATACTAATTTAGGTACAGGTACAAATCTCCCTGTGACAGTTTCCATTTGCCTTTTATTCTCTTGGAGAGGGGAGGACAGCAGAGACATTTGATCTTTTATTTCCTGAAATTTCTCCAAGAGAGTCTTTGCAGATTAATTTTGTCCTTTGGTTAAAATAAAATTAATGTCCCGAAGCCACTATAAAATTCAGGGTCTAGCCTGGCCCGGTGGCTCACGCCTGTAATCCCAGCACTTTGGGAGGCAGAGGCAAGTGGATCACAAGGTCAGGAGTTCCAGACCAGCCTGGCCAACATGGTGAAACCCCATTTCTACTAAAAATACAAAAATTACCTGGTTGTGGTGGCGTATGCCTATAGTCCCAGCCACTTGGAAGGCTGAGGCAGGAGAATCACTTGAACCTGGGAGGCGGAGGTTGCAGTGAGCAGAGATCGTGCCACTGCACTCCAGCCTGGTGACAGAGGGAGACTCCATCTCAAAGAAAAAAAAAATTCTGGGTCTCCAGCCTTTACTTAGGGCTCTGGTTCAGTATCTTGAAATACTGCAATATTTACAGTGTTATGGAAAGTTCTTTTTCATTTCTGATGTTTTTATGTTTAAGAAACTTGCTGTTATTATTATCCTCTGATAAGGAGACACTGAATGAAAATCCCTACTGCTATCATCGAAGCCACATTTTCCTCCAAGACTGGCTTTGACTGAATTTTATTTGGAATGTAAAAATGTACGCTGGGTGCAGTGGGTCAAGCCTGTAATCCCAGCACTTTGGGAGTCCAAGGTGGGAGGATCACTTGAGCCTAGGACTTCGAAACCAGCTTGGGCTACATAGGGAGACCTGTCTCTTAAAAAAAAAAAATTAAGAGTGGTGGCCTGCACCTGTATAGTCTCAGCTACTGAGGAGGCTGAGGCTGGAAGATCGCTTGAGTCAGGGAGGTGGAGGCCAGAACGAACTGCAACTGTGCCACTGCACTCCAGCCTGGGCTGTTGGGTGACAGAGCAAGATCCTGTCTCAAAAAAGATAAAGTATATTACATCTTAATAAAAGTGCAGATTAATCACTAGGTACCAATTCATTTATCAGTGTTATACACTGAGACAGAAAGCTTCTTCCTAAACTTGGGGGGAGAATTTCAGGGCTTTAGGAATTTGAAACCGTCTTCACAGTTCCTGCGAAATCTTATTTAGGCCGGCTGCAGGCCACAGGCTTAGAGTTTGAAGCCGTCCACCAGTATCTCACACGCAGGACGGTCCTTAACGCACGAATAGGCCGGGCGTGGTGGCTCACGACCGTAATCCAAGTACTTTGGAGGCCAAGGCGGGCGGATCACCTGAGGTCGGGAGTTCAAGACCAGCCTGACCAACATGGTGAAACCCCGTCTTAAAAAAAAAAAAAAAAAAAGCACGAATACCTTTCCTCGAGCAAACTGCGTTTCCCTCTTAAATCTTTGTAGCCAGATCATTTTACCGGCAAAAGTCTCAGACATTGCCTGTGAATAAAAGCTTACATTCTTTCCTTGCCAGTAGAAAAACGGGGAGACATAACCATACGTGGCAAATTTGCAGAGGGATGCATTGTACGAGCTGATAAAATAATGTTAATGGGGGCAATCTAAACACAGAAGAGATCTGAGCGCGAAGAGAATATAGATCAGTGATTAAAGAGGTAGTGTGAGAGAAAGAAAGCTTTGTAAGCTGTGGGGCGCTTTAGTATTACAACTGGGGGGGTAGGCAGCGGAAGAAGCGGGTGAAGAACGTTTAGGCTTCGGCCTCCTCTTCTCGTCCTTAGCTGTCCCAGGCCAGGGCCATTCTATTCGCCCAGGCGTAGTCTGCTCTGCTGCCCTAGACTTGCCCACTGCACCCAAGCCCCAAACTCACCCTTCCCCGCTGCCCGGAGGCCAGGTCGCTCTCACCAGCTGGAGTAACTCCCCATCGCGCAGGCGCAAAAGTTAACGCTCTCCCGCCTTTCCCGCGCTGCGCTACCTCTGAGCAGGCGCAGAGTCTCCACCCAGTTCCCTCGCCGCGCGACTCGACCCGGTTGAGAGTAGAGAGCGCTCTGCGCGTCGCATTTTTGACCCACAACGGCGGCGCGCAGTCTGACGCGCAATTGCGTCACTCTCCGCCCCCTCCCGGGAGGCGGTGCTGGGCCGGTGGCAAGCCCCGAAGGGAGCCGCAGTTGTACGACGGAAGATGGCGACCAGCGGCGGTGAAGAGGCGGCGGCAGCGGCGCCGGCGCCCGGGGCCTCGGCAACGGGGGCGGATACGACCCCGGGCTGGGAGGTGGCGGTGCGACCCCTGCTGTCCGCGTCCTACTCCGCCTTCGAGATGGAGGAGTTGCCACAGCTGGTGGCCTCAGTCATCGAGAGGTACCGGGCGGCGGCTCCGGCGGAGCGACGCTGTTGAGGGGGAGGGGATTTCAGAGACGGATCGTCTGGACCCGCTTCCCGGGCTGCCACCTGCCGCTTGGGGATCCCCGCCCCAGCCAGGGCTTCGGGGTTCCTGGGCCCCGGGACACTAGGGCTTGTCCAGGGTTCCTTCCGCCAACCCATGTAAATCACCCCTACCTCAGTTTCCCCTCTCGAGCAAAACTTTTGCGGCCTCCCTTGCGGGAGGGCGTGGCCGGACACGTTTGAGAGTGACTTTGAGATGCATTCGCCACCTTAAGGGAGTGTTCATGGGGTTGCCCCTTGGGTCAAGTCACGGATGAGTTTGCATTTCTCGCCCTCACTCATCGCCCTAGCCTGGGCCGCAGCGGAGCCCTTTGGTATAATTTAATAACGGTCTTTCTGCGGTGCTGTAATCACTGGGAGCACATGCTTTTTCTGTGACTGAAGCCACTAGCTACCATTGATGATCTCTTTTTACGTTGCACTCCTTGTGCATTCCTGCTGTATCGGTCTTTGATTAAAAACATTTCAGTGTGTGAGTCTGAGATCATTTTCCCAGAGGATGTGGTGTGTGTGTGTGTGTGTTGTTCTCTCTCTGCCTCTCATCCCTCTCGAATTAAAATATCATCACACATTCTTTTAAAAACGGTGCTATCGGTTTCCTTTTGTGTGTTTTTGTCCTTTTGCACAGTGATTCTTAGCTAGTGAGAGTTGTGTAGGTACAAACATGGTGATCTCAGAGTGCCTTCCTTTTCCTGACATACCGCGCTCGGAGCAATCTTTCATTAGTTTAATGGTAGTAGACTTTTGCTTTTAAAGCCAGACTCAGTTTCATTTTTCTAGCCATACTGCATTTCAGGAACTCGCTGCAATTGCTAACTGGGTCATTTTCGCTTCATATGACAAGGGTATACCTAGATGTTATCCAGAGTTTAGAAATTGCTATTTGTTACTCAAAGGAGGCCCATGGTTTGACAAATTGTTTATTTTTATGCTTTTTCTTGTTGTTAGGCTTGTGATCCTTTGGATGCAAAGTTTTTAACAAATTAGAATAAAATAATGGTTGGGTTTGGTAACTTCACAGTCAACTTTACAGATGGATTTTCCTATCTAATCACTAGGCCAGGAATGTTCTGAAGATGTAAAGAGGTTTCAAAGATACTACTTTTAAATTATGTAGCTGCTTTTTGTTTTAAACATTTGGATTGGCAGTATTGTTCGTGATTCATACTCATGTTACGTAGAATCAGGTAACGTTCCAGTCTTTTTAGAGCATTTGCTTTTATGTTTTTCTGGACGTGAACTGGATGGGTTATAAAGTATTAATAATTTGTTGACACCCTTCTAAAAATCTTGTATTTGGGGGCCATGCCTAAAGCTGTAATACTTAAGCAACACCCTCCAACCAAATCCATCACTAGGTTTGAATTTTGCCATGTATGTAGTAATGGTCTCTGCCATACCCTCTGTGCAGATAATCAAGAGTTGTATTTGTAGACATTAATAAAACCTGTCTTTATGGTTTAAAAAGAAGTCCAAGCTGATGGGTCTTTGGTAACACATACTTTTTTATTGGAAGGCAAGATCTTTTAAGTCTTCTGGTTTTTTGGGCTCAGTTAACTTTGAAAGCCTATGTGTCCTCTGCAGGCTGTGTGAGAGGAGTATGATCTAAAGAAAAATTTCCAGAAGAAATACCTGGCTTACAAGTTCTATACAGTGAGAACAGCTAAATGTACAAGTGTTTGGTTTATAATAAAGCAGGGGTTGGCAGACGTCCTATAAATGGCCAGATAGTAAATAATTGTGGGTCATGTGGTCTCTGTGTCGGCTGCTCAACTCTGCCATCGTTGTGTGAGCAGTCACACACTACATAAATGAATGGGCATAGCTGTGTTCAAAATTGGATCTATGGGCACTGAAATTTGAATTTCTTGTGATATCTACATGTCACAAAATATTCTTTTGATTTTTTTTTTCAACCACTCTTAGCCGTACAAAAACAGGTGATTTGGCCTGCAGGTTTGCCAACCCCTAGCTTGGAGCACACAAATTATACCCTGCTATCAGTATTCTGTTTTTAAAAAGTTTTATTGATTGATTGATTGATTGAATTGGAGATAGAGTCTTGCTCTGTCGCCCAGGCTGGAGTACAGTGGCACAGTTTCAGCTCTCTGCAACCTACGCCTCCCACGTTCAAGTGATTCTTGTGCCTCAGCCTCCCAAGTAGCTCGGATTACAGACGTGCGCCACCATACCCAGCTAAGTTTTGTATTTTTAGTTAAGACGAGGTTTCACCATGTTGGCCAGGCTGGTCTTGAACTCCTGACCTTAGGTGATCTGCCCGCCTCAGCTGTCCAAAGTGCTGGGATTATAGGCATGAGCCACTGCGCCCAGCCCAGAGGTTTTATTTATTTGTCTTTCCAAAAAATAAAGGTCTCAGAATTGTGGGAGTATGTCTTGCATAGGAAGTTATGGTACTAGATCAAAGTCAACGCTGTAGATGCTGAGGTAGGGCTTGTTTTCTAGCTAGTCAAAGGTTGAGATGTCTAGACTGCTACTTTACTTCTGTGTTGCCACTCCCATCTTCTGTAGTTCTGTAGTTTCCTGGTTTCTTTCTCTTGTTAAGCCTGCCATGTTTTTCTTCCTTGTCTCCGAGGACTATCTGTTTTTCTGTTGCAGTCTACTACTCTTTTCTTCCTTTTTGATATCCTGGCTCCATCGTGCCAGCTGTTACTTTTACCTTGTAGCCTACTTATCCATTGCATTTCTCTCTTAACTGTTGAGAATGATGATGTGCTCAAGAGACTCCTCAGTGCACCACCATTCTAAATCTTCTTTCATACTTGAAATTAACCTTTTGAAGAAAAGGGTAGATTATACATTCCGAGGTCTAACCCCTGTTTCTTCAGTTTGACTTTGGAGCCAAACTGAAACAGGAGGAATGGATCAACACGATGAGTTGGAAAGCATACTCTAAAAAAGTCTTTGGATTATTTATTTATTTATTTTTGAAATTTATTATTTTTAAAATTTTATTTATTTTAAATATATTTATTTTTGTTTTTTACTTTTTAAGAGACGAGGTCTCGCTATGTTGCCCAGGCTGGAGTGCAGTGGCTATTCCCAGGTGCAATCCCACTACTGATCAGCATGGGAGTTTTGACCTTTTCCGTTTCCGACCTGGGCCGGTTCACCCCTCCTTAGGCAACCTGGTGGTCCCCTGCCCCCGGAAGGTCACCATATTGATGCTGAACTTAGTGCGAAAAAGGTCCGCATAGTGCACTACAGCGCAGAACTCCTGGACTCAAGCAATCCTCCAGCCTTAGCCTCCCGAGTAGCTGGGATTACAGGCATGCGCCATTGCACCTGGCTTGATTTTTTAAAAGAAAAAGATAATCAATTTATTTAAAGGGAAGAGTTTTTTTTTCCTATTGCCTGTAGCTAGCATGTATTTTAGTAGTAAAGACTACTAAAATCTTTTTTCCTTTGTAGGAGACATGGCCTCCTTCTGTTGCCGAGGCTGGAGTACAGTGGGACGATTATAGCTGACTGCAGCCACAAATTCCTGGGCTCAAAGGATGCTCCTACCTCAGCCTTCTGAGTAGCTACAGTAGCTAGCTAGACTATAGGTTCCCACCACCAGGCCCAGCTTCAACTCTTTTTAACACTGTTACTTAATACATAGTTTAAAGAACGTTTTAAACACACTGTTACTTTTCCAAGCCAGAAATGGAGCACAACTAGCTCAATGGAGCACATGCCATCCATGGGATTAGTTAGTATAATCATTGTTGAATGTAGCCTTCTGTGTTAAGGTACAGATAATTCCTTTCTTAACTCTGTGTAAGATATGCTGGTGAGCATGATTATCATTGAACAATTTGATTGACTCTTTGTAGATAAAAAGGAATATGCTCCTTCCTCTGAGCCAGTTCTTTCTGGGCTGACCTGGCCACTTTAATGATAAACCTCTTCAAGGTTTCTGTTTCCAGATATTTGCTAGAATTTAGGGCAAAGAAACTTACTTGGGGAAGGGGGGAGATTGTTACAACTTTTCCATTAGATAATGCACAGTCATTTCCTAAAAATCTTGAAAGGAAGAAAGGGAGGCACTAATGCTGTGATCTTCTGAATTTATAAGCAATAGGATATACATTGATATTTGACCTACAGGAAAAAAAAAGAGTCTGCCACTGAAAGATACAGTATGATTGTAAGATTAGTACTTGTGACTAATGTTTCTGTATCTTAGTATCACATTAACAGATTTGTCAAGAGTACCAGGGAAGTATCTGAAAGACAGTTTTCAGTTCTTTGGTTAACATGCAGCAGATTATAGATAGAAAGATAGGAATAAGCATGATGGATTTTATATATACTTGAGTGTACATGAAACTGATGAGGGGAAGGGAGCTTGTGGAATTTCTACCACTGACAAAAAAGACTGATAGTATGATATTGAAGAGGGAGAAGGGAGGTGAATCCTTAGTCTTTTATGATGCCCCCCTCCTCAGATTTCCATTTCTTCCTAAAAAGAGCTAGATTTTTCCAGACCCTGCCAGTTCTTTTTTCACTTACACATCAAATTGGATTTCTCTGACCTGGCTGCTTAGCTGCTGTTTCCCTTTGTACTCTGCATCACATTTATTTGGTATGGGTATAAAAGCTTCAGATTCTCTATCAGCGGTGTTTCAGGCTCAGTGGTGCTGTTGTTGCAGTTCGTTAGGAGCAGCAGGTGATTTAGGAAGATAGCTTGACCAACCAGAGCAAAGGTATACATTCACTTTTGTCTCTTGATTTTTCTTCCTGTGCATTATATTTACTTCAATTTCTTCATTCTTCTCCTTCCTACTCAGCTTTCTGCCCTCTGTTCCATTTTTCCATTTCTTATCCTCTGGTGTCTTGGTGTCTGTCATTTCTCAGGGAATGAGGGTGAGGTCGGAAATTATGGCAGCACATCCATATTAGCTGACTCATGCACACTGTTTCTTTAAAATCAAGAGATATGCCGGGCATGGTGGCTCACACCTGTAATCCCAGCACTTTGGGAGGCTGAGGCAGGTGGATCATGAGGTCAGGAATTTAAGACTAGCCTGGCCAAGATGGTGAAACTCCATCTCTACTAAAAATACAAAAATTAACCAGGCATGTTGGCGGGTGCCTGTAATCCCAGCTACTCAGGAGGCTGAGGCAGAGAATTGCTTGAACCTGGGAGGCGGAGATTGCAGTGAGCTGAGATCGTGCCACTGCACTCCAGCCTTGGCAACAGAGTGAGACTCCATCTCAAACAAACAAACAGAAACAAGAGATATGACAATGTTCATTACTTCTCTGTTTCCTCCTTCAAGTCTTTAAAACCAGTTTTTCCCAGGTTTATCTTTAGTTGCGTTACGCACATTGTAAGTAGAGCTGAAGACTGCTCCATTTTTCCTCTGCCAATGTCTATCGTTTCCTAAAATGCATTCTTCCTGTTTTTTTTTTCTTTTTTTTTTATTTGGAGGTGTAGTCTTGCTCCCATCGCATGGTCTGGAGTGCAGTGGCTCGATCTGGGCTCACTGCAGCCTTCACCTCCCTGGTTCAAGCATTCTTCTTCCTTAGCCTCCCAAGTAGCTGGGATTACAGGTGTGTGCCACCATGCCCTGCCAATTTTTTGTATTTTTAGTTGAGACGGGGTTTTGCCATGTTGGCCAGGCTGGTCTCAAACTCTTGACATCAGGTGATCCACCCGCCTTGGCCTTCCAAAATGTTCGGATTATAGGGCTGAGCCACTGAGCCTGGCCTTCCTGTTCTTTATTGGAATAAGGATGTTGTGTATTTCTAGGCGAGGAAGTTGGGCTCATTAGGTAACAAATAGGATGACATTGAACCAGGCAATTAGATGAGTGAACGCCTATTTTTTTTGATATGCTTCATTATCAGAATGGGTATGAAAGCAGTAGACTAAGTCCATCCTTTGGGTGGGCAGTTTTTCTCTTAGATTTGGTAAACCCGTTCAGCTGGAAAAGTTAGGGTAAGCAACTCTGAACTTTGGAAATAAAGCAGGGAAGGTAAATCAACCCAGTAAATAACATCAAATTACAGAATGGGAAAGCCTTAGAACAATGAGTAAGAAAGCATAAGGCTGGAAGTGAAGGAAAAGCTAAGTATATGAGGTAGAAACAGGGATTTAGTAGGGAGTTTTCTGCTGTACATGTGAGCCTTAAAACTGTGTTTAGTCACCAGGAACTTTTGAGTGCAGCTTGTTGCTGAAAGGTTTTTGTTTCCTCCTTTTTGTACCCTGACAAATGGAAAATGACCCTCAGTGGGCAGAAGGATCCTTGCACACATCGTATATGCTCCATAAATATTTTTTCTTGGTGAAGGAGTTATTCTGTTAGGGACTGATCTTTGATACATACCCATTTATCCTTGATAGATCTCCAAATAGCAAAGTGCTTGCAATGTCAGTTATTTGAGGTGATTTATCACTGACATTGGCCCCTTCCAAATAGTGACTTGTCCTTCTGGCTCATGTGTTCATTTGGCAAGTAGATAGTGTTACGGGCAGTGAATGGAGTGTTCACTCTGTTTTACGTTTCCCTTCTTAGGTTGATACTTTTTTTTTTTTTTTTTTGAGTTGGTGTCTCACTTCTTTGCCCAGGCTGGAGTACAGTGGCACAATCTCTGCTTACTGCAACCTCCACCTCTTGGGTTCAGGCGATTCTTGTGTCTCAGCCTCCTGAGTAGCTGAGACCACAGGTGGGTGCTGCCACACCTGGCTAATTTTTGTATTTTTAATAGAGACAGGGTTTCAGCATATTGGCCAGGCTGGTCTCGAACTCCTGACCTCAGGTGATCCACCTGCCTCAATCTCCCAAAGTTCTGGGATTACTTGGTTGAGTCACTGGTTGTAGTGTGCCCCACCATAGGTTGATATCTTGCTGGGGATTGACTCACTAAGGAAACTATTCATCCACATTGTTGTTCTTTCCATTTAATAAGCTACATTTTAGTCTTGGCTTCACCTTTGTGTGTCATCAGTTGTGGATTAGCACCTGATTTGATAGAATGACTTTAAATGTATCCAACCTTTAAACCTAGTTGGGCTCTAGATTTTTAGAAGAGGGCATTTCCCCAGCTAAGGATAAGGGATGTAGTTAAAAAAGAACAAAATCACTGACTCTGCTGTGATCTTACTTTAGCCTACAGTCAAGGGGATGGGGTAGGGAATGACTCTGGTACCCAGTGAATTTTGGATTTTAGCACTGATCATATGATTTCTTACCTGCAATTGTTGATTCCTTTTAAATTACTGCATTGTGGGCCAGCCTTATTTGGTCTGAAAATTGGTTACTTTAATCTGTATTTCCACTAACAGTTTATTGAGTACTCTGGTTTGCCCCTTTTGACCATCAGTAATAAAGGCGTATTAGTGATTGGTCCTTGCCAGTCAGCAATATAGAACTAATTGATATCCTCTTATGTCTTTACTTGCATTTCATTAGTTCTGCTTGAGTTTGAAAATGTTTTCTGTTTGTTAGTCTCTGCTTCTTACTAAGCCTGATGACCTTGAATGAGATATTTAATTTTAATTCCCTGTGCTTCACTTTCCCAATCTTTTTTTGAGACAGAGTGTCGCCGTATTGCCTAGCCTGGAGTGCAGTGGTGCAATCTTGGCTCACTGCAATCTCCACCTCCTGGGTTCAAGCAATTCTGCCTCAGCCTCCTGAGGAGCTGAGAGTATAGGCACGCTCCACCACGCCCGGCTAATATTTGTATTTTTAGTAGAGATGGGTTTTCACCATGTTGGCCAAGCTGGTCTTAAACTCCTGACCTCAGGTGATTCAACTGCCTCATCTTTCCCAATCTTGAATGGGAATAGGATGGTGATACTACCTACCAGGTAGTAAGGATTAAATAATGTAATATCCATAAAGGGGTATCTGGCACATAGTGTTAAGTAGATGCTGGCTGAATTATTATTATTTTTGCAGTGAATCAGAAATCCTGCACCATGAGAAGCAGTACGAGCCATTCTACTCATCTTTTGTTGCACTTTCCACTCACTACATTACAACAGTTTGCAGTCTTAGTAAGTATTCCACTCTTGTCACTCCCTTCTGAGGGCTTGTGAATAGGGGGATTGTTTATCCTCTCGATAGTGTCTGGAAAATTGTTAATGAAATCTAGGTTTTAGCACTCCTAAGCTGCTCACCCAAAAGTGGAGACAACTGTTAGCCAGGATGAGGCTCGAGAGGTTCCCTTATCTAGGCTAACCAAGTGGGATTTTAAAACTGCTTGTCATGGACACCTGCTTTATAACTATTAAGTCAACTTCCTTTCCCTTCTTAATCCAAAGCATTTTATTGATGTCTCATGTAATTACTGGTGTGTTAATTCTTCTTGGGGGGGAAGGGATGGTGGATACTGACCTCTGGAGTTAGCAGCCACTAACCAAGGCTCTATTCCTTGTTTGATTTTGGTGAGGATGTGAATTCTCCTTTGTGTTCTCTGGTATATGAAGGGATTTCAACTTGAGATCTCCATTTCCTTCATTTTTTTAACCCCCAAAATGGCTAAGCCCTACTTTACATTTCTGAATTTTTACATTTTCTAATAATCCTAATTCAAATAGTTATGAAGAATTCTAATTATTTTAATTTTGTTTTTTTAGAGACAGGGTCTTGCTCTGTCACCCAGGCTGGAGGACAGTGGCGTGATTATGGCTCACTGCAGCCTTGAACTCCTGGGCTCTCGTGATTCTCCTGCCTCAGCCTCCTTAGTCCTAGCTGGGACTATAGGTGCAAGCCACCATGTCCAATTAATATTTTAATTTTTTTGTAGAGACAGGGTCTCCCTGTGTTGCCTAGGCTGGTCTGGAACTTCTGGGCTCAAGCAGTCCTCTTACTTGGCCTCCCAAAGTGCTGGGATTACAGGCAGGAGCCACGATGTTTGTTTATTGGAATAGTTTACTAAGGAAGTAAACTGAAAGGAAACTGTAGAGTTGTGAGTAATCCTTCAGTGTCTATCCAGTACTGTTTATTACAGGCACTGGCTACTGGTGGAAGAATCAAGTTTAGCTTGGAGAAACTTTATATAAGGAAGTCATTTTATTGTTTTAAATTATACCGAAAGATTTTATTCATTTATTTATTTATTTTGAGATTGGGTTATGAGACTACCTTTTTGTATTTTTGGTAGAGATGGGGTTTTGCCATGTTGGCCCAAGCTGGTGTCGAACTCCTGGGCTCAAGTGATCCACCCGCCTCAGCCTCCCGGAGTGCTGGGATTACAAGTGCGAGCCTCTATGCCTGACCAGGACTTCATTTTAGAATCCATAGAAAGGAGTAGTAGTATTGTTCAGTGCAAGTTTGTCCAACTCACTGCCTGAGGGCCACAGGCGACCCAGGATGGCTTTGAATTTGGCCCAACACAAATTCATAAACTTTCCTAAAACATTATGAGCATTATGAGATTTTTTTTGCCCTTTTTTTTTTTTTTTTTTTTAAAGAGCTCATCAGCTATCGTTACTGTTAGTGTATTTTATGTGTGGCCCAAGACGGTTCTTCCAGTGTAGCCCAGGGAAGACAAAAGATTTCACATTGCTGGTTTAGTGGTTAAGAGCATAAACTCTAGAGGCTGACTGCCTGGATTTAAATCTAGCTGTGTGACTTTGGTCAGGTCATTTAGTTAGCTCATCTGTTACAAATGGACAGGGGATAATATTTGTTATATTTGTTATATAGAACAAATATTCTATGAATATTTGTTCATAGAATTGGTTTAAGAATTAAATGAGTTAATACATTTGAAGGGCTTGGCACTGGTGTGATGTAAGTATTTCCTATTAAAATTATCCTAATTTTTAGTAAATATGAGATAAACTGATCTGATAGTTATTAATGTCAAAATGCCTTTGTTTGCCCCTTGGGTTTTTGGCTCTGAATAATTGTTCTGATATTGGGAATGTTGGATATAGAGCTCAGTACTTATTTTGCTTGATTTAATGACCAAGGCTGAGCAGTCTGAAATTGAGTAATGTTTATTACTTTCTCAGTTCCCCGGAACCAACTTCAGTCAGTGGCAGCAGCCTGTAAAGTTCTAATTGAGTTTTCTCTCCTACGTCTGGAGAATCCAGATGAGGCTTGTGCTGTGTCCCAGGTGAGTGATGGGCCCATTTCTTGCCCTTATTCTGAAGCAGTATTGTGACTGACTAGTGGAATAGAGCAGAGGTCAGTGAACTTTTTCTGTAATAAGCCAGATAGGAAATCATTTGCAGGCCGTGTTATCTATTGCAGCTAGTTAACTGCCTTTTTAGTGTGAAAGCAACCTGAGATTAATATGTAAATGATGAACGTGGCCGTGTTCCAGTAAACTTTATTTACAAAAACAGGCAGTGAGTGAATTGCAACTGTAGTTTGCCAACCTCTGGTACATGGGGTTACAGAGTCTTCTTAGGGATTGCAAATTACATACCTACAGGGGCCAGGTAGGTAACAGAAAATGAGCAAAGTATGCTAGTTGAGAAGATTGCAGCCCCAACTAAAGGGGCCAACGCTCTTTGGCTGTGGCTCATTACTGCCCTGCAGGAATGGAGGTGCAAGGTTGCTATGCTGTGAATTATTTGAGAGTGAGAAGTTTGGATATGCATGTGAATCTTTTCATTCACTTCAAATTTCAAAAAAATACTGTGAGAATAATAAGACAAATCTGCGAGCTAGGTATGGTCTAAGGACATCAGCTTGCAGTCTTTGCTTCAGTGTTTATGTGAACCTAAATTTGACCCTGTGCCAGTTAGAATTCCCCAAAGAGTAGAATTTTCTGAAAGATATATTTGCATTTGTTTTCTTTTCAGAAACACTTGATTCTCCTAATCAAGGGCCTGTGCACTGGCTGTAGCCGACTAGATAGAACTGAAATTATCACATTTACAGCAATGATGAACTCCGCCAAGCTGCCCCAAACAGTGAAGACACTTTCAGATGGTGGGTGTTCCTTCCACAGACCTGATGATATGGCCACCTCCGTGGCACCTTTTCTATGGCACCTTTTCCTTCTAGTGGCACTTTCCTCAGCCCTTTTTTTGATTTCGTATTTTACAGTGGAAGATCAGAAAGAGCTGGCCTCACCAGTAAGTCCTGAGTTGAGGCAAAAGGAGGTACAGATGAATTTTTTGAACCAGCTGACCTCAGTTTTTAACCCTAGAACTGTAGCATCACAACCTATCAGTCCACAGACTCTGGTGAGTTTCTTTAGTCAAATGTCTTCTTCTCTGTGGGATTTCTTAAGATGATAACATTAGGGGAGAAAAAGTAATGTGTTTTATGTTTGTGATATAAAATGATATACATGTCTGTGGACGAAAATTGAGGAATACAAAATAAAACAAGGAAAATTCACTGTAACTCCTCTGTCCACAGTTATTACTGTTTTGATGACTATTCTAGGGTTCTCTCAAAGCCCATAAACAAATGTAAGATGTATATACAGTTTGCCATATAAAGGCATCACTCCATACTAGTTATAGAACATATATATATTTTAAAGCTGCATATTTTTTTCCCCTCCTCTTGGGAATGTAACCTATATTTTCTCCAACATTAGTAAGGAATTTTCCCTTTGTTAACCGGGGAAGCCTAGAGAGTATCCATGCAGCTACTGCTCACTATTGACGGTTGGTTTGGTGAAGAGATAATAGTGTCTTGATAGGCCCTATATTTCTTTTCAGGTGGAAGGAGAAAATGACGAGCAGTCATCCCACAGATCAAGCCTCAGCTATCAAAACCAAGAATGTGTTCATAGCTCAGAACGTGGCTAGTCTTCAAGAGCTTGGTAAGAGTCCCAGCTGTTGTCAGAAAGCTGATTTGTAGGCTGTCAAAAATTCTTAAGTGTGCTTCTGTCATGTGGAGAAGTATCAAGCGTGAGACAAAGGCCTGTTTGTAAGGTCATGGTTTTCATTCATTTAGGTGGCTCAGAGAAGCTACTGCGTGTGTGTTTGAACCTGCCATATTTTCTACGCTATATCAATCGGTTCCAAGATGCAGTGTTAGCTAATTCCTTCTTCATAATGCCTGCAACAGTAGCAGATGCCACTGCTGTTCGTAATGGGTAAGTTGCTTCATGGTGCACATGCTTTACTTTTTTGTTATTGATTTGTTTTATTTTGAGACAGGGTCTTGTTCTGTCGCTCAGGCTGGAGTGCAGTGGTGCAGTCTCAGCTCACTGTAACCTCTGTCTCCTGGGCTTAAGCAATTCTCCCACTTTAACCTTCTGAGGAACTGGAACTATAGGCATACACCACCATGCCTGGTTAATTTTTGTCTTTTTTGTAGAGTTGGGGTTTTGCCATATTACCTAGGCTGGTCTTGACCTCCTAGGCTCAAGCAGTCCTCCCGCCTTGGCCTCCTAAGTGTTGGGATTATAGGCGTGAGCCTCTGTCGGGCCCATGCTGATAATTTCTTTAACTGTCACATTAGAGAAGAGAATGATTCTGAGAGACATTTGTCGATCTCTTGTTACGTTCCAAGCTTTCATTCACTGGTGATTGATGTAACTATGGCATTGGATACCCTTTCTCTACCTGTGTTGGAACCTCTCAATCCTTCTCGTCTGCAAGATGTGACAGTCCTCAGCCTAAGTTGTCTGTATGCAGGTGAGAAGTTATTATATCTGGTGTCATTTTCTCAGTCAAGCACAGATATACTTTCAGGAAACCATGAAAATCCTTCTGGATACTCTACTCATCCCCCTTTACTTGCTCCCTTTCCCCAGGGATCATCTAACATCGCATCGAGGTGAAATGAGGTCTCAATAGGAATCTTTGTAAATGGTCCTGTTTCACTGCTGCCATTGTGTTTAGGCATTTTTGATTTTATAGTATATGCAGATATTAAGTATTTACTATATAAAAAGAAAAGTGCCAAAGACTGTTGGGATATTGAAATGAACTATGTGTAGTCTCTGCCCTCAAGGAGCCTATATCAGAGCAGCAAAGAACACATAGGGCTAAATAGTATAATATAAAACAGAATGTTAAAGGCAATAAGAGAAATATAGAATATTTTGGGTACACAAAGAAGAGGGGGATTGAGTCTTGCTGTGAGGTCAGGTTTGAAGAAGCCTTCGTAGAACAGGTGGTATCTGTTTATATTGATAAATATGAAGAATGATATTCTTTAAGCTTCCATAAAATCCCCTTTCTTCCTGTTGATCTTACTGCCTTTGAAGCAGGGCCTGACACCTGGTGTTTACTCTCTTTTAAGTTATTGTTAAAAGGGCTTTTTAGTCCAGGTCACTGATCCTTGGCTTTAAGTTCCAAGACATATCATATCTCTAGTATGTCTTAGAAGTTACAGCAATTTCAGAAGTTTACTTGGTTTTGCAAGTGAGGATTTGAGTAGATTGTCTTGGAAACCTGACCTTGGGAACACCATGAAATTGCTGAGGTTGATCTCCCCTACATTCTCTGAACAGTTTTAATTTGAACATCTGTGTGTGAATAGGAATATGAAGATAAAGGCATCTCTGCCCTCAAGGACCTTACTGTCTTTTAGAGGATACTAGTAAATTACTTTTGTAGGTAAAGAAACTGAATGAGAGATGAGAAAGTGCTTTGGAAGTTTAGAGGAGGGGAGAGCTCACTGTCAAGTTGAGAAGGTAGTAATCATGGAGGGGTTCTGATGTTGATTCTTAAGTCAGGTAGGATCTTGGCTTGGCTATTTCTAGGCAGAGGCAAAAGCAGACAAAAAGTATCCAAGAGTATGGGGGATATACTGCATAAATTGTGTGTGTGTGTGTGTGTGTGTGTGTGTGTGTGTGAGTGAGTGAGTGGGTGGTTTATGGCTGTTCGTGGGTGTTGCATAATTGGACAGAAAGTAAGACTCAATTAGAGATGCAGATGAAGTCATCTGGACCATATCCTGTAGATAGTAGAGACCATTAAAGATTCTGAGCTGTGAGAGGATCTGAGGTATATTTTAGGAAGAATATTCAGGCAGTAGTATACAAGGTATTTTGGTGTGGGGAAATGTTGGAGGCAGGGAAATTGCTTAGGAGGAATTTGCAGTCATTCAGGCAGCACACATTTGGGGCCTCAGCTAGGGCAGCAGCACTAAGAGTAGAAACTTAAGGATGCATGTGAGAATATGTTCTCTCGTGACTAATTTCCAGTATTGAGCTTCCTTGTGCTCTGCCGTTGATTTTGCATTTTTAAATTTGGGGTTTATTTAATTTGATTTCCATGGAATTTCATAACCCTCACACGGATCTCAGTGTGCTCAGTAAGTGATTAAAATCAATAAGGACTAGAGATTCTTTAAAGATTCATAGTTGGATTAAAGATCCCAAAGCTGGTTTGTTAAAATTTGATCACTTGAGATTTGATTTAGGGAAAGAGATTTGGCTATGATGTCTTTGAAAAATTCCAGGTATGGGATTTTTTTCGTAATCTTAAAATTTATTTTAATTTTTTGAAATCACTAGATTTTATTGTTTATTTAAGAAATATGGTCCATTGTACAAATGTCCAATGAAAAAAAAAACAAGAAAAAAAAAAAAGAAATCGGTCTTGCTATGTTGCCCAGGCCGGATTTGAACTCCTAGGCTCAAGTGATGCTCTCACTTCAGCCTCTTGAGTCCACTGTGCCTGGCTCTAGATTTTAGTTTTTATTTTTTTGTTTTTATTTTTATTTTTATTTTATTTTAGGTTTTGGGGTACATGTGAAGAACATGCAAGATTGTTGCATAGGTACACACATGGCAGTGTGATTTGCTGCCTTCCTCCCCATCACCTATATCTGGCATTTCTCCTCATGCTATCTCTCCCCAACTCCCCACCCCCCTGCTGTCCCTCCCCCTGTTTCCCCCCGACAGACCCCAGTGTGTGATGCTCCCCTCTCTGTGTCCATGTGTTCTCATTGTTCAACACCCGCCTATGAGTGAGAACATGTGGTGTTTGATTTTCTGTTTAATTAATTAGTAATTAATTTTTTTTTGAGATGAAGTTCACTCTTTCGTCCAGGCTGGAGTGCAGTGGCATGATCTCTTGGGATTTGATCATCGCAGCCCCTGCCCCTGACGGGTTCAAACAATTCTCCTGCTTCAGCCTCTCGAGTAGCTGGGATTATAGGTGTCTACCACCACACCTGGCTATGTTTTGTATTTTTAGTAGAGACGGGGTTTTGCCATGTTGGCGAGGCTGGTGTTGACCTCCTGACCTCAGGTGATCCAGCCACCTTGGTCTCCCAAAGTGCTAGGATTACAGGCATGCGCCACCATGCCTGGCCCATTTATTTTTATTACTTTTTTTTTTTTTTTTTTTTGAGACAGAATCTTAGTGTTTCAGCCAAGTGGGAGTGTAGTGGACCAATCATAACTCACTGTAACCTCAAACCCCTGCGTGCAAACGATCCTTCCACATCAACTACGCAAGTAACTGGAACTAGAGGCATGCGCCACCACATCTGGCTTAGATTTTAATTTTAAAGCAGTTTTAGATTTATAGAGTTCCCATATACTCCCTCTCCCCCTATAGCTAGCTTCTCTTATCAGTAATACTTTTAATTAATGTGGTATATTTATTATTGATGAACCAGTATTGAGATATTACTAACTAAAGTCCATAGTTTATATTGGGGTTCCCTTTTTGTGTTGTACAGGTCTGTGGGTTTTGACAGATGTATAGTGTCATGTATCCATGATTGCCATATTGTACAAAATAGTTTCACTGCCCTAAAAATCCCCTTTGCTCTACCTATTCATTCCTTACCCCATCCCTTGACCCCTAGTAACACCACTGATCTGTTTACTATCGCTCTAGTTTTACCTTTTCTAGAATATCATGTAGTTGGGACATACAATAAGCAAGATTTTCAGATTGGCTTCTTTATCTTAGCAATATGCATATAGGTTCCTCTGTGTCTTCTTATGGCTTAATAGTCCATTTCTTTTTATTGCTGAATTAATATTCCATTATATGGATATACCATAATTTATCTGTTCACCTGTTGAAGGACATTTGTGTGTATTGTGTGTGTGTGTGTGTGTGTGTGTGTGTGTGTGTGTGTGTAGTTTTTAGCTTATTTGGATAAATACCTAGGAGTCTGGTTGCTGAATTGTATGGTAAACCTATTTATTCTTGCTCTTAATGGCATTTATTTTAAGTAATCAAATCATGGAATTGCTTGTGGGTGGAGTGTGTTTTTGTGTTTCAGCTTTGGTGGATTTTTGGCTGTACTCCATGGCTGAGACCTGTGCATTATCTTTTTCAGGTGTGAGTGTGGCGACCTGCATGGCCATCCTGCATGTGGGTAGTGCCCAACAAGTGCGGACGGGGTCCACAAGCTCCAAAGAAGACGACTATGAAAGTGATGCAGCTACAATTGTCCAGAAATGTGTAAGCCAAAGATCTGGGGATAAGGGGAACCTTGATTGTTCAAAGGAGGGCGTTGGCCAGTTCCATGATAGAGGAAAGAATTTAGAGTATCTTCCACGTGACTTTCCCTAATAGTAGTAGGTCTAAGAGGTAAGCATCCAGCTTGTTGATTTGGTATACTGGTTTTGCACAGGTGCTTCCCTGTCTCTGTTGCCTCTGTAGAACACACTTGAAAGATTAGCCATTAATTCAGCAGATATGTTTGAGGGCTTAGTGTGTGTCAGTGTACTTTTGGGGGAATGCAGTAAACAGGAAAATTTTGGATTGTGATTAAGATTGCTGAAACAATACATTATGATTGAAAGTGATCTGGGTTGGGTGTGTGGCTCACGCCTGTAATCCCAGCACTTTGGGAGGCTGAGGCAGGTGGATCACCTGAAGTCAGGAGTTCAAAACCAGCCTGGCCAGCATGGTGAAACCCTGTCTCTACTAAAAATACAAAAATTGGCTGGGCGTAGTAGTGCATACCCATAATTCCAGCTACTTGGGAGGCTGAGGCAGGAGAATCGCTTGAGCCTGGGAGGTAGAGGTTGCAGTGAGCCAAGATTGCACCATTGCACTCCAGCCTGGACAACAAGAGTGAAACTCCGTCTTAAAAAAAAGAAAACCGGCGATCTGATGTGGAGCTGGGCATGCTGCTTTTGATTGGGAGGAGGGATGTCTTCTGAGAAGGTGACATTTGATCCAAATGAAAAGAGGAAGTCAACTCCATGTGAAGGTCAAGGGAAGTGTGATGGAATGGTATCATTATAAAGAGGATACTGAACTCTTCAAGTCAAATTGATTTGGGTATGATTTAGCATTTCTAATGAAATATGCCAGATTATTCAGATTTTTGTGTCTGTTTGATATTGTACAGCTCGAAATCTATGACATGATTGGACAAGCAATCAGCAGTTCTCGCCGGGCTGGTGGGGAGGTAAGAAGCATGTCTCTGTAGCATACTTCCTATCTTGTCCTCTCTGAGATGTGAATATCTCTGTGATTATATTTTTTATTTTGTGCTTTTTACAACAGCACTATCAGAATTTCCAGTTGCTAGGTGCTTGGTGCTTATTAAACAGCCTTTTCCTCATACTGAACCTCAGTCCTACTGCATTGGCTGATAAGGGGGAAAGAGAAAGACCCGCTGGCTGCCCTCCGAGTCAGAGACATCCTTTCTCGTACCAAAGAGGGAGTGGGCTCTCCTAAACTGGGGCCTGGAAAAGGGTATGTGTCTACTTGATTATAACTTTTATTTTATTTCCTTAATATATTATATTGACAAGGACCTCTTCATCTCAATAGGAAAATTTGCCTTCCTACCTGGTTTGAATTTAAGAACTGAGAAAATGATCATGATCTACTGTCTCCACAGTATAGCTCTGGGATTTTTAGAAAAGTCACTCATTCTCTTTGATCCTATTTTCTCATCTATCAGAGGGAAAAAATATCCGTGTAATGTGTATTTCAGGAATTGTATGAAGTTCAAATCAGAAGAAACATGTTTCTGTCTTGTAAAGTGGGCTTGTTTGACTTGGAGTTGGGTACTTGCATGTGTGACCCGTAAGATGGGAACATTATCAGAACCTCCTGGTTTACTTCCTGCTATTGTTTTGATAAAGTCTGGGAAATAATCCCTGCTTGCTGGGAAAGAAGAGAGATGACCAATGTGCTGTTCAGGTTTCGTTGTGTAAGCCCAGGTATTTCTGGATTTTATTTTTTTATTCAATCTGTATCATATACTGGGCTGTATTCTAGACATTGAGGATATAGCACTAAACAAAGTGACGTGTTTGTCTTTATGGAGTTTATTTTATGTCTGGAGAAACTGAACAAATCTAACAAGTAGATTATAGATAATCATATATAAATGTTGTGAAGAAAAAGATGTCAGAGTGAGGGGCTGGAGAGTCGTAGGGGGTTTTGTATTGTATTATATATTTATTTTTAAAACATTTTTATTTTATTTTATTTTGAGACAGTCTTGTTCTGTTGCCCAGGCTGGAGTGCAGTGGTGTGATCTTGGCTCACTGCAACCTCTGCCTCCTGGGTTCAAGCAGTTCTCCTGCCTCAGCCTCCCAAGTAGCTGGGACTATAAGTGCGTGCCACCACACCTGGCTAATTTTTGTATTTTTAGTAGAAATGAGGTTTCACTATGTTGGTCAGGCTGGTCTTGAACTCCTGACCTCATGAGCCACTGTGCCTGGCCTAAATTCTATTTAATTTTATTTTTTTGAGACAGGGTCTCACTCTGTTGCCCAGGCTGGAGTACAGTGGCTTGATCATGGTGCACTGTATCCTCCACTTCCCAGGTTCAAGCAATTCTCATGCCTCAGCCTCCCAAGTTGCTGGGATTACAGGTGCACACCACCACAGCCGTCTAATTTTTGTGTTTTTAGTAGAGACGGGGTTTTACCATGTTGGCCAGGCTGGGTCTCAAACTCCTGGCCTCAAGTGTTCTGCTCACCTCAGCCTCCCAGAGTGCTGGGATTATAGGTGTGAGCCACTGTACCCAGCCCAGGGCTATTATTTTAGTTAGGATGATCCAGAAAGGGCTCCAAAGACATGATGTAGAGACCATGTGTTAGGTGACAGAGAGACCCATGTAAGTCCTTGGCATAGAATTGTTCAGGTTTGAGGTGGAAATATGGTTGACATTTCTGAAGATCAGGCAAGGTCAGTGTGGCTAAATAGAGAAACCAAGGGGTAGAGTGGTAGAAAATTAGGTCAGACAGGTAGCTAGTGGCCAGATCATCTAGGGCCAAGTGCAGTCAGTAACTGTTAGAGGGATTAAACATGGGAGAGATGTGACCTGATTTATTGGTGATCTGAGAATAGACTGCAGAGCATAAGACAAGAAGGACGGAGAACAGTTAGCAGCTAACGTGTTATTCCAGATGAGAGATGAAGGTGTCTTGGAATAGGGTGATATGGCAAAGAAGAGAAAGAGGTCAATTTGGAATATGTTTGAAAGGTACAGCTGAAAGGATTTGCTGATGGCTTGCATGTTGGGTGTGAAAAAGATGACCATGATTTTTTGGCTTGAGCCACTGGGTTATATAATTTACTGATACAGGGAACACTTGTTTAGGAGTGGGTTGAGTGGGAGGAAAGGGAAGAAATAAAAATGTTATCTTGGCCATGCCTGAGTGTAAGAGGACTGTCAGACCTCTATGTGAGATGTTGAGTAGGCAGGTGGATATGTGAGTCTGGAGTTTGAGGAAGAGGTCACATCCTGGACCACATTAACACATTACCCTCTGAGCATCTTCTCTGTCCCAGGCTCTGTGTTAGTTCTGGAGTGCTGTGATGAACATAAAAATGAATGTATTCTCAAGAGACATGAAGTAGATACCTATACAAATATATCTTTTTTTTTTTTTTTAAAGCAGAGTCTTGCTCTGTCACTCAGGCTGGAGTGTAGTGGTGCGATCTCAACTCACTGCAACCTCTGCCTCCTAGGTTCAAGCAATTCTTGTGCCTCAGCCACCAAGTAGCTAGGATTACAGGTGTGCGCCACCATGCCCAGCTAATTTTTTTGTATTTTTATTAGAGATGGGGTTTCGCCATGTTGGCAAGGCTGGTATTGAACTCCTGGCCTCAAGTGATCTGCCCGCCTCAGCCTCCCAAAGTGCTGGGATTACAGGCATGAGCCAACCTGCCCAGCCATGTCAAATTATATCTAAGAGAGTATTAGAATGGGGCATTTGACCTGGCCAGGAACATCAGGGCAGGCTTCCCCAAAGAAATGCTAATTAAGCTGAAAGCTGAAACAGGTGTTGACATGGTAGGCAGTAGATACTAGGCAAAGTAAGGAGGTAAGACAGAGCAAATGATAGTTTTTGATTTTATGAGTGGCCATTTTCATTCTTGGCATTGCCAAGGGAAATGAAGGAATGCCAAGAAGCATATCCTCAGAAGTAACAGTTATGCTTTTGAAAGGGCTGTTGTTTCTTCATATTTTAAAAGAATGCATGTACATTGTATAAGTGACAAGCCATACAGATGGGCATGAATAGGAAAGGTAAAAATGATCCCAGATTCTACCACTCAAATTGGTAAACACTCTTTCAGACATTTTTCTGTGCACATATAAAAAGTATGTAAGTTTACAGAAATGGGATCGGTGTATATGAAATACTGCAACGTGTTTTCAGTGACACTATTAAAATATCAATTTTTAATGGCCAGCAGTATTCCATTATGTAAACATACCATAGTTGACTCATTCCCCTATTGCTAAGCACTTATTTAGATTGTTCCAAATGTCTTGTTTTGAAAAATTTTGTTTTGATAACTTCCTGAAATATAAACTTTTGGGAACTTAATTGTCTTCTTGGGATAAATTCCCAAAAGTACAGTTGTTAGGACAAAGGGCTCACACATTTTAAAATTGTAAATGTTTTTGTCAAACTACTATTTAGAAAAGTAACACTAATTTGCATTGACACCAACTGTGTGTTTACATGCCCATTTCTCCTGGCCCTCTGACTTTGGGTATCATTAGTCTTCATGCTTGCTTGTTATCTTAGAGGAGAAAATGCTATGACATTTCATGCATTTGTATTTCTTTGATTACTAGCATGATTGTGTTTCATTTCACGTATTTATTGGTCTTTTTTTTTTTTTTTTGTGAACTACCTTATGTCCTTTGCCTAGGTTTTCTCTTTGGTATTTGTCATTTTCTGTTTAATTATTTAATTATTATTTTTACAGAGATAGATTCTCACTTTGTCTCCTAGGCTAGAGTGCAATGTTATGATCATTGCTCACAGTAACCTTGAACTTCTGGGCTCTGGTGATGCTCCCATCTCAGCCTCCTAAGTAGCTAGGACTACAGGTCTGCACCACCATGCCCAGCTAATTTTTAAAATTTTGTGTAGAGATGGGATCTTTCTGTGTTGACCACGCTGGTCCCGCACTCTTGGCCTCAAGCAGTCTTCCTGCCTCGGCCCCACACAATGCTGGGATAAAGCTGTGAGCCACTGCATCTGACCTGTGTCTGTTAGTTTTTCTTTTTGATTTATATGAGCTTGCAAAGTAGATACATTAGCCCTTTGTTATGTGGACACTTTGAACAGGAGGAAAACACTTTACTCAAATGTAATTTTCTTTTCTATTTTTTTTTGGAGACAGAAACTCACTCTATTGGCCAGGTTAGAGTGCAGTAGTATGAATACATGAACACAGTTCACTGCAGCCTCCACCTCCTGGGCTCAAGTGATCCTTCTGCCTCAGCCTCTAGGGTAGCTGACACCACAGGTGTGCACCACCATGCCTGGCTAAGTTTTTAATATTTTGTAGAGATGGGCGGGGTCTTGCCATGTTGCCCAGATTGGTCTTAAACTTCTGGGCTCAAGTGATTCTCCCACCTTGGTCTCTCAAAGTGCTAGGATTGTAGGCATGAGCCACTGCTCCTGGCCTCTCTTTTATTCTCTTAGATTTGTTTCCAGATATTTTATAGAAATTGGCCATTTTAACCTTTTTCTTTTCAAAATAATGATTCTTTAGAAGTTCAATCTACATTTAAAAGTCAACATCTTTGGATGACCTGTTAGCTTTGAATTGATTGTTTAAATTCCAAAAATTTTTGGATTTGGGAGTTTCTTCTATTCCAGGAGGTTTTATTTATTTATTTATTTATTTATTTGTCTTTTTGTTTTGAGACAGGGTCTTGTTCTGTCATCCAGGCTGAAGTGCAGTGGCCCACCTCAGCCTCCCAAGTAGCTGGGGCCATAGGTACATGCCACCACACCTGGCTAATTTTTTAATTTTTTTGTAAAGACAGGGTCTCCCTCCCTAGGTTGCCCAGGCTGGTCTCAAATTTCTGGGCTCAAGTGATCTCTCTCATCTTGGGCTCTAAAAGTGTTGAGATTTAAGGTGTGAGCCACCATGCCTAGCCTAGTCCAGGAGTTCTTAACCTGAAGCCTTGCAGATCCTTAGGCCATCTGTGAATGGGGTTCAAGGAGATTGTGAACTTCAGGAATTATATACAGATGTATTTATGTATAATTTATTTTCTGAAGAAAGGTCCACAGAGTCTCAAAGGGGTCTAAGACCCCAAAATGTCAAGATTTACTGTTTCAGAGGTTGTGATTTTTTGTTAATTATTTTAAGGTTTGCGTTTTCCTTTTTCTTTGTGTAGGCATCAGGGATTTGGGGTACTCTCAGTAATATTGGCAAACCATGCCATCAAACTGCTAACGTCTCTCTTTCAAGACCTACAAGTGGAGGCCCTTCACAAGGTGAGGAGGTTATACTCATGGTAATCAGCATATTGATTGCTGGATCCACTTCTGGCCAAGCTAGCTTGATCCATTAACTCAGGTTGTTTTTCTGGCTGAGTAGTATCATTAATTTCCCTTTGATATTGTTGCCTTCAGGGTTGGGAGACAGATGGACCTCCTGCAGCCCTGAGCATTATGGCTCAGAGCACCTCCATACAGAGGATTCAACGGCTGATTGACTCTGTCCCACTGATGAACCTGCTCTTGACGTTACTTTCAACTTCCTACAGAAAGGTGGGTGGGAGTCAAGCCACTGATAATTTGGAAGAATGTACATATACACGCAATTATATATACATTATATGTATATATATGTAACCTTCTTGAAATGAATAAGACTGACTATACAGTATGACCTTTATAGACCCAAAGTTGTGGTAATGGTGTTGAAGAAGAAATTCTTTTTTTTTTTTTTTTGAGACAGAGTCTTGCTCTGTCACCCAGGCTGGAGTGCAGTGGCGCAGTCTTGGCTCACTGCAGCTTCTGCGTCCTGGGTTCAAGCAATTCTCCTCCCTCAGCCTCCTGAGTAGCGGGTACTATAGGTGCATGCCACAACGCCCAGGAGGCATAATTTTTTGTGTTTTTAGTAGAGACGAGGTTTTACCATGTTGGCCAGGATGGTCTTGATCTCCTGACCTCATGATCCCCCGCCTTGGGCTCCCAAGGTGCTGGGATTACAAGCATGAGCCACTGCACCCGGCCAGAAGTGAGAATTCTTAACTGGTTGAATCTGTCCAAACATTTGAATCAGTTTATTATCAGTGTTGTGATACATGTGGCTACGTGGTGATTTGTGATGATTGGCATACTGAAGCAGAAGCATAGAGGACACTGTAGTAACACTCCGTTTTTCAGTTCTTGTCCACATCTCTGGTTAGTAGTGTTTTTGTGGGGTAAAGTGATGAAAGTCCTTAAGGGAGCTATTAAGAGGCATACTTCCTGGATTTAGAAAAAAATAATGAGATATGGAGAAAGTTTTCATGTGGTGAATGAGATTAAGTAGGATAGCTCTGGTTTTGTAATTGTCATTTTCCTAGGCATGTGTCCTGCAGCGGCAGAGGAAGGGCTCCATGAGCAGTGATGCCAGTGCCTCCACTGACTCCAATACTTACTATGAGGATGATTTCAGTAGCACGGAGGAGGACAGCAGCCAAGGTAGAGGCCACTCTTTCTCTCTCCCCCCGAGATAAGCTATAGAGTGCAACAGGAGTGTCTCAGCAGGTTCCTGTAGTTTCCTGAACAAACAAAAGCTTCCATTTTGTTTTCACCTGCTTAGCCTGAACCGTGGTTCTATGTGCACTCAAAGATGACATGTTATTTAAGAGTAAGTTGAGATGTTGAGGCATGAATGATGGATACAACTTTCAGCCAAGCCCAGGTTACTTTCCATTCCTTTCCCTCCGAAATCAGAAAACATCTCAATGGTTGCATATTTCTTCTTGATTTGGCTCATCTGGTGACCTCTGCTCTAAGCTTTCTCAGTGAAACTCAAAAAGGTCACAAGTGAGGTGGTGGGTTTGGATGTTGTCATAGGCGTAATTTAGGGAAGCTTGAGTAGAGAAACCTAATCCTGTGGTAGTGAACACACTGGCATGCTCTCCTGCCTTAGTTTGATGAGAGAGTGAATAAGGTAAGTACCTCAGATTCTTCCATAATCAGGTTTGTGGGAGCAATGTGAAATATGGAGGGAGGTGTGATTCTTACCATCCTGTGATTTATGGTTGATAAGGCAAGTATAAATTTGCTCTTGAAAATATTTTACCAGTAAAATAATGTGAAGTTGTTTCTCTTTCTTTGTTGGGCTCCTTAAAGAAAAAATACATCAGTTTTGTTGGGTATAATTAACATGCAGTAAGGTGCTCTTATTTTATGTATGCATTTAGATTAGTTTTGATAAATATATGCAACCTTGTAACCACCATCACAGTTAGGATATTTTTTGTGTTCCTTTTGACTTAAGCACTTTTAGGAAGCAGATGCACTAAAAACATTTTTAAAAAAAATTATTTGTGTTACTTTCTCTTTCTCTATTTAGATGATGACAGTGAACCTATTTTGGGGCAATGGTTTGAGGAGACTATTTCTCCCAGTAAAGAGAAAGCAGCACCTCCGCCCCCCTCCCCCGCCTCCTCCACTGGAAAGCTCTCCCAGGGTTAAAAGCCCCAGTAAGCAAACCTCTGGTGAGAGGGCAACATTTTGGCGAGTCGCAAAGATCCTGAGTTGGTAAGAGTAGATTTTTAAGGTTTAGGGGAAGTGGACATAGGGGCTAGGGATATGAGAAGTAGATCGTTTGAACTATTTTTAGGTTGAATAACTGTAATGTTTAAAGATACTTTTGCTTAGGACTTTAATGTCTTGATTAAGTTTCATTAAATAACTTGTATGACTGTTAACTGTTTATCTGCTAGCCTTTAGAATTGATCAGAAGTAGGTTTGAAACTTACTTCTACCACTTAATGGCTTTGTGACCTTGGGCAAGAATCTGAATTTTTTCCAGCCTTGGTTTTGTCTCCTATCATATGAGAGTGATTGTACCTGCATCTAAAGGTGTTGTGACATCTTAAAGAGAGACTATTTGTAAAGTGCTTAGCTTAGGTCTGATACATCATAAGTGCTTGCTATGGTTGAACTATTGATTCAGCCAGTATTGATTATCTAGTAAGTGTCAGTCTCCATTCTGATGATGTGAGTGAGTTAGGTACAATTTTTGCCTTCATATAGTTTATAGTCTAGTCAAGGATGTGGACATAAAACATTTATACAACAATTCAGTTTAATTTTAGTAGAGAAGTGAAGAGCTAGTAATTCTGTCTATGTGTAATAATCATTAATATAGCTTGAGGATTGAATATATCAGTAGTGAATTGGAGCTGGACAGAGGACCTTAGGAGAACAAAAGAATTGGGTCAGTCTTGGAAATCCTGTTACAAAATGTACTATTTTGTAACCTCTGTTGTATTAAACTGGAATACCATTTTGTGTAACTGGTAGAATTACATGGGAAAGACTCTTATAATTAAACTTAGGCCCATTGTGAGCGCTTTAAAATCTGATTCTTTAATTCATTGTGTTTATTGCATGAGACCTATCAGCATATTTTATTTTCTCTTTGTAATCGGAGTTTGTAGGAATGCTGGGCTTATGACCCTGATGAGAGCTGTTTTTGTGTGTTCCTTTCAGTTCTTAGGTCTGGCTTCCAACATTTTGAACTTCATCACCTCTTCCATGTTGAACTCTGGAACAATTTTATCCGAAACTATCTGAGTGTATCTCTTTCGGAACACCATATGGCCACCCTAGCCAGTATCATCAAGGAGGTGGACAAAGATGGACTCAAGGGTCAGTAGACGAGATATGTGCCTGGTGGATTTTTTTTTCTCATGGAGTTCGGCTGTTGGCAGGAAGGTGTGGTGCATTCAGTAGCTGCTTAAATAATTGGCTTTTCTATTTGTCTTAAAGGTTCATCAGATGAAGAGTTTGCTGCAGCTCTCTATCACTTCAACCACTCTCTGGTAACCTCTGACCTTCAGTCACCTAACCTGCAGGTTTGTGTGTGCTGTGACCATCTAGACAAGAGCTCATTACACCAGCTTCCATAGGCTGTAGCTCCAATTTTTTTTCTCGAGATGGAGTCTTGCTCTGTCACCTAAGCTGGAGTGCAGTGACGTGATCTTGGCTCGCTGCAGCTTCCGTCTCCTGGGTTCAAGCGATTCTTCTGCCTCAGCCTCCCAAGCAGCTGGGATTACAGGCACGTGCCACCATACCCGGCTAATTTTTGTATTTTATGCAGAGACAGGTTTCACCATGTTGGCCAGGCTGGTCTTGAACTCCTGACCTCAAGTGATCCACCTGCCTCCGCCTCCCAAAGTGCTGGGGTTACAAGCGTGAGCTACTGCGCCTGGCCTGCAGCTCCAATTGTTAAGGAACAGTTTGCCATTAAATCCCCTCCCTGGAAAGAGCATTGAGAGGTGATTCTAGTATGTTTCTGTGTCTTACATTTAGGATCATTTCAAGAAAAAAAAATGTGTCCTTTATCCTAAGTCGGTAAGCTTAAAGAAAAGGAAAACCCACAAAAACAAACAGAAACTCCTGGTGATTATGTTAGTAGAAAAGTAGACAAATACACAAGCAGGCAATTTATATAAAAAGAATTATAAGTGGTCAATAAACAGAGAAAAAATGTTTAGCATCCGTAGTAATTGAAGAAGACAAGTTAAAATTTGTGTTTTGAAAGAATCCGTCAAATTATAGGAGATAGATGCTCTCATATACATTTGTACTTGCAAACCCACCACCAAAACAAAATCTAGGACATTGATTGTAAACTTCCAATCTTATGGTTCTCTCCCCACTGAAGTAGCTGTTGTCTTGACTCCTAAATTTCAAGTTCCTGATGTCCTTAGTCATGTATTTGTATATATGTGTATCTACATATATAATCCATATTCCTTACATTTAAAAAAAGTTTTAAAAATTGCTTGTAGTTTTATAATAAATCACATCAAGCTCTATGTAGTCTTTTCAGGCTCTCTCTTTTTTTTCATATAGTATGTTACAGTACTGTATTGCCAAGATTCATCTGTATTGTTATTTATTTCTGTAGTTCTTGTTTGGACTACTCAATGATATTCCACTATGTTTGTGACTCAGAACCACAGTGAGATACTACTTCATTTACACCCATTAGGTGTAAGTGAACAAATGTAATCCATCCATACAATGACTGTAACACAGCCTTCAGAAGGAAAGAAAGTCTGACTCATGCTATGATATGGGTGAACCTTAAAGACATAATACTAAATAAGTCAGTCAAAAGCACAAGTCCAACCCTGTATGGTTCCACTTATGAGGTACTTAGGTAGTCAAATTCATAGAGACAGAAAGTAGAGTAGTGGTTGCCTGGGGAAGGGAGGAGGGGAAAATGGGGACTTGGTGTTGAGTGTGTGAAGTGTTTCACTTGGGAAAGATGAAAACGTTTTGGACGTGGATAGTAGTAAGAGTTGCAGAATAATGTGTATGTACTTAATGCCACAGAACTGTTCATGCAAAAATAGTTGAAATGGTATATTTTATGTTATGATGTTTTATCATACAGGAAAAGTAAAACAGCTGGGCGCCGTGGCGTGTGCCTGTAGTCCCAGCTACTCGGGAGGCTGAGGTGGGAGGATCACTTGAGCCCAGGAGTTCTGGGCTGTAGTGCGCTATGCCGATTGGGTGTTCGCACTAAGTTTGGCATCAATATGGTGACCTCCCGGGAGTGGGGGATCACCAGGTTACCTAAGGAGGGGGTGACTGGCCCAGGTCGGAAACGGAGCAAGTCAAAACTCCCATGCTGATCAGCAGTGGGATCACGCCTGTAAACAGCCATGGTACTCCAACCTGGGCAACATAGCAAGACCCTGTCTCTTTAAAAAAAAAAAAGAAAAGTAAAACAAAAATAGTGCTTGGTACCTAGTACTAGTAACTACTAAATGTTAACTGTCTTTATAATTGTATTATTATTTAATATTATTTCAGTCTGTTGGTTCATTTGTTCAATAAATACTTGCTGAGAACCTACTATGTGCCAGGTACTATTGTAGACACTGAAGAAATAAAGATAACTTGAATTAGTGTGGGATCATGAAAAGGAGAGAGATATGGTGTAGGACATTTTGCAGAGATCATGGGCCGTTATTTGAATGGGGTGAAGAGCATGGAAAGGAAGGAGTCTTGGATATTGCCTGGGTTTAAAACTCAAATGAGAGTCGAAGGATGCTATTGTCATCAATAGGGGCAGGAAAGTCAGGAAGGAGAGTTGGTTTGGGGGGTAAGAGAGGTTGGGTTTTGTTTATTTATTTATTTTTAGAGGTCAGGATCTTACTATATCTCCCAAGCTGGTCTTGAACTCTGGGCTCAAGCCTTACTCTTGCCCTCAGCCTTTTGGGACTATGCGTGAATGTACCATGCACAGCTAGTTGCTAGTTTTTTTTTTTTTTTTTTTAAGAGATGGTGTTTCACTATGTTGCCCATGCTGCTCTAACTCCTGACCCAAGTGATCTTCTTCCCACCTCAGTCTCGGGTATAGCTGGGACTGTAGGTGTGAGACACTGCTTAGCCTAAGGTTTCAGTTTAACGATGATGAAGTTTTGGGTGCCATTGTCTAGAATATAGTTGGGAATATGAGTCTGAAATTCAGGAATTAAATTGGGACAGTTTTTGAAGTAATGAGAAACAGTGAGACTAGCAAGAGAGCTGAAGGCTGAGGCTGAACCCTCAGAAATGCCAGTATGAGAGAGGAGTGGAGGGCTGGGTGTGGTAGCTCATGTCTGTAATCCCAGCACTTTGGGAGGCTGAGGTGGGTGGATCACGAGGTCAAGAGATAGAGACCGTCCTGGCCAACATGGTGAAACCCTGTGTCTACTAAAAATACAAAAATTAGCTGGGCATGGTGGTGTGCACCTGTAGTTCCAACTACTTGGGAGGCTGAGGCAGGAGAATTACTTGAACCCAGGAGGTAGAGGTGGCAGTGAGCTGAGATTGTGCCACTGCACTTCAGCCTGGGCAACAGAGTGAGACTCCATCTCAAAAAAAAAAAAAAAATAAGGCCAAGCGTGGTGGCTCATGCCTGTAACCATAGCACTTTGGGAGGCCAAGGTGGGCAGATAACCTTAGGTCAGGAGTTCGAGACCAGCCTGACCAACATGATGGAACCTCGTCTGTACTAAAAATACAAGATTAGCTGGGCGTGGTGGCGCATGCCTGTAAACCTAGCTACTTGGGAGGCTGAGGCAGGAGAATCGCTTGAACCCGGGAGGCGGAGGTTGTGGTGAGCCAAGATCACACCATTGCACTCCAGCCTGGGCAAAAAGAGCGAAACTCCGTCTCAAAAAGAAGAAAGAGAAGTGGAGGAAGGAAGGGCTCAGCCAGAGTTCTGCTGCTGGATGGACTGTGGTGCAGTTTGACTTTTTAGAGAGTCATACTTAAAGTTGAGAAGGAAGGATGGGAGTGGGAGGGAAAGACCAGGTTCCTGTGGAATGTTCGCTGATTTTTGTGGCTCTGAGGCCTGAAAAACTGACACAAAGATGAAAAACAAAAGCTAAAAAAAAGCGTTAAAAAATAGCATTATAAGGAATATACGTTACTTATCCCTGTTTATGACTAGATACGCCCCTTGATTTGAACATTTAGATTTTTCCATTGTTAGAATTGGTGCTACAGTTAGTATTTTTCTTGTAGCTCAGGAAGGTTTATTTTATTTTATTTTTAATTGTTTCACTGAACTTAGGGATTGAGAAATTGTTTATGACTGTGTTGAGCATAGTGGTTAAGAACGTGGGTGTAGAGGCCAGGCACTGGGGCACTTTGTGAGGCTGAGGCAGCGGATCACTTGAGGCCAGAAGTTTGATACAAAACTGGCCAATGAGATGAAACCCCGTCTCTAGTCAAAATAAAAAAATTAGCCAGGCGTGGTGGCACATGTCTGTAATCCCAGCTGCTTAGGAGGCTGAGGCACAAGAATCGCTTGCACCTAGGAGGTGGAGGTTGCAGTGAGCCGAGATTGCACAGTTGCACTCCAGCCTGGGTGACTGAATGAGATTCTATCTCACAAAAAAAAAAAAAGAACATGATTTTAGAGATAAACCTGGGTTTACCACTTAGGGACCTTAAAACTTGGGTCATGTTCTTCGCCTTCCCTCATCAGTGACAAGGAGCACATAGTACTTCCTGTCACATCCAAGGAGCACATGATACTTCCTGCCTGGCACATCCAGTGTGACAACAGTGTATGCTCTGTGCTTAGCTCAACCTATGGTAACTGCCCAGTGCATGGAAACTGCTCTTGAGGCCAGCGACATTTTGCATAACATTCATTTCCAAGGAAGGGTCCTTGAGCAGGTAGTGTAAGAATATAATTTAATTTGGCAGACTTAGAAATGTATACTACATCCTACAGTAACGATGCTTTGTGTCTTCTGAAGCCAAATGAGAAAGCAGACATCTGTCTGGTTTTCCGTTGGCATCTTGCTCGGTTTGTGTGTGTGTGTTTAAGAAGATAATTTGCAGCTTAATTAACTGAGCTGAAAATTAATTCTCATTTGCAAGACATGCTGCACGTGGAGGTAAAGAACAGCCTTGATGAGTTCTAGGTGCCTAGAGATCTCACAGGCAGAATTTCTCTGCTCATACTGCCAGTGCAAGTTGTCGGATCTATAAGTTGTTGGATCTTCCCCTTTTGGGTGTTATTTGTATTATGTAACTGATTATGAAAGTAAAACTATTAGCTGTTACAGTTGTTCAAGAAGTTTGCTTTCAAAGGCAACAGCTTTTCATATTTTGTCCATTTACAAAATTACCCTGATTCTGCTCATCTCAATGCCTTTCTCTCTTTTCAGTAGCCCATAAGTGACACTCATTAAGTGTAGATGTTAATTAGGTTAGATCAGTAAGTTTTCATTCATGTTTTTCTCATTGGTTGACCTAAATGATCTTTATCCAGATTATTCCAAAATCTGAATTTCTAGCTCCTTTCTTTAAAATACGTGTCCAATATTAAAACAAACAAACTTACTTTTGAGAACGTGAGTAACCTTTTGACTATTGCACGTGTGTTTCCTGATGGTCTCTTCCATGTCTTTCTTGTCAGAACACACTGTTGCAGCAGCTGGGAGTGGCTCCTTTTTCTGAGGGCCCTTGGCCCTTGTACATTCACCCTCAAAGCCTCTCTGTGCTTTCACGCCTCCTGCTCATCTGGCAACATAAAGCCAGTGCTCAAGGTGACCCTGATGTCCCTGAATGCCTTAAAGTTTGGGACAGGTAAGATGCCTCCAAGAGAAGGCCTATAGAGAAGGGAGAAGGTTATTTCCTTTTTTTTTGTTTGATTTCTTTGTAGTTAATTTATGGCTTTGAGGCATTGCTGTAATGTTTAGAGTGGGGAGGGTAGAAGAGGGATGGAGTTGGAGATGGGCTGTTAAAAAAACAAGTATGTCAACTTTGGTCTGGAAATAAAGTCTTCCTGCAGCACATGGGGGATTTGGTTATAATCATTAGATGGAACCACAATCTTGAACAGAACCAATTTTATCCTGACCTGTTTTTTTGAAAGACAAGCAGGGAAGCCAACTCTGTACTTGGTTATTTTGCTTTCAGCATGAAACCACTTAGAGGAACTTGCAGTCTTTTTTGGACAAATTTTAAAGAATTTTTTTCCTTGGGGGAAGCTCAGATTAATCATCTAAATCCTCTTTAGATGGACCTGTATTTGCCATTTTTGTTTACATGGTTAGAAGTCTTCAAAGCAGTTTGTTTTCCTAAAAGGCTTTGCTTTCTGTTCCCCATTCTAGGATCAAATAGCCCTAATGCTGGATTTGAGAAATCATAAACCTCCTTGAATGCCAAAGATCCACTGTATTTTTCCTGGTGGAATCTTACAAAAAGGCTGAGAGGGTAGGGGAGTGCAATGAGGGAAACCCTTATTAAAACACAAATCTCCTTCCTAATAGCCAAAGGCAGTGGAAACAGTTGGCTACATTCATTCCTTTTTTGCATAAAAGCTCTTCTGACAAGTTCTCTGAATAGTTAATTTCTTTTTTATTACTTTATAGTCTGTTGAGTTATTTTTGACTATTACCATGCAGTGATATTTAACCTGTAGTGTGTACTCTCAAAACTAGAATTAAATGATGGAATCGAAGTATGGGAAAAGTAATTGAATTGGTTCTACCTGTCCCAGTTTATTAATCAGAAAGGAATAATAGCAACATTTTTTGGGGGAGCTTGTAGTACTTTTCATTGTCACAAATGACAGGGTGGGCATTACACTCCTGTGGCCACAGTTGAGAGAGCTGAAGAGCTCTTGAAAATGTTTTTGTGGCTGGGTGCAGTGGCTCATGCCTGTAATCCCAGCATTTTGGGATGCCGAGGCAGGTGGATCACTTGAGATCAGGAGTTCCAGACCAGCCTGGCCAACATGGTGAAACCCCGTCTCTACTTAAAATACAAAAATTAGTTGGGCATGGTGGTGCATACCTGTAATCCTAGCTACTCTGGAGGCTGAGGCAGGAGAATCGCTTGAAACTGGGAGGCGGAGGTTGCAGTGAGTCCAGATCATGCCATAGCACTCCAGCTTGGGTGACAAGAGTGAGCCCTTGTCTCCCCCAAGAAAAGGAAAATATTTTTGTGGCTGAATTTGATATTTTTGTCTTTTCTGAGACAGGGCCTTGCTCTGTTGTTCAGGGTGAAGTGTTGTGGCACATGGCTCACTGCAGCCTTGACCTCCTGGGGTCAAGCAATTCTCCCACCTCGGCCTCCGGTAGCTAGGACTATAGATGTGCACCAGCACGCCCAGCTACTTTTTTAAGCTTTTGTGCAGACAAGGTCTTGCTTTGTTTCCTAGGCTGGTCTTGAACTCCTGGCTTGCCTCAAGCAGTCCTCCCCTCAACCTCCCAAAGTGTTAGGATTATACACTGAGCCACTGTGCCTGGCTGGCCATGTCTGACTTTGTTTTAGCCAAAATTTAGCTTCTGTCTTCTCTTTTCCATTTAGCCTTTTTTTCTTCCTTAATTTGTTAGCTTAATGCCTGGGTTTAAGAAATTTAACTCTTCTAGTGCTTGACATTATAACTCTTGGGGGATGCTTTGACTTTTTCTCACCAGACCTAGTCATCTTTTCTCTGTGATAGGTTTTTGTCTACAATGAAGCAGAATGCCCTGCAAGGCGTGGTACCCAATGAGACAGAAGATTTGAATGTGGAACACCTACAGCTGCTCCTCCTCATTTTCCACAACTTCACTGAGACAGGCCGGCGGGCCATATTGACGCTTTTTGTCCAGATCATCCAGGAGTTGAGCGTTAACATGGATGCTCAGATGCGCTCCGTGCCACTCATCTTGGCTCGCCTCCTTCTCATCTTTGATTATCTGCTTCATCAGTACTCCAAAGCCCCTGTGTATCTGTTTGAGCAGGTATAGACCGACACATTCTTTTTTGCTTTGCCATTATACAGAGCTTTGTTCTTCTCAGTGGTTACCATGATCCACAGCCCAGATGACCTGCTCACTTTAGGTTTTAGGCATTGGTAGGTTGATGGGTAGGATTAGGAGAACCACTGAGACTTGTACTTTATGTTTAGCCTGAAGTGATTAATGTAGATTACTTGATTTGATGCATCTGTTAAAATTGGGATGTAGGCTGTGTTCACAGGCATTCTTCCACAAATTACCCTGTTGTACCTGTGTCTGATGCAGTGCCCGGAGCATCAGCCCTCAATGAGTATTAGTGGTTGAATGACAGTCAAGTAGTAAATGTTATGGATTGTTAAATTCTTTTGTTATTAAGATCCAAAACAAGGATAGGAGGGTTTGTTCAGACTTACTGTGTTCAGCATTTCTTAAAATGTTTCAATGAGCACCATTCCCTTTATGTTCCATCAGAAAATGCATTCCAAAGGTAGTCACAGAAGAATATTTAAATTTTTATCTTGGTTTGTGAGTTTCCCAGGCTTTGGTATACCAAGGTATTAACATGCCTGAGTGAAAAACTGAATGGTGCCCGATGAGACAGAAGATTTGAATATAGAACACCCACATTCAGATTACCAAGATTCAATGTACCGAGCTATTATCATGCCTAAGTGAAAAGCTGAATGGTGACTATGTATCTTTTAATTTCAGTATTTGTGTTTTAAAAGGTACAGCATAACCTGCTAAGTCCTCCTTTTGGGTGGGCAAGTGGATCCCAGGACAGCAACAGCCGCCGGGTGACCACTCCTCTCTATCATGGGTTCAAAGAAGTAGAGGAAAACTGGTCTAAGCATTTCTCATCAGGTCAGAAGGAAGACTGTCAGTAAGAAACTGACTTACTGATTCTCATTGGCGGGGTTGAATTTGAAGCTTAGACACTCTTGGAGGATCTATGGTCATTTGCTTTAGTGTAATCCCTATGGGTGGCAAGTCACCTACAGATTAAAACATTTCAGAAATGGACTCCCACATAGCCTACATTTATATTTTTTTAAAAATTGAGGCTGGGCACCGTGGGTCATGCCTATAATCCCAGCACCTTGGGAGGCAGAGGTGGGCGGATCATTTGAGGTCAGGAGTTCGAGACCAGCCTGGCCAACATGGTGAAACCCTATCTCTAGTTAAAAAAAAATTTTAAAAATTTAGCCAGCTTAGTGGTGCATGCCTGTAATCCAGCTACTTGGGTGGCTGAGGCAGGAGAATCACTTGAACCAGGGAAGTGGAAGTTGCAGTGAGCCGAGATTTCACCACTGCACTCCAGCCTGGGTGGCAGAACGACACTCTGACTCAAGGGGAAAACAAAATTGAGGCCGAGCATGGTGGCTCATGCCTATAATCCCAGCCCTTTGGGAGGCCAAAGTGGGAGGATCGCTTGAACCCAGGAGTTTGAGACCAGCCTGGGCAACATAGATCCTGTCTACCAAAAAATCATTTTAATAAGTAGCTGGGCATGGTGGCAGATGCCTGTGGTCCCAGCTACTTGAGAGGATTGCTTGAGCTTGGGAGGTTGAGGCTGCAGTGAGCTGTGATCACGCCACTGTACTCCATCCTGGATGACAAAATACCCCTGTCTCAAAAAAATAAAAAATAAGTTGAGACACAAAAATTCGGAATCCTGGTGTCTGGCTGTAGGGTACAATATATGGATTCTTGCTACTCTGTGTGATTAATTTTTCTCATTTTCCCTTAGAGTTGTGGTTCTAATGTACAACTAAATTTCCTTTTGGTTCTTGGTGGCATGCTGGTCTGAAACAAATGTGAACATGAGATTATCTCTAGTGTTTTTCTCGTATAGCAATTGTCTGTTCTTTGGATGAGTTGCTTCTTGTGTTCATTTTTAGTATGTGTTTCCACTTATCCTAAGGATTATTAGATGTTAAGTGTATTTTGTAGAAACTTTAGTGAAGCCTTGGTATGAGGTTACTGTTATTTCTTCCTATTTGATGTTAGGGAAATAGCATGTAAGTTTAATGTGTTCAGACATTAGATTGTAGAACATCTTACTTAACTCTTAAGAGCAATGGTTCTCAATGGGTGATTTTGCCCCCTCCCCTCCAGGACTTTTGGCAATGTCTAGAAATATTTTTGGTTATCACAGCTGGGAGTGCTACTGGCATTCAGTGAGTAGAGGCCAGGGCTGCTGTTCAATCTCCTATAGTGCTCAGCATAGCCTCCCACAACAAACAGTTATCTGGCTTCAGATTTCAGTATTGTTAAGGCTGGGAAACCTTGTTCTAAAGTGTTTTCTGAGTTTTTACATTGTATACTAGTTAGACAGAGTTAAGAATGAAACATTCTTTTAATGGTTACTTTTCAGATGCTGTCCCACAACCCAGATTCTACTGTGTCCTGTCCCCAGAAGCCTCAGAGGATGATTTGAACCGACTTGATTCTGTGGTACTAGGAATTTTAAAACTGCATTTTACATGTTGGTCAAATGGTTTCCACCAGAATCAGCCTACTAGGGGGAAAGGGAATGACTTACTTTTTATAGTTAGGAAATGTGATCTGTATTATGACTTGAGCTTATTCTAATAGGAAAATGTTACTTGGATTTATTTGTTGGGTTCACTTTTGCTGTGGGGGTTTTCCTTTCTGGATTGGCACCTCTGACACTTGATTTTTGAAGGTAATCTTTGTTAGCATTTTTCACATGCAAGTATTTTAATGGACAAAAAATAATTGCCTTACTTTCTTATTCTAAAGCCTGCAGTTGTGTGCCCACAGTAGCTTGCAAACTGTGTGAGTAAGGTCCCAGAATGGGAATCTGCTCCAAGGAGAAATGAATGAATATATTTTGTCAATCATGAGGATAAGCGATAGTATATAGGCAATGGGAAAAAAATATTTTAAAAATAAAGAAATGATTGTCTTTCTTTCTTGATGTCAGGCATGTGATGTCCTTTTCTCCAAGCTTGTCAAGTATGATGAGCTTTATACTGCACTGACAGCCCTGCTTGCAGCTGGGTCCCAGCTTGATACAGTTAGGAGAAAGGAAAACAAGAATGTAACAGCCTTGGTAAGACCATGGAAGCCTAAGAAGTCTTCGGGTTGTGTGTGATCATTGATCATTTCTATCAGAAATTTCCTTCTGAGATGTAATCAGTTTATTGAATATTGATTTGCAAAACTGATACTTCAGTATTTCTAGGTAGTTTGGATAGCTATGTTCACCTTAAAGATAATTTTGTCAATTTTGCATTTTTTTGGTTACCATTGAGAGAACTGTAATTTAAGAATTAGTGGTCCCCCCCCCAACTGCTTTAGCTTCTGCGAATACTGGTTGATGTGTGAAATTGAAAGCCTCACACTTGAGATTTTTCTGTGGCTCTGTTACTGTGTCTCTATACTTCTAGAGGCAATTTCAGGCCACAGAAAAGGACAGCTGATTCCAGGCCTGCTAAACAGAATGTCCTGCCCTATTTTGGTTAATTGGTAAATTATTGGGGGAACCAAAGTTGTCTTGGAATAGCCTTTTTGGTCTGAGAAATGTACAGAATATGGAGCAAATTATATGTATGTGTGTTCTGCCATTTTCTGCTTAGGTGCACTCTCTAGAAAGATCGGGAGAATGGGCTTGGGGGCCAAATCTCTGTTGAAAGTCAGGACTCTACACAGTTCTGCTTTAAAAGTTGTATTTGGAGCAGTTCTTACTGTGAAAGAGATATTGAGGCAATACCAAGTACTACCTCTGTGCTCCTTTTGCTTTCTCCAGGAGGCCTGTGCCCTTCAGTATTATTTTTTGATATTGTGGAGGATCCTGGGAATTTTGCCACCATCAAAGACTTACATTAACCAGCTATCCATGAACTCACCTGAGATGAGTGAATGTGACATCTTGCACACTCTGCGATGGTCTTCTCGGCTCCGGATCAGCTCCTATGTCAACTGGATAAAGGTACCACAGTGGAACACAGAGCTTGCTGCTAAGAGTATTCAAAGGCAAAGTGTTTTGTGCTTACTGGAGCTTTTAAATTTGAAGATAATGAAAGCTTTAGAGTCTGCCTATGTTGATCTCCTAAACACTTTTTCTTGCTGTCCAAATAGGATCATCTTATCAAACAGGGCATGAAGGCTGAGCATGCTAGCTCACTCCTAGAGCTGGCATCCACCACCAAGTGCAGCTCAGTGAAATACGATGTTGAAATAGTGGAGGAGTACTTCGCTCGACAGGTATGTAGTATTGGAACCATAATGATAGAACTTGGCTTCTACCGTAGCCTTTGCCACAACTAATTATATTTTGCATATTTTTAAAGATCTCATCCTTCTGTAGTATCGACTGTACCACCATCTTGCAGCTGCATGAAATCCCCAGTCTGCAGTCCATCTACACCCTTGATGCCGCCATCTCAAAGGTCCAGGTCTCTTTGGATGAGCATTTTTCTAAGATGGCTGCTGAGACCGATCCTCATAAGTCGTCTGAGATTACCAAGAACCTACTTCCAGCCACGCTACAACTCATTGACACCTATGCATCGTTCACCAGGTGTGGTGACCTGCCTGCCCGGAGATGCACATGACTCTTCACCCTGTGCAGATCCGCCAGTGACTCAGAATTTTACGTTTTTCCTTTCTGCCAGCTTAGGGGTTTTTCCCCATAGTATAATGCTTTCTTCTCTAGTGTGAAGGGGTGCTTGATGAGGGAATTTTCAAATAGTGCAGGAGGAGTCAGGAGGAAGTTTAATGTCTATAATTCTTTAAATATTTTGTACCATTTGAGTTATAGGATACAAAGAAAGGTGATGTAATTTTTCTAAACACTGTCATTTCTGTTATTAACTGAGTTAAAGCTCCTTAAATGCTCTTTATTATTAAAATGAATTTTTTTTTTTTTTTTGAGATGGGGTCTCGCTCTTGTTGCCCAGACTGGAGTGCAGTGGTGTGATCTCGGCTCAATGCAACCTCCACCTCCTGGGTTCAAGCAATTCTCCTGCCTCAGCCTCCTGAGTAGCTGGGATTACAGGCATGTGCCACCATGGCTAATTTTTGTATTTTTGGCAAAGGTGGGGTTTCACCATGTTGGCCAGGCTGGTCTTGAACTGCTCACCTTAGGTGATCCACCCACCTCAGCCTACAAAAGTACTGGGATAACAGGCATGAGCCACCATGCCCGGCCCTTAAATGCTCTTTAAATGTCATGATATGGAGTTGGAGAAAAAAATTTCCAAATGAGTTAGAAGTTATTTGAAATTCAACTCTTTCTATAACAAACACGGCAAATTGCATGCCCTGTAGACTTTGTCTGTATGATGTTTAAATATGTTAAAGTTAATTTCAGTGTATAAAATTGGGAGATTATTCACAATTTCTAGATTTCTGGCTTTTCTTAAATTGGAAGAACTGGCAAAACTGGGCCTGACTTCCCAAACAACAGTAACAGAATGGAGCCGAGAATGAGTTCCCCTTGCAGCAGTTCTCACTGGGCTCTCTTAAGCTTATTTACTTTATCTTGTCCCTGTAGGATCTCAGTGTTCACTCCTGTTCTGTGGGGCTTTTTCTTTTCTGAGGCGGAGTCTTGCTTTGTTGCCTAGGCCACAGTGCAGTGTCGCGAACTTGGCTTACTGCAGCCTCTGCCTCCTGGGTTCAAGTGATTCTCCTCAGCCTCCCAAGTACCTGGGACAGGCGCGCGCCACCACACCTGGCTAATTTTTATATTTTCAGTAGACACGGGGTTTCTCCATGTTGGCCAGGCTGATCTCAAACTCCTGACCTCCGGTGATCCACATGCCCCAGTCTTCCAGAGTGCTGGGATTACAGTCTTGAGCCACCGTGTACCCGGCTCTGTGAGGCTTTAGGCTGCTTTAAAGGGGCCTGGATCTTTGCTAGACTTAACTAACTGTCTCTTAGTATGACTGCCTTGCAGAAGATGGAGGGTGGCTGTTTGAGGCAAATTTTATGAACAAATGTATGTGGCTGCTATGTACCAGGTACTTTTCTCAGTGCTAGGGTTATAGCAGTAGCCAAAGCTGACCAAGTCATTGCCCTCTGGAGATAAATAGGCTCTAATCTGGCCTATTAGGCTAGTGCTTTCCACACTGAACTATTAACGTTCCTGGCCCGTAAGTTTGCAAAATGTTGGATAAATAATTTGGTTTGTTTTGTTTAAAAAAATACAGTATTCAGAGCCTTTACATCGTCAATCTTCTGAGGTGGGGGAAGGGGAATGGATATAGTATTCACTGTTTCTCTGACTTGTCAGGAAATCATGTTTTGGGAACATTTCAGAGGAGGGAACATTCTTTGGGAAACAATTAATTACCCATTGGAATTCTTATGAGACCAGGAAGGGGCAGGCACTATCAACTACATTAAATAGATTAGGAAACTGAGATTGAGGATTTTCAGCCCAGCTAGGGTTAGTTTTTCCTAACTGGTGGGATTAGATTCCTGTGGCTTTATTATCCCCGTATTTTTTCCCCAGAGCCTATTTGCTGCAGAACTTTAATGAAGAGGGAACAACTGAGAAACCTTCCAAGGAGAAACTGCAAGGCTTTGCTGCTGTTTTGGCTATTGGCTCTAGTAGGTGCAAGGCAAATACTCTGGGTAAGTGAATGAATGTGCTTTTGAATAATATTATTACAACAGCTGCTATTGCTAATACTGCTGCTTCTCTCCCTTGCTGCCTACTGGCATTTACCATTTATTGGAGCCTTTTTGTATATCAAGCATTTACATAGGTTTATCTGTTTTGATCTTTGCAATAACCTTTACTCTTTAGAAACTTAGGCCTAGAGAAGTTATTTGTCCAAAATCCTGCATCTTGCAAGTGATGGAGCTGTGATCCAAACCAGGCTCTGTTGGTTCCAAAGCGTAAGACTGTTTTGCCTTTAGCACAGATCTCCCCCTCACCCTCCCCTTCCCCCTTCACCCCCCGACTCCCTCGGCCAGACCGGAGTGCAGTGGCACTGTCACAGCTCACTGCAGCCTTGACCTCCTGTGTTCAAGCAGTCCCCCTGCTGCAACCTCCCAAGTAGCTGGGACCGCAGGCACACACCATCTCACCAGATAATTTTAAAATTTTTTTGTAGAGATGAGGTCTTGTTATGTTGCCCAGGCTGGTGTTCTTTTCATTAATAGAGGATAGGAAGATTAGCAAGCTAGTACTTTGTGCCTGGAAAATTTTCTTTGCTGGGTTAGGAATGATTTGGTAGAAATTTAGGGTGGAAAATCTAAGGGCTGGATTGGAGTTAAGTATAGTTCTTATCATTTAAAATTTACAGCCGTTTGTATTTTCCTTAATTTCAAGCTTTAAATATTCATTGAACATTCAGATAGTCTCACTTTGCACTGCTTCATTGAATGCTGCTCTTAATGTATGTTATGATCCCTGTCCTTAAGATTTGCCTTAAAGAGAAAAGATATTAAGAGAAAAGTGATACTTATTTGTAGAAGGGGGAGCAGATGTGTAATGGTGATTTCAGTCTGACTTGCAATGACTCACCCTCACTTCGCATCTTATTTTCAGTTGTCTTCTTTACTTGTACGATTAGAAAGTGAATATAATGGGAAATGAAAACCTTACAATTGAGAGTGTTAGCTATTAAGCAATTAACTGGTTCTTGGACATAGTACTGCTATTAAAATATCCATTTAAGCTATCTTACTAATTATTTTGACAGCCTGGGCTGTACTGTTTCTTTCTGCATTTGGGTTTGGCTTTTAACGTGCTCTGTGTCATTCCCTCTTTGTTGTGATGATTCCATGTCCTTTTTGTCGCCTCCAGGTCCGACACTGGTTCAGAATTTGCCATCGTCAGTGCAGGCTGTGTGTGAGTCCTGGAACAACATCAATACCAATGAATTTCCCAATATTGGATCCTGGGTGAGTTCCTGTCTGTTCCAGGGGTGGAAATCCTGAGTGCTAGCCATTCTGTCTTTTGTTCCCAATTCTAAAGGAATTAGGCTTAAACTAGCTATCAAAAGATCTTCATATACTGCAGTAGTATTGGCTATGACTGAATCAATAATCAATGCATTTAATCACCTAATTGTTTCTCATATGTCCTTTTGCTTAGAAGTTTGTGTTATCAGAAGACAAACCATTTTATTTATTTGAGCCTCAGTTTCTTCACCAGTTGAATGTTGGGCTGTGACGATTCAATGTATTGAATGTTAAGTGTCTAGCATATTATTTAGCACATGAATTCTCAATACATGTTAACTGTTTCCTTTGTAGGTTATATGTCAGGAACCTGCTCCTTTTTTTTTTAACAGTTTTAGGCGTCACTTTTAGCTTTTTTAGGCTTTTAGATACTACCAAGTCTTCTGTCAGTTTACTTGCTCTTTGTATATCCTCTGCTCAGATGACCTCTATTAACCGATTATTCGCTTACTGAAGTTCTTTTGGAAAGCTAAATATTATAGTCTTGTTATCCCTGCCTTATGATCGTGATCTCTCTTTACACCACCCAGAGCTTTAGTAGAGACCAGATGTGTTGCAAAATCCAGTTCCTTCTCAGTCATTACAGACAAACAATAGTTTTACTTTAAATATAGTGCTTTATATTATATTCTAATCGTTTGAAAGTGGTATTGAATATTTGTTGCATTTAACTGTTAACTTTGTACTAATTATTTTTTAACTGCTTCCTTTCCCCACCCCACAGTCCTTCCCAGGATGAATAATAGTGTATACTGAGTAGAGGCCATTGTTTACAAACCTCAGTGGGGTCTTAGTTTTTATCAGTTTTTTTCTCATGTGAGAATTTTTTCCAGGGTAGATGGCCTATCCATTTACATCTGCTTTGCTTCCTTTCAGCGCAATGCCTTTGCCAATGACACCATCCCTTCAGAGAGTTATATCAGTGCAGTGCAGGCTGCACACTTGGGGACTCTGTGTAGCCAAAGTCTGCCCCTGGCTGCTTCCCTGAAGCACACCCTCCTCTCCCTGGTCAGGTTGACTGGAGATCTTATTGTGTGAGTACCTGCTACAGAGCTCCAGGGACTCTATGTCTGTATTCTACTGGGTTAAAGGGGGACAGTGAGAGTTTTTATAACTATGTAGTAATGCTTTCCTGTATACTTCTTTAGCAAAAAGAACCTGTTGCTTTAAACTGTGAGCACTTAGCTAGAATGATTTTTTAACTTAGAGCTGAAAGACCATAGAGTACCTCCTCCTCTCTGTAGTATTTTTCAGAAAAGTCATGCTGGTTTTAAGCCATACTGCAATTTGGAGATGTCTTGGGTTTAACTTTTAAAATGATAGCGACAGATTATTTGATAATCTTTCTCCAGAATCATAGTGGGATAAATTCCACCATTGTAGGGACTAGACCAGGCCAATGGGGGGGACTATTTTGTTTTCTTGTACATAGGTAACAGGTAAAGTCAGATATCATATTGCCCTAAAAGTGATCCAGGTTCCTGGGAGTTCTGGAAGGCTTGTCTGGGATGGAATACTTGCTTTGGTTGCAGTTAATTTTCTTTGTTGAATATTATAAAACGCAGCTCATTGATTTGATGTTTTAATAAATGGATTTTTCCAATGAAAATGATATTTGTTTCTGATATAATAATGAAAAAGAATATGAAATTGTATAATTATACCTGTGTATAAAATAGCTATCATGGGAAAAAGACGAATAAATGCCCTTGTGCAATCCCCCCTTCCCTTCCTGCAAATAGTTGAATTACCCTATCCCTGCTTTGCAGCTTTTTAGAGAAATGTAGTCACTAACTTGATTTCATTTTCTTTGCTGAAGTTGGTCAGATGAGATGAACCCACCACAGGTAATTCGGACCCTGCTGCCTCTTCTTTTGGAATCAAGCACTGAGAGTGTTGCTGAGATCAGTAGCAACTCCCTGGAACGCATCTTGGGCCCTGCTGAGTCTGATGAGTTCTTGGCGCGTGTTTATGAGAAGCTGATCACTGGCTGTTACAACATTCTGGCCAATCATGCAGATCCTAACAGGTGAGCCTGATGGAGAACAGTCAGGTTCCTGTAACCTACTGCTACTATCAGTGAAATGTACCAACACTGCTGCCTTTATGTAATTAATCAATAGCGTATTGTTTGTGTGTGTGTGTGTGTGTGTGTGTGTTTATTCTGAGACATGGTCTCACTCTGTCACCCAGGCTGCAGTGCAGTGGAAGTCACTGCAACCTCTGCCTCCGGGGCTCAAGCAATCCTCCTACCTCAGCCTCCCGAGTAGCTGGGACTACAAGTGCACACCACCATACCCCACTGATTTTTTTTTTTTTTCTGGTAGAGATGGGGTTTGTCATGTTGTGTAGGCTGGTCTGGAACTCCTGGGTTCAAGCGATCCTCCCGCCTTGGCCTCCCAAAGTGCTGGGATTACAATCGTGAGCCACTGCACATGGCCACCTTACTGTTATTTGTGTTTTTCAACAGAAAATTCTGTACTCATGTGCATTCTGCATGAGTTTTATTGAGTCCTCTTTTGTGATTAACTCTTAGGTAAAGAAAATGGAAGACTTAAATGTTCAGACTTGGAGACTTAAAATTGTTTACTAAATGACTACCCAGTGCTGCACTAGCTCTGATGAGATGTACAGAGGATCTCACTGAAATTGGTTTCTAATATTTTGGTGACTCTGCTGCTGAAATGAGTGTGGAATGGGCGGTCCCACAGCATAGCTGGACCTTGATAGTTTAGGCCACATTGCTGTAGATGAGCTGTAAAGAACAGTTCTGTTTCACTTTCACCTCACTGAGAATTATGCAAGTGAAGGTGCCACATGTTGGAATTTCCTGTCTCTTTGTTGTTGAGTAGTACAGGTTTTCATCAAGGATTCCTTTTATTCTCTTTCTCCTCATTTTCTTTTTAACAGATAAGTAATTTCAGACACTTTTAGCTGCGTAGAGATCATTTGTCCAAAGTGTCTTTTTCCCTAAATCACTGGCAGATCTGGATTAGGACTGAGCTGTAGGTGCCTTTCCTGTTTAGTTTCCTAGGAAGGAGGATAGAAAAATAAAGTTGAGGGGCTGCTATTAATTCAGTAAACATTTTTTGAACACCTGCTTTGTGCCAGACTTTATGTTAAGCTTTGGCAAAACAAAATGGGACATTGCCCTCGAGGTCAAACAGACAAACTTTGGATTTTAATAAATCACTATGAGGAGGACATTTAAACAGATCTTAATACTGGTAGTTACGTTTTCTGTTTGATCCTCAGTGGACTGGATGAATCCATCCTGGAGGAATGTCTTCAGTACTTGGAAAAGCAGCTGGAAAGCAGCCAGGCACGTAAAGCTATGGAGGAGTTTTTCTCTGACAGGTGAGCTGTGTTTTGCTTTTTTCAGTGAATATTTTTTGAATGCTTCTTGAAAGCAAGGGGCTATGTATGTTGATTTAGGTACTTCTTATCAGCAATACTTAAGGCTTGCTTAGGTGTCTACACTTTGGGGAGTTAATTGCTGACTCTTTGGGGTTATTGGTGAGGAGGTTAATTTCATGAACACCTTGTGTTATTGACTCATAAGTGGCCATTTTCCCCAGAGGAGATGAGATTGTGAAGACAGGTTGCTTTTTATGTGAGGCTTAATGTGATTCTTCCATTTTTCTCCCCTCCTGCCTCCCAGTGGAGAACTTGTACAGATCATGATGGCAACAGCCAATGAGAACCTCTCTGCTAAATTCTGTAACCGAGTTTTGAAATTCTTCACCAAACTCTTCCAGCTGAGTGAGTGACAGCTTTTAGTAATCTTCTTATGGGAACTTTGATGTCTGGCTAATACTGTGCATATCTTCTGCCTGAGTTTAACTACAGCATGAAAATGCTAACAAGTGGAGAGAATCCCTCAGAAAGTTTGGAAGGAAGTTGAAAACTTGCTTTGGAGCCTTTTCCCCTTTCCTGGCTCACAGTTTGCCCCTTCTTTCCCTTCCTCTTGCCCTTCTTTACTGACTCTGCCCTCTTGGTCTGCTCCTAGCTGAGAAGAGCCCTAACCCGAGCCTGCTGCATCTCTGCGGCTCCCTGGCACAGCTGGCCTGTGTGGAGCCTGTGCGCCTGCAGGCCTGGCTCACCCGCATGACTACATCACCCCCAAAAGATTCTGATCAGCTGGATGTAATTCAGGAGAATCGGCAGCTGCTGCAGTTACTGACTACATACATTGTTCGGGAAAACAGGTAGAACAACTGTATCTCTGTCATGCTTCCCTAGCAACCCCAGAAATAGAGTGATATTTGCAGTTACTTTCCTTCGGGCACCAGTCTTAGCATTTTCCACATTTTTGTATCTGCTTATCTCTAGACTCAAGGATTCTAGTGTAGCTCCTTGATTTTTCTTCCCATGGAAAAACTTTTGGAATGACTTGGCCTGTCAGTTACAACCTGAGTGAATGTTTTATGCTCTAGTAGCCCAAGTCCAAAGCTGGGATTGGTATTATAGTTATGTATTCAGTGTTTAATTTAAAACTTTGTTGATAATACGCAGAATGAGATTCCTATTGATTATTCACCAACTTGCTCTTTCTTTTCTACTAGCCAAGTTGGGGAAGGCGTGTGTGCTGTTCTTCTGGGCACCCTGACCCCCATGGCAACAGAGATGCTGGCCAATGGTGATGGGACTGGCTTCCCTGAACTCATGGTTGTGATGGCCACCCTGGCCAGTGCAGGTCAAGGTGCTGGTCACCTTCAGCTTCATAATGCTGCTGTAGATTGGCTGAGCAGATGGTAAGATGATGAATTTGTTTCTGTAGGTTACAGCATTGCTCTTGGAGAAGTGGGTTGTTGCAGGTTACTTTCTTTATAGCTCAAAGTGACTATAGAAGAAATTTGAATCTCTACCCTTATATTGGAGTTTGGAGGTAGGGGTAGCAAATAGCTCTGTTCACCCTAGACTTTATCTTCATCATTTTCTTAGTAGAGTTTCCTGTTCATTGTTCCCAAGAAAATTCTTGGGGAAAGTATGCCAAGTGTTAACGATAATTCTAAGACCAGAACACCCCAAGCTCTGTAACTATATAGTACTTACAGAGTTTTCTAAGAATGCCTCTGCTTCCCAGTGTCCTCAGATTGATTTAGGGTTCATAAAGATGCTTCATTTCTTTGATTCCTTATATGGTTTTGTGTCTCCTCTTTCCCTCTTTTTTTTTCCTTTGGGACAGTAAGAAATACCTGTCACAGAAGAATGTGGTTGAAAAACTGAATGCCAATGTAATGCATGGAAAGGTAAGAAAAATGAGGAATAGCAATGGGGGTAAAGGGAAAGATGATTCTCAACCAATGTGGTCAGGTGGAAATCTCTTGTTCCTATTGAGTTCTGTGCTAGCCTACCAAGGATTAGGCTGATAATCTCAAAGACCTAGAAGTGTGTAATTGCTAAGTGTGTGCCTTTAGCCATCTTTTGGCTGGCAAGAAGTGATGGGAAGGAAATACACTGGTAAATAAGCAGACAGAATCTTTCTGAAAACATAGTTCCTGACATCCTAAGATTCTGGAGTGTTATGGGAAACTCTCCCTGCTCAGGACTTGGAACTCTGCCACTCTGAGTCAGTGTTGTAAGAGGCTAAATATGGCCTTCTCAGCTCTAGTCCACATGCTGAGCATTATTTAATTTGCCTGAAGGTTCTGGTTACTCTGCTGACAAAAGGGGTTTGAAACTGACAGAAATCTTGCATTCAGACGTTTTCTTCTCCTGCCCAACCCATGAACGGCCTAGGTGGCTAGAAACAGATAACTAGCTTCTGAGAATCACTGTGGTACCATTCATTACTCCCTCCTTTCTTGCTGATTTTTATCCTTTCAGCACTGAAATGTCAGAGTGCAGAGCAAAGGAACTTTGAAATCTGAGTCTTTGATGCCAATTAATTGGGTTTTCTAGGCAAGCGTGAACTATCTATCTGCAGCGATTTGCTAGAATTTTTTTCTCTTAATTTCTGAAGCTGTCCTCTCTTGCATTACTGTAAAGCCTGATAATTAAAATGACTTTCACTTAATGGTTAGAAATGCTAATGTTAGGGCGAAAATGGTAATGAGAGTCTCTTCATACTCTAATTTGCTCATTTCTTGAATGATTTTAATCTGTTTTTACTCTGTTCTTCTAATTTCAATCCTACTTAATCTTACAAGACTTTGTAAATTGCTGTCTTTGTGCTTAAGAATGAATGAATGCATATTACTTCAGTACAGTTTACTGATCAGCTACGTGGGGGATGGAGTGGTATAAGCTGGTTAAGAGATACTAAAAACACACTGTTTTTCTTCTCTGCTTTCATACCATTTCTATGATCTTGAGCTTTATTTGAAAAAGCTTGAGAACACATAGTTGACATAATAAAACATGGAGAATCTGAAGTTTCTGTGGGGCTTCGGTCTTCTTTTGCAGCATGTGACAATTTTGGAGTGCACGTGCCATATCATGTCTTACTTGGCTGATGTCACGAATGCCCTGAGCCAGAGTAATGGTCAAGGCCCAAGTCATCTCTCAGTGGATGGGGAAGAGCGGGCCATTGAAGTAGACTCAGACTGGGTGGAGGAGTTGGCTGTGGAAGAGGAAGATTCCCAGGCTGAGGATTCAGTAAGTATTAAGTAACCTCGAAGTTAACCTCTCAAGACAATGACTGGTATGGTACCAAGCTTTTGGCTCTTTTTCCAGCCCCCTGTGAGCTTCAGAACTTCCTAGTCCTTGTTGCTGCCAGACTCCGATTTCTAGGCCTGCAGAGCAAGGAAGACATGGAGATCTAATCTCTTGTGGAAAGGACTTTTTCATAAGCTTATTCCAGAGTCACTTGTCCTGCTTTTTCAGTCTTTAATTCCAAATGGAATTTTAGGGATGAGTTCTTAATGAGGGTGGTGGAGGCTCCCCCTGTAGAGAAAGCATAAGATGTTTTTTCTTAACCACAAACCCCTGAAATTACAACAGATTTTCAGCCAACTAGCTATTTCCAATTGTGGTAGATTTCCACTGGTCATTTATGAGTTGACTATTCACCGCTCCCTCCAATAGAGTGTTGAGAAAGATAGGTTTTTGTGGGTGTTTATATACAGGGATATATTTCTAATTTAAAAACTTACTATTTTTGAAGGATGAAGATTCTCTTTGCAATAAACTCTGCACTTTTACGATCACACAGAAAGAATTCATGAACCAGCATTGGTAAGAGTAGTTGTTCCTTTTAGGTGAAGATTTGCTGGGCACTGATTGCTGGGACTTCTGAGCTTATTTGTTGGTTTTTGTTCTTTGTAGGTACCACTGTCACACCTGCAAAATGGTGGATGGGGTGGGTGTCTGCACAGTGTGCGCTAAGGTGTGCCACAAAGATCATGAGATTTCCTATGCCAAGTATGGATCCTTCTTTTGTGACTGTGGAGCCAAAGAAGATGGCAGCTGTTTGGTGAGAGATTTGGACCCTCACTGATCTATAAAGGGTGGCTTGTTAGACACGGGATTACTGAAGCCAAACTGGAAAATTCCCATCCCCTCTAGGATACCTGAGTCTAGGAATATGTTCCAGCTCAGTCATCAGTGATCTGTACAGTTGTGGCCTAAGCACTTCATTTAGAAATCAGAACCAGCAGATTCCTTAGGGATCTTGTAGTCTGTTTTTCCTAAGACCTCCCCACAATTTCAGATGTTATAAGGCCTGATACTGTGAGTAGGTAAAGAAGTTAGATATTAGGTGAATACCATGATGATCAGAATTTAGGCTTTTGGATAACATTGAAACGCTTAACCACTTTCTTCTTTGGGTCACTTTTTCCTCAGAGATCTCAGGCAGTATTTCTTCTGTGCTTGAGGCAAGAACTTAGGGACTCTGACGTTTTCTGTCCCTAGGCACTGGTGAAGAGAACTCCTAGCAGCGGCATGAGCTCTACCATGAAGGAGTCAGCATTTCAGAGTGAACCCAGGATTTCAGAGAGTCTAGTGCGCCATGCCAGCACCTCACCAGCTGACAAAGCCAAGGTTACCATTAGTGATGGAAAGGTTGCTGACGAAGAGAAGCCCAAGAAGAGCAGTCTATGCCGCACAGTGGAGGGCTGCCGGGAGGAGTTACAGAACCAGGTGGGGGCTGACCGATACCCCCTAGTACATAGACAGAGTTGAGAGCCTGGCAAATTGGTGTGAGAGTAAATAATGTACATGGCTCCCCTTGCAACTCATTTTCTCCTTTCTCTAAGTTCACCATTTTCATAGTGTGAATACAAATACTGTGTGTTGTCATCACAAGGGAAGGATTTATGGCTGAGCACTATTAGGAATATTATGGGGCGTGATGGAAGCATACATTTTAGTTGTATCATACTCTAGAGTACCCTTTCTTGGCCAGGGTTCCTTATCAGAAACACAGAAAACAAAATTATTTGAGTGATTATATTCTCAATTTTCCCAAGGATGGTACAAAACCCAAACCATTCCAGACACATAGGAGAGAAGTTAGCTCATTTCATATGAGGGATGCCTCTGAGCATTAGGATATATATGTGAGATCCCTGGTTTAGAAAGATTGCTCTGGAGTTAGTAGTACAAATGTGTATTGATTGGAATCAATGCCAGGATTATGGTGAGAATTAGAAGATGGCTAGAATATCCAACTGGAAGTGAAGAAGCTGGATTCTGAAGGAAATTACTGGCAAGATTATTGTTACAAGTATTACCCATTGTTTTTCTTTTTTTTTCACTTGTGTATTTTTTTCTGTTTTTCTCAGGCCAATTTCTCCTTCGCTCCTCTCGTGTTAGACATGCTCAGTTTCCTTATGGATGCCATTCAGACCAACTTCCAGCAAGCTTCAGCCGTCGGGAGCAGCAGCCGCGCTCAGCAAGCCCTCAGCGAGCTCCACACAGTAGAGAAGGCAGTGGAGATGACAGACCAGCTGATGGTAAGTGTCTTAGGGCTGTGACGTTTGGTGGCTGTGGGAACCAACAAATTTATTGAGATCCTAAAGTGTACTAGATGCTCTGAGGAATATACTTAGAGCAGTTGATCCTTGGCCATCCAAAACTTAGAATCTAAGAATCACGACATTCCCAGAATATATAGTATTAACAGTGTAAAAATCAGCATATGAGATATGGCTTCAAAGGAAGGGAATTGGCCAGGGGCGCGCCTATAATCCTAGCACTTTGGAAGACACAAAGCAGGTGGATTACTTGAGCCTGGGAGTTTGAGACCAGCCTTGGCAACATGGTGAAACCTCATCTCTACCCCAAAAAACACACAAAAAAATTTAGCTGGGCATGGTGATGTGGCGCCTATAGTCCCAGCTACTTGAAAGGCTGAGGTGGGTGGATCACTTGAGCCCAGGAGTTTGCAGTGAGCTGAGACTGAACCACTGTACTCCATCCTGGGCAACAGAGTGAGACTCTTGTCTCAAAAAAAAAAAGAGCAGGGCTGGGGAATTCAGGGTCAGTTTGGCCAATGAAAAGACTAAATCTCCATTTTAGTTCATATAAATATATGAATCCCCAGGAAGTAGGGAACTCCATTTTGGGGCAATTAGAATAGTTAGAAATTTTTTCTTTTTTAGAAAATAGAACTTTATTGTATCTTTTCTAAAGTTCATCTAACTTGCAAAAGAATGCTTGTCGTCTTTTGCTTATAGTCCTTTAGATAGCTTTCCTTTAGGTTTTCATGTCACATGGGTTATAAGGTATAAATCATTATTCACTTTAAAACCTGCTGCTCAGCACTGAATATAGGACTTCTGATGTAGCCTTCCCGGCCTTTTTTAGCAGCAGAATTAAGTAGTAGAAGGTAAAGTGGTGGCAATTCCAAAATGGAAGTGAACAGATACTGTGAATGAGATACATGAATAGATCTCATAAATTGGCTTTTTTTTTTTTTTTTTGAGAGTCTCGCTCTGTCACCTAGGCTGGAGTGCGTTGGCATGATCTCAGCTCACTGCAATCTCTGCCTCCCTGGTTCCAGCAATTCTCATGCCTCGCTCAGCCTCCTGAGTAGCTGAGACAGGAGGCACGCACCACCACGCCTGGCTAATTTTTGTATTTTTGATGGAGGTAGGGTTTCACCATGTTGCCTAGGTTGGTCTCAAACAACTGTGCTCAAGTGATTTGCCCACCACAGCATCCCAAAGTGCTGGGATTATAGGCGTGAGCCACCATGCCCATCAAAGTTGGCTATTTTTAAGGGACTGATATTCAGTTGGAAATACACACATACATACATATATTCTGGCATTTTATTTAAATCAGTGACAGTATTTGCCAGGCACGGTGGCTCACGCCTGTAATCCTAACACTTTGGGAGGCTGAGGTGGGCAAATCACTTGACCCAGGAGACCATCCTGGGCAACATGGTTAAACCTTGTCTCAACAAAAAATGTACAAAATCATTAGCCGGATGTGCTATGCATCCTTGTGGTCTCAGCTACCTGGGAGGCTGAGGCAAGAGGTTTGCCTGAACCTGGGAAGTCGAGGCTATAACGAGCTGGTATCGCATCACTGCACTCTCCAATGCTCTCCAACCTGGGTGACAGAGCGAAACCCTGTCTCAAAAGAAAAAAAAATTAGTCACAGTTTTATTTGATATTCTTGGAATTTAAAAATGTCATAAAAATCAGTTACACTTTGAGAACATTGGTTTTTAAATATTAAAGATGAAGTGAAAAAATACTTGCCTGGGGTTGGGAACCCATAAAGTTGCCTTTTATGTTGCCAGGTTAGATCAATGAAAAAAAATTTCATCTGTCATCACCGTTCATAAGACATTGGACATTGTAACCTTTTTTTTTTTTTAAAAAAGACCAGTACCTTCTATTTCAGTTTAGCTTTATGAAAAAGTTTACTATGTTGTTGTTGTTGTTTTGAGATGGAGTCTTGCTCTGTCGCCCAGGCTGGGGTGCAGTGGCATGATCTCAGCTCCATCTCCCGGGTTCAAGCCATTCTCCTGCCTCAGCCTCCTGAGTAGCTGGGATTGCAGGCATGTGTCACCATGCCCGGCTAATTTTTGTATTTTGAGTAGAAATGGGGTTTCACCATTTTGGTCAGGCTGGTCTCGAACTCCTGACCTCATGATCCACCTGCCTCTGCCTCCCAAAGTGCTGAGATTACAGGCATGAGCCACTGCGCCTGGCCTACTGTGTTGTTCTTAATGGATTGATGATAACGTTAACAAATTTTACCCAGCCGTCCATGGTTTGGATGTTGAAATCACTGCTTTTGAATGACTGAATTGTGCAGTGTCTCAGTCACATGAATAGTGCATGAATCCACATGAGTTTATTTGCCTCGTTACTGGCTCTGCTTTCTTCTTTGCCAGGTTCCCACCTTAGGCTCCCAGGAGGGTGCTTTTGAGAACGTGCGGATGAATTACAGTGGAGACCAGGGCCAGACCATCCGGCAGCTGATCAGTGCTCATGTGCTCAGGCGGGTGGCTATGTGTGTGCTCTCCTCTCCCCATGGGCGCCGCCAGCATTTGGCTGTCAGCCATGAGAAGGGCAAGGTGGGTCCTCCAATTCCTGTGCACTTATTTTAGGTCACGTTGTCTTAAATGCTAAGCAAAATAGATGGATGGCCACTTTCGGGTTAGCCCTCTGTGGGAAAAAGTCCGTTGGGTTCTAAGAATGCTTTAGGGACAGATCTTGAGCTTTTCAAATACTTGAACCCTGAGTTAACTTGATTAGAACTAGAGCTGGTATGACCAGGACAGACTGTTTCTAATTAGTAAATTTCCACTCAAAACGTATTCTTCAAGCCCTCAGGAAAAAGTAATGACTAGCAGTTACCTAGGACAGCTTGGCTCCCAGTATGGCCGTATTTGGACACTCTGGAAGGCATAAGCGGAGAGGCAGAAGTTTTCATAGGAACCCTCAGTGTTGCTTATGTAGTCCTGCCCTGCCTTCCCAGCTCTCTTAAGGATACAAGTTAATTTGTATTGTTTTATAGAGCTAGTAGAAGTTGGAAGAATGCTAGGTATCCGAACTCACACTTTTCTGTATTCTGGCCTCTCCGTCACCACTAATGTTGTTTTAAGTTTTAAGTGAAAATATGGATAGTCTTTAAAAGAATTCTAAAATCATTTTAAAAACAGTTTCATAGAAAATACTAGAAAAGGACAGTGATACATAGGTATTCCTAAACTATTTTGTGAAATAACTCTATAAATTGGCTTCATTACTCATCTGTTCTGTCCCACTTGGAAGGACAGAATGAAAGACATGGCTTTGAACCGGGAGAAATACAGGCTAATATTGATCGAGGATTTTTCTACTAGACTTACCTGTAAAAAAAAAAAGTGTGCAACCCATTATCTCTATTGAAAGATTTTTTGTTACTTGCTTTGAGTTCTGTGAGAGGACTAGGAGTAAGAATCAACTGGTCATTGTTCCTTTGCAGATCACTGTTCTGCAGCTTTCTGCACTCCTGAAGCAAGCAGATTCCAGCAAAAGGAAGTTGACTCTGACCCGCTTGGCTTCTGCCCCAGTTCCTTTCACTGTGTTGAGCCTCACAGGAAATCCCTGCAAGGAAGACTACCTGGCGGTTTGTGGGCTAAAGGTAAAAATCCTCATCTAGGTTTGATTACCTGGAGTTGGTGATTCTAGTCACCTTCTCTCCACTATTCTCAGAACTACTTTTTCTTATTTATTGTTGAGATTAAAACTTAAAACCTACTGAAATGCAAAAGGAATTTTTCTTTGAATTTCTCCCAGATCTTTGGGATTTCTTTGATATTGGAAATAATCTTTGTGTTCATGAAACCTGAATATCACTAGACAGTCTAAATACTGTTTAAAGGCAGGGGATATTAGGGGAAAAAAAGGAACATCAGAAGTCTGAAATGAATTAGCCTACTTTCCCACATCATCTTTTCACCATTTTGTTCCTTAAACATTGTCCAGGACTGCCATGTGCTCACCTTTGGTAGCTCAGGCTCTGTTTCGGATCACTTGGTTTTGCACCCTCAGTTGGCAACGGGGAACTTCATCATCAAAGCTGTGTGGTTGCCTGGTTCACAGACCGAGTTAGCAATTGTCACTGCGGACTTCGTTAAGGTACAGTTACAGTTCTTTGATGATATGGTCCTAGAATTTTTCTACTTTTAAATCTAGAATGTCTGATCTTCATTATGTGCTAGTTTCTCCCAAAAGTTAAAAAATTAGCTGGGTGCCATGTCTTGCAACTGTAGTACCAGTACTCGGGAGGCTGAGTGGAGGATTACTTGAGGCTTAGTTCAAGGCTGCAGTGAGCTGTGATCATGCCACCGCACTCCAATGTGGGTGATAGAGCAAAACCCTGTCTCTAAAAATAAAAATAAACCATGTTTTGTCGCCTTTTGCTATGTGGCTGAGCAGGAACTTTCTGTCTTTAGGCAATAGGGAATTGATTCTGGTTCTAACCTCACTGTACCAAGTACACACCTATAACCGTACTTGTTACAGAATTTATTTATGTATGTCTGTCCCCTACTCATTCCTTGAAGGAGAGTGAAAGGTGTTCTGTTCATCTTTATAGGACCAGTGCCTAACACTCCATTTTTTATTGAATGGAGAATGAATGCCTGTTATTGGTTAATTCCAGCTATTTGGATTCACTAAGATGTGTGGGGGGATGGGACTGAGACAGATTTCCCTTAATTTAGTTTTTCTTCCATCCTGCAGATTTATGACCTATCTGTTGATGCCTTGAGTCCAACCTTCTACTTTCTCCTGCCAAGCTCCAAGATAAGAGACGTTACTTTCCTTTTCAATGAGGAGGGAAAGAACATCATTGTTATAATGTCTTCGGCTGGGTACATCTATACTCAGCTTATGGAAGAGGCCAGCAGTGCCCAGCAGGGACCCTTCTATGTCACGAATGTGCTAGAAATCAATCATGAGGACCTGAAGGTTAGAGCACATGTTGCTATTTCCTTCAATTCAGATTTAATTATTTAGCAGCTATCTATTCTTTTTTCTTTGTTCTTTGATAAAATTTTTCTGTGGACTTCATCTAATGTTGCTATTTCCTTCAATTCAGATTTAATTATTTAGCAGCTATCTATTCTTTTTTCTTTGTTCTTTGATAAAATTTTTCTGTGGACTTCATCTAACTGGATCTTTTTTTTCTTTTTCTTTGTTTTTCCTTCTAACGTTTTGCCTAATAGCAAAATCTCTTATCCTTTAGGGTCTCCCAGAGTCCCTGGGAATAATGGAACTGATGGAAGTATAGATCTCTTCAGGTCCATTATTCTCAGGGTCTTTGTAAGATTTACCCACAGGGAGCTCATGCTTAGAGTATGAGAGCACCTGATCATGATTGAAAACTAATAACCAGCATAGACTGGAAATTGGTAACCAAGGCAGCACGAGGAGTTACTGCAAATATGTGTCTTTGTGCCAGCAGGACAGTAACAGCCAGGTGGCAGGTGGTGGTGTGTCCGTGTACTACTCCCATGTGTTGCAGATGTTGTTCTTCAGCTATTGTCAAGGCAAATCATTTGCAGCCACCATCAGCAGGACAACCCTGGAGGTGTTGCAACTCTTCCCTATCAACATCAAAAGGTGGGAATGAACATTTAATGTTCAACTTTCACAATGTTCACATTCAACGAGGGGAGCTCCACTCCCACTCCCAAGTACTGCTATCTGTTCTGGGTTTTGTGAAACTTAACTTTTCTCCAGCCAACCTTTGTCTTCCCTGCTGGATATCTTTAAAATTAAGGAGCATCCGGGCTTGGCAGGTTGGGTTGTCTGCACGGTTTGTCCTCCACTGTGTAGATCCCAGTCTGTCAGAGGTAGTTTAGTGGTCCACTGTTACTCAGAAGGAAAACCTATAGTTACTGTTATAAATGTGATTTCAATGTGAGAAGGGAACCTAAGTTTTTCTTAGACACTCATTCTGCCGCAATGCCCTTTAAGTTTTTCTCCTGGGGGAAACTTACTCTGTTAGCAAATAGAATGTATCACTAATGGGGGCATGGTTGGATTTGGGGGAGGAAGAGACTTTCACCAAGTTTGCAGATAATAGAGGGGTATGTAAGGGAGTGAGTTTCATTTAGGAAGGAGGAAGAAGAGGCTTACAGTATCTTCTCATGTTTCTTATCTGCCATTGATGACCCACTGTAGCACTTTCTTTCAGGCCTTTCTTTGGGAATTACATGGTTTGGGATGAAATAAAATGAGTACCAGCTTACACTAACTCAATGTGTTTGAAGATCCTAATAGGACAGTGGGTCATTAGCCTTAGGCAGCTCTGTGGCCCTATGCTGTTGGCAGCCTCTAGGCACATAGGGCCACCTGTTCTTCAGAAATGGAACCTTACAGTGGAGATTCCAAATGAGAACTGCCCTGCCAGAAGCACACTTTGAGGTGTGTGAGCAGGTGTGCATGGCTTGGAATAAAAGTAACCTGTGGATCTGAGTTCCTAGCCAAGGATATTGCTCTGGAGTCATGTAGCCAGTTAGAGGATGGTTTTTAGGTCAAGAAAAGAACTATTAAATGGTGACTGACACTAACCATAGCCAGTTTTGTTGTCTGCAGTTCCAATGGTGGCAGTAAGACTTCTCCTGCTCTTTGCCAGTGGTCTGAGGTGATGAACCACCCTGGCTTGGTGTGCTGTGTCCAGCAAACTACAGGGGTGCCGCTGGTAGTCATGGTGAAACCGGACACTTTTCTTATCCAGGAGATTAAGACTCTTCCTGCTAAAGCAAAGGTCAGTGCCAGATTTTCCCATGGATTACTTTGCTGTGAACCTGGTCTCTTTTTATACTTTTATATTCATTTCACTTCCCCAGCTCTTTCAATGGAGGCCCATAAAAGACTTTGAGTTCTTTTTCTGCTAGATGCCTTTTCTTTGCCACCCTTCTGTACAGCCCCTCAACTGACTGTGAAACAAGTTGCGTCTCTCCTCTTTTTCTGTGTGGATGCTGATCTGTAGGTATGGGAACTAAGACCCTCTTTTGTCCTCTCCTCCTAGATCCAAGACATGGTTGCCATTAGGCATACGGCCTGCAATGAGCAGCAGCGGACAACAATGATTCTGCTGTGTGAGGACGGCAGCCTGCGCATTTACATGGCCAACGTGGAAAACACCTCCTACTGGCTGCAGCCATCCCTGCAGCCCAGCAGTGTCATCAGCATCATGAAGCCTGTTCGAAAGCGCAAAACAGCTACAATCAGTAAGGCTTCTTCTCCTGAGACTTGTGGGGGAGTAGGAATGGTGGTCTTCTAGATAGTGACTCAGAATAGGCTGTTGCAAATGTCTGTGAAGAAATGGTGACTGTCCTACTTGCACATTTCATAAAGTTAGAGGTATGTGCTGGCTAATTTCCCGAAAGCGGAGTCACAGTTCCAAATGGCAAGCACGCATTGGCTGCCTGCTTCAGGCCAGCAGTTCTTTGGTGCCTAGTAACAAGTTATGTCCTGGACCTTATTTGAGAGATTTTTTTCTCTAGGTTTAAGGAGAATGACTTTTCTGAAGATTGGAACTGATTGAAGTAGAGATCTCTTCAGTTGGTTAATTTCCCACTGAGTAGTGAAGAACCCACCACAGGTCTCTGAGCTGGTGGTCTAGTACTTGACTGACTGAGGACCCTTCAGGAAAGTGAAAGCTTGAGTTTAGCAGTGAGCGAATCCAGCTAAGCAAAGACCGTTACAGGGATTATCACATTACCTTAAATTTGCTCTAGAGTCTATGTTTGAAAGAATGGTTTATTCGTTTACATTCTCCTATAAAGAAGTCATTTCTGTTGTTTATTTTAAATAAACCAGTCACAAGAGAGCCTATTGTTATTAACTGTACACCCAATACCAATGCCAGATGTCTTTGTATTGCTAGGACGTGTTGTAGTTAGGGATAACAACATTGGAGAGCTAACCACATGTAGGCCATCATGCTGATGCAAATGTTCTAATGCAGAGTTTGCTTAGAAAGATGAGAGTGTGAGTGTGGGTTCTGTCTGGGAGGAGTCTTTGCCGGTGGCATCGAGACAGGTGGTCGAGACTCTCTGATGATCTGGTACCGTTCTCTGCAGCAACCCGCACGTCTAGCCAGGTGACTTTCCCCATTGACTTTTTTGAACACAACCAGCAGCTGACAGATGTGGAGTTTGGTGGTAATGACCTCCTCCAGGTCTACAATGCACAACAGATAAAACACCGGCTGAATTCCACTGGCATGTATGTGGCCAACACCAAGGTGAGAATTGCACTGGGCTGGGATCAATTCCTGGGTAAAAGGACTCATAAACAATGTGATTTGAGAACACATCTCCTTTTAGAATGCAAGCATAGACTATATATTCATAGTCACAACCCTCGATTCTAGTTAAATGATTCCTTAGAAAAATGGATATTCTCACTCACTTGCCAAAGGACGTCTGCAGGTTAGGTTTCCACCAATACCAGCAGGTTACTGTGTAGACGACACTAAAGAGGTTGTTAATGTTGCAGGGAAGGAAGCCTGACATTGAAAAGAATCTGTTCTCTTCCCCTATTTTCTCATTTTTAGAAACGAGGTCATTACCAGGGAGTTGAAAGGATAAGATTTAATGAGCTTCACATGTTGAGACAATGTCAGAGAAGGACTCCTGGTTTGAACTTAAGAACTTCTTTTAGTTTCCTGATGTGTGCCTTGTCTCCCCACAGCCTGGAGGCTTCACCATTGAGATTAGTAACAACAATAGCACCATGGTGATGACAGGCATGCGGATCCAGATTGGGACTCAAGCAATAGAACGGGCCCCATCGTATATCGAGATCTTCGGCAGAACTATGCAGCTCAACCTGAGTCGCTCACGCTGGTTTGACTTCCCCTTTACCAGAGAAGAAGCCCTGCAGGCTGATAAGAAGCTGAACCTCTTCAGTAAGTCACCAACCCCTGGTGCAGACTCTGTCCTCATTGTGACTGCTAAATTGGGTGCCACTGGTTTGTGGCTCTCCAGTATTCTGGGAATCTGTCCACTCTACTGATTTTCCTGTCCTTTGGTCAGGAAACTTTGTGCTTAGGAGGCAGGGTGACAGGAACAGAGTACACCGGAGCATGGGAGCAGTAAAGATAGGGCTGTACTCTGTGAAGTGTTCATTTCTGTAATGTTGTGTCCACCTCACTAATGGGGCAACTTCTGTGTTTAGGCTGAGAACAGCAGACTGACGTGATATTGGAAGGCTTTCTTAAAGCACAGAGGAAGACCTCAGGTCACACATGGCTGAGAGATGGTTAGCGATGGCTTGCTATGCCATTGAAAACTAAACCCTCAGAGTACAAATCCTTGAGCCTTTAGACTGCATTTCTCTGTCATTTGTTGGCCACTGTCTGATACTCTTTCTCCTGGAAATAGTTGTTGTTAGTGTGAATGGTCTTGATCTGTACTTTGAACAAAGAAAGTGTGTAGAGACCCCTGGGAGTGAGGGGTAGGGGATACAAGTATTCTGAAGCAGAAGAGGACCCTTACAGTGATGGTTAGGGGATACAAGTATTCTGAAGCAGAAGAGGACCCTTACAGTGATGGTTAGGGACTCGACTGAGTGGGAGAAGTAATTGGTTTTTGGTCCACGGAACTTTTTCCACGTTTTCAGCGTCTATGCACGATTAAAGTGCTGCGAATATCTCAGAAGATAAAGTTTCTCTATGTCTATAAAATTGATGTGATTTACTTCTTTGCTCCAACTGTTCTGGTCTTTGCTTTGGAGGGGTGGCCCTCTAGAGAATGTGCTTCCTAAAGACCTCTCTCGCTTGTTGCAGTTGGGGCCTCGGTGGATCCAGCAGGTGTCACCATGATAGATGCTGTAAAAATTTATGGCAAGACTAAGGAGCAGTTTGGCTGGCCTGATGAGCCCCCAGAAGAATTCCCTTCTGCCTCTATCAGCAATATCTGCCCTTCAAACCTGAACCAGAGCAACGGCACTGGAGATAGCGACTCAGCTGCGCCCACTACGAGCAGTGGAACTGTCCTGGAGAGGTACCGGTTCTGGCAGGGGTTGGCTTCAGTTTTTACATTCCCCCACTCTCACTGCAGAACTTTCCTGTGTCTTGAGAGAGCCAACTTCTAATAACCATCTCAAAGCTAGCCTGGAATTTTTTTAAGTTTTCACACAACTCACCCACATTCAGTGTCTCTTTAGTGCGCAGACAAAGCCTGAAAAATGTGCTCAGAGTCATCTGACACCAGAATCTCTCCCTGGGCAGAAGTTCTGTCCCTTCTCTTAATGCTCAGGTACCATTTAGAGGCCATAGGCTAGACGATGCTTAAGGCATTATTCTAGATTAGGATCCAGGCTTGCTGAAGTGATAGGAAAACATCCTCCCTTCCATTCTGATCTCATCATCTTCTCATTATCTTTCTCTGCAGTAGCTACTTCTGTGGTAATAACATTGCCAGCAAGAGAGGCTAACTGCTGCCTCTTGTAGCAGAGTGCAGAGTTTCCTTAGGTCTCCCTACAGTGGCATTCTAAAGCATTGTGTTTGGCTTCTTTGTGCTAGGTAGCTGCTGGTTTGCCATGGTAGATGAAATATTATAGTTCATGATGTAAGATTATGAGTTTCTTACATTGTAAGTCACAAGAATAGCATTGCTTGGAATCACTGCCTCCCACCAGCAGCCTCCTCCCTCCCTCCCTCCCTTTCTCTTTGTTTTTTCCCCCACTACCCTATCCATACATGGTTTGCTTAGGATGTGTTTCCAGGTTTCTCTGAGCTTCACATTTTTTTCCTTTTTTTTTCTTTTGCTTTTCCCCCAAGTTCTGAAACTGAGTCCCTAACCAAGCTGGACCGGTTAGTATGTCCTCTTTCTTTTCTCTGCACGAGTGAGTGTGTGTCAGAGAGCAGTGTAACCAATGGTGTGGCTTTGCATTGATTCTGCTTCTGTTGAAGAGTCCTCCTGCTTCTTTCTGTTCTGGTCATTGCATGGCTACAGAGCTGTCCATGTGTAAAAATGGAGTATATGGAGGGTCGTAAGTGCACACTTGATGTTGGCCGTGTCAGAGACTCTCTCAACTCTCTTCCTTACCCGAGTCCTCTCTGCTCCCCTCTCTAAGTGGATGAAAAGGGGGTTCGGGGTAGAGGGATTAACAGCAAAGTCCTACCATCTGATAAACCACTAGAGAGCTTGTTCTATCTAAATTTGCTTTATGCCTCAGTTTCCTCGCCCCTAGTTCTTTATTGCCTTCCTCTACCCCATAACCCCTTTCTTTCCAGCTACCTTCTGAATATTTTTCTTTCTCTGTCCAGAGCTTCAGCTGTCAGAATGTTGTTCTTTTTACTATGACACATTAAACTCAAAGGAGTAAACCCTGGGAAGCATGTTACTTGGTATCCTTTAATAGTAATAGTTGGGTTTCCTATTTCTTGCCTAAGGGGAAATCAGTTTTCCAAAGATGCTTTGTATTACCCCTTGAATGTTGGCAATTGGCATGAATCTAAAAAATAGTTTGTTCTCTCCCCCATACTTAGAGACTCATAGGAAATGCCTTTGTGCATATGTAACTTTAAACTTCCCAGTATAAGAAGATGGTTTTACCTTTCCCTTTTGTGTATCCTTTTGCCCACTGATCTCTGGGCACCTGAGCTTCGGGTCCCATTGCATCAAGACTGTTAAGCCCATCTCAGTGATCCCTGCCACAGGCAGCAGAAGGAAGCACATTTATCCTCTTTGAGGAAGAAAAGCCCTGTCTTTGAGTTACGGATTATGAACATGGCCTCAGGTTGATCTCCGAGCAGGAGCCAGGTTTCTCCTGGCCTGTAACATAGGAAACGATATGCATGGTGCCTGTGGCAGGTCTTATTGTGCTTTGATTTTGTATTTGGCATTCATTAGCTGTCCCCAAGGTCCTCCTGACTATAGTTTGCTTAGGCTAAAGCACAAGGCAGAGAGAACGGTGTTGTACTCAAGCCAGGTTTTCTGTCTCCCCAGGCTGGTTGTGAGTTCTTTAGAAGCCCTGGAAAGCTGCTTTGCTGTTGGCCCAATCATCGAGAAGGCAAGTCACTTTTTCAAAGCACGTGGGAGCTCTCTGAAGAGGCAGGAAGTCAGTGGAGTTGTCTGAGGCCCTGAGGCCTCGCAGCTAAAGAACATTTATAGTAGCATAATCTTGATTTGCTAAGAAGCACCAGAAAAGTCTTCGGCTAAGGCCGTATGTCCTACTTTTGGGACCCGTATTGAGTGTGTGTCATAGAATAGGATGCGTGCTGGTACAAAAACACTGTTCTGGGAATCACAAGCTTGGATTCCATTTCTTCACCTGCTAGGAAGGAGGATTATAATTTCTGAAACTTTTTATTTTTTTCTCTTTTGCAGTCCATGGAGCATAACCTAGCCCTGGTGGCCTAGAAGTGGCAGGCAGAGTGTAGATAGTTCATTCTGCCTTGAGTTGGTGGGACTAGTGATAACCCTGCTGTCTTTCGCTTCAGGAGAGAAACAAGAATGCCGCTCAGGAGCTGGCCACTTTGCTGCTGTCCCTGCCGGCACCTGCCAGCGTCCAGCAGCAATCCAAGAGCCTTCTGGCCAGCCTGCACACCAGCCGCTCGGCCTACCACAGCCACAAGGTAACCGTTCTCTCTCAGGGATGCCTGTGTAGGAAAGGAAATTGCATCGCTAACAGGGAATCAAATAAGTTAGCTTTTCACAGTAAAGCAGCAGCACAGCAAAGTAAGGTAGAGGATAGCATTCAGATTACACCCATATTGTCTAGAGTTTCTCCTGAGAAATTCACAAATGCCACTCAAAACAGAGGATAAGCCAGCGACTGGGCCCCTGATTTGTACATATTTTTCTGTCACTCTAACAGGATCAGCAAGACTTAAGGAAGAGAGGGAGGGGGCCGGGCGCGGTGACTCATGCCTGTAATCCCAGCACTTTGGGAGGCCCAGGCAGGCGAATCACAAGGTCAGGAGATCAAGATCATCCTGGCCAACATGGTGAAATCCTATCTCTACTGAAAATACAGAAATTAGCTGGGCATGGTGGCATAGGCCTGTAATCCCAGCTACTCGGGAGGCTGAGGCAGCAGAATCGCTTGAACCCGGGAGGTGGAGGTTGCAGTGAGCCGAGATCGCGCCATTGCACTCCATCCTGGCGACAGAGCGAGACTGTCTCAAAAAAAAAAAAAAGAGAGGGAAGGACATTGAGTGTGAATAGCCTTCTCACTGGGAAAGGGGGAGGTGAGGGAGTCCCTCAGGAGATAGACTGCTAGTGTTTCAGCCGTGGCACAGCACGAGAGAGGTACTGCACTTGTTGGTGAGACGAGTGTTGAATAGTTGTTGGAGTGCCTCTGAAGGGAAAATCTGGGGAAAGAGGATATCACCTGTGAAAGAAAGGCATTGCCAAAGGAGACAAATTGGGCCAATTTCTGTAGATCGAAAAGATGACAGTTCAGACTCCTGAGGAAGAAGGGTTCTGAGAGAAGCCATCAGCCCAGAGCTTTGGTTAGCTTCTGTGCCTCCAACCCAGGGAACTAAGTGTGAGTTTAAACTGCCGAGCCTCTCAAGGAAAGGCAATTTTGGAAACGTAGTACTTGGGTAATACGATTTTGCTAAGAAATGACTCTTCTACTGTAAGAGAAAGAAATCTGGCAGTCTGGAGAACTGAGTAGATTCGAATTTTCCCATCAGACTTTGATAATGCAGGGTTTTTATTTTTTAATGACATTAATATTTTATGTATTAGGAAACTTTATACGGGGCTGCTTTGAAGATTTTTTTGTAGGTGGTTGGTGGTTATTGGCCTCTTCTCTTGAGAGGAGGTAATAATCCTGACGATCTGCCAGCTTTTCTCTCCTCTTTGCTTTCGTACCTAGCTCTTGCTTATGGCTGACCCTTTGTTGCCCTGTTGTTCTATAGGATCAGGCCTTGCTGAGCAAAGCTGTGCAGTGTCTCAACACATCCAGCAAAGAAGGGAAGGATTTGGACCCCGAGGTGTTCCAGAGGCTAGTGATCACAGCTCGCTCCATTGCCATCATGCGCCCCAACAACCTTGTCCACTTTACGGAGTCAAAGCTGCCCCAGACGGAAACAGGTGAACTTGGCCTCTGGCCGTGATCCTGAGATCTGCTTCATACACCGATTTACCCTCTCATTCTTACTGTTCTTACTGGCCTCTGACTGACTGCATGCTCAGAGACAGGGATTTTGCTTCCTGGTCTTTATACCTGGTAGGGCCTTTTGTCATTGAGATTGTACCATTTTAAACACATTCTTTTTTCAGTGCTTATCCTTTTGATTATCCTTGAGATTACTTATGTTCTAGACATCAGATATAATCTGTCTCTGAAGTTACGACCTCTTAGGAGCTTCGGGGTAAAGCTAAGCTTGGTTGGGCCCTGGTCGCTTTAAAGCAACTGTGGCTTATCTTTCGCTTTCATGCTGTTCTTTTGTCAGTGTTATTAATATGTGTAGCAGCTTTCTCAGTGCTTAGTGCTGTTTCCTCATCTCCTCTTATGTTGGCTGGGTAGCAGACCTGTTCTGTCATTGTCAAATAGTTAATTGCTGCCTTTAGAATTCTCTGTTATTTACATGCTGCCATATGCCATCATCATCCTGTTCCTCCTTTAAATACTACAATCCCAGAATTATTCTAGAGAAATCTCTAGAATGTTCAGATGTTCTTCTAGGTTTTAGAAGTTGAACAGTTGAAACTGAGATCTTTGAATCTGCTGTAAACATCCTAAATGCTCCCCCTTCGACTTAATTCTAACATACAATGTTTTCTGCGATATTCCTTTCCCAGACTGTTTTTTTCCTAGATGTGCCTGCTGGAATCTAGGGATAGTTGGCATATTGATTGGGGCCCCACTTGAAACTCCCTCCCCAGGCAAGCTTCCTTGACCTGAGTTAACCTTAAAACAAATTAAATTCCATCTCAGATTTACCATCGTTGATAATTTTCTTTCTCCTGCTTAGAAGGAATGGATGAGGGGAAAGAACCGCAGAAGCAGCTGGAAGGAGATTGCTGTAGTTTCATCACCCAGCTTGTGAACCACTTCTGGAAACTCCATGCATCCAAACCGAAGAATGCCTTCTTGGCACCTGCCTGCCTTCCAGGTATGATAAAAGGGCTACTTGAGTCTTGGTAATGAAGCCTGAGGTAAGGTCTGTCTTTGAACAGCTATGACCCTTAGCCATTGGCCTTGGTTCTTCGTAATCCGTTTCTTCCAGAATTCATAATTGGGGAGTAGAAGTCTGTGAGATAAATGCAATGTTCCTGAGACAGGAATTTACCAGTGTGGCAGAGTGGCATTTTCTTGTACCATATCTTTTCATTGGGGTTGAATATTTTACATAAAGAGGCGCTGTGTGTGTGTCCTCAGTGGCTTATAATTGTTTTAAAAAAATCTTTGAAATCTTGATTTAAAGCCAGCTCAAAAGGCAAAAGTATCTGTTCTATGTCTAAGCTATTTGGTCTCTAACTTCTTACACTATTGAAAATTCAGGTGGAAGGGTAGGAGTCTGCATAGCAATACAGAAAGGTCGGGATGATCCTGGTGCTCATTTGTGTTTAGAGGACACGTGGGTGGTAAACCTAGAAGGCAGGTCAAGGTCATGTTTTGTCATCACCTGAGGCTGGGGGATAGTAGGGGACATTTAGTATCTGCCTTCCTCTTCATATTTCCTTGCCTTATCTTTTGATATCCAGAGGGTGTGGACAGCTACTTATTTCTGTGACTCAAGATATCTGGAAAGGCTTTTGAGGACAGTTTGGGAAATAAGGAAACTGTTAATGAACCAAATCACAAGTAATACTTTCAGGCTACTGTGTGTATGTGTGTGAGTGTTTTTCATTTTGTTTGCATGACCTTTTATGTGGAGATATAAAAAGTTACACTTTTGTCTCAGACTCTCAAGTAGTTAAGAGTTTTTCCTCCAGATTTTCAAATAATGTTTGTCTCCCCTTTAGGCCTAACTCATATTGAAGCAACTGTCAATGCTCTGGTGGACATCATCCATGGCTACTGTACCTGTGAGCTGGATTGTATCAACACAGCATCCAAGATCTACATGCAGATGCTCTTGTGCCCTGTACGTAGCATCACGATCCCAGATAGCTCTCAGAAGCCAGGGAATGTCTGGAAAATTGTTTTTAGTTTGCTAAACTAATGAAATAAAATAGATTTAAAGGCAGCTGAAGGGAATTAAGTTTCAAATATCTATAAAAGCTTCAAGATCTTACTCCATGGAAGAGAACGATTTGGAAAGGGGATAGGCTTCGTCTTTCTTGTTCAGTGCTGAATCACTAGAGACTAGCTGCTTGCTACGTAGTAAGTGCTAGGTAACTCATTGAATTGTGACTTAAATGAGGGAATGAATGAATGAATGTAGCAAATCAAGATTTCTATTTCCAGTGACCCTCTCACAGAAGCGAAGTGTTAAAACTACTGATTTCAGCACAGAGCTAAGATGCGCACTGGGGGCCTGTTCATCTGATTAAAAAGCCAAAAACATTTGTACGGAGCCAAAGTGGCTTCAGGAGCAAATGACCCACCAGTTTATGTCACCAGGAACTGAGAGACAGGAAGTTAGTGAATGGCTTTTATGTGTGCCAGATCAGGAAGAGGGGGATTAACTTAACCTGCTGAGCTTGGTCAGCTGGGTTGCAGGTGAGGGTAGCGAGGTATTCCACATGCGTGTGAGCGAGTGGCCAAGAAAGGAAAGTGTTCTATAGAGAGTTTCATGAATAATATGAAACCAAAGCATGACAGTTTTCTTTTAAACTTCAGGATCCTGCTGTGAGCTTCTCTTGTAAACAAGCTCTCATTCGAGTCCTAAGGCCCAGGAACAAACGGAGACATGTGACTTTACCCTCTTCCCCTCGAAGCAACACTCCAATGGGTAATGTGAGGTCTGGGTTTAGGCTTGAGCCTGTATTTGGGAGGAGGGGGAGAGAGGGAGGTACAGTAGCATTAGACATACTGCTTATGTTGACCAGGGTCCTAGAGACTTTTGTTTATATATTTTTCTTTTTCTAATCCTACCTTACCCCATAAGGAATTTAAGGTGGCACATCAAAATGTTGTATATGGTAAATAGAATAAAAATAAAGATCAAAGGCCATGGGAAAATAAAAATACCATGGTAAAATCAAGGTACAGAAAATCCATATCACAAGGTCTTGCATGGTTGTTAGGTGAGGGCCTTATATTTGGCTGAAAAGCTTCCTAGGAGCCATAGCAAAAATAAAATCACAGTGACCAAAGACAAAAGAAAAACATAGCTTTTCTTGGCGTAGAAGCTCTTCATTAAATGTCCATTTTGTTGCCAAAGGGGCAGAATCCTTAGTGTACTTACCTACAATAAGTTGGATAGCAGATTTCACAGGAATTTCACTTATGATACACTTGGACACAGTCAACAGCATAACATTGTAAAAGCAATTCTAACAGGTGTCTAAATAACGATATAATTCTACATCAAACGATAAATTGGTTTGATGTAGAAGTAAATTTCCAATGAAAGTCACTATACACTTTTTTTTTCAGTGACTCACTGGGTATGATGGTACTGAGTCACTATGTACTTTTAAATTATCTTTCTTTTTTAATTTTTAAAAAATTTTTTTCCTCTGAGACAGGGTCTCACTCTGTGGCCCAGGCTAGAGTGCAGTGGTTTGATCTTGGCTCACTGCAACCTCTGCCTTCCAGGATCAAGCAATTCTCATGCCTCAGCCTCCTGAGTAGCCACTGAGCCCAGCTAATTTTTGTATTTTTAGTAGAGACGGGGTTTCACCATGTTGGCCAAGCTGGTCTTGAACTCCTGACCTCAAGTGATCCGCCCACCTTGGCCTTACAAAGTGCTGGGAGTACAGACGTGAGCCACTGCCCAGACTGTACTTTTAAATTTTCTAATAGCAGTATTATAAAGAGTTAAAAAGTAAAATTGATTTACCAGTTATTTAATCCAGTATATTAAAAATGTTATTTCAACATATTGTTAATATAAAAAATTACTAGTGAAATATTTTGCCTGTTTTGGTACCATCTTGGGAATCTAGAATGTATTTTACACTAGTGGCACATCTTGTAGACTAGCCATGTTTTAAGTGCTCAGTAGCCACATGTGGCTGGGACAGTGCACATCTAGAGGAGTGTACACAATTTTGTGATTTTCAGACTATCTTCCTTGAATATCATTTATCTTGTCTAAGCTTTTGGGTTAGGCAGCGGTTTGTGGCTCTTTTCTCCGGCAAGAACCTGGAGTGGAGGTAGTTTGTTTCTAACCGACATATTTACATGCTTTAACAATCCATTGAGTGGAAGTGAGGTCTCTGTCCTCTTCTGACAATTAGGAGTCTCACCTGGACTTCTTTATTAGAAGGCTTCTCACCTTCACACAGAAGCAGGCACAGACAGGGCCTGCAGTGGTGTCCTTGGTTTCCAGTCAATGGTTTTATGCTTCAATTCTTGTTCTTCTCATAATAATTACCTAGTGTGACAATCTCACTGACCTAGTTGTTTTAGAAAAAAGTAGTGAAATAAATTCTAATCTGCCATGACAGACAAAAGATAAAGATCACAGTCATATGATTTTTCCTGTCTTATCCAAGGTCTCCTGAGAGTTACTGGGAGCTTGTGGGGCCTACTGGTTTTAGATATCTCTGCTTTATGTAAATCCCTTTGGAGTCCAAGGTTGTTTCCTTCACCAGTTGGAAAATTTTATTTCTGTGGGGGGGGGCAGGCTGTCACTGCCAACTCCATCTTCCCAGATGCTGTAGGTCCAAGAAGTAAGAGAACCAGGGCAAGCATAGTACCCTGGAGGTTTCCCGCTAAAGTGGTGCCAAGTGCTAGCTGGTAGCTTGTCTTGGGTTTTTATTGCCACGTGACTTATCGCACCATTTGCCAAGGGAGGAAAGCAAGCACCTTCAGGTGACTGGGGTTTCTTTGACTCAGGAGACAAGGATGATGATGACGATGATGACGCAGATGAGAAAATGCAGTCATCAGGGATCCCGAATGGTGGTCACATCCGTCAGGAAAGCCAGGAACAGAGTGAGGTGGACCATGGAGATTTTGAGATGGTGGTGAGTCTCTGGCAGCAGGAGAAGGGGAGGAGGAGCTTCGAAACTCTCCTCTAGCTCTTATTCAGTGGACTTCCAGAAGTTACCATTTACCATGGGACACTGACAGAGCTTTCTCTCTGCAGTCTGAGTCGATGGTCCTGGAGACAGCTGAAAATGTCAACAATGGCAACCCCTCTCCCCTGGAGGCCCTGCTGGCAGGCGCAGAGGGCTTCCCCCCAATGCTGGACATCCCGCCTGATGCAGATGACGAGACCATGGTTGAACTAGCCATTGCCCTGAGCCTGCAGCAGGACCAACAAGGTAGAAGGCCATGCCAGGAACAAAGCGGCCCACTGGCCTTGCACAGGAAAGGAGGTTTGGCAGTTACTGATTCCAGCTGACTTAGCTTGTCCCCAGATTTGGGGGAGAGGTTGATCTGGGTGAGAGCTGTTCAGAGATACAGGTGGAGAGTGAGAGGGATGTGGTGGGAATTTGAGTCTGAGTGCCAATCTCATAGTTTCTGCCAGTTTGGGTTATTTCTTCTCGAATCTTAGATTCCTCCAGCCTGTGTCCTGCCTGAGCTGAAGGAAGCATTCCACCATCTCTGTAACTGAACTTGGTGGGTGGACAGCAGTGGCTGTTGGCTAACTTCCTCTAGGCCAGAGGGGGTCACATGCTGGTGTTTGGAGACTCTTGAGGGCAGCAGGTGGCCAAGCAGCTCTGTGGATGGGACCTGGAGGGGGATGTTGTGCTCACTCTCCACTTGTTTCCCAGGCAGCAGCAGCAGTGCCCTGGGCCTGCAGAGCCTGGGACTGTCCGGCCAGGCACCCAGCTCTTCCTCTCTGGACGCAGGAACCCTCTCTGACACCACAGCATCAGGTAACTGTCCACAGCAAGGAGCACGGCTCAGGGCCCCAGGACCCTCAGGCCTTGTTTCCACTGCTGTGAGAGTGTAATGGGCAGCTGCTTTGACAGGCCATTCTGGACTTCCTGCTTCTGCCTTGGCTTTAGAAACATGGGTGTGGAGGGTGTAGTGCTGTGGCTCGGCCACGCCACGCATAGCTCCGCTTCCTAACACTTTGCATGCTGCCTGGCTTCAGCTCCTTCCCCACGGAAAAGCCGAGAGAGCGGCATGCAGGCCGATCAGCTAGAGGGCTTCCACTGCAGCTTCTAGCATTCTCTGTCAGAGTGCTAACATTTTAGACAATATGAAAAGAGAGACAAGAAATAGAACTCCCACCTTTTACCTTTTTTCTCTTCATTTGCAAATAAAAGGAAAGCTACAAGAAGCTGGGTTGTACTTCAGAATTCTTGGTTGGTGTGACCAAGGATTAGGGGTCTGTGAGCTTGAGAGAGAGGGTTTTTGTGGACAATCAAAATTTATAGGAAATCTCCAGAACTCATCTTCTCTTTATTTTCAATCTTTTCCCTAATCTGATAAGAACGAAAAAAAAGAAATGTTTCCTGAATAGAGAGTTGGACCACATGGAGATACCTGGTCAACCCCTGAATAATTTAAGGGTTGATTTGTAGTTTTTTAGACTGATGCTTCCTTGTATTTGTTTTTGTTTCTTTGTTTTTTCTTTTCTTTTGGAAGTTTCAGCCTGGGTAGATAAGAAAGGGAGAGAGCGGCTAGCCCCACCCACTGCCATGGCTTGTTGCTTTTCTCAGGTCTCTTTGGTTGCTCTCATTTCAGGCTCTGAGGTTGCTGTTGTGTTGTGCCATTCGTGTTCCCGCTGTGCTCTGTGGCTGTCTTGGCTTTCCTCCTCCATGTATCTCATCCAGCATTTTCCTCCTGTCTCAGCTCAGCCCTGTTCCTGGATGCTGTGGCTGTCTCTGGGGAATTTCCTTGCTTCATTATTAGCATCTGATGAGGATGATTAGGAGGTGTGAAATTTCCCATTGAGCTCCCCCTCTGGACCACTTGCCAAAAAAACCAAAACAGGGTTGATTCAAGAGCTCATGCTAAATGATTTCCTAGCATAAGCAAAAATTGACTGATTTCAAAACAAGTCTCATTAAAATTCAGAGTTCTATGCTTTAAATGGTAATGGCTAGTTTCAGATCTCTCAGCAGGTGTCAGTAACACCTAAAACAATGGTGACCATGAAGCTTTTTAGCTAGAAACTCAGCGTCCATGTCACAGATTCTCATTGAATCTCTGCACTGTTCTACTTGGCACCGTAATGTAAACAGCGAAGGAAATGCCCAGTGAACTGGGTTTTCTTCACTCCTGTCTGAGTACCGTTTGCAATGCACCATGTATAGTGTTTGTTCCTGTTAGTGATTAACCAGCAAAGCAAATCTCTCCCCTTTTTTTTTTTTTGACGACAGGATAAATAAACTGCATTGTGTCCTGTGCACTATGTGGTTTGATGCTTTCATCCCAAGGAGGGTTTTTTGTTTGTTTGTTTTTTTACCTGTAACAGCTCTCGTTACTCTCTAGCTCCAGCCTCAGACGACGAGGGCAGCACAGCAGCGACAGATGGTTCTACCCCTTCGGACCTCCCCCTGCTGACCATGGTGGTAGTGTGGGCTCGGAGAGCGGGGGCAGTGCAGTGGACTCAGTGGCTGGCGAGCACAGTGGTAATGTGCCATGGTGGGGGGGGTCATGTCTCCTTGGGCAGAGGGTGGGGACAGAACAGGAATCTCTGCTTGGGTCCTAGGATTGGTTTTTACAAAGAAAAGCTATAGAGACTCATTGAAAGTCTTGTGGAATTCATTTGGCCTCAACTTTTGAGTTTCAAATGTTCAGTGACTTAAGCTCAGGGGGTTAGTATTGAAATATTTTACAGGCGAATTTAATTATCTGTTAGTGGAAAAAAGCAATGACAAGCATAATTCTTTTTTTTCCCCCTCTCACTCTGAAACTGCAATTACGTGCATAATTCTAAATCGTGATTAGCCTAAAACAGTTATTGTGTGACCTTGAAACCCATTATCCTATGGTTTCTACTCTTTATTTATTTGGGGAAGAGTTTTTTAAGCAATCTGATTGTTAATGATCTGTTGTGTTAACACAGCAGACCATCCCCACAGTCTACTAGCTGATGAGGTGGGGCTCTAGAGATGAGGGAACGTGACAAAGCCATTTTGGTTTGACCTTACATATCAGTCTGTGGTTAGCAGTCAGATACGATTTTTACAGAAGAGATTAAGATCGTTCATGTAGAGGGTCTTATGTACTGGGGAAGGGTGAATGGCTCCTGTGAGAGTGACTTAGCATAGTGCTGTGGGGTCTTACTTAGCTTTACATATAAGAAAAAAAATTCTAATGCTACCATTATTGTCTAACTATTGCTGCTGCTTTAGAATGCACTGGGTTCCATCATGCTTTGGGAGTTGACTTGTGCTTTTTAAACCATTTTCCTCTAGTGTCTGGCCGGAGCAGTGCTTATGGTGATGCTACAGCCGAGGGGCATCCGGCTGGACCAGGAAGTGTCAGCTCAAGCACTGGAGCCATCAGCACCACCACTGGGCACCAGGAGGGAGATGGCTCCGAGGGAGAAGGAGAAGGGGAAGCTGAAGGAGATGTCCACACTAGCAACAGGTCAAGACCTTTTCCTTCACAGTTAAGAAGCTTGCCTATCTGACACTATTTCAAGAAAAGTAGGACTGATCAGTGGCAGGAGGTGGAGTGGTGATAACAGTGTATTTCTTTTGTAATATAGAGGTGTAAACTTATGAAACAGTTTAAAATCTTAGGAAGTGCTCTAGGTCTGTCTTTGTCTTAGAATTATTTAAATCAATTACAGAGAGAACAGAAAGTGGTCTTTCTCTAAAGGCTGCTCTAAGTACCTTAGTAACTGTAAAGTGGTTATCATAAACACATGTCTTCCTTATTCAAATCTTTCCAGTTTCATCAGTATCCATACACTCAGTATATGGCATCCTCTTTACAAATTTTGCTGCTGGAGGCTCAACATTTAGGTATACGTATTAGGTAACCTAGAAGTTAGCCTGCTTGTAAGGTGAAGGAGAAATAAGACATAGCAAATACATGCGTATGCCTAGAAATACCAGTGGTGGAGCATTTTGAAATTGAAAGTGATATATAAAATCCTACTACATTTTGTGGTGGGGTTTGGTACTAGACTGGTGAAGTGAATATATTCTTAACCAAGAGACAACTAGAGAAATAGAAGAAAAACCTGAAAAAAAGACTCAAGATACAATGTTTGTTGAATTTGTTGAGGCCAGCAGTTCTTACATTAGTGCAAAAATAGTAAGTCAGAATTTTTTTTTCTTTTTTGAGACAGTGTCTCTCTCTATCGCCCTGGCTGGAGTGCAGTGGTGTGAACACGGCTCACTGAAGCCTGGACTTCCCAGGCTCAGGTGATCCTCCTGCCTCAGCCTCCCAAGTAGCTGGGACTACAGGTGTGTGGCACCACGCCCAGCAAATTTTTGTATTTTTTGTAGAGATGGGATTTTGCCGTGTTCCCCAGGCTGATCTCAAACTCCTGAGCTCAAGTGATCCGCTTACCTCCACCTCCCAAAGTGCTGGGATTACAGGTGTAAGCCACCATGTCTGGCCTAGAATTTTGGACCTAATGATTTCTATCAGGGAAGAAATTGGTGCCTGATGCAGTCAGGCATCAGAGTAAAGGGGGCATCAAAGAGTGCCTTCCCACGTTCCCTGTATCCTACTGCTTGAACGTAAGATGCTTACATCTCTGGATGAATTTCTCTGGTTCTGTTAATAGATTATATTTTGCTAGAGTTTTTTTTTTTTTTTTAATCTTCTAACATTTTTCTTTTTCTTTTCTTTTCTTTTCTTTTTTTTTTGAGACAGAGTCTTGCTCTGTCTTAGCCTCCCAAGTAGCTGGGATTACAGTTGCATGACACCACACCCGGCTATTTTATTTTATTTTCTTCTTTTTTTTTTTTTGTATTTTTAGTAGAGATGGAGCATCACCAAGTTGGCCAGAATGGTTTCCTGACCTCATGATCCACCTGAGTCAGCCTCCAGAGTGCTGGCATTACAGGCATGAGCCACTGCACCTGGCCTAACATTTTTCTTTATAGGATTTCTCGGTTAATTCCCTTGCGTCGGTTAACTTGGTCTCTATGATTTTTTTTTTTTTTAATTTACTTTAAAAATTTACAATCCATTCTGCCTTTGTCTTCTAATTGATACAGTTGAGTTCATTTATAATTAGTGTTGATAGGTAAGAGATTTAGAGTGGCTGTCTGTCATTACTTTGTGCTTCTTATTTGTTCTATGCGTGTCCTTTTCTTTCCTTTGTGGCCTTCTTTTGAGTTGACTTGCTAGTTTTTCGTTCCTGTTTCTTTCCTTTTTTCCTCCAGCTCTGCAAGTTTGGAAGTTGTTTACTGTTTTTAATCTTTCAATCGTTATACTATACATTTTAACATGCATACTTAGCTTATCCAAAATGAAAGTTAGCTAATAGCTATATCTTCTTCCTGAATGAGGATCTTAGAAGACTTTACTCCTTCTTCTCAATATAAATCATCATTTTTGTGTGTTTGTTTTCGTTTTTTTAATTTTTATTAAAGCCTTTAGGATTTTACAGTTTATATGATCAGTGTTCAAGTTTTACTCATATGTTTACCATTTTCTATGACTAACATTTCTTTGTACCTCTGAGGCCTCCCTTCCAGGATCGTTTCTTTCCTGAGCTTTATCATTTAGATTTTCCTTTAGGAAGGTTTCCTGGTTTACAATATCTAGATTTTGTTGGTCTGGAAATATATTTAACTTAATTTGGGGATGTATTTTTGGTGGGTATAAAATTTTGTGTTGGCAGCACTCCTGACCTCCCCAGTTGAAAATGGTATTCTGTTATTTCCTGGTTTTTGTTATTTCCAATGAGAAATCACCTCCTATTTTAATCGTTGCTTCTTTGAAAGTAATGTTTTTACTGCTGCTTTTAAGATCTTCATTTGTCATTATTTTTGTAGTTTTACCAGGATATGTGATTTGTTTCTTTACATTTATTTTGCTTAGTAGTCTTTGGGACTCTTGAATATGTGGGCTAATGTCTTTTATTATGGAAAAATCTCATCTATTAATCTTATCATATATTATTTCTGCCTTATTTTCTGTTACTTCTCTTTCTGGGATTTCAGCTAAGTAGAAGTTAGACCATCATATTCTCTTCTTCATGTCTCTTAAAATCTTTTTCTTTTGTGTTCCTTGTGCTTAATTATTTATAAATTTCCTTATCTATTTGAGTAGCATTAAAAAACATCAAATACTTAGGAATAAATTTGAAAGTTATGTAAGACTTCTGCTCTGAAAACTGCACAACTTAAGAGAAATCAAGGAAGACCTAAATAAATGAAGAAATATGTCATGTTTATGGATTGAAAGACTCGTGAAGATAACTGTCTTCAAACTGATATAGATCCATATAGTCTTAAATTTCAGCTGGAGTTATGTGTTAAAATTGACAAGTTGATGCTAACATCAACTTGTGAATTAGGCAATATTGAAGAAAATAAAGTTAGAGGACTTTACAGAACTATAGCTTATTATAAAGATATGGTAATTAAGACAGTGTGATAATGGTATGAAGACAGACAAGTAGATTAGTGGAACGGGATGGAGCTCAGAAACAATTTCACACCTACCTGGTCATCTGATTTATAACAAAGGTGACACGAACAATGAGGGAAAGGTGGGTTTTTTTCAATAAATAGTAATGGGTCAGTTGGAAATTCACATAGAATAAAATGAATCTTGACCTGATCTTATATGCAAAAATTAATTGAATTATAAATGTAAATGCAAAGGGTAATACCTTACTGCTTTTAAAAGATAAAATGTCTTCATAACTTGGGTTTGGCGAAGATTTATTAAATAGGACACAAAAGTATTAAAAAAAAATCTACAAACTGGGCTATATTCTCAGCAGCTCTTCATTTTTTTCCTCCCCCTGTTCTTGGTGTTAAGATAGGTAGTTTTTCTTATAGGCTTCTAGCCTGGTGGGGGTAGGGGGTGCAGGTGCAGGGAAGAGTGTGAGGGAAGTCATTTATTACTGTTTACTTATAAAGTGAGGGTTTAGCCTTCTGTGGTTCTTCTATGAGGTTCTCAGTGAAGACCTTCCCCCACTGTCCATAGAGGAGGTTTAAAGAAAAAAAAAAAATGAAGACCTTCCCACTTGAGGAAGATTGTTTTCTTTTATTCCTATTCCAAATGCCCTGTGAGGTCCTAGCAACCAGACAGAGGGTCAAGTTGGCTTCAGAACATCTTGGCCTTAACTTTTCAAATTTCATATTTCCCTAAAATTTGTCTCTGAGCTCTGCTAACATCTTTGGCCTAATAACTTTTCAATTGCTAGTGAGCTCATTATTACTTTTATTTTGACTTTGTATCTGATGATCTTTCTTAGTTCACTTATTCTTGTTGTTTCTTGTTTTGTTTTCTTTTGAGACAGAGAGTCTCATTCTGTTGCCCAGGCTGGTGCAGTAGCACAGTCATAGCTCACTGCAACCTCTAATGCCTAGGCCCAAGGAATCCTCCTGCCTCAGCCTCCTGAGTAGCTAGGCACATGTCACAATGCCCAGCAGTTTTTTAAATGTTTTTTGTTTGTTTTTTTGAGACAGAGTCTCACTCTGTTGCCCAGGCTGGAGTGCAGTGGTGTAATCTTGGCTCACTGCAATCTCCACCTCCCAGGTTCAAGTGATTCTTGTGCCTTAGCCTCAGCCTCTCAAGTAGCTGGGATTACAGGTGTGTGCCACCACACCTGGCATCTGGCTAATTTTTTTACTTTTGGTAGAGACGGAGTTTCATCATGTTGGCCAGGCTGATCTTGAACTCCCAACCTCAGGTGATCCACTCACCTTGGCCTCCCAAAGTGATGGGGTAACAGGTGTGAGCCACCGCACCTGGCTTAGTTTTTTTTTGGTCAAGAAAGCATCTCACTGTATTGCCCAAGCTGGTCTTGAACTCTTGGCCTCAAGTGATCCTCCTGCCTCAGTCTCCCAGTGTTGGGATTACAGGTATGAGCCACTGCACCAGCTCACTTATTTATTCTAATGATAGATTCTAGTGGATTTTCTGCATCCACAGTCTTGTCACCTAGAAATAACAGCTTAACTTTTTTCATTCCAATCTTTATACCTTTTAATTTCCTTTTCTTGCCTTATTGCATTGGCTAGGACCTCTTGTACAATGTTGACAGAAGTGGTAATGATAAACATTAGCTCATTCCCAAACTCAGGATGAAAAGAAGCAATACTTTCTCATTAAGTATAATGTTAACACAAGGGTTTTTAAATGGATATTTATCAGATTAAGGAAATTCTGTTCCTAGTTTGCTGGGAGACTTTTATCTTAAATGGTTTTTTTTTTTTAGACAAAGTCTCACCCTGTCACCCAGGCTGGAGTGATGCAATGGTGCAATAGTGATTGCAGTGGTGCAGTCTTGGCTCACATCAACCTCCGCCTCCTGGGTTCAAGTGATTCTCCTGCCTCAGCCTTCCGAGTAGCTGGGATTACAGGTGCCCGCCACCATGCCCAGCTAATTTTTGTATTTTCAGTAGAGACAGAGTTTCACCATGTTGGCCAGGGTGGTCTTGATCTCTTGACCTGGTGATCTGCCCGCCTCAGCCTCCCAGAGTGCTGGGATTACAGGCGTGAGCCACTGCGCACAGCCCTTAAATGGGATTTTCAAGCTTTCGTGTTCTTTTTTTTTTTTTTCCCCACATTGGACATTTGTACAACAAGCTTTCCGTTTTCTTATGTTTCATGTATTGAATTGCTTATGTGTTTTTTCTTTATTTTATTTAAGGTTATAGATTACATTAATTGATTTTTCTATCATTAAACCTACCTTGTGGGGACATTTAGTCATGATGTGTTATCCTTTATATCATATGATCTGATTTGCTAATTTTTAGTTTAGGCTTGCAAATTTTTCTTTGAGATATCTTTGTCAGGGATTGGTATTCACATTATTCTGGCATCATAAAATAAGTCAGGGCATGATCCTCTTTTCTCTTGCACTATAAGAGTTTATATAAGATCGGTGTTTTTGCCATAAATTCTTAGAGAAATTCACGAGTGAAGTCATCTGAGTCTGGACTTTATTTAAGGGAAGATTTTAAATTAGGTTTATTCTTTAATGCTAGAGAATTATTTTTATTTATTTTGGTTTTAATATTGGTATGTTTTACAAGGAATTTGTTCATTTTATTAAAGTTAGTTTTACTGGCATAAGCCTGTTCATGTGTTTTTTTCTCATCTTTTTAATGTCTTAACAATCTGTAATGATTTACCTTTTTTCATTTCTGACAGTGGTAACTTATGTATCTATTCATTATTTCCTTTCTTTTGCTTACTAATTTTTTACTATTTTTTTTGTTTGTTTAATTTCCTGTTCTGTTTCTGGCTTATGAGATACAAACCTAAATCATTTAATCATATGTATTTTAAACCTACTTTAAAAATACATATTCGGCTGTGCGCGGTGGCTCACGCTTTAGGTGGGCCGATCACTTGAGGTCGGGAGTTTGAAACTAGCCTGACCAACGTAGCAAAACCCTGTCTCTACTAAAAATATAAAAATTAGCCTTGTGTGGTGGCACACGCCTGTAATTCCAGCTACTTGGGAGGCTGAGACAGGAGAATCACTTGAACGTGGGAGGTGGAGGTTGCTGTGAGCTGAGATAGCACCACTACACTCCAGCCTAGGTGACAGAGTGAGACTCGGTCTCAAAAAAATATGTATATATTTGAAGCAATGTATTTTTTTCTAAAATTCCATCTTAATCTTGCTTTGGCTGCAGCTCACATATTTTGATAGTGTTCTATTTTCATTGCTGTTCAATTCAAACTGTTTTCTAAATTCTGTTGTAATTTAGTCTTTGGCCCATGGGATATTTAAAAGTATGTTACTAAATTTCCAAACATTTGGGAATTTTCTACTTTTCTTTTTGTTACTGGTTTATATTTTAATTTTCCCATGGTTGGGGAACATACTGTGTGATTGTAGATTTTTTGAAATCTCTTGAGACTCATCATTAGTTCTAAAATGGTGTTGTTATCTTCTTAGGATTTTCATTTGTGTTTAGGAGGAGGGTGAATTTAGGTAACCTAGCCATATTGGCAATGGAAGTCTCTGTAGTGGTTTTAAGTTAACTTTATTTTATATAATAAAACAGAATTTTACTTTAAGTCACTAAAGAAAAGGAAACTTCAGTTTTTGGTGCTGTGTTTATTTATTTTTTTAAAGTTTCAAGAGTGCTGTATAAGAGTTTGAAAATGTGTAAGAAATTGAAAAAGAGTACTTGCAGTCGGGTATGGTGGCTTATGCCTGTAATCCCAGCACTTTGGGAGGCTGAAGTGGGAGGATCGCTCGAGCCCAGGAGTTTGAGATCAGCCTGGGCAACATATGGAGACCCTGTCTCTACAAAAAATAAAAAAATTAGCTGGGCATGGTGGCATGTGCTTGTGGTACCAGCTATTCAGGAGGCTGAGGTGGGAGGACTCTTAAGACCAGGAAGTCAAGGCTGCACTGAGCTGTGATTGTGCCACTGCACTCCAGCCTGGGCAACAGAGTGTCCCTGTCTCAAAAATAAAATTAAAATAAAATAAATAAAATAAAATAATAAAATAGGAATGAGTGACTGATGTTTGAAAATGCTCTGCTGTGATCTTGGTCCAAGTCCAGACTCTGCTCATTTTATTGATTTTTTTCTTCATGTGTGTGTATTCACATGTATGTTCTCCAAATCTGAAGATACTAATCCATCTCAAAACAAATTCATCTTCTCATGTTTTATGTTCAAACTGTTGAATGGCTGCTGTCATCTCACCTTTCCTCACTTGTACCTTGTCCATCTGTGAGCAATTCTTACTCGTTTTTAGTTCCCACCTAGATTGGCTAACTGTTAACAGACACATGCGTGATATTCTGAAGAACAGTTAGCTCATTCCTTTGAGTTCTTTTTAGAATGATAATTTATAATTCATGTAAGACCCTGTACTTTCTTTCATTTGTTCTTTTTTTGGAAACAGGCTCTCACTCTGTTGTTCAGGCTGGAGTACAGTGGCACGATCATGGCTCACTGTAACCTTGAACTCCTGGGATGAAGTGATCTTCCTGAGGCAGGACTATAGGCACATGCCACCATGCTGGCTAATTTTTAAATTTTTTGTAGAGATGAGGTTTTGCTATGTTCCCCTGGCTGGTCTTGAACTCCTGCCTCAGCCACCAAGTGTTGGGATTATAGACATGAGCTACTGCACGCAGCCTTAGACCCTGTACTTTCCATTCAGACTTGTATTATTTTGAAAATATTCTGGGCTGAGTACAGTGGCTCACTTTAGATCTGTTGCCCAGGCTAGAGTGCAGTGGTATGATTATAGCTCCCTGCATCTTTGAATCCCTGGGCTCAACCAGTCCTCCCTTTTTAGCCTCCTGAGTTGCTGAAACTATGGGCATACCACAATGCCCAGCTATTTTCTTTAAAACAATTTTTTTGGTCCGTTTTTGTATTTAAAAAAAAGTTTGTTTTTAAGGAAAGAAAGTATTTTGGATAGCTGCTAAGATATGTAACACACAAAAATCACACATTAAAAAAATATACGCATATGGTTTCTTACAAATAATCTCTAAGATATAAATGAGACAGGGGGCTGGGCGTGGTGGCTCACACCTGTAATCCCAGCACTTTGGGAGGCTGAGGCGGGCAGATCACAAAGTCAGGAGATCTAGACCATCCTGGCTAACATGGTGAAACCCTGTCTCTACTAAAAATACAAAAAATAAATAAATAAATAAAAATTAGCTAGGTGTAGTAGTATGTGCCTGTAGTCCCAGCTACTCAGGAGGCTGAGGGAGGAGAAACCCAGGAGGTGGAGGTTGCATTGAGCCGAGATTGTGCCACTGCACTCCAGCCTGGACAACAGAGCGAGACTGTCTCAAAGAAAATGAGACAAGGACCATTTACTAATTATGAAAGTGAATCCATTAATTTATTCAGCAACTGTATTTTTAATCTGCATGAGATTGTGTATTAGGTGAGACTACCAACCAAATTGTCAGCAGGACCTTCATTAATTTTCATCATCCTCTTGAATCAGCATATTAGCTAGAGATCCAGGGTCACATACTTAGTATAGAAGGTCAGCTCTATATCTGCAGATGAAGGCTAGGTAATGGCCAATTAAGTATACGGGAAAACTCATGGGTCCAGTAGGAGAGTGGGACATTGAAACAGAATTAGGAAGATGGTGGACAAGGTGTGAGAGAGTAGAGCAGTGACTGGCCTTTGTAAGATTTTGGAAATGTGAGAAAGGGCTGGATCACTGTGCAGCTGGGTGATACAGAATTTATATATAGAAGAATTCTAGAAAATAATGCCCAGAGGCAGAATAGGGCCACATATTAGGAAAAAAGCCATAAATCTTGCAGTTGGAGGTTTGGTTTTGGAACTGAGAACTAGTAGGGCCTGATGCCTTGGGAAATACTTCGAACTTTCCTGTAGTAGGATTTCTTTCAGTGCCATCAGTTGTATTTTAGAATAGTTTTGCTTTCTTTTAACAGAGTGGGATCTCCCCTTCTGTGTTGCTGACTGGCATACCAATTAGGCAGTTCTTAACTTTTTTAATGCTAGAGATTGTTCCTAAGCATTAGGCTTCTTGTTGACCTTGGTAGCTGGGTGGGGGTGGGGAGGGAACTATATTCAACTGGTTCCTGTTGGTGTACAGCTCATATTTTGTATTTTTTCCTTGCCCCTTTAGGCTGCACATGGTCCGTCTAATGCTGTTGGAGAGATTACTGCAGACCCTGCCTCAGTTACGAAACGTTGGCGGTGTCCGGGCCATCCCGTACATGCAGGTAACCCTTAGCTTACCTGGGTCTGTCACATGATCATACCGTCCTTAAGCATGTCTGCATCTCTCTTCCAGAGGTCGTGGGAGCCTTTATTCATTTGGTGTTAGGCCACAGAATAATGAAATCTAATTTTGAGCTATAAATTATAGCTCTACATTTTATAAATGTGAAGGCTAAGGGTCAGAGAATTTTTTAAATGTGCAAGTTCGTCCAGGTAGTTATTGACAGCCAGTGCAAAAGCCTGCTCCTGAGATTCTGAGTCTCTAGTCCCTGTGTCCATATTAGAGTGTGGGCTAATAGCTGTTTTTCCACTCACTGGCTGTCTTCCTCAGAGGAAAAACTGTTCTTTAATTCTTAGCTCAGTGCACCACCCTATCTCAAGCTACTTTGCTTGGATATAATACAGGTTAGTCCATTAATTTTACAAACTTTTTACAAAACATTTTTTGTAATGTCAAGTGTGGTATATGTCAGAATTTGACTTTTCTGACTCTGAACACTGAAGCTTTGGATACCTGGAATTTAGCATGCTATAATGGATTACAGTTATGATTGATAGGGAGGGATGGCAGGAAGATTGGGGTTTCTTGTGAAACACCCTGTATTTTCAGTTGTTGTTCTTTAGCAAATTGGGTTTTGTGTTTCTCTTTTGACTTCTAGGTCATTCTAATGCTCACTACAGATCTGGATGGAGAAGATGAGAAAGACAAGGGGGCCCTGGACAACCTGCTCTCCCAGCTTATTGCTGAGTTGGGTATGGATAAAAAGGTAAAATCTGAGAGTCAATCTGTGTGGGGAAACAGGATTGGCTGAGCTCCTTCCTTAGGTTCCCATTCCTTTTGTACAGGAACTTCACCTTGTTTCACGGGGTAAGCATCCACTGAGGGCTCCAGTTCTATTGAGTCAACAAAAGTGTATTCAGGGCCCGTTTTGGCCCAAGCGTAGTTTTGGACCGTGAGCATAATTGAGGGCAAAGATGAGTTCTTACCCTCATGGACCTTTTGTACTCAGTGAGGTGAAAACATTAAATCAGTTGTTTGTATCTTAATATGGTCTCCTAAGTGTATTGAGCTCTAGATGCCCCAGGTGTAGTCCATGGATATTCTGGGGCTTGTTTTGTCTCTGATTCAGTATGAGAGACTTTTGGGGCTGATGGGCTTGACTTGAAGGAATCTTGTTCAGAGGTTGCGTCAAGCATCGAGTAAGTATAGGTTTCTGGGCTTATGCTTTTGTCTGCAGGATGTCTCCAAGAAGAATGAGCGCAGCACCCTGAATGAAGTCCATCTGGTAGTAATGAGACTCCTGAGTGTCTTCATGTCCCGCACCAAATCTGGATCCAAGTCTTCCATATGTGAGGTATTTTTGCTTTGAGTTTATGGTTTTGGGGAAAGGTAAGAGGATTGTCTGGGTAGTGCTAGGGCCAGTGCAGGGGTGATAGTCCTCTGTGAGAATAAAGTCATTGTTGCCTGAGGGGGAGTAAGATTCTAAGCTGTCACCTTTTCAAGAGCAGAACCTCCACCTTTTTCCGAATCCTTTCCAAGCCCTAGTCTTTGCTAACAATCCCTCCAATGGAGGGGGGTAAAAGGGTTTGGAAGTTCCATTATTGAAAAGCAGGGGCCTCTTCTGCAAGGCACACAGTGGCTAAGAGGATTCCCCTAGTGTATGTTGCTATAAGGTATGGTAATAAAGCAGAGAGAAAGCAATGTGTGTGTGGTGAAAGGAGATTAGCACAAAGCAGAGAAGGTAGAAATTGAGGCTGAACTGCATCCAATCTTAATGAGCTTAGGAGCTGTGGGGTTTGCTGGGATTTGCAAGGCTCTTCTAATGGTCTTATTTACAGTAGCTTTTCTCTTACTTTTTTATGCATGTGATCACTCACCCCCATCTCCTGTGGAAGCTGGTTCTGTGGAAGAGACTCTCTGCAGAGGGTGGGGTGGGGTTGTTTAGAAGTGTCTATAATGGAGGGTTTTCTCTCCTTTTTGAATTGGGCTGCTTTTCTAGTTGCTCAAGGTAAAAGAGAAAAGCTGTCCCCTCTAGGGGGAGAGGTTATCTAATCCTTGCCTCCCTGGACTCTGGCACGTGTGTGTGGCAAGATTAGAGTTGAGAACAGGTGTGTTTCTTTGTCTTACCATGTGGTTGTTGAAAAAAGTTCTGAACAACCTCACAAACTTCCTTGGGAAAGTTTCAGTGTAAGAGCCTGATTCACTCACTGCCATAATAGCTAAGACTATTGTGAGTGTGTTTCCCACCCCCAGCACCCACCCAGATTTCACATTGTTTGTACAAACCATTCTTACCATCGCTGTGTTTTCTGTCTCCCAGTCATCTTCTCTCATCTCCAGTGCCACAGCAGCAGCTCTCCTGAGCTCTGGGGCTGTGGACTACTGCCTGCACGTGCTGAAATCACTGCTGGAATATTGGAAGAGCCAACAGAATGACGAGGAGCCTGTGGCTACCAGCCAGTTGCTGAAACCACATACTACCTCCTCCCCCACCTGACATGAGCCCATTCTTTCTCCGCCAGTATGTGAAGGTTAGATCTTTCCCTCATCAAAGAAACGCTCTTGTCCTTTGTTCAGAGCACTGTTCTCTTTCCTCACAGTGAAGAGAGCTCAAGGGGCTGAGGGTGAAGAGCCGTAGGAAGGAGCTGGCATTCCTTGGTGGGGGTTAATCTCAGCGTCATTTCATAAATGACTGCTTCTCCCAAACTTCTGTGGGATTCTGGTTTCTGCCTCTTTGTAAATTGAGGGAATTGAATGAAATCATAGTTATCTCATTTCACATTAAGTTTAGAAAAAGATGAGAAGGTATAAGCTAATGTCTCAGTTGTAGGTCATGATGTGCATGTCAGGCATTCCCTGTGCTGTCACCACTGAGAGGCCCTTTAACATGCTTATTAAGAAAGACGGGCCTTCGGATCAGATTGAGCTGGGATACGTCCCATCTTGTATTTTTCTTACTTACCGGTCTTGAAGCGTGGAGAAGTTCTGTCTGTCTAACGTCACCAAGTTTCAGCTTCTACAGCTGGAAAATGAGCATACATGTAGTATCTAGTTTACAGGGCTGTTGTGAGGTGATGTTTGCAAAGGACTTAGCACAGTACCTAGAATGGATCAATGCTCAGTCCATGTTAACTGTTATCACCACTCTCTTCCTCACTGCCCACTCGGAATAGCTTTGAATAGGGTAGGAATATGATAGGCATCAAGTGTGGATCTGATCGTATCTTGCTCTTTTTTTCTTGACTCTTTGGTGGTTTTCCATAACTTATAGGCCGAAAAGTTCTTGAGGACCCAGCCACCTGCTTGACTCTATAGCTGTGTCACCTATAACACCCTACACGCACCCCTCTCAGCCTGTGCATTTCCCAAGATGTGGTGTGTTGCCTTTGTTCATGCTGTCCCTTCTGGAATTCTTTCCTTTCCCTCTGCTCCCCTTTATTCCCCTGTCTAGCGAATTCCAAGCCCTTCTTCAAGACCCAGCACAGGCTTTGGATCCTTGAGAAAACCTCCTTAATGCACACTCCCTACCATCAAGTCTGCTTGAGAGAGCCTCGTCCTGTGTTCCCCTAGCATCCTGTGCACTCATTCACCTATCTTCCCCTCCATACTCTAAACAGAAACCACATTTTATTCCTATTTACAACTCCAGTGCTTGATACAGAGCCAGTGAATAACTGGGAATTGACTATATGAGACACACTGTGCCCTGAAACTCTTACAGATTCTTTTACCACACAGCTTGCAGGATAGCTGTTGTTTTCCCACTGTCCGCAAATCTCTCATTTACCCCTGCCTTTTTGTGTTACGTGAAGCCAGGAATCTTGACTGAGTTTAGTGATTTGCCTGCCTTAGTTTATTTAACAAGTTCTGTTATCATGGGAAATTTTGGTTCTAGGGAATAGAATACATCTCATAGAAGTCAGAGATCCTTACTACCATTTTTTTTTCAATTATTTTGGCCTTTCTAGTACTCATCTTTAAGCAGAATACAATCAACCCAATGTCAAAAACCACAGAGTGAAATATTAAGACTTTTAGGAACAGTGAGATCTGCCTCCACTGTAATCTTTGCATGTAATTAAATTGCCCCCAGAAGCCAGGTCTTCTGGGTTTGTAGAATAAACTGTCAGTCAGTCTTGGTTCCAGCTCTGAAAGGCACCCTTTACCACCTCTAACATGCAGTATGCCTAGTGACCAGTGAGCCAGCCTTTTTCCTAATTGTGGTCCTGGAAAATCGACAGTCACAGGTTCTCACGCAAATTTTCCTCTCCCAGGGTCATGCTGCTGATGTGTTTGAGGCCTATACTCAGCTTCTAACAGAAATGGTACTGAGGCTTCCATACCAAATCAAAAAGATTGCTGACACCAATTCTCGAATCCCACCTCCTGTCTTTGACCATTCATGGTTTTACTTTCTCTCCGAGGTAAGTGAAGGTCCAAGCTGCATGCTTGTTGGGCTGAGGACACATATGCATTTGCCTCTGTGGGCCCCTTTCTTCCTCATCCTCACTTGGTATTTCCCCTTGCAGAGTCCCTTTCACCCTTCTAGGTCTTGTCTTGCCCTTCTGGAATATACTGTGTGGTAGAACTGTGGGAGATGTGTGTCAAACAAGCTATACTTTACCTTGTGATTCTGTGTGTTGAACTCCCCCCACATGTGCTGATAACCGGCAAGTTTAATAATTTAGGTTCTGTCAGGAAAACAAACTATACTAGTTATCTTAACAGAGAAATTTCAATATGGGCAATTGGGTAAATGCTGTTGGACAACAAGAAAGGAAAGATTGAGGTAACACAGGGATAGTAACCGCCTGAAGCAGCTATCAGGAAGCTGCTGCTCTGCAGGGATGGGATGCAGCTGATTCTGGGAGCAGTGAGAGAGTCTGATGATTAGAACTTATTGTGGCTGCCAGGGTGCAGGGCTGTTGCTAGGACTGCAGGCAGATGGGGAAGAAGCAAGCCCCTTCCTCCTGCTGCCAGCCTCCCTCCCTCTTGGCAGAACTTGAGAGGGAGCCAGCTGGCAAAGGAGCAGTGCACTTGGCATAATTCTAGCCTGGGCATCACTGGTCAGAGTCGGTGATGGGGGGTTTGGGAACTGAGAGACAATAGCTTAATAACCTTAGTAACCAGCACAGCAAGCCTGAGATAGATTCACTCTGGGAAGAATAATCTGTTAGCAAACCTCAGATGAGGATTTTGAGTTACATAGTTGTACCAATCCAATCTTTTCTTTAGCTCTTTTACCTGAAAAAGAGATTTGGAATGGTTTTTTTCTTGATAATTTCCCTTTGGGTGGGCTGAAGTAGAGGCCAGCTGCCTTATAGATTCCTAAGTGCACAAGGAACAGATGCATGAATATTGATGTTTTCCTCTTTGATTTCTTTCTCTCTCTTCTTTCTCCTGGTCCCATGAAAAGATACTTAAGTTCAAGAGAGGTTGGTTTGGTGAAGAGGAAATAGCTTGGTTTGTGTTTCTCTCCAGCTTTTTTTTGAGATGGAATCTTGCTCTGTCGGCCCAGGCTGGAGTGCAATGGCAAGATCTTGGCTCACTGCGACCTCCGCTCCCTGGGTTCAAGCAGTTCTCCTGCCTCAGCCTCTCTACTACTAATTGGGATTACAAGCATGTGCTACCATGCCCAGCTAATTTTTGTGTTCTTAGTAGAGATGGGGTTTCACCATGTTGTCCAGGCTGGTCTTGAAATCCTGACCTCAAGTGATCAGCTCGCCTCGGCCTTCCAAAGTGCTAGGATTACACCTGTGAGCCACTGTACCCAGCCTCTCCCCCAACTTTTAATGACAGTTTATTAAAACCTAGAGTGTGAGAGCCACAGTTGATATAGATACAGTCCCAGAGTCATTTACTCTTTGTGGTGTTTGTCTCCTCAAGTACCTAATGATCCAGCAGACTCCATTTGTGCGGCGTCAAGTCCGCAAACTTCTGCTCTTCATCTGTGGATCCAAAGAGAAGTACCGCCAGCTCCGGGATTTGCACACCCTGGACTCTCACGTGCGTGGGATCAAAAAGCTGCTGGAAGAGCAGGGGATATTCCTCCGGGCAAGTGTGGTTACAGCCAGCTCAGGCTCCGCCTTGCAGTATGACACACTCATCAGCCTGGTACGAGGGCTGGGACCTGGTAGGGTAGGGAGGGGGCATGTGATGAGGCTTTGCCAAGTAGGTAATAGGGGTGGAGGTAATAATGCAGGACTTTTAACTGTGTTGACAATGGCATAGTTAGGGTTGAGATGAGGGTAACCCCTACCTGGGTGCTGTATCATATGTGGTTGGCTTCAGAGTCTCAGATGTCCCCCCTCAGCACTCTTGTCCCACCTGGCAGCAGTTCCTCCACTGTGAGGTGCATGGCTTGGGCTTATCAGTGCCGTTTGCTTACATCCTGGACAGGATTGACCTCTTTGTGCAACTCTGGTTTTTTCTTTTAAATACTAAAGAAATAGTGAAGGTTCGACTAGAAAAATGTATTACTGCCTAAAGAGAAACTGTTTGGACTTAGGGGAGTAAACTGAGTATTTTGTATGTGAAAACAGCCTAGAAAGAACATCTTTAATCCAGCTGTCTCATGTCCTTGCTATTGTTTTTATATCAAGAAAAGTAAACTGGATTGTACTATTTTAGGTCATGGTCTAGCTTTTGCTGTTGCCTTATTGAGTAGTCTGAAGGTTCCCTGAAAACAGAGGGCCTTCCATGGGGATTGGCGGATAGAACAAAGGCAGGTTCAGTAAGAGCTGCAGTGCTTGCAGCAGTGTGAGCCTCAGTCCCAGGTTCACCAGACATCCCAGCAAGCACCTGCCTTGCGCAGAAGACCATGTTCAGCTTGTAGCCCAAAGCCAGGGTGATGGCTTCAGCTAGCAGGTGTGGTGCTTGTCCAAACTACATGGTGGAGTTACTCATTTGGTTCCTATTTCAGATGGAGCACCTGAAAGCCTGTGCAGAGATTGCCGCCCAGCGAACCATCAACTGGCAGAAATTCTGCATTAAAGACGACTGTAAGCAATGCTGCTCCTTTTAATTGCTGTTATTCAGGAACTGTTAAGGCCTACTGTATGCCAAGCACCGAACTGGATGCTGGAGATACAGCTATGAACAAGATACATAGACTAGACAGAACTCTGCCTAGCAAAGAAGACAAGTAAAAGCATGAAAGAGTGATAAGGGCTGATAGTCAAAGTTTGAGGTGCTATGGAAGCACAAAGTGGGATACTCTGACCTCCAGGTAGTGACAGTAAAGCCAAAGAGGAGTAGGTGGAGTCTAGAGAGCCTTTTATTTAAAGGAGCAGGGGCTCTGGTTGGTGGGTAGTTATAATGCATTTCAGAGATTTCCACAGAAAGTATAACTTCTTCACAATGTTCAGCAGAAAGAACATGGAAAAGAAAGCTGGTGAGAGCAGGCAGTCCCAGCTGTATGGAGACGTTGCTTTGGTTCTTGTGAGTCTGGTTGAGGTCTTCTCAGAGCTGAGCCGCTGTGTCCTCTGCTTGCAGCCGTCCTGTACTTCCTCCTCCAAGTCAGTTTCCTTGTGGACGAGGGCGTGTCCCCAGTGCTCCTGCAGCTGCTGTCCTGTGCTCTGTGCGGTAGCAAAGTGCTTGCTGCACTGGCAGCCTCTGCGGGATCCTCCAGTGCTTCTTCCTCCTCAGCCCCTGTGGCTGCCAGTTCTGGACAAGCCACAACACAGTCCAAGTCTTCCACTAAAAAGAGCAAGAAAGAAGAAAAGAAAAGGAGAAAGACGGTAAGTTAGGTCACCCTCTTGTCATTGTGACCACAGTGATGTGCATAAATCTCTCTTGGATCCCATGATTTGTTCTGTTGTAAAAGGTCTTTTAATCCTGATTTACAGGGGACCTAAAACCCAAATGTTCTCAAGTGTCTACTTTGGGTCTCATTTTCAATTATACTGAAGTGACACCTTAAACAGCACGACTTCTCATGCCAAGTGACAGTAATAGGAAAAGTCAAAGTGCGCTGAATATTTTTAGTAGGCCAAGATTTCTTATTCTGTGAAATAATAACACCTGCTCTGTGGAACTCCCATCAGATTTATGTGAAATGATACTTAGTACATTGGTAAATGCTCAGTGAATGTTAGCTCTCTTAGCTGACCCTCACCATCAGCTGCACTGTTTTCTATGGTCCTTGGAGACCTCAGATAGGTGATCAGGGTTGAGAGCAGTGGTGGTGGTTCACATTCCCCCAGTTAATGATCAGACATCTCCGTGCAGGCCTGTTGCAAGCTCTTGAAAGGAAATTCCTCCTCCAGTGTCACTGTATTTGTTCAGTGCCAGCTTACATAACACTTCGTGGTTTTCAGTGACATTATTGTATGTCTCATCTGAAGGCAGTTGTGCCACCACTGCATCACCAGTGCTGCACATATGTCTCATTTGGGGCTTACCTATTTGTCACCCAGTAAACAACTAAAAATTGTTTTGCAGAATATCAGCTTTCAGTAGAAACTTTTAGAAGTGGACAGAGTTCTCTCTCTCCCCATTTGGTAGCCCAGGCCTTAGGACTCTAGAGGATTTCTTCAGCCCTCAGTCCTGTTTTAATCTTGCAGGTGAAAGCTCTGGCAGCCAGGAGGACCAGTTGTGCACAGCTCTGGTGAACCAGCTGAACAAATTTGCTGATAAGGAAACCCTGATCCAGTTCCTGCGTTGCTTCCTGTTAGAGTCCAATTCTTCCTCAGTGCGCTGGCAGGCCCACTGCCTGACGCTGCACATCTACAGGTGGGCCCAGGGCTTGGTTTGGCAGACCTGCAAGGGTCTGAGGCCTGGGTGCATAATGCAGTTCCGTTTTGGTTTTCGGTTACATACAGGCACAGAATCGGTAGTTACGCAAGCCCGAATCTTCTTGTGCTTTAGAGATTTCTTCATTGCTGTCTGCTTTTTAAGCTATTAAACTGATGTCGTAGGCAGGAGAGGATCTGTTTTCTACTCAGAAGGCTATGTTTTGGGGTTTTTTTAATGATCAACCTGGACTCTTTAGGCTAAAAAAGCTCGGTTGCTGCTCTGGGGTATACTGGGTGATGGATAGAGGCAGCAAATGACTATGGTACCCTGTTAGGATTGACTGTCAGAAGACAAAGAAAATCATTCAAACTTAACCCATAATTGTGGGGAAATAGATACATTTACAAAAACAATACCAGGGCCTCAGTGATAAGCACAGGTGCCTCAGGGTTTTCTGCTGCTTGGTAACATGAGCGGTCATCTGTCTACAGAAATTCCAGCAAATCTCAACAGGAGCTCCTGCTAGATCTGATGTGGTCCATCTGGCCAGAACTCCCAGCCTATGGTCGTAAGGCTGCCCAGTTTGTGGACCTGCTAGGCTATTTCTCTCTGAAAACGCCACAAACGGAGAAAAAGGTAATAGTTGCTTTATGGTCAGAGAGGCTAACTTGCCATATTTAACCTTTTTTCTCTTGAGTTAAGAATATTATGAACAACCCAGATACAGGGAGTCCATATGGAAAATCTCTTTTAAATATATCTAGTTTTGCATTTCTTGTTAAGCAGAGTGATATGTCTTTGATGTCGTCAGTATTCACTAGCAAATTTGACTTAACATGTGAAGTAGGTCAAGTATGGAAAGAAGATAGAACTTATTAAAGTTCTTTGGAAAAGAAAGTGCTCCTTGTTTTGCTGGTAGCCCTGGTTATGTACCAGAAAATGTTTCTGCAATTAGCCAACCATTTTATGGCTTCTCCATAAGAATAAAAATGATTTTCCTCCATCAGGTTGGGAAAGGGTACCATCTATCACTAAAGACTGTGGAAACTTCTAAAGGAGATAGAATCCATTAAATGATTAAAATTAGGCCCAGCTTTATATGATTCTGACTGAGAAGTCTGGTATATTTAGGGCTAGAATGCAGAAGACAAAAATCTTTTCCAGTAAGACTTTCTCTTGGGCTTTAACTTGTTTCTTTACTGAATTCTGTTTCAGTTGAAGGAGTATTCACAGAAGGCTGTGGAGATTCTGCGGACTCAAAACCATATTCTTACCAACCACCCCAACTCCAACATTTATAAGTGAGCTTTGTTTTGCTGTCTACCTGTTGGACGCTCAGTCAACATTCTGAGTAGTTATTTGCATGTTGATAGGCTCTTACATAGGAATTGACAAGCCCCTGGGAGAAGAGTGAATCTGCTTACTTGAGATTCCAATCCCTTCCATGTAGCCCAGGGCCTTGTACGTAGAAGGTACTCTCAATGCCATTGCTGAGTTCAGGGTTTGGTCATGTAAAAAGGTCTGTATACCTTGGGCAACATAGTGAGACTTTATCTTTATTAAAAAATTTTTAAAAATGGGCCAGGCATGGTGGCGTGTTCCTGTGGTCCCAGCCGCTAGGGAGGCTGAGACAGGAGGATGGCTTGGATGCAATGAATTGTGGTCCGTGCCACTGCACTCCAGCCTGGGTGACAGAGCAAGACCTTATCTCAAAAAAAGGAAGTCTTTAGTTTCAAGGGTTTAAGCCTAAATAAGATAAAACAAATTTAAAGAAAATGTCTTCTGTTTTTTTAAAAAAAACTTTTATAAGAGGATATTGGTTAAATTTACAGTTTATTATTTCTCTGGTTTAGTAGTGACTGTTCTTTAAAAAAAAATTAAAGATAATTTTATTGAGTTAATTTATGTATTCACCTATTTAAATGTACAGTTCAATGATTTTTAGTAAATTTAATTGTGACTCTTGAGACTACTTTTTAGAGTTCCTCTGAAGGATAGATCAAAGATGAGGAAACATCTAAAGGCAGTTAGTTGAAATTTCTTTCCTGTGACTTTGTAATCCTATTGGAATTTCTCCTGTTTCCTTGAGTTCTCACTAGGGTGAGGCTCACTTTGGGGGACATTGAGCCATGGCTTTATTATGACTTTTTTATGACGCTCAGTGCTTCCTTAGATGAAAATTTATTCATGCTAAAACTGGTTTCTTCCTTAGCACTTTGTCTGGCTTAGTGGAGTTTGATGGCTATTACCTGGAGAGTGATCCCTGCCTGGTGTGTAATAATCCAGAAGTACCGTTCTGTGTAAGTAACATCTGTAACATGGACAGTCCTGAGATCTACAGGTCCAGTGGGATTTTTGTTTCCAGAGATCGATCGTTAGCACATAGATGTTCCTCTCCTAATCCTTATCTGCCACATCTTTTACCTTAAATAGAAACTTGGCTGGGTACAGTGGCTCAAGCCTATAATCCCAGTACTTGGGGAGGCTAAGGTGGGAGGATCCCCTGAGCCCAGGGCAAGATGATGAGACCCCATCTCTACCAAAAATTTTTTCTTCTTTTTTTCTGATTGTCCCTCCAGGATACAAAAATTTTTTTTGAAAAATTAAATAGAAATTTCATCTGTGGATGAAGAGTGGGTTACATTGATGAATTTTTAGAAAGGCAGTACGAGTCTTGAACTAATACCATGTTTTTTGAACTATTGTATCTAGTATATCAAGCTCTCTTCCATTAAAGTGGACACGCGGTACACCACCACCCAGCAGGTTGTGAAGCTAATTGGCAGTCACACCATCAGCAAAGTGACAGTGAAAATCGGGGATCTGAAACGAACCAAGATGGTGCGGACCATCAACCTGTATTATAACAACCGAACCGTGCAGGCCATCGTGGAGTTGAAAAACAAGTACGGGCTCTTAGGCTGTGGGAGGGGCAGCAGGTCTCTAAGTCTCAAGCTCAGTTGCTGCCTTTGGTTCCTGGAATGGAGTAAGGCAGTACATCCCTAGAAGCCTAGTACATCCTCTTGTCCACTCCATTCATGACCACAGGACAAAGGTGAAACAACAGTTCTGAGGATGTTGACAAAGATTTTTAAAATTAGTCCAGTGGAACCATTGGGGTCTATGGAAGCTCCTCAACAGCCTGCCTATGGAGGGGAAGCTGAGTGATGGGACTGCCAGGCTTCTCGTACCCAGTTTAACTATTCTTTATGTATAAAATTCTGTTCTTCTGTAAAACCTTCTGTATTGGGAAATAATTGTCATTTCTTGGATTAAGACAGCTATGCTCTTGCTCATAGGGCAGGAAGTTATTTCTCAAGAAGTGTCTTTAGTACACACACTCTTCAGTTTCTGCATGGTGCCTTTCCTCTGTATCTGCTGATAGTGGATCTTCCTAGCCCCTGTATCCCAGTGACCGAGTCAGGGCATGTTGTGTATAGGCCACGAGAGGCACTAACGTGTTATAGTGTTGACTTTCACAGAGACAGATCACCTTTTGTTGAATTCTCAGGCATTGCTTACTGGATGGAGAACACAGGTAGATGCTACTTGAATAGTAAGACTTATAGAGTTGTTCTGCACCCCAGGATGGAAGTATTGCTATTATTCCAAGGGGCAGATAAGGCTCATGTACCACAGTAACATGTGGCCACGAAAGCTGCCTAGGGAGGTTTTCTCTTCTTGCCTTGAAAAGCCCAGTTTCACCTTGGTGACCTGAAAGTCGATGCTGCACATTAGGAGGGCCCATTCCCCTCCAGAGGAGGTGTGTGGAGTCAGCAGAGCTGCTGGTAGACTATTTGGGTTCAGATCCCAGCTCTACTGCGTAGCTCTGTGACCTTGGAGAAGCTGCTTAACCTCAGTTTCTGTAACTATAAAATGGAGATAGGGCCCCATTTCCAGGGTTTCATTTTAAGAATTAAATTAGTTAGTATGTGCCAGATGCTGAGAACAGAGCCCAGCACATAGTAAGTACTCGTAAATATTAGCTCTCATTATGTTAATATAATCACCCCTAAATTATTATATACTTTCCTCTTTATGACTTGACTTAGCACTTGGTTCAGACCCTGGTTTTGTTCCTCTGCCTCTCTAAAACAGCCCAGCTTTATCTTTCCAAGGTTGCTGTCAGGATGGGAACTTGGCAGCAAGCATCATCGTTGTACCTCTTACAGGCTCCAGTGTGGCATGCTTTTGGAGTCACGATTTCCCTTGTTATATACTTCTGTTGTTTTCCTGGAATTTCTAAAAGTATCATATATAACAGCTTAAAGCACTTGTATGTTCTTTTCTTTTTTATAGAGAAAAGGCAGTGGAAAACTTTTTTTAAACTGGCTTGCTATTATATGCCAGATTTCCACTAATTGCCTTAGAAAAATACATAGGACAGTCTTTCTCTTTGTCTCATCAGACCATTATCACTGAGGATTAGATAAGAAAATCTCAAGGCCATCTGTCTTTTCTAGGCCAGCTCGCTGGCACAAAGCCAAGAAAGTTCAGCTGACCCCTGGGCAGACAGAGGTGAAGATTGACCTTCCGTTGCCCATTGTGGCCTCCAACCTGATGATTGAGTTTGCAGACTTCTACGAAAACTACCAGGCCTCCACAGAGACCCTGCAGTGCCCACGCTGTAGTGCCTCAGTCCCTGCCAACCCAGGAGTCTGTGGCAACTGTGGGGAGAATGTATACCAGTGTCACAAGTGCAGGTAAGTCGGCAGTTGTCCCCTAGGCCAGGGCTGTGCACTTTCCTTGTATTTTTCTCTAACAGTGTCAGTGTGAGCAATTACAGTGTCTGATTCCCTCACAACATTTAGAGAATTATGGGTTTGCAGAGTGGGTTCAAGGGTAGAAAGGGAGGAGGAAGAAGAGAGAGAGTAAGTGTGTGGGTGTACACGTGTGTGTGCATGTGTGTACACATGTGTGTACGAGTGTGCCTGTCCCATGGCAGGGGTGGAGGGTTAGGGTGGAGGGCGGTCCAGAAGTTTAGTTCTGGGTCTTGCTTTCTTGGTACCTAGCTGCTTAAGTCATTTGTTATTGTCCCTTCAGTAGACCCTGCAGTAGTTACCAGAGTATAGAGATATGGCACAGTCCATCTCCTCAGAGTGATCCCCCACCCCACCCAACCTTGTCATCTCACTCACCCAAACGCTTTGGTTACTCAGATCCATCAACTATGATGAAAAGGATCCCTTCCTCTGCAATGCCTGTGGCTTCTGTAAATATGCCCGCTTCGACTTCATGCTTTATGCCAAGCCTTGCTGTGCAGTGGATCCCATTGAAAATGAAGAAGATTGGAAGAAGGTGAGGCCAGGTCTGGCCTAGACTCAGGGCAGTGGCCTTGATCTGGACTTTGGGCAGAGCTGGTTCAGTGCAGTGTGCTTTACTTTCTAGCCCAAGCCTTCCTTGAATCGGCACCAGTTTCAGGGCCCATCTTTTGGGTGGGAGCAAAGAATGGCGTCAGATGTGTTGGAACACATGGTTTGCATAGGATTTTAGAAAAGCGTTGGTCAATAATGAAATTAAGAGTATCTCCAGGTACAGATAACTTTGGATTTGAATGCTTTGCCCTGTGTTTGTTCCACAGACTGCTTCATATTGAGGCCGCTGGCCCTCCCTGAGTATTAGCTTGTCCAGTGTTAGTTCCCAGTCAGCATAATGTGTGTGTGTGTGTGAGAGGGGGGTCCTAGATATTAAGGAACAGTGAAAAGGGGGCACCTATTGGGATAACAGAAGAACATTTAGCTTTGGAGTCAGGACAGAAATTCGAATTCCACCCAAACTTTTAATACTTGTGTAACCTGGTATAAGTTACTTCTTTCAGCATTGTGTTACTATATATCACAGATGTATATTGCATTTTTATTAGAAATAATATACCCACCTCACAGGAAGGATTATTGTGAAGAACAGAGATAATGTATGAAACACAGTGCCTGACCCGTAGGAAATGTTCTAGTAAATGTTTAGCAATTAGGATTACTCAGGGAAAGTCGTCAGCTAAAAAACCTTCTCTCGGGTCTGTCTTTTTCTGTCTAGGCTGTATCTAACATCAATACACTTTTGGACAAAGCTGATCGAGTGTATCATCAGCTGATGGGACACCGGCCACAGCTGGAGAACCTGCTCTGCAAAGTGAATGAGGCAGCTCCAGAAAAGCCACAGGTAATTATTCCACGCTGCAAAGGGCATGTGGAGAAGGCCGTGGGCCATGAAGACTGCCCCTAGGTGAGATCACCTTAGGTGGGAAGCCTGACAGCTTACCTCTTGGGGTTGCAGGATGACTCAGGAACAGCAGGGGGCATCAGCTCCACTTCTGCCAGCGTGAATCGTTATATCCTGCAGTTGGCTCAGGAGTACTGTGGAGACTGCAAGAACTCTTTTGATGAACTCTCCAAAATCATCCAGGTAGAGAGTGGGGAGCAGCTTTTGGGTGTGTTTTGTCCGAGTGTTACTAGCATTGTCTTCAAAGCAGTCCTGCTGCTCTCTCCTCCAGCAGCCCAGGTCTTGGTGTTGTCCCTGCCCAGTCTAGCTGAAAAGGCAGGCAGATGGCTGCACCGAACAGCATCTCCCCCGGCTGTGATTTATGGCCCCCGTCAGAATGCTGAGTTCATGCTAGATAACTGAGAATACTGGTGATGGGAAGGTAGCATAGATATGCTACCTTTTTTAGCCATTAACAACCCATCTCTTGGTAGAGGGGTTACTGGTCTTAAAAAATTTGGTGCCAAGGTTCTGTTCCTCTTTTTCTGATATGCCGTATTTGCAGGCTGTAGGGCAAGGCACACCAACTGCAATCAAGCAGTGTGGGCCATGTGTCCGTTGCAATGTCACAGACCTAATCTCCATGGGATGGGAGGCTGGCCATAGACAGTGGTACCTCATATAAGGAGAGCATCCAGTTTACCTTCCCCCCCAACCCCAGATTGCTGGAGTGCCATCTTGGCCACACGTGTATAGCTGCTGACCTTTGTCTTTGTTACATGGGAGTTAAGAGCATGAGCCTGGCATCTGAGTCTGAGTTCTAACTCTCACTTACCTTGGTTAAGCCAGTTCCTCAGAGATCTGCTTTCCTTCTCTGTAAAATGGAGATAAAGCATCTAACTGGTTGAGTTATTCAGCAGATTAAATTATATTATGCATGTAAATTTTTTTCTAAAGCAAAACTCATTTTCTGGTTAACATCCTCTTCTTCTCTTAATTGCCAGTTTCCATTATTGTTGCCTTTTTTGTTCTTAGAAAGTCTTTGCTTCGCGCAAAGAGTTGTTGGAATACGACCTACAGCAGAGGGAAGCAGCCACTAAATCATCCCGGACCTCCGTGCAGCCCACGTTCACTGCCAGCCAGTACCGTGCCTTATCTGTCCTGGGCTGTGGCCACACATCCTCCACCAAGTGCTACGGCTGCGCCTCGGCTGTTACAGAACATTGTATCACACTACTTCGGGCCCTGGCCACCAACCCAGCCTTGAGGCACATCCTTGTCTCCCAGGGCCTCATCCGGGAGCTCTTTGATTATAATCTTCGCCGAGGGGCTGCGGCCATGCGGGAGGAGGTCCGCCAGCTCATGTGCCTCCTAACTCGGTCAGCACCTGCACCATGGTTATAGGCCTAGTGGTTCCTACTGACACTCAGGATGGTGGCAGCAGCCATGCCAGGAGCGTTAGAGGGTACACAGAATAGTGCTTCTGACTGCGCAACACGTTAGGTGGCTTATAACAATGGAAAGATACACAGGGTGTAAGTGAGCGAGCTTGGGGAGCATTAAAACCCAGGTTTCCTTGTAAATGGCATGTTCGGCTTGTGCTTTGTTGGCTCCAGTACAGTGTCTTGAGGAAACTGTCTCTGAGTCCTCATGAGGGAAGAGAAAGGGAGAGACTTGAACTTAAGAAAGACTCACATGAAAGAAGATAGTGGAGCAGAGCAGTGGGGCCTAGGGATTAAGAGCTTGGACTATGGATTGGAGAGACTCAGTTTGAGTATCTGTACCTTGTGCTATACGCCTTGGACAGATTCCTTAATTTCTCTGAGCCTGTGTTTTCCTCTGAAAAATACTGACAATAAGCCAGGTGCAGTGGCTCTTGCCCATAATTCCAGCACTTTTGGAGGCTGAGGCTGGCGGATCACTTGAGGTCAAGAATTCAAGACCAGCCTGGCCAACATGGTGAAACCCTGTCTTCATTAAAAATACAAAAATTACCCAGGCGTGGTGCATGCCTATAACACCAGCTACTTGGGAGGCTGAGGCAGGAGAATTGCTTGAACCCAGGAGGTGGAGGTTGCAGTGAGCTCAGATGGCACCACTGCACTCCAGCCTGGGTGACAGAGTGCGACTCTGTCTCAAAAAACAAAACAAAACAACCTGACAAATACCTTAAAGGCATGCGGTTGTGCAGTAAAGAACTCATACATGTCTAGTGCTTAGTATGTCCCAGATCCTGCAGCCAGAGCTATGTGGATTACCTTGTGTGGCATAAATTCTAGAACATGTTAGGTGCTTGATAAATGGTACTCGCTATATTATTTATTCACTGATTTAACAAGTATTTATTGAGCAGCTGCTGAATGCCAGGCATTGATACAGACTCTGGGGATATAGTGGTAAATGGCATAAATTTCCATCCTTTTGTGGCTTATATTCTAGATGGGGAGAACTGCACAATATAATGTCAGGAAATAAGATTGTGAAGAAAAATAAAGCAGGGATGGTGACCCTGATTGCAGGAGGGCGTGCTGTTTGGATAAGATAGTCAAGAAGGACTTTCCTGGGGAGGTGATACTTGAGCAAAGACCTGTGTGAAGGAAGGGGCCAGCCATGGCAGCGTCTCAGCAGTGGGCTGCATGCTTGGGAAGTAGCAAATGGGAGCTGAGAGCAGGTGCGTGTCGGGAATGCCAGGGCATGACAAGGAGCCCGTGTAGCTGGAGACGGATGCAGTGGGGAAAACACGGGAGAAGGATCGGGTCGGAGGGTGCGAGCGCCCGTCCCGGAGGGTCTTGTGGGCCTGTGTAAGGACTTTGGGCTTATTCAGTATGTTGGGAAGCAAGAGTGATGTGATACGGTTTGGTTTGTGTTATTAATAATAGGAACATTGTTAGAAAGAGACATCAACTGGCATGTGGGGGCCTTGTGGAAAGTGACGTGCAGGCAGATGCAGAAGACGGGAAAAGAGTTGTGACCAAGACTGAGTGTTGACCTGTAGGTTTTGGAGATTGTGTTACACCAGACAGCAGGGGCTCTGTCACCTGGGACATGGGCCCCATAAGGTGGTGCTTCTCTCCCCCTCAGTTAGCATCTGTTGATAGGCAAGGCGGCTGTGACTGGCCCTTTATTATTACCAACCAAAGTTTTGTGAAGCCAAACCTGTAGTCTTGCCCCTGGGAAGGAAGTAGAAAATTTGGGGCCAGGTACCATTAGACATTGATTTTGTTTTCTCTGGGCTCCTTCAGGTGGAAAGGAGTGTCGCACCTGATATGAATTATAGGACTCCATTTCTCTTTGCTTCCACAGAGACAACCCGGAAGCCACCCAGCAGATGAATGACCTGATTATTGGCAAGGTCTCCACAGCCCTGAAGGGCCACTGGGCCAACCCTGATCTGGTGAGCCGGCTTAGCAGGCCCAGCTGTCTTCTCTGACTCCCTGCTCATATGCCTTGTGTTCCTCAGCTTCCCCCCTCCCAGGTCCTACGGTGACTGAGGAGGGCAGGAGCAGAACACTGCAGCGTTTACATCCAGAACAGTTTTCCCAGGCGAGAGCCCAGAGCACAAGGGTCTTGTCTGTCCTTTGTCTCTGTTGGAGCCACCTAGGACGAGAAATTGTATAAATACTTAAGAGTCGCTGGATTGGAGCTGACCCTCTTGACTCATGTCTCTTCCCACTGCCTTCTAGGCAAGTAGCCTGCAGTATGAAATGCTGCTCCTGACGGATTCTATCTCCAAGGAGGACAGCTGCTGGGAGCTTCGGTTACGCTGTGGTGAGTTAGGGGCTTTTCAGGGAAAGGAAAGGGCTCCAAAGTGCAGTCTTGGCTGGAGTGGGGAGAGGAGGAGGGAAACTGATGCTTGGGTGGCCTCTGCAGAGCAGGTGTGTGGTGTTCCTGATTGTGACTCTGCCTTTCCTGATCATCTCCAGCGCTCAGCCTTTTCCTCATGGCTGTGAACATTAAGACTTCCTGTGGTGGTTGAGAACATTACCCTCATGTGCCTGCGGATCTTGCAGAAGCTGATTAAACCACCTGCTCCCACTAGCAAGAAGAACAAGGTACTGGGCCAAGCAGGGGTCTAAGAAGGAAGGCAGGGCAGTTGCCATCCTCATTCCCTGGCAGTGTGCCCTGCCTCCTCACAGTCTCTGCCTTGCCTCAAGCCCATCTCACCTGAGTGGCTCCAGTGCCGCCTTTGCCTTAGTTCAGCAGACCTGGGTTGGGATTTTTGAGACAGATGGTTAAAGTAAAATAAACGTGAAACTACAAAGCAGAGAGCAAAGTGGCTGACTGTGGAGGGTGACCTCTTTCTCCAGTCATGTTAGATAACTTGCAGCCCCTGGAAGGCATTGTGTCCTTCCTACCCCTGTGCCTTTGCACATGCAGTGCTGTGCAGTGATAGAAATCCCAGGCTCTGAAGCAGACTTTCTGAGTTCAAATCCCAGCGCTTCCATTTATTAGCATTGTGACCTTGGGCAAGTTGTTCCTTAGTTTTCCCATCTATAAAATGGGAATACAGACTCCACCTTGAAGTGTTGTGAAAAATAAATGACATAGTGCAGACCAAGTGATCAAAACAGTGTCTGCTTAAGTTAGGCCTTAGTTAGCTGTGGCTATCTTCTTCTTTCTCTGTCTAGAATGTTTTCCTTCACTTTGTTAGCTGCTCCTTCGAGGGTCAGTTCTCTACAAGACTAGCTGTAAGCTCCTTGAATCCAGGGACTGGACCATTGTATTTTTTATGCCTAGTATATAGGATGGCATAGCACCTACAATAGCTGCTTAGAAAATTATTGTTAAGTGAATAAAGGAAACCAAGTTTCTATCCTGAAATAACTAGCTGAGCACAGATTGACTTGCTTGTATCAGCTTTTGAATTGACAGGCCACAATCCTTTCTTTGGGCCATGCCTAAGGCTCTGCCACCAACTTGCCCTGGATTGGGCCTTGGGTCATTCTGATTCCTGCTCTGTCTGATGGGCCATCCCTTAAGGGGAACCAAGTTCTATCCTAAAATAATTGTAGCTGAGCCACAGATTGACTTGCTTGTATCAGCTTTTGAATTGACAGGCCATAATTCTTTTTTTGGGCCATGGCTACGGCTCTGCCACCAACTTGCCCTGACTTGGGCCTTGGGTCATTCTGATTCCTGCTGTGTCTGATGGGCCATGCCTTATGAGGAGCAGAGTCCTAATGGCAGGAAGATTGTGTTCTGAGTGCTAAGCACTAGGGTTATGATCGGGGGAAGCTGGACGTTGAAGCTGCCTTCAGAAAAGGCAGGAAACTCTGCTTCCTTCCCTTTGACGGAGGGATTATTCCCCCCCAGATTTCCAGCAAATCAAATCAACCCTTGGTTGAGAGAGGACACCCATCCCCAAATGAGCATCATTTTTTTCCACAGTATGAGGCAAAGGGAAATTTTTCACGGAATACTTGCCCTGTAAGGACTGGTGCCTGGTGTTGATGTTCACATTTTTCTCCAGTGTAACTTAGTAAGAGCAGCAGCAGCATTTAAAATCTGGCTCACGGACCCTGGGGTGTTCTCAAGACGTTCAGAGATCTGTGAGGACAAAGTCATTTTCATAATTGTCCTAAGACACTATTTGCCCATCATTCTTGTGATGTTTGTGCCGATGGTACAAAACCTTTGCTGCTGGGGAGACGGCCGGTGCCTTAGGCTGACAAGGCGGTAGCCCCGTGCAGTTCTTCACTGCCACCTGGTTTCAAGAATATCCTTGATGAAGCAGTACAGATTAATTTCATTAAATCTCCACTCTTGGGTATGAATCTATTTAATGCTCAGTGTGACAGAATGAGTGCACCAAAAGTGCCTCTGCTGTACCCCAAGTACAGCCGTTGTGCTGAGGAAAGGCACTTGTGCGAGATGCCATATGAGCCAGCCGCCTTTCCGTGGGGTCTCTCGAGCTTTAAGCTTGTGCTTGAAAACATGACTGATAGACAAATTATGGTTGTTCAGGCTTAGGTATTTGGCAGATACTTTCCTCAAAATGAATGAAGTGAGCTTTAAGAAGATCTGACATGACCATGTAAACCAGTGTTTTCTAATGACCAATGCATGTTGTATCCTGCTGGGTAAAAAATGAAGGTTAGTGTAATGAACTATGAAAAGTTTATTGATGTGATTTCAATGTCCATACTACAGCTAATCTTTCAGACCCTATAATTTGTTGAATTTTGGTATAGTCTCAAATCCATAATTCATTGAAAAACTTATTAAAATATTCTTTCCTTTTCCAACTGCATATCTGTATGAGGCCAAATGTTTTTCATATACTTCAACCAAAACAACCTAACATGGCACTTTGACCATAGAAGCAGATACGAGAATCCAGATGTCTTATAAGGCAGTCATTAAACAGTTATCAAAAATATAAAACAGTGCCCATCTTTCTGTAAGTTATTTTTGTTTTGGAAAATATAAAATTTAGGTTGACAAATAATAGATTTACTCTACTTTTTAAGTGAATTAACAAATATCTTAAGAATTTCTCAGTTTTTTATTTATTTGGGTGGTTTTTTCTCTCTTTTTTTTTTTTTTTTTTTTTTTTTTTTTTTTGAGACAGGGTCCCACTTTGTCACCCAACCTGGAGTGCAGTGGCAAGATCTTCGCTCACTGCAAACTCTGCCTCCTGGGTGCAAGCAATCCTCCTGCCTCAGCCCCCTGAGTAGCTGGGATTACAGGCCTATGCTACCATGCCCAGCTACTTTTTTTTGTATTTATTATTGAGACAGGGTTTCACCATATTAGCCAGGCTGGTCTCGAACTCCTGGCCTAAAGCAACATCTGCCCGCCTTGAGCTCCCAAAGTGTGGGATTATAGGAGTGAGTCACCATGCCCAGCCAGTTTTAATTTTTAACATGAGAAATATCGATAGATGCAACCATGTAAAGCAAAGATCTCTGGACTCCTTAATAATTTTCAGAGTATAACAGGGTTCTGAGGCCAAAACAGCTTGAGATCTGCTGGCCTGGAGTGCCGTCTGTGGCTCTCTGTCTGCAGGCTGCTTCTGGTTAGTGACAGTTTGCATTCTGGAGGCTGCTCGTGACCTGTGGAAGATTTATACTTGGGAAACTGCAGATCAGCCGTGGGATAGGAATTAGTGTATGTGCTATAGGATTGTCTGTAGGAAACCAGCCACAGCTTTGCTGCACAATAAAAATCAGTGACCTTAAGCTCAGTGTGGAGATGCTGCTGCTAAATTGGATCAAAATGGTTTAACAGGAGCACATTTGGGCATAAAAGATACACATGTTGATCCTCCTGATCATCTTGGCTTTGCACATCACCCACTAGGGCACCAGTGCCATGCTGTTGGGGCTGTGTCTCAGGTGTGCTCTTGAGCGCCCTCACCTTGTCCCACTTGCCTCCTCCAGGATGTCCCCGTTGAGGCCCTCACCACAGTGAAACCATACTGCAATGAGATCCATGCCCAGGCTCAACTGTGGCTCAAGAGAGACCCCAAGGCATCTTACGATGCCTGGAAGAAGTGTCTTCCTATCAGAGGTATACCTATCTGTCTTTTCAAGATGCCGGGAACTCTTGCCTGTGCTCTGACAGCCCTGCCTTCTGTCACTCTCTTTTTACTTACCTACCCCTGCAACCCTTGACCCTGCAGGGATAGATGGCAATGGGAAAGCCCCCAGCAAATCAGAGCTCCGCCATCTCTATTTGACTGAGAAGTATGTGTGGAGGTGGAAACAGTTCCTGAGTCGTCGGGGGAAGAGGACCTCCCCCTTGGATCTCAAACTGGGACATAACAACTGGCTGCGCCAAGTGAGTGGCCATTTTCTGGACTCTTCACCCACTAACCCTGACCCCAGACTCTGAGCAATGTGTTTCTGGCCCTCATCATGTGTTTGTGCTGCCGTCTCTTCTTTCTCTTTGCTGTTCTTGCTTCCTTTCAAATAGGAAGTGGGTACATGGGTACACGTTCTTGGTTGCAGCTGTTGGGCTGGCCTGGTGGACGAGCTGAAACAGAACTTCCTCTGCTTATCTCAACAAGCCCCTTATGCTTTCTGCTTTCCTCCTTGACCATAGTACCTTTTCTCTTTCCATTTTTTGTATCTTCTGCTGTCCTTCCTCTCCCTCTTCTTTCTAGCTAAAGTAATTCTATGTTAGGTAATGCATTTATCCATTCATTTATAAAATAAGAAATACTTGGTTTACATTAAATGTAAGCATCCCCAAAAAGAATTATCAGCATCTTTGCTAAGGAAGATCCCTTTTTCCTACTTCACTTACTGTAGGTATGTTCTTCACATCTGCTGATGGAGAAGTCTCCAGGAAGAAGCAGGGCTCTTTCATAGCCCCTTTCCTCATCTACAATAGTCGAATCTTGTGTTAGCTGGGGATTTTTACCTCTAACATTTTCCTAGAGAGGTGCCAGAAGACCTCTCTTAGATGGGTGGCAGTTGACTGCCCTGCTGGGGCCTCGTGAGGCAGGGCATCATCTGAGCCTCTGGCCTCTTTTCCCCCTCATCTTGCAGGTGCTTTTCACTCCAGCAACGCAGGCTGCACGCCAGGCAGCCTGTACCATTGTGGAAGCTCTAGCCACCATTCCCAGCCGCAAGCAGCAGGTCCTGGATCTGCTTACCAGGTACCATTTGGGAGTGGACTTGGGGGTGTGGTTAGACTTCCTCTAGAGCCTTTTCATCTTCCCCCGGGGAAATCCATGGATCAGGATAATGAAAGGCACACCTTCATGCTGTAGAAGACCCCGGAAACAACAAAGTGTTAAACAGCTGAATTTTAGTGGTAGCAGTGGTGATGGTGGTGGTGAGGGTGCTAGCAGCAGCAGCTAGTATTTATTGAGATCTTATGCAGCTAATATTTATTGAGATTGAGTGCTTAAATGCTTGGCATGCATTATCTTATTTAATTCTCTCATAGCAATCAGTGCCAAAATGTGAATGCTTAGATTCTGTGGCATTCATTCCCTGTGGTATGCTCTGTATGCTTCCTAGGTGTGGGAAATTCCCACCTGGGAATTGGAGCTTTCTGGGATGTTCTTCCTCCACCGTCTAGGAAGTGGGAAAGACAGACAGCAGGAGATAGGAAAGATTGGGAGGAGAAAGGGGAGCCTCAGAGCCATTCAAAGTGTTAGAGTTCTTGACTAGTAGTGCCCTGTCCCTCTTGGTGGCAGTTACCTGGACGAGCTGAGCATAGCTGGGGAATGTGCGGCCGAGTACCTGGCTCTCTACCAGAAGCTCATCACTTCCGCGCACTGGAAAGTCTACTTGGCAGCTCGGGGAGTCCTACCCTATGTGGGCAACCTCATCACTAAGGTATCCTACCCTATTGCCCAGGAGAGCCCCTTCCCTAATCCTCCTTTCATTGCACTTTGATGTAAACTGTACCATGCTGTTTTGTTTGTTTTTGCCGAGAAGAAATACTTGTTGAAGATATTTGGAAATATTTTTGTGACTTTATTATATTTATCATATGGCTATAGCAGTCTCTTGGGGGGCATTTCGACTGTTCTCAGTTTTTAAGCAATCCTTCACCAGCACTGCAACTGTTGTTGGCCTCCTGGAAAGGAGTTGTGCAAGGGTTCGAGGAAGAAGGTGTGACTACTGAGTGGTTGGTGCTGCCAGCTCCTGGGACGGTGGTGGAGGTAACTGGTATCCTTGGCAGTGACTGCACTTGTCATCCTGTTTAGGAAATAGCCCGTCTGCTGGCCCTGGAGGAGGCTACCCTGAGCACCGATCTGCAACAGGGCTATGCCCTTAAAAGTCTCACAGGTAAAGAGAGCCACCTGGACCTTCCTCTAGGGCATCCTGAATCTCTTGTAGGGCCAGTCCTTAGTTCCTTGAGTGCTGAGGTTGACTCTTCTCTCTCGTACCGACCTTAACGCAGATTTAAGTTCTGAATTTTTTTTCTGTATTGATATGTCTGTGATTTTGAGACCCTGTTTGCTATTGACTGCTTCGGCTCGTTGAACACCTGCTCTGTGCTGTGCACAAAAATAGATTTTCCCTGCTTTTTGAGCTACTCATTGTCTTTTGAAGACACAGACCTTCCTTATATTCTCATCCAGAGCTCTCACAGCAATATTTTCCCGTCTCCATAGGCCTTCTCTCCTCCTTTGTTGAGGTGGAATCCATCAAAAGACACTTTAAAAGTCGCTTGGTGGGTACTGTGCTGAATGGATACCTGTGCTTGCGAAAGTTGGTGGTGCAGAGGACCAAGCTGATCGATGAGACACAGGATATGCTGCTGGAGATGCTGGAGGACATGACCACAGGTAGCACTGCCCAGCGGCCTGGAGCCTGAGGCACACTGTCTCTTCTGGGGCTGGCTAGGTGCATTTGACACATTTCCCTCAGTTCCACAGAGCCAGAGGAGGTGGGCAAACATCTCACTGCATTCAAAGAGAGACTCATTTCTTAACAAAGTGTTGGCTCTTAGAGTTTTCAATACTAGAGCTGGGCTCAGTCACTTTGAACTTTTCGTGTTGAGCTTATCCAGCAGTACAAGGTCAAAGGCTCTCTGATTGATGTATTTTATCAGTCTGGAAAATTCTCAGCCATTGTCTCTTTAATCCCCTCTGCTGTGTTCTCTTTCTTTTCCTTGTGTAACTCCATTTTCACTGTCATCCATGTCTCTCCATCTCTCTTTCATGGTGTTTATCTCATTGTATATTTATGCTGCATTTTTGACAATTTCTTCAATTCATTTTTTCTTCACTTATGGATAAATGTTTAATCTCCCCGTTGAATTCTTGCAGTTCTAGGTTTTATGTTCTCTTTTTGAAGATTCACATTTCCCTCCTTTATATGATCTATAAGCATTTTAAACATTTGTGTCTGATAATTCTAAAATTTGAGGTATTTATAGGCCTAATTCTGCAGTTTGTTATTTTGGCTCTTGCTCATGGTATCTTAACGTCTTGTTATATTTTGTGAGTTTTGACTGTGACCTCATATTTTTTAGCTTTATCTGTGGAAATTCTTTAGGACTGGACCAAAGATGTGTTTCTCCAGAGAAGATAAATAACTGCTTCTGTGAGGCAGCTCAGGGCACTGCTGTCCCAGTTCTGAGCCTCAGGTTTTTCAGACCTCCTAGGTAGTGAGAGGTTTGAGCTGCAAACCCGTATGAGGAGACAGCTCATTATGAGTTTTCAGAGGAGATTTTTTTCCCTGCTACTTGATGCTAAAGTTTAAGGAAAGACAGTTTCCTCAGTTACTTGATTGGGGGAAAGGTATAGTTGATCTCTGCACCAAGGGGGCAGAGATCTTTGGGGTACGAGTTTTGTGTTTGTGGGGCATGGGGTAGGGGGTTCCTGCTAGACTCTTGGCCTCAGTGGATTCCTCTCAAATCTGGTCAGGTCGTGGAAACCAAAGCTCAACGCAGAAACTGACTGGTGTTTTGCTTATCTCTCTGGCTTCCCAATTTCTCTTAGTTTTTGACTTTTGGCTGTTCTGTGGTAGTGTGGCAGTTCAGTGATACATTTTTATTCAACACTTTAAATTGTTTTTGGGTGGTGGGGAGTGAGGAGCAGGTCAGGGAACCTTGTTTGCTTTATTACCCGAAGTGGAAGTCTTTCTGATGTCATTTTTATCATACCATTCTGACCTGGTTTGTGACTTTGTCAGGGACCTTTACTCTTTTTTTTTTTTTTTTTTTTGGCTTCAGACCCACCCAGGAATGCGACAGTGTGACTTTGTTTTGTTTTGTTTTGTTTTTGTTTTTTTGGAGATAAAGTCTAACTCTGTCGCCCAGGCTGGAGTACCGTGGTACAATCTTGGCTCACTGTAACCTCTGCCTTCTGGGCTCAAGCCATCCTCCCATCTCAGCCTCCCAAGTAGCTGGGACTATAGGCATGTGCCACCACGCCCAGCTAACTTTTGTATTTTTTGTAGAAATGGTGTTTCACCACATTCCTAGGCTGGTCTTGAACTTGTGAGCTCGAAGTGCTGGAATGGGACCTTTTTAAAGACCATATTTTCTCACCTTCACGTTACTTTGTCTTTTTTGCTTGTAGAGGACATTCTACCTAATCTTTTAGAATGAAGCTAAAAACTAACTATAACTTCCATTTGATTTGACTAGAACACAGAATTATTTGACATTTTTTGAGTGTCTGTTTTGGGCAAGGAGATGCTAGTTAAATAAGACACAGCCCCTCTCCTTGAGGTGGTTATATCCTGAGAGAGAGCAAGACATGTACACAGCCAGTCATGATGCATTGACTTGGGTGTTACGGGTTTCGAACTGAATGTGGTCTGAGGATAAAATCAATCAGCATAATATTTCCAATTTGAACTATTGATATTGCTATGTAGGGCGTTTAAAGACTTACCAGGCAGAACTAATTTGTCAATGATGGTACTTCAACTAGAAGTCTCATTTCAGTTTGCATGGGTGAGGCTCCTTCCTAACTTGGCCGCTTTGATTTTTGGCAGGTACAGAATCAGAAACCAAGGCCTTCATGGCTGTGTGCATTGAGACAGCCAAGCGCTACAACCTGGATGACTACCGGACCCCGGTGTTCATCTTTGAGAGGCTCTGCAGCATCATTTATCCTGTAAGCAGTGCGGTGCTTCCCATGGCTCTCGTGTGTCAGCGCGGGCCACTTGGCCATGAAACCTCTTGGTGATTCATTCAAGTTATGGTGCATTATACCAGCGGTGGGCCACTTAGCAGTTAAAGAGATCCACCACCATAAAAGAGAAGCAACCTCATAATTTTTCTCTTGCTCACAATGGGACATTTAATGACCTTCCTTGGTCTTAGTTTCCTGGATTCAAGTAAAGAATCATGTTTTTTTAAAAACTAGGTCTAACCTGCATAACCAAAATCCCATTGCATATCAATCCAGCTTGCTGTGGAGAGGCAGCATTGAGCTACAGTATAAAGTTATTTTCATTCCCTTCCTTCTTTTTCTACCCTGTATTTTGTGTACACATGCAGCATGTGTTTTTCTCCCTAGACTGAGCTGTGTAGAAGCAAAGTATGATCCAGAGGACCCTTCCTGCTGTTGAGGAAGGATGAACACTGGTATCGTCAGCTAGCAATGAGAACTCATTGTGGGTGTGCCTGAGTGTCATGTCCCATAGAGAAGCCCTTTCCTTGACTTCAGGGTCATCAGTGACAAAGTCCTCTGGCCCCCAAATTGGTTAGCATCACATGAGACTGGCAGGAGGAGGAAGGAAGGTCCCTCCTTGCACCCCTTCCCCCCATTTCATTAACACATCTCTCATGTGTCACTCCCTGTCTGCTTGTTTTGTTCAGCTTTGTCTCCTAATCTGCCCTGGGGGTTCAGAGGAGATGCAGTCTTTTTAAGTGTTTGGGGGACTTGCTGAGTGTGATGTGTTTTCCTTGAGTGTTCCCCCCTCTGCCATGCCTTCTGATGTACCCTTCCCTTTGTCCTCCAGGAGGAGAATGAAGTCACTGAGTTCTTTGTGACCCTGGAGAAGGATCCCCAACAAGAAGACTTCTTACAGGGCAGGATGCCTGGGAACCCCTATAGCAGCAATGAGCCAGGCATCGGGCCACTGATGAGGGATATAAAGAACAAGATTTGCCAGGACTGTGATTTGGTGGCCCTCCTGGAAGATGACAGTGGCATGGAGGTAATGAGCGTAGGACAGTGGTGCCCACATTTAAGAGCAGGGGCTGGGACCAAATCCAGGCACTTCCTCCTAGTAGCTGATTAACCTGGGGCAGGTGGCCTTCAGTTTCTTGCTCTGTAAATTGGGTTTAATGATTCGCACCTTTCTACCTCACTTAGTGCTAAGGTTAATAACCTGTAAAGGGTTCTGCCCAGGGCCTGGCAGGAAGTAAGCATATTGTTGGTGGCTGTTGGTTGTAGTAGTGGTAGGTGTTTATTATTGCTGCATCTGGCAGAGACTTCTCGGTGAGTCTGAGTTACCTGAGCCCCCTAAATATTGGTATTTTACCCCTTGCATAGGTTTATGGCCCTGTGTCAGTTACCTTCTGGCAGACCCCCGAGGGTCTGGCATTTTTACACAGTGAAAAGCCTTTTCTGGTTCTAAGCCTGCAGGAGAAGGTCCCCAGCGGGTGTGTCTAAGCTGCAGCCCATGTGTGGGTTAGGGATGCTTGCAGCCCCTGAAATTGTGCACAAAATTCTGTGTGTTTTGCACACATGTGCATTTTTTTTAGAGTGGGAGAGTTGATAGGACCATGACATACAAAAATGATGAATTATGAACCATTGCCATAAGGTGCCCCTTTGTTCTTGGATTTTGCTTTTACTTGCCTTACAATTATTTAGAATAACAGCTTCACCTGCTTTTCTGTTCAGCTTCTAGTGAACAATAAAATCATTAGTTTGGACCTTCCTGTGGCTGAAGTTTACAAAAAAGTCTGGTGCACCACGAATGAGGTATGTGCTTGCTTTCTGGCTTGGAGGTGTGGTTTCCCTTTTCTGACTTATGCTATGCAGACTTGTACCAGCAGGAGCCGTTGTTCATCATCACTTACCCTGCTTGTAGCAGCTCTCTTAGGCTTTACTTTCCCTGTTTGGGGTTGTGTGAAGAAAACCAATCATCCTGTTTTCCTTTGGAGGCATCTGACTAATGAAGGTTGAAGAGCTTCAGGAAAGCAAAAGCATTTTGCTGGGCTGTGCAAGCTGTCAAACCCCAAGGACTGGAAGCCAGGGAGTGTCGAAGGAGGCTCTGTGTTGGGAATGCTTGCTGTCTTGTTCCCTTCAATATGGACACCTCTCAGCTGAGATTAGTTCTCAGCTTTTATGGGCCTGCTCACTTAATAGAACATTTTTCCAGTAGCTGTGTCAAGGAGCACCATTTCTGTTTTACTAGTTGGGGAACTGAGGCTCAAACAGGCAGTTGTTCTTGAGGAGGGGAAAGGGAAATGAAGGAAGTCCAGTGCTCTGTACCTTTTGACCATCACGGGTGATACTGTTTGTCCACTTGTGAAAATATTAGATGGTCCCCTTCACGTTTCCCTCCTTTCTTAGTCTCTCTCTGTTCCTTCCTTTCCTCTCTTCCTGTTTCTTTTTTCTTCCCCCTCCATTTCTCTCTCCTCAGGCCATTTCTTCCCTTCTCTTGTTCCTGTTGGGAGGAGAGGTCTTTAGTACATGTATCAGATAAGTAACTTAATTACAGCAAACTAGCAGCAGGGACGCACAGCAAACTTTTCTATACTTGGTCCCAAACACTTGTGTCGAGTTTGAGAAACTAAATTGGCAGTATACTGTTTGTACATTTTGGCCTTTAATTTTTTACATATTTCCGCCTCTCTCCTTTCTTTTCTCCCACTGGGCTGGGAATCCTGGTCACTGTTTACTGTTGGTCTGCTGCCAGTTGGGTCGATGTTGCACTGTTGGCCGAGGGACAGGCAGAGAACTGTACCAGTCAATACATCTTGTCACAGACATTTCAGCATCGAAACAGAATGATACTGATTTGATCCCTGATGCACATAAAAAATTAAGACCAAGCTTCTGTGGGCACTCTTGTAAATGGTGGTAATGAACCCAAAGAATGCACAAGGGTATTTCCCTGAAATGGTGAAGCAAGATAGACATTGAGAATCATTTGCCCCTCACATTGATGTGCTTAATCTAGTTAGAAGGTTTTCTGGCAAAGTCCAGAGTTTGTGATAGCTTTTGTTCTAGGATTTAGCTTTCCTTCTCTACTTTGCCCTCCATTTCCCTGATAAGCAACCTACGTTTTTAGCTGCTGACTAGAACCTGCCCTGTGTTGAGTGTCTGTGGTGGTTCTCTCTCTGGGAATTCTCACCGGGCTTCTGTAGCCGGAAACACTTCTACAATTGGCCTTTCTGGAGGGTTGTCTTCCTCCAGGGTTTCCTGTTCTGAAGCTAAGCCTATACTTGGAGGCAGGCTGCTTGAATTAGTGTACTACCAAATCCCCCACTGGATTTCATTGAGGGTCACTTTGAGCTCCAATTTCTAATCTGCAAAATGAGAATAATAATATCATATGCGCTCAGTGCCAGACATATAGTGAACTTTTCTGATCCTCCAATTTAGTGAAGTTGCTGTAATTTTGTCATTTATAAAAGCCTTGATTCTTACCATTCCAGTCAGATTATGGGTTTAGCTTAAAGAATTGTGGATGAACCCCCTCCTTGTATAGTTATATAAAGACATCTGAATCTCTATAGGCAAAGATTGATCTACTCTCTTTTCCTGTATTCCCGAGACTTGACTCAAAGCTCTTTGATTTAAATGGCCTTGCTTGTCCTGGGTAGTAGTTCCTATTGATGGGAGAGAGTTTCTACTCCTGAGGAAGGTCCAGGCTTGGAATTAGACCTCTGCTTATAGCTTGGTAACCTTGAACAAGCTGTGTAACCTTGTATAAAAGGATCATCTAAAGTACTTAATTAGCATAGGACCTGTACAGAGTAAAACATTGAATAAATATTAAATAATTACATAGTGTTCTAATGAAATTGAAGGAGATAGTTTTTAAAATGTTTCATACCATGTCTGGCTTATAGTAGACACTAAATAAAACTAGCATTCTTTCCCCTGAGTGAATTGCTGTGCAGTTGGATTCTAGATGTTGTGGATGAGACCTTGTAGAAAAATAGAGGCTCTCCACATTGCTGTAGCTTTAAGCAAGACCAAGTATGGAGTTCTTTGCATTTGTGTGGGCTTGTTTTTAAGTACCTTTCTCCAACTTTCTCTGCCCAGGGAGAGCCCATGAGGATTGTTTATCGTATGCGGGGGCTGCTGGGCGATGCCACAGAGGAGTTCATTGAGTCCCTGGACTCTACCACAGGTAGATTATAGACAGTGCTGCCCATTGGATTGGAGTTCGGGACGAAGAGCAGCTCACGTCCCAGGACACTGGGGTATTCTCAGTAGGTTCTGCCTTGTACCTCTGCATCAGAGTTGTGGGGGAGATTGTTTCTTCAGTGAGGAAAAGAGAGATGTCTATGGCATGATGCAGATACCACTGAGGATTCCAAACAAACCACCAAACTTTTAGAGGAAAATGCAATTAACAATAAACTTGAATCCAGATTCATTTTTAACTTTCTCTTCCCCCCCCCCACCGCCTTGATGATATAGTTACTCATACTTTGACATTTGAGTAAGTAATTTTAATTGAATTAAAACTTAAAAAAAGCTTCTACTGAGGGTGGAATAGTTTCATATCGTCCATCATTGACCCCTTTTATTGGCTGTGTCTTTACTGGAGATATGGAAGAGGGCTGTCTTATTCTGGCCTAGTTTATTCCCATCTTCACCTTCCCCTCCGTTTCTGCTGGCTTCCCTTCTCCCCTAGATGAAGAAGAAGATGAAGAAGAAGTGTACAAAATGGCTGGTGTGATGGCTCAGTGTGGGGGCCTGGAATGCATGCTTAACAGACTCGCCGGGATCAGAGATTTCAAGCAGGGACGCCACCTCCTAACGGTGAGTTGGGGGCAGCAAGGTGTGGGGGCCAGCCTTTCTGCATTGGGAGAGACCCCTGTGAAAAGAAGCTAAGGCCACTGTGTCATTTTACCCTAGAGGGCAGCATGGTGCCATGGAGCAGTGCCAGTTGGTGAAGGCAGTTAAGAACCCTTTACGTTCTTGGGCACTCCTCTTCCCGTCCTGCTGGCCCACTTCCCTTCTCCAGTACCTCCTTAGCTGGCAGTCAGGAGCCCTCTACATTCTCAGACACCCCTCTTCCGTCCTGCTGGCCTACTTCCCTTCTCCAGTACCTCTTTAGTTGTCTGTAGAGCCAGCGTCTGACTGTCTTTCCCCAAATAACTGCACTTGTTTTAACCATTATTATTATTATTGTTTTTAAAATGGATTTTGTAATGTAACTCATTTCTTGCATTGTAGGGTTTTGTTTGGGTATTATCTAACTAATCTCCTTAGTAAGGATTAGAGCATTCCAGAGAGGCACCACAAATACTATACTATTATTTTCACTAGCCCCCACGCCCCCAGGGTTTATGAGAATATATATATATATACTATTGTGCCTTTTTTTATGAGATGGAGTTTTGATCTTGTCACCCAGATCAAAACTTGTCACCAGATCGTGCAATGGCGCGATCTCGGCTCACCGCAACCTCTACCTCTTGGGTTCAAGCAATTCTCCTGCCTCAGCCTCCTGAGTAGCTGGGATTACAGCCATGCTCCACAATGCTCGGCTGATTTTATATTTTTAGTAGAGATGGGGTTTCTCCATGTTGGTCAGGCTGGTCTTGAACTCCCAACCTCAGGTGATCCACCTGCCTTGGCCTCCTAGAGTGCTGGGATTACAGACGTGAGCCACTGTGCCCGGCCTGTGCTTTTGTTTTAAATGACCCATGTGGTTCTGAGCTCTCACAGGCCACAAGCTTTGGGATCATTCTCTTTACTATTAGTTTAGCGTCTGAGTTAATGCTGGGATTTCCCTCAAGACAACAGAGCATCACCTCTTGCATTAGGAACTGGTGTCACTGCCGTTGTGTTAGAGATGGTAGAGATATATCCAGCCTGTGGATCTACCTATTGTGAGAGCCAAGCTATCTTACCATGTCCCCTTAAGGGTCACTTCTCCCTCCTGTCCTCTTCATTTCAAAGGAACCTCTGCTGATGGTATAGGATGGACTCTGCTTAGACATCCCTTTCCCACTGGTCCCCACATCTTACGCTCTCATGTGGTCTCATGGGTGTTGACTGGTTTTTCTTGTCAGGTGCTACTGAAATTGTTCAGTTACTGCGTGAAGGTGAAAGTCAACCGGCAGCAACTGGTCAAACTGGAAATGAACACCTTGAATGTCATGCTGGGGACTCTAAACTTGGTAAAGAGCATGGGCTGCAAATGATGAAGAGTGAGCCTTGGAAGTCTGGGTGCGGGGAAGACATTTCAGTTCTGGGCTCAGATGAAATGGACTCATGGCTTCTTCAAGCCCTTCATCTCTCTGGCTGACTGGTGCAGGGGCTTAAATCATTCAGCTGCCCTTCTCCTCTGGTTGCCCCCCCCACCCCCCGCCTGTCCCCATGCTGCTGCCATGGCACCCAAGAGCTTCCTCATTCCTTTCCTGAGTTCAAATCAGAGATGAGAGGAAGGCAGTCCCTTAAACAGTCTAGACTACACACCAATGGGAAAGAAGTCCCCCTCTCCTTGAGGCAGCCAAGAAAGAGATCTGGAACTTCACGTTTTCCCTGTCATCAAAAGCTCTCACACTTGTCTCCCTCTCAGAACATGCATATACACACATATATACACATAGTCATACACACACGGTCTCTGGGAAGTAAGGCCATGAGGGGGATCCTTGAGAGCAAATGCTATCTGCGGTGAGTGGCTGTGGTTTTATTCTGAGAGTGACTGGGTCTCCTTCTCCTACAGGCCCTTGTAGCTGAACAAGAAAGCAAGGACAGTGGGGGCGCAGCTGTGGCTGAGCAGGTGCTTAGCATCATGGAGATAATTCTCGATGAGTCCAACGCTGAGCCCCTGAGTGAGGACAAGGTGAGTGGGGCCTGGCCCCTCCATCTGGAGACACTGAGAGCCTGCACCGTCCCATTGCCCACAACAGGCCTGCATCTGACTTAGCCCACCTGAGAATGACAGAGCCTGCTTAAGCATTGGAATGTCAAGACTCAACTAATGGTGACATAATTGTATTGAGACCTGAAATCTTTGGATTCGGAGCAAGCAGGATTGCTAAGGATAGTCTTTCACTCGAAAGCTGCTCATTAATGGAATCCTGGCATGTCCCAGTTGATAGACAGGGGCTTTAGTCCAATCTTTCGTTTCATAGTTCAGGAATTGAACAGCGCACTTCATTTCCTGGACTTGGCATTTCCTCAACTGTGGTATATAGTTGGTTACTGGTGGAAATCAGGCCTAGAACCCAGATCTCCAACTCCCAGAATTTCTCTCCACCTGTGATTTTCTCCATCCTTATTGGCACTAATGATTTGGCTAGAGCTGTGACCAAATGAATGTCCAGCAGCCTGCATTCTGTTACAGGAAAGGAAGATTGTATTGGTATATTTTGACCACCTGAGACTAGTAACAGAATTGTCACAGAAATTTAGAAACCACATTCTCAAGTGAAACTCACACTGTTAGTTATTCCCCAGGAAGTGCTGAGACACAGTTCTTCTAAGGCTACTCCTGATGACGCTGATGGAAGTGGTGACCTTTGGGGCTCAGATGTTAGCTGCACCCGCAGTCCTGGCTGCATTCATGGGACTTCCACCCTCTTTTCTGTTGCAGGGCAACCTCCTCCTGACAGGTGACAAGGATCAGCTCGTGATGCTCTTGGACCAGATCAACAGCACCTTCGTCCGCTCCAACCCCAGCGTGCTCCAGGGCCTGCTTCGCATCATCCCGTACCTTTCCTTTGGAGAGGTGGAGAAAATGCAGATCTTGGTGGAGCGATTCAAACCATACTGCAGCTTTGATAAGTATGTTACTTGGGTTTCATATAGTGAAGTGAGAGTCCCTACAAAAACCCTGAACTAGGTCTGTGAGATGAGGAAGAATTACCTGAATTTCTATTAGATTTTTCTGGCCTCGTTCTGGCTTTTAAGGAGTTCAGCCTAGTTGGGAAGAAAATAGTTAAAATATACTGTATTGGAGTAGCAATTGGCTAGGCAGAGAAGGCAAAGTGGTTGGTGAGGTGGGAGGAATATGACGAGATGGAGTCACGTGTGCAGAAGTGTGAGTGCAAGAGGAAGCCGTGACTGTGGGAGACATAGCAGGTAACAGAGAGAGTGGCAGGAGCCAGGGCAGAAGGGTCTTTGTATCACATTAGGGAATTTAGCCTTGATATTCTATAGGCTGTTGACAGTTGTTAACCAAGAGAGTAAATGATTGGGTTTTGCCCCCCTTCGCACCCTCAGACTCTGCTCTTCCTCCCAGGTATGATGAAGATCACAGTGGCGATGATAAAGTCTTCCTGGACTGCTTCTGTAAAATAGCTGCTGGCATCAAGAACAACAGCAATGGGCACCAGCTGAAGGATCTGATTCTCCAGAAGGGGATCACCCAGAATGCGCTTGACTACATGAAAAAGCACATCCCTAGCGCCAAGAAGTATGAAGTCGTCCCACAGAGGGGCTGCTTTGTCTCCCCTTTGCCCTTTCCTTTTCCTTCTCCGTCAGCATCTTGGCGTAAAGCTTCACGTGTGCGCCTTGCCCTCCTTGGGGCCTCCCAACCCTTTCTGGAAACTGTGGGTGACCATCCAACCACTGCAGAGTCCTTTGGGGCTTGTGGGAAAAGGATGGCAACTTTTTGGTTTCTACTTAGAATACTCACTTCTATCTGGCTTTTAAGCTGAGCTGGGTGGTTCTATGTGATTCTTCATGACACTCAGAGAGGGTCACGTTTAAACAGGCACCGGGGCTTTCAACAAGCCAGCGTCAACAACTGGTTTCTAGGTAGCCTTTGCTTCCCTGGCCTGCCAATAAGCCTTCATTTGCTTTGCAGCTTGGATGCCGATATCTGGAAAAAGTTTTTGTCTCGCCCAGCCTTGCCGTTTATCCTGAGGCTGCTTCGGGGCCTAGCCATCCAGCACCCTGCCACCCAGGTAGGTAGCCAGGATAAGTAGCGTGAGGGTGCAGGGGTACAAGTATAACCATGCTAGTTCACCCTGAGACATAACTTACCCTAATATTATAAGACTCCTAGAGTGGAAGTGAGCCTCAGAGGTCATCGACGACTTCTCTCTGTGTGCTGAGAGAATTCAGTTGTGTTTGTGATTCCCCATTCAACTCATTCTTTAAGTGGGGCCTCATTGTCTAATGGGTCAGCTTTGCAGCTGTTGAACAGTGAGGGTATGGCTGACCAGCAAGTAAAACACTTGGGTGTCGGACCACAGTCACTGGGACACTTAGATTATCATCACCTCTGTTTTCTCTCTCTGCCTCAAGCAGCTGAACACTTTGTTCTTAGGGAGGCCCATCCATTCTACTCTGCAGCTCATTTCTGATTTCTCCCCATGGGGCTGAGCGGTAACCCCTCACAGATCCAGTCCTAACTGCCCTGGATAGATGGCCAGGGCTGGGTTGTTGTTTTTTTTTATCGAAGTTTTAATTTGCAGGTGGTTATGGATTCACATGCAGTTGTTAAATACAGAGAAATCGTATGGATCCTTTTCCCACTGTACCCCAGGGGTGACATCATGTGGAACCTGAGCACACACCACAGCCAGAATATAGACATCGATGCAGTCAGGATGCAGGCAGTTTCCTCTGCACAAGGGCCCTCTCGGCCTTTTCCAGCCACGTCCACCTTCCCCTGCTCCCCTGCCACAGCCTCTGGCACCCACCAATCTGTTCTCCATTTCTGTAATTTTGTCATTTCAAGAATGTTATATAAATGTAGTTGTATGGCATGTAACCTTTTGGGATTGTCTTTTTTTTTTTCTCAGCATGATTTTCTGGAGTTTCATCCAGGTTCATTCACCCACTAAAGGACACCTGGATTGTTGCCAGTTTTTGGCTGTTACTTACACAGCTGCCATGAACACTCGTGTGCAGGTTTTTGTGTGAATATAAGTTTTCATTTCTCTGGGATAAATGCCCAAGAGTGCAGTTGCTGGGTTGTGTTGTAGTAGTTGCATATTTTGTTTATTAGAAGCTGCCAAACTGACTGATCCAGTTTCTCTGTGTCTTTGCCAGCATCTGGTGACTGTTAGTTTTTGCTGTTCTGGTAGATGTGCAGAGGTCCCTTGTGGTTTTGTGTTTTCCTACTGGTTCATGATGTTGAACTTCTTTTCATGTGCCCTGTATATCTTCTTCAGTGAAATGTCTGTTTATGTCTTTTGCCCGTTTTCTAACTGGATTGTTTGTTTTTTAATGTTGAGTTTTGAGCGTCCTCAGCATTGAGTTTTTTCTGTTTGTAGTGTTCTATTGAAAATAGTTCCACTGTCTCCTTTCGTAATCTGTTCTGATAACTCATTCCAAAAACATGGCAACTCGAATACAGTAAAGATTCTTTACTGTGTTTCACTGAAATCCCTTTTCTAAACTTTTGTTCAAGTCAGTGGAGTCATAATTAGTATATATTTGTGGAGATTCTTTTTCCTACATAGGAATTTTCACATACGTTCTTTCCCTATCCTTGTAACATCTCTGTTTTGTATGTGGATAAATCAGAGAACACAGTTGTGATGTGGCCAAGGGAACACTATGAGTTTGGAACTCAAAGTCAGCTGATTTCCAGGCTTTTTTTTTTTTTTTTGAGATGGAGTTTCACTCCTGTTGCCCAGGCTGGAGTGCAATGGCACAATCTTGGCTCACTGCAACCTCTGCCTCCCGGTTCAAGCAATTCGTCTGTCTCAGCCTCCCAAGTAGTTGGAACTACAGGTGCCTACCACCATACCTGGCCATTTTTTTTGTATTTTTAGTAGAAACAGGGTTTCATCATGTTGGCCAGGCTGGTCTCGAACCCTTGACCTCGGGTGATCCGCCTGCCTTGGCTTCCCAAAGTGCTGGGATTACAGGCGTGAGTCACCACGCCTGGCCTTCCAGCTTGTTCTTAGTTACCAAATTGAATTATTTTATTTAGAATAAGGCTTTATCTAGTTAGATACTTGGCATTTACGCTACGTCCATTCATTTTTCTTTCAACACATATTTATTGAGTACGTGTTGTGTACCTGGTCCTGTGCTAGGCTGAGGAGACAGTCACTGTCTGTGCCTTTTGGGAGCTTACTGTCTGGTGGAAGATAGAGCTTTTGTTTATTACTAAACAGCGAGATAGATACAGTGTGGAAGGGCCTAAGGAAAGAGGAGGGCATGTTTACTAGAGGGCATGGCACCTGCAAAGGCTCAGGGGCCAAGAGAGCTTAAAGCCTTCCAAGAATTGAAAGCAGCTACAGTGGAAGGTGAGACACGGCTCGAGCTGCCGATGAAGACCCGAGCAGGGGCAAGGCATGTTCTTTCTCCCAGAAGAGGAGTGTGGGTTTTCTCCTGAGGGCAGTGCCCCAGCCGTATTGTAGAGAGTGAATTGAAGGGAGTTGAGGTTGGAGGTAGGAAGAACAGTCTTTTATTGTAATCAAGGTGAGAGAAATGACGGCCTGAACTAGTTCATGGATAGATTGAACAGAGATTGAGCTGGAAGGAAGAATAAATGGGATTTGGAGGAGCGAAGAAGCTGGATGAATCAAGAGCCCTGCTCAGTTGCTAGACTGGGTAATGAGGTGAATGGTGGTACCACTGAGACAGAGAAGACCGGAGGTCTGCGAGTAAGGTGGAGGAGAGTTCATTAGACTATGCTATGAACATATGGTTTGTCCTATTAATAACTAGAATGTCAGTTAAATAATGGCAGAGTCTTTGTTTCCCCCAGCACTGAAATCACACATGTGCAAGGATGCACACACAGTAAACAGCCAGAATGTTGAGTTTGGGGTACCTGTGGAAAAGCTCAGTCAGAGTTAAAATATGGGCTCAGCATTTAGGAGCATGAGACATGAGAGACTACATAATTTTGCTGAGACACAGATTGGAAGCGGACTTGCTATGAGAACAGATTTATGAGCTACTAAGTGATGTGCTGGCTTTATTGTTTTCAGCTTGTCTCATATGTAATAATTGCCATCAAGTCACTTGTGACAGGGTGGTGAGGATTTCAGGGATGTGGTGATATTTCTCAGTGCGCTCACCTAGAGAGCTTTTTCCAGCTATGCCTGCCTTTAGCTTCTGATGCTCTCCACCCCTGTTGATCGCGTGGTGCCATATGTGGGACTTCCAGCTTTTTCAGGCACAGAGGTTTCTTGTTAATACCTTTTTTGTTTGTTTGTTTAAGTTTTTAATCTCCATACCTGCTTGTCGTTGTTGTATCTCTAGTATCCCTAGGCTGAGAAAACTGTGCTCCTAGGTTTGGTGGACCCGGGGGCTCCCAGGTGGAGAACTTAGGGCAGGCCCTTATGAGAACGTCCAGTGCCTGCTCTGGCTGGTGAGTTCATCGCTCAGGACTCATCAGGTGCTGCTGCTTGTCTTACCTGGATAAGTATCTTCTCCTGGCCCCCTTCCACGTCCCCTGTGATGGATGCTTTGCACATGCTATCTAATTTCTGATCCTCACAGCAATCCTGGCATTATCCCCATTTTATAGATGGAAATACTGAGCTTAGAGCATAGCAGCTGGTCAGAGGCAGTGGCAGAGTCAAACCCTCTTCTATCTGTCTTTGTCTCTCAAAGTATAGAATCAAAGGACGTCATTGCAGTTGAGCAGGTGACATGAGATGATGCACACTGGTTGAGTTTCTAAACCTTTAACCTCCCGGGAAGGTTTGTCTACATAATTGGAGTTATGTGTCTCTCTGGTCTCTTATTGGCAGGTTCTGATTGGAACTGACTCCATCCCAAACCTGCATAAGCTGGAGCAGGTGTCCAGTGATGAGGGTATTGGGACCCTGGCCGAGAACCTGCTGGAAGCCCTGCGGGAACACCCTGATGTAAACAAGAAGATTGACGCGGCCCGCAGGGAGACCCGGGGCGGAGAAGAAGCGCATGGCCATGGCAATGAGGCAGAAGGCTCTGGGCACCCTGGGCATGACGGTAAAGCCACCTCCCTGAGTCCCCATGTTTCTTCCCACACTGTTGAGGAGGAGGTGGCCATGGGACAGCCCTGAGGTTGGCCATGGAGAAGGAGGAGGAGGGAACTAGGTATGGTAGGCCCTCTCAGCGGTGGGACCACTATTGTTCAGTCATACAGGTGCGACTCAGGGTAAGTGACTTACGAAGTTTACCAAAACAGTAAACCGGTGATCGTAGCCATTGTTTATTGAGGACTTATTTAAGCCCTGAAGTAGTTCTAGGAGGTTGATACTGTTATACCCATTTTCCAGGTGAAGTAACCGAAACTTAGAGATGAAGTAAATAGGCCAAGGCACATAACTAGTAAGTGGTTGCCACAAAGAGCTCTGCTCTTTTAACTGTCCCACCTTGGAGGAAGCCCAGTCCTACAAGCTCCTTCTCCAAACCACAGACTTGAGTGTCAGCAGTTTAAAAACTCACATGGGAGCAGTGAATGAATCATAGTGCAACAGCCTTTGGGAGCTGAGACTTGCCATTGCTGGCACAAAGAAAGGGGGCTTTTCTGATGGCAGGTGGCACCTTGCCAGGGCTCCAGGTGGATGATTTCCTTTGCTTCAGTGGTTCCTGTAGGAAGAGAGAGTAGCAGAAGGCCCTGGGTCTTTATCCTCATTAGAAGCCAGCTAAAGGGCTTTCCTCTCATGCAGCTGTCCTTTTAGTGGAGGTAGGAGGTTAGCCCTGTTCCTGAGCATCCCCAGGCTAGGGTGGGAGAGGGTGTGTGGAAATCCCCCTGACATGCCACCGGGGTTCCCCTACAGACAAATGAAAAGGGCCAGGTCGTAACCAAGACGGCACTCCTGAAGCAGATGGAAGAGCTGATCGAGGAACCCGGCCTCACATGCTGCATCTGCAGGGAGGGATACAAGTTCCAGGTACAGCTGCTGGGCCTGTGGTCGGTCCTGAGGGCCCAGCCTGGCCTCTTGTTCTAGGTAGCATCCCCTTCCTCCAGGCCATTTTGTTGTTAGCGAGGCAGGTTCCAGGCTTGCATCTTAGGAGGTTGACAAAAGGACTAGCGGTCCTGTTTAAAGGCAGGACGGCAAGACTCATCCGAACTTCAGACTTCACTGTCCTTATCATCGTCATGGCAAATGCCGCTCATCGGATTCTCCTGTATGTGAGGCCTCATGCTCAGAGCTTTGTGTAAACTGGATAATTTTATTTAAACCTATGAAAAGTCCCAACTTGCAAACAAAGGTCACATGGCAGAGCCAGAACTCCAGCTGAGGCTTCTCAGACTCCAGACCTGGGCTTTTGAAGACATACTATGCTGCTTCCATTCAGGGTAACTGGGGGAGAAAATCAGAACCTTCTTGGCTCATCCAAACAAGATTCCACCTGAAAGGAGCAGGGCAGCCAGTGACCTGCTGGCTCCCCTGAAGGCTCCAAGGTGGCCTCTTCTCTCCAGCTTGAACTTACTGCTCAGAACTCAGGCTGTGCAAGGGCAGGTGCGTGGGCCACAGGCCTCATTAGTCCTGTGTAAGGCAGGCTTCTCAGAGCTGCCCCGCACATTTTGAAAAGCAAGTGAAGATCAAGGAGGTACTTCTGCATTTTCAGACAGATGAAGCACAAAGTAAAGAAAGATGGCCTGGGCTTGCTAACAGGTCTGCCTCTACGTCTGTACCGCGTCCCCTTCTTCTGGTTGCTCCCATAATCTTTGTTTCACTAGGGCTGTGCCAGCCAAGTGCTTCACCCGCAGACTGAGGGGGCAGGCCTCACCTGCTCTTCTGAACTGCCCTAGTGAGAGCAGCCTGAACTCCAAGGCATTGCCCAAGAAGGGAGACAGTTCCCCCTCTGTTCTGCTTCACCTGGACCTGACTTGGAGTTTCCCCTCCTCTCTCCTCATGTTGTCTTTGCAGCCCACGAAGGTCCTGGGCATTTATACCTTCACGAAGCGGGTAGCCTTGGAGGAGATGGAGAATAAGCCACGGAAACAGCAGGGCTACAGCACCGTGTCCCACTTCAACATTGTGCACTACGACTGCCACCTGGCTGCCGTCAGGTAGGCCCTGGCTGTTGCAGGGTGGCTTCTTCAGTAGGCCTGCCTGTGGGCCTGGAGCGGGTGGGACTGCCAACCTCGTGGTTTTAAGTATGCTCCTTAGTCTCCGGGGAGTAGGGTGTTCTGCCTGACACCATATAGGTCTCCAAGCAGTTATTTGAATGATAGGAAAGTATACTTTGGCCTGGGCCCAAGGCTGGGGAGAGCAGCCTTGCTTGCCTGAGTTAGCAAAGCCAGCACTTACCACATCGAGGCTACAAATGGCGAATTCTCTTTGCCAGGTCAGGAGCCTGGGCTGACTGACTTCTTAGCGTTGGCACGCCCCCACCCCCGCCCAGGTGCCTGGTTGCCACCTTAATTCCAGCAGTCACTTGTCCCTGCTCTCCTCCCCATCCAGGTTGGCTCGAGGCCGGGAAGAGTGGGAAAGTGCCGCCCTTCAGAATGCCAACACCAAGTGCAATGGGCTCCTTCCGGTCTGGGGACCTCACGTCCCTGAATCAGCTTTTGCCACTTGCTTGGCAAGGTGAGTGTTGAGTATTTTCCACAGTGGGAAGGAGGAGATTTGCAGGGGATGGGACAAGACCTGCTATCAGCCCAATCCCTTGGTGACATCATTTCCTGTTACATTCCTTGGGAGTCCATGTCTGTCTGCTTGCTGACTGGGAAGCTGTCCAGAGCAGACAGAGTGGGGAGATGGAAGCTTATTTAGGGGATGACCTGACATGGCCCACCACAGGGTGAGAGGAACCAGCACCCTCAGCTTCCAGGGCACCATGTGAAATTTCTGGTTCTTCACTACTCCTTTGTTGATCTTATGACGTAAAATGTGGGACCGTGACTTGGTCCTTGAGGCCAGAATTTCTCAGAGTTCACTTCTACAGTGGTGGCTCTGAGGTTTAAATAATGAAAGTGGCTTAGTGGCAGAGGGAATGGTGGGCTCCTTGGAAGACCTCCCTGGTCCTTTAGGACCCAGATTAGAGTAGCTAAAGCATCTGTGAGGTCCTCATGTCTTGCTGATGCCATGCGGAGTGGTTCCCCACCCCAACTCCTGTTTTAAAGCTCGGGGATAAAAATATGTCTGTCATAAAACAGGCAGCTGGCAGTGATAAAGGGCAGCATATTGAAATGTGTAGCATCTATTTTTTTTTTTTTTTTTGGGACAGAGTTTTGTTCTTGTCACCTAGGCTGGAGTGCAATGGCATGATCTCAGCTCACTGCAGCCTCCGCCTCCCAGGTTACAGCGATTGTCCTGCCTCAGCCTCCTGAGTAGCTGGGATTACAGGTGCCTGCCACCACATCTAGCTAAGTTTTGTATTTTTAGTAGAGATGAGGTTTTGCCATGTTGGCCAGGCTGATCTCAAACTCCTGACCTCTGGTGGTCCGCCTGCCAAAGTGCTGGGATTACGGGTGTGAGCCGCCAGGCCCGGCCAGCCATGTATTCTTACACACACTGTACAGATGAGATGCAGAGAGTTTGAGCAACTTGCTCGAGGTTGTCCAGTTAATAAGAGGCACAGCCCAGATGGACAGGAATGTGTATTGACATAAGAAAAAAAAAAACCTTTCTATTTGGAGATCGAAGAGCTCATTCTTATGGACAGATCACTTTGTCAGTCAGAATGGATGCGTTCTACATTTCTTCCTCCAAAATGTGCTTCAGATGCAGCCACGGTATGTCCTACAACATTGGTCCATTAAGAAATGGGCCCCCAAAAGTGGTGGGCTCTCATCAAAACTCGGAGAGTGTCACAGTCGATCAGTGCAGAAATGAAAATGTCCTGTGGTCTTGTCGTCCTGCTGGCCCCAGCCTTGGCCTCAACTCTCCCTTTTATTCTTATCTCCATTTGCAAACCTTTGTAGCCATCAGGTGCGGGAGTACTAGAAGGAGGTTCTGTCTCCCAAACTGGGTTTTCACCAGGAACTCACTTCCAAGTTAATGTTTGTTCTGCTTCTCCTCCAGACACAACACTTACCTCCAGGAATGTACAGGCCAGCGGGGAGCCCACGTATCAGCTCAACATCCATGACATCAAACTGCTCTTCCTGCGGTTCGCCATGGAGCAGTCGTTCAGCGCAGACACCGGCGGGGGCGGCCGGGAGAGCAACATACACCTGATTCCCTACATCATTCACACTGTGCTTTACGTCCTGAACACGTCAGTACCCTGTGTCCCAGGGGTGGCATCTTGCAGGCCCACCCTGCGTCCCTCTGCCCAAGTTCCCTCAGCTTTTTCATAGCCTCTCGTGCTAATTCCAGAGCAAGTGTCTGGCCTAAGGCACCTTTTTTGCCGAGGTGGGGATGCTCATCTGCATTGTTTTAGGGCCACACAGAAAAAGCAATAAGGGGAACTTCCTTCCCCCAAACTGCCCTGTCTCTTTCCATGGGCAGCCCAAGGCCACATCCTTGGACCGACCTTCAGCTCACAGGGGGAGCAGGAAATGGGAAAAGCCAGGCCACTAAACCCTCTACTTCGATGCAGCTGCTACTTACTTTCCAGACTGTTCTCTTGAATCGGGGGAGGCCACAGTTTGGAGCTGCGCCCACATCATTAGCCAAGGGCGTATGGGTTGTTGCAGGTGAGGTTTCCCATCAAGGGGATGCAGCAGAACTAAGGACCCAGTTCCTTTTTTTTTTTTTTTTATTCTTTTTTTTTTTTTTTAATTTTATTTTTTGTCTTTATTGGGACCCAGTTCCTAAATGGAAAACTAGATTTGTTATCCCTGTTTTCTCTACAGTGAGTAATGCTTCTGGCAAGTGTGAAGGGAAAGGGAATATTCGAGATTATCTGGGAAAGTCAACCGACAAGGAAGGCAGCCAGGAAAAAAAAGAGATTGGTAGTTTATCCATATGCACATTATGGGACAGTCAGGTTGGTACCTGAAAGTGCTTTAAAGAAGCACTTAGGCCAGGCACGGTGGGTCACCTGTATCCTCCCAGCACTTTGGGAGGCCAAGGCAGGAGGATTGCTTGAGCCCAGCCTAGGCATCATAGTAAGACTCTGTCTTTTTTTTTTTTAAATTGTTTTTAATTAGCCAGGTGGGGTGGCACACACCTGTAGTACCAGCTGCTCAGGAGGCTGAGGTGAGAGATGGCTTGAGCCCAGGAGGTTGTGGCTGCAGTGGGTGGTGATCGCACCACTGCCCTCCAGCCAAGCTGATAGCAAGACCAGGTCTCAAAGAGAAAAAACAATTAGGAGATTGTCCTTTAGTTCTTCCATTTAATTCACTGTTTCATACTTGCAGGCCTCATCTCCTAGCAAGAGGCTTACGGTTCCCTGTTGAAAGGTTGTGTACGGCTCACCCTGGGTGGCTGCAGCACAGTGTAGGCAACAGGACAATCCGTCTCTTGTCTTTTCTGGTTCTTTCTCTTCAACAATGTTATTTTTTCCTTCCCCTCCCATTTCCTTGTGAGATAAAAGGCTGACCTCGAGACCATAGGCTTCATTGTTAAAACACGCAGGGGCAGGTTGACATCAGAGTGCATTACATCATCTGCTGAACTACTTAGACCGGCGGCACAGACCTTCCCACTGTCCAAACTTTCTTCCTCTAATCAGTGTTCCTGGGGCCCTGGACAGAGCCCTTGGTGACTTTAGTTGTCAGTATGTTTCTGAAGAGCAAGACATTGGTAATTAATGCTCAAGTCCCTTAATTGGAGAGGGAATTGGCTCTCTCGCAGTTACTTTGGTCAGCCAGAGGCTGACCCAGAAGCTTCACAGAGAGGCCCTGCTTCTTGGCCACAGACTGTTTTCTGATTGACAGCTAGCCAGTTGACATTGGTGGGAGCTTAGTCACAGGGGGGGTTGAGTGCCTTTGGTGGAATATTGTGTATGGAGGCAAGCATGTCACAGCATGGCCACCGTAAGCCAGACCAGAGTCTGAGGAGGTCCTGAGGTGGCCAAAAGCGTTAGATTCCTCACAGGGCTGGAAGATCAAGTTGAGTGTATCTATCCATGCCCATCTGCAGGCAGCAGAAGCAGGCAGGGTGTCCTTGCACCCTCTCCTTCTGCTGTCCCAGAGTCCAGCCTCTGTGCCTGGGCCACCTGTAGCCTGCTAACGTGGGTTCTAGTGTTGTGTTTGTCCTCACCTCTCCCCACCATTGCCCCTCGGAGTTAGGATAGGGCATCAAGCATTCACAGCATGAGAGCACTGTCCAGGTTCTAAGGAGAGAGTGCACCCAGAAGTATGTCATCACGAAGGACTTAAGTCACCTCTCAGTGCTGATTCCGTGACCTCTTTCAAAGCATGGAGAAGGAGGTAGGGTCAAGATGGACAGGCTTCCTGGCTTCAGAGCCCAGCTCTTTCCACGTTGTGAGACTTTGGCAAAATCCTTACCTCCTGTGTACTGCAGTTTCCCTTTTCTTTAAAATTGGGATAGTGGTGGTACCTGTCCCATAGAGTTCTTGTGAAGACCAAGTGAAATAATCCCTGTAAAGCACTTAGAGCAGTGCCTGGCACTGAGTTTGCTGTGATCATCATCATCATCATCATTGCAACTTAGGACGCGTGAGGACAAGAAGCAGGGCTCATCTGGAAGAAACTGTTCTAGCGAAGGTGGGAGGACCTAGAGCATAGGAAGACAACCCGGAAGAGGGAGCCTAGGAGAGGAGCCACATGCAGATTTAGTGCAAACCATGTCAGCGTAACAAGAATGTTGAGCAAAGGAGTCAGGCTGTGGACCTGCCAGGGAATCTTGATTCATGTTTCGGCCTCATCACTTACTAGCTTGGTGACTTTGGGCAAGTCACTTCACTCTTCTGGGCCTCTGGAGTTATTAGCACAGTTCCATGTTGGGGTTTTGTGAATGTCCGTGATAGATGGTGCTCAGGAACCAGTAGTTGCCTGGAATTGTGTCAGACTGGAAGCAGGAGCCAGGGAAGAGGGAAGATGCCACAAACAAGGGCCTGGAAGGGGGGAAGAAGAGCATGGATTGTCAGAGAGTGGGAGGAGTAGTCAAGGATGGGGTGAGAGTGTTCGGTAATCCAAGCATTCAGCAAATGTCACAAGACAATGACAAATTGAGCAAATTCTTCCCACTCTTGCCGCCGGGCCCTGCTCCACCCAGCTTTTATTTTATTGTGTCCCTGTTCTTCTAGAACCCGAGCAACTTCCCGAGAAGAGAAGAACCTCCAAGGCTTTCTGGAGCAGCCCAAGGAGAAGTGGGTGGAGAGTGCCTTTGAAGTGGACGGGCCCCACTATTTCACAGTCCTAGCCCTTCACATCCTGCCCCCTGAACAGTGGAGAGCCACACGTGTGGAAATCCTGCGGAGGCTGCTGGTGACCTCGCAGGTCCGGGCAGTGGCTCCAGGTGGAGCTACCAGGTCAGTACCTGCTTCGGGAAGCTGTTGCTGATTATTTCCAGAATTGGTGTTGAAAAGCTATGTAGCGGTACTCGTGCTAGGTGAGGGCATGCTTTGTGACTGCGGCAGTTAACACCAGCCTTTCCCTTCTCAGTCAGTCACGTCGAGAGTCTAAGCTGATGGCCGGCAGTTGCTTGGTCACTTCTGGGTGTTGTGTTCAGCTACTAGCAAGGTGTAGAGCCAGGCTTACCTGCTGTAGAAAATGTTAGAGATGAGGGCAGCCAGGCACAGGGTGATACAACCCATGAGACGATCAGAGCTGGCAGGGGCTAAGAACAGTAGTCAGGTTTTCCAAATCTTGCTGGCCTTGGCGTAAACCAGGAAAGTTTCGGTGTGGCCACATGGGGTATTTTTCTAATAATTAAAGCTCATTGTCATTCTCTTTCCTTGATTACGTTCCTATCCCATGCATCCCACATTCCATGAACCTTTCTTCTTCTAGACTATTCTCCTATAGATGTGGACACTTCCCCAAGAAAGTGTGTCAGGAAGGAAGTGGTCTTTGTTTTATGACCCTGGGCTGTGATTTGGGTCAGATGGGAAATGTCTTGAGAGAAACGACTGTAAACAACCACCACAGCAGCTCTTTGAGGACGTGGATTGGGCAGAGGGGGACTCCAAGGGCACCACTTGGGCTGCCAGTGGCCCCAAACAGTCTCTGCCTGTCCTGGGGAGCTACAGAGCAGACTCTGGGTTTGGCAGTTTGCTTCTGTCCCTCAAGTGAAATATTCCTCTGCTTCATTTCTGGAAAATCTGGAATCCTGCTTTAGTTCAGGATTCAAGGGATCATGTCTACATTTGTAGGCCAGCCAGGGAGCAGAGGGAAACTTTTAGGGCCCTGAAGACAAGCCAAGTGGAAATAGCATGTGCCTTCACTGGCATACCTGGTGTCTTTACGTCCCTTGCTCTGATTTATCAGGCACTTGCCGCCCCCAGAGAGCCTGGGTTGGAGCTGTACTGTTGCACCTGGCCTGTACCAGATCGTTTGTGGAGAGTGGGAAGGGGCAAGTCTTGTTAGATTCCTAGGTAACCCCTGCCCCATTCTTAACATACCACTTTCCAATATTTCCCAAGAGCCTGAATTAATAGTTACCTAGCTGCCGGAAATCAGGAGTTAGATCTTGAGAATACTAAGTTGATAAGTCAGGCTCAGCCTGCATCCATTTGCTGCATCCACAGCAAACAGAGTGGCCATTTGTTGGGCACAGTCTCTCCCTGGCAGGTGTGAAATCTGAACCCACAGGAGCTGTTTTGCTCTCAGTTAGGAGACTAGCATTCATTACTGTCCCAGGCAGTTAAGGAAAAGCTGATTTGGTCACATCTTAATTAGGCAATCCAATGTGAGGCACATTCATGAGTTGCTGTTTTCTCTGTAGCAGTTTAGTCACCTTTACTAATTAGCGTTAAATAATTAAGTTGGGCAGGGTCACTCAAGATTGCTGCTTACTAAAGCAAAACAGCCACAGCACAGGGCCAAACATGGCCATGGTCTGGGGCTGTGAGCCCAGCTGAGTTCATCAGGCAGACTAGGAAAGGCACTGAGGGTTTCCCGATACTGGGAGGAGACCCGTGGAGGAGAGCCCACAGCAGGAAGGGTGTTTAGAGGTATCATCCCGGCGCTGCGGCAGCCTCAGTGGCGGCAGTCTCTATCCTAAGTCCTGTAAGTCATGGGGTTGAAGGGCAGTAGCAGAGACACAGAAATGGAGCTCAGCAGAAGGTGGCCTCCTCTGCACGTTTGACATTCAGAAAAAAGTTCCTCTGCCAGGAACTTGCAAGTATGGAGGCCTGGGACATTCTCAGGCTTCTATCAGAACTTGAGCTGTTCTCTTACCTACCAGGGTGCAGAGGTGCAGAGAAATGAATTCTTGTCCTCATCCACGGATCCACCTTCTAGGACTGTAGGCTGCAGTATGGTCACATTAATGCAGGAGAGAAGAGTGGGGGTCTTGGGAAGGTACTGGGGCAGAGGGAGGCCACAGGAAGTGTATTTTAGTGGAGAGGGAATTGTCCTCACTTATTATTTGTTTTTTTGTGAGTTAAGCATTTATTGAATGCAGGCGTGGATGGCCTGTCTCATGCTAGGCGGTCCCTTCACTGGAGGCCCATAGTTTTAGCTTCTATAATAAATGCCATCTGTGTTGTCTTATTTTTATGATTCTTATATATGTCCATGCATTTTAATACTAAACATTTTAATACATGTCCCTTTAGTGATGGATGAGTCCCAGTGTGTTCTGATATGCAGAATACTCCGTGACAAGGATTCACCCAGGCTTTACTTGCTTATTACAGATGTGATGGCTGTTGGCAGACAAAACCTCCATAGAGCTTGGGTGGTAGAAACTGAATCCCAACACTGATATTTCACTGCCTGTGCCGCGGGGAGCCTGGTCTTTGTATTTTGTACTAGCTCTACCTGGTGTAATCATCCCTCAAACCAAGAGTGCCTACTGAGAAGGCAGTGGACACTGTTAGAGGCAGCTCCCCCACCCCCCTGCCCCAATTCCAAGGAACTGGTTGGTCCTTAATCCTGAACTGAATCACTGGATTCAGCAGCAACCGACACTGGTTAGAAATAATGGGTGTGGTGAGCAGCTTGGATTAGCCCAGGATTTGGGTGATGTCAGGGTGGCTGCATGCTCCATCTTACACATTACCATTGCTTCACACCAAGTTCCTAGCAGCTTGCCGCTGTGTAACACAGCACATATTTGACAAGTTACCGTGTTTGACTGGTGTAAGTTAGGTCTGCTGGCTTTTAAGAAATGTCCCCTGGTGGGAATGTAAAGGCTTCATTGGAACCTTGTTTCCTACCTCCTTTATCAGGTTCCATCAAATTCCAAGAGCTTGCGGGACCCAAACACAAGGGACACGTAGGACTCCTTTGCCTTTCTTTGAGTCAGTAGCCTCGTGTCTGTCACATCTGCCCTGGTTATGTCTCCCCCAGTTCCGTTTTACCGTGATCTGGAAGATGAGCACTGAGAGACTCAGATGAATTTCATGGAGCTTTTTTATAATCAATAAACTTCTGGGTCGCAGGTTCCAGAGGTTCTCGGCCACAGCTGCTGTTTTCCAAGCAGAAGGCCAGTTGCTGGAACTATGAGATGCATAGACCACTGTGACTCTTCCCTTGCTCCCAGAAGGCCTTGCTCTGTCCTTGTGAGTATCCTCCTGGGGACTTGATGTGATGGAATTGGATTTTCTTTTCCAGGCTGACAGATAAGGCAGTGAAGGACTATTCCGCCTACCGTTCTTCCCTTCTCTTTGGGCCCTCGTCGATCTCATTTACAACATGTTTAAGGTAAGGAGGCTGTCAGAGGCCCAGCAGCTTTCAGCAAGGGGGTAAAATATCTGCACTCCTGTCCCTGACCCTGCGTCAGCGCCCACATGGCTGCTCCTCTGCTGGCCTAGGGGCACTTTGTTCCTAGAAACAAATAGCCCCAACTGTGGGAGGGATTGACACTGGCAGCTTTGCGCCTTGTGCCTGTGAGGTACATTGTAAAGTACATTTGTTTTGTTGTTCTTGTTGTTGTTTTCGAGATGGAGTTTCGCTTTTGTTGCCCAGGCTGGAGTGCAGTGGCATGATCTTGGCTCACTGCAACCTCCACCTCCCAGGTTCAACTGATTCTCCTGCCTCAGCCTCACGTAGCTAGTATTACAGGTGTGCACCACCATGCCCGGCTAATTTTGTATTTTTAGTAGAGACGGGGTTTCACCATGTTGGTCAGGCTGGTCTCGAACTCCTGACTTCAAGTGACCCACCCACCTTGGCCTCCCAAAGTGTTGCTATTACAGGCGTGAGCCACTATGCTCAGCCCACATTTGTAGCAGATATCACTCCCGTCACCTGCTCCTGAGTCTGCTCCAGGCTTACCTGTGCAGGAGGACCTTCTCTCCTGGGTCTCTCTTTGCTGCTCTTACCACGCCACTGGAATAAGGTCTGTTGCCCTGAGTGAGTCTGACTTACCACAGCCAGCTTATATAACAGGACCCTCCTCTCTGCCTTGAGAGAATCTGAGTTTTTGAGTTGGTTCCTTTCATCATGGGAACGAAACAGCTCTTGGAAGCACATCGACAAGCCCTTTGTTCTGGGGGATGCCGATGGGAAGTGTGCAGGAGGGAATGCAGCCACGTGTTGGAGCCTGTAGGTTCAGGTGGCACAGCGCCTAGTAAGGGAGCCCTAGGAGGAAAGAAGTGAAATTCTGTTGTCCCTGGAGACAAAACGCACGCTCCAGGGTGTATGTTAGTACGCTTTGACGTAGGCTGGGAGCACTGTCCTTCGAGGGGCTGAAATGGCCTGCCTGGCTTGAGGCGGAAGATGAGGCAGCAGTGGGTAACCTACCTCCCTGTCTCCTGTTGATTCACTTAGAAGGTGCCTACCAGTAACACGGAGGGAGGCTGGTCCTGCTCTCTCGCTGAGTACATCCGCCACAACGACATGCCCATCTACGAAGCTGCCGACAAAGCCCTGAAAACCTTCCAGGAAGAGTTCATGCCGGTGGAAACCTTCTCAGAGTTCCTCGACGTGGCTGGTCAGTGTCAAGGTTTTATCTTTTAAAGATCCTCCGCGGCAAACCCCCGTGTATTCCTCAGTATGAGCCAGCCTGTCAGCTGCCACCAAAAGCCCTGGGAAAGATGTGTACATAGCAAGTCACCGGTAGCAAGAACAGCAGCTCTAACATGTACTGAGCACTCCCTCTTTCCCAGGATGGTGCTGTTCACTGGATGTGATCTCAGCCCTTGGGGCAACCCTATATGAGGCAGGAGCTTTGGTTTCCCCATTTTATAGATGGGGTAAATGAGGCTTTGAGCATCAAATACGTGGCCAAGGGAGCATACCTAAAGGGTCCCTTTTTGAGTCTGTTTTTTAACGGCAGTTCAGAGAATTTACACGCAAACGGGAATACCCGTCTTCCTCCTGCGTCTGATGTTACAGGCTCCCAGGTAAACAAGGGCAACCGAGCAGGGCCGCTCTGAAGCGTGGGTGTGGGAGACGTGGTCAGACAGTTCCTTACCCCACTGCTAGTAAAATTGAAATTCTTTGCATAACAAATTTGTCATTCTAATTGCAAACAAACACATTAGGATTTGGATTTCATAACCAAGCACCAAATGACAGCAGGGGAGGTGACCTGGCCCATGCCTGGGAAATCCACGTAGGGTTAAAAAAGACAGTGCCCTCTCGTGGTGTGGGTGCTGCTGCATTATAGCCCCTGTCAGAGCGCCCTCCCTGCAAAGGTCAGCTCCCCAGAGCCAAAGCACAGGTAACCAAACCTGCCAGCTTTTTTTTTTTTTTTTTTTTTGCCAGCTCTTTTTTGTGAACTTGTTTCACTTTCTTCTGGTGTTCATTGTGGGAATTTTGTAAAGTATAAGAAGAAGGAAGACAAACTCCCCCCAGATCCCACTCTTAGGATAATGCCTCTGCTAACGTTTTCTCTGTCTTGTTATCCTCTGGGAATGAGACTCACTAAAGGGCCAGAGTGTAGTTCAGTGTGAAATCCTCTTTCTTCCCAGCTCAGAGCCAGCTGACCGATTCTCCCAAAAAGTCCTGCACCTCTGCATTGGCCACCCCTTGTAGTGGCCTCAGTGGAGGCTCTGTGCTGGGATGGCCTTTGTCGGCTTGGTGCCTGCCTCTCCGTCTGGGCGGCCTGTGCTAACGCTGCTCACCTCCGTGTGTGTGTTAACCCTGCCACCTCCACCTCTTTACAGCTCCACTGGCACGGTTTCAGTCTAGACATTTAACCAACATGATACCTTAGCACATGCCTTGCTTTCTTCCCAGAAAGTCAGCCCTGGGAACTGGTGGGCTGCCAGAGTCCTCAGTGCTGGGCACTGTGCCTGTTGCAGGAGCCTGTGTCCGTGAGAGTGTGGAAGTTGGAGCCAGTGAGAGGAGGAGGAGGTGGCCAGGGGGAAGGAGGGGCCCCCTGGGCTCAAGCTCCATGCCAGCCCTGAGCTAGTGGCAGCACCCCTGGCCTGCAGCCGGGGGAGAGCCAGAGCCCTTGCCAGGCAGCGAGCCTCTGTGCCTTCCACTCCTAGGTCAGGTTTTGACAGCACCACTTTATTACTTTGTTTAAGCTGTTAGAAAATTAAGAACAGCAGACACACCCAATTCAAACGTGAGAACAAAAACACCTTCCAAAGCCAACTGGGGATGATGTGAGCTGCTCTCCTTCCTTGAGCCCAGATGCCTGGGCGCTGACTTCAGTTCAGAGGCTGCCAGGCCTTTGGGGTTAGCAGCTCCGTGGCTGTTTTACGAGAGGCTTTAGTGTCTCCCGTCCTCTGATCGGTGACAAGAGGTGTGGGGCTACCAAGGCCTTGGTGCAGCTCGAGCACTTTCTGTGTGTGAGGCACTTGCACACGAAGGGCCTCATTTAATCCCCCGCAGTGGGGCCGCAGGGCTTCTCTGTCTCTGTTTGATGGTTGAGGGATTGGAGCTCCTGAGCTTTGACAACTGCTCAGGAGCCCAGGACCCACCATCGGATCGGAGCTCAGAAGCAGCTGGGGTCCTGCTACCCTGCTGTAATCCTCCCAGCCCGCAAGGGCAGGGCTTTCTTTGGTCCCAGCTCCCCTTGAGAAGATGGTTAAGACTGCGGGCACTCTCCCTTCAGAACCTGCCTTCCCTTTTGCACTGGGGGTCAGTGGATTTGCACATCCCTGGGTGTCCCTGAGCCAGGTGTGGTCTCTGCCACTTCACCCCCAGTAGCAGTGCCTGCTTCTGGAACAGGACTACTCCTACAGAACAGGGTTTTGCTTGATGACTGTCTCTCTGGTCATGCTGGCATCCAGTGAGCAGCCGGGCCGGAGCTTGTCGGGGCACAGTGGTGAGTGCTCTGCTAGTTGTGGCAGCTGTGACTCGGGGGAATGGGGGCTGCTCGCCCGTTCCTGACGCGCCTCTGCCTGCTGTGCTTTGCAGGTCTTTTATCAGAAATCACTGATCCCGAGAGCTTCCTGAAGGACCTGTTGAACTCAGTCCCCTGACCACCACACAGAAGCTGCAGTGGCGAAGATGGAAGCTGGCCTGCCTTCCAACCTCTGTTCTCCCTCTTCGTGCGTTGAGTTCCCCCCCGAGGGATGCTGCATTATGACCCCGCCCTCCCCCTCTCTCACTTTTCTTGGCGTGGCTTGGGGTTTTTAGGCTTCCTGTTTTATCTCGTGTGTGTGGTGCGCTAGCTATGAAGTTGTCTGTAACCTAAGCCATCAACCGGCCTGTACATACCTAGGAGCTGTGAGTTGCCCTGGCCAACTTCAGACTTGAGTGTGCACATCTTGAGGAATAAACAAACAACTTAGTACACATTGAAAAAGAAGGTGTTGCCTGCTGCTTCAGCTCATCCTCGGTGGCACTGGCCACATGGTTTCCCTTGAATGCACAGCCATTTCCGGCATCAGCACAGGAAGGCTCATGTCAGAGTCGCTGTCTCCAGGCCTGCTGTCAGCGCTAAATGGAACCTGTCTATTCTTGGCCAGCGAGTTGGGGCACCACATTTGATGGTTGTGGTTTTTCCCAAAACAAAGCCCATGCCTTGCTCTTAATTTTTGGCTTTAAGAGCTGGAACCCAAAGACACGTGGCGCCCGGTGGTTTTTAGCCCTGTGCTGAAGGGAGGCTCCATGGAGCGGGGCACAGTCTTGTTGGACCGCAAAGGCTTTGGGAGAATTTGACATTCTCATGCTAGCCACAAATCAGGAATCCCTTGGTGACTTCTCTTCAGGACTGTCATATTAAGAGAGGCCTGGGGCAGACTTAGGATCAGAATAAAGAGCATGGCTGCTATTTACATTGCCAGGCACCCAGTATGTCTTAACTCTAATCTCTTCAAGAAAAAGAGCCCATGAGCTACAGCTGCCCGCCCAAGGGCTCCCAGCCAGGGGCTGTGGAGTCGTCAGGTTTGTGCCTCTGAAGCTGTGTCCTGACCACTGTGGCTGCTGCTCCTGGAGGCCTCTGAGACCTGCTCCCCTACATTCATGGGCAGCAGGATTCCCCAGAGCCTCTCCCCAGACTTGGGGAAAAGTTTCACCCAGATGTTGTCTCGTGGGAGGGAGAGCTCGCTAATGCCCGTCTCTTGTTCTTTTCGGGCCACTCAGCTGACTGACATCGGCCTCCCCCTGTCTGGGTGGCCAGTCAGTTTCTGTGGCTCATTCCTCAAGGCAGATCATCTGGGACTCGGGGGTGGTTGGGGGGGGTGGCGGGGGTGGTGGACAGCAGCCTCTAGGCTCCTGTAGACTTCCACAGCCAGGACTTCACATCCCTCCCCAGAGCCCCTGACTGGGCAGCCATAAGCAGGCATGAGTATCGTGCCTGGACTAAGCTGGAGAGACAGGGCGTTGTGGCAAGGGCCCAGGTGGAAATCCTGGCAGACCATGCATGTGCAGGCCTGCATGAGCACACTTCAGTGTTCGTGTTGGGGACACTGGGCTTCTGAGAGACTGGCGTGGCTCCAGGGAGGGGGAGCAGCATGGTGGAAGCGTGGCCGGGCACTCACTCCTTTGTTCTGAACCCAGCTCTACCGCCTGCTGTGTCTCCAGACTCCTCACCTGTAAAATGGGATCTTGGTGTCTTTGTGGCAGAAGGGCGCTGAGGTTTCCATGAGCCAATCTGCCTGCCATGTAGTAACTAGTAGCTTCTCTTACTGTTAGTGAACTTGTTTTAGTCCAAAGGAAGGCACCCATACCTCAGGTGAAGTCCAGGTGAGTTCAGTGAGGACGATGGAGACCCTGGTCTTGGCACTTTCCACCGCACACTGGGGATGCCACAGGCTTGCTCCCACTGCGTGTCTGTGGTCGCCCACTTTCTGGTGGTCTCCGAAAGACCGATTCAGGTGTTAGGAGTGTGATCGTTGTTACATAACCTCCTTGTGAGGAATAAAGTGGAGCAGCCTCATCCGGGACAGCAAAGCAAGGAGGGAGTGTGGGGGAGCAGCCTCGTGAGCAGGTGGCATGAGGCCTGCGCGGCAGAGGCCAGGCTCGCTGCTTCACGTGGCACAGGAAGGCTCAGCGTGTTTGTCATCACACCTCAGGGCAGTGAGTATGGACCTGGTGCCTTCAGAAACCCGCCCAAGGCCTGCTGCTCTGGCCTGAAGAGGTGGAGTCACCAAAGCTCATTACAAGGTGTTTACTTATTTTTGTCTGCCCTGCATTTGTTTTATTTCTTGCAAAGGCCTCAGAGGATGTTGGCTGCAGCCCAAACACATCTTGTTTTCACTGTTAGAGCTTTTCCTGGTGTGTCTGCACCAGGGTGCTTCCAGTGTCTCTGCCAAGCTCCACACAATCTGCTGACACAGAGGTCTGTGACAGGTTCCGGGGGTGCTTTCAGCCTGCCCCAGCAGGACAGGAGACTGGTCTGGGGAGAGAGCCGCATCTCTCCAGGCCCAGGTCTCTCGACAGGAGCATTGAAGGGCACCGAGCAAAAAGCCACTTAGCCCTCGCCTTCTTGTACCATTACCTGGGCCCATTGCTTCTTGGGTCCCTGTCTTCTCAACAGGCAGCCCCAGTTGGAGAATGAAGTTGATTCTGGACTGGCTACGCCTAATGATGACTGCAATTTTAATCCCATAAAGTCCGAGTTCAGCGATCAAGTTGGGGGAGGCAGCGTCAACACCTTCCTTGTAGAACGGCCAGAGCCTCTGGCGTGCCTCAGTCAGCAGCCGCCCTGGTGCCCGGCTGTCCAAGTGTGTTGATGTTGGAGGTGAAAAGGGAGGCCCTTGCCTACACCTCCCCTCCCCAGGGGTGTTTGTTGGGACACCAGGGGCTCTGCTGGGTTCTCTGCATTTCACTCGTGCATCACCTCTGTATGTTAGGTGGTGGAATTTCCGCCTCACCGATAGGAAGGCGGCCCCCAGAGGAGGTAACTCACCTGCTAGGGAGTCAGGAGCGGAATGGTCTGTGGGACTCCAAAGAAGACTCTGGGTCATGCGACTTCATTTGTTCCTTCCTGGATGTAGCAAGTGTCTCCTTGGTGCCAGGGACTTACTTACCAGAGGCCGAGGGCACAGCATGCATCAAACAGGCTCTGTCCTCGTGGAGAGGAGAGAGCCAGAACTGAGGGGTTCCACGGACATAAGGTGTGAGGTGGCGATGTGGAGTGTAGACGGGGGACAGACTGGCTGGCGTGCTGCTTATGTGGGGTGGCTGGGTTGGTCCACCACCAGCTCTAACCTGCCCGTGGCCAGATTCTCACACCTGATTGCAGCGGGCATCCTCTGGTCACTTAGGAAACCTCAGCTGGGTACCTAGTCTGTGTTTGGCTGTTAGCATGGGGTCCCCTTGGGGGACTGGGAGGAGCCATGAAAGAGACTTACTCTGCTCTCTAGGCTGCAGAATATAGCCCAGAGCTGGCCACTTCCCACCACCTTTGCACCCAGACCCAGCTCCCAGATTTCCCCTTCCTTCCTCACCGCAGTCCATTCTCCAGCACCCAGAGCAGTCACTTACAAACACGGTGCAGGCCGTTGCCCCTGAAACTCTTTCTCCTCCCAGACCCTCTCCAGCCTTCCTCCTCCCCGCTCCCTCTCAGCCCCGATCCACACGCTCGCTCCCTGCTTCACGCTTTGTCCCGTTAGCCCAGATGTTTGTGTGGCTCCTCTCCTCCCTCCACTTAGGTCTCAGAGATGCCCCGGAGCCCCCTCCGGGGCCCTCTGTCCCTCCCTGCCCTGTTTCGGTCCTTTCCACCGGCCTCATGCAGCTGTGGTCAGCTCGCGTGTTCATGTGCATGTCCCGTTCATCATCTCCCTCAGCTGCATCCTGCTCGTGGCTTTTCTTTGCTGCTGCATCTGCAGGGCCTAGAACAGTGCTTGGTGCATAGAGGACACTCGGGGAGTATTTGTCGACTGAATGATGGGGCTATGTCAGGATCTTCCAGGGAACAGTCAGCCATTTCCACAACCCTGTGCCCGACTCTGGGATGGTGGGCAGTAAATCCAAATCTGATTCCAGTGACAGACTGGAGCCGGTGGGCCCATGAGGGCCCTTCCCCCACCATCCCTGCCCTCCCTGCCCTTTGCTGTTCCTGTGGCAAGGCTGGGCTGAGCCCCTGGAACATGGTGGAGGCAGAGCTGGCTCAGACCCAGGCTGGAGTGCCCAAGTCAGGGCTCCCACCGGGCTTCTGCTCCAGGCTTTATCCCTTCCTCCTCCTGCCACAGACCACCTTGGCAGGGCCATTCCTCTGCCTGGAGCTAGGTCTGGTCTCCCATGCCATAGCAAGTCCTTTTCAAACCGGAGTGGTTCCCAGCAGCACCAAGAGGGTGGCAGAGAGGGACAAGGTGAGTCCCCAGACTGAGCTCCCTGGAGCTGGCTGCTGACACCCACCTGGGGCGAGGCCTGGGCGAATCCCCTGCCTTCTCTTGGTGCCCTTGGTCGTCTTCTGCTCCCAGCCTGGCTGGTGGCTCAGATACAATAGGGGCAGAGCAGCCTCTGAACAGGAAGGGAGCTGAGGGCTGGCTTTTATTCAGGGCCTGCATGAAGCCGATGCTTCACTTGCGGCATGTCCTTCCACCCTTGCGGCCGTCCAAAGCAGCAGGTGGATCCCCCTTCTCCACACAAACAGGTGCAGAGAGGCTGATGACCCACCCCAGGCTCACACAGGGAGATCTCGTGTGTGATTGGCTCTGAAACCCCCTCTTCAGACAGAGCATTGCTGACAGGGGAGGGGGGAACTGGATGCTGTTAATATTGGGGTGTGAGGGCCAGGAGGAAGAGGGTGAAGGCTGACTTGGGGAGTGTGACCCAGTTTCCTCCCTCCTGTCCCCATGGCCAGCGGAGGCAGCCTCAGGGCCCCTACCCGAGGATGTAGCCGAGAGGTACATGTCCTAGGGCTGCATTGCATGGGCTCTGAATTTGGGGTGCCACTCCCCATCAGAGGCCAAGGACTGCATGGTGTAGAGGCAAGACCAACTGCTCCAGAGGGAGCCCGGCTCTGCTGTGGGACTGCAGCAAGTCTCCTACCGTGTCTGTGCGGGTGAGGATTCAAGGAACAGACGCAGGAGAAGGTCCTAGAACCTGGCACAGCCCAGGCACAGCTGGCCTTAGCTGTGACTGTCAGTGTTACTGTATCAGTGTGTCAAGGAATCACAGATGACAGGGCTTGGTGGCTCACGCCTATAATCCCAGCACTTTGGGAGGCCAAGGCAGGTGGATCACTTGAGGCCAGGAGTTTGAGACCAACCTGGTCAATGTGGTGAAACTCCATCTCTACTAAAAATACAAAAGTTAGCCTGGCATGATGGTGGGTGCCTGTAATCCCAGCTACTCGGGAGGCTGAAGCAGGAGAATTGTTTGAACCCTGGGAGACAGAGGTTGTAGTGAGCCAAGATCGAGCTACTGCACTCCAGCCTGGGTGATAGAGCAAGATTCCATCTCAAAACAACAACAACAACTAGAATCACAGAATGTCTGGGGGAGGATCCCCTGAATCTCCACATCACCCCTCTCCTTGTCTTATGGGTGTTAGGACAGATGCCCACCCTAACACACACACACACACACACACACGCCTTCCAGGCATGCATGAGTTCAGTTGTTTTGGTTACATCTGTTTGCTTTCCATGGTTTCTGTCTCTCTGCTCCGTGTTTCCTGCCCTGGGGGAGGGGGAGCTACTCCCTTCCTACCCCTCCTTATCTATTGCTCAGTCTTGGAGCTTGGCCTGGTCCCCATGTATTGCCAACTCACCCCCTTGGCCTCCTTGACAAGCTGGGAGAAGGTGAGCAAGGCATGTGCAGAAGCAGAGCCATCTCTGCTGCTGCCGGGCCGTGTCAGAGGGACCCCACCCTCCAGAGCATCAGGACCCCAGCCTGGGAAGGGTGGGCTGCCAGCCGCCATCTGCCCTGGGAGCTGCCCCTGGCCAAGGTGGCTGGGGTGAGCACCTGCTGCATTTCACTCTGTGCCCCTTTGCCCTGACTTCAGAGCTTGAAGGTGTCTGACCCCTTCACTCTAGGGTTGGGGACAGTGGGCACAGAGAACAGGAGGGGGACTTGCCTGAGGCCCCCTATTTGCAGTCCATAACTCTTTCCCACATGGCACGCAGGCCAACAGGGTCCTGGGCACATGGGGCCTGGCAGCACTCCAGGTGGGCACCCAGAGGTATGATGACTTCCTAGAGGAAAAGCGGGATGGGAGGTGGCCGGCTTGAAGTGTGGAGAGAGCTGGTGCTCTCTTTAGACGTCAAAGTGATGGATGGGGTATCAAGACAAGTGTCCCGCCAGCCCACCTCTTCTGGCTACTCCGGGCTCTAAGTCGCTGCTGACCGCAGGCCACAGGCTTCCTCCCGAGGGATGTGGGGGTTCCGCCCTCTGGAAACCTCCTGGGACATTGCCAGAGGTTGGCCAGGCCTCTCAGGAGCAGAGAGATGAGCTCCTGGGCACTGGGGTGAGGAAGCCATGGGGGAGAGGTATCTAAGGCCACCACCTCCGTCAGTGGTAGGGCCCACAGGGGGCATGGGGCAGCAGAATCTGTGCTTTTCTGGGTTTCTGAGTCCAGGGGCCTGGGGACAGGACGAGAATTAGCCCCAGGTGCCAAGTTTACAGGGGGAAATCATCCAGAGCCCCAGACTCTCACACAGGGTGGGAAGCAGGGGTGTTCTGGGCATGGGCAGGAGTGAAGGGCACAGGGTCTTAGGCTCGTTGTTCTTTGGACTCTGTCCTTTAGGTCCCTCTGCCGCCTTTGCGCAATGACCTTGCCACCCCATCCACCCCTTGTATCCATAAGCCAGCTTGGTCCCTACCAGAGGTTCTGGCTGGACCCCCCGTTAGGCTGTTCTGGCTTCAGAGATCTGAGAACCGCTCCATAGTCGTATTTCCTGAGCATGCACTCCGGCGGAATCACCATGCCTCGCGTGATCTCGAGTCCTTGGTACTGTTGTTCTTCCTGTTTTACAGATGAGGAAACTTAGACTCAGAGAGGCAAACTCACCTGCCCCAGGCAGCACAGCCCATAAGTGAGATGGAGCCCCGCTCTGCCCAGCCAGCCTAGCCCTGCTTCTTTACCTGGTCCTGCTCCCCCATCTGGTCTGGGCATGGATTGGGTTAGATCATCCCAGCTCCCAGCAAAAGGGCACAGCTCTGGGAGCCAGGGCTTAGCCAGGTGCCCGGCAGGCAGGCAGGGCAGCCGTAGCCAAGGGTTAGCTGGCCGCAGGCCGGGAACCGTGCTTGGGGCCAGGCGGACAAGGTGCAAGGCCCTGGGGACCAGCTCCAGGCTGGGATGACAGTGAGCTCTGTGGGCTCTCATGCCAGAACAAACAGGGCAATTAGGAGGTGGCTTTTGTTTGGCGGGGCCTGAATGCTGGGCTTAGAGCTGCCGCCGCTTCAGCCTCAACCCCCTCATGTGGCGGGAATCTGCTCGTTCACAGGGACAAGGTCACATGTGGAGTGTGACAGCAGACAACAGGACAATGCCACTCTGTTTCCTTGCCCAGCTTCAGAAGTGGTGGCTGGAGGGCTGCTGCTTATGGCACAGTGTGACCCCCTCCCTCCCCTCCTCTTCCGGCAGCCAAAAGGGCTCCAACCACCTCAAAAGGGATCACAGGGGTGGCCCAGGCCACGGGGTGTGGGCCCAGCACCTTCGCATTTCTCTCCCTCTGGTTTCAGCCTTGGGCCCCCACATGGAACCCACTGTGCAGGGCTGCATTCCGTCCCCTATGGTCATGCCCCGTGTCACCTGTCTCTGAGGCAGGCACTATTAATCTCATTCCAATGAGGGGATAGGGGCTCAAGGCTGAGGCTACCTCACCCAAAGGATTAGTGGTACCTCACTCGGGTTAGGGGTGCTGGGTGAAATGTAAGGTGCCAAGTTCAATCTGAATTTCACATCAACAACAAACACATGTAAGCCGCGGGGCCCACCACAGGTATTGGGCAGCGGATCTGTGCTTTGCTGAGTTTCTGAGTCTGGTGGGCTGGGACAGGTCCAGAATTAGCCCCAGGTGCCAAGTTTACAGGGGGATCAGCCAGAGCCCTGAATTATTACAGGCTTTTTTTTTTTTTTTTTTTGAGACGGAGTCTTGCTCTGTCCCCCAGGCTGGAGTGCAGTGGCACGATCTCGGCTCACTGCAACCTCTGCCTCCCGGGTTCAAGGTTCAAGCAATTCTCCTGCCTCAGCCTCCCGAGTAGCTGGGACTACAGGAATGTGCCACCGCGCCCAGCTTAATGTTTGTATTATTAGTAGAGACGGGGTTTCACCATGTTGGCCAGGCTGGTCTCAATCTTCTGACCTCATGATCTGCCTGCCTTGGCCTCCCAAGGTGCTGGGATTACAGGCGTGAGTCACCCCACCCAGCCATTATTACAGTCTATAATATGGACTATACTAAAAAAACTACTCACCATTTCTCTGAAATTCAGGCTTACCTGGGCAGCTTGTATTTTTATTGACTGAATCCGGCAATCCCAGCACAGGTGCTCACTGGACGCTCTGAATAAAGCCAGCTCAGGCCCTGACCTCGGGTTGAAGCAGGAGTGGCCACAAGAAACAGACCTCTTGGACACTGAACTAGAAAGGAAGAGGTGTTTATTATTACGCCTGGGAGCAAGACGATGTTTCGTTTAAACGGCCAAGCTCCCCTAACAAAGAGGAGCTCTACCTTTATATAGGCTTACACTGTAGATATTACACATGAAAGGATCTTAGTTTTACAGCCTTAGAAATTACATGTGAAAGGGTCTTGGGTTTACAGCTTTAGAAATCACATATGAAAGGGTCTTGGGTTTACAGTTTTGAGGAATCACATGTGAGAGGGTCTTGGGTTTACAGTTTTAGGAATCACATGTGAGAGGGTCTTGGGTTTACAGTTTTAGGAATCACATGTGAGAGGGTCTTGGGTTTACAGTTTTAGGAATCACATGTGAGAGGGTCTTGGGTTTACAGTTTTAGGAATCACATGTGAGAGGGTCTTGGGTTTACAGTTTTAGGAATCACATGTGAGAGGGTCTTGGGTTTACAGTTTTAGGAATCACATGTGAGAGGGTCTTGGGTTTACAGTTTTAGGAATCACAGGTGAGAGGGTCTTGGGTTTACAGTTTTAGGAATTACATGTGAGAGGGTCTTGGGTTTACAGTTTTAGGAATTACATGTGAAAGGGTCTTGGGTTTACAGCTTTAGAAATCACATATGAAAGGGTTCTGGTCTCCGGATGGAGGAGTAGGGTGGGGGTTTGATCTTGTTAAGTAAAAACAGTGTCTTCCGGAGAGATTCCCCCATACCACACCTGCGATCTTATAGGAAGGTGATTTAGGAGGCACTAGCTGGTCAGCCTTTTCTTCTATTGAAATGCAGTGTGGGGGCCAAGGGGGAGGTGATCCTGGATGCCGGGGTCTCCTTCCTCAGGGGAGCCCCCTCCGCTTCAGCAGGAGAGACAAGTCCTAGACACAGGTCCCCCATGTGGAGGCCAACGGAGCAGCCTCGCATGTCTGGAAACTTCCAGGTCCACAGGCCTGGAGTGTCAGGAATGGGGACATCGAGGGGCCTATCCGAGGGCCATGAGGGCCCTGAAGTGCTATGAGCAGGGGAAGCAGGTTCCAGAAGCTTGGTCCCCGCCTTTCTGCAGGGCTCCCCCTCCACAGGACTGTGCTGCCACAGGACTGCTCCGGGCAGCTCCCAGCCCCTCCCTGCCTCCTCTCTCTGATGCCACTCCCTGCTCTGCCCACCACATCTGCCAGCTCTGCATGGGGCCCTGAAGCCAGGGCTGGGTGGCACAGTGGTTGAGGTTGGAGTCTGGGGCCAGATTGGGTTCGGGGGTTGGCTGTGCAGCAGCCCTTTACCTGGCCAGGCCTTTGGTTTCGTGTGTAAGGTGAACATGCCTCATTGGGTTCACCAAGAGCCTCGCACAGAGGGGGCTCTGGAAGGGCGTCATTGGGTTATGAAGGACCTACTCCTGCGAAGAGCCTTCCCAGAAGTGGCTTTGGTTCTGTCTAAGGAAAACACAGCTGACAGAGGGCTCCCACAGTGACAAGAGCTGTTTGGAGGTAGTGAGTCCCCTGTCATTGGAGGTATCCAAGCAGAGAGGCCTGAATACTGGCCACGCCTCAGATGTATCATGTGGGAGGTGACAATGTCAACAGTCATTTCCAACTCTATGGGCTGGGTGGCAGGTGGAAGGTTCAAGGGCTTTGGTGTCAGACAGTCCTGGGTTCTAATTCTGACCATGCGACCTTGGACAAGCTGCTTCCCCAGCAACCTCAGTTTTGTCCCTTGTAAAAGGCAGTCAGCAGCCTTGCCTCCCAGGACAGATGTGCCGTGTTCACAAAGTGCCTGGCTCTGAGCAGGTGCCAAGGAGTTGTGGGTTCTAAGACACATCTCCCTGATGTGGGAACAGAGGCTTCTGAGAAGCCTTCCAGGGCCCGGCTGGGAGCTACCCCGTCCCCCCCTCCCCAGTTACCCTGGCTGGCGCCCCAGCCACAGGGGTAGGACTGCGGTAAGAACGGCAGACAGATTTCTCAGAATCCAAAGAGGACCTGGGGATAGCAGCAGCTCAGAGGGAGAGCCCTCTGCCTCCCTGGGGCTTGACATTCCAGGGTGGGGGATTGTGGGACCCAGAGCCTGGGCTGCGCTTGCCTTCCTGCCAGGGAGGGCAAGGCAGCCTTGAACCAGATGGGCGGCAGGGATGGCCTCAGGCTGGGCTTTCCTCCCCTGCCATGTCGTGCTGCTCTGAGCACTGCACAGGGTCTCTTGGCAGCTGGCATGCACATGGCTGTTTTCATTCCATTAACTCCTGAAGGGTGGCAGGCCCTCAGGGGTCCGGTCCAATCAACCTCAGACAGGGAAACTGAGGCCCAGGAGGGGCAGGACCTTGCACGAGCTCATGGTATCAGGCACTACCAGGCCCACAGCCTCGTCAGAAGTGGGCGTAGGTGCTGTTCAGACCAGGGCTGGGCCGCCAGGCGCTTCCCACACCACAATTACCTGCCAAGGTGTGCCTCACTCCGTGGGAAGTGCTTACAGGGAGTTTCATCCTATAACCACCCCATGAGGCCGGCACTATTTTCCCATCTTACAGATGAGGAAACTGAGGCTGCCCCGTCTGAAGTGACACAGCAGAGATTTAAGTCCAAATCCATGAGCATCCCCCTCTGCCACCTCATCCTGGTCCTCAGCCCAGCTGGACACTATCTGGGAAATATACAGACTTGACTGGCCAGGACTGTGGGGACAAACACGAAGAACTTACTGTCCCAGAGGCTGACCTGGCTGAAAGTGGCCCGCAGGGTTTACCGGGCGGCAAACCTGGCCTGCTTTTGGACAGCCAGCAAGGAAGAATGGTTTTTACATTTGTAAAGGGCTGAGAGAATATGCGACAGACACCATAGGTGGCCCTCAAAGCCTAAGGCGTTTCCTACTTGGCCATTTCCAGGAAAAGTTGCTAAGCCCTGGCTGAGGTAAAGGCTGACCTATGGAGGATTACAGGAGAGAGACACAGGCCTGGGAACCCCCGCCCCTGCCCCTGTCCCAGTGGCCATCCTCCAGGACACCTGCCTATCTCTCCACCAACACCAGGGAGGGAGGCAGCTCATGGAGAGGAGACTGGCCTTGGGAGTCAGACAGACCGGGTTCCAGGTGGAGTTCTGTCTCTTGCTGACTGTGTGGCCTTGGGCACATGAATTCACCACTCTGAACCTCTGTTTCCTCATCTGTAAAATGGAGATGATAATACTTACCTCTAAGAGTTGGCAGGGCGCAGTGGCCCATGCCTGTAATCCCAGCACTTTGGGAGGTCAAGGTGAGCGGAACTGTTGGGTCTGACCCGCAGAACCTGACCCAGTGACGGATAAACAAATGCACTTAGATGCAGATATCCAGTGAAAGAGCGGGCTAGGGGTCCGGGCCACTCATAGACACCGAGGAGGGTGCTGTAAAGAGTCAGCAGTTGTGGCCCTTACAAGCTGGTGCTGCAGGCATTTATTCAGTATAGATTTAATGACAAAGGCTTTGAGTCCACACACTTGTGGATAATTAACATGGTCGCCCTCCCGGAGAGAGCAGTCCTACAGATGATCAAAGGCCAAGTTCCAAGCCCTAAGTAAACTAACTTAGCTAGGTGTTTCTTTACATCCCTTAGGTATCTACCTTAACCTTTCAGGCACTGGATCAGAGAATCTGGCTGCCTTCAGTCAAATCCTATTCCAAGACTTTTGCAAGACCCTCCGGCCTTCCAAGAAGCTTTGTGTCCATTTTACAATTTTTCCCACCACCCTGACTGAACTCCTACATGGATCACATGAGGTCAGAAGTTCAAGACCAGCCTAGCCAATGTGACAAAACCCTGTCTCTACTAAAAATATAAAAATTACCCAGGTGTCATGGTACACACCTGTAATCCCAGCTACTTCAGAGGCTGAGGCAGGAGAATTGCTTGAACCTGGGAGGCGGAGGTTGCAGTGAGCCAAGATGGTATCACTGCACTCCTGCGTGGGCAACAGAGCTAGACTCCGTCTCAAAACAACAACAAAAAAGAGTTGTTGTAAGAGTAGAGATGTTTACCAGTAACAGCAGCAGCCGCAGAGCTGGCAGGGCTGCTTGGAGAGCTCTGTGTTTGACCTCCTGGTCTTCATGCCTACCTAGGAGTCGCTCTCCAGGTGAGGAAACGGCCTTGGAGAGTGCTAAGACTTGTCCAAGGTCACCAGGCCGGTGGCAGGCTCACTGTCAAGCTTACCCACTGCACCCCTCACTGAGACATGCCCAGGCTCTGTCTCAGAACAAGAGGGCATTGGTGTCACTGCCTGAGGGTGGAGTAACTGAGAGGAGCATGGCAGTGAGTGGCAGAAGACCCAGTGCAAAGCGGCCTGGAAAGTTAGGGGAACTCACTGTGGTGACTTGGCAAGTCCAGGGGCAGGGTGGCCCCAGGAGTCTGACCTAACGAGTTAGGCCCACAGGAGCCTGGGTCTTTGAGGAGTCTGTGAGCTCTGTCCCCAGGCCGGTGTCCCTCAGGGCCCTGAGCAGGTCCAGGGGAAGCAGGGCTTGCTGGTCTCTGAGTCCTCTTCTCAGGACAGCTCTCCTGGAAGTCCCTGTGAGCTTCCCCCTCACCCTACCTCCTGGGGTTGGGCAGGATAGGTATCTGAAGCCTCTGGGAATGCCTGTGGCTGGGCAGCGATGCCAGCGACTGTCCACCCTGGCCACCCAGCATCCCTCCTTCCCTTCCTTCTTGTTAAAAGAACTGGTCAAGACAGGCTGCCACACTCTAGACACAGGACATGGCTGTGTCCATGGCCACCACTGCCGCCTGCCCCTACCTAGATCCTGCTTCTTTGCATCACTGGCTCTGGGGTCAAATCTGCACAGGTGCATCTGATTGGCTAAGCCAGGTCCCATGACCATGCAGCTGCAAAGGAGGCTGGGAAAGCACTAGAGGATCGTGTGAGCGTGGCCTCCTCTAAGTCTCAGGTGGCAGGTCCCAGACCAGGAAGTGGTCTCAGAGGCTGAGTTGCCACCGTCCACCAGGCAGAAGCTCAGCTTATGCAGCCATGAACTTGGAAAACAGAGATGGGATTTTACAGGGGAGCTTTGGTGTCAGACTGGCTCTGCCACCTGGTATGCTGTGCACCCTGGGCAAATTGCTTAGCCTCTCTGGGTCTCAGTTTCCTCATCCCTAAAGAAGGGGTACTACTACCTACGGGAGGACTGAGTGAGATTATGGCCGCTAAGCACTTAGCACAATGCCTGACAAGCTGGCAGGACCCATCATTAACCATCACACAACCGTTATTGTAAGCCCACAGCACCTGGCACAATGCATGACCAGCAGACATCCACTGAGGCTGTTCCCAGTCCTGCAGCACGAGACTCAAGGCCAGGTGTCCCAGAGGAGGCCAGAGGAAAACCTACAGATTGGGGCTGTAGGTCTGAGTTCCAGTGGGCGGAGGTAAAGGGATTTTAAGGGAAGGAGAAATCACATGTGGTTGGAGGATGGTATGCAGGCATCAGGAAGGACTTCCTGTAGGAGGTGGTGTTCAAGACAGGGGCTCCAGGGTGGAGAGAGCAGAATCTCAGAGGGGTTGAGGAGGGCTTTGGAGGGTTCTGGAAGGAGGCCAGCCCCTGAGGGCCTGGGTGTGTCTTGCAGCCAGCATAGGCACTGCCACAGGAATTTCTTGAGAAAGGCCTGGTGCCAGGTGTTCCAGTGGTGGGAGCTGGGAGGGGCTGCAGGTGCAGGGTACGGCTGGGGGAGGCTGGGGCAGGAGGAGGGAGAGAGACGGCAGAACAAGGGAAGACTGAGAGGTGGCCTGGCTGCAGTGGACAGCTGCCCTGTCTCCCTGCATGACCATGCCCCTCTCAAGGCCCTGGCTGTCTATCTCTAACACAAGGGGATCAGAAGGGACCAGCCCTTCCCCCTGGTGCTCCTGGAAGCCCTTGGAGGCCTCCCCTTCCTTCTCCAAGAGAACCACCTGGAAGCTGGAGAATGATGCAGATTCTTGACCTTCCCCAGCCCTGCCCCCTGAGAGAACTGCCCCCAGCACTAGTGATCATTAGCCCCTTCTGTTCATATTTTGGATTAAACCAACTCAACACACTTGCTGAACACCTACTGGGTGCCAAGACCTGGGATGGACAAGGTACCACCCCTGCCTGTGACAGGGTGAGTGGGTCCCAGATCACCTGACCCCCGTTCTAAGTGGGACTGACACAGGCAGCATATCAGTTTCTTTCCCCAGGGACTCTTCCTGCTTTTCAGATGATGATGATGATGATGATGATGGTAATGATAATATGATAGTGGCAGTGGTAACGATGGTGATGATGGTGGTGGCAGTGCTGAAGATGGTGGTGGGGCGGGTATTGGTGGTGGTGATGATGGTGTTGGAAGTGATGATGAAGGTGGTGGTAGTGATGGTGATGGTGATGATAGTGATGATGGTGGTGGTGATGATGATGGTGGTGGTGGTCGATGATGGTGGTGGTGATGGTGGTGATTATGGTGGTGGTGATGGTGATGATAGTGGTGGTGATGTTGGTGGTGGTGATGGTGGTGGTGGTGATTATGATGGTGGTGGTGGTGGTGGTGATGATAGTGGTGGTGATGATAGTGTTGGTGGTGATGGTGGTAGTGATGATGATGGTGATGGTGGTGATGGTGGTGGTGATGGTGGTGGTGGTGGTGGTAATGATGTTATGATGGTGGTGGTGATGACGGTGGTGGTAGTTGATGATGGTGGTGATGATGGTAGTGATGATGATGATGGTGGTGGTGGTGGTGGTGATGATGGTGGTGATGATGGTGATGATAGTGGTGGTGATGGTGGTGGTGGTGGTGGTGGTGGCTGGTGGTGGTGATGGTTGTGGTGGTGGTGGTGATGGTGGTGGTGGTGATGGTGGTGGTGATGATGGTGGTGGTAGTGATGATTATAGTGGTGGTGATGATGATGATAGTGGTGGTGGTGATGATAGTGGGTGATGATGATGATAGGTGATAATGATGGTGGTGGTGGTGGTGATGATGGTGGTGGTGGTGGTGATGATGATAATGGTGTTGGTGGTGAAAATGGTGGTGGTGATGATGGTGGTGGTGGTGGTGGTGGTGGTGGTGGTGGTGATGATGGTGGTGGTGGTAGTGGTGGTGATAATGGTGATGGTGGTGGTCACCGTGGTGATGACCAGTGGTGGTGATGGTGGTGGTGATGATACGTGGTGATGGTGATGATGGTGGTGGTGGTGATGGTGGTGGTTGGTGGTGGTGGTGGTGATAGTAGTGGTGGCGGTGATTATGATGATGCGATGATGATGATGGTAGCAGTGATGATGGTGTTAGTAGTGGTGGTGATGGCAGTGGTGAGTTGTGGTGATGGCATGATAGTGGTGGTGATGTGGTGGTGGTGGATGGTGGTGGTGGTGATGATGATAGTGGGTGATGATGGTGGTGGTGGTGGTGATGACATTGGTGGTGGTGGTGATGATGATTGTGGTGGTAGTGGTGGTGATGACAGTGGTGGTGGTGGTGATGGTGGTGGTGGTGGTGATGGTGGTGGTGGTGATGATGATAGTGGGTAATGATGATGGTGGTGGTGGTGGTGGTGATGATGTTGGTGGTGGTGGTGACGGTGGTGGTGGTGGTGATGGTGGTGGTGGTGGTGGTGATGGTGGTGGTGGTGGTGATGATGGTGGTGGTGGTGATGGTGGTGGTGATAGTGGTGATGGTGATGATGATGGTGGTGGTGGTGGTGGTGCTGATAATGGTGGTGGGGGTGACCATGATAGTGGTGGTGGTGATGATGATGGTGTTGGTGGTGGAGATGATGATAGTGGTGGTGGTGATGGTGGTGGTGATTATGATGATGTGATGATGATGATGGTAGCGGTGATGGTGGTGGTGGTAGTGGTGGTAATGATGATGATCAAAGGGGTTTCAAGCACTCACTCTGTGCCAGACCCACTTTCCGTGCTTCATCTTATTTGACTCCTCTACTCTTACAGTAGCTCCTCAAAGTAGATGGATCATTTCCACTTTACAGTTGAGGAAGCTGAGATTCAGAGATGGTAAGTATTTGCCCTGAGGTCACAAGCAGAGGAGTAGTACAGCAGCGATGTTAGATAAATCTGAATCAGAGATTTATCTGATATCAGAGATTTATCTGATATCAGAGCCTGAAGACTTGGGCCCCTTTTTTGAATGTTTCATTCCACAACAAGGAAAGAGCCCAGACACACTGCTTCTGAGCCTGACCCCCTGCCCTGTTCTGGCCTAGAGATCCCCAGCCTCTCTCCTGCCCCTAGCATCCCCCAAAGACGCTGAGCCACCTGTCCTGCCCAGCTCAGCAGTGAGGCTGTGCAGGTATGACTCTGTCTTGGAGGGGGGCTTCCCAGGATGGACAAGTCTCTGGCACCAGAGTCAGGAGGAAGTGGCTGTCCTTCAGCCAAGAGCCCATCCAAAGTCTAGAGCATGGCACCTGCTACCCAGGGATCTGTGGTGCAGTGGGGGGTGGGGACATGGTGGGCCTGGGATCTGTGGTGCAGTGGGGGGTGGGGACATGGTGGGCCTGGGATCTGTGGTGCAGTGGGGGGTGGGGACATGGTGGGCCTGGGATCTGTGGTGCAGTGGGGGGGTGGGGACATGGTGGGCCTGGGATCTGTGGTGCAGTGGGGGGTGGGGACATGGTGGGCCTGGGATCTGTGGTGCAGTGGGGGGTGGGGACATGGTGGGCCTGGGATCTGTGGTGCAGTGGGGGGTGGGGACATGGTGGGCCTGGGATCTGTGGTGCAGTGGGGGTGGGGACATGGTGGGCCTGGGATCTGTGGTGGAGTGGGAGGTGGGGGATATGGTGGTCCTGGGATCTGTGGTGGAGTGGGAGGTGGGGGATATGGTGGTCCTGGGATCTGTGGTGGAGTGGGGGGGGTGGGGACATGGTGGTCCTGGGATCTGTGGTGGAGTGGGGGGGGGGACATGGTGGTCCTGAGACCTGTGGTGGAGTGGGGGGGGTGGGGGACATGGTGGTCCTGGGATCTGTGGTGGAGTCGGCGGTGGGGATATGGTGGTCCTGGGATCTGTGGTGGAGTGGGGGGTGGGACATGGTGGTCCTGAGACCTGTGGTGCAGTGGGGGAGTGGGGACATGGTGGGCCTGGGATCTGTGGTGCAGTGGGGGTGGGGACATGGTGGGCCTGGGATCTGTGGTGCAGTGGGGGGTGGGGACATGGTGGGCCTGGGATCTGTGGTGCAGTGGGGGGTGGGGACATGGTGGGCCTGGGATCTGTGGTGCAGTGGGGGGGTGGGGGACATGGTGGGCCTGGGGATCTGTGGTGCAGTGGGGGGTGGGGGACATGGTGGGCCTGGGATCTGTGGTGCAGTGGGGGTGGGGACATGGTGGTCCTGGGATCTGTGGTGGAGTGGGGGGGTGGGGACATGGTGGTCCTGGCATCTGTGGTGGAGTCGGGGGGTGGGGATATGGTGGTCCTGGGATCTGTGGTGGAGTCGGGGGTGGGGATATGGTGGTCCTGGCATCTGTGGTGGAGTCGGGGGTGGGGATATGGTGGTCCTGGGACCTGTGGTGGAGTGGGGGGTGGGGACATGGTGGTCCTGGGACCTGTGGTGGAGTGGGGGGTGGGGACATGGTGGTCCTGGGATCTGTGGTGGAGTCGGGGGTGGAGATATGGTGGTCCTGGCATCTGTGGTGGAGTCGGGGGGTGGGGATATGGTGGTCCTGGCATCTGTGGTGGAGTCGGGGGTGGGGACATGGTGGTCCTGGCATCTGTGGTGGCGTGAGTGTCGGGAGCATGGTGGTTCTAGTCCTGGGTCAGCTGAGTTTGTCTGGAGCCTGAGTCAGTTCTGGGCTTAGTGTTGAAGGCCATCTGCTGAGCCAAAGGCATTGACAAATGTCAGTGACACAGAAACATGACCACACTAGTCCGATGTCATCACCCCCTGAATGAGCCTGCCTGGATCTTGTTAGGAATGAGAAAGCAGGAGACCGTCCTCAGTACCCCAGCCTGATAGAGGAGTCCCCCAGTGTGATGGAGGAGACAGGACCTTGATGTTAAAACTTTCCCAAACCCCAAACCGTAGCAATCTGCTCAATATGTACACACAGGTGGGTAAGATGTGCTGTGACAGGTGAGGCAAGTGCCTGCAGCCCAGCGAATCTCTTCCCTGGGAGTTGCAAGCTGCCATGAGGTTGGAGGGTGCAGGGGTGCTGCTTTGGGGTACATCCCTGGCTCCCATAGTTCTCCTGGGTGGCCAGGCATGACCCCCCAGTACCCAGCTCCAAAGTGGGTTTAGGAGCCGCTGTTGTGACTCTGGACAATGTCAGAGTCTTTCCTTGTCAGCCCCCAGGGATGGAAGTGGAAATCCTTCATGGCACCTGCCACCTACACTCACCTCTCCTTCAAGGCCTGGCTCGGACTCATCACAGAGCCCTGTCCCTGTCCCTGTCCCTGTCCTCCAGCCTAACTCGGCCACACTCCCGTCCACACTCCCCTCCTCCCCACCAAGTCCACCCAGAAGCTCCATCCCCTTCCTCCTTCCACCCCCGCCTTGAACCCTGGGCTCCAACTCCCTTCTTCCAGAACCCTCCAGCTTCTCACTCATTCTGCCTTCTCTTCCATGGCTTCATGCTGTGACCTTATTCCTCATTTTATAGATGAGCAAACAGGGTTGGGGTCATAGAGGGACCTTGCAGGGCAGGGCACAGTGAGTGGTTTCCAAAGAAACACTGATGTCCCTTTTCCCTCACACACGGCATGTAGTTGTCTTTTCATTCTCTTTTATTCACAAAGATCGCCCCCTTGCCCATACCCCCCGCTTCTCCCCATAGCAATGAGGTGGTTCCTCTACCTGTGGGTTTCCTGTAAACTGGAAGTCAGGTCCTACTGCCTGGCTGGGGTCGTGGTAAAATGTTGGCAAGCCTGGACGATGCTGCATGGTTTGTTTGGCACATGTCTCAGCCGGCTGCCCACTGGGGGTGATGCCAAGTTTGATCACTCAGTTGAGGAGGGGCCGTCAGATGACGGGTGGCTACCTGAATCCTTCATTCATCTGATACCTCCCGAGCATCTTCTCTGTGCCAGGCATGGGGATGTGGACATGAATGAGACACGTCCCTCGTGCTGTCTGCCCTGGAGGACAGAGCACAGTCAGCCCAGCGAGGAGCAGACAGGGGCTGTCACCTGTGCTGGAGGACGGAGGGGACAGGACTGAGCCAACACAGGAGAGAGGGAGGCTTTCGGGGCTGAGTCCCAAACAGCTAGCAGGAGGTGGACAGGAGGACAGGGCTTAGACAGGCGGAGGTGGGTGTTAGGGCTGGCTCGGGAAGGACGTTCCAGGCAGGACCGCCAGGGAAGGGTGTAAGGCCGAGCAGCATGGAGTCGCTGGGGCATCACAAGCATGAGAGGGGCTCTTGGATTTGCCCCTGTAGAGGGAAGTGTGACCCAAAGGCAGGGGCAGGGACCTGACACCTTGGTGTCCATCAAGGGGCCACCAGACACACCCAGCCACCCTTTCCCCAAGGCAGTGGGCAGGCGTGAAGCCTACTGGGCTGAGCCGTCTGCTGTGCCACCTCTGGGGTGGGTACCATCCACCCGCCTGACTGTCTCCACCAAGACATCTCAATCCAGAACCCCTGCCAACCGGGTGGAGCTGGCAGCCGTCATAAAACCTGCTTAAAGAGGTGCTTCTGCCCCTCCCCCTCCCCCTCCCCCTTTCCGGACTCTTTATCCACCCCCTCCCCCTTCCCTCAGGTCCCCAGGCAGGCCCAGGGAGGGTGGGGAGAGCTGAGGTCTGCCGTGAGCCCCTGACGCAGTGCCTACCTTTCTTTCTCTGAGTGGGGACAGCCTGGCCCCCGCCCCGCTGCCATGACACGCTGCCCCATCACCTCGGCAGAGCTGGTCCCTGGGCCAAGAGGCCATGGCATCATCTCTTGGGTAAGCTCTGTCTGCCAGGGCACCCCGCCCCAGGGAGAGACTGGCACATGTCTGGGCACCTGAGCCCAGGCAGGCAGGGGTGGGGGCACAGGGAGGCAGTCCCACAGCCTGAGGTCCCTGTCTCTTGGGGATTTTCCCAGCCTGCCCTGGGGTGGGCCACGGTCCTTCCCATGGCCTGGTCTCCATGGGGCGGGAATTCTCATCTTGTGCCTCTGGATCCGAAGTTTAGAGTCAAGGATGGCTGAGTTTCAGGAGACAGGGGAAGCAGAGAATTCACTGCGTTCGTGTTCCTAAATGTCAGGGTGGGCCAGAGGGCTGGGCAGGTGCCCCAAAAAGGCAGTGAGACCACTGGCCTATGAGGAAGCAGCCCCACCCACCCTGGCCTTTCTGTTCCTCCAGCAGCCAAGTCTACCCCCTCAGGGCCTTTGCTCAGCTGTTCCCTCTGCCTCGCAGGGTCACAGACTCCTTTAGGGCACCCAGGTCTCTGTTCCTGTCTGCTGGGTGAGGTGACATATCACCGAAGGGGCCTTTCCCAGGCATCCTTCCAATATCGCCCCCTTCCCTCTCTATCCTAGGGCCTTTCCCAGGCATCCTTCCAATATCGCCCCCTTCCCTCTCTATCCTAGGGCCTTTCCCAGGCATCCTTCCAATATCGCCCCTTCCCTCTCTATCCTAGGACCTTTGCGTGGTCTTCGTAGCACTCGTCACTCCCTGAAGTGACTGTGCTTATCTGCTTGCTCACGTGTTGACAGCTTGACCATTGGCCTCCTGTGGTCATCACTTGGTCACAGCCCTCTCCAGCTTGGGTGTAATGATCTCTCTTTCTTTCCCTCCCCTCCCCTCCCCCTCCCCCCTCCCCTTTCCTTTCCTTTCCTTTCCTTTCCTTTCCCTCCCCTCCCCTCCCCTCCCCTCCCCTCCCCTCCCCTCCCCTCTCCTCTCCCTCTCCTTTCCCCTTTCCTTTCCTTTCCCTCTCCCCCCCTCCCCCTCCCCTCCCCCTCCCCTCCCTTTCCTCTTTCCCTTTCCTCTTTCCTCTTTCCTTTGAGACAGAGTTCTACTCTTGCTGCCCAGGCTGGAGTGCAATGGCTCGATCTTGGCTCGCTGCGACCTCCAACTCCTGGGTTCAAGCAATTCTCCAGCCTCAGCCTCCCGAGTAGCTGGGATTACAGGAGCCCGCCACCATGCCCGGCTAACTTTGGTATTTTTAGTAGGGATGAGGTTTCACCATGTTAGAGACCAGCCTAACTCTGGACCTCAGGCAATCCACCTGCCTCAGCCTCCCAAAATGCTGGGATTACAGGCATCAGCCACGGCGCCCAGTCTCTCTCTCTAGTTTTGAGACAGGGTGTTGCTCTGTTGCCTGCAGGCTGGAGTGCAGTGGCATGAACAGGGCTCATTGCAGCCTCAACCTCAAGTGATCCTCCCGCCTCAGCCTCCCAAGTAGCTGGGACTACAGGCATGTGCCACCACACCTGGCTAAAGTGTTTGTAGAGACGGGATCTTACTATGTTGCCTAGGCTGGTCTCAAACTCCTGGGCTCAAGTGATCCTCCTGCCTCAGCTTTCCAGAGTATATGCATGGGCCACTTCACCCAGCCTCTTTCTCTCTTTTTAATTTACCATTAAAAATCATATATATATAGATATAGATATAGATATATAGATATAGATAGATGGTGCGCAGCATATTTTGATATACATTGTGGAATGACTAAATCAAGCTAATTACTTTATGCATTATCTCATAGGCTTATCATTTTTTTTCTTGTTGAGAACACTTAAAATCTAATCTCTTAGTAATTTTCTTTTTCTTTTCTTTCTTTCTTTCTTTTTTTTTTTTTGAGGCAGGGTCTTGCTCTGTTGCCCAGGCTGGAGTGCCGTGGCACCATCACAGCTCACTGTAGGCTCACGTGATCCTCCTGCCTCCGCCTCCTGAGTAGCTGGGACCACAGGCACGTGCCACCATGTGTGGCTAACTTTTTCAATTTTTTTTAGAGACAAGGTCTCACTTTGTTGCCCAGGCTGGTCTCAAACTCCTGGGTGCAAGCAATCCTCCTGCCTCAGCCTCCCAAGTATCTTTAAGCAATTTGCAGGAATACGATACATTCCTATTCGCCATAGTCACCATGTTCTATGAGAAATCTTTGACCCGGTTCCTCCTGTCTAACTGAAATTTCGTGTCCTTTGACCAGCATTCCCCCAGCCCACGACAACCACCGTTCTACTCTGCTTCTGTGAGTGCGACTTTGTAGATTCTACATATAAGTGAGATCACGTGCTATTTGTCTCTCTGTGTCTGGCTTATTTTGCTTCACAGAATGCCCTTGAGGTTCAATGTCCCACGTTGTTGCTAATGATGGGATTTTCTTCTTTGAGGCTGAATAGTCTCCTATTGTGAATGTGGCCCAGATTTTCTTTATCCATTCTTTCGTCTGCGGATACAGATTGATGCTGTATCTCGGCTGCTGGGGACCGTGCTCGTGAACGTGGGAGCCTGTCTCTTTGATACATTGATTTCATGGCCTTTGGCTATATACCCAGCAGTGGGATCGCTGGATCTTATGGTAGTTCTAATTTTAGCTTTTTTAGAAGTAATTATCCATTAAGTATCAGATCCTTGTGATCTGAGATCCCCAAGGGTAGGAGCAAAAAACTGTTCTCCTTGTACCCCTGGTATTGAAGTACATAACCTTGAACATTTTTCTATCAGTGGCCTCACAGTTAGTTTTCTCTTTGGCTTTTTGAGGTCATGTACCTTAGGGAAACCGAGGCAACTATCAATTCATTTCTGTCCCCAGCCTCATCGCCTGGTCCTGGGCTTATCCCTACCTGTTCACGGGTACCTTCCCAGGGATCCTGGGGCAGGGACCACGTGACTGTCATGTCTGAGGACGCCCAGTGCCTGACTGTTACCCCCGTGCACAGCGGGTCTGTGCTGTCTGGGTGTTGAAAGAGGTTAGTGGAAGGGAAGGGGGAATGGCCGCACTGAGGGCCTCCCGGCTCCTCTAAGTTTTACATCCTGTTATTTCTTTAAACGGAAGACCCTCCCAAACCCCACCCCGATATATGAAGAGCTGCCCAAGGTCCAGGCCTGGGGACATTGTCTCACTCCCTCACCTGAGTGGGTCACAGAGACGCCTTTGCAGAATTTCCGGGGCCCCCTGGAGAACAGCATAGAAAACACTGATCAGAAAGAGCAGACTCACTTTGCAGATGGGGACGCTGAGGCCCATCAGTGGTGGGAAGTGATGAAGGCAGCATGGTGAGGGGGGTGCCGAGATGGCCGGCACCCCCAGGGACCTCTCCACAAGCCCCTCGCACTTCTGGGCAGCTCCCAGCCCCTTGGCTAACATGTGCCCCACCCTCCAGTAGAAGGCCCTTTGTTCATGGGCCCTCCTTTACCAGTGCCACAAAGGGCTCTCGAAGCCAAGGACTCGTCCCCAGTTGCCCCTCTGCCCCGGGGGGATAGGGGCTGCGGACCTCCAGAATGACTGGGGAGAGTGGGGGATCCTGCAGCTTTCTGGGGTGGGCAGAGGCTTTGGAAACACCAGCAGTCCCTCCTTGTGGGCACTGATCTGCTGCCTTGGGAGGCACCACACACTCAGCAGAGCCAAGACTCAGTTTCCCTTCTATGGAATCTGGGGGGGGGCACAAAGGCTCTTCCCACTGCAGGGAGTGGCGTCCCTGGCAGGGCCGAGGAAAGAATTCTGTGCTGAGCTCAGCTCGCTGACTCACTGCAGGTGCCTCTCCCCCTGGACCAGTAGAGTTGCTCCAGCGGCAGGAACCCAGCTTCCCTGGGGCTCCCACGAGGCAGTGCTGTGGCTCAGAGGCCTGGTCCACGTGGCCCACATGGTACACGTGTGGGGCTAATGAGGGTACCTGCCTTCCTTCCTGGCCAGCCCCGCCTGCCACGAGGCCTGAGCAGAGCCGCAAAGGCTGGGCTCAGGGGAGCCGCCCCTCACCCTCGGGCGGGCCCTGGCACCAGCTCCTGCTGACTTCGGGGGTTTTGTCCTGTGCTGGGGCTGAGCGTCTCGGGTGAGACTCGGATGGGCTGAGCCCACCTGTTTGAGAGGGGGATGTCTGACCTGGGTGCTGATGGGACTCTGAGGGACAGTGAAGCAAATGAGTTAACCCTGTACTACAACACAGACTCACCCCCTTGTTTGCTGGTCCCAGTCAAAAGGGAGGGCAGCCAGGCTAGAAGCCCGGAGAAGAAGAGGGTGTGAGCACCAAGCTGCCCCACAGGAGGTCTGCTGCAGACTGAACTCTAGTTCAGAGCCACACACCTGGGCGTCCTTAGGAGAAGATCAGGGGGAGATGGGAGCCATTCTGAGCCAAGCCATCCCCCAAAGAGGGAAGCAGAGGGTGCGGGGTGGTAGATCGGGTATGCGAAGGGTAGGGCCTGGGTTGGTCTTTCAGCTCTGACACCCAGGGGCTATATCATGTGGACTTGGATGAAGTCTCTTCCCCACTCTGAGCCTCTGTTTCACTGACTGTAAAGTGTGTTTACTCATCTGAACCCGGTAGGGCTGTTGTGAGGACCCAGCACCTCTACCAAGGGCTTTGCAAACTGTAGAGCGCTCTGAACGTGGCAAGCTGTTTTTATCCCCTGCCATAGGGGAATGGATCCCTCCCAATTCCTGAGTTCCCTGCAGGGAGGCACATGGCCCCTGCTGAGGCCAGGAGCCGGCAGGAGTAGGGGGGTGGTCTGCAACCCTGAGGAAGGGATAGAGGCGGGGGAGGTGCCTGCCTTCACCTCCAAGGCGAGCCAGTCCAGGCTGAGGTTGAGAACTCCCTTGATTCCCTTGGGGCTCCTGCTGGGAAAAAATTGCTTGGCAGACAAAATGGGCTCGTTCTCAGTTTTAGGGAACACAGTGATCAAGAGTTTAGGGCAGCCGGGCTCACTTGGCTCCCACCCCTAATCTCAGCACTTTGGGAGGCTGAGGCGGGCGGATCGTTTGAGGTAAGGAGTTTGAGACCAGCCTGGCCAATATAGCGAAACCCCTTCTCTACTAAAAATACAAAAAATTAGCTGAGCATGATGATGTGTGCCTGTAATCCCAGCTACTCGGGAGGCTGAGGCAGGAGAATCACTTAAACTGCGGAGGTGGCAGTGAGCCGAGATTGCACCACTGCACTCCAGCCTGGGCGACAGAGTGAGACTCCATCTAAAAAAAAAAAAAGCTTAAGTTAGGACAGACCTGGTTAGCTTCTTGGGTTTGCCATTTGCTAGCTCTGGTGAGGAGCATGTCTGAGGGGGAAGGTGGCTGGTGGGAGGTCAGGGCCTGAGCTGGGGGAGAAGGTCACCTATGGAGGGGGTGAGAAGGGTGTCCACATAGGTGGGGGAGTAGCCTACAGAGGATGTCTGAGCTCTGGCAATGAATGGAGGGTGACCAGGTGGGGAGGAGGTCTGGTGTGGAAGGCCAAGCCCGAGTTGAGGGAGGAGGGTGTCCCTGCGTGTGTGTGTGTGTGTGTGTGTGTGTGTGTGTGTGTGTGTGTGTGTAGAGGAAGCTACTGAGGGAATTGGTAAATATCTGAAGCATAAAGCAAAAAAAAAAAAAAACCATGGTTATGCAGGTATGTTTGACATACTGACTTTCGACCTAAATGCCCATCAAATGATGAATGGAGAAAGAAAATGGGATGTGTATATTCTGTATACACAGAATGCCATTTAGCCATATAACAGAATGAAATCCTGTCATTTGCAGCAGTATGGATGATCTTGGAGGACATTGTGTTAAGTGAGATGAGCCAGGCACAGAGAGACAAATGCCACTTGATCTCACTTATATGTGGAATCTTAAAACGTTGATTTCACAGAAGTAGAGACCAGAAGAGTTGTTACCAGAAGCTGGGGAGTGGAGGGAGAAGGAGGAGAGCTGGAGACGTTGGTCCATGGGGATCACGTTATGCTTAGGAAGATTAAGTTCTTAATATTCTGTCACCCTGTAGGGACAATATAGTAAATAACAATGTATTATGTAGTCCAAGATAGGTAGAAGAGCTTTTGAATATTGTCATCACAAACAAATGAGAAATGTTTGAAATCATAGGGTAATTGCCCCGATTTGATCATTGTACTATGTATACATGCATTACAACATCACATTGTGCCTCAAAAAAAAAAAAAAGGAAGCCTGGAATGTCACATCACAGCTGGAGTTACAAATATGGAGAGGGGAGAAACGAAAGGGAGCTCCGTGCTGTTGGATTGGAGTTTGAGATATCAGAGTGAATGTAGGGTTTTCAGTATAAGAGAGCAACAAATAAAAACATATACACACACAAATGTTTATACTAGATGTTTACTGTACAGATACACGTATGTGAGTGTGTGTAGACATATGTGCAGCATATATGTACAGTTGACCCTTGAACAATGTGGGGCTAGGGGCCCCCATGGCCTTGTCTGCTGAGAGGGCCTGCGGGCAGCAACCCCCCAGCAGCAGTGAGCACATCCAGCCCCCAGATGTTGGCCTCTGTGTACCGTTCCCCACTAAAGAGTCAGGCTTCCTTGGAGCCATGGCTGATTCTAGGGCTGGAGCAGGGAAAGGGTAGAATGAGCCTGGAATATCTTTTTGTGACAGAAAGTCAGGATATGCGCAAAGAATGATGGAGATAGGTCAACATGCCCAGGAGCTACTTGAAAGGGCAGGCACCGGCCAAATCTGGGGTGATCTGAGCATTCAAATAAATAGTGATACTCATGGATGATAACCTGTTGAATTCCGTAAGAAAACATGAGTCCAGCCGGGTACAGTGGCTCACACCTGTAATTGTAATCCCAGCACTTTGGGAGGCTGAGGTGGGCAGATCATGAAGTCAAGGGGTTCGAGACCAGCCTGGCCAACAAAGTGAAACCCCGTCTCTACTAAAAATTCAAAAAATTAGCCGGGAGTGGCGGTGCGCACCTGTAATACTGGCTATTCAGGAGGCTGAGGTAGGAGAATAGCTTGAACCCATGAGGCAGAGGTTGCAGTGAGCTGAGATCCCATCATTGCACTTCAGCCCAGGTGACAGTTCGAGACTCCGTCTCAAAAAAAACAAAACAAAACAAAAAACCATGAGCCGGTATTGCAACAAATAAATAAGAGAATAAACTGAAAGTTGATGAGAAATGGGATATTGACACAATATCAAAGTATCTTCTCACAAAATACTAATGACAAAGAGAGAAGGAATAACATTGCATTGGAGAAACTCGGCAGACCACCTTCATCAAGTGATCAAATTTAACATCACCTTTATTGAAACTAATCCAAAGTGTTTCCTAGCTGCCACCTGGGATAGTCCTGCCACAAACGCATGACCTGAATCTGCCACAAGGAAACACCAGCCGAACCCCAATTTGATGAAATAAGTGATGTGTAATCTTCAAAAGTGTCAAGGCCGTGAAGTACTGAGTAACTTACAGACCGAAGGAGACCTGATAATTTCATGCAACTCAGAGGAGTTGAGGAGATTCCTCAGGAGTCTGAACTGGGTCCTTTTGCTGCCAAGGCATTGTTGAAACAGTTGGCAAAAGTGGCGCCAGGTCTGTGGAGTGGAAGGTAGGTATGGATCGGTGCTACCTCCCTGATTTGATGGTTTTGTTCCGATTGTGTAGAGAAAGGCTTTTGTTGGTAGAAAGTAGGTCAGCAATTTACAGTTCAATGGTTGCAGAGAAACAATTCTTAGTATTATACATGCAAATTTTCTATAGGTTTGCCAAGCTGTTTCCAAGCTTAAAAAATTATTAGTATAGGCCCTGGGCACAGTGGCACACACCTGTAATCCCAGCACTTTGGTAGGCTGAGGTGGGAGGATCGCCTGAGTCTAGGAGTTCAAAACCAGCCTGGGCAACATAGTGAGACTCTGTCTCTACAAAAACAACAACAACAACAACAAGCCAGCAACGAAACAAAAATGAAGCAAACAAACAAAAAAACCCAACAAAAACCAGCTGGGTGTGGTGGTACATGCCTGTAGTCCTAGCTACTTGGGAGACTGAGGTGGGAGGATTGCTTGAGCTCAGGCGGTAGAGGCTGCAGTGAGCCAAGATCACACCACCGCTCTCTAGCCCGGGCAACAGAGTGAGATCCTGTCTCAAAAAAAAGAGCAATTATTGGCACAAAAACAAGTAACCAAAGAATTCCAAAAATGACGTGTCTGAGGGCAGCACTTGGGCAAGTTCTGACGTAGTGTGTGCCCGTCTAACGTCTACAATTAAGCGCATGACTGCAGGGCTTCCTGCGTCTGCTGGACTTGCTGTCTCTTTCTGCTGATCTGTTACTTCTCTCCCTGCCCTCAAGTAACCTCCTCCAGGAAGTCCTCCATAAAAGTTCCATGCACATTGGTGGCTCTGGTCACCCGTCATCTTCCAGGACCTCACCTCCAGCTTTGTTTTAATTCACAATTGCTTGTAGCACAGGCAGTGAAGTTTGGACTGGATGCCATGCTGTTCCTAGTCCCACCCCTCCTCCTGCTCTAAGCTTCCAGCATTCCCTAATCTGGGGTGTCCACTCCCTTCCTCCAAACAGGCTCCTTCTCAGAAGTCACTACCCAAGGTCAAGCCCATGCCTGTTACTCCTGTCCCAGATTCGCAATGACTCTGGTTCATTCCTCTGCTTCTTGGCAGGGCTGTTTTTAAACTGGCTTGACGAAAGAGGGTCTTATCTCCTTCCAGCATTTCCAGGAAACACAGTTTCAAAAGCACGTGTCCCATCACCATGCAATCTTCGCAGGCTGGGCTGCCTCAGAAGAAGCTGTGCGTTCTGTCACTCGTGCTGGCTCCTGCACTCGTCCACAGTTATTCATTGATGGGAGCCATGCCCCCCTGCCAGTCACAGTTGCAGTGGTCGGCACTTGGAGGGCATTTGCCCTGTGCCAGGCCCTGAGCGGGGGTGCTTCACCTGTATTAGCTCATTTCATGCTCACATCATGTGAGGAGGAAGCTATGGTTGCACCTGCATTTTACAGATGAGAAAAACAGCAGTGCAGGGAGATGAAGCCCTTGCCCAGGGCGCTTTCTCTGTGGTGGGTTTTTAGGCACTGTGCTGCCAGCTTTGTTTACATTGTGCTCGGTTATTCTCACAATGACCATGCAAGGTCCTTAACATTCTTCTTAAAAAAAAAAAAAATATATATATATATATATATATATATATATATATATTACAGACAGGGTCTTGCTCTGTTGCCCAGGCGGGAGTACAATGGCACAATCATAATTCACTGCAACCTCCGCCTTCTGGGTTCAAGCAATCCTCCTGTCTCCGTCTCCTAAGGTGCTGGGATTACAGATGTGAGCCACCACACCCGGCCTATTCTCCTCATTTTTAAAGGAAGTTTGAGGCCTGTACAATTTGGTGGTGGTGGGGTGTTCTTTAAGAAAAAGAATAGTCAGGCACGGTGGCTCACATCTGTAATCCCAGTATTGGGAGGCCAAGGCGGGCTGATTACGAGGTCAGGAGATCAAGACCATCCTGGTGAAATCCTGTCTCTACTAAAAATATAAAAAATTAGCTGGGCATGGTGGCATGCACCTGTAGGTCCCAGCTACTCGGGAGGCTGAGGCAGGAGAATTCCTTGAATCCAGGAGGCGGTGAGATTGCACCACTGAACCCCAGCCTGGGCAACAGAGCAAGACTCCATCTCAAAAATAAAATAAAATAAAAATAAAAAGATAATCTTATTTTTTTCTTTCTTGTCTCTCTCCCTCCCTCCCTCCCTCCCTCCCTCCCTCCCTCCTTCCTTCCCTCCCTCCCTCCTTCCCTCCCTCCTTCCTTCCTCTTTTTTTTTTTGAGACGGGGTCTCACTCTGTCACACAGGCTGCAGTGCAGTGGCACAAGCTCGGCTCACTGCAACCTCTACCTCCCGGCCTCAAGCAATCCTCCTGCCTCAGCCTCCTGAGTAGTTGGGATCACAGGCATGTGTCATCACACTCAGCGAATTTTTGTATTTTTAGTAGAGATGGGATTTTGCCATGTTGGTCTCAAACTCCTGGCCTCGGCCTCCCAAAGTGCTGGGATGACAGGCGTGAGTTGCCATGTGCCTGGCCTAAGATATCTTACTTCACAAATTGTACACAAATCCCCAAGCAAGTGAGCCCATTGCTAGGGCCCCTTCTAGGGCCTTGCAGAGACTGTGAAGTTCAAGGTCTCTCAGCTTCCTGGGAAATCCACCCATGTTCAGAAAGGTGCACTAACTTGACTTGGGCCTCTCAGCTCACGAGAAGATCTGACTCCGTTTCCTGGGTGAGGCTTCCCTCTCCTCCATCCTTCTCCCTAAATCAGGTTCACTTTCTAAATCTTTCCACATTGTCAAGGTGAGCTAGGGTAGGTGTGGAGGGGCTCTGCCTGACTTTGGGATGGGGACGGGCTTAGAAACCCGAGGCCTAGGCTGGGCTTCACAATCCCCTTGGGGGCTTGAGTCAAGAAGGCCTTTCCCTGGGCACTCAGCCCCTCAGATACAGATTTAGTGGTTCTGGGGCAGGGCCTGGGAATCTGTATTTGTAATAGGTCTCCAGGAGAGGCAGCTGCAGTTGCCCTTTGGGGACCCACTGCTTCAGGGATACCCCTCCTGCCCCAGTAAACTCTGTCTGGCTCCCTTCCAGGTTGGGCCTGGCGCTGTGGGCAGAAGTTAGTGGTGACATGCTGTAGGCTGAGCGGGCCTCACTTCAGAGGCATGCAATTAGCAGCCACGAGAACAATGCCTTGGTTTCTATCATTAGACCCTCCAAGGCTGGCTGGTAATTTGTTGCTTCTTTCATTGCAGTAACAAGCTCTGGCTTGGGAACGGGGAGGAGAGCTTTCCCTTTCCCCGGGCATCCCCAAACACCTGCTCCGGGTGGAGTGGGGGCACTGTGGGAGTGCAGGAGAGACACCTAATGCCTCCAGGTGCAATCCAGGAAGACTTCTTGTGGAAAGAGGCTGCCAGCAGGACCCAGGAAAGGAACTGGCATTTGGCCAGGTGCCGGGGGATATCACAGTAGATGGGGTAGATACTGTCCATGCCCCTGGGGCCTGCAGTCTGTTGGAGACCAGTAGGTAGAGAAGCCTCCGCATCCCCCAGAGAGAAATGTGCACATGGATCAGAGAGACTCCCCCGTCAGCCGGATGTGGGCGGGGTCACGGCAGGCTTCCTGGGCGAGGAGCTGATATCTCTGTTGAGCCCTGAAGGGTGAGTAGAGGTGGGCCAGGTGAAGCGGGTGGAGGTGGGATGTGTGGACACGTTTTCTGGTCAGAAGACACAGCGTGTGTGAAACCCAGGGAGGCTGCAGATGTGAGCAGGGCCTCATGGGCTGTGTCGAGCGATGGCTCGGACCCCATTTGAAGAGTGACGTGTGGCAGATTATGTTTTCTGAACGTGGCTGCCACCCTGGCTACTGTCCCACTTGCTCTTCTTACAACATGGCCTTGACATCCGCCCATCCAGTACTGGGGTCTGTGTCCCCTTCCCTCGAATCTGGGTGGAGCTTTGTGTATAACAGATACTTTGTGTGTGATGCTCTGTGACCTCCAAGCTTAGGTCACACAAATACCTTTCTGTCTTGCTGTCTTGGGAGGCCTGGCCACCATGCAGTGAGGAATCCCAAACTAGTCCCTGCAGAGGCCATCAGTGACACCATATCTAGGTGTCCAGCCAACAGCCCTGCTGTGGTCCCGCCTGTGCCATCATTGACAGCCAGATGGGAAGAAGACTGCTCCAGTGAACCCCAGCTCCTACCCATCTCGACGTCCCAGGACATCATGGAGCAGAGTCCAGCCATCCCCAAGTGCCTGTCTGAATTCCCGACCCACAGACTGAGCACCCCGGGGTTGTTTAAAGCCACTAAGTTTTGGACGGGGTTGTTAACCAGCGGTCGTAACTGGAACAGATGGTAAGCTGCCAGAGGACTTTGGCAGGGCCAGCACGCTGGAGGGGTGTTTGGAAAGCCTCCCCCTTTGCTGCGTGGAGAGTGGATTGGAGGGGCTGAGATTGTAGGCAGGGGGCCCGTGACATCAATCAACTTGAGATCCCAGCGCCTGAGAGCTAAACAGAAGCTCTAAGCTTCTAGCTGCACAGTTCTGATCCTCAGGTGGCTCCCAGGGCTATGAGCCTCCCCATTCCCTCCAGGTGGAAAGAGGATGTTTGTCCAAGCCTCAGCAGTACCAGAGTTCCTGCCACATTGTTCCAACCGGCCTTCAGCCCCTGCCTGGGCGCTTCCAGTAACAGATGGCTCATTCCACACCACCAGGCTGCCCCGGCCCTCGGAGCGTCATGAAGTTATTTCCTGGGACCAGTTGAAATCTGCTTCCCAGACACACCCCCGTGTTAGACATTGTTCTCTCCTCTGAGTTCCCATGGAATTCTCTTCTGTTCCACCCTTGGAAGATTTGATGATGGTGACCAAATAGTGTACTCTTCCGCAAAGTTCATGGCTTCAGAGTGTCAGCTCATGGACCTGGGTTCAAATACCACTTCTAGCTCAGCGGCTTGGGCAGGTGCTTTTGGCTCTCTGAGCCTCAGTGCTGTCATGCAGATCAGGGGGTAACAACGGTGCCCACCTCACATCACTGTTGTGAGGGTGAGATAAGTCAGCACGTGTACGGGCTTTACCCAGAGCAAGGGCTCAGAAGGCATCAGTTCATACATCAGAGCCGCAAGCCTGCGCTCCTCCCTATTCTCTATGCTATGATTGCATCGCTAGTCTATTATTATTTTGAAATAACTCAGCATTGGCCCGAACTGCAGACACTGACTAAACAGCAAGGGCCAGCCTGCAGGGGACACTGGGGGTGCATTGTCCTCTGGAATCAAAGGCAGCTCTGTTCATGGCTATCACCCTCTCTCCCCCAGCTTGGCTTCTGGCCAAGTCACCCACGGCGGTGATAGCTCCAACCCTGCCACCCCGACTCCACCACTTCCTCCCCCACCTCACCCACACCACTCCAGGTGTGAGGCTGTGGTCAGGGGCAGGGGCTTTCTGAGGAGGCTGAGGGTGCTGAGGGGTGGCGGTGATGGTGGGAGTGGAGTTTATCGATCCCCTTCTCTCCTTGATGACAAGCCCCTCGGGCTGCTGCCTTGATGTGGCGTTTCCTTGGATGCTGCCTGGTCGGTCTAACCAGCTGTGATGGGGTGCTGGCAACTGCGCTGGGCTCCTTATTGACTTGGGTGACCCATGTCTGCCAGGGACAGAGGGAGCAGCAGAGGCCCCTGAGACCCCCTGCAGGGAGCAGGGATCAGGACCCTCACCCCCACATCAACCACGGCGTCGCCACTTGGATCTGATTTCTACATTGGAGCTCCACATCAGGGTTCTTTACCTAAAATAAAGGTCAAAAACATTTGCTCTAGTCCACTGAGGCTTGAGAGGAGACTGCCCATGTCACACAGCCAGGCAGACGTGGAACCAGAGGCCGATGGGGCAGACATCTGCTCACTGCCTGCCCAGAGCACCTCTCCTTCCCAGGTTGGGGGAGAAGAGGGTGGGGAACCAGGTGCAGCTTGTGATCCAAACAGCTAATCCGTGTGTTCCACGCCTCTGGCCACAGGGGTGGACGTGTGACCAAAGCCAGTCCCCATCAGAGTGAGTCTCGGGACTCGGGCTGGGGATGCTGGGCAAGGCTTCTCTCCCCTGCTGGAGGGGTTGGGGAGGTTCATAGCCCTGGGAGCCACCTGGGGGTCAGAACTCTGCAGCTGGAAGTGGAGCCAACTCTGCAGCAGGCAGGGAAAACGGGGAAAAGGGTGGATTGGGGTGATTTTTATTTTATTTTAAAATTTTATTTATTTATTTTTTTGAGAAAGGGTCTTGCTTTGTCACCCAGGCTGCAGTGCAGTGGCGTGATCACGGCTCACTGTAGCCTTGAACTCCTGGGATCCAGTGATCCACCCACCCTCAGCCTCCTGAGTAGCTGGGACTACAGGCATGAGCCACAGTGCCTGGCTAAGTTTTAAATTTTTGTCGAGACGGATCTTGCTATGTTGCCTAGGCTGATGGCAAACTCCAGGGTCCAAGCGTTCCCCACTCTTCCCCCACGCTCCTGTCTCAGTCTCCTGAGTAGCTGGGATTACAGGTGTGAGCCACTGCACCTGGCCCTTGGTGACTTTTAGAGCAGCTGTGTCCAGTCTCACCTAAAGGCAGAATCGCTTCGGGACTTTCCAGCTAAAAAAAACCCTCTTTAAGGTTGAGGCCAGTTTGAGTCTGATTTTGAGTTAGTGGTGGCCGAGCTCCTCCTCCTGCCAAGGTGTCTCCACTCCTGCCTGGCTACTGCGATGGCCCCCAGGTAGCCCCTCCCCCCAGGTTGCTTTCCTCCTCCGAGGCCTCCCCACCTGGCTCCTGGCCCGCCCACCTGTCTCACCGAGGCCACCCCTCTCAGCCTACCCCACCGCCCCAGGGCCAGGAGCCTCGGGCCCTTCAGACCCTGAATCACCCGCCTCCAGAGGCCTCGGCACCTGAGCTATGAGGAAGACGCCTTCTCAGCTAAATTCCCTCTTGGCCTCTGGCTGGGGGTGGGACAAGGACGGCTCAGCAGGGGCTGTCCCCACCCACCGAAAACCGCACTGTGCCCCAGGGGTTTGGAGGTCACCCAGGGGGCTCTTCCCATGTCCCTTCTTGCCCCATTTGAGGACAGCAGCAACAACAGTTTCTTCTCTGCCTGCCATGGGCCCGACACCGCGCCACAGCAGACTATCTGTGTGACCTTGGGCAAGTTATTTAACCTCTCTGTGCCTCAATGCTCCTTCCTACAAATTAGGAGGAATGATAGACTCTGAATGAGGAGCTAATACACGTAAAAGGCGTAGAACCATGCCCGGCATATAGTAGGTGCTTTATTATTAAATGCCCGGCACATAGGTGCCAGCTATTATTATTCCCAATTTACAGGTAGAACACCTGAGTCTTGAGAAGATGACTGCCTAGAGCACGCAGCTCCGTAAGCCAGGTTTGTGCAATTCAGAGTCAAGGATCCATTTTATTGTCACTTTTGAAGTAACTCCCCAAACGTGTCACCTGAATGAATGGCTTTCTGCAGCTGGGACCAGCCAGGGCCTCAGGGTTAAGCAGGAAACAAATTTGTGAGCAATTGAGTCTGGCCTTTGGAATCCAGTCATAGCATCGTGGAGGAGACCCCAGATATTGTCTATATCAGCACTGCCCAATCTGGTAGCCACTAATCACATATGATATTGAGCCCTGGTTCTGTCATCTGTCCAACCTGAATTCTCCTGCCTCAGCCTCTCCAGTAGGTGGGACTATAGGTGCACGCCACCATGCCCAGCTAATTTTTGTATTAGTAGAGACAGAGTGTTACCATGTTGGCCAAGCTGGTCTTGAACTCCTGACCTTGTGATCTGCCTGCCTCAGCCTCCCAAAGTCCTGGAATTACAGGAGTGAGCCACTGCGCCCGGCTTCATTCATATATTTTTGTATTGACTACGTGTTGAATTGATAATATTTTGGATGCTTGGGTTAAATAACATTATTTAAATTAACAACACCTGTTTATTTTTACACGTTTATGTGGTGGCTAGAATATTTATGGCTCACATTATGTTTCTGTTGGGGGAGCACTGAGCTAGGCCATTGTTCCATTTCACAGATGAGAAAAATGAGGCTCATGGGTGTGGTTTGCTTTGGTTCCAGGATTTTTGTTGGGTGAGCCGGGCCTCCAGAGTCTGACTCCACATCCCTCACGCTGCCTGGAGGCTGCCTACGCCTTTGGCTGGCTCCTAAATCCCCTCAAGAACCAGCTGGGCATGGAGGTTCTGTAAAGACCACACAGAAACTGCTAGGTGTGGGGAGTTCTTAGCTCTAGTGCTGGGTCCTAGAGCCCTCTTTCACTCTACGCATCCCAGAGGAGTTGTTAAATAGAGGTGATCTCACCCTGTGGCCTCCTGAGCCCTCCCTTCTGAGTGTCCAAAGCACATTGTCACACCACCCCTTCCCAGGAGAAAGGGAGCCACTTCTCATTAGCATGGTATGGACAGCAGCGTAGGGTGTTGGCTTCTCAACATTTTGCTCACATCTCTCAGTAAGAAATATATAGGCTGGGCGCTATTGCTCACACCTGTAATCCCAACACTTTGGGAAGCCGAGGCGGGCAGATCACCTGAGATCAGGAGTTCGAGACCAGCCTGGCCAACATGGTGAAACCCTGTCTACTAAAAATACAAAAATTAGCCGAGTGTGGTGGTGGGTGCCTGTAGTCCCAGCTACTCAGCAGGCTGAGGTGGGAGAATCACTTGAACTCGGGAAGTGGAAGTTGCAGTGAGCCGAGATTGCACCACTGTACTCCAGGCTGAGCAACAGAGTGAGACTCCGTCTCAAAAATAAAGAGAAGAAAAGAAAAGAAATATATATTCTACATTGGGACCCCGCACCCTCCCACACACACGCACATGCACACACACATACAACTGAAACACAAGTTTCCTGAAACAAGTCTTCTCTTATTATATGCATTATTTTCTACTCTCTTTCCTACTCCATTTGATTTCATTAAAAAACATTGCTTATGTTGGCCGGGCACGGTGGCTCACGCCTGTTATCCCAGCATTTTGGGAGGCCGAGGCGGGCGGATCACGAGGTCAAGAGATCGAGACCATCCTGGCCAACATGGTGAAATCCCGTCTCTACTAAAAATACAAAAATTAGCCAGGCGTGGTGGTGCGTGCCTGTAGTCCCAGCTACTCGGGAGGCTGAGGCAGGAGAATTGCTCGAACCTGGGAGGCGGCGGTTGCAGTGAGCCAAGATTGCGCCACTGCACTCCAGCCTGGCGCCTGGCAAGAGAGCGGGACTCTGTCTCAAAAAAAAAAAAAAAAATTGCTGGTGTCTCACGACATTGACTCCACACCCAACTCATGGGTCACAACCTGCAGCCTGAAAAACACTGGTCGTAGTGGACAGGAACCCAGGCTCAGAAGACAGATTTGTCTCTGCTTGTTTCTGTCTGAAGAATAGCACCGTAATCTGGCTTTGCAGGGTTGCTATGATGGCTGGGGTAATAGAGGGAAAGCACCCGGCGCACAGTAGGTGTGCAAAAAAGGGCAGCTGCTGTTACTGCTACACAGATGACCCATCCAGGACGCGTGGGAGGGTGAGACATCACCTCTGGGCTGGGATTTGAGAGTGCCCAGGATGGGTCTTCCCCACCTACAGGACCTCACTGTCACCATCAGTCAGTCCTTAGGCTGAGCGTTACTCTGCCCAGCTTGGTCTTTTCCTGTGTAATGCCACTTTTTGGAGGGGTGACTAAGGTCCCCAATAGTTTGAGGCAATTGAGTTTGTTACAATCTCTCCCAGCCCTGAGGGACAGGTGGGGGAAGCATGTGTCCAGAATGTGGAGGTTAATAAGTTAACCAGTTAATCTCCACATTCACTTCTTCTTCTCTTTTTTTTTTTTCTGAGACAGAGTCGCACTCTATGGCCAGGCTGGAGTGCAGTGACATGATCTTGGCTCACTGCAACCTCCCCCTCCCGGGTTCAAGCGATTCTCCTGCCTCAGCCTTCAGAGTAGCTGGGACTATAGGCGCCTGCCACCACACTCGGCTAATTTTTGTATTTTTAGTAGAGATGGAGTTTCACCATGTTGGTCAGGCTGGTCTCGAACTCCTGACCTTGTGATCCACCCACCTTGGCCTCCCAAAGTGCTGGGATTACAGGCATGAGCCACCATGCTCGGCCCACATTAACTTCTTAATGGGGTACTTTAAGAGGCTAAGGCAGGAGGATTGTTTGAGGCCAGGAGTTTGAGAACAGTCTGAATAACATAGTGAGACCCTGTCTCTACAAAAATATATTTTAAAAATAGCCAGGTGTGGTGAGGCACGCCTGTGCTTCCAGCTAGTCAGGAGGCTGAGGTGGGAGGATCGCTTGAGTCCAGGAGGTCAAGGCTGCAGTGAGCGATGACGGCAGCACTGCACTTCAGTCTAATTCAGTGCACTCTTTCTGGACATCTGGGCAGGATCCCTGGACGGGATCCCTGCCTGACCCGTGTTCCCTCTCCCCCAACCAGCCCCAACTCCCCCACCGATGTGACACCCTGGGGTGTGGACCTTGCTCTGCCACACACAAGCTGAGTGGTCTTGGATGAGCCCCTTCTCCTCTCTGAACCTCAGTTTCCTCATCTGCAATGCTGTGAGTGTATCTCCTGCCTCACTGGATAGGGGTGCGTACATTTTCAGAGAAGCAGTGCCTGTGAAATTTCCCACCACTGCTGGCACACAGTAGGAACCAGGGCATCTTAGTTTTCTGTTGTCAACCCATCTCCCCTCCCTACACACCGCTGGAAACCAGATCTTGGGCAAAGTTCTGCCTCATGTAGCAGTGAGTTCCCCATCACTTCAGGTAGCCAAGAAAAGGCTAGAAAACCAATGAACAGATTCTGAGACAGCCCTGGTTTCAGGCACTGAGTAGGTGCTTTATATATATCTGTTGAATGAATCAGTGACTGTGATTCCTGTATTGGGAAGGAAGTCGTTCTAGAACACTGCGGAAGCTTGATTACATACCAGAGTCACCCGGGGGATTTATTTACTTATTTAGAGACAGGGTCTTGCTCTGTTGCCCAGGCTGGAGTGCAGTGGTGCAATTTTGGCTCACTGCAGCCTAAACCTCCTGGGCTCAAACGATTCTCCCAATTTAGTCTCCTGAGTAGCTGGGATTACAGGTGCACACCACCACGCCCAGCTAATTTTTGTATTTTTTTTAGAGATGGGGTTTTGCTATGTTGCCCAGGCTGGTCTTGAACTCCTGAGCTGAAGCAATCCTCCCATCTTGGCCTCCCAAAGTGTTGGGATTACAGGCGTGAGCCACTGTGATCCCGGGAGTTTAAAAAGTACAGGTACCTGGATCCCACTCTCATGGATTCTGCTCTACTTGGTCTGAAGTGCAGCCTGGGTGCTTTTCAAAGCTCCCCAAGTGGTCCCTGTGTAGCCAAGTTTGAGAACCAGAGCACCCAGTTTCCTTCTAACTCCAAGATGATAAGATCTTGTTATAGTACAAGGTGTAAGCAACAATGTATAGTGTCCTGGAAAATTGCTAAGAGAGTAGATTTAAAATGTTCTCATCATACACAAAAAATAATAACTATGTAGGGTAATGCATAGAGTAATTGGCTAGACTTAGCCATTTCACAATATACACATATATCAAAACTACACTGTAAATATTCACAATTTTTGTCAGTTAAAAAAATTTCGTTGTCAGTTAAAAAATTGTAAAGACCTTGCATAGTCATACTAGTTACACACTAATATAAATTTAGGTCAAAGTCACCCTCGTACACTGTGAATATATATATATATATAGTCAGGGGTTTAGTAAATGGTTTAAAAATGTGATCTCAGATGTCAGAGTACAGCTAGGAATTTCTTTGTAAGAGGCAGAAAGGGTTCAGGTGCATCAGCTCAGCCTTATTTCTGGAACGTCCATGTCAGTGGAGGAGGAGGGTTCACTAAGCACGCCCTGGATGCAGAAGCTTCTGGGACTGCAGAATTAAAACAGGAGGTCCAGTCAGATGGAGGAGGCACAGCCCTTGCCTTCAGGAGGCTCCCAGCCTAGTGACGACCATCTCTGCTTCCAAGCTCCCAACTTCATCCAAAACTTTCCAGTTTGCAAAGTGTTTTTGCTGCCATCATTTTCATTCAGTGATTCGTCTAATGAGGAGACACGGTCCCAGCTTGCAAAGAACCCACTTGGGTAGCCGGTCTTCCAAGCCTTGGGTAGCCCTTTTGCAGGATTCTTCTCCGAATTATTTCCAGGACAGACAGAGGAGACAATTACTATTTGTCCTTAGGGAGCCCTTGGCCCTGGGATGCCTCCCAGGGTCCCCACCCTCAGTGTCTGGGCGGGGGACAGGGAGACTGGGTCCCTGCTCCCTGGGAACCCCCGGGCTACTGTGGGAGTCAGCAGCTCCATGGTGCCTTCTGCACACCCAGCTGTAATTATTTCTTTGGTTGTTTGTCTCCTCTAAAACAAGAACTCCTAACGGGCAGGAACTGTCTTCCTTTTCCCTGGATCCCCAGAAGGTGTGCTGATGGACATCTAAGTTAATGAACAAATGAATGGGGAAGTGGGGGCGGGAGTTGCATGCAAACCCTCACAGAGGCAGCACTGTTTGTTCATTTGCCCTGGACAACCTCAAAGCCCTCTTGATCCCCTCCTCGGAGACCCTGAGAACCCCATGAGGATTGCACACTCCTGTGCAGGTGTGGGCTGTTGCATCAGCCTTGTAAAAATGCACCCAGAAAGCAGGTGGAGTCCTGAGACTCACACAGCTAGGGTCATAACCCTGCCATCAGGGATGCCATGCACGCTCAGACTGAATTGTGTGGGGCTCAAGAATAGGGTGGTGGGGGCTGGGCGTGTGGCTCATGCCTGTAATCCCAGCACTTTGGGAGGCTGAGGCAGGTGGATCACCTGAGGTTGGGAGTTCAAGACCAGCTTGACCAACATGGAGAAACCCCATCTCTACTAAAAATACAAAATTAGCCAAGCCTGGGGCTTGGTGGCTTATGCCTGTAATCCCAGCTACTCGGGAGGCTGAGGCAGGAGAATCCATTGAACCCGGGAGGTGGAGATTGCAGTGAGCCAAGATCACGCCATTGGACTCCAACCTGGGCAACAAGAGTGAAACTCAGTGTCAAAAAACAAAATAAAGCAAAAGAATACGGTGGTGGGGCAGCCTCCTTCGCTGGGGGCCCCTGCCTCTCCTTTCCCCTGTGCAGAAAACCACACCTAGAATGAGCCAGAAGGAAAGCACCTGAATAAAACAGCCATTGTCTTGGGAAGCAGGGTGGGAGCTGGTAAGTTACCACCTCCTTGTTGTTTCCAAAATTCCCAGGCACGACCTTGATAATGAAGCAAACCCGAATACTTCAGTGGTTCTGTGCAGTCTCCCCTGGTGGTCCCCACAGGCCTCTGCCTATGCCCTTGGGTTTCGTTTCATTTCTTGAGATTCACGGGACCAGTTCCAGGCACTGCCAGCAAGCTGCCCATGGCTGCCTTGTTTCCTGGTTGGACTGAGCTCTTTGAATGAAGGGCTGGGGGTAACTGGGGGAGTATCTGCTCCTTCCCCTTCTGGCGTGGGATCAATGTTAAGAATAGGCTCAGAAGAGTGACAGGTGTTACCCAATAAATGCCACTATCTGACTTTGCTCCCAAGGCAGCCACATCTGTTCCAGGTTGCTGAGATCCTGGGTTGGAAGAAGGCAAAAGTGACCTGCCTGCCCTCTGCCCTCTCTGCCAGTTCTCTCACCACCACCACCAAAATGGGTTTGAGCTTGTGTCTCCACTGGGCACCAAGATCTTTCTCTATGTTGGCAATCCATGCATTCCTTTATTCATCCATATACCTGACATCTGACCACACTCACCGGACCTGCAGCGACCACCTGCAGATGTAAGAGAGTGTAAGCACATCATCTCTTGCAGGGCTGTCCTCACTGGTTTTTGAGTCTCCTCTCTTGCCTCCTTAGAGAGTTCCCCTCCCCACAAGGGTCCAGCACACGCCTCCTCCTCTGCACCAGCTTCCATATAAGGCACAGAGGCAAAATGTTCAATCAAAAAGCTCCAGAAAGATGGGCACGCTGATCGCCCAGGTAAAATGTTTGACACTTTTTTTTTTTTAAGACAGGGTCTTTCTCTCTCACCCAGGCTGGAGTACAGTGATATCATGATAATGGCTCACTGTAGCCTCCACTTCCTAGGCTTAAGCAATCCTCCTGCCTCAGCCTCCCAAGTAGCTGGGACTACAGGTGTGTACCACCATGCCTGGCTAATTTAGAAAATCTTTTTTTTTTTTTTTTCTGAGACGGAGTTTTGCTTTGTCGATAGGCTGGAGTGCAGTGGCGTGATCTTGGCTCACTGCAATCTCTGACTACCTGGTTCAAGTGATTCTCCTGCCTCAGCCTCCCGAGAGCTGGGACTACAGGCATGTGCCACCACACCCAGCTAATTTTTGTATTTTTAGTAGAGAGGGGTTTCACCATGTTGGCCAGGATGGTCTCAATCTCCTGATCTGCCTGCCTCGGCCTCCCAAAGTGCTGGGATTACAGGCATGAGCCACTGGCGCCCGGCCAAAAATCTTTTTTTTTTAAATAGAGTTTGGGTCTTGCTATGTTGCCCAGCCTGGTCTTAAACTCCCAGGCTCAAGCGATCCTCCCTACTCGGTCTCTGAAAGTGCTGGGATTACAGGCATCATGAACACATCTTACAGGAACAGAGCAAGAGACAGGCTGGGGGTGGGTGATGTTGATATCAGGACGGTTACCCCAGAAGAGGTGAGGTTTGGTGGAGTCTTCAAGAGTGCCAGGAGGAGTTGGTTGGGCGAGGGGGAGGGAACAGATAGGCTGGGCTGGGGGGACATTGTAACTGGCCGAGAGTGGTATAGCAAACTCCACCCTACTCAGGGCTGGTGGGCTGGCTTTTTGTGGGTTACCACTACGGTCATCTTCTCCCTCTTCTCCCTCCATTCGGCTCCGAACGTCCTCCCTTAGCCACTGTAGCAGCTCACCCGGTGAGGGCAAGATGAGAAGAGGAGCTCTCACCAGCCAGCATGAATGAGTACAAGGTCACTGCACCGTGAAACTCAGTGCTAAAGTCGGCTTTGGAATGATCTGTGGGCCTCAGTTATCCTGGCTTCATTTGATCTCTCTATCTCTCCCTGGCTTTGTTGCAGGGAATTAATGTGATGATCCATAATATTGCTTTTGGCAGGAGCCAGCAGCCTAGAGAATCAGGCCCCTTCTTCCCTTTCCCACCCCCTCCTCCTCCCTGCTCAGGCTCTTTCTCCTTGACCACCAGGTGAAGGGAGTGGACCCAGCTCCTGTCCCTCTGGGTGTCAGGGACACAATGCGTCGGCTCTCTCCAGAGCTGCCAATGCAACTCCTGCCCAATGAGGTGACCCGCCTGCCGGGAGGGTTTGTTTGTTTACTTAAAGAATAAATAAATAGGACCTGTTTCTTAGGGGCTCCCAGAAGGCTGAGTGTCCTGTGCAGAATCGTGATGCTGTGATGCTGAGCGCCAGGCATGAGTCTAGACACGCTGGCTGCTGTGACCTGAGTTAGCACAAAGTCGAGAAAAGATCCAGGGGCTTTAGGGAGGGCATGGGGTGTGTGGCCATGTCTAGTGACTCCCCCCTGATTTCAGGGCCACGATGAGGACCTCCCATCCTTGAGCAGGTCTTTGGGGAACCGAGGTGGCAGGAGGTCATGTTAGAGCCATCCCCTGGGGTCCTGACCTTGCTGGGCCTGGATCCCACCGGATTCAAAACCTAGTGCTGAGCTGCACCGTGCCTATGGGGAGGTATCTGGGCTTCTGGCCGGGGGCTTGCCAGGGAGGTCTGAAAACACGACCAGCTACTTACTGAGTGGGGAAAGGAAAATGAAAATGTGCGTCCCCTCATTCAAAAGCTATTAAGAATTTCAGGCTGGGCGAGGTGGCTCGCGCACTTTGGGAGGCTGAGGCAGGCGGATCACGAGGTCAAGAGATCGAGACCATCCTGGCCAACATGGTGAAAACCCGTCTCTGCTAAAAATACAAAAATTAGCTGGGTGTCGTGGTGCGCACCTGTAGTGCCAGCTTCTCAGGAGGCTGAGGCAGGAGAATCGCTCGAACCCAGGAGGCGGAGTTTGCAATGAGTCAAGATTGTGCCACTGCATTCCAGCCTGGTGACAGAGTGAGACTCTGTCTCAAAAAAAAATAAAAAAAAAATAAAAAAGAATTTCAGGATGGGGAATGCAGAGCTTGAAGCCAAGGGTGGGTCCTCCTGAGCCCTATGTAGCTGTAGGTGTCACACGTCCAGGAAGCCAGGTGGGAGTTTGCTAGGCCTACTGTAACACAGTACCTTAAACTGGGTGGCTTAAATGAACCAGAAGTTACTGTCTCACTGTTCTGGAGGCCAGAGATGGGAGATCACGTGCAGGCTTGGCTCCTGCGGAGGGCTCTGAGGGAGGCTCTGGGGCAGGCCCCTGTCCTCACTCTTTGACGTTCCTGGGCTCGTTGAAGCATTACCCAGTCTTTGCCTTTATCACGCCCTCTTTGCTCTGAGCAAGTCTGTCTCTGTGGCCAGCATTCCCCTTTAAAATGATACTGGTCGCTGGGCGCGGTGGCTCATGCCTGTAATCCCAGCACTTTGGGAGGCCGAGGTGGGCAGATCAGGATGTCAGGAGTTCGAGACCAGCCTGACCCAACATGGTGAAACCCCGTCTCTACTAAAAATACAAAAATTAGCCAGGCGTGGTGGCACGCCCCTGTAATCCCAGCTAGCAAGGAGGCTGAGGCAGGAGAATCGTTTGAGCCTGGGAGGTGGAGATTGCAGTGAGCCAAGATTGTGCCACTGGACTCCGGCCTGGCAACAGAGAGAGAGACACCATCTCAAAAAAAAAAAAAAAAAAAAAAAGACACTGGTCCTACTGGATTAGGGGCCACTACCCTGACCTCTTTTTAATTTGATTACTTCTATAAAGACTGTTTCCAGATAAGGCCACGTTCTGAGGTTCTGGGATTAGAAAGTCAACGTTTTTTGGTTGTTGGGGGGAGGACAAGGAACATAATTCAGCCCCTGGCCGTGGCTCCGATGAGCAGCCTCCTTCGGTTCAGTTCAGCTTGATGGTCATGGACAGACACCAGTTCTGTGCCTGGCTTCCTCCCGAGGCAAGTGACCCTGCCCTGCAGGAACCTCCTGTCTCCACAAACCCCTGGCGGGGAGGCAGGGTGGACCCTCTGGACCTGGTGGCTCACAGGTCTCTGCCCTCCCTCAGTGGACTGGGGGTCCCCAGTGTGACTTTGGGAGGGTACCGACCCTGGTGACCCGGATCACAACCCAGCTGTCACCCGAGGGCCAGCAGCTCTGCCCTCCACACCCTCACTTGGGCCCTGCGAAGGGGCTCCGGGGGCAGCCACTGCCTGGGAATGACAACCGATGGTGTCAGTTTCTCTAGGAGGATGACATCAAGGGGGTCGCATTGCAGGTCCCTTGTCTCCTGGCGCTGCCACTCACGAATGGTGTAGCCCGAGCACTCCTCTCTTCCTCCGGCCTCTGCCTCTTCCCTGTGGCATCCAGTCACAGGACCCACCTTGTGGTTCTGCTGTGAAGTCCCCCAGAGCCCGGAGCTCGCAGGCTCGGGAAGAGGTGGCGCCTGGGTCCAGAGCCTCCTGGGAGGTGGGAGCTGCACACAGCCCACTCCGGGGCAGACGTGTTTGGGGCATGACTGGTGGGGGGTGGGGACAAGAGGAGTGGGCTGGGTCCTGGGTCCTCCACCTGGCGGACACCTGAGGCCCTTGTGTTTTGGCTCACACCAGGGATGGTGTCATCCATTCTTTCCGAATGAGCACTGATCACGTCCGAGAAAAAGTGCCAGCTGTGGATTTGGGCCTGTTTCTTCTGATTGGTTTTCTTTTTCTTTTCTTTTTGTGAGTGTGATGTGCTCAGGAGGGACAGGTGAGAAGGAGGCTGTTCTCCTTTTAAGGGCAAGGCGTCTCCCCTGCCCTGACTCACCCACCTTGCTTTTTGGCCCCCAAGCACGCTCCTTGCCTGTTAAAACTGTCCCAGGCACCGCTCCTCCTAGGAGGGCGGCCCCCGTCCCCTGCCCTGCATGTTTGAGAGGCTGACTTGGCGGTGAAGTCATCCTTGGCTCGGTCCTCAGACAAGCATCTTCTTGCTTGCCCTACTGGGTTCCCACTGGCACCCCAGCTCCACCCAGGCTGGCACGTGAGCTGGGACCCTGGACAAGGGGTCAGTGAGCAGGGCCAGGCTCCAGGCCCCTCTGCTGCTGGCTTTTATCTGGTCCTTAACTCAGCCCCTGTGGGCTGAAACTGACGCTGGGCCAGATCTTGGTGTGGGTCCTGGGGGATACGGGGGATGAGGGTCTTCCCAGACCCTGATGGGCAAGGGGAAGGGTGCGCACAGAGATTTCCAAGCCTTGGACTATTTGTGGTGCACCAAGGAGGTACCTGACTGCCCAGGAGTCAGGGCAGGCCTCTGGGAAGGTGATGCTTGGAAGAATCTTGAATGATGTACTGGAAGTCACCAGGAGAGGAGAGGGGGCGGAGGATCAGAGGGAACAGCATGTGCAAAGGCTCAGAGGTATGTGTGGGGGAGCAAAAGCAGGGGGAGATGAGTGATCAGGGGACGCAAGGCTGTGCAGCAGAGGGCTCTGTGCCATGCCATGTGGCTCAGACCATGACGCTGGGGCCACAGGAGGATTTGGAGCCAGAGAGTGAAATGGCCAGGTTCAGTTTTTAGGTCAGTGATGCTGGCGGCTGGGTGGGGAGGCTGGACAGAGGGTGGTGACACGTGGCAGGAAGCCCAGCGGGAGGCTGTTGAAATAGTCCAGGGGGAGACAGGAGAGGTTCTGGACCAGGGCAGGGTGAGGGCAGAGGGGGAGGGTTTAGCAAGCTCCAGGTCCCTGGCTGGAGAGGAGGACAGGCTCTTTTCTCAGCTGACAGTGTTTTTTCCCACTTCTGATCTCAGTGCCACTTCTCTGTGATGTCCCCCATTGGCCAGCTTGCCCAGCTGTCACCCCTCACATCACACGACCTGAAGTGCGTGCATGTCTGCGCTCTGGGGGTGTCTCCCAGCACCCCTCCTGGAGGATGGGCAGGAAGCGCAATGCCCGGTTGCATGGATGAGGGGCGCAGCTCCCCAGAGGCCGGGTGACCCCCCACACTCTCCTGCTTCTACAGGGTGGGGGCTCACATGACTCTCCCCGCTGCATTGCCGCACCCCCAGCACGTGCCTTTGGTTTGCACAGGAGAATATAGGCCCCGTCTCACTGTTTGAGAGAGCACCAGTGTCCCAGTCGGGTGGAGCGGTCAGCTCTGGGGTTTCCCACTTCCCACAATGTGACCTTGGGCAAGTTACTTGACTGCTCTGTGCTTGAAGTTCCTCACCTGTAAGGAGGGGCTGTTCTGGCCTGCACGTGGCTGACACATTCCATCATGTGTTACCACTATGCACGAAGCCCCCGCCTCCCCTTGCCTGCCTCCAGTTACCCTGCTGCCTTAGGATGTGTTGAAAAGACCCCCATCTCCCATCCTCCAAGGCCTTATCTGCCAGGGCATCTAACCCCCAGCTGGAAAGTGAAGGACTCCGACTCCCAGAGTCTCTAAATGGCAGCTGCACTCATGCTGGAGAAACATCTGTGTGGCTGGGTGAGTCAGTGTCGCCTGGACTGAAAGGCCCATCAAAGAGCTCCGAGGCTGGGCCTGGCGGCTTTGTCACCTACCCCAGGCCCGATCGGCTGGGCTCCTGTTCACTCCAGCGGCCTCGCTCTCCAGCCCAGTCTGGGGGTGAAAGCACATGCGGGGGCTGTGTCTCTCTTCTCTGCTCCATCAGCACCACCTGAGACTTCCTGCCCTCGCTGGAAAGCAGTGGGTAAAGATAATTGCATAAAAAAGTCATCAGAGAGAGGCATTCCAGGCCAGGCGAGGTGGCTCACGCCTGTAATCCCAGCACTTTGGGAGGCTGAGGTGGGGAGTTCACTTCAGGTCAGGAGTTTGAGACCAGCCTGGCCAACATGGTGAAACCCCATCTCTACTAAAAATACAAAAATTAGCCGGGTGTGGTGGTGGATGCCTGTGGTCCCAGTTAATCGGGAGGCTGAGGCATGAGAATCACTTGAGCCTGGGAGGCGGAGGTTACAGTGAGCCGAGATCGTGCCACTGCACTCCAGTCGGGTGACAGAGTGAGACTCTGTCTCAAATAAATAAATAAATAAATAAATAACAAAAGAGGCATTTCTGTGTGTCTGCTGTAGGAGAGCTGCTGTGTATCTGGGTCACTAAAGTCCGTCATCCATTTGTCCTTTTGGGTCTTGCCTTTATTTATTAATTTTTTTTGAGATGGAGTCCGTCAGCAGGCTGGAGTGCAGAGGCGCAATCTCAGCCCACTGCAACCTCTGCCTCCCAGGTTCAAGGGATTCTCCTGCCTTAGCCTTCCGAGTAGCTGGGATAACGGGCGTGTTGCCACCACACCCAGTTAACTTTCTTGTATTTTTAGTAGAGATGGGTTTTCTCCATATTGGCCAGGCTGGTCTCCATCTCTTGACCTCGTGATCCACCCTCCTTGGCCTCCCAAAGTGTGGGGATTACAGGTGTGAGCCAGTGTGCCCGGCCTTTTGGTTTTTTTGACTAAGCCGAGCAAGGACTTAGAAGCCATTAACTCTTCCACCCTCAAGATACGCCTAAGCAGTGATCAGGCTCAAATGATGCAGCTGTATCCATCCATGAGAACGATGTCCTGGGTACATATTCGGGAGTGTGGAGCTAGGTCCACATTACATTGTTGAATTTAAAGAAGCTAGTTGCTAAACAGAATCTAGGGTATGACTCTATTTCGGTAAAATATTCATCACAAATTTTATGTGATGAATATTCTACCGAAATAGAGTCATACCCTAGATTCTGTTTAGGGTCCAGTGAGAAACCCCCCAACGTGGAGACAGGAGTTCTTTCTGGATGAGGGGTTTACAGGTGATCTTTGCTTTCTGATTTATATCTTTCTGAATTATCTAGAATAAAGATTGCAAACTATGGCCCATGGGCCAAATGTAGCTGGTGGCCTGTTTTGTACAGCCCATGAGCTAAGGATGGCTTTTACCTTTTGAAATGATTGTAAAAACAAATAAACAAAAACAGAATATGCTATAGCAAGCACGTGACCCCAAAACCTAAATCACTTGGGCTCTGCATAGAAAAAAAAATTTGTCAATCTTTGATCTAGAAAAAAATTAACATTGGCATGTGCTAGTGCTATCATAAAAAAACAAAACGTTTCTTTTTCAGAGGGTAATAAATTTAGCAAGCAGATGCATCAGAATCCTTCCTTCCTTCCTTCCCTCCTCCCCTCCCTCCCTCCTCCCTCCTCTCCTCCTTCCTCCTCTCCCTCCCCCTCCTTCCTTCCTTCCTTTCTTCCTTCCTTCCTTCCCTCCCCTCCCTCCTTCCTTCCTTCCCTCCTTCCTCCCTCCTTTCCTCCTTCTTCCCTCCCTCCCCTTCCTTCCTTCCTTTCTTCCTTCCTTCCCTCCCTCCCTCCTTCCTTCCTTCCTTCCCTCCTTCCTTCCCTCCTTTCCTCCTTCTCCCTCCCTCTTCCTCCCTCCCTCCCTCCTTCCTTCCTTCTCCCCCTCCACTTTCTTTCTTTTTTGAGACATGTCTTGCTCCGTCACTCAGGCTAGAGTGCAATGGTGCAATCTTGGCCCACTGCAACCTCTGCCTCCTGGTTCAAATGATTCTCCCACCTCAGCCTCCCCCAGTAAGTGGGATTACAGGCGTATGCCACCATGCCCAGCTAATTTTTGTATTTTTTTGGTAGATACCTGGTTTCACCATGTTGGCCAGGCTGGTCTTGAACTACTGAACTCAGGTGATCCACCCATCTTGGCCTCCCAAAATGCTGAAATTACAGGTGTGAGCCACCGCACCTGGCCCAGAATCACTTCTTTCTATTCAACAGCACCCCTGTGGGTTGAGCATTATGCTAGACTCACCCCTCCCTCCCTCCCTTTCTCTCTTTCCCACTTCTTCCTTCCTCTCCCGCACTGCTCCAGCCTCCCACGTTTTCTCCCTTGCTTCTTCTCTGCTTCCTCCGTCCCTCTTTCCTTCTGTCTCCAGACTTTTCCAGAGTACCTTCTATGCACCAGAGGCTTACAAACTGATGGGGGAAACAGGCCAGGAGCAAGACATCATGGCACATTGTCCTCAGGGCCACGGTGCACCTGTTCACGGGGGAGAGGCTACCAGGGTGGGGGATGCTGACTGTGCCTGGAATTGGTGAAGGACACTCCAAGGACGTAGCTTGGGATCTCCTACAGCCACCTGGGAGCCAGGACAGGCCCTCAGAAAGGCGATTCAAAACACCAGGCTCCTAAGTCTGGGCCCCAGCAAACAGTGGTTGGAGTCCTCCAGACCTGGGTGACCAGGGGGTGCTTTGATGACCACACAGGGACTTGTTTGAGGACTTTCAGAGCTGAACATCCACACAACAGGAGCAGAATGTCAGGCTGGTAGAGGACCAGCAAGATCCAAGGCCAATCCCAGGGGAGGGGGTAGCCTTGAGGAGTCTGAGTAGCAATGACAGATACACAGGCAGCCTCACGCGGCCGCTGGGCAGGATGGGGCACGGCAGGCAGCTGGCAGCAGGGGCTGTTGCAATCGTGCCCTGCTCCTGCCCAGCCTGCTTCCTGCAGCCGTGTCCTGCAGGCCCGCACCTCCCTCCTGTCAACTGGACTGGTTCCCTCTGTCAAACCAGTAGAGGGGATTGGGAAACGACTGTGGGGCAGGGGTGGAAAGCCGGGGGACACCCCTTCCGTCCTCTTAATCACTGCATCTAACTTTCAGTACATCTTTCGAGCCTTACTCATGCCTGAGATTACCATGACGTTCCTAGCACCCAGGACAACTGAAGCAGGGAGCCAAGCAGGCAGGGAGCCACTGACCACAGGCTGCCTGCCTGCTGCCCCCTCTCTGGGGTGCTGGGATTCAGGAACGAGCCAGATGGGCAGGCCAGTCCCAGCGGTGCCCTCACTTGCCCAGGATTTCCAAGCTGGGGCTTTGGCAGAACAAACTGTGGCTGGAATCCCAGATTTGCCTCTGTGTGACCTTGGGCAAGTCACTTCACCTCTCTGGGCCTCAGTTTCCTTATCCTAAAATGGGGATAATGTCCCCATGTATACATAAAGACTGAATGCATCCATAATGGCCATAAAGTATTCAGCAGGCTTGCAATAGACATTCATTCCCTCCTTTCCAGGCGCATAAGGAAAGTATGTGAAGCCAGATTCTGCCCACCAGGAGTTGCTGATGTGGCTGGCATGGAGCTACGCCCTTAAGACAATTAGTTGCACTCATGAAGCTGAATAACACTCCAAGACTTTGCCCTGCCCTTGGAAACAGACGTTTACACCCCAGACTTCTGTAGCTCCCTGAGGTCACTGCCAGCTATGCCCTGGTCACATAGGGTCTCTGGATAGTTCAACACGCCGGGCACCATGGCAGGGCCTTTGCCCAAGAGTTTGTTTTCTTTTTCTTCTATGAAGACAGCAACAGTGTGCACAGGTGCCTCTATGCACCTGGAACACTGTCCTTGCCACCTAGCTCTGCCCCCAACCCCACTGAGACCAAACCCGCATCCAGGAGAGTGATCCCCCATAGTTGCCCTCAGAGTTTAGAATATGGACGCCCAACCCAGCTTCTGCAACACCCCAGGAAGACTCTATTCCAAGAGGTGTCAGGAAACTGTCTAGGCAAGATCGAATTGGGTTCATTTTAATTAAAAAACAAATGACAGCCACCCGGCACCCTAGTGGGTGGGAAGAGGAGGGAGGGAATGGCAGGAAGTGAAGCCAACAGCCCCAGTTACCCACGGTCTGAGCTTCCAGGAGGCTCGCCACCCCCCCCCACCGCCCCTGCCCCACACCTCATTTCCTGGGAAGCTTCCCCCTCTCCCGTTCTCCCGGAAGGAGTTGATGGCCCCCTCCTCAGTGCGCCCACAGAACCGGGAACCCTTGTGGAGCCTGTCTCAGTGATTTGCAATGACTGGGTCACATGCCCCTCTGCCCTGTTGGACGGGGCTCCGTCTCCAAGGAAGCTCATCTTCTCCGCCAATCTCGGCCAGAAGGTTGGCGGTTGTAGCACAGAGACGTCAAACCAGACGTGAACATGGGTCAGAGCATCCCTCCGTGTTCTCGCACTTCTTCCTCCGCAGCAACTCCCTTGTCCCTATTTTTTTTTCCTGCTTTCCCGGGTAGAGTCAGGTTTTTTGCTTTGTTTATCTCAGCCATTCGAATGGGTGTATAATGGCACAGTGTGGAATAGGCATGGTGAGAGCAGACATCCTTATCTTGTTTCTGATTTTAGGTAGGAAGCGTTAGTCTTCACCATTAAATATGATGTTAGCTGTAGGTTTTTCACAGATGCTCTTTTTTTTTTTTCTTTTTCTTTTGAGATAGTCCGGCTCTGTCACCCAGGCTGTAGTGCAGTGGCATGATCTCAGCTCACTGCAACCTCCATCTCCCGGGTTCAAGCAATTATCCTGCCTCAGCCTCCTGAGTAGCTGGGATTACAGGTGCCCGCCATCACGCCTGGCTAATTTTTTTTTTTTGTACTTTTAGTAGATACGAGGTTTCTCCATGATGGTGAGGCTGGTCTCAAACTCCTGACCTCAAGTGATCTGCCCACCTTGGCCTCCCAAAGTTCTGGGATTACAGGCGTGAAGCCACTGCACCCAGTTCACATGTTCAGGTTGAGGAAGTTCCCTTCTCTTCCCAGTTTGCTGCAAGTTTTTATGATGAATGGGTGATGAATTTTGTTGAATGCTTTTCCAGCATCTACTGAGATGGCTTTATAATTTTTCTCCTTTATATGATCATATGGTGTAGAACAGGAATTGATTTCCACATGTTACACCAACCTTGCATTACTAGCATGAATCTTACTTGGCCGTGATGTATTATCCTCCGTAAATATTGCCGGGTTTGATTTGCTCTTTGTTAAAGATTTTTATATCTATGCTCATGAGGAATACTGAGGTATAGTTTTCTTTCTTGTGATTTCTTTGGCTTTGGTGTCAGGGTAATACTAGCCTCAGAAACGAATTTGGAAGTGCTTTTTTCCCCCTGTATTTTCTGAGTTTCCGTAGAATTGGTAGCATTTCTTCCTTAAATATTTGATAGGACTCACCAGTGAAACCATCTGGGCCTGAACTTTTCCTTGTGGGAAAGTTTTTAATTGCTAATTCAGTTTGTTTACCTGATACAGGTATATTTAGATCTTCTATGTCTTCCTGAGTCAGTTTCTGATAATTTGTAAAATCTTTCTGTGTTTGCCATTTCCTTTATGTTTTCAGATTTGTTGGTATAAAGTTGTTTATAATATTCCATTGTCCTTCTTTATTTACCTTTATTTTGAAATAGCTTTATGGAGGCACAATTAGCAGACAATAAACTACACATATTCAAAGGGCACAATTTTATACGTTTTGAGCTATAAACACGTGACGCGATCACCACATCACAATAATAGTAAATTCACCACCCCAAAATTTCCTGTGTCCCATTGTATATTCCATTATAGTTTTCATCTCATAAAATTCCCCTCTTAACATGTTCAACCTTTCCTCTAGGTTTTTAAACATGGAATACAGCTATATGTTTTCATGTTATCATCTGCTAATTCTAATATCTATGCCAATTCTGGGTCCATTTCAATTGAATGATTTTTCTGTTCACCATGGGTGGTATTTTCTTTCATTATGCATATCTAGTAATTTTTAAAATTAATTTTTAGGCTCACCTCTGTAATCCCAGCACTTTGGGAGGCTGAGGTGGGTGGATGACCTGAGGCCAGGAGTTTGAGACCAGCCTGGGCAACATGGTGAAACCCCATCTCTACTAAAAATACAAAAAATTAGCTGGGTGTGGTGGCAGGCACCTGTAATCCCAGCTACTCAAGAGACTGAGACAGGAGAATCACTTGAACCCAGGAGGTGGAAGTTAGAGTGAGCCGAGACTGTGCGTCACTACACTCCAGCTTGGTCGACAGAGACTAGGTTTCCAAAAAAAAATTATATATATATATGTATTTGGTTTTGTGTGTGTGTGTGACACAGCCTCAGGAGTTCCTGACAACAAGTGCCCCACGCCTAATAATTTTTGACTTGTAAATTTTACCTCGTTGGATGCTAAGTGCCTTGTATTCCTATAAGTATTCTTGAGTTTGTTTTTTTCTGTGACACGGTTAAGCTACATGGAAGCAGTTTCATCCTTTTGGGTCCTACCCATAAGGTTTGTAAATAATATCAGCACTGCCAAGTCAAGACCCTTGTGAATACTTTACATAATGTCTGATGAATTCTCAGGCTTTTCGGTCTGCACTATTCCCAGCCTGTGTGATCTCTAGTCACTGTTTCCTCTAGTCCATCATGATGGTTCTTTCCATGGTCTTAGATAGTTTTCCAACACTCATATACCAATTAACTCTCTAATGCATATTTGATGGGGACCCTCTGCAGAACTCTGGGGTTCTTTCTCTGGGCAGCTCTCCTCAGTACTCTGTCCTGTAACTCTGGCCAACTTGGTCTTCCCAGACTATCAGCTCTATATTCTCAACTCAGGGAGTCTGTTGGGCTTCACCTGGGTCTCCCCCTCCCTGTGCTGCAGCCGGGAAACTCATTCAAGGCAATGAGCTGGAGTAATTGCAGGGCTCACTTCATTTTTCCCTATCTTTTTTTTTTTTTTTTTTTTTTGGAGACCGAGTCTCACTCTGTCGCTCATGCTGCAATGGCTCCATCTCAGCTCACTGCAACCTCCACCTCCCGGGTTGAAGTGATTCTCCCTCCTCAGCCTCCCAAGTAGCTGGGATTACAGGCAGCACAGCTAAATTTTGTATTTTTGAAGAGACGGGGTTTCACCACGTTGGACAGGCTGGTCTTGAACTCCTGACCTCAGGTGATCTTCCTGCCTTGGCCTCCCGAAGTGCTGGGATTACAGGTGTAAGCCACCGCACCCAGCCTGTTCCCTATCTTTCAGGGATCAGGGGTCTTTGTTGCCTACTACGCAATGTCTTGAAAAATTTGTTTCATATATTTTTGTGTGCAGCTTCAGTTGTTTTAAGTAGGAGAGTAAATCTGGCTCCTGTTGTTTCATTTTGGTTGTAAGTGGAAATCATTCTTTTAAGGTCTGTAGGATTTGTAGTGATGTCACCACTTTCTTGCTGATATTGGTAATTTATGACTTCTTCCACCACTTATGTTTTTTGGATCAGTTTAGCTAAAGGTTTGACAATTTTATTAATATTTACAAAGAATGAGCTTTTAGTTTTATTAATTATTATTATTATTTTTTTGGACAGGGTCTCACTTTGTTGCCTGGGCTGGAGCACAGTGGCTTGGTCACTGTTTCCTGCAGCTTCAACTTCTCCGGGATAATGTGATCCTCTCACCTCAGCCTCCAGAGTAGACTGACTGATTTTTGTATTTTTTGGTAGAGATTGGGTTTCACCATATTAACTAGTCCGGTCAAACTCCTGAGTTCAAGTGATCTGCTCACCTTGGCCTCTCAACATGCTGGGATTACGGGTGTGAGTCACAGTGCCTGACCTAGAACCCAGAATGTTTTTTAATCTAATCTTTCTATTACTGCAATCAGAGGCCTGAGACACTTTCTTATTCCATTATCTTGCTTGAAGTTAAAACAAAACAAAACAAAACAAAACAAAACACAACACAACATTTCTTCTTCCTTTTTGAGACAGAGTCTCTGTGGCCCAGGCTGGAGTGCAATGGCCCCATCTTGGCTCACTGAAACCTCCACCTCCTGGGTTCAAGTGATTTTCCTGCCTCAGCCTTCTGAGTAGCTAGGATTACAAGTCGTGCGCCACCACACCCAGCTAATTTTTGTATTTTTAGTAGAGATGGGGTTTCGCCATGTTGGCCAGGCTGGTCTTGAACTTCTGACCTCAAGTAATCTGCCCGCCTGGGTCTCCCAAAGTGCTGGGATTACAGGAGTGAGCCACCGCCTGGGCTCTCCTTTTTATGTAACCATAATCCTTATTACTTTAATTAGTTAATTAATATTTGTACTAATTATAACATTATGTATTATACTTATATCAATTCATATTTATATAATATAATTATAATTTATGTTAATTATTTTCCACACACTGTTCTAACCAATTTATGAATGTTAACTCATTTAATACCTTCTAGCTGAGAAAGTAAAAAAAAAAATTAGCTTGGATTGAGAAAGTATAAACCTGGCCAGCTTTGCAATGGGCTAATCAATCTGATTTTGTCAGGCTACATGTGGTCTTACGTTGATTGGGCTAGGACAGAACTTTTAAGCCTTAAGTTTAAGGCTGCCCTTAATAACCCTGAGCTGCCTGTTACCCCTAGTCCAGGGCTTCTCAAGCTTGAGTTTGCATCAGGAGCACCTGGAGAGCTGGGTCAAGCATAGATTGCTGGCTCCTGCCTTCCAGGGTTTCTGATTTGGAAGGTCTGGTGTGGAACCTTAGAAGTTGCATTTCCAGCAAACTCCTAGATGATGCTGATGCTGCTGCTTCCAGGGACCACATTTTGGGAACACTGCCCTAATTAACGACATCATCTTCACGTAATAGAGTTGTAAGAACTTAGTTCAGAACTTGGCATGTACTAAATACTCACTAACGTATGCTATTACTATTGTTTTTAAATAAAAAACTCAGATTCTCCGATAATCCACTAACCCCCCCAATCACTCCATTCTTTCTTTTAATACAGTGACCAGTTACTCTTGTGGTCCTTTAACAGCTTATAGCTGGGGGGCAGGGGGACACAGGCAATCAATAATCACAACACAAGGCTGAATGAAATAAGCTCCTTGCACACTTGTTGAAAACACAAATTTGGGCTAAGCTCAGTGGCTGACACCTGTAATCTGGGCACTTTGGGAGGCTGAGGTTGGCGGATCAGTTGAACTCAGGAGTTTGAGACCAGTCTGGGCAACATGGTGAAACCCTGTCTCTATAAGAAAATACACAAATGAGCTGGGTGTAGTGGTGTATGCCTGTAGTTCCGGCTACGCGGGAGGCTGAGGTGGGAGGATCGCTTGAGCCTGGGAGGCGGAGGTTGCAGTGAGTCAGGATCATGCCACTGCACTCCAGCCTGGGTGACAGAGTATGACTCTGCCTTAAAAAAACAAAAAAAAAAAAAGAAAGAAAAAAAAAAGAAAAGAAAGCCCCCACAAATTTGGAGGCATATTTTAAATATATAATTATGTATATTTGCCCCTACTGAGTATTTTTATCACCAACATTTCACCATATCATTATTAGAAAACCTCCTGAACCAGAAATACTAGGTATCTGTATGCTGAATTTTGCTGGACAAATTCTATTGTTGTCCATTCTATTGTTGGACATTTAATTTCTTCCAGTTGTTACTAATAAATAACTCTCCTCTGAAGGTTCTTGATATCTAAACTATTTGCTAGAGCCCCTAGTGACTTGTTTGTTTGAGACAGGGTCTCCCTCTGTCACTCAGGCTGGAGAGCGGTGGCACAATCACAGCTCACTGCAGCCTCGACCTAATTTTTTTTTTTTTTTTTTTTTTTTTTGCATTTGTGTAAAGACGGGGTTTCCCCAAGTTGCCCAAGATGGGTCTCAAACTCTTGGGCTCAAGTGATCCTTCCACCTCGGCCTCCCAAAGTGCTGGGATTATAGGTGTGAGTTACCACACCCAGCCTGCAAATGACTTCTTAGGAAGAAGTCCTAAAATAAGGAAGAGGACTGGGTTAAAGGGCATGAACGTTAAAATGTCTCTCGACAGCTGTGGTCAAATTTCTTTCCATCGTGGAGCAGAGAGGTTGCTGGTAAAAGCTTCCAGATGGCGATATCTGTGCTCCTTTTAGTATATTTCATTCCTCCTAAGCACCAGGCAAAGACGGCGGGGGTCTGAGCTGTAGCCCTCTGTCTGTCGCCTGTCCATCTGTGCTCTTCCCTCCATCCTGCTCCAAGTTAACAATGGAGACCTCCAAATCTCCTGCATCTATCTACGCTTTGATTCCCTGCTCAGAGGGCAATCTTGGGCCAGTAGTTGCAGTTCAGTGAAGGCCTGAGTGTGACTTCCTCTCACCGATCCTTAATGGTGCATGAATTTTTTTATGGGTTTCCAGTATAGTGCAAGGAAGTTATTTCCTGGTGACCTTTATTGAACTCAAAGCTTGGTTGAAGTTTGAATAAACCGAGGCAGGTGGTAATAGAGCATGAAGTGGCTAAGTCTGTGGTCAACCCTCATTTAAAATTAAATCACTTTTCAAAGGGAGTGGTCACCTCTGCACCAACACCAACGACAAACCAGCCTTACCTGTGCACAGAGATCCTTCACTGTGCATGTGCAGGCCACTCTCCCCTGCCCTGTGCCTTGCCTGTTCAGTCCTGCCCTGATTCTAGGGACTTATGTCAATCCCACCTGAAAAACCCTCCAGTTTCCCCCAGCTGAAATGAATCACCCCACCCCTGAGAGCTGTACTTGGGGCTGAGGTCTTTAAACAGCTCATCTCACTCAAAGCTCACACAGCCCTGCCAACACCTGATGGACCCATTTTACGGCCAAGAAACTGAGGCTCTGAGCAGAGAGGGAACTGCCCAAACAAGAAAGCAACAGAGCCGGGGCTGGAAGGCAGGTCACCTGTCTCTAGAGGCCAGCTACCTGTCCCTGCCCGTGTCCAAGGGTCATTTGTAAATCATGTGCATGGCCTGGAATCTTCTCCTGCTTACACTGTGGTTGGAGCTCTGGTATGGGGACCCATGGCTGCTGTGTTTAATTGTTATCTGGTACCTGGAATGCTCCACTTGCCATTCCCTGGATAACCTAGGCTTAGCACAGGGCTGGGCACAGAGCGGGTGCCAGAGATGCTTGAGGAATTTCATTTCGCTTTTCCTTTTCCTTCCTTCTTTCATCCCTCTGATCTCAGAAGGAATGATCTTGGATGATGACGGTTGTTGCAAGGAAATATATCGAGGAAGGGGGAAACGTCTTCACCTCCACCCTGTAGATCAACTCCTTTTTTTGAGACAGAGTCTTGCTCTGTCACCCAGGCTGGAGTGCAGTGGCGCGATCTCGGCTCACTGCAACCTCTGCCTCCCAGGTTCAAGAGATTCTCCTGCCTCAGCCTCCTAAGTAGCTGGGACTACAGGCATGCGCCACCACGCCCTGCTAATTTTTGTATTTTTAGTAGAGATGGGGTTTCACCATCTTGGCCAGGATGGTCTTGATCTCTTGATCCGCGATCCACCTGCCTCAGCCTCCCAAAGTGCTGGGATTACAGGTATGAGCCACTGTGCCCAGCCTATAGATCAACTTTTTATAGAGAGAGACCTGAGTTATCTGAGTTGCTCATCCCCTAAACCCACTATGAACTTAAAGAAAGCAATAAACATTTCAGGTAGTTCAATATCTAATATTTGTAAAAGTTGATGGAGCAGTTTAAGCTGGAACATGGCACTCCCAGAGTTCCATAAGACAAGCACCATCCCCTCCCTTTTCTTCTTTCTCTTTCCTTATGTATTTTCTGAGCAGCCTCCCTGTGCCAACAGCAACCAGGCTGGGGGATGCAGCGGTGACACAGACAGGCTCAGTTTTCTTGGTGGTCACTACTGGGTCAGGATGACAGATGGCTGCTAGTCAAGAACCACCCAATAAGAGGTCATTACATGTCTGACCTCAGCACTTTGGACAGCTGAAGTGGGTGGATCACCTGAGAGCAGGAGTTGGAGACAAGCCTGGCCAACATGGCAAAACCCCATCTCTACTAAAAATACAAAAACATTATCTGGGCGTGGTGGCAGACACCTGTAATCCCAGCTACTCGGGAGGCTGAGGCAGGAGAATCGCTTGAACGCAGGAGGCGGAGGTTGTAGTGAGCCGAGGTTGTGCCATTGCACTCCAGCCTGGGTGACAAGAGTGGAACTCTGTCACAAAAAAAAAAAAAAAAAAAAGAGGTAATTATTTAGCGTATTTGTAAGACAAATATTGCCTAGATCCTGGACTGGAGTTTCTTCTGCTCCTGGAACGAAAGCTAGGCACAATTGCCAGTGTGTGATTTGCTGTTCAACAGTCGCCCAGAAATTCCACTGCTCCTCCCAGGCTACCCCTGGTGGCCTCTGCGGGTGCAGTTTCCTGGGAAGGCAAGTGCTGAGTTCAGCAGGGGCTCAGGGGCGTCTCCCATGGAAGACTGTTTTTCTGTGTATTGGGCTGAAGTTTTCTATTACTGAAACCAAACCATGGTAGCGTTTTTTCAAATCACGGAAAAATAAAACTGATGGATAGAATATTTTCAGTGATCAGTTTTCTGGTACCTACTGCTCTGTGTGTAGGCATATGACGGTGTCTGATGTAGCCCCACATTAAGTTTAATCCACTGATGTTTCATAACGTTTGCTTCGTTATGAAACATCAATGGATTAAACTTAGTGTGGGGCTAGATTAGACACTTGATGGCACTGGGAGCTTCTGGTCTGGGATCTTGGAGCTGGAAGCTGCCCCTCGGGGCTGCTAGCTCAGTAGTCTTCCAGTCTTTCCTACGTCCACAGTGCCCCTCACCCCTTGTGGCTCTGCCCGGGGTAAGCTGACCTCCCTGGCCTGGGACAAACCATGGTTCTGCAGGGGCTTTGCTCACTCCTTCTCTCTGCCTGGGTGATGCCAGGTCGTCTTTCCCATCCCCCACTCCATTTGTGCTCCAGGAAGTCTTCCCTGTCCCACCCCTGCTGACCCCAGACTGGCTCAAGCTCCCATTGTAATCTCTCAGCGCACCAGAGGAGCGCCACACTAATCACAGCTGTATTTTAATATTCACTGATGGGATCATTTGATTCACATCTGTCTTTCCCACCAGAATGTGAAACGTCCAAGGACAAGAATCAGGAAACAGTGTGTGTGTCTGTGCTGATGTATGTATACACGCTGTGTATACATGCTTGTGTATGTGTATGTGTGATTGTACATGTGTACCTGTGTGTACATGTGTGTATGTGTGTGTATGCATGTGTGTATGCATGTTTCCTTACCATAATTCCCATTGTCTGGCATGGTGCTTGACATACACTAAGAACTCAATCACTATTTGTTGATTACATGAGTGTGTAGCATTGTATTTCTTTAGGATACTTTCGGTAGTAGTGACTTCATTTTAGAAACAGAGAAACTGAGGCCCAGAGATGTGACTTACATCCGTCAAGATCCCGAAACTAGAAATGGGATGGGCTGGGATTTAAACCCAGGCCTCCGACTCAGCCCAGTGACCTTTGCACAACTCTGACTGCCAGCTCTCCTCGAGGTTTGGCGAGTTAAACAGAAGCAGAAAGTTCAGAGGAAACTTACCGCAAGGCAGAGTGTTTACCAGCCGATGACTTCACCTCTGCAGCAGTGAAAGGCTTTGCAGAAAAGCACTGAAAAGAAAATACCTTTGCAATGAATGAGCTGGGCCGGCCTGGCTTGGGCTGACTCATCAAGAAGTTCTCACTTTATAAGGCTTCACTGGGGCTCCCCTAGGCGTGACTTTTTGCCCTGTATCTAGGTCTGGACGAGGGTAAATGGGTTAACACAGGCTACAGGGCGCACAGCCCGGGCTGGACGCGGGCTCTGGTGGCTGCCTGTCCAGCGCCCTTGCTGTCCCCTCCTGGTGTGCACCTCCTCTGCGTGATGCCCATCTCTCCAGCCATCCCTAGCCTGTGCTTATATATGGGTTGCATTAATAGCATCCACCCAAATTTCAGTGGATCTGGCTATCAGCGGCTCTCCTACATGTCTGGCTTCTGCAAAATCTTACCTGGTTAGGTCTGGGAGTCAAGTGTGTCCTGAGCGCTCACAGCCCCTGGCCACATCCACCACTGGCGCCTGCCCCGTCTTCCTTTCTTTTGTCCGCCCCCTCTCCTCTTCTATGTTGTTTGCCCTTGAGGTCACTAAGCAGGCCTGGCTGCTGTGGCTGCTGTTCTCTGTAGAAATGTGGAGATTAGTGCCAAGAGACTATTTTCTGAAGCTCCCCTCCCTCCCTGGGTCGTGGGAGCTGTGTTCTCTGCAGATTTGGGGCAGATATTCCTCCCTGGGCAGCACTGCCTGGCCCCTGTGTGGGTCTTCCAGGAGCCACCTCTTCAAGTGGCACATACACCCATGCCCATGGCCCAGTCTCATTTCTCTCTCCTCTCCTTCCCAGCGACCCCTGTCCCTGCGAGCTGCTCATACACATCCAAGCTCATGTGCCGCCCACTCCCGCTTGCTGACCCATCCGACGGTCCTGGGCCATGTTTTGATTGCTGGCAGTGAGAGATATGGAAGCCCCAGCCACTTCCACACACCCCCAGTGCTCCTCACAAACACCTTGGAGGTCCGATTATTACCCAGAGATGGAGAAGCTGAGGCTCAGAGAGGCAGAGGAATCTGCCAAGGTCTCCCAGACAGAAGGGGCAGGACATCACTGATCCCACTCGCCTGCACCGGTCACCAGGGTGTGACGCATATGCCTGTGAGCCCAGCCTGCCCTGGAGCATCCCATGTAGGGTCAGAAAGGACAGCCCTGTGACAAGAATGCTAGGAATGCAGGAAGGGGCCTTGAGGTGACCTCAGGAATTCTTGGTGCCTGCCAGGACAAGCGATGGGAAAGCTGGGAGGGTGCCATCCCACCTTGGTAGCCAATCATCACCAGAACCAAGTATTTGTGCTCCATCAGAGCTGGTTAGTGACTAAGCTGAGGGCTGAGGGTGAGGAAGAAACGTATTAACGTTATATGACAAAATGCTCTGATTCCTAGTGCCAGAGGTTCAATTCAGTGTATATAACTGAACACACTCAACCATTTGTGTTTTTTTTTTTTTCAGACTGAGTCTCACTCTGTCCCCCAGCCTGGAGTGCAGTGGCACGATCTAGGCTCACTGCAAACTCCGCCTCCCGGATTCAAGCGATTCTCCGGCCTCAGCCTCCCGAGTAGGTGGGATACAGGTGTCTGCCACCACGCCAGCTAATTTTTTGTATTTTTAGTAGAGATGAGGTTTCACTATGTTAGCCAGGATGGTCTCAATCTCCTGACCTTGTGGTCTGCCCACCTCGGCCTCCCAAAGTGCTGGGATTACAGGTGTGAGGCACTGTGCCCAGCCGCTCCTTTTTTTTAATGGTGCTTAGAGAGCGCCTCCTTTCCAAGTCATCCATGCTGTTATTTAGGTATTTCATCTTTGCTCAAATTGTTGGAGAATGGTGGCTTGTTTCACGGTTTTTGTATTTTGTCTAGCTGTTTTAACATGATGGACACGAGGCATTGTGTAGCTTGTTTTCTAGAAAAGTCCATCTTTTAGGAATTGTTTTTCAGATCTTCAACACAGTTTTTCTTTAAATTTCAAAAAAAAAAAAAAAAAAGAAGAAAGAAAGCATGGATGAGGCCCAAGGCCACAAGGTCTCTCAGGAGAAAGGGAGGACAGGTGTGAGCTGAGCAGTGACCCCACAGTCCCCTGAGATCCAGTGCCTGCTGCCGCCAAAGGACACTGTTGTCACCTGGTGTCCATCCCCCAGGGCAGGGAGCAGACTTCCAGCTTTGGGCCCCATTTTAGCTGTTTCCCAGCTGTGGACCTTGGGCAAGTCACCTCCCCTTCCTGAGCCTCGGAGTCTCATCTGTAAAAGGAGGATGTGAAATCCCCTCCTTCGTAAGGGAGCGGGGAAGATGAAATGAGATAGAGTCATAAGGGACTTGGCGGGTTTGGATGTTCATTACACGCAGGTTTCTCTCTTCCTTTCACCATATGGATATCAGCATTCATTTCCGTCCGCTTTGAAGAGAGACAAGCCCAAGTCTGAATCCCACCTCTACCATTTCCTGGCTGTTTAATCGAGAAGATATTTCCTTTCCCTGAACCCCAGCTTCGTCTGTAGCAATGGGAATAATGCCAGCACATAGTAGGGTTCGTAGCAAGGCTCACCTAAGATAATATATCACGATTTCTAACAGTTTCAAGCTCTTAGTCAAGGGCCTGGGGTCTGGGGCGGGGCCCGAGTTGCTGCATTTCCAAAAAGCTCTTGGTGATGCTGGTGCTGTGGATCTGGGGACCACACTTTGAGTCAAGTGGTGACAGATGAAGGCCCGTGGGAGGGTGGGGGAGGGGTGGAACCGAGGCAGCTGCTGGGAGACTTTTAGGGGGGCCGTTGCCTTCAGGATGCCACCTGGTTGAAATTGGAGCTCAAGAGTATTTGGTAATTAATTCATTAATCTACTTATTTATTTGTGCAACAAACAAATATTAAGTAACTTTTGCCATTACTTTTAATGCAAGTTAAAAGGACAGGAACTGACTCCTTGTCCCCAGCACTGATATATTAGGTTGGTGCAAAAGTAATTGCATGAATTACAATCAAAAGTAATGGCAGGCTGGGCACGGTGGCTCACGCCTGCAATCCCAGCTCTTTGGGAGGCCGAGGTGGGCAGATCACGAGGTCAGGGGTTCGAGACCAGCCTGGCTAACACGGTGAAACAAAATACAAAAATTAGGTGGGAGTGGTGATGCATGCCTGTAATCCCAGCTATTCAGGAGGCTGAGGCAGGAGAATCGCTTGAACCCGGAAGGCTGAGGTTGCAGTGAGCCAAGATCGCTCCATTGCCCTCCAACCTGGGCAATAGAGTGAGACTCTATCTCAAAAAATAAAAAAAAGGAATGGCAAAAACTACTTAATATTTCAGTTTTTGCCATTACTTTTAATGCAATTACTTTTGCACCAACCAAATACATCAGTGCTGGGATAGGGGGGTGAGTTCCTGTCCTCTCGGGGTCTTAGTGCAGAAGGGGTCAGACAGGTGCTTTTTACACCCCAAGCCCCACAAACTGTGGTTGCCCCAGCACAGGTCACCCTGAGTTGTAAGACAGGGCACTCACCTCAGCCTGAGGATCGGGGGAGGCCACACTTGAGGTCTTGGGATGAGGACAAATCACCCGGTGGAGGAGGGTGGGAGAGGTGTCCAGGCAGGTGTGGTGTGGGAAGCGAGTCACACAGGCACACACCCAGGACAGAGTCTGTCTCTCTGCCACTGTTTTACAGCCTCGTGCCAAGGCTTGGGAGGCAGGGGAGAGTCAGGGTCACTGCTGTGCCCTGGGTGCCCTGTGTCACCGACATACTGTGTGACTTCACTGAGGGCCATTCCCGCCAATTCTGTAGGGTGGAGGTGAGGATTCCTGTCAGAGTGCTTTAGGGAGGAGAAGGTTGAAAGAGACCGCAGCAGTCAGGAGTCCGGCTCCCAGCAGGCGGTCAGATACTCTCAAGTCCTCTTCTGGTGACAGGGAAATGCACTGTTCAAGTGTGGGGTCCTGATCTCCCTGCGGCCTCCATGGGTGGACAGGGGTCCCCTGCCCTATGGTGGTCATTGTGCCTCCCCCACCCCAATCAGGTTGTCAGGCGAGGAGGGCAAGCATGCCAGGGTCCCGACTGGTTTGGTCAGAGCCTGGGACCCCAAACCCCTTTTCACGGCCTGGTAAGAGACCAGAGACCTGGATGAGGGGTTACTGCAATAACCAGGGTTATTGCAGTAAACAGACTCCTCCAGATAAAGAGAGAATAAGAACCTCATTTGTCCTGCCCTGGTCGGACACCCAGTAGCATTGTACCTCCCAGATGGCTGGGCTGCAGTGACCCAGGGCTGACCTGACTTCAGAGCTGCCTGTTGGTGTCCACCATCCTCTGGCCCACTTCCCACCCTCCCCCACCCCACTTGCTTGGCTGTTTATTTTTCCCTCGCGAGTTTATGTATTTTCCCAGAGGGTGCAGCGTGGTGTGGGAGAAAGGGCCTGGGAATCCACAGAAGACCTGGGCTTGGATCTCTGGGATCCAATCCCCTGGGGTAGGCTGCTTACCTCGAGGGTGACCCACTGTCCTGGTTTGCCTGAGACTAAAGGGGTTCCCGAGACTTTCAGTTTTAAAAATGGGACAGTACCAAGAAACTGGGATGCGCTGGTCACTCTGTTTACCTCTCTGAGCCTCAGTTTGCTCGTATCTAAAACCAGGGTAGCTACTATCTGAGGAGGATGGAATAACATAACGCAGGGGAAGCATCTAGCACGTGGGAGTCCTCAGTGAAGGTTTTGGTTATTTATTTCTCTGCCTGGAGGAAATTGCAGGGCCTTGACCTTCCATTTATCACCTCCCGATTCCCAGAAACTTTTCTCAACAGTGCATTCGAGAAATCACTAAATCCATCTGTTGTGCTTTGCCCCAAATGGCTTTTGACTGACGAAGCTCAAGCAATAAACAGAGACAGCTTAGTAAAGGGAGACAGACGGAAAACCAGGAGGCTGGGCCCGCTCTTGCTCTGCCACTAACTTGCTGTGTGACCTTGGGGAATTTGCTCTGCCTCTCTGGGCTTCTGTTTTTCCATCTACAAAATGGAAGATTGGACTGGATAGTGCTAAGTGTACCTGCCAGCTCTAATACACTATGGTCCTGCAGTACTGGTGCTCATTACCCTCTGAGCTGCAATGGAGGAGTTAGGAAGGGAGGGAGGTCTGGCTGATGTTGGTACGGGGTGAGAAGGGAGGGAGGGACAAACTTCCGGTACCTCCACAAGTGGCAAGTAAAATATGAAAAATGGCACCAGATGGTTAACGACAAGGGCAACTTAAAGACGGTACAATTGGTTTATGTCTGCAAAGGAGCCTGGGACCAGGCCCCTGGCCATTCCTTTACTTCTTCCTTTGTTCATTCATTTATTCCTTCATTCTTCTGCTGAGTGACATCGTAGCATAATGATGGCTAGCATGGACTCTGAAGCCAGTTTGCCTGGGTTCAAAGCCTAGCTCTGCCACTTAGTTCTGTGACCTTGACAAGTACCTTGACTTCTCTGTGCTTCTGTTTCCTGATCTGTAAAGTGGAGGCGACAAAAATACCTGCCTCTAATGTATGAAAAGACCTCACAACAGTGTCTGGCATTTGCAAAGTGCTGTATATATGTTTGCTATTATTGTTTGTTTATTCTTTTATGATTTACTAGGAGATGGCTATGTGACAGGCTCTGGGCTGGGCAGCCACCAGGGATTCAGGAGAGGTCACAAAGGGTGAAACAGGCAATTACTAAGCCATGTGGTCAGCGTTGTGGTGCAGGTAAGCACAGGGTGCTATGGAAACGCAGAGGAAGGGCACCTAACCTGGATGGGACGGGCTTGAGAGAAGGAGTGTTCCAGAAAGATTTCCTGGCACAGGTGGTATCTGACCTGGGTTAGCCTGGGAGCTGCAATGGAGGAATTAAGGAGGTTAGCCAGGAGGTGAATGGGATGGGGTGATGGGAACCACTTGGAGGGGGAATGGCTTAGAGGGGAAAATATGGATATTCAGGGAGCAGATATGGTTTTGTGTGGCTTGCTGGGGGATGAGTATAGTAGTCTGTTTCATGCTGCTGATAAAGACATACCCGAGACTGGGTAATTTATAAAGAAAAAGAGGTTTAATGGACTCACAGTTCCATGTGGCTGGGGAGGCCTCACAATCATGGCAGAAGGTAAAAGGCACATCTTACATGGCGGCAGACAAGACAGAATGAAAACCAAGCCAAAGGGGTTTCCCTTACAAAATCATCAGATCTCGTGAGATTTATTCACTATCATGGGAACAGCATGGCAGAAACTACCCCCATGATTCAATTATCTCCCACTGGGTCCCTCCCACAACACGTGGGAATTATGGGAGCCACAGTTCAAGATGAGATTTGGGTGGGGACACAGCCAAACTGTATCAGTGGGGGAGGCAGCAGATGAAACTGGAGAGACAAGCAAAGCTTTGACTATGCTGGACATTCCAGAACTGCTAAAGAGAAAATATTTTATCAGCTGGGCCAGTGTCTCCAACCTTTGGAGACGCTGAAGATTGCTGAAAATAAACAAAAAATCCTCCATTACATGGAGATTTATTTATAACTAAGTCATATGCATGCACTACTGTACACATGTATCACGTACACTATAAAACACACAAAAATAGAAAAATGAAAATATGAGATTAAAAAATACATGTAGGGTTGGGCATGGTGGCTCACAGCTGTAATCCCAGTGCTTTGGAAGGCCAAGGTGGGAGGATCACTTGAGGCCAGGAGTTCAAGACCAGCCTGGGCAACACAGGGGGGACCCCATCTCTACAAAAATAATAATAAAATTAGCCAGGTGTGGTTGAACGCACCTGTTGTCCTAGCTACTCGGGATGCTGAGGGAGAAGGATTGTTTGATCCCAGGAGTTTAAGGCTATAGTGAGCTATGATGACAAAAAAAGGAATACGTATCAGTAGAACTTCTGCTACTCTTTCTCCCTAAGCCAATGGCTTTTCCTACGAATCCCATGGATCTCCCTCCATTCCACTTTGGAACTTACTGCTCAATACCATGGGGTGCATGAAGGGATGGTAAGTAGAAGAGAGCAGTTTTTTTTACCTTTAAAAAACCACTTAGATATTTATATGCTCTGGTATTCCATATAGTAATAGACATAGCTGTCTATTACTAACATCAAAAGGTGCTAATCTATTAAACAGGAAAGTTGTAGGGAGATCAACCCTCCCAGTTTGCCCAGGACTGAGTGGTTTTCTGGAACACAGGAGCTTCAGTGTAAAAGCCGGGACAGTCCCAGGAGAACTGGGTCACCCTAATCGTATGTCTAGAACAACCCCATTTGGTGAAAAACAGAAATGAATGTTTAGGAAAGGGTCGGAAGGCTGGTGATCCAAAATGTGAATACTGGTTATTGCTGGATGGTAGTGGGCTTTTAAGTTAAAATTTGCTTTTACTTCTATTTATTAATTTATTTTGGGTTTTGTTTGCTTGCATTAAACATTTTTTTGACATGGTAGATGTACTGTTGTGTAGACTTTTAAGACCTGAAAAACAAAGTTGAGAGTCCATTGGCCAGCATGGCCGAGCATGGCGGGGAGGCAGGACGAGGCTGCGGGGGGTGGGAGGAGGAGGAGGCAGTTGGAGAAGATGATGAGAAATGAGAAGGGGCTTGGACTTGGCGGTAGCGGTGAGGAGGGGAAGAGCAGATGGGTGAGAGATCAGTGAGAGAGAGACCACACAGGGCTCGGTGACTGACTAACCAAGTGAAGACTGAAGGAGGGGCAGAACTGAAGACACCTGCAAGTTTCTGGGTGTTGTCATTAACCAAGACGGATCATTCAGGATAAACGAGTGTTTTGAGAAGGAGGGATAAAGGCGGGGGCTCTGGGAGGCTGGGAATACGCTGTTGGCTTGGTTTTGGAAACACTGAGGTGCCTAAGGGACACCCAGGAGGAGGTATAGGAGTGGGATTTATCACAGGAACTCAGGAAACTGGCTATATACTGGCCTGTTTCTTGACTAAAGCCACTGTTATCAGCACGCTCTCTTTGAAAGTCCTTCCACGACATGCTCCCCTGGCCTGGAAGTCTTGTCTGATTCATGGCCTGGTTTGAAAGATGTTAGGTGTTAAGACACACTGGAGTAATCCATTGCTATCACTCTTCCGCAGCAAAGATGACTCATTTGCATTATACAGAAAGTTTCTCTTTTCTGTCTTTGAGTTAAAAGAACTTGTGCGTTCTCTTATCTTTTTTTTCTTCTTCAGAATCAGTGAGGTGATTTCAGTCCTTTGAAATATACTGAGACTTGTTTACAGCCCAGCCTTTGGTGTATCTGGGGGAATGCTCTGTGTGCCCTTGAAAATAATGAATGTGTAGTCTGTTGTTGGGTGGGGTGTTCTATAAATGTCACTTAGTTCAAGTTGGTTGACAGTGTTCAAGTCTTCCAGATCCTCGCTGACTTTTTGTCACCTGTTCTATCAGTTACGGAAATGTTGACTTTTCAGACTCTGTGTATGGATTTGTTTGTTTCTCTTTTCAGGTGTGTCAGTTTTTGCTTCAGGTATTTTGAAGCTCTGCTATTAGGTGCATTCATACTTAGCAGGGTTATATCCTCTTGATTAATTGATCCCTTTCTCATTAATAAATGTCCTTCTTAATCTCTGACAACAACCCTTGTTCTTAAGTCTATTATGTTTAGTGTTATAGCCACTCCAGATTTCTTTCTTTCTTTTCTTTCTTTTTTTTTTTTTTTTGAGATGGAGTCTTGCTCCTGTCACTCAGGCTGGAGTGCAGTGGAGTGATCTCAGCTCACAGCAGCTTCTGCCTCCTGGGTTCAAGTGATTCTCCTGCCTCAGCTTCCTGAGTAGCTGGGATCAGAGGCACTGCCACCATGCCCAGTTAATTTTTGTACTTTTAGTAGAGATGAGATTTCACCATGTTGGCCTGGCTGGTCTCGAACTCCTGACCTCAGGTGATCTGCCTGCCTCAGCCTCCCAAAGTGCTGGGATTACAGGTGTGAGCCACTGCACCTGGTCTCCAGCTTTCTTAAGATGAGTGTTTTCCCAGTACTTTCTCATCTTTTTACATTTAACTTATCTGTGTCTTTATAGTTAAAGTGGGTTTCTTGTAGACAGCATATAACTAGGTCTTGTTTTCTTTTTTAAAACTCCAATGTGACAATCTCCACCTTTAAATGTAACTATTTAGATAATTTGCATTCAATGTAATTATTGATATGATTGGGTTTAAATTCTCCATCTCTCTGTTTGCCTTCTGTTTATCCCATCTCTTCTGTGTTCCTTAAATTTCATTTGGCTGGCTCCTTTTGATTAGTTATTTTTTAAAAAATTATTCCATTCTATTTTCACTCTCTTTTTTTTGGTGGTTGCTTTAGGGTTAATGATATGCATCTTTAGGAATCACGTATATGGCTCATGCCTGTAGTCCTAGCAACTTAGGAGGCTGAGACAGGAGAATCACTTGAGTACAGGAGATTGAGGCTGAAGTGAGCCATGATCATGCCACTGCACTCCTGCCTGGGTGATGGAGGGAACTCTTTACTCTAAAATAGCAATGATAATAATAATAACATGCCCTTTAACCTATAATGTTCACAAAATATTATGCCATTTTACATATTTGTTAGGGTTCAATCAGAGAAACAGAACTGCTGAGAGTGATATAAAATCAGAGATTTATTATAGGAATTTGTCCTTACACAGTGATATGGAGTTGGCTAAACAGTCTATAAAAGGTGATTTTTTGTGTGTCTGGTGCTGCTCTTCTGACAGGGCAGAGGAGGCAATTGGGAAGCGGAGATGTATTTAAACTGGGAAACAACAGGGAAGAGCCGCAACAAAGTAGAACTTGCGTGTGGTCTCTCACCTCTTCCATGAGGCCAGCTTCAATGATGAGATGACCTATAGGAGAGGGTGAGGCTTTTCATCAGGAAGCCGCACCTGGGTCAGGAGTCAGGCACACTGAAGGACGACCCAGAAGAAACTGGGAGAGCTGTGGACCCAGCTACTGCCTCGTGACAATGAGGTGACCCAGTAGCTAAGTGACAGCGTATGTGAGCTGCAACAGCACCTGGTGTCCCTACCCCAGCTTTTTGAGATTAAAGAAACAAAAACAAAACATAGGCAGCTATTGCTTTGCTCCCCCTTGCAAATGTTGTGCAAATGTCTCTAGTGATCCACACTAATTCAAAACTATACAGAGACAGGAATTCCAAGAAACGTAGCTAAGCTTAACTGACACAACAAAAATAAACTACAACAGATAATGTAAGAAACATAGAAAAACTTCCATTCCACATTCTGTGTGTTTTGTGTGATGTAGTTGTAATACATTTTGCTTTTACCTACCTTATAAACCCCCATACACTGTTATTATTTTTGCTTTAAATAGGCATATTTTTAAGAAGTTGAAAAATGAGGGGAAAACCTTTTACATCTACTGACATGTTTCCCATCTCTGGCCACTCTTTAGCCCTTTGTGTTGATTCAAGTTGCCACCCAGTATCATTTATCTTTCACTCGGAAAACTTCCTTTACTATTTCCTGTAGTGCAGGTCTGCTGGTGACCAATTCTCTCAGCTTTTGTTTGCCTGAAAAAGTTTTTATTTCTCTTTTTTGTTGTTGTTTAAAGGATAATTTTGCTGGATGTGGAATGCTAGGTTGACAGGTTTTTTTTTCCCCCAATACTTTACAGAGTTTCCATTGTCTTCTGGCTTGCATAGTTTATGATGAGAAATCTGTGAATTTTTGTCATAATTTCTCAGTATGTAACATGTCTTTTTTTCTGTGTACTCTTAAGATTTTCTTGTTATCACTGGTTTTAGCAATTTGATTATGATATACTTTGGTGTGGAGTTTTATGTTTATTCTGCTTGGGGGTTGTTAAGCTTCTGGGATCTGTGGATTTATTGTTTTTTTTCAAATTTAGAGAATTTCCAGCCATTATTTCTTCAAATATATTTCCTGTTACTATCTCTGTCTTCCCCTCTCCTTCTTGAACTTCAATTACATATATTAGACCATTTAATGTCTTATGACAGGTCACTAGGCTCTGCTCATTTTTCTCTCCAGGCTTTTTTATTCTCTCTGTGCTTCATTTTAGATAAATTCTATTGCTGTACCTACAGGGCCAATGATCTTTTCTTCTGAAGTGTTTGATTTCCTGTTAATCCCATCCAATGAATTTTTCATTTTAGACTTATATTTTTCCCCCCTCTAGAAGCTCCACTTAATTTTTTTTATATTTTCAATTTTTCTTCTCATTAGGATGATCTTGTCCCATAAATATGTCAACATACTTGTAATAACTGTATTGACCTCTTTGTGTGCTAGTTCCATAATTTCTGTCATTTCTGGGTACACTTCTATTGACTAATTTTTCTTCTGACTATGAGTCACATTTTTCTGCTTCTTGGTATGTACAGTAATTTTTGACTGGATGCTAGATTTTGTGAATGTTTCATTATGGAGAGTCTCAATTTTGTTGTCTTCCTTTAAAAGAATTCTGGGCTTTGTTCTATCAGGGACCTAAGTTACTTGCAAGTCAGCTTGATCCCTTTGAAGCCTGTTTTTAAGCTTTGGTAAGGCTGGTCTGAACTGGCCTTCATGCTAGGGATAGCTCAGCTTGCTGCTAAGGCATGATCTCTATGGAGTCTCCACTGAATAAATTTTCTTTTTGCCTCCTCCTCCTCCACCTCCTCCTCCTCCTCGTCCTTTCTTTTTAAATAGAGACAGGGTCTTACTATGTTGCCCAGGCTAGTCTCAAGAGATCCTCCCGCCTTGGCTTCTCAAAGTGCTAGGATTTTAGGTGTGAGCTACCATGCCCAGCTTTGCATGGATTTTCAATGAGTTCTTACCACCCTAAATGGCTGCAATGTCTCCTGTCCTGTGCCAACTCTGGGGATTGTTCAGCTTGCAACTTTCCAGTTGTTCTTTGCCCAGTCTCCTTGGGTTTGATCGCATATGTGTGTGACCTAGGACTCAGCAACAACTCAAGAACATCCCATGAAGATTTCCAGAGTTCATTTTCTGCAGAGTGTCTTCCTTTCAGGAACTGTGCCACACAACTTCTGACTGAAGCCCTGAACGCCGATCTCCAAATCCTCAGCTCTGCAAGAGTACTATGTTCTGCTTGGTATGCCTCTCCTTAAGCAATGGTCTGGAATATAACTCCAGGAAGAAAACCTGGCTGGGCGTGGCGGCTCATGTCTGTAATTCCAGCACTTTGGAAGGCTGAAGTGAGTGGATCATGAGGTCAGGAGATTGAGACCATCCTGGCTAACACGGTGAAACCCCGTCTCTACTAAAAATCCAAAGATTAGTTAGGTGTCGTGGTGTGCGCCTGTAATCACAGCTACTCAGGAGGCTGAGGCAGAAGAATCACTTGAACCCGGGAGGCAGAGGTTGTAGTGAGCCAAGATCGCGCCACTGCACTCCAGCCTGAGCCACAGAGTGAAACTTCGTCTCAAAACCACCACCACCACAACAACAACAAAAACCAAGGCCAACACAGGACTCCTTTCATTTATTTTCTCTTAGGAGTCACGTCAGGTCATTCCTGTTTTTCAATGATTGAAAACAGTTATTTCATGGATTTTGTTCAGTTTTGTTGTTGTTGTTTGTTTTGAGACAGAGTTTCACTCTTGTCACCCAGGCTGGAGTGCAGTGGCACGATCTTGGCTCACTGCAACCTCCATCTCCCCAGTTCATGTGATTCTCATACCTCAGCCTCCCGAGTAGCTGTGCACCACTACACCCAGCTAATTTTTTTTTCCTTCTGTATTTTTAGCAGAAACAGGGTTTCACCATGTTGGTCAGGCTGGTCTCGAACTCCTGACCTCAAGTCATCCACTCATCCTCAGCCTCCCAGAGTGCTGGGATTACAGGCCTGAGCCACCATGCCCGGCTGATTTTGTTGAGTTTTTTAGTTGCTTGGGGTGGGAAGGTAAGTCCAGTCCTTGTTACTTCATCACAGCCAGAAGCAGAAGTCAGGAAGTGATACGTAGAAAAGCGATTGAATGGTTCCGTGTAAATGCTACCCCTCTCTCATGAAGCTTTTCTTAATTTCTGTCTCTTCTTTGTGTATTACTATCATATTCTGCCTTGACATATTAATGTAATCACATACGTATCTGTCTCAGTGGACTCTAAGGGGCTCAAAGGTGGGCATAGGGTCCCTCTCATCTTAGTAACTTTCCTGAGCCTAGCATGTGATAAGCCTTTAGAAAGTGAGGCTGGATTTCCTTCTGTGACTTGGCAGTGAACTGAAGTGACCCTGATGAGGCAATGGGTCTCTGAGCCTGAAACCCAGGAGGACTGGCTCTCTCTCCTGTGTGATCACCAGTAGGCAGAGTCCCAGGTAAAATCATAAGGTTGCACAATTCTCCCTTATTAGGCGAGGAAGTAGAGGATTGGCTAAAAGGATCCAGGCCTGTCCAGACTTGCAAAACGCATCATCCTGCCCTTAGAGTCCACAAAGTGTCTGGTTTGGATGCAGTGAAAGGGCTTGACCACAAGTGCGCTGTCAGTGTAGATAATCCTTCCCAGAGGGACCAGGCTAAACTCTGAGGGGCCGAGTGTCCAGGAGCTGAGGTTGCTGCCACTCCTGCCCACTTCTTAGAATGAAGTGAGGATAGGGGGTGGCAAGGCCTGGGTACTAGCTCTAGCTTGGCAGCCTTGATCAGCTGACTTGGTTGACCTACCTGCAGAACGAGACCTCCGACAGGATGGTCTCTAACCGTCTCTCAACCCAGCAGCTCTTTTCCTGCTCCAAAGAGCTGGCTTCTGGCAACTGATGACCGATGGTCCTGCAAGCCTGTGGTTCCTTAAGCTAGTGATTCTAGGATTCTAGAAATTGATGGTTCTGAGATACTGGATTTCTGTGGCTGTGTGATTAGAACAATCTGTGGCTCAAATAATCCGTGAGGCTGCGGCCCTCATGCTCTGTGGTTCGGATGGCCACAGTAATGATTCTGTGCACTCTGAAGCACGCATCCATGACCCTGGAACATCCATTACGCCAGTCTCCATCAGCAGCAATGGAATGTTGTTCCTAGGATCCAGTCTTCTGCCTGCTCAAGAAGAACCCAAACCTGCTCCCGTTCATTGTTCCCAGGGTCATTAATTCTTAGTGATTCACTTACAGGAGCCAGAGAGAAACAGAGGTGCAGGGAATGCCAACCCGGCTGCCTTTGGCCTGAAAGGGTTGAATTGTCTATCTGCCTGAGAGAACCATTGTGCTTGGCTGTCTGGTGAGGGCCTGGCTGGGCTGGGCTGGGTTGGGCTGGCAGCAGGGCCAGGCACTGCGGCACCATGCCCATTCTAGGGAAAGGTTCTGCCCTCCCAGCCCATCATCTGGCATCTGGCTTCTCCAATGATACTGTGCCCCACAAGGAGGGGGTGAGTGGGAGGGGAGAGGAAGGGCCCATTGCTGATTCTGCTTGCCTTGGTTCTTGGGGCTACCTGTTACTGGGTTGTGCCTGTTTTGCCATCCCTGGGTGATGCCCCTGATTCTTCCTGGTTCCTAGCCTGACTGTCTGGGACACACCCTGTGGCTCTCCGGAGGTCTCTGGCCCTGGCTGTGCTGCCTGGCTGGGATCCCTTCCAGTGTCTTTTTCCATTTTATTTCTCTCTAAAGGGGAGTAGGATGCTGCTTCCTGACCTGTGGATTTGGGACAAACCTCTAATTCCACCCCTCAACCATGGCGACTTAAGGTCAGATCCCAATACACAGAAGTAGGCTGGAGGAGAAAGTGAGAAGGAAGGTGACCCCTGACTCTGCCACCCATTTCCTGTGTGATCTTGGACAATTCACCTCCCCCGCTCTGGGCTGCAGGCTCTTCAACCTGTCAAATGGACGGTAGTACCTACTTCACCATAGCCGTGGAGAGAAGCCCGTGAAAATATGAGTATAAACAGGCTCTGTGGACCAAGTCTGGGTTATTGTGGAAACAACAGGGCTCCTTCTCCAGAAACACATGGTGAGGCCACATCCTAGACCACAGCTCTTCATGGTCTCCAGACCTCATGGAAGTGTTTGGTGGGCACCCAGATCTGCCTTTCATGGTGGAAATTACAGACTCTTTCTTTCTGAGAGGAGAGAATGTCATCAGGGGAAATTCATTCATCTATTCATCTACATGTTCTCTAGTTCATTCGTTCATTCATTCATTCGTTCATTCATTCATTTGTTCATTCATTCATTCATTAATCAAGCTCAGACTATTTGCCAGTCATCATTTTAGGTGCTGGTTTGTGTCTGAGAAATCCAGCCTAGACAAGGACTTGGCTGTACTCTGAGGACTCAGAGATAGGCGGTGGTGGATGGGGGTGGTCAAACTGGCTTAGCCTTCAGTCCTGACTGGGAGAATGTTGGAATCAGATAGGTGTGGGTCTCTGCCATTACTTACCTCTCTGTGTGATCTAGGGCAGTTTACTTAGCCTTCCTGAGTCTGCTCCTCTGTGATGGGAAAAGTAACGTAAATCCCCTGCCAGGGTTTCTGTGAGAACTGAATATAAATCAGGTGTAGTCCCACGTGTCTGAGTTGGGCTTCATAAAATGACGCCTCTAAAGTGGAGGTTAAGGTCACAGGAATCAGATGACCTGTGTTTGAATCTCAGGCTCTGCCGCTTGTTGGCCAAGGGGACTTTGGTAAGTCACTTGGCCTTCCCTGCCTCGTTTCCTCTTCTGTCAAGTGGGGCTCATAGGTATTGTGATGATTCAATTTTTAAAAATGTAGATCATGTAGCACAAACCCTGGCACGTGGTAGACCTCAATCAATGGTGTCCAGTGATATTAAATATTTCTCGTGATAGCTGGGGGCCCAGCCACGAAGGAGCTTAGACTCCCTTCATAAACTTCCCAGGGAGGTGTGTACCACTGTGGATACGTAAAATGAGCTTTTGTTTTTATGTGCATATATATTTAAAAATGGAATTTTTCTATAACTTATGGATACATAAATCTATACATTTTGAGAGTAAACAAAAAGGTTAGGGCATCACTATTCTCTGGATGGAAGTGCCCCTCACCCCCTGCTCCTGCCCCATAAAGAATGTGGGTGGGATTCTGCGGCCTTGGACAAGGCTCTGGCCGCATGGAACATGGGGACTCATCTTGGAGCCTGGGATTTCTCTCTGTGGAATGAGGCTGGGTGTCTTGCACCCCTTGCTCAGTCAGCCCCACCGGAATTTCTAGATTCCTAAGTCACTGGTGGAGTAGACACCTCTCCTCACCCCTTGAGTTTCCTGGGAAGGGTTTGGTCTCTGTTTGGGTGCCTTGTTGTGGGGTTTCCATGGGGCTGCCTGAGCTTGTTTATTGCACTGATCTTGGGGGGCAACACCCTGCTACCAAAGCCATCTTCGAGGAGGCTGTGTCTGCAGCCCTCCTTCCAGGGCGAGGTGGGAGGGAGGAGGTAGGCAGTCTCTGCAGGGTGCAGCAGTAACGGATCCTGACCCATCGCCTTGGGCTCAGGATGTACAAGAGGGGGAGCCCCCTTCCAGGGCCCTGCTGGTCCCTCGGGGAGCCAAGCACTTACCTTCCTTGCTCTGAGGCCAGCTTTCTGTTCCCTGTGTGTTCCAGCGTCTGATATCTCAGGCACCCGAGAGATCTGAGAGTGAATATGGGCCTGATTTCCAGGCTCCAAAATCATGCATGCATTCCTTCACTCACTCATTCATTATTTGTCATTCATTCAGGATTTCACTGAGATTCACCTATTACACACCAGGCCCTGCAGTCGCACTTTGGGAAACAATGGTGGACACGGCAGCCTCCAGCTCTCGAGCAGCCTACAGACTAGAGGACCTGGTCCAGTTATAACCCCAACGGAAAGAGGATAGTGTTACAAAAACAATTTTCATGTGTTTGTGTCATAGATGCCTTTAAGAAAACAATGGAAACTGAAAACCCTGGCCCCAGAGAAGCAAATAAATGGACAAACACGAGAATGTCTGGAGGTGACAGAGAGGCTTAGGGGAAGATCAGGTTTAAGTGCTGGGCAGAGGCAGTAAGGCTCAAAGACAGGCGGGGATGGTGGGCATGAAAATGCTGTGCTAAAGGATGTCTGAAGAAGCCCAGAGTGGCCACAGCTTAGGGGGATGGGCTAAGATGGAGTTACAGAGATGGGCAAAGACCTTGTGCCCCAGGGCAAGAAGTTAGGATTTTCCTCAAGCATAAAAAGAAGCCATTTTCCCCCTTCCTTCCTTCCTTCTTCTTTCCTTCCTTCCTTCCTTCCTCCCTCCCTCCCTCCCTCTCCCCTTCTCCCTCCCTCTCCCTCTCTCTCTCTTCTTCTTTCTTTCTTCTTTCTTTCTTCTTGTCTCCTTTTGTCACCCAGGCTGGTGTGGAATGGTGTGATCTCAGCTGACTGTAACCTCCACCTCCTAGGTTCAAGTGATTCTCCTGTCTCAGCCTCCTGAGTAGCTGGGACAAGCGAGCAACACCACGCCCAGCTAATTTTTGTATTTTTAGTAGAGATGGGGTTTACCCTGTTAGCCAGGCTGGTCTTGAACTCCTGATTTCAAGTGATCCACCTGCCTCGAGCTTCCCAAAGTGTTGAGGTTACAGGCATGAGCCACTGTACCCGGCCGTTTTTCTTTTTTAAGTTTAGAATTTTTAATTTGCACAAATGGAAGCAGTGTGCCCCTTCTTTTGATGGCTCACCTCTTTTCATCTGACAATGTTTTATAGGTATAACTTCAGTTATTTTCTTTTTGCCTACTATATAGAATTATATGGTACACTCACATATTTTATTCATCCATTCTGATATTGGTAGATACTCAGGTCATACCCTGTTTTTTATTATTACAACTGATTCTGAAATGGAAAATTAATAGGTTGCAGGGTGTGCCGATTTTCAGCATTATAAGTTGTCACTTGGTTCTTCAAAGTTGTCACACTTACTTTATATTCCCAATGGCAGTGTCGCAAACATCCCATTTCTTTATATCCTTGCCAACAACTGGTAGAGCCAGCCTTTAAAATTTTTGACAATGTTTTGGATATAAAATGGAACTCGTTTTTATTTTGTATTTCCCTGATTACTAGCGAGGTTAAACACGTAATTTTCTATTTATTGGCTTTTCTCTTGTGAATTGTCTTATAATTTCTTCTCTTGTGAATTCAGTTCGTATCCCTTGCCCAGTTTTCTAAAAGGTTGTCTTTTTCTAACTGAGTGATGGGAGTTGTTTATATATTCGAATTACTAATCCATTGCCTTTTATAAATGTTCTAAATAGTCCACGCTCTTTACTGGAAGGTTTTAAGGAGAGGAGTGATACCTGATTTACATGGTTAAAAGATCACTCTGGCTATGATATGAAGGGTTGAAGGGCGGGGTGGGCATGAATGGAAGAGGGGAAGTCAGTTTGGAGGTCATGATAGAGGTCCAGGGAGTGATAATGGTGGTTTGGACTAGGGTGATAGGAGCGGAAATAGAGAAAAGTGACAGTTCCAGGGTCCGTTTTGGAGCCAGAGCTGTCAGCACTTGCTGATGAGAAGTGGGTGAGGAAAAGAGATAGGAATCAGGATGACTCTGGTTTTTGGCCTGAACAACTGGGTGGATGTGGTACCACTGACTGGGATGGAGAATGACAAGTGGAGAAACAGGTTGAGGCTGGCAATGGAGGAATCAATAGTTATGTTCTGAATACATTAAGCTTGAGACAGCTTGTTGATAACCCAGCGGTTATGTCAGGTAGCCAGTTGGATCTATGAGTCTGGAGTTCAGGGCCCCAGCCGGGGCTATGGATAAACATCTGGGAGTCATCGATATGTGGATGGAATTTAAAGCATGAGACAGGATAAGACGGAAAAGGCATGGCGTTCTCAGTTGAGCTTCAGTACATGACAATATTTTGGGGCTGAGCAGAAGTGGAGAATCAATAAAGAGACTTGCCCCGGAAAGTCACTCTATGAGGGCAGGAGCTTATTGGTGTGTGGGATTGGCTCAGGACTGCGGGGTGGGTACCGGCTGGGGGTGCGGTTGCTGTCAGTTACATCCCTTCATGGGGCACCCATTGCAGCATTCCTTTCCCTCTCCTTTACACACGCACACACTCTGTTGACTGCCTGCTGCATAGCATAAGGCTTGGCACATAGAAGGCTCTTAGTAAATACTTGCGGAAAGAATACATGAAAAAACAAATAAATAAAAGAAGAGACTGAGAAGTGGCCAGTGAGGAAGGAGGAGGAGCATAAGGCACCATGGAAGCCAAGAGAAAGAGCTTTGAAGAGGGTGGGAATGCTCTTCAAATTATGGTGAATGTTGTCAAGAGCTGGACAGAGAAGTAACCCCTGGATCTGGCAACACAGAGGCCACTGGCGACCTTGACAAGGCCAGCTGAGGCTGGATGGATGAAGAGTTTGCCAGGTCCTTGGAGGCAGGGGGCAAGGTTGGGGGGTAGGTGTGAGAGGGGCATGTGAAACGCCAGAAGAGAAAGTGGGGCTGGTCATGACTCTCTTCACTCTTGGTTTTCCCCTTCTTTTCAATGGTTTCCTTCTCAGACACGCTGCTCATTCATGGTGGCAAGATGGCCGCCTGTAGGTCTAGGGCTCCCTCCCTTCCTTAACAACCCCAATGGAAAAGCCCAACTCATTTCCAAACTTTGAGTCAAATAAAGTCTCACTGGCTCTGCCTGCTGGTCATGTGTCATTTCTGAACCAATCACCGTGGTCAAAGGAGAGTGCTCTGATCTGATTGGCCAGGCCTGGGCCATATGCTCACCCCCTATTGCTGGGGTGAAGATCCCCACAGAGGCAATTTTCCTTTGGAAAATCAGGGTGCCAACATAGGAAAGGGATGAGGAAGGGTATGATGGCAGATAGGCAAACCCATAGGAGTTAATGATTCCTGGTAGATTTGTAGAATATAAGAATAATACAAATAAAAAGGAAGTACCTTAAGAGATTCCTTAATCTAGTGATGTCCAATGGAAGTAGAACACGAAGCACACAGGTAACTTTCAACTTTCTAGTGCCCACGCTAGAAATGAAGAAGACAAACAGGTGAAATTAATCATAATAATATATTTTATGTAACCCATTCTATCTAAATTATCATTTCAATATGTAATCAATATAAAAAGTATGACTTCGTTTAAATTAAGTCTTCAAAATCTGTTATGCTTACAGCATATCTTAGTCCCAATCCCAATGCTACATTTTTCCCAGAAATACTTTTTTTTTTTTTTTTTTGAGACAGGGACTTGCTCTGTTGCCCAGGCTGGAGTGCAGTGGTGTGATCATGACTCACTGCAACCTTGACCTCCCAGACTCAAACCATCCTTGCACTTCAGCCTCCCCAGTAGCTGGGACTACAGGTGCACCCCACCACCCCTGGCTAATTTATTTTTTTATTTTTTATAGAGATAGGGTCTCCCTATGTTGCCAGGCTGTGAGATACTTGATCTGTGTTCAGATTTTAGTACATTTACAACGGAAAAAAGTAGGTTCACATATGCAAGTTATTCCAAATGCACTTAAAAATGGCTGGGCGCAGTGGCTCATGCCTGTAATCCCAGCACTTTATGAGGCCGAGGTCTGGGGATCATCTGAGGTCAGGAGTTCTAGAACAGTCTGGCCAATATGGTGAAACCTCGTCTCTACTGAAAATACAAAAATTAGCCAGGCGTGGTGGCGGGTACTTGTAGTCCCAGCTACCTGGGAGGCTGAGGCAGGAGAATTGTTTGAATCCCGGAGTTGGAGGTTGCAGTGAGCTGAGATCGTACCATTGCACTCCAGCCTGGGTAACAGACCGAGACTCTGTCTCGAAAAACAAATAGATTGTTCCGTCTGAAGCTTGAATCTTATTTCAAATTTAAATTAACTAAAAATAGATAAAGTTGCAAATTCAGTTCTGAGTGTCACCAGCCACATTTGAGGTGAGCAGCTACTGGATTGGATAGTGCAGCCCTGCCTCCAACTCATTCACCTGACCCATGGGCAAGCAAGGTCCAAGGAGGGAGTGGCCTGTCCAAGGTCACTGAGCTGAGTGGGACCAGGACCAGGTCCCCTGACTGTGTCGGAACTGTCACGCTCCACTTCACTGCCTGCCCTATTTTTATCAGGACAGCAAACAGCAACCCAAGAAGCAGCAGTTTCAAAAGTGGAATCAGAAGACACAGCCTCACATGTGCCTGCTCAGATAGGAAGACGTCTTTGTGTTTCTTTATTTTATGTGAATCTTGTCTGTGACCAGTCTCCACCACTGGATGATATATGTGTGTGGAAAGAGTGCATAAATGACTTTAGCAAGCATCTATTGAGCACCTACTGTGTCTTCAGCAGCACTGCACGTGGCTTTAAACACACAGAAATGAAGACAGCCCAGCTCCAGTCCTCAGGCAGCTTACCTCTGGTCCAGGGAGGACAGAGTAGTCAACCCGTCACTCAGGGTATGCACAGGGTGGCGTGGGGGCTGATACAGAGCCATGCAGAAGTGCTGTGGGAGTGAGCAGATTGCGTGCCCAGACTATGAAAACCCCGGCAGGCAGCCTCCTGGGCTGGCGGAACCACTCTCGAGGTGGAAGGGACCTTGGGAAAATCCGTGGGGGAGCCCACAGGTGGAACTGCTGGGTGTTGGGCCTTGGCCTGTGGGTGTGGGGTGTTTGGGTAACAGCCCAAAGGCTAGGAGGGTTTGTTTTTCTTGTTAATTGGAACTGAGAGGGGCTATTGTCAGGCAAAGCCTGAGCTTACTGGTGTGTGGGGTTGGCTCAGGACTGCGGGGTGGGTCCCGGCTGGGGGTGCGGTTGCTGTCAGTTACATCCCTTCATGGAGCACCCATTGCAGCATTCCTTTCCCCCTCCTTTACACACGCACACACTCGCACACACCCACACACACACACATGTGCATCACTGGTTATACAATTTAATTTGCAGAGCCCAGGACAAAATGAAAATGTAAAGTCCCTTGATCAGAAGTTAAGAATTTCAAGGCCATGACAGCAGATTTGTCCAGCCAAGCACAGGGGCCTTCTCATGGGCCCCAGGTGGCTGCAGAGGACACACATCCCAGAAGCTGGCCCTGCACTCGCACAGACACACAAAGTCCCCTGCTGTTTGCACTGGCCTGTGTCTTCCCTTCTCTCCACCCACTGTGAGGGAGGCCACAGGCGTGCCAGCTAGGGCTTTAGAGATGTGTTATCTCATGTCATCTGTCAACATCCGATGTCAATAATGGCTATTGTGCCCACTCTCCATATGAGGAAGTGAAGCTGCTGAGGTGGACCTGGGATTTGAACCCAAGACTTACCCAAGTCCAAAGCCCCGGCTTGCTCCCTGTGCACCCTGCCGCCCCTGCTCCTCCCCCAAGAGGAATGAGCCACTTCCTTTTTTGTGTTATTTCTGATTTTTTTCTTTCTGTTTTTTTTTTTTTTCAAGTCGGAGTAAGACTCTTTCACTCAAGTTGGAGGGCAGTGGCGCAATCTCGGCTCACTGCAACCTTCACCTCCTGGGTTCAAGCAATTCTCCTGCCTCAGCCTCCCAAGTAACTGGGATTACAGGTACATGCCACCATGCCCGGCTAATTTTTTGTGTTTTCAGTAGAGATAAGGTTTCAATATGTTGGCCAGGCTGGTCTCGAACTTCTGACCTCAAGTGATCCACCGCCTTGGCCTCCCAAAGTGTTGGGATTACAGGCATGAGCCGTTGCACCTGACCTATTTCTGATTCTTTTCTAATGTTCTTTTCCTCTGAAGTTTTAGGTGATGAATCTGGTAGAAAATGGTGTCCCCCAAATTCCTTTAGCCTTGTGAGGTCATTCTTCCCTTCCATAAGTCCCCATCGTGAAGACCCGTGGTGTCCCCACCCGGCCCAGATTCCCAGGGATTCTCAGGGGCTTGTGTTTCTCTGGGTTGCCTCGACCTCCTGCAGTTGTTCTCTTCTCTCCACCACTGTGTGGACTCACGACAGCTCAATTTTTCCTTTATTTATCAAGGTATCACTCACTTGAGCAGCACAAGCTTTTACTGAGATTTGGGGTCAAAATTTGGGGATGAAATTAGATGTTCATCTTCTCAGCAATTTCTGTGCCACCACCACCTCCCTGGACTCTTTGCTGGTGGGGTTTTCCCTGAGCTCTCCTTCCATGTTAAAGGATTTCCTTACCCCCTCTCCATACTGCCTTACTTCTGTATCTTTTCTCTGTGGTTTCCAGGCTGCGTCTTCTCCCTCTTTCTGGAGGATGTCTCATTCATTCCTTCATTCATTTGTCCTCACTGAGCATCTGGTATGTGCTGGGCACTGTGTTTGTCATTGAAGACACAGAGAAGGACATGATGGACCAGAGGAAGAGAGGGGAAAGAAGGGGAGGGGGAGGGGAGGGGAAAGAAGAGGAGGGGGAGGGAAGGGGAGGGGGAGGGAGGAGGGGAGGGGAAGGGAGGGGGAGGGGGAGGGGAGGGATCCTGGGCTCCCAGCCTGGTGGGAAGATGGACCAAAACAACCACACGATTAAATTCTGGGTTTCTGGTCTGGTAAGTGCTATGGAGGCAAAGGATGGAAAATTATGACAAGAAAGGGAAAACTTGTTTTAGATACTGTGGCATTTAAGCCAATACCTGAAAGAGAAAAGGGAATCAAACTGGGAAGAGGGGAGTCTTAACCTGGGAATAGCCTGGGTGAGAACCCGAGGCAAGAAAGGGGCTGGTGGACCTATGGGGAGTAGGAAGTGGGACCAGGGTGCTTGGCCTGCAGTGAGCAAGGTGCACAGGAGAAGGACTGAGAGGAGTGACATGAAACTTGGGACAGTGCTCACAGGTGAGGAGGGACAGGTATTGGGGTGGTAGTGGGTGGCTATAGATGAGGCTGACCTACTGTCATATTTCACCATGAGTCTGTCTTCATGCATTACTTGTGTAATAAAAAAATTAAAATTAGACCTAATCTATATTCATTGCTGGTCCTCTGAAAATGTAGCCGTGCCAAATGAAGGGAAAAAAACACTCACAACACTTCACTCGAAGATAATCATATTAAGATCTTACTGGCTGGGTGTGGTGGCTCAAGCCTGTAATCCCAGCACTTTGGGAGGCTGAGGCAGGTGGACCACTTGAGCTCAGGAATTTGAGACCAGCCTGTGTAATATGGCGAACCCGTTTTTCTGTTAAAAATACAAAAATTAGGTCAGGAGCGGGGTTTCACACCTGTAATCCCACCACTTTGGGAGACCGAGGCAGATCACTGGAGGTCAGGAGTTCTAGACCAGCCTGGGGAACATGGTGAAATCCCTGTCTCTACTAAAAATGTGACAATTAACCGGGTGTGGTGGTGCACACCTATAATTCCAGCTGCTTGGGAGGCTGAGGCACGAGAATCCCTTGGGTCTGGGAGGTGGAGGTTGTAGTGAGCCAAGATTTTGCCACTGCACTCCAACCTGGGTGATACATGAGACTGTCTCAAAAAAAAAAAAAAAAAAAAAATTAGCCAGGTATGGTGGCATGTGCCTATGGTCCCAGCTACTCTAGAGGCTGAGTCAGGAGGATGGCTTAAGCCTGGGAGGTCGAGGCTGAGCAGTGAGCTGTAGTGGCACTACTGCACTCTAGCCTGGAGGACAGAGAGACCCTGTCTAAAAAAAAAAAAAATGCATTACATCTTTCCAAATCTTTTCTATATTTTTCTATGCTTAAAAAGTAAACATATGACTCTATTGAACATACTATTTTACAATCTGCTTTTTTTAACGCTTTATACAATATTGAAAATATCTTTCCGTGTCATTGAATATTCTCCCAAGCCAGGTTTTTTTCTTAATGAATGTATTGTATCATGCTGCTTGGATTTACATTATATATTTAAATCTCTTCATGTTGACACATAGCTCATTTTAAATTTTCCTTTATTATCTACAACCTTGGAAGCGCCTCTTTCCACAGTTGTCTAATTGCTCATTTAGGATCGTTTTATTAGGACACTGTGCCAGGCTAAAGCCATTTTAAAGCTTTTGATACACATGGTCCAGATGCCTTCCATAAATGGGAGCTCACTGAAGTCTGAACAAGGCAGTATGTTCCTAAGAAGAAAAAAACCGAACAACTCCATTCAAAAGTGGGCGAAGGACATGAACAGACACTTTTCAAAAGAAGACATGTATGAGGCTAACAAACATATGAAAAATGCGTATAATCACTGGTCATTAGAGAAATGCAAATCAAAACTACATTGAGATACCATCTCATGACAGTTAGAATGGAGATCATTAAAAAATCTGGAGACAACAGATGCTGGAGAAGATGTGGAGAAATAGGAACACTTTTACACTGTTGGTGGGAGTGTAAATTAGTTCAGCCATTGTGGAAGACAGTGTGGCAATTCCTCAAGGACCTAGAAATAGAAATTCCATTTGACCCAGCAATCCCATTACTGGGTATGTACCCAAAGGATTATAAATCATTCTGTTATAAAGACACATGCACACGAATGTTCATAGCAGCACTGTTTACAACAGCAAAGACCTGGAACCAACCCAAATGCCCATTGATGATAGACTGGACAAGGAAAATGTGGCACATATACACCATGGAATACTATGCAGCCATAAAAACGATGAGTTCATGTCCTTTGCAGGGACATGGATGAATCTGGAAACCATCATTCTCAGCAAACTGACACACGAACAGAAAATCAAGCACCATATGTTCTCACTCATAGGTGGGTGTTGAACAAGAGAACACATGGACACAGGGAGGGGGAGCGTTACACATTGGGGTCTGTTGCGGGAGCTAGGGGAGGGACTGCAGGGTGTGGGGAGGTTAGGGAGAGATAACATGGGCAGAAATGTCAGATATAGGTGATGGGGGGATGGAGGCAGCAAAACCACCTTGCCATGTATGTACCTATGCAACAATCCTGCATGATCTGCACATGTACCCTAGCACCTAAAGTACAATTAAAAAAAAAAAAACAAAACCTTTCCTTCAAGCTTTTCAAGAGGAACTTCTCATGTAGATGGAGAGAAATATTCCCAAGGGAATCAATGGCCTCTCCCTCAGAGGAAACATTCAGAGAGGGAAAAGGTCACGGTCTGTCTGAGTTGGTCTCCAGAGGCAGAGCTGCCCAGGCCACATTTTGAGGTTCCTTCCAGAACTGGATTTGAGGTTTCAATGACAACAAGACGAACTGTGGAACCAGCATCAAGAATCAAGATTAACCTTGACCCCAGTTGTGAGTGCCAGGGCCCCTGGGTGGCTCTCCAAAGACTGCCTCCAGGAGCTCAGGCAGGAGTTCAAGTGCCACAGAAATCCACAGAGACAGGGTCCCAGAATGGATTTGCTACAACCTCCAAGTGCAGCCACCTCAACAGGTTGTGCACACCTCCCCAGAAAAGATGTCAGGCATTTTTTTTTTTTTTTTTTTTTTTTTTTTGAGACAGCGTCTCACTCTGTCACCCAGGCTGGAGTGCAGTGGCACAATCATGGCTCACTGCAGCCTTGACTTCTGAGGCTCAGGTGGTCCTCCCACCTCAGCCTCCTGAGTAGCTGGGACCACCACATCCAGCTAATTTTTTGTAGAGATGAGGTTTCACCATGTTACCCAGGCTGGTCTTGAACTCCTGAGCTCAAGGCGATCACCCGCCTGATCGCCTGCCTCGGCCTCCCAATGTGCTGGGATTACAGGCGTGAGCCATCACTGGGGCATTTTTAAGAGGCAAAGAAAAAGTCTCATGATAGAAAGGTTCTATGAGGAGCCAATAAGGGAACCAGTAAACTCTTTGGGCTTGCCTTGGGGCTGAAGCAGCCTCGCCCATGAGCTATGGAGTCTGCACATGGCTCCAGGGGTAAGTCTAGGGCTACACTCGTAGCTCCTCCAGCAAGTTCTCAATTCTCCTCCTTTATGCAAAGTCTCCATCTAACTTTCTTCACTCTTCTTCTTCAGGCCAGTGCACACAGCATATTAATAGCAACCATCCACGTGACTCAAACATGCCTTAGAAGCAACCGTCACCCCTGCGACCCCCAATCGCTTCTCCTTACTAGCCCCTGCTTTTTCTGCAAATACTAAGTATATTAACACACACAATGAAATAATGATATCATTATTGGTTCCCTCATGCCACAATCACTTCCTTTTTAAAATTAAGAATTTCCATCCATGTAAAATATATCATATACGTGAGCTATAAATGATGATAATAATACTAATAAATCCATGTTCCCCTTGATTCAACTTCGGAGAACTGACATTAAAAGTTCGTGAAATGTTCTCCCGTGACTTCCTCAAGCTCTCCTCTCCCTCCCATCCAGAGGTAATGATTGCCCTGAATTTCATGTTGATTATTTCTTTGCCCCTTTCTTTATTGATTCCTCACAGATGGTTGCAGTCCTGAACAGTATATTGTCTAGTTTAGCATGCCTTTGAACTTTGAGGAAATAGTCCCATATGTACCATATGCAGTTTTTCATTTGGGGGATTTGTACCATATGCGTTTTCTTACAGAGTGTGTGTTTTTGCTACACATTATTCATCCACGTTGTTGAGTATAGCTGTAATTCATTCATTTTCACTGCCATAACGTAGTGTATTGTATTTTTGTTTGTTTGTTTGTTTGTTTAGAGACAGGGTCTTGCTCTGTCAGCCAGGCTGAAGTGCAGTGGTGTTAATCATAGCTCACTGCAGCCTCAAACTCCTGAGTTCAAGCAGTCTCCTGCCCCAACCACCCGAGTAGCTGGGACTACAGGTACATGCCACCATGCCTGAGTAATTTTTGAAATATTTTCTAGATATGAGGTCTTGCTATGTTGCTCAGGCTGGTCTCACACTCCTGGCCTTAAATAATCCTCCCACCTCTGCCTTCTAAAGTGCTGGGATTATAGGCATGAGCCACTGTGTCCAGCCCTGTACTGTATTTATAAACCACAGATTTTGAATCCATTCTCCTCTTGATGGACATAGGATCGCTCTCATCAATAACTGTTACATCTCTTAGTACACATGTGTAAGAGTCTGTAGGTAGGGAGAAATAGAAATTACACAGAAATAGAAAAGTACACAGAAATAGAAATTCTAGGCATTCAAATGCACATAAGCTATGTGCATTTGAACTTGACCAGACAATATCATGTTGTTTTCCAAAATGATTATGTAAATTTACACTCCCCCAAGCAATATATAATTGCTTGCATTGTTACACAGCCCTTACAACACTTGAGGGTGTCAGACTTTAACGTTTTTGCCAACTTGGTGGGTGTAAATTGGCACAAAATGGAGGTTTTAAACTTGCGTTTCCCTAATTCCTAATGAGGTTGGGCATCTCTTCATGTTTATTGGAAGTGCTTGCTTCCCTGTCTCCACTGTTCTTGTTTCCTGCCTGATTATGTTTTTAGTCCTTTTCTACTGTGTTGCTTTTATTGTTTTGATTCTTCAGGAGCCTTTTATATATTCAGATCCTAATCCTAGGTAAATTAGATGCATTCTAAGTATCATTTCCCAACCTGTGACTACTTGTCTTTTCATTTTCTAGATAGTGCTTTTTTTTGTGTATGAACAGAAGTTCTTCTTTTTTAAAATTTTTCTTAATTTTTTTGAGATGGAGTCTCACTTTGTCGCCCAGGCTGGAATGCAGTGATGTGATCTTGGCTCACTGCAACCTCTGCCTCCCCGGTTCAAGCGATTCTCCTGTCTCAGCCTCCTGAGTAGCTGGGACTACAGGCGTGCGCCACCACACTTGGCTAATTTTTGTATTTTTAGCAGAGATGGGGTTTCACCGTGTTAGCCAGGCTGGTCTCAGTCTCCTTATCTTGTGATCCGCCCGTCTCAGCCTCTCAAAGTGCTATGATTACAGGCTAGAGCCACCGCGCCTAGCTGAAGTTCTTATTTTTAATGTAGTAGAATTTATTGATGTTTTCCTTTATGATTTGTGCTTTTTGTGCCTTTTAAAAGAAATTCCTCCTTCTCCCGAGGTCACAGAAGTAGTTTCCTTTATTTTCTTCTAAAATTTTGCCTTGTGCACATAAGACTTTAATCCACCTGGAATTGATTTTGTGTAGAGAAGGATAAAATTTCAATTTTTTTTCCATATAGATAAGTAACTACATAAGCTCTGTTTATTGAATAGTTCATCTTTTACATTATTTTGCAAAATATGTCCTCTATGGATCATATTTTCATTTATTCTTGGGTCTGCTTCTGGACTCTCTAGTCTCATTCACTGTCTATGTGTCTATCCCTGAGCCAGTTCCATACCACCTCAATTACCAGTGCTTTAAAGCAAATCTTAATTATCACTTTATGCTGCGTTGAGGCCTGATAGACCAAGCCCTACTCCTTGTTATTCTTGTTCAGGAATGTCTTGGCTCTTTTTGCCCCTTCGCTTATAAATTATAGAAAGAGATTGTCTGTCATATGCCATGAATACCTTGTTGGGATTTAATTTGGAGCTGCACTGAATAATAAATTAATTTTTACAGATACTGTTTTTATAGTTAATATTTACTAATAGTTACCTATATATTTGCCTCTTTTTCCTCTCATTGTTTTATCTTGCATTTTAGACCTTACATCTGGGATCATTTTCCTGCTTCCTGAGGGGTATCTAATAAATTCCTTTAATGAAAGTTTGCTGGTGGCTAACACATTCAATATTGCTTTTTTGAACATTTTGTCATTGTTCCTGAGAGATAGTTTTGCTGGGTATATAATTCTTAGACTGTTATTTTCTATCAGTCCTTTTCAAAATATTGTTCCACTGTCTTCTGGCTACAGTTGTCACTGTTGAAAAGTCAGCTGCCAAGCTAGTCCCCTGTTACTTTGCTGGTAATCTGTTGTTTGTCTCTCTGACTGTCTTTCTTTCTTTCTTTTTTTTTTTTTGAGACAAGGTCTCACTGTGTCACTGAGGCTGGAGTGCAGTTGTGTGATCATGGATCACTGTAGCCTCAACCTCCTAGGCTCAAGCAATCCTCCTGCATCAGCCTCCCAAGTAGCTGGAACCACAAACATGCACCACCATGCCCGGCTAATTTTTAAATATTTTGTAGAGATGGGGGTCTCCCTATATTTCCCAGGCTGGTCTTTAACTCCTGGGTTCAAGCAATCCTTCTGCCTCAGGCTCCAAAAGTGCTGGTATTACAGGCATGAGCCATTGTGCTTGGCCTGTGTTTCATTTTTGACCACACTCTCCTGCAGGTTTATTATATTTAGATGTGGCTTTAAACTTTCATCTTGCTCTTTATTTCCTATGCTTCTGAATCTGACAATTTGTGTCTTTCAACCATTCTGAAAATTTCTTAGCTAGCTGTTATCATCCTTTTGAATATTGCTTTTCTCCCATCATATTAGTTTCGTTTCATTGCCATAACAAATTTCCACAAACTTGGTGACTTAAAACTGAAATGTATTCTTTCATTGTTCTGGAGGCCAGAAGTACTAGGTTAAAATTATGGGATTGAAATCAAGACGTTGACAGGGCCATGCTTTCTTTGGAGGCTCCAGGGGTGAATTTATTCCTCGATTCTTCCAGCTTCTGGTGACTGTCAACATTTCTTAGTTGATGGCAGCTCCATTTCAATCTTGAAGGGAAGGCAGCATTTTCAAATCTCTCTCTGTTCTGTCTTCCCACAGACCTCTCTTCTGTGTGTTATTGAGTCTACATCTCTCTCTTACAAGGACTCATATGATTGCCTTTAAGTTCTACCCAGATGACCCAAGCTCATCTCCCCCATCTTATGACCCTTAACTTAATCAAATCTGCAAAGATCCCCTTCCGTGTTTTGCTGCATAAGGTAACATTCACAAGTTGCAGTGATTAGGACATGGATATCTGGAGGGAGGGGATTTTGTTGTTGTTGTTTCTTAACTTTTTTTTTTTTTTTAATAGAAACGTGGTTTCACCATCTTGGCTAGGCTGATCTTGAACTCCTGACATCGTGATCCACCCGCCTTGGCCTCCCAAAGTGCCGAGATTACAGGCGTGAGCCTGCACCTGGCCTGAGGGTGGATTTTAATCCTACCACAGTCACTTCCTTCTGAAACTTCAATGAGATACATGTTAGATCTTCCCACTCTGTCCCCTATGTCTTTAATCTCTTTTTCATAGTTTATAACTTTGTCTCTGTGCTGCATTCTGGACAGTTTCTTCCAATCTCTCTTCCATTTTCTCCATTATCTTTTCAGCCCTGTATAATCTGCTTTTTAATCTAGCCACTGATTTGTATTTTTTTATACCCATAAAATCAGTTTATTAAAGAAATTATATAGCAATCGCATCCCATACCTTTTTTCAAAATTGTCATCAGCTTTTTAAATTCATTAAATATTTTCGTCTCATTAAAAATGGTTTCTTCCTTTAAAATTTCCCAGAAAGTGTGGCCTCTATTTTCTGCTCGGTTTAAACACATCATCAAATCAATAATGTCATGTGAGCATAAAAGGAGATTTATAAACCAGAACTGTATTTTCTGGGAACCAAGTTTCAAGTGACTCAGGTAAGTTTTATTAATTTCACGGGTGAAGCTGTTGGATAAAGTGGCGCCTAAATCAGGCTTGTTTACCCTTGGCATCATGTCACTGAACACTGTTTCAGGACGGTGGAGGTACAGCTCGGGAAGCCCTCGGCCTGAGCCTGTTTTGCCCGAGCCCATCCACAATGAAAAGTCCGAAGGAAGGCTAGTGTGTGTGCAAAGCAGCATGGCTTACTTTGAGGTCCTATTAATTGTGGGTAAACAAAACAGTGGCAGGTTTGAAGGAAGAAATGTAACAGATCATATCCTTCGAACCACAAAGGGAGACTGAGGAAATGCTGGCTTCAGGCCAAAAAACACAGCTTCCTTGGGTGGCTCAGAGGCAGACCAAGTTCATCAAGTCAAGGACCGGTCCCTGCTACCACCCTGGGGGAGAGGGGCCTTCACCAGCCCGCCATGCACATGGGTCTCCTGCGGTTCAGAATCTACCCAGTAACGACAGGAGCAAACATTCATGGTTTCCCCTTCTGTAACTTTGCACTTAAATACATTCTGGGAAACTGCTAGGCACAGTGGCTCACACCTGTATCTCAGCACTGTGGGAGGCCAAGATGGGAGGATCACTTGAGTCTAGGAGTTCTAGACCAATCTGGGGCAACATAGAAGGAAACTGTCTACGAAAAGTTTAAAAATTAGCCGAATGTGGTAGCATGTACCTGTAGTCTCAGCTACTCAGGAGGCTGAGGGTAGGCACCGCTTGAGCCAGGGAGGTCGAGGCTGCAGTAAGCTGTGATTTGCTACTGCTTTTAGCCTGGGCGACAGAGGGAAAACCCTCTCTCTATATATGTATATGTTCAAGGAAATGGCAGCAGGATATTTTATGCCAGTTCTTGAGACTTCAGAAACACTTCAGCACCAGCCAAATCCCCCCCATGAGAGCAAGAAACACCCTTTCCAGTTGCTTAGAAAATTTAAAGTTATAATGAAAAATGTTATAGAAAGAACTACAGAACAGAGTGGGGATGGAAGTGAAGTCACCCATTTCCAGTGGCTAGCACTTTGTGCTCTGCCTTGGAGAGTCTACAAAATTCCTAACCATTGAGTGTGCTAGCAGCTGTCCTGGACGTCAACTGGTCACAGACCCTTTGCTGTGGGGGAGTCCTTGGCTACATCCATTAGTAACTCAGAGAGAGCTTCCCTTTGCCCCATGATCCCACTTTCCAAAAAAGCTCAAATTGCTGTCACAATTGTTTCCTATATCTAAAAAGGAACGGGGAAGGCAAGAGCCACAGTCAGTGTTTTCTGTGAAACGGTCTTGCAAATAGCACTAAGAAAATGTGTTGAATTGCAAAGGAAAGGTCTGAGTAGAGGTGCCTGTTGGAAGCGTCGAAGAAATGAGGAAGGAAAGTTAATTTGAGGATCCGTTTCATTTCTGATATCAAATAATCACAAAAACAAGTAAATGCCACTGGCTGTACCTCCCCCTTAGGATTTGAATAGCCAGCTGGATTTTCGGACGGCCACCCTGGTGTTCTGTGCCTCCCTCCTCTGGGCTATGTCGTGCAGAGCTTGAGCGGGAAGTTCTCCGTGATGAGGTTTTCAGGGTGAAGAAGGACCACGATGTTATCCTCAAATTCCACGTTGAAGTTGGTGGTCTCCAGCGTAGGGCAGGTGAACAGCCTGGGGAAGACCATGTAGATGGGGACAGAGAGGCCCCTGCACACGTCCCTGTTGGCGATCTGAATGTTCTAATCCCCGTGGCCTCGAGGGCATAGCCTTCTGCACACCCGCGTGTCTCCGCTGGTACCAGCTGCGGCTCCATGCTTCTGATGGCACCTCTGAGCTCTCCACCACCGGCTCTCCCCTTAGCGGCTGCGTAATGACAGTTTGTTGAGTTGAGATGTCCTTGAATGAGAAATTTGGGAATCAAAGCTCTCTCTTTGACGTTCTGTAAGGTTTCAGGTGTACTCGTGAAGGTCACAGGACTGGGAGTCAACTTCCCCTTCTGAAGAACAGAGTGAATGATACATTCACAGGTCTTTGTCAAGTCCTTGGCCAACAGAGGTTGCCTCGAGTCACAGCACAGTGTATACTGAATGTTGACAAACGTGCCATGATAAGTCTCATACAGAACTTTGTTACCCTTCACGTGCAGAGGAAACTCAAAAGGGATTTCTGTTTTGCCACTGAGAAATTTCCCTGGCTTCATCATTTCTATGGTGCTGTTGATAATCTGGATAGGCTTAACAGAATTATAAGAAGCTTCAAACACACCCACACTTTTGGCACTGAGCTGGAGGTTTACAGTTCCTTCCATGGGCCAAGACACTCCCTGGTGTTGGACTGAATCTTTACTCGATATTACCACCACACTGGAGAGCACCTCCCCAGTGTCATAAACTTTATTTGCTCTTTTAATCTTGATGTCCAGGGCTGTCCCCATCTCCAGTTCTCCACAGTCTGATTTTTAAATTTCAATTAATATATTTTTATGTCTAGAAATTTTATTGAGTTCTTTTTCAAATCTTCATGAGAGTTTTAGGGTTTCATGTTCAGTTTCATTCTCTTTTAACGGATTCAGTTCTTTAATTTGAATGTGACTGGAGAAAAATTCACAACTCTTTTGTAAAATTTTATTGTGAAAATGATGAGAGAAATGAGCCAGTACCTGGAGGGACATGTAGGGTACAAAAAAAAAAAAAAAAAAGTGAGGATTGAGAAATTACCTTAAGGTAAGAGTATTGGTCTGTTATCATGCTGCCATGAAGAAATATCTGAGACTGGGTAATTTATAAAGAAAAGAGGTTTAATTAACTCACAGTTCTGCAGGGCTAGGGAGGCCTCAGGGAAACTTACAATCACGGTGGAAGGGGAAGCAAACATGTCCTTCTTCACATGACGGCAGGAAAGAGAAGTGCAGAGCGAAGTGGTGAAAGCCCCTTATAAAATTATCAGATCTCGTGAGAACTCACTCACTATCATGAGAACAGCATGGACGTAACCACCCCCGTGATCTGATTGCCTCCCACTGGGTCCCTCCCATGATACATGAGGATTATGGGAACTACAATTCAAGATAAGATTTGGATGGGGACACAGACAAACCACATCAATAAGGTAGAGATTTGTATGGTGAGGAGAATAACCCAGCAGACAGCGGCCCTCTGATAGACGTCCTTCCTAGAAGAAGGAGTCCAATACATAAGGGGAGGAATTGGTCTCAGGCAAGAGTGGGAGAGTTCACTCATAGCAGCAGAAGGAACTGCAGAGCACAGAGTTACATAAGTTGGGAACGAGGTGATGGATGGGTGTGGGCTGACTTTTCTGGTTGCTTCTCTTTTTCATAAGTAGCAAGGAAGGTCATTAGCTCAGAAGGAGGTTAGGAAGGAGGTGTCAGAGCTATGGGAGAGGGGAAGGCGTGAAATGGTCATTTAAGAGAGGGGGAGTGTGAATGGTTTGGGAAATGTAGTGGAATTTCCTGGCAGCATGAGAGGCCCCAGGGAGCAGCAGAGGGCTGAATTTAAAGATAAACTTTGTTGGGCTTGGTGGCTCACGCCTGTATTCCCAGCAGTTTGTGAGGTTGAGGTGGGTGGATCATTTGAGGTTAGGAGTTTGAGACCAGCCTAGCCAACATGGGAAACCCTGTCTCTACTAAAAATACAAAAATTAGCCAGGCGTGGTGGCTTGCACCTGTAATCCCAGCTACTCAGGAGGCTGAGGCAGGAGAATCACTTGAGCCCGGGAGGCAGAGGTTGCAGTGAGCCAAGATCATGCCGCTGCACTCCAGCTTGGGTGGCAGAATGAGACTCTGTCTCAAAAAAAAGTAAATAAAATAAATAAATAGAAACGGATCCTCCTAGTTGTATTTTTCCAGACTATATATTTGATCAGCTCCTTCCCTGCTTAAATCCCTCATTCACTGCCCCCTGTTCCAAACTCCTTTGCATGGGATTCAAGGCCCCCTGTGACCCCAGCCCTGTCAGGTCCCCACTCCTTCCCTTTACACCCCTCAAAAACAGAGCAACCTGCATTTCCCTAAACATGTTTTGCACCTCTCTGCCATGGTTCTTGCTGTTCCTCTGCCTGGAATACCCTTTCCGCCCCTCCCCTCCAACAGTAGGGCTGTCCACAAAGTTTGTTTCACTTCTGCCTCCTACCCCTCCTACCCCCCCACAGTGTTCCAACAGACTTTCATACCAAGTATTGCTCCCATAAAACTTCACTGCTCTCAATCATTGATGGTTCTGCCTCGTCCACCAGGCTGAAGGTTTATCAGGGTCACAGACTGTCCTGTTCTCTCTGTGTCCCCGGCATCCTGCACCAAGCAGATGCTAAGACAATGTCCGTTGAGAGGACTGACCGATGATTTCTAGAGGAGAGCTGGGTCAGCCCAGCAGGGGGTGTTACCCAGAGGGCCATTAGTGCAATCACTGCACTGTAGAGAAGAGACGAGAATAGTAGCTAGGAAGCAGAGCCACGGCCTGAGGTCGGAAGAAAGCAGGCCATGCTCCCAAGTGGAGGGCTGGGAAGGAGGTGGGCAGGAGGCTGAGGGAGCCACGTGGTCCATGACACACGTCTGCGAACTCAGAGCACCTGGCAGGAAGTGCCTGGGCTGTGACCTGCTCCCTCGTTCTGGAAGAGGTGCAGGCTTATCTGGGTGAGGGGGAGCAGGCTGAAGCAAAGTGCCTTTCTCTGGGCCTTCTCTGGTAATCATAGGCCTCTGAAAGCAGGAGCGCTGTGGAATCTCCCAGCCCCTGTTTCCAAAGAACCAAAAGTTCGACTCCCACCCAGCATTTAACCCTGCCCTCAGGTCATCAGATCAAACAGGAATCTGGAGACAGCTTGGGGTAGGGCAGTGCCCAGGAGTCAGGCTGCTTGGTCCCCACAAGCTCCTCTGCCTCTCTGAGCCTTGGTCTTCTCATCTGCAAAAGGGAGATGGTATAAAAGACACATCGCCCAATTACAAAATGGACAAAGGATGTGAATAGTCGTTTCCAAAGGAAATTTTCCCACAGAAAGCTGCTCCACATGCTTAGTGCTTTGCATCCTTAGGGAAACACAAATCAAAACCACAGTGAGACACCACTTTAGCCCCACCAGGGCGACTACACTAGAAAGACAGATAATAACAAGTGTTGGTGAGGAAGTCAAGAATTGGAGCCTTCATACATTGTGGTGGGAATGCCAAATGGTGTAGTGACTTTGAAAAAGTGTTTTCTCAAAATAGTAAACAGAGTTACCACATGACCAAGCAATTCCACTCCTAGGTCTACTCAAGGGAAATGAAAACAGATGTCCACACAAATACTCGAATGTGAATGTCCATAGTATTTTGGCTATTCACAATAGCCAGAGAGTAGGAGTAATTCAAATTTCCATCAACGGATGAAGGGCTATACATAATGTGATGCACCCGTACGAAGGAACACTACTTAGCAATAAAAAAGAATGAAGTGTTGAAACATTTACAACATGGATGAACCTCAAAAGCATTATGCTAGGTGAAAGAAGCCAGACACAAAAGACTCTAGATTGTATATGGCGTGGTTTGGATGTCTGTCCCTTCCAAATCTCATGTTGGATTTAATCGCCAATGTTGGAGATGGGGCCTACTGGGAAGTGTTTAGTTTGTGGGGGTGGGTCCCTCATGAATGTCTTAGTGCCATCCGCTTGGTGATGAGTGAGTTCTCGCTCAGTGAGTTCACATGAGATCTGGTTGTTGAAGAGTGGCATCAACCCCCCCCGCCCACCCCGTACTCCCTCTCTCACTCCTGTTCTCACCAAATGACACATCCTCCCGCTTTGCCTCTGCCATGACTGGAAGCCTCCTGAGGCCCTCACCAGAAGCAGATCCGGTACCATGCTTCCTGTACAGCCTGAAGAACCATGAGCCAATTAAATCTCTCTTCTTGATAAATTACCCAGTTGCAGCTGTTCCTCTACAGCATTGCAAAAATGGACTAACACAGTATGACTCCATGTATATAAAATGTCCAGAATAGATAGATGTATGGAGACGGGACATAGTGAAATTGGAAATTAATGAGTACCAAGGGCTGATGGGAGGTGTCTGTGGTGGGAGAATGGGGACTGACTGTAAAAGGGCAATGTTCTAACATTAGATCGTGGTGATGGTGGTCCAACTCTGCAAATAGACTAAAACAAGTTGAATTGCTCACTTAAAATGGGTGAATTTTGTGGTACAAAAATCATACCTCAACAAAGCTCTTTTATTTTTTATTTTTTTGAGACAGAGTCTTGCTCTGTCACCCAGGCTGGAGTGCAATGGCACAACCTCGGCTCACTGCAACCTCCACCTCCCAGATTCAAGTGTTCTCCTGCCTCAGCCTCCTGAATAACTGGGATTACAGATGCACACCACCACGCCTGGCTAATTTTTATATTTTTAGTAGAGATGGGGTTTCACCATGTTAGCCAGGCTGGTCTCTAACTCCTGACTCAGGTGATCTGCTAGCCTGGACCTCCCGGAGTGCTGGGATTACAGGTGTGAGCCACCACACTTGGCCAATAAAGCTGTTTTAAAAGAGAAGAGAGAGAAAAAAAGAAAATTAAAAAAACAAAAGGAGAGGAGATGGTGCCGCCCATCTTGCAAGGTTGTTGGGGAGACTGAGTGAGAAACCGTGTGGATGGGGACCGAGTGCCTGCAACACAGTAGGTGTTTGTGGCAGGTGCAGTGGGTGCCCCCACAGTCCCTCACCCTCTTGCCCACAGCACACGCCCCGCTTCCAGGTGCTGGCCCCTCCCACTCTTTGCCTGGGACTTTCTCATGGTACCTCTGCAGGTATAAAGTCATGGGGAATTAACACTCCTCCAACACATATGTAGACAGCAGCCCTGTATTAAATGGCAGACAGGAGTTGGTGTACGAAGACCCCGGACCCCTTGGCTTGTGCTCTCCAGTGGCTCCCAGGATCCCCCCCATTGGGAAGGAATGAACACTAGCTGTCCCTGAAGGTGCCTGGCTGCCTTCTTTGTTCTGTCTCACTTCCTCACCCACTACAGATGTTTTCTGGGATCACCTCCCAGTAAGCGACGTATTTAGGTACATGAAGCCTTGTATCAGATCAGCTTTGGGGGCACCCTGCCTTAGGCAGTGCTCCCAAGCACTAAGTGTGATTATGGTCGTATGAGGGGGCCAGATGAGTCTTATGACCCCCCGCTAGCCTGTCCACATCTTTCTCCCAGTGTGCCCCACAAACCTGGGCTTTCTTTTTTTTTTTTTTGAGACGGAGTCTCACTCTGTCGTCCAGGCTGGAGTGAAGTGGCGGGATCTCGGCTCACTGCAACCCCCGCCTCCCAGGTTCAAGCGATTTCCTGCCTCAGCCTCCTGAGTAGCTGGAACTACAGGCATGCGCCACCATGCCCAGCTAATTTTTGTATTTTTAGTAGAGACATGGTTTCATCGTGTTAGCCAGGATGGTCTTGATCTCCTGACCTTGTGATCCGCCCACCTTGACCTCCCAAAGTGCTGGGATCACAGGCGTGAGCTGCCGTGCCAGGCCTAGCCTGGGCTTTCTATTCTCCACTCTGAAGAGGTGAGTATAAGGAATGACTTACCCTGGAAGGAGCTGAGAAGGAAAGAGGGGGCCCCAAGGATCCCCAGCGAGTCAGGGGAAGTGCCTACACTGGGAAGAAGGGCTGGGTTGGCCGGGCATGGTGGCTCATGCCTGTAATCCTAGCACTTTGGGAGGCTGAGGCAGGCAGATTGCTTGAACCCAAGAGTTTGAGATCAGCCTGGTCAACATGGCAAAACCCTGTCTCTACAAAAAATACAAAAATTAGCCTGGTGTGGTCTCGTGAGCCTGTAGACTCAGCTACTCGGGAAGGCTGAGGTGGGAGGATCACTTGAGTCTGGGAGGTCAAGGCTGCAGTGAGCCATGATCACACCACTGCACTCCAGCCTGGAGGAGAGAGAGAGAATCCATCTCTCTCTCTCTCTCTTTTTCATTTGACTTAACCTTTTGTTTTTGAGACAGAGCGAGATCTTCTCTCAATAAATAATTAAATAAATAAAAATAAATGGAAGAGCTGGGTGAGGATTTACAATTGTCCCCTTATCTGAGGGGCTACATTCCAAGACCCCCAGTGGATATCTCAAACTGCAGATAGTACTGAAGCCTATATATACTGTTTTTCTATACGTGCATACCTAAGATAAAGTTTAATTTATAAATTAGGCGCAGTAAGATATTAACAACAATAAAAATAAAATAGAACAATTAGAGCCATATCCTGTGATGAAAGTTATGTGAATGTGATCTTTCTCTTCCACCAACATCACTTATTGTGCTGTACATGCTCACCTGTTTTCAGGCTGCTGTTGACCAGGGGCCACTCAAACTGTGGGAGGTGAAGTGGCAGGTAAGGGCGATGACCGTACTTTGTGGCTGGCACTGTGTGTAAAGCACTTTCCAGGGCTCATTAATCCTCATGGCTGCTCCATAAGACAGGAACTACTATTCCCATTTTACTGAGTTGGAAACTGAGGCTCAGAGAGGTGAACTGTCTTGCCCGAGGTTATACGGCTATTAAGTTGTAAGGTTCACATTTTTCTTCCTTTTTTTTTTATTTTTGAGACAGAGTCTCTCTATTGCTCAGGCTAGAGTGCAGTAGTGCGATCTCGGCTCAATGCAACCTCCACCTCCTGAGTAGCTGGGATTATAGGCACGCGCCACCATGCCCGGCTAATTTTTTAAATTTTTAGTGAGAGACAGGGTTTTATCATGTTGGCCAGGCTGGTCTTGAACTCCTGGCCTCAAGTGATCTGTCCATCTCGGCCTCCCAGAATGCTGGGATTACATGCGTGAGCCACCGCACCTGGCCGAGGTTCACATTTGAACCCGGGACCCGAGCTCTTGGCCACGGTGTTACCTGGCCTTCAGCCCTGTTTTGCAGCTGACCCACCTCCTTTCCATTTAGACGGATGGGGACTTTGGTTTGCTGGGGGAGGCTCGGCCTTGCTCTGCCTCCTGCTACCTTGGCCCCCAGCCCAGCTGCAAGGACACCATTTAGGCATGTCTTTGGCTGGGTTTTTTTTTTAAACAGATTTATGTTTAGCAGGGAAGCCCACTCACAGGAGACAGCCTGGGGGCTGGACTGGGAAAAGGACACTACTGTGGCCTCCTTTGAGGTCCCACTGACTCAGGAACAAGGCAAGCCTCTTAGTCTGTTTCCCTGTTTCCTGGCTCATAAACCAGCATTTACAGGGTACTCTCCTTTGATTTCCTTCCTTCCTTCCTTCCTTCCTTTTCTTCCTTCCTTCCTTCCCTCCCTCCTTCCTTCCTTTCTTTCTTTCTCTCTTTCCTTCCTTCCTTCCTTCCTTCCCCTCCCTCTTTTTTCTCTTCCTTCTCTTCCTTCCCTCCCTCCCTCCTTCCTTCCTTTTTCTTTCTTTCTTTCTTTCTCTTCTTTCTCTCTTTCCTTCCTTCCTTTCTTCCTTCCCTCCCTCCCTCTTTTCTTTCTTTCTTTCCCCTCTCTCTTTCCTTCCTTCCTTTCTTTTCTTTCTTTTCTTTCTTTCCTTTTTTCTTTCTTTCTCTCTCTCCTTCCTTCCTTCCTTTCCTTCCTTCCTTTCTTTCTTTCCTTTCTTCTTTCTTTCTTTTTGAGATGGAGACTCACTCTGATGCCCAGGCTGGAGTGCAATGGCGTGATCTTGGCTCACTGCAATCTCCAACTCCTGGGTTCAAATGATTCTCCTGCCTTAGCCTCCCAAGTAGCTGGGATTAAGGCACCTACTACCACACCTGGCTATTTTTATTTTTATTTTTAGTAGAGATGGGGTTTCACCATATTGGCCAGGCTGGTCTCGAACTCCTGACCTCAAGTTATCCACCTGCCTCTATCTCCCAAAGTGCTAGGATTACAGATGTGAGCCATGGCATCTGGCCTCTCCTCTGATTTTCAAGGGTCTGGAAGGGACACCATGGAGGCAGCTTCCGGCATGGCCCTGGGACCCCCGTGAGAAAGCAGACTTGTGTCTGGGGAGGCTAGTACAAGTTTGCTTGCACTCAGTTTGCTTGATTCAGCTGGGAGCAGGGGTAGGGTGGAGGTAAGGAAGAAAAAGATGGGTGGGAACTCACCTTTACTGAGTATCTAACCCAGATCTGACGCTGCATTAGGCACTGGGGAGTCGTCCCACTTAGGCAAGACCCAGTCTCCAGTCCCATAGAACCCCTGATCAATTGCAGGGTGTGTGGGAGGGAGAAGAAACTGACGATTACAAATAAAGGGCAGTATAACAGCAAAAATTTATTTATGAGCACCTACTATGCACAGGGGTTTCACGGGTGTTATCTTACTCAATCCTAACGCTAACCCCAGGCACATTCTACTGTCACTGCACCCATTTTACAGATGAAGTGGCCAAGGCAAAGAGAGGCTCAGACACTCGTCGAAGGACACACAGTTAGAACTGGGAGGAGCCAGGTTGGAACCCAGGCTGTCTGACTCCAGAACTTGCAGGCTAAGCTGCCCATTCTAAGGCCTTATCAATAACGGGAGGCATGGAAACAGCACGGGGGAGACAGATCTTCTCTGTTAGAAGTGAGATTGGAGTACACAGTGGTTTCCATATTGACACCTGATCGAGGCTTTGAAGAATGAATAGGAGTTAGGTACAAAGAGGCAGGAAGAAGGAACAGCAGAAGGAACAGCCTGTGTAAAGGTAGAATCTGAGCTAGCACGATAGGTTTGGGGAAGTTGTAACGTAGTGATATTACTTGGGGATGGGTTTGGGAGTTACAATTCAGGATCTCTGGAGCATCAAACATAAGCAAGGGAGAGGTGAGGTGAGGCTGGAGACCAGGATCAAGCTATGGAGGACTCTCCTGTCCTGCTAAAGTGTGTGAACTTTGTATAAGACACAGTTCCCTCCCCAGGGGCGGGTCCTGAGCCTGGGGAGATGAGCCACATTGTTAGGAAATGAGGATGAATCCACAGCCTCCTCCCACAGGGGGAAGGCAGAAGGGGAAGGGCGGCTCTGGGTCTGGGAGGGATGGGTGGTTGGGGAGACTTCCTGGAGGAGGGATCATCTTGCTGGGGTTAAGAATGGGAAGAAGAAGCCGGAAGAAGAAGCCGGAAGAAGAAGCCGGCTAAGCGTGGTGGCATGCACTTGCAGTCCCAGCTACTCGAGAGGATGAGGCGGGAGGATCTCTGAGCCCAGGACTTCAAATCCAGCCCGGAAAACATAGTGAGATATCATCTCTTAAAAATGAAAATAAAAGAGAGAGAGAGAAGGACAGTGGGAAATGTGTGGGGGACACGCAGAACTGAGGGGGTGGGGAGTTGTGGAAAGAAAGCTCAGCAAAGCATATGTTAGTTTTAGCCTTGTGTACCCCACTACCCCTTTCAAATCTGACTTGGGTTCAAATCCCTGCTTGCTGTCGACTAGCTGTGTGACCTTGGATAAGCCACCAAACCTCTCTGAGCCTTAGTTTCATCCTTACCTATAAACTAGGTGGAAAGAAATGATGACAATCTTCCAGAGTTCCAATGAGGAGTTCACTCACTGGTACCATCATCAAGATCTTTGCCATATCAGCCAACTAGTTTCCATAAAGCATTAAATAATAAATATTTTAGATGTTACAGGCCATTGTCTGTTGCAGCTACCCAATGGTGCCACTGTAGCAGGAAAGCAGCCTTACACAAGATGGAAATGAATGAACCTGGATGTGTGCCAGTTAAACTTTATTTATGGACACTGAAATTTGAATGTCATATATTTGTCACTATCACAAAATATTATTATTATTTTTGAGATGAAGTCTTGCTTTGTCACCCAGGCTGGAGTGCAATGGCGCGATCTCAGCTCACTGTAACCTCTGCCTCCCAGGTTCAAGCGATTCTTCTGCCTCAGCCTCCCAAGTAGCTGGGACTGCAGGCATGTGTCACGATAACCGGCTAATTTTGTATTTTTCATAGAGATGGGGTTTTACCACATTGGCCAGGCTGGTCTCAGACTCCTGACCTCGTGATCTGCCCACCTCGGTCTCCCAAAGTGCTGGGATTACAGGTGTGAGCCACCGTGCCCGGCCCACAAAATGTTATTATTTTTAGAGACAGGGTCTTGCTGTGTCACCCAGGCTGAAGTGTGGTGGTGCGCTCATAGCTCACTGTAAACTCAACCTTCTGGGCTCAAGCGGTCCTCCCACCTCAGCCTTCCAAAGTGCTGGGATTACAGGTGTGAGTCACCATACCTGACTCCTGCAAAATAGTGTTCTTCTTTTGATCTTTGCTCCAGCCATTAAAAAATGTAAAATCCATTCTTAGTTTGTGAATGATGCATAAACAGGCAGTGGGCCAGACTGGACCCTTGCATCATGGTTTGCTGATCCCTGACCTAAACTATTATATTTTCTTTAGATTTGCCTTGTACTTACTTAAATAATTCCTTTGAAAAGGAAATTCTTGTCATACCAACATCACTTAACATAAATACAAGATGACCACTAACTATGATAGGCAGGGCATGGTAGCTCACACCTGTAATCTCAGCACTCTGGAAGGGTGAGGCGGGAGGATTGCCTGAGGTCAGGAGTTTGAGACCAGCCTGGCCAACACGGTGAAACCCTGTTTCTACTAAAAACACAGAAATTAGTTGGGCGTGGTAGTATGTGCCTGTAATCCCAGCTACTTAGGAGGCTGAGGCAGGAGAATCACTTGAACCCGGGAGGCGGAGGTTTCAGTGAGCCGAGATCACACCACTGCACTCCAGCCTGGGCGACAGAGTGAGAATATTCCGACTCAAAAAATATGAAAGATAAATGCAAATTTACATTATTAAATTCTCTACATGCCTCACATCTGACCTTGGGGCCTGTTCTTTCTTTGTTGAAGAGGAATAGAGAGGTGTCAAAGACAGATGACAACAAGACTGAGACTTTCTCCTTATTGAAATCTGGGGAAAAAAATGGGAAAGGAATGAACAAGAGGTTATCTCTTTAGGGAAGTCAATGTTTGTTTAATGCTTTGCCTTGTATGGCCTCAAATCACCTTGGGATCCATGGTGGGTGATAGCACGGGTGTGATGCCATCCAGTGCCTAGAGATGAACCTGGCTCTGTTGCTGGAGACCACTGGTGGCTGCATGGTGCCCTGAGTTCTAATCAAGATTGCTGAATATCTGGGGAGAACATTGCTGTCTCTGATCAGCCTCTGGGGTATGAGTCAACCTCTGCTAAGTGTTTTGAGCTTGCCGATTGACAAGCTGACGGTCAGTGCAGAGAATTATGATTCTTAATAAGATAGTAATCACAGTTCTGATGAATCCAGGTTGATGAGACATTTATACCTGAAGGTCCTGGAGTATTTTTGTAAAGCATCACTAAAATAATCATTGAAATAGCAACAAAGGGGAATGAAGAACACAAAAGCCGACTGAGATAGCCTCGAAACCCCGCCTGCCTTTTCTAGACACCAACTTGCTGGGGACGGGGGGGGGGTTTCATGAGGCTTGTAAAGAACACGGGACAAAAGAGTCAGGCTGTTGGGAATTTTAAGGTCCCAAGTGACATGATGTCTTCTGATGTTCCGGGCCTCAGTGGGCCTCGTCTGAGAAATGGGAATGATAGTAGCGTATGTGCATGGACCAGATGAGCTCTTCTGGTCCTGTTGCAATTCTGCCAGCTCTTACTCCATGAGGTCCTTAACTCCTGGTACCCAGGAGATCGCAGCGTGCCAGGTGCTCTCATTCTGAGGGGATGCACCAAGCTCAGGGGTTGTAAATGTACTGCCTGGGGGCCAGATCTGGTCCTTAGATGTTTTTTATTTGACTTGTATAGTTAAACATTTATAAACAGCTCTTGGGATTTATTACATATTGTAAAGTAATAACTCACAGAAGCGAGTACAATACTTTATTAATGGCTAGTGAATTGTCACCTAGCAGACATTGGGGTAACCACCAACCAAGCATGGCAGCCCCCTCAGGATTCCCCCCCCGACCTTCTTCAGCCACTTGACACTGTGCCATAGTTTTTTTTGTTTGTTTGTTTTTGAGACAGGGTCTTGCTCTGTCACCCAGGCTGGAGTGCAGTGGCATGATCATAGCTCACTGCAGCCTGCACCTCTTGGACTCAAGAGATCCTCCTGTCTCAGCCTCCTCAGTAGCTAGAACTACAGGTGTGTACCACCATGCCTGGCAGAGTTTTAAATTTTTTGTAGGGACAGGATCTCACCATGTTGTCCAGGCTGGTCAACTCCTGGACTCAAGCAATCATCCCACCTTGGCCTCCCAAAGTGCTGGGATTACAAGTACGAGCCACTGTACCCAGCCTGTACTTTTAAATATTATTATTATGTTTAGTTTGACCATGTGCTATATTTTTAGGCTGACACTAAACTGTGTGGGTTTTTTTTTTTTCCCACACCAATTCTCCGACACCAACTGGGTATCCAATAACACAACTCAATTCCAACACTAACTACTTGGAATGAGTGCAGACTGCCCAAGTTAAGGGCTCAGTCCCACAAAACTGCTTGACTTCAGACAGTGGTCCCAGGAGGTCACTCAGACTTCTGACCAATAGGCTATAAATCAGTAGTTCTCATGATCCCTCCTCAGGCTCAGGATTTCACTTGCATGACTCACAGAATTTAGGAAAACACTTTACTTACGTTTACTGGTTTGTTACAAAAGGTACAACTCAGAACTGCCAGATGGAAGGTACAGGGGGAGGGGCACAGAGCTTCCATGTCCTCTCCAGGGCCCCCACCTCCCTCCCAGCACTTCCACGTGTTTACCAACCCAGAAGCTCTCTGAACCCCATTGTTTAGGGGTTTTTATGGAGATCCCATTATTTAGGCATGATTGATTAAAATCCCTGGCCATGGGTGATTGAATTCCATCTCCAGCACCTCTCCTCTTCCCAGAGATGGGTGGTGGTGCTGAAAGTTTCAAACCCTGTCTCTAATCATGGCTTGGTCTTCAGCCCCCATCCTGAAGCTGTCTGGGAGTCCCCCTCCCTAGCAAGCAAAATACAGTAAATTCCGAGAAACTCAGAAACTCTGCTGAGAACTAGAAACCAGAGAAAAAGATCAAACATTTATTTTATTTTATTTATTTATTTATTTATTTATTTTTTTAAGACGGGGTTTCACCATGTTGGTCAGGCTGGTCTTGAACTCCCAACCTTAAGTGATCCGCCCGCCTTGGCCTCCCAAAGTGCTTGGATTACAGGCGTGAGCCACCACGCCCGGCCCAAACATTTATTTTTTAAATTATATCACAGAGTGCCGTTAAGCAAAGGTATGCACACTCCAATTTGTCACAGACCCCACCATGCCCTATGATTGCCCACTGCCCTATTCATAGATTTGTGTTGCCTGCTCAAGCCTCTGTAAGCATTTGAAAAGTGATGCCTGCTTAATCGATATTATTTGCCTTAATAATAATTAAAAGGGTCATTGTCATAATAATATTAATGATAATGTATTAGTCCATTCTCACACTGCTGTAAAGAACTACCTGTTACCAGGTAATTTATAAAGAAAAGAGATATAATTGACACACAGTTCCACAGGCTGTAGGAGGCATGGCTGGGGAGGCTTCAGGAAACTTACAATCTTGGCGGGGAGGGCGAAGGGGAAGCAAGCACACCTTCACGTGGCGGCAGGAGAGAGAGAGCAAAGCGGAGAGTGCTACCCATTTTTAAACAACCAGATCTCGTGAGAACTCACAAGAACAGTGAGAACAGCAAGGGGGAAATCTGCTCCCATGATCCAATCACCTCCCACCAGGTCCCTCCTCCAACACATGGGGATTACAATTTGGCATGAGATTTGGGTGGGACACAGAGCCAAACCCTGTCAAATAACAAAGTAGCTGTCAACTGTTGGGTGTTTATAATATTCCAGGGGCCGTGCTGAGCATGTCAGCCATAGCATCTTGTTTAATCTCCACAGAAATTCTTCTGAGTAAGGACTCTTACTTAAGGACTCCCTTGGTCCACTTGTCTATTTTTCATATAAGGAAACTAAGGATCAGAGAATTGGAGTACATTTTCTAAGATAACACAGCAAGTAAGGCGGAAAGCTGGATTGAGCCCAGGCTGTGAAGTGGGATAGGGTCATGTGGGGGAGTGGGACCAGCTCTAAACTTTGGGGACCAGTTTTTTATTGTATGAGTGGCACAGCTTTGGTGGTCAGATGGGCCTGGGCATCAACCTTCACACCACCACCCTGGACATGTTACTTAGTCTTTTGAGCCTCAGTTTCCCTATCTAAAACATGAGCACAGTGACAGTCACCTCACAGGGTCACAGTTAGGATTGTGTCTTAAGCACTGGGTAGAAGTTCCATAAATGATTCTTTGCTGCATCCGGCCTAAGCAGACGGGTTGCTATAAAGTGTAGGGTCCCCAGGTAGTGTCCTAGCTCTACCACCTGCAAGACCCATTTCAAGGCTACCTCCTCCAGGAAGCCTCCCCAGGTTCCCAGAACCCATACAGCCTGATTCCAGAACTCATACAGCTTCTAGGTCACCAAACACTCCCTGTGAGCCGGGCATATTATAAAGGTACTTTAAGTTCAGGATTATCTCTACTGCGTCCGCCCTGTAATACCTTGGATTTCTCCTTTAATCCTCACATCAACCCTATGAAGCAGGTATTAGTATCCCCAATTTAAAGGTGGGAAAACTGAAGCTTGGAAAGCGAATTGCCTTCCTTTTCCTCTCCTGCTGTTGAAACATGACCTATGAAGCAAGGTTGGCCTCGAAAGCTGCTTTGTCCTCAGTATATCCCCAGGGATTTTGGGACTGGTGAGGGCAGGAGAGACAGCATCACCTTTGGAGACAGAATTTTGAATCCCATCTCTGCTACTACCAGTTTCATAGCTCTGGAAAAATCCGGAAGCTTGTATTTCCTCAAAGGTATAAGTGTGGAAGTTACACTAACTTCAAAGGCTATTGTGAGTCCCAAGTGAGATAAGGTGCTCAGAGCAGTAGGCACACAGTAGCTGCTCAATAAATATTTGTTTCATTGCCCCTAAAGCCATGTCTTGTTCTGTGTTCTCATAACACATCTCCGGTTCATCCCTAGGTCTACTTACCAAATGTTCTTGTTGTTTAGACACCTGGGGCGGGAAACTTCTTGAAGTCAAGGGCCACTCCCAAACATCTTTAGATTTGCCACTTTGCCTACTACCTTTTATGCTGTCATATGTGTTTTTTTTTTAAGAGTGAAAATAGCGGCCGGCCAGATCACAAGGTCAGGAGTTCGAGACCAGCCTGGCCAACATGGTGAAACCCCATCTCTACTAAAAATACAAAAAAATTAGCCGGATGTGGTGGCGGGTGCCTGTAATCCCAGCTACTTGGGAGGCTGAGGCAAGGAGAATTGCTTGAACCTGGGAGATGGAGGTTGCAGCAAGCCGAGATCATGCCACCGAACTCCAGCCCGGGCAACAGTGCGAGACTCTGTTTCAAAAAAAAAAAAAAAAAGCGAAAATAGCTTTTCCATTTGTTTCTCCTATTAAAAGTAATAAGCGCGCATTGTAAAATAGGGAAAGAATTTCACCTCCCACCGTCATCTTGATGTGAGGATTGCCTGTGATAAAGCTGGTGAGGTGCCTACAATGGTGTCTGTCACAGAGCCTTCTAAGTATTGCCATTTTCATTAGTTCAAAAAACACGTAGGGCATTTCAAAAAGTAAAAAGAATCTGCTGAACTTCCGGGACGTCCTTATAGATTTTTTTCCACGTATGTAAATTTAGACAACTCACAGATGTAAAACAAACACTTTTTAAAAAATGGTCGTTCTGTGTTTTACAGCGTGTCTTCTTATTTTTAACAATAAGTGGAGGAACTCTTTCTACACCAATAAATGTAGATGTGTTTTATCCTGCTGGATGGCCCTGAGTATTATAAGGGATGACGTGCTGTGACTTATCTGGTCAATCTCCTGTTGATGGCACTTGGTGATTCCCATCATCTGTTCTGGGTAGCGCTGGAAAGTGTTGGGCAGGCGTAGACCAAGGAAGCCTCCTACAGGCTGAGGCCTCTGCAGTTACGAAACAGCCGTCAGGGGAGTCACCAGGCTGACACAGTGACTTCTGGCTGGCAAGCAATTTTGAAGTTGTGTTAAGGACCACGAGGGAGACATTCCTATCGTGGGGCTGGGATGAGCTCAGCCGCATTCCTCCTTTTCACAGCGTTGGATGGGGCAGTCCTCCGGGGAAGAAGGCCTTTTGACTCATCCTTTCCTTTCAGTCACCTCCTAGGAGGTGTCCCCATTGCTGGGACATCTGTTTCAGCAGGAATAAGATGATGAAGCTTCAGAGGACCTGCCCTGCTTCCCTCGCAGGGTTTTCCCTGACACGTGAGAGTCATTTGTAAACCAGAAGTGAGGTAAGTGGGATTTATCGGGCTCGCCTTCAGCAAGCCAAGCCATTGGAGAAGACAGGAGGCGCCCCCGGGGCAAGGGTGCCCCTGTCCTCCTGTGCCCTGGGGTTTCTGGAACTCCCAGGGTCTCCCTGGCAACAACCCACTTATCCTGGTCTTGCACTTGGCTGTGGAGTCATCCCTTGCCCTGAGGCTGGTGTGGACATTGCAGCCTCTAGGCAGGACCTGCCTTAAGATTTTGGACCTATGATGTCCAGGTTCTGGAATCTTCCCTCAGCCAGAGAGCTTCTCCTCTCCAAGCCTCAGTGTCTCCATGTGTGAGATGGGAATGATGGTCCTTCCTGAAATTGATGAGGTTAGGATGGAATGAAATGACGCATGTGAAGCCTCGAGCTGATGCCTGGCGCTTGATCTGATGTCTAGGTGCTCATAAACCTCTGCTGTTAGAACTGATCTGAGCAGGGCGAGGAGACGGTGAATGAGAGATTGTGTGTGGAGCAAGGAGAAGGTGAGCAGGGGTCGGTCCCTGAGTTCAGGGATCCATCTCTTTAGGCATCAATTCATACTGTTGGGCACTTTATGGTGCTTTCCTATGTTACTAAGAATGAGGTGGGAGAGGCCATCTCTGCTGAGAGAGAGCTGTAGGCTCTCGAGTGGCCTCAGAGAGCCGCCCTGATGCAGCACTTACCCTCTGCCAGGCATCCTTCCAGGGACTTGGACAACATTTCAGTTAACCTTCACCAAAACCCTAAGGGGCAGACATGCCCTCCCTATTTTATAGATGGGGAAACTGAGGCTGGGAGAGGCCTCTGGAAGAAGCTGTCTTGTTAAACATTGAGTTTTAAATTAATTAGGGGCTGGGCACTGTGGATCATGCCTGTAATCCCACCTTGGGAGGCCGAGGCGGGCAGATCACTTGAGGTTAGGAGTTCGAGGCCAGCCTGGCCATCATGGCAAAATCCCATCTCTACTAAAAATACAAAATTTAGCTGGGCATGGTGATGCACATCTGTAGTTCTAGCGACTTAGGAGGCTGAGGCATGAGGCTTGTTGAGGCAGAGGTTGCAGTGAGCCAAGATCGTGCCACTGCACTCCAGCCTGGGAGACAGAGCAAGTGAGACTCTGACAGAAAAAAAAAAAATTAACTAATTAGGGCACATCAAAGACAGGGGTACAGCATCTTCAGGGCAGGATTTCTGGCTGTAGTGAGAAGAGTCGGAAGGAGGGTGCTTGGGACTGGGACGACAGGGTCTGGCTTCTCCCTCCTGAAGGAGCTGTGAGTGGGGTAGATAGTGTCCTTCTCTGCCTTCCTGAGATGAGGAACACATTGAACTTGTGGAGATGCTATAGAGATATGAATACTTCCAATGGAGAAGAATAGGAGGCCCCTACCTGGTTTAAGGGGCGTAGGGTGTCTTCTAGGAGGAAGTGCTGCCTTCACCCTCACCCCGAAAGTCTAACATCAAAGGGACTGACTCATTACATGCTAGCTGGGAGGTGGAGCAATCAGAACCCTCATGGATCGCTGATGGGGAGGTAAAATGGTATGGCTGACTTGAAAATCTGTTTGGCAGTATTTGTTAATGTTAAACATGCATGTCCCCTGTGACACAGCAATCCTGCCCCTGGGGCAAGTGCCAGGAGGAACAAGAACTGTGTTCACCAAAAGACGTATGTGAGAAGGTTCCAGCTTGACTCCAGTAGTCCCAAACTAAGAAACAACCCAAATCTGCAGTAGAATGGATAAATAAATGGTGATGCTCACACCATCTAACTCTGTGTAGCAGAGAAAAAGAGCAAAACGCAACACACGGCTAAATGGATGAATCTCATATGCATAGGGTTGAGCAAATGAAGCCCAAATCAGACCGTATGATTCCATTTAATGAAGTTCTAGAACAGTCTAAAGGAATCTAGGGAAAGAGAAGTCAGCACCTGATTACCTTTGGGAGGTATCAGCTGAGAAGGAGCACGAGGGGGCCTTCTCGTGTGCAAGAAATGACCTGGTGAGTGCATTGGGCGTGCATATGTAGAAATTCGGAGAGCTCTACCGTTAATATCTGTGCACTTTACCTATATACACACCTCTGTGCAAAGTCAAAACAAGACAATAAAAGAAAAGAAAGGCTCCCAAAGCTAAGATCTGGCAATAAGTAAGGGCAGCCAGTGAGGAGGAGGATGATGTCTTGGAGGAGAAGCCGGCAGGTGCAAAGGCCCAGGGGCACCAGTGCTTCTCTGCCTGGTTCTGGGATCACTGATGGTGCCTTCTTCCACTCATTTGGAGATTTCCACCAGCACCGTGAACTAGGTTGGCAGAAGTCATCTCAAGAGCGCGCTCCTCCAGTCCATGTTTAATGTTCTATCTTTGAATTGTTGCAGGAGGAGCTACAGTCAGAGCAGGAAAGGGGCTGGCCTTGGAATTCAAAGCTGGATTCAAAGCTCAGCTACACCATGAATTGTGTGTCCTTGGAGAAGCCCTTTCCCCCCTGTGAACCTCAGTTTCCCCATCAGTAAGAAGGTCTTAACACAGAGAGTTTTAGTGAGGGAGTCGGGGTGTAGGAGGTATTCAACTGATGCCCATCATATGGGAATGGGGGAATGAGGCCTGAAGACAAGGGCCCCGTGCCAGCACCATGACTCCTCCTAGAGTGACTGAGTGTGGCCCCGATAAGGCCTCTGCAAACCCCGTCATTGATTGTCACGTGGAGCTCAAAGCATGACCTCAAACAGTACCTGGCACACACCTGGGATTCAAGGAGCATTGGCTTACAATAGCTGGTGCCGAATACATGCCAGGCACTGCTCCAAGTGCATCATACCTGTGGACTTCTTTGAACCTCCCAGCAGACCTGTGGATGTCTACCTTCCCATTTTACAGAGGGGGAAACCGAGGCACAGAGCATCTGAGTGACTTGCTGAAAGTCACTCTGTCAATAAATGATGGAGCCTGGCCCTCGTCCCCTGCACCTAACCACACTACCACAGGGTAAGAACAGATGGGGCCGCCTGAGCTGCCTCCACAGGGAGGCCTGGAGAAGTTGCCAAAGGCAACCAGGGCTCCCTCAGAGCTGCGGACCAAGATCGGTGCTGTCAGGGCAGCCAGGGGGACACTCCAGTGCCCTGACTTTGGCAATATCCACGCCCTTTGCGAGGAAAGCAAACCCAACCAGAATAAAATTGTTGGACCAACAAGCAGCTTAAGCTACTCGTAAGCCTGGAGGTGCCTGTGAAGGCCGAGGCCCGGCAATGAGCTGTCACTGCCAAAACCGGCAAGAGTCACCCTTTTGCCAACATTTTTTTTTTTTTAGTTCTTAGCTGTTGTCATTATTGTGTTTTGAGAGGAGAGATGGAACGTCTCAGGAATTTGCCTGTGCAGCTGAATTCTTACCTGCAGCCTCATGTGGACTCACAGCCACTCCCTATCCTCTCTGTGCCATCTTGTTTTACTGTTCTCTTTCCTTCCACCATGAAGAGACTTGATGGGAATGTTCTGGAAACTGCAGCCTGGGGGCGGGGATGGGGGATGCTGGGAGTGGGGGAGCAATTTATTCTCCCTGGCAGCAGGACTGAACTTTGGCGCCAGAGGGCCACTGGGTGTGAGACTGTGGGAGATGTTTGTTTTTCCTGCTTCTCGATATATTTTATGGGCTTTCCACATTTGCGTGAGCAAAAAAGTTGAAAAATGACAATGATAATAGTTAACATTGACTCAGCGTTGTTGAGCATTTATTGAACATACTGACTTTCCATGTATGAACTCACTTAACCCTTACAACCGCCCTTTTTTTTTTTTTTTGAGATAGTCTCACTCTGCCACGGGCTGGAGTGCAGTGGTGAGATCATAGCTCATTGCAGACTCTACCTCCCAGGCTCACGTGGTCCTCCCACCTCAGCCTCCCAAGTTGCTAAGACCACATGTGCCACCACACTCAGCTAATATTTTTTCAAGTTTTTTTTTTTTTTTTTAAGAGACAGGGTCTCACTACGTTGCCCAGGCTGGACTCGAACTCCTGGGCTCAAGCGATCTTCCCACTTCAGGCTCCCAAAGTCCTGGGATTGATTATAGGCCTGAGCCACTGCACTAGGTCAGATATATATATATATATATAAAATATATCTTTATCTATCTATATCTATATATCTATATCTATATATCTATATCTATGTCTATACCTCTCTCTATATATCTCTCTCTCTATATATATATATATTTTGAGACTGGGTTTCACTCTGTAGCCTAGGCTGGATTGGAGTGTAGTAGTGTGATTTCGAACTCACTGCAACCTCCGCCTCCCAGGGTTCAAGTGATTCTCGTGCCCCAGCCTCCTGAGTAGCTGGGACTACAGGCACATGCCACCATGACTGGCTACTTTTTTTTTTTTGCATTTTTAGTAGAGATGGTGTTAAGCCCTTGGCTAGGCTGGTCTCGAACTCCTGGTCTCAAGTGATTTGCTTGCCTTTGCCTCCCAAAGTGTTGAAATAACAGGTGTGAGCCACCTCATCTGGCCCTACATCACATATTCCTATAGACCTCTTTCTAGATGAAGAACTGAGTACAGAAAAGGAAAAATTAAAACTACTGAAATTTAAAAAGAGGTCATTAATAAAGAGGAAGGAACTACTGATACATGCTACCACATGGATGAACCTCAAAGACCTTGTGCTCAATGAAGGACACCTGGCACAAGAGATCACATGCTGTAGAATGTCATTTATCTGATATATGTAGAAAAGGCTAATCCGTAGAGACAGATCCTAAATTAGCGGTTGTCTGGGGCAGGGGCTAGGAGTGGGGATGATGAAATATTCTAAAACTGATTTATAGTGTTGTTTGCACAACTTTGTAAATTTACTAAAAACCACTGACATGGGTGAAGTATATAATGTGTAAATTAGTCCTCAATAAAGTTGTAAAATAAAGACATGCAATTAAATTCTGCAAATATAACATTTACTAAGCAGCCATGATCCACTTTACAGGAATTTCTCCAGTAACTAACAGCTCATTCATTTGTTCACCTGAGCTCATCTTTGTTGAGCACCTATTATGTGCCAGGTACCATGCCAGGATAAGGGTTCCGGGGGTGAATCTGATCAAGTGTTTCTGCCTTAATGGAGAACATGGTTCTCCATTAAGCAAGTGTTAGAAGGCTGGGCTAGGAGGGGGTGAAGATGCAGACGAGAAAGCCAGCAATGACAAGAGAGTTTACTTTCGGCTGCTGCAGGGTGGGCGGTGCTGGCAGAGCCCAGAGAAGCACTCTCCACACAGACCTGGCAGGTACTTGAGAAGCCTCCGAGAAGACAAGGTTCTGTGCTTGAGGCTGGGACCTGAAGGATGAGAGGTCTTTAGCAGGTGAAATGGCTGGGGAGTGGGGCAGGAAGAGTAAAAGTCATTTGCTCATTCATTCCTTAATTCTTTTATTTATTCAATCAGCAGCTGTTCATTGACAGCAGTTATGCCCATTTCCTGGATGAGGAAATAGAGCCTCAGAGAGGTAAAGTGACTTGCTAGAGCACAGATACAAACCTTAGCCAATCTCTTGTCTCAAAAGCCCACCTTTTTCCGCTCTCCCCCTCTTGCCTCCAAAAAGAGTCTGGGCAGGTTAGACACACCACTGTGACCTTGAGGGCCAGGGAAAGGTACCCCGTCAAAAAAACAAAAACTGAATTATCCTCGTTTAGTGAGAGGAGAGGAGGCTGGCATGTCCCTCACGGATGTTCCTTTGTCTGTTGGAACCCTCCCCCCTGCTTTGAGGACCCACCTTTAGCCCCCTTTGGATATTGAATGCGGGAGCCAGCCTTTGAGTGTCCAGGGCTAAGGGGAGGAGACCACTGAATTCATTGCCTGGGCCAGGGAGGACCTACCATTGGAAACGGAATGGGACCAGAATTCTAGACCAGGCGTTGCTACCAATTATTCGGGTGACCTGGGTTAGTCCTTACCTCTCTGAGGTCCTCAGTTTTCTGGTCCCTAAGATGAGAGTATCCGGCTGGCTACATCCTGAGCTACAGGACTTCTGGCCTCAGAAGCCTCCAGATTGACATGGGCTGGAAGTAGGGTGACCAACTCGTTCTGATTTGCTCGTTTTGATATACTTTCCAGGTTTTAGCATCAAGAGAAACTTCCTCAGTCCCAGATATATTGGGACGGTTGATCACCCTAGCTGGAGGACTGTTAGGTTAATCTTGCCTCTCATTTCACCCACAAAGAGCAAGACACACATCATCCCGCCTTTACTCCTATGTGGCCATGGAACGATTTTCTAGCCATTTTGTTTGTATATATCATGTTTCTAGGGCTCTGCTGAAAAGTCTCTCAGGTCCAGCTACCACTTCCCCCAATTCCTTCTGATCTTCTGGTCTCTGCCTGGTCATCTCCTTTCCCCTCTCTGCACCCCCTCCCATGCCTCGGGATGGTCTTTTTTGGTTGTTTCCATCAGCTCTCCTGGAACCCCTTTAGCTCTTTCCTCTGCATTTAATGCAGGACCTGTGCCAAAGCAGGTGCTCCACAAGTGATCATGGAAAGTCTGAATATCTACAGGGCCCAGGGCAGGGGTGCCCCCACCCCCCAGGAGGGCTTTGCACCCTAATTCCAGGGCAATTTTGTTAGCAGGACAGATCCTCCCCGGTAAAGGTTGCAGGGAGCCACTCCCCAGGTATGACTTCTTAACCCTTTCTCTTCCATGGGACCACTCAGGCTTCGGGTGGAGCCTGTGTACCCTTCTCAGAATAACTTTTCAAAAAGGCACTAGGATTACAATGAAAAATCATTTTACTAAGAAATAGATGTCAAAGTATTAAATGTTTGTCATATAGTAACATATGTTCTCCTTTATTAATGCATTAAATAAGATTCAGTGGCGGGTCTAACATGACTTTAAGTTCACAGTTCTGGAAGCTTAGATGTTATCTTGAGATGTTTACGGTAACCATAGTGTGTTATGTAAGTATCTGTGATTTCTACTGGTGACAAAATCACAGGAACATCCACTTGCTGCCTGCACTCATAATCAAAGGATATGTTAAAAACCATTTAGAGATTAGTGAGGATAAAGACAGAACCTTTGCCTACCTCCGTGTCATGGACCCCCCCCAGAATCCTATCCTCGGTCCTCTTGGGGTCCATGAACCTCTGCTTCAAGGAAAGGGGTTTTGATTCTTTAGCTTAGGTAAACAAGAACATCATCAAGAGATGAGAGAATGAAGAGGAAAGGGCAGTGTCCCGATTGGGTTGGGTTAAGCAGAGAAAGGTTTCTAGAAGGGTGAGTTTCAGAGCCGGGTGTTTAAGGTGAGTCTGTGTTAGCAGGAAGCAAGAAACTGCGGTTGAGGGAAGGAAATATGGGGAAGGTTTGTTTTGTGGCTGAATCAAAAACACAGCAGACTAACATCACAGCCACATCACTCCAGGGCAAGCCAGTGTCTCCTTTGTCACCAAGAACACCAAGGCATTGTCCATGTAAGACAGGGTGCCTGTCCTCAAGCTTACATACAAAGAGACAAAACAAACACAAAAGTTAATAACAAAACAAAAACTAAACTGCAATTCAAAAAACGCGGTCGGAAGAATCCGGAACATGCCACATATCTGGCTGAGTGCATACAATGCGAACCACAGGCGTTCAAAGGTGGGGGTCACCTCTCCTCTGAGGTTTGTGGTGAGGACTAAACGCGGAAAAGGACACCAGGCCAGCATTGTGGAAGGCCGGTTAGAGCATGCACTTTGGACCATTGTGGCTACTTAACGTCTTAGTGACCTTCTCTGTAAAATGGGGATAATGAATAAGTATGGCCCCTGACATATACTAATGTTTACAACATGGTTCAGGAGACACCAGAGACTGGAGAACTTGGTTTTTAAGGTGGTAGGTGTGAAAACATTTGAATGAATGAATGAATGAACGGGTCCTTGGGTTGCCTCGGTCTGCCCCAGGCTGCCCCCTAAGCCCCAGGTCTGTGAAATGAATGCCCAGCCCTCCGGTCAGCTTCATCTCAGCGTGTGGGTGTGGGTGGTGCGGAGGTGCTCAGCGGCTCAGCGGAGGCGAGGCCCAGGCCGAGCTTGTGGGTATCATCCCAGGAGGGTCTTGCTTAGCCTCCCTTGCCCCCACGCTGCTCGGCGCCTCAGTGGGTGGGGCGGGGGCGAGGCGGCGACCAGAGGCCTTGGCAGTGTCCGGGCGGATCTCGCAGCTTGCGTCCGAGGAGCCCACCACTGGGTCCGCAGCGTGGGGTACGTGCCGGCCTAGGCGCCGCCTTACCCCGGGAAGGTCGATCTGGGCCGACCTAGGCTGGAGTGGGGGTGGGGTACCGGTGCACCTTCGGATACTGCGGTCCCCTAGCCCTTCCAGCCGCCGTCGCCCGCATCCGGGGAAATTTGGGGGCCAGGGGCATTGGGGGCGAGGAGGACAGAAAAACGGAGCCCTCTCGGCAGACGACGTGGGGAGAGGAGCGCCCTAAAAAAGGGAAAAACGAGCGTTGCCGAGGCTGCCGGCCCTTTAAGAGGCCCGGCTGGCTCTGCGGCGGTTCCAGCTAACCTGGTCCCTGATGCAGCTCTGCGGTCCCGGTCCCCCGGCAGAGAATGAGCGCCCGGCGGGGAGGCAGGACCAGACTCAGGAGAGGGCGTGGCCCCGCCGCGGAGCTGGGCGGAGTCTACGCTGCGGAAAAAGCGGGAGAACCCAGGGTGGGCGGGGCCAAGGGTTTGTGGGCGGGGTCCGGCGCTGCAGGCCTCGTGGGGCGGAGCCTCGGGCTCCGGGAACGCCGCAGAGGGAGGAGGGGTGGGCGGGACAGCGGCGGGGCGGGGCCAGTGTCTGCAGTGGGCGGGGCCCGCCGCAGAGGGGGTAGTGCCGGCCGAGAGTCCTCTGCCTGCGGCTGCCGCGGCACCTCCACAGCGTCTCTGACAGCCGGGCGGTGCGACCCGCGACCCTTCTGGCCCCGCGCAGACACCGCGGCCTCCATCGCGTCCCGACGAGCGGCCGAGTGCCCTCGCTCGCCTCGGCGCCCGCCTCCGGGGCCATCCGTCCTGCCGTCGCTGCGGAGGCCGCATCTGGCGCGCATCTGGAACCGCCCGGTCGGCAGCGCTGGAGCCCGCGCCCACCCCTGGCCCGGCCTCGCCGGGAGCCCTGCCCGGAGCTGGAGCCGCACCTGGAGCCGCGGGCCCGGGGCCTTGAGCCGCGCAGCCGGCGCATGGTGAACTCGCTGCTGTTCGGGGGAGATGGCCTTGGCCTTCGGCTGCCCGCCGGGAGGCGGCGGCGGGAGCTGCCCCGGCGGGGGCGGCGGCGGCGGCGGCGGTGCAGGGCCGGGTCCGTCGCCGGTGACGGCGGCGCTGCGGGGACGACCTGGGCTCCAACATCCACCTCCTGAAGGGGCTCAACGTGCGCTTCCGCTGCTTCCTGGCCAAGGTGCACGAACTGGAGCGGCGCAACCGGCTGCTGGAGAAGCAGCTGGAGCAGCAGCAGAGCGAGCGCGAGCGGCGGCTGCGCTACAAGACCTTCTCCCGCGAGCAGGCCGTGCAGACCGGGCCCGAGCTGCTGCGGCCCCCGGCGCCCGGCGGCGGCCACGGCCTCGGCAGCGGCGCGGCGGCTGGCGCCAACGCCAATGCCGTGGCCCTGGGCGGCCTGCCCCCCCGGCGGCGGCTCGCACCCGCAGCACTACGGTCGCCTGCCCGGGACCATCTGGAGCTACACGCAGGTGCGGCGCACAGGCGGCGGCGGCGTGGAGACCGTGCAGGGCCCCGGCGTGTCGTGGGTGCACCCCGACGGCGTGGGCGTGCAGATCGACACCATCACCCCGGAGATCCGCGCGCTCTACAACGTGCTGGCCAAGGTGAAGCGCGAGCGCGACGAGTACAAGCGGAGGTGAGTGGCCGCCCCTCCCCCGCCGCCCTGGGAGGGGGCGCCCAGGTCCAGGCTGCCAAGGAATGGGTGCGCGGGAGGGGGCCGGGGGGAGCAGCTGGTCCTGGCAGGTGGGCTGGAAGCTGTGTTTGCAGAGCGCTGTACGCACGCCAAGAAGGCCCAGTTATCTAGATCCCACGATGGGGGTTGGCGCTGGCCACCGTGGGGGCCACCTCCTCGCTGTCACTGGTCAGGCACATTGTTTTCGAGGTGACATAATAACTATCTGTGTTTTATGTGGTCTCATTTAATTCTCAGCATAATACAGCGGGTAAGGCAGTCGTATCATCTTGCAGATGAGGAAACCGAGGTGCAGAAATGCAAAGTGACTTGCCTAAGGTGGCTTGGGGAGTAAGTGGTGAAACCAGGATTTCAGCCAGAGATTTTAACCACTGCTGCCTAGTCTGTCTCCTAGCATAAGTATTTTTCCCAAGGAAGTAGGATGTAGGCCCCCCCTCCCTCAACAGATGAAAAGAAAAACTCTAACCAACCCACTGCCTTTTTATTTCTTGAATTAAATCGGATCATGTGTTTGAAAATGGATGGATCTGCCCCTACCCCCTGGGGCCAGTGTCTGCCGTATTGCTCCAGCTCTGTAAGGTCCAGCTTGCTGGGCTGGATAACCACAACTACAGCAGACTGCTCACAAGCTTTTATAAAATGCCTCCTTTCATCCCTCTTCTCCCCCACTCCCTGAGTCTCATGGTTTATTGAGCCCTAACAAACTCAGCCTTAAAAGCCCCCAGGAGAAGAAAACGTTGGGCTGGAGACTAGACACTGAATGAACTGAGACCACCGTCTCTGGTTAGAACTGGGGTCCAGACTCTCTGCAGGACCGGCCACTGCATTCCTGCTCAGACCAGATTCCCCAACTGGGGAACTGTCACTGCTTCTTGCCTGCAGCCTGGCTGACAATACTGTCTGCTTGGCTTTCTGATAGGAAGAGAGGGATCTCCTATCCTCCTCCTCCTCTTCCAATAAGAGGAGAGGGGTCTGTCTGTGGCATCTCAGGCCTGGCTAGGGGAGGGGCCCTCTGGCCCTGGCAGCCACTGTTCCAGGCAGGGCAGCCTTCCACTTGGAGCTGTTGCTCTGAACTCCAGGGCTTGGAGGATGTTCTGAGAAGGACCCTTCCTTCCATCTCTAAAGGTCTGCCCAGGGACTTGGGCATAGGTCTCCCGGGGCTCCTTCCTTATTCTCCCATTGGGCAGGCTAGCAACTGGGTAGGATTCAAATGCCAACCTTATACCTGCTGGTGAGATTATCAAACCACTTGAAAGCCTGTTTGCTCATCAGAGAAATGGGAATAATAAAATCTGCCCACAGTTGCTGGAGGGGAGAGCAGGATCATGATAGTCTTTGGGAGGTATAAAGTAATCAAACTGATGTTATTTAAGATGATAGGCACTTTGTCAAGCTAGCAGGGAGGAGACATGCTGAGGGTCCTCAAGCTCTCTCATGCAGGGCCTAGCTTCCTGGGGGTAGGTCTTCCATGCCACTGGGAGATGGGCTTCTCTCCTGGGTTACTTCTCTCTCTGGAGGACTTGAGAATGGCCGGCCTGGTGTCTTGCCACAGGGAGGCCACCTCTCGGCCCCTCATGGTCAATGTCAATGGGGCAGGCTAGAGAGACAGGCAGTTGCTCTCGATGGTGAAACTGGAGAGGGATGGGCCGGGCCCTCCTGTCTGCCACTGTTGATCGTGTCGTCATGCCTTAGGCTCGTGTTGTGTTTGTTTATTGCGTGTGTGCTTTTTGGACCTGGCTACTAAGGTGATGGAAAAACCGTGCCCAGTCTTGGAGGGAGGTGGGTTGGCATTGAGCAATGATCTATTGAAGTTGCACCCAGGGCGTGGGGTGTGATGTCAGCTCCTGGCGCTGGCCTGGAATGAGACAGTGCTGCTGAGACAGGTGGAGTGCGGGCGTCTCTCTCCCGCCCTTCTGGGATGCGTGCACACCTCTTCGTCCATTTTTTTCTGAAGTTGACTCAAGACTCATGTTGAATTTTTCCAAAGCAGGTATACTCCTTTCCTGGGGCCTCAGTTTCCCTGCTTGTGAAGTGAGGTGGGTGGGCTAGAATTGTGCTCCTTGAAACCCCAGGCTTTCTTAGAGATGCTTTAGGGGCTCCTTTAATATCTAATAAAAATTACCACTGAAAAGTACATTTAGATGTTAATACAGTGATAAAAATGTGCTCACTCAATTTTAAGTTCTTAATACTAACTCATTGGGTTCTGCTAACATGCTAACTTGGTAGTAGCATGTTTTGGGTATCTCCTAACAATTTTCTTTGGGGGAAGAGGGCAGACATTTGATAAACATTTTTTTTAAAAGTTGAAAAACCACTGGGCTAGATGATCTCAAAGGGTCTTCCCAGCCTTGACAATATGCAAATCAGAGTTTGAGCTCCCAGCTCGCTTCTGATCCTGACCATAAGAGGAGTCACTGTTTAAAGGATGAGACCAAGGTGTTTGCCTGGATTGCTGTGGCCACGAGGGGCTTTAAATCATCCCAGGATGTCTATCCCAGAACTCCAAGCAGTGATGTCCAGAAGGAACCTAACCCAGAAAGGAAAGGTTCCAGGGTTTCCCTTGGTCCACCTGGAGGAACCTGCAGCTACCAAGACCCCCACTTGCTTCCCTAAAGGGCAACTTGGGATGCCAGACTCAGCATGCTTTAAGCTGGAAGCTTGTTGAGTTCCGCCCCCATGATTTGTGGCCACATCCACATACTACCACCTGTGCTATTACTTACGTAAAATGTTTTAACAACTTCATTGAGGTACAAGTTGCATATCACGAAACCTACCCATTTTAAGTGTACCAGTGAAAGATTAGTAAATTTACCGAGTCATGCAGTCACTACCACAATCCCGTTTTAGAGCATTGCCTCACCCCCAAAAAGATCCTTCGTGTCCATTTACAGAAAATTCCCATTCCCACCCAGCCCAGGTAATCACTGACCTGCTCTCCGGACATTTCATAGAAAGAGAATCAGACACTCTGTAGTCTTTTGTGTTTGGCTTTTTTCACTTAGATTATGTTTTTTTGAAGTTCATTCATGTTGTAGCATGTATCGGTAGGATGTTCGTTTTTATAGCTGAAAATATTCCACTGTTATGTATAGACCATATTTTGTTTATGAATCCACCCAGATATTCAATATATTTTAAACTTCCAACGTCAACTGTAGACCTCCTAGCATCATCTGATGTGCCATCAGTGGTCCACGAACTGTGCTTTGGAAACACCAACCCAAACCCAGAGCTCTGGACCTGGGGTGTCTGGGCCTTGGCCCCGGTCACCACTGCTTTGGTTTCTCCTTGCCCAGCCAGGTCTTTACCACGTGGTAAATGTGGTTGCTGAAGCCGCAACGAAGACAAGGTTGTCAAGCATTGATTTGGAAACCAAAACAAACATCTCTACTCTGTCACCACCCAGAGCCACCAAAATATCCTGTTCTGACTTTGCAAGCTGGGGGCTTTTCCCTGGAGATTCCCCTTGAATTTATCTGAACTCAACAGTGGAGAGAGATCTAGTCTTTATGTCCAGCTCTGCCACTAGGTGCTGTGTGACCTCTGGCCAACATGTGTGTGACCTCTGAGGCCACCCGCTGCCCTCTGTGGGCCTCAGATTGTCCACCTTTGCACGCGGGAGTTCCCGTAGGTGATCTCTCTCAGCTCGCTCTCTGCTTTAGGTCAGTGACTCCAAGGGTCCCGCGTTGTGGCTGATCTTCTGCCTCCGGAGACCACAGTGTGTTCGCTGAAGCCGTTCTCTCTTCCGGGCCTCCCCTTCTCTCTCCTGTCTCTGCCCCAGATGACTAGGGTCCCGGCTCCAGGGACAGGCAGTGCTGCTCATCCCATCCCCCAGGCTGAACTGGTTCAACTGTGTACCCTCTCTTCATTGGCTCCAAAGGAAGGAAGCAGGGAAGGCTTTGAGGTTGTCAAGAAAAAGGTCCCTTCAGCCCTGCAGCGGCGGCAAAGTTGCCATGGGCCAGTAGAGGAAGTTGCCTGGTGCTGGTAGCGCTGGCCTAGCTGCCTTTCAGGCAGGGCGACTCTCTTGGGGGTCTGGTGCCCCTGTCCAGAAGCCCCTCCAGCCATCCTTGACCCCTCAGGCCCAGTGTGATTTGCAGCTGGCTGGCCTTGTTTCTTCCCGTACAAGTGGCTGAGTATATGCACTACCCCGTTGAAGTCAGCTTGGAGGCTAAGTTTCTTTTTCCCTGGTGCCTGGGGTGATTGGAGGGGGGTTTGGGAGCCTGGACAGACCACCGTCATCATTCAGCCTGGTGGTTTTCAGGTGGGCTTTTTAGAGCCCTGGAGTCCATAGCAGGCCGCCTTGGGGAGACCTAGGGGGACAGTGGGAGGCTGAGCACCTGGGATTTGACCCACGTCGCCCACCGTAGCTCCATACCTCTCTGACTCCTGGATTGGCAGTCTGAAAAAGATGTCATTTGAAAAAGGGTTCTGCTGTTTTAAAAAGAAAGAAACCGCTGATTCCACCGAGTACTTTCATTTTAAAGGTGGGGAAACCAAGGCCCAGAGGGGGCTGGCCGTCAGTGCTGAGCTGGGCAGACCTTCCATCTGCCGTGCAGAGCTGGCCTCCACGCGATGCCCGCATCATCTGCCCGCAGTCGGAGCTTTGTTATGTTCCTTCCACCTTTTTGTGTGTCTGTTTTAAACATTTTTTTTAAAAGCCACTTTCTGGGATGGGAGGGGCTTTTGTCACAGCTATTTCTGACTGTCAGCGGAAGGGGCTGGGCTGTCGGCCAGAATGGAGGACTCCAAAAAGGGATGGTGGGTGGGTCAGCTGGAGCGTCCCATGCCCGTTCCCGTCACACCCCAGGGGGGCCCTCAAGCAGGTGGGTGCTGGCCCCTGAATGTCCCAAAGCCCGAAGGCTGCCCTGGAATGGAAAGCTGTCTGAGGGCTTTGTTCCCTGCCACTCCCATTGACACTTTTGCTATTTCCGAAGCTGCCACCGATATGGATTATTTCTGGTTTTTCAGCAAGGCAGCGTGTGATGGTGGAAAAGGGTTCCGCATACTGGCTCTGCCACTGTCTAAGTGAGTGTGGGCAAGTGGCTTGGCCTCTCTGAGCCGCCCGTGGAGCTCCCCCGCTTCATCCTCTGAAAGAGGGGTCATCTTGTTGCTCTCCCAGGGATTGAGAAGGAACAAATGAGGTCTGGTGTGAAAGCACCTGGGCCTTGGCAGGTTCTGGGCCTGCCTACCTCGACCCCAGCCACCCAGTCCCCTTCCCCCACGCCGCAAAGTTTGTTCCCCTTAATTTACAAGGATTTCTCAGCACGGCCCCGACTGCCTAACAAGTCCATTCCAGGGCACGTCGCCGCTCTCTCTGTCCCATGGAGGCGCCAGAGATGGTGTTGGGGGTGGAGGGAAAAGGGCTGCTTCTTTGTCCAGCATCTAAGAAGCCTGTTTGACCTACTCTTAACAGTTGATTTGTGCTTCCGGAAATCTCTCGCCATCCCCCAGCCCTTTCTCCCAACTTCCTTTAAGAGAAGCAAACAAATCCCTCCATCTAGCTCCTCGGGTCCCTTGAGAACTGTATTATAGAATCCCTTGGCCGGGTTGGCATTCTCGCTGGGGACAAATTTGGGAGCGATTCTCAGAGCCTCAAGCTAGAGGGAGGGGAATGAGGTCCTAGAAAAGAAAAGGAAGCAGGGGAGACAGCTGACGCTGAAGATTCCTTCTCAGAGGAATGTGAGGCGGGGCTTTGCCTTGGCAAACGAGACCCGGATGCAGGGCCCCCCTTGGGTCCCCCTCCCCCCACGTGTGTGTGCAGTCACACTCACACACATGCACAAATTCTCACATGCAGATGCACGCACTAGGCTCTCTGTTCAGTCCTGTGGCCCACGTCCCCACACATGACGGTGTTTGAAGGACACAGAAGGGTAGACCTGGAATCTGAACACGCCCTTTGCCGCAACAAGATGCGTTGCCTTCCAGGGGAATTGATTTAAACTGTGCCATGTGTCAGTGACACCGGAGGCTGTGGGCTTTGCATTTGCAGTCCTGGCTTTTGATTGCATTGAATGATGAAGCCCGGCCGGCGTTCCATTTATTTCCTATGTCGCGGACGGCTGAAGGCCTGGGATGGGAAGGATGCAGGCCTGCCATGTCCCTGTGCTCAGTATTTGGGATGTGCTGCTCTTTCCTGACTTTCTGCCATCAGGCGGTCCTGAGCGCCCACCACCTCCCTGCATCACAGCCCCCCACACCCCGAGAGCTGTAACTACCTGGGATGTGTCTGCCTCTGCATAGACTGGAAGCTCTGCGGGGGCCAGCTCCAGCTCTGTCTTCATCTTTTGCTTTCAGAGCCCAGTCAGGGCCTGGCCAAGGTCCACACTGAGTAAATACTCATGCAGCAGGGAGACCTCTGTGTCTGGCTGCTATGAGCTAGTAGGCTTCCAGGAGGATGGGACAGAAGAAGGATGACACAGACCACGTCCAGGGGTTCGGCTGCTTGTGGAGGGGAGGGCCTGCACTTGGAATCAGAAGCCTCGGGCCAAAGTTCAAAAAGTTTGAATGAACCCCCAAGCCTGGCAGTGCTGGGTGCTGGGGCCCGGGAGTGAGCTTGGCTAGTCATTGCCTCTCGAGCCTCAGTTTCCTCATCTGTAAAACAGGGATGCTAAGCTCTGTGTCCGGAGGTTGTGGGAGAAGTAGACTAGGTGTGGGCTTAGCTACAGCACAGCGCATGTAAACAGTGAAGTTCGGAATGATTTCACAGTGCAGAGAGTGGGTGCACTACAGAGGCTGAGCTGTGCAGGCCCTGTGGGGTGGGCAGAGGTTGAGAACCAAGCTGGAAACTGGGAGAGCGTGTCCCGTGCCCTTTGCTGGCAGTGTCTGTGGGTTGCACAGCCTTCTGAGCATTGCCAGACGGTGAGGTGCTTAGAAAATTCCAGGCCAGATGGGAGGCTGCTAAAGATTTGTGATGTTGCCACTGCCTGCCCACCAGGGGAGTGTCCCCCTCACCCACACCGGGCACTGGGTGCTTGGCTTCCTGAGCAGGATGTGGTTTCTCATTCTAGTCCTGGTACAAGAGAGGATAGTTGTCACCCAGCAGTAAGCCTGGTAAATGCCAATGCCTGGTTCTCTTGAGGGTCTGTGGGGCCCAGGTCCTGGTCTGGGCTTGCCTGCGATGTGGTCTGAACTCCACTATGGCCACCTGAGATGGGGACAGTGGGTAGGTGGGCTTGCCCAGCAACCCTGTGAAGACCACGTTCTCTCCATAACATAGCACGATTCTGTGCGTGCCATTTAATCTCCTGTACCTCAGCTTGTCGCTCTGTAAAATGGGGATGTGGTTTCTTAGATTGCTGCTTCCCAGGTTTGAGGTAAGAATCAATTTGAACAGTGCAGTAGGAAAACATTTTGAAAAAGGGTTTAAAAGTAAATCAATACGGCTTAATGCTCCCGTTTATTGAGCACCTACTTTGCACTAGGTTCAGTGATGACTTCTTTAAATATGTGATACTTATGAGAACAGTCCCAAGAGGTGGGAAGTGATTATGCGCATTTTACAAATGAGAGGTTCAGAGAGGTGAAGAGATCTGTTCCAGATCTCGCAGTGAGTCCATCTCCATCTCTGGGTCTCTGGACCCCAAGGTCAGTGCTCCTCCCAGGAGATGGCCTTGTCCCATGCCCCTGGAGGTTGGTGAAGGCTGGTTCAGGGTGAGGAGGCAGGCAGGAGGCACGGGGTCTCCCCAGCACCTGTCACAATATTGCCATGGCGGGTGGCAGAACAGGAGGCGGCTGCCACGCTGGGAAGACTCCCTGCTGTCACTTTACAGTAATTATTTCTTGAGAAGCAAATGAATCACTGGCAGTAGCAGGCAGATGAGGCTCCCAGGCCACTGTAGCAGGCCTGTCCGGGGCCCTGCTCTTTGGAAAAGGTCTCAATGGGGGCTGGCCGGGCTGGCAGGGAAAGAGCTGGGGAACAGGGAACATATTATGACCTGTCTGGTGCTTTCCATTCGGTGGCCCTGCAGGATGGAAACTGAGGCTCAGAGAGGAGAAGTAACTTGGAAATCAAGCTCTAGATCTAACCTTTATCCTGTGCTGAACCCAGAAAGGGCCATGCCCATTGCAAGCCACTTTCCTGCCGTGACCCTCAGTTTTCACTTCTGTGAAATGTCGCCTAGTAAAGCTGGGGTAGCTCTGGATCTCAGCCTCTGAATTAATGCTCTGTTTATCTTGCCCAGCCCCTGTGTGTCCCCAGGACAGCAGCCAGAGGTTCTCATCCACGGATCACCAGCAGCAGAGGGCCTTGGGCATTCTGGTGGCTATTTGGGAGCTGGCCTCCGCCCTGGGCTGGAGCCTCCTAGCTTTTGCTTTCAGTCAGTGCTGTGAACTTTGCCAGGAACAGGAAACTTGTTACAATCATTTGGTGCCTCTCTTGAGGAAGATTAGACTGCTGGGTGTGGATGTCTGAGAAGCGCAAGTGGGGGATGTTCTCATGACAGTGGCTGGGCACCCACTGTGGGCCAGGCCCCTGCCCTTGAGAACTCAGAATCTGGGGACATAGACAGATGTGTCATGCCATGTGGCAGCATCGTGTGACAATTGCATGTACCCAGTACCTTCTCCAGCGGGGCTTGTGCTTAGTAGGAGTACAATAAACATGTATCAGTTAGTGAATTTCATGCAGTGTTTACATAGCATTTACTCTTTGCCAGGCTTCATTCAAAGCGGTTTGCAAACATTTAATTCACGGAAGCTCTAATAACTCTGTGAGCTGTGTGCTATCATTAACCCATTTTAGAGTTGCTAAAACTGAGCCAGAGAGACAGGGAGGGAACTGGGCCAAGACACCTTGAAAGTGGCAAGCCCAGATCTGACCCCAGGAAGTCAGGCTCCAGATCCAACCTTAATCCTTTGCTGTACCAGAAAGGGCTGTGCCCATTGCAAGCAGCTTTCCCGCTTGAGCCTCAGTTTTCACTTCTGTGAAATGGGAGTAATAAATCTGACCTCATGAGGCTGTTTGGAAGACTGTCCAAAGTGATACCCACGGAGCACTTTGTAAACCGGCAAGTGCAGTGCCTGTGGGGACTAAATCCTTGGAAGCCTTGAGCGCTACCCACACTGCACTTTCTTTTCCAACTTCCCTTGCAGCCTGATGCTCTCTGAAGCATGCAATGCCTTGTCCTCTCTCTCGCCTTTACATTCACACCTCCCCTGGATCCTGAGATGGGGTGTTGGACAGAAACCTGCTATATTGGACAGCTTAGAGTGGAACGTTTGTGTGGAACCCAAAAGCTGGGAAGAGGGGAACCTGCAGGGTATAGCTGGAGACCTTGAGAGAGTCACTTTGCCTCTCTGAGCCTCTGTTTCTTATCTGGAAAATGGGAATGGTTATGTTGCATGATGGCAAGTGCGATGATGGTGCTCCGATTCCGGCTGCCGTGGCAAAAATCACTAAACAAGCTGGGGGTTCTGGGGGAGAGAAGCTGGGCAGGAATCGAATGGCATGGGCCTTGGCCCTGGCAGGAGCCCCTCCACGTGGCCATGCTGGGGGTGGGGCCTGTCCCTGAGCTGTCTCCGAGATGCTTGCTCAGCGCTCTCTGGCCTGCGTGCTCTGACTCCGGGATGTGTGTTCACACGAACCCTGCTCATCTGCTGCTCGATGGAGAGAGGCCCCTGCAGTGGAGACAGCGCCTTCCGCCCTCTTAATTGGCCATCTTTATTACTTGGGTTATTTAAGACGGTTCTTGGCTCGCTGCCGCCTATTTGCTGTCTTGGGGGAAGGGAAGAGCTGCTGGTCTAAGTGGACCTTGTGAAATTCCCTGGCAGACAGACTCCTTTCTGTATAGGGTTGGCCCATCTTCCCAGGCCCGTTGGCACCCCCTTTTTGCTCCTGGCCCACTGTGGTAGTGGGCAGAAGGCCATCCTGGGGGGGTGGGAGTGGAAGTTTTAGGGAAAGCTTGTTGTAAGGTCAGGACCAGAGAGCTTTGGAGGTTTGGGTTGGGACACTGGTGAGAGAGACCCTGGGGTGCCCCAAACCCAGCGATTCTGGAAGGTACCCAAACTAGTTTCAGGCCAGTCAAGGAAGGCTTCCTGGAGGTGACATTACTTAGATTGTATTTGGAAGGTTCAGTAAGAGTGGAAGAGAAGGAGGGAGGGTGCTCCAGATAGAGAGGACAGTTTGTACAAAGGCCTGGAGTTGAGCTGCCGTGTAGGACACAGTGTGGAGCTGCTCCTGCTGCCCGGGCTTGAGCCTGGCACTTCCAGAACGTGGCCTGTCCTGTGCTTGCTTCTTCCCCTGTCTTGCTCGTCTTTCCTCTCCCTCTTTCCTTTCTTGTTTTGATCTCTCCTCTTCGTGGCTGGCTCTCTCACTCCCGTCCTGCCCAGGACGGGCTCTGAGGGCACCCTGTCCCCCCATCCCTTAGCCAGATGCAGGGCCCTAGTGAGTGGCTCTTGCTGCTGGGGCTTTGTGAGCCCATAGGTGTGCATGTGTGTGCATGCATGTGTGTGTGTGTGTGTGTGTGTGTATGTGTGTGCGTCCATGTGAGCACAGGTCTGGGGCCTCTGTTTATACCCTCTCGATTTGGGACGCTTAGGGTCATTTCCCTGCCTCTGGCCCCTGCAGACCCCTTGTACTATGGGGCTAGGGGGTAGGTCTTGACATCATGGTAGGGGCAAGGGAGGCTGCCTATGAGAGAGAAACTGCTGGTTTGGAGCTCAGTGCTGGCCACTGGGGACCCTCAGCCTCCCCAGCCCCCATTACGGTCCAGGGCCTAGGATTAGACACAGGTCAGGAGGTAGGGGCTGGGGAGGGTTGGCTGCTCCCTTACCTCTCCCCTGTGATCGCCCTGCCTGTCCCTTTTTCCCTCACATCTGTGACTTCCTCTCATCCCCTGGATGGCCCAGAGGGCTTACGGTACCCTTCAAGGTCATTTCATCCATCCTTCTGCTTCCAGGCAAAATCATTCCTTGACATCCCAACCAAGTTAGATATGCCTTCTGTCTTTCACAGTGACTTTCAATCATCCTTTAGTGGTTTCTGTTTCTCTCTTACCCTTATTCACGTATCCATGACCATTTTATAGATAACAAAACGGAGGCCCAGTGAAAGAGAACAGCTACCTTGAGGTCACGCAACACAGTAGGAGCTGGATCCCAGGTCTTCTCGTCCTGCCCCCTCAACAGGGCTCTCTTGAAACCCTTGAGCTCAGGGCTCCCTCTGGGGGCTGCTGGCGCTTTCAGGAGGGGTTTGGAAAACTCCCAGAGGACAGACCACTTGGAGTGGAGAAGCCACTGCCAGAGGCATGACTTGGAGCCTGTACAGTGGGGTCCACAGAGACTGGGCCCTGCTCCTTGACGAGACATCTGGGTCGCTGGTGCTGTGGGTGAAGCTCCCTTAGCCTACAAAAGAGACATCTGAGGTTGCCCGTGCAGTTTGTCTCCTTGTTACAAAAAGTACTTCTCCAGCCCCTGGCCCGGCTTTGAGGTCTTGGGATGCTGACATTGACCTGCCTTCTGGGTCTGCCAGCCCTGTGCTTGGCTGCTGCATTTCTCTGGGCCTAGTTTTCCTTTTGTATGAGATGGCATGGGATGATGGGATGGGATGATGAGACCCACAGGGTGTTGGTGAGCCTGGCCCAGGAAAGGCTGCCCTGTCTCTTTATCTCTGGGGAAAGACCTGGAGCTGGAAGGCTTGAGAACTTTGCCTAGAATGTTGGTGCTGGGTGACCCATAGAGACTGATCCTTCATTCCCCACAAAGACTATGTTTCCAAAGCCCCTTGTCTGGGGACGAGGCCTGACAGATGGTACTTTGGGATTTGTACATATTTTTATATGGAAAGACTTTTTTTTTTTTTTTTTTTTTTGAAGACAGGGTCTTGCCCTGTTGCCCTGGCTGGAGTGCAGTGGCACAGTCACAGCTTGCTGCATCCTTGAACTTCTTGGGCACAAGCGATCCTCCTGCCTCGGCCTCCCAAGTAGCGAGGACTACAGGCACACACCACTACACCCAGTTCATTTCTTTTTAATTAATTTTTGTTGAGACGGGGGTCTTGCTATGTTGCCAGGGCTGGTCTGAACTGTGGGCCTCAAGTGATCCTCCTGCCTCGGCCTCCCAAAGTGCTGGGATTACGGATGTGAGCCACCATGCCTGGCTGAGTCTCAATATTGCATTGCAGTTGGTTTCACACTTGCCTTTAAAGAAAATACTAGCATTTAAAACATCAGGACTTAAATTTGCTGGGCGTGGTGGCACGTGCCTGTAATCCCAGCTACTTGGGAGGCAGAGGCAGGAGAATGGCTTGAAACCGGGAGGCGGAGGTTGCAGTGAGCCAAGATCATGCCACTACACTCCAGCCTGGGCAACAGAATGAGACTCTGTCTCAAAAAAAAAGTAAAAAAGTAAAATAAAATAAAACATCAGGACTTATCTGACTTGGAAACTGAACCCCTGAGCTTAGCAGGCTACTGTTGGCAGAGGCAGAATTAACCTGGTGCTGAGTTTAGGGACTGCCAACTTGTAGGTGATTCCTTTTCTGAGCCCTAAGGCATCATTTAGTTGTGGGGAATTAAAAAGGAAATTGCTTCATTTGCTCTTGCCTCATGTTTCCTGTTGGCCGGTGATTTGGGCCTTCTCTTAGGTGGGAGTTCTGGCTCTGGGGCGAGACTGCCTGGAGTTGTGTTACTGCTCTGAGCCTCAGTTCTCTCATCTGTAAAATGGGGATGACAGTCTTAGCTGATGAGATTGCAGGGATTCAGCGAGATGGTGCCTGCGGAGTGCTAAGTGTGGCGCTGGTCCCTCAGCGGTTACTGCTCCCTCCCTCCTGCCCTGGCCTGGCGCCCACCAGCCCCCAGGCCCCAGTTTGTACAAATAAAACCGTGTACAAATCCCAAAGTGCCATTTGTCAGGCCATGTCCCAGACAAGGGGCTCTGGAAACATAGTCTTTGTGGGGAATGAAGGATCAGCCTCTATGGTTCACCCAAAACCAACATTCTAGGCAAAGTTCTCAAGCCTTCCAGCTCCAGGGCTTAAGGAGAGAGGGCAGCCTTTCCTGGGCCAGGCTCACCAACACCCTGTGGGTCTCATCATCCCATTCCATCTCATACAAAAGGAACTAGGCCCAGTGAGAACTGCCTGCTCCCTCCCCCTTTGAAGACTGGCCTTTTGTGTTCCAAGCACTTCCTCTGTCCAGTAGAGCGGCCTGGGCAGAGAGGAGGAGGTCATGTCCCCTTTCTTTAGCAGACTGTTAGCACAGGGTGACTGGGAAGGCAAGACCTGGCATTTAAGGCTGTGTGCAGTGCAGGGTGTCGCCTGGAGCCTGTGGCTCCTAGGAGGGCCTGATGGAATGTGGACATGAATGGGGGAGTCTTTCCCTGTCCCTGCTTCCCTGGGGGATCATGGACTCTCTCAGCCTCCCTGTCGTGTGGATTTGGAAGCAGCCTCAGGGGGTCACATCGCTGGTATGAGGTCTTACTATGAGGAAGGGCCAGGACCGGGATTTGAACCTTACTCTTGCAGACTGTTACCCAGAGTAATCTTGCCACACTTGCGAGCTCATTCTGGCAGGCTGAGATACGGGAGTTCAAGCAGGGCGGCTGTTCCTCCTTCTGGGTGTCTGTAGGCAATGGGTAGACGGTTTCTGTGTTTTCATAGACTGCCTTGCGAGGCCTTGTGGGTGAAGGGCCCACTCCCAGACCTTGGCAGAGGAGTGACGTCGAAGGCTGGCTTGGCATTGTTTTTTCAGGATTGACGTCAGGGCAGCTGGTTTAGGGTTTCATCTGTGAGACAAAGGCTGCTTTGTAGCTTCTGTGGTAGTTTAAGACCGGGCACATCACTCCTCAAGGTGGGAAACGAGGTGGAAGGGATTGCAGGGCCCAACAGAGAAGCCCTGGGAGGCTTGGCTTGTGCTCAGCCCCTCCAAGAAGGGAGCCAAGACCTCGTAAGTTCATAGCCGTCTTGCTCACTTCCCAAGAGCACCCCCGCATCGCCGCTGTAGCGTTCGAAGCTTCACACACCTGTTCTCTGGAACGTCACACCACTCCAGCAAGGTGGCTGTGGGTATGTCCATTGTACAGATGAGAAAACTGAGTCTTGGAAGGTGAAATAAGTTGGTTCTCGGCAAAGCTAGAAAGTGGCAGAGTGGGCGTGTGACCTCAGGTCTCTTTGGCTTAGTTCCATCACTGTTGAGTCTCGTGTTGCACCCAGGTTTGGAAGGGGAATTCTAAAGCCAAGATACCCTAGGATCAGACTGGAGCAGATAAACAAACCTCATGGCTTTGGAGGAGACCTGGAACTTTCTCTTGTCAGGATTTAGAGTTGGGTCACTGCTTTGAGCATGTGTTGTGTATTCATATCTGCATATGTAGGTATGTGCACATGTATGTACAAGTTAAAGAAGGACATTGGATACTGGAGGGTCTGTATCACTGGCAGCTGATTCCAGGGAGGCCTTGTGGGCAGGTGTAAGGAGTCATCCCAGGGGGTACCTAGGAACTTCAGCTCTTCTTTGCCAGGATTACCCTGTTGATCATTCATTCTTCATCTGTTTGCTCGCTGCTCTGCCCATCCATCCATCACTCCATCAGTCCATCGATCATCATCCATCCATCCATCCATTACTTCATCAGTCTATCCAGCCATGCAGTCCGTCCATCCGTCCATCCATCCATCCATCCATCCATTCATCCGTCCATCCATGAGTCTGTCCATCCATCCGTCCATCCATCCATCCATCCATCCATCCATCCATTACTCCATCAGTCCATCCATCCATCCATCCGTCCATCCGTTAGTCCGTCAGTCCATCCGTCTGTCCGTCCGTCCATCCATCCATCCGTCTGTCTCATCCATGAGTCTGCCCATCCATCCATCCTTTTCTGGGCCGCTGTGCTCAAGCCCTGTGCTTGGGATTTGGGGGATGATTCTGCATGAACTTGGGAGCTTGCGGACTCTGGGAGCTTGCCAAGTGACAGTTAAATCAGGGCTGGAAGAGTCCATAGAGATTGGTTAGACTTTTCTCTCCCTTTATCAGAGAGGGGCAGTGACTTGCCCAAAGTTGCATGGCAAGTTAGTGGTGGAGCTGGGGCTCAAAGTCAGTCTGCAGGTCCTTGCCCCATGTTTCTGCTTCTCCGCTGTGTTAACAAACAGCTCTCACTACTGGCTGGCAGCCCCCACCTAGCTCTTCCCTCCTCTGTTGTTTTGATGTGCTTGGCTTTTCGGGAGTTGGCAGCCTCTGTTCTGAGAGACTTCCAGAGGTGCCTCCTGAACCAGCATGCAGGCCCCAGACTAGAGCCAAGCTTGGCCATGCTCTGCCCTGAGATGACACCTCCTGCGTCCTGGAACAGCAGGTTGGCTGAGCCCCTGAGGGGAGAGACTGCAAGGCCCTGTTTACTTTACCCTACTGGACACTGGCTTCTTTTCCTCCGGGGGTACCCAGAGGTCATCTGTTCCTTCCTCATCTTGGGGCTAGGACCATTGCAAATCCTGCCTGAAAATCTTATTGCCCAGGAAGCCCATTCCAGAGCCCTTTCTGAGACAGGCTATCCAGTGTCCTTGTGGCCTTTTCCATTGGGAAGTGCTTCCTGGTTTCTAGCCATAATCCCTACTGCTGCATCTCCCCCTTTGTTTAGCCTTCCATGGAGTAGGAAAGTGGTCGGACATCGAGTTGCCTGGCAGTTCTCAAGGCAGCACCATTACCTTGCTGTGTACCTTCTTCCCACCTACAATCTCTCTTTTTTCCACTTCCTGAGAGACTGTGCCTTGACTCAGATACAAGTTGAGGCACGATCTTTATGCAGAAAAGATCTGGCTGGTCCCTGTAGGATCCCACAAATTTCTGGGAAGGAGGCACATTCCTTTTCCAGGAGTCATGGAGCCCTCTAGCCAGAAGTAGCCTGGATCCCAGGGATCACTCTGGTCCCTCTTTCCCGATGGGGAGACTGAGGCCCAGAGAGGTTGAGCAACACATCCACAGCCATTCAGGGAGCCTGTCAGAGTTGGGTGTCCTTCTTCATGGTACAATGCTGCTTTCTGTGGTTTGGGCAGGGGGCTTGATAAATGTGGCTGGTGGCCTCTTGGCCTGGTGGTCCCTGCCCCAGACAGATGTCCCAGAAGCAGAGCAGCCATCTTCATGTGGCCACAAAGGGCTCCCTGGCTTGGAATCAGTCCTTCTGCCTGCTGGTTCCCTGGGTTGGCACATTTCTGGCAGTCCTGGGTTGCCCTTAGGGCCGAGCAGTGGCACCTCCTCCGCTCCCACCCATCCTGTGTCTTCCCCTCATCCCACAGCCTCCCAGACTCCCTTTCCGCCCTTGAGGCACCAGGGAGGCCCCTCACCTCCAAGGGGAGAGGACAGGAGGCCTGAGTGTACATCAGTGATTAAGTTGCCAGGGGGACACTGGCTTCTGTGGCTGGGGCAAGAAGGGGTTAAGCCGTGTTGCCTGCCAGGGCTGGGCTCCCAGCTGGTGTCCCGGCCCCTGGGGCCAACCAGGCCATCTGGCCTGACAGATACCACACTGTGTCCCATCTGTCCTGAGGCAAAGTCACCAGGAGGAGACTGTCTGCTGCCTTTGAGGGCCTGCAGGGGTGAGCGTGGCCCCTGCCGTCTGTCGCTGGTGGGGGTCAGGCCAGTTGGGAAAGGGCTCCCCCACTGGGCAGGCTGTCCTCTCTGCAGGGACTCCCTGGGTGTGAGGCGGGGGGAGTCTGAGTCCCAGATGTGGTCCAACTTCCTTGTGCAGAAGGTCTTAGAAAGGCACAGGGATGGGCTCGAGGCCGCACAGTAAGTCAGCACAGGCAGCACTGGGCTGCCCCCGAATGCCCTGCTGGTGCCTATGCCCTGTGGCTCCAGCTCACAAGCTCATTCATTCAGTCAGTACCGGTTGAGGGCCTACTATGTGCTGGGCATTTAGATGGTTGGTGGCCTCTTGGCCTGGTTGAGGGCCTACTACGTGCTGGGCACTTGGTCACTCTGGACACCAGACAGTTCCCCCAGTCCCAGCATGGGAGAGGGAGACCCAGAGACAAAGCCCCTAAGGGGAAGCATGGCGCAGCTTAGCTGAGCCCGGGGCCCTGGACACTGTAGCAGCTCTCCCAGCAGCCTCCCCTGTCAGCCTTCCCAGCAGCTAGAGGTGGTGCCTACGCACTAAGAGGAAAAAAATAATGTTAGGCACTTGGTGTTTATGATCTTGTAGGGTCTTCACCACCCAGAGAGGTGTAGGTACTGTCGTTATTCCCATTTTACAGATGAAGAAACTGAGGCTCAGAGAGGTAAAGTCACTTTTACCAGATCACCAGCTGGGGAGCAGCTGAGTTGGACACCCATCCCGGCTCTGCCTGATGTCAAAGTGTTTCAGGATAAGGGGCAGGGGATGGCTGCAAATGGCCCCTCCCTTTCCTGCAGGCCAGCTCCTTTCTTGTCCCGTTGGCCTGGACCATCTCCTTTGGCTTTTTGCTGAGTCTGGGCTGGGAATCCTGTGGCTGGAGGCCCAAATCTCAGGGAGAACAGAGGCTGTGCCGGTGCCGGTCTCTTTGCACAGCTGGGGCTAGGGACCTCTGCCTCCCCTGTGTGGGGTGCCTGGCAGCATCTGGGCAGCACTTCGGGGATTCCCCTTGGAGGACCCTCCATTCATCTGAGAGCCCAGGGCTCTCCCCCTCCAATGGGGGCTGGGCCAGGCTGACGGGAGCCTCCATAATGCTGTTACGATTGTGTGACCCTAGATGAGTCACTGTACCTTGGCGAGCCTCAGTTTCCCCCATCAGCAGAATTGGGGTCAAGGAGATGTCAAGCTCCAATCAAGATGCCCTTCGAGGAGCTTTACAGTTGCAGAAGGGTCTCTGGGAGGCTTCGCTCCATTTCATTCCCCCCTCCCATCTTTTTTTTTTTTTTTTGAGATGGAGTCTCGCCCTGTTGCCCAGGCTGGAGTGCAATGGCATAATCTCAGCTCACTGCAACCTCTGCCTCCTGGGTTCAAGCAGTTCTTCTGCCTCAGCTTCCTGGGTAGCTGGGATTATAGGCGCGTGCCACCATGCCCAGCTAAATTTTTTGTATCTTTAGTAGAGACGGGGTTTCACCATGTTGACCAGGCTGGTCTCAAACTCCTGACCTTGTGATCTGCCTGCGTCAGCCTCCCAAAGTCCTGAGATTACAGATGTGAGCCACCGCGCCCGGCCTCCCCCCTCCCATCTTTAGGGGACTGACTTCTCTCTCCAGCCCCATGGGTAGGTGGGAGGAACACTCTTGTGTGTGTGTTGTGGGGTTGCCTGGTGCCCTGCCTCTGCCCTCGCTACTGGTTCACATCAGGTTGGATGCCAGGGCCTGCCATGATGACAGGAGGTGGGGATTAAGTAATGAGTCCATCCCCCTTGAGCTGTATTTAGTCACTAATTCTTTTGGTGCGCGTGTTTGCGGTCTAATTACCCTGTCTCAGCTATGCTGGAACCTACCCCTTCCAGCCAGTGAGGACAAGGACGGCTCTGCACAGACAGGTGGCCGTGGCCGTCACCCTCGGTGGCACAAGCCCCACGTGTCATTGGTTGGCGGGGTCCTTGTCACTCCTCCCTCCTCCCCTCCTGGAGATTGCTCCGGGATGTTCTCCTCCCCTTACCAGCGACATGGCAGGCAGCTCATAGTCTCTGGAGTTGCACTGAGCCAGCCTGCCTGTGTGGGACCTTGGACACATCACCTCCCACCTCCGAGCTTCAGACTTCTCATTTACGAATGACCTGGATGTCCCGTCTGATGTCCTGGGATCCTGTGTTCTGTGCTTTTTTTTTTTGCCCCACCTGGAGCCAGTTTGTGTTTACCTATCCTCATTTAATCCAGGTGGGGGGTCATACTCACCCATTTCACAGGTGAGGACACTGAGTCCTAGGGAAGTGACTTGGCTTAAGGCCCCAGAGCCTTGCTTTCAAACCAGGTGTGCTAACTCTCCCTGGTGGGCTCTGCCTGGCAACCAGCTCCTCATGTGTTCAGGCTGCAGATGATAAGGAAAGCCTGGACTCCAAGGCAGCTGGCTCCAGGGCACTGCGGGTGGGTGAGTGTGCGGGAGATTGCCCTGAGGTGCCCTACATTTACCTTCAGGGCAGCACAGTCACTTGGAATAAACAATGGAGAGACCCAAAGTACATATTAGGTTTCCAAAATAGCCTTGGGAGTTGCTGTTTTTCTCAAAGCTGTAAACATATCCCTGGGTGGGGCCCCCCCCCCACACTCTCCTGGGCACAGACCCCCTGGACCTCCTGCCTCTTGATCTGAGTGCCCAAAGACCTGCTGCCCAGACCCCTTGCTGGCTTCCATTTAAGCAAGAGCTGGAGCTCTGGAGGCTGACAGCTGGGAGCCACTGGGGATGGGGGATGGGAATGGGGCAGAAGGTCCATGGGGGGCTTGGCCAGGCGTAGGCAGAAGATAATGTCCGGGGGATGGAGAGCCGTGGATGCCAGTTTTCCCATCATCTGCCCCAGGCAAGGTAGGCCCACGCTTCAAGGTGCAGAGAAGAGAGGTGGACTGTGGAGGTTGTTTGGGGAAACTGAGGCTGGCAGGGAGGGGCTGGCAGGGGAAGCCATGTCTAAGGCGATAGTGAGTCAGGGCTGCATTGGCCTAGATTGAATGTCCTAGAGAAGGTCCTGGAGATGACATTTACTGGGCCTTTTTAATCTAGTAAATATTTATGGGGCCTCTTGTGTGCCAGGGTCTGTGCTGGGCGCTGGAATTGCAGTTGTGACCCAGAGATGGGCCTGCTCTTGAAAGAGATGAAGGCCGGGCACAGCGGCTCACACCTGTAATGCCAGCACTTTGGGAGTCTGAGGCAAGAGGATCGCTTCAGCCTAGGGGTTTGAGACCAACTGGGCTACATAGTGAGACCCCGTCTCTATCAAAAAAGAAAAAATGAGCCAGGTGTGGTGGCATGCACCTGTAATCTCAGCTACTTGGGAGGCTAAGGCAGGAGGATCCCTTGAGCCTAGGAGTTTGAGGCTGCAGAGAGCCATGATTGCGCCACTGCACTCCAGCCTGGGTGACACAGCGAGATCTTATCTCCAAAAAAAAAAAAAGAAAAAGAAAGAGAAAAGAGAGTGATAGAGAGAAGAGAGAGAGAGAAAAGAAAGATGAATGAAGTAGAGGAGACCAGCAGGGGAGCAAGTAACCTCAGTAGCAAGTGGCCCAGCGCCTTTGCAGCACAGGAAAGTGGTGCTTGACCCTGGCCAAGGAGCCAGCGGCGGCCTTCCGGGGGGGTTAGAAGCTGGGTCCTGAAGTTACATTAGGTAAGAGAGCGGAGAGAGGAAAGTGACAAGGGGGAGGGGGTGTAGAACCTGTTGGGCAGAGAACGCAGTACACGCCTTGGAGGTTTGATATAGTTTTTGGCACAGGACGGGGGCTGGAGGTGTGGGGGGGGATGCCGATCAGCCTTACTCTACCCTAGCACATGGCCTTGTTCTCCAGGTCTCATCACCCACCAGGTGAGACCTCTGTCTACCCTTTTGGAGAAGAAGTGTCTGGCCATTTCTCAGATGAGGCTGATCTCCCAACCCTTGCTCCCTGGGGAAGGTACAGGGCCACCTGTAAGGAAGGAGCAGTATTTATACGGGGTCTTCCTACACCCATCAGAGGCAGCATTTTGACTAATGAGGTAACTAAGGCACAAAACATTGTTGCTGGAGGAGCTAGAGTGAGGACCCAGGACGCTGCTTTTCCTTGGCTCCCTGGGCAACTGGGAGGCTGTGGTAGAGAATGCTGGAGAGCATTCTCTCGAGCTTTAGAGGGGGCACAAAGCCTTTTCCACATCTGCACACTTGACCCCAGAAACCCAATCTGGGCATCCCAGAGGGATACCTGGACATGTATGCAAATGTGATGGTACGAAGGTGTTCACAGTGATTTTTAGATTGCAAGGACTCTGCGCTGACAGTGGAGGACACATCAAACCAATGGCCCTGCAGCCACCTGCTGTGTCACCTGCTTGAGAGGATGCTGCCGTATATTGTTAGGTGGAAAAAGCACATTTGAAAACCACATATGGTTGCATCCCATTGTCATTAAAAAACAATCCCATAAGAAGAGAAAATCTCATAAGAAAAAGTTGGGAAGGACAGACAGCCAATGCTAAACGTAGTTCTCTCGGGGAGGGGTTCATTTGGGTGGGTTTTACATTTGTTTTATCTGGCTTCCCTGTTTTTTTCTTTTCTGTTTCTTGTGTAATCATTGTAGATACTCATGCAATTTAAAGCAAAGAAAAAATAAGCAGGTATTTTTGTCATTTAAAAGTTTAAGTGATTTTGATGTGTTGACCAGGTATACATGACATCATTCAAAATGAAAAAGATATAGAAGAAGGGGAAATTTCGACAGACACTACAACAGGAATTCGAGCCTCACTGGACAGCATGATGAAACCCTGACTCTACAGTAAAAAATAATTTTAAAAAAATTAACTGGGCGTGGTGGCTCATGCCTATAGTCCCAGCTACTCTAGAGGCTGAGGCAGGAGGATCACTTGAGCCCAGGAGGTGCAGGCTGCAGTGAGCTGTGATTGTGCCACTGCACTACAGCCTGGGCAATAGAGTGAGACCCTGTCTCAAAAAAAAAAAAAAGCCATTCACAGAAGGACAAACACTATCTAAAGTACCCAGAAGTCGAATCCACAGACGGAAAGTAAACTGGTGGTTGCCAGGGGCTGCAGGGAGAGGGGTACAGGGCATCACTGCTTAACAGGTACAGTTTCAGTTTTCTAAGATGGAGAGCGTGCTGGAGATGGTGGAGGTGACAGTTGCACAGGAATGTGAATGCACTTAATGCCACTTTAAAAATGGTTAAGATGGTAAATTATATTTTATATGGTTATTTATTTGTTTAGAGACGGGGTCTTGCTCTGTCACCCAGGCTGGAGTGCAGTGGTGCCATCTTGGCTCCCTGCAGCCTTGAGCTCTTGGGGTCAAGCAGTCCTCCCACCTCAGCCTCCCGAGTATCTGGGGCTACAGGTGGTGCCACCACACCTGCCTAATTTTTTTATACTTTTTGTAGAGACGGGGTTTCACCATGTTGCCCAGGCTGGTCTCGAACTCCTGTGCTCAAGTGATCTGCCTGCCTCGGCCTCCCACAGTGCTAGGATTATAGGCATGAAGCACCATGCCTGGCCTGTTACATGTATTAAGAAAAGATACAGAGGGATCAGAGTGACAGTTCTACCCCTCAATCCCCAGCCACCCACTTCCACCCTGGAGGGAACTAGTGTTTTCAGTATGATGGTCGATGCTTGGTTTCCTCCCACCTGCCCTTGGGCACGAGTGGGCAGTGACAAGTTCGATGGGGTCCCTTCACTCATGGATAGAGGATGATGCCTCCTGGCCCAGGTTAGGCACCCCTTCCATCTCTGCTTGCCTGGCACAAGGCAGTGAGTGCCTAGATCTTCCATGCTTCTTGGGTTGAAGGGATTGAGGATCTGAGGCTGGAGAAGCCAGAGGTCCTGCCCCGGCGAGAGCTCCAGAACTCGCCTCCTCTCTCTTGGCGGGAAGAGAATACTCTGAATCCACTTCTGTGTCCCTAGCACTTGGCTCCTGGGCGAGCACTTGGGAAATGTTTGTTGAATCTGTCCTGGGGGGAAGAAGATGAAGTGTTAAGCCAGCAGCCGGCCTGAGCTGGGCTGTGGGAGATCTTCTGGGCTGCCGGGCCTGGATGTCTCCAGAAACACCCAATGCTCACTCACCAAGGCTCCCTTGGTGCCAGGTCTTGTGCCAGGCACTGGGATGTGGTGCCGAATTGGACACGAGGGAGATGAGATGTGCTCCTGTGTGTCTTGGCAGCTCATGTGTTGCCAGGCATTGGTAGCAGAGGGGGGCTGCTTTGGCATCCAGGTGCCCTGTCTCATGCCCGGGTCCCTGGCCAGTGTACTCAGAGGAACTGCCCCCAACTGAGTTGCCCATTTTCCACGGCAGGGAGGACATGAGAAAGGCCGTGTTTCCATGAGGAGTCATAGCTTCCATCTATTGAGCATTGGCTGGGAGCTGGGCTCTGTGCTAAGTGTGAAACGTGTGTTGATTCATCCTTAGCTCCTACTCAAAGCTAGGGGACCTGGAGCACAGGCGGTTAAGTGCTTGGGCCAAAGGCACACAGCTCAGAAGTGGCAGACCCTCTGCCCCCTCCTGGCATTCCTGTCTGGTGGGGCCAGGGGGTGGGACCTCTGCAGTCAGTGCCTGGGGGCTGGATGACAAGCTGCAGCCTCCCCCGCAACCCCCATGATCTCCATAACGCAGTCGAGCCAGAAAGAGACCATTTTACAGACCAGAGCAACAAGGGTACTGCTCTCTAAGACCCTGGAGCCAGTGACAGGGAAGGCGGAGAAGGGATGAGAGCCTCTGTTTATTCCGAGCCTGTGTATACCCTCCTTTTCACAAACTGTAGCAGCTCCACAGGCATGGGGCATCTTTACGATGACCCAGTGGGGAGGCTCTGGGGATTGGAAATCACTTGCCCGTTTCCAGTGGCTGATACTGTTGGGATTTGAGCCTTGCTCCATCCAGCTTCAGAGTTTGGTGCCTTTCTTGCTCACCACGTGCTGGCCCCAGCTCTTTGCCTTGGCACTGGAGATGTACCGAGGCCTTCCTGCACCTGGGTTCTCTGGCGCTAGAATAAGTGCATGGGCAAAGTGGCTTTTTTCCGGGTTAGTGACTGTGACCACATGTGTACCCATCTGTGTATCTGATCCTGGCATTGGAATCTGGGGGACGTTTTCTAAGTGATGTGCTGGAGAAGCGGGCAGGGAGTGGGGTTTATGGAGCCGAAGAGACACTGTCTAACCATTGAGAGGCTGCCCAGGTTTGGGAGCCACATGGACCTGGATTTGACCTTGAGCAAGTCATTTTAACTGAGTGTGTAAAGCGGGAGTGATAACATCCGGCTCACAGAATTAGACATGGTGGGAGTAGAATGATTAGCACCTAATCAGCATTTTACGATAAATGCAAATTCTTCCCTTCTCATAGAGGAGTAGAGTCTGATGAGAGAGACAGGGAAGTGAAAATTTATAGCCCCTGGATGCCGTTGATGAAGGCATGGGCTCAGGACTAGAAAGCTCAGAATGGGTAGTGACTTATTCTGGGGAAGTCATGAAGGGCTCCCTGGAGGAGGTGATGAAGGTATACCCAAGCCTGGAAGAGGTTGGAAGTGGTGCTCCAGGAAGAAACTTCACAGTGGCTTGCAATTTGCGACTGCAGATTTTTCCTCACTGTGAGATGCTGGTTGAGACAATTTTCTCCTTGGAGTGGCCTGGTGTTTTGGGGGGTGGGGTGAGTGCCCACCTAGGTGTAGTTTCCAGACAGCAGTGGAGGGGGAGGGCACTGCCCAGCATGCTGCCTGGGATTATGAGTGTCCACAGAGCTGCTGTTTCTCCAAAGGTGTTTTTTGTTTGTTTTTGAGACAGGGTCTCACTCTGTCACCCAGGATGGAGTGCAGTGGCCTGATCCTAGCTCACTGCAACCTTCAACTACTGGGCTCGAGGGATCCTCCAACCCCAGCCTCCCAAGCAGCTAGGACTACAGGTGTGTGACACCATGCCTGACTGATTTTTAAAATTTTTTGTAGGGATGGGATCTCACTATGTTTTCCAGGCTGGTGTCGAACTCCTGCCTCCAAATGATCCTCCTGCCTCAGCCTCCCAAAGTGTTGGGATTACAGGCATGAGCCACCATGTTCAGCTTCTCCAGAGTTGTTTTCAATAAATGATACCAAGTGGGAGTGATGCTGGGAACTTGGGCAAATACAGACATGGGGGAATTGGACAGGTGGCTCAGAAAACCATGGGAACCTGAGATTGGCAACTGGACAGGTGACCCAGGGGTTCCCTAGGCCCCGCGTTGCCCACAGAAGCCAGAAGTTGGCCTGGGTGAACACCCTGAAATGCCTTGTGTATGTTGGAAGGTACCATGAGACCAGCTGAGCTCTCCTGCCCTGGAACCATCTGCTGCCACAGTGGCCTTGTTAGGAGAGACCTCAAAGGCTGAGCATGGCCATTAGTTCCTGGGGTGTGTCTCTGGGGTGTGGAGGGCGAAAGCAGGGTTTTCGATGAGGGGATTCTGTGGCATTAGCATCTGGCTTCTTTCCTTCTGCCATCCCGCCCCATGTACTGCCAGCCACCCAGCCAGGTGAAGGTGGCATTTAGCTCATTATCATGGCCATCAACAACATGGCTGTTACGCAGCATAGTGGCTGTGGCGTCCGAGGGCCCTGGGTACAAGTCTGACCTCCTCACTCACAGTGTGGTCCTAGAGTGTTCTCCCAGCCTCTCCCCCACCTCTCTGAGCGGCTGCCATTGGGTGGTCTCGAGGTTGAGGATGGTTACACCAATGGCATGCTCATGGTAGGCCAGGCACTGTTCTGGGCACTTTTCACATGCTATTCCATGGAATGTGGGCAAAAACCCCTCAGAGCTGGGAGGTATTATCAAGGCCCAGAGAGGGTCCTCGTTTGCTCAAAGGCTCAGAACTGCAAGATGGAGAGCTGGGATTTGATCCCAGGACCCTCTGGCTCCAGAGCCCCTGCTCCTCTCTCCACTATACACACTGGTTGGAACGCAAGGACTGACGTCCCAGCTGGCTTTTGAGCAGTTGTGGTTTGTCAGGTGGCTTTATGGTCAGTGTGGGGTGCTTGTCCAGGGATCAGGGGAACTTGTTTTCTGATCAAGCTTGGCTGGGTGGGCCCTAGGAATCCGTCCAGTTTGACATCATTACATTACTGATGGGAAAGTGGTGCCAGAGGAGGGGGAAGGGACTGGCCCCAGGTCACGGAGCCAGCTGGGACAGAAGCAGGACTAGATCCAGGACTTCCTGAACAGGGCTGACTACCTTGATGCCTGAAAGGGTGTGTGGCTGGGATGGGGGCTGGACCCCAGTTAGGGGCTTGCTGTTCTCTCCCACTCACCTCTCTCAAGTCCTGGTGGCTCACCACGGAGAGCCCAGAGACCAGCTAGCTGCCCTACAAAGGGCCCCCTTGGTCGCCAGGAAACAGGTGGGGGGAATGTGATGACCCCATGCAGCTCATCCCCGCTGCCCGGCGGCGGGACTCACTTTCACCTCCTTGCTGAGAAAACTCCTTAGCAAGTCCATTTCAGTGCCACCTCTCTCAGTTGCTCCTGGGTCCCCAGAGGGCCAGGACAGGATGGAGAAGTGTCCTTGCTTAGGGGGTCCAGACTTTCACCCACCCATTTGCCCCCCTCCCTCCCCCAGGCAGGTAGAGCCAGGGTGACACCAGTGAAGAGCATGGGAATCATCTGTCAAGGGCGCCTGTGTGCCTCACTTGAGCCTGCTCTTCTGAGCTGTTCATGAGCCCTCCAAGGTGTGATTGCTATCCCCATTTTACAGAGGTGTAGACTGAGGCTCCTAGCTTGAGGTAGGCAGGCCCTCAGAGGACCACACAGTGGCAGATGACTTTCTCAGCTCTCCTGCCCTTCCTAGAGAGGTCTGCAGAAATGCCTACACCCTTTGACTTTCTAAGGCCTGTGGAGCTCATGGCAAGCCCTCAGGAACTGTTTACGGAATGAATGAATGATCGGCAAACAAATGAACAAAGGCATGCTCCCACACCATGCTTTTTGACCGGGGAGAGGGCACCCAGAGGGTGTCTGCTGTTGAGTGCAGGCTGTCAGAGCCCTGATGGGACCCAGGATAACTCTGGATAGAGGCTGTCACTCTTCTGGACTCCAAGGAAGGGCCCTATCCAGGGTGTGCAAATAGCACTGCAAATATCATATCCAGAGAGATTTTGAGAGATCCTCTTACAGATGGGGGAGACTGAGACCCAGGGCAGAGGAGGGACTTGCTCAGGGTCAGGCAGCAAATTAGCAACACAGCCAGGACTTGACCCAGGACCTCCTGCTTCCTAGCCTGGTACCCTCTCTTCCATAGGGATCTTCCCTATGGATGTCAGACCCCTCTGCCTCTCCCCCTGAGCAGCCTTGCACAGACCTGGCCTGCTGGCATCCCTGGAGGAGGCCAGTGTTTCTGGTTGAAAGCAGCTCTGTGTGTCTGTGTGGGTGGCAGTGTGCTTGGGCACACTTGATGTAGTGGCTTCTCAAACCTGGCCCCCATCCCCAGCGTGCAGCCTGTGATCCGTCCTGCCCGGGCCATTACCGCCAGTCTGTAATGGAATCGGCTGCCCTGGTTAAGTGTTCACATTAAATTAATACCTCTTCCTTGGAGACAATCAGTTGGCATTTAATTTGTGTTTCCTTCCGAGAGCAGCGGAGTACAGCTGGGCAGCCGGGCTGTGATGGGCACGTCTGTGAGGCAGCCCTTCCAGGGGGATCAGGGGCTCCGTGGAGATGGGAGCCAGGAGGCCACAAGAGGTGGTGCCAAGGTGTTCCGGGGCCGGGGCTTGGGCCAGGCTGGAGGGGGCCTCTTCCAGGGGCAGGGGCTTGAGCTTATTGGCTGTCCATTTTCGGGGGAGAAGACATATTTGCAGCACGCCACGTGGGAGAGGAAGTGGGGGAGGCAGTGTCTACATGTGCCTCAGAGCTGAACTGCCAGGAGGTGAGCCCTGTGTTAGCAGCGGTGGGGTTTCCACATTGTATTCCCGACCCTGCCCCACTCCCACTCCCTTATCGTATTTTTTTTCTGCCTTAAATATGAATTGTCTGTGGTATTCGAGGGGGCTGATGGGCAAGGAGGAAGTTGACTCAGTCGTGGTTTTCAGGTTCTCCAGAAGGGCTCAGCAGAAGCAAGTGGGGGCTGTTGGGGGCACACAGCTCTGTCCCCCACAGGCGAGCCCACTCTGGTCTGCACAACCCATCAGCTTCTGCGAACCTACATTGAAGAGAGGGCTCCCCTGCTCTACCTCTGTGCCTGCACCCTCTTCCTCCAGCTCAGATATTATTCTAGAGAAGAACGGCCGGTTGGGGCCCCCAGGCTTGGCCCTGGCTCTGCTATGAGGCCTGGGCAGGATACTGTCCATGTGGGGGACCCCTCTGTGCATCTGCAGGTGGGCGAACACAGGAGCTGAGGCAGCGCCGAGCTGGGGGGTACTGGCTGGGCAAAGTCTCCTGTGGTCAGAGCCACCGGGCTCCAGCAAGTCCCCGGCCACCTGCGCCCGGCCCTGCTGCAGTGGGGTGGCTCCCTGTGGCCAGGATGGAGCTGAGAGGGCGCCAGTCCTCCACCTGCTGGGAAGGAAGCTGCTCTCTGCCCCCCACCTGCCCTCTGCCAGAGGCCGGGCCCACGCTTGGCCCAGAATGAAGTCTTCCACTGAGGGCTCCAGCCCAGCTTCACCTGAGCTTGTCTCCCCCTCACCTGACTGAGTTGGCCTAGGTGTGCCGGCTGCTCCCCTTCCCGAAAGGTGTGGGTGCTTTCCACACCTCCCTCCCAACTCTGGAGGTGGGAGGCGGCCATGTGCTGTGCCGTGCCGTGCTGTGCTGTTCACATGGAGCTGCTGAGCACCCGTGGTCTGATGGGTGCCAGGGGTGCTTTCACCCACACTGTCCCCTTCCTGTGGTTCCCACAGCCACTTTCAAAAGGGGGTGGCTGGCTTCCCCTACTCACAGAGGGGACAACTGAGGCCCAGAGGGGAACTGACACAACTGGGAAGAGGTGGGGGAGGATTTGAACCTGCCTCTTGCTGCCCTTCAGTCTTGGGATGCTCACTCCGGGAGCCCCAGGGCTGTCCCTGGAGCCTTCATTGTTTTGCTGGGCCTGCACCCACTTTCCTCCTGAGCGGGAGCCCTGAGCCTCTTTCTCTGACTGCACAGGAAGTGAAAAATCTGTGAGTCAGCCCCTCTGCCAATGACTTCAGCTTGGGTTTCCGCCCCTCTGTAGGGGCAGGCTTATCCATCCCTTTCCTGTGGGTCTGTGTGTCATCTTGAGCTGATGGGGGAGGGGGGAGGCACTGGCTCTGAGTGGGGTGGGGGGTGGGGACTGGCATAGAATCTGCCCACCCCCTTTCCCCCAGTGGCCAGCAGAGACTTCTCGTTCTTCACGTGGTTCCTGTGGTGGCTCCTCAGGAATGCAGAGAGACCACATCTGGCTGGGGTGGTGCTGCCACCTCCCCCTCCTGGCCACCAGCCTCAGAGAGTGCTTGTTCTGCTGAAATGGTGGCCGAGGCCCCCGATCGCAGCTGCCCTGTGCTTCTGTAGAGTCATTTCCTCTCCCTACACTCTTTCTCCTGACGTCCCCTGCCTCCCTTCCCTGGCCCAGGGCTGCGGTAAGTGGGAAAAGGAAGGTGTCTCCTTCTCCCACCTGCTTCCTGCCCCGGCCATCCCTCCCACTGGCCTGGCCTCCTGAGAGAGGCTCTGGAGCCAATGGATGAAGCTGAGTGTGGGGGCCTGTGCTGGGAATTTTGCCTACCACAAGTCCTTGGGCTGGGATGGTTCAGGCTAAGGATACTCCAGGGGGAAGGGAGCTCTGGCTGGAGGTGAGGGCCATCAGGGCACTGAGGAGTAAGTGCAGCTTTGGATTCATTCAATCATCCATCCATCCGTGCATCTGTCCATCCATCCATCCATCCATCCAACAAATGCATTTGATAAATATCTTACTCTTTAGCAAGTGCTCAGCCAGTTTTAGGTGCAGGGAATACAGCAGCAAGCACAGAAATGATCATCATAACCAGCTCTCTGGGCCTGCAGAGGGGCTGGACCCTCTCTTGAGACTCAGCTCCTGTGCCTGTTTTCCCACCTAGACCAGGACCTCTCCTCTTGCTTCCTCCTTGCCCCGTCTCTGTGCCGGAGACCTCCCGAGATGAGTGCCAGGCCCTGGCGGTGGTGGGGGAAGGTGGAGGTGGTGGAGACCACCTGCTGGAGCCATCACTCACCCTGGCGTCATGGAACTGACTCCTTTGGGTGACAGTTGAGTGCCATGGGATCCCATTACCATGCCACTGGGGAAGAGGAGATCCTGGGGCCTCTGCTGTCTCAAGCTGTGGGGCAAACAATGGAAGTGGAAGAGAGGCTTGGGGAAGAGATGACATTTGAGACAAGCCTGGGAGGACGGCTAGGGTTTCAGGGCTGATGAGGGAGGAAGAGGGGGAAATGAGTTACCTGACCTCTGAGCCTCATCTGCAACATGGGGACGATCCCAGGGGAGGGCTCAGCAGGATTTTATAGAGGGAGGAATGTGTGCCAAACATGGTGGACACCACCGAGAAGGTAATCAATAAATGTCCCCTCTCTCATCCAGCGCTTGAAGAGAGAAGGATCTGGAAGTTTGATAAGCTGTTGGGTCAGGGTGGGCAGGGGTGGCTCTCAGTGATTCAAGCCATGTTGGCTGTGGCTGGAGTTGTCCATAGGCCTTGGGTCTTCATTTTCCCACCTGCAAAGTGGGAACAGGGCAGCTTTCCCAGAGCATGCGCAGTACGACGGAGCAGATCTATGGAAAGGCCCTGCCCCACAAAGAGCACTGGGATGTGTTTGTCACCTCATTTTCTTCCAGTGACAGGCCTGTCAATATCCTGGAGTCTTTTGACCAGAAAAGACCCCTCCCAAGCCAAGAGAACAGCTCCTGGGTTGCTGAGGGAGACTCAAGGAAACTGACCTTTGTGCCCCCAAAGTGATTTCTTTATGTTCACTCCAGCCTTCCTTCCCCCTTTCAACCTTAAAGGCCTGGGTGTAGGATTCTGCCAGACCTGGGTTCGAATCCAGATGCTGCCACTTCCTAAGGCAGTCTTTGGGCAAGTCGTTTGCTCAGCTGTGGGCTGGGGCTGAGATTGGGGATGGCACAGGCTGAAAGGAAACGATGTCTGCAAACTCCTGACCCAAAATAGGTGCACCCGCCTCTTGGTGGCAGACAGCGCCTGTCCTGTCCCTTCCTGCTGCCCTCTTTCTGCTTGTCCCTCTGCCTGAAACACCCTCCCCACTGAAACCCTACTCTTATGGGCAGACCCAGGGCAGAGGGAGGATTGTGTTTGGGAAGCAGGTGTTGAAATCTCCACGCCAGCAACTTGGTTGACCAGTTCTCAGTGAAGCTGAGTGCTCCCTGGCTCTGGGTGGGCGGGCAGTGAACGCGGGTGTCTGGAGTGCCGTAAGAAACACATCACCCACCTGGCCCTTCATGCCAGTCCTCAGAGCAGTCCAAGGACAGAGCTTTTCTGCACTGTCAACACTGGAGTCGGCTGAGCCAGGTTTTCTCCACCGCCGCCAGGAGGGACGTCAGGGTGGGCGACAGGCTCTTCAGTCAAGCCGGCTGCTGTCCACATGCAGGGTCTGTCTTCGACCTTCTGGGGAGCAGGCCAGCTGGCTGCCTACCCAGTCCGGCTTTGGAAATAAAAAAGCCCATGAAATCACTGGTGCAAGCTCATCCTGGGGGTGCGGTGTCTGCAGCTCAGGAAACATGACTGAGGTGTGGGGCGGGTGCAGAACTTGGGGTGGGAGAGGAGAGGCGAGGTGGAGGGGCTGGGTTGTGTGGTCTTCAGAGCCTGGGCACTCAGTGCCATCTGCAGCCTGGCATAACTGGGGGGCTATCTGCCCCAGCCCTCGCCTGCTGAACCAGGAACTGCATGTTAATAAAATGTCCAGGTGATTCGTGTGCACATTCTCGGTTGAGACTCACTGCTTTAGAGAGTGGACTAGCTTTGACTCCCAGCTTCCTGCTTGCTGGCTGTGTGACCTTAGACAAGTTACTTTACCTCTTTGAACCTCAGCTCTCTCATCTGCAAAATGGGCTTGGATAGAAATTCTTTCCCCCAAAAGGGTTAATAATTCACATTCAAGCCAGTGATGTGTGTGTCCAAGGCAGTGAGCCGGTGTGTGGGCCCCAGACCGTACCCAGCAGTGAATGGTTGCTGCTGCTGTTGCTGTTATTGTGTCTGGAGAGCCACAGATCTGGGCTTGCGCTCTCACCTTGGGTGGATTGGGGAAAGTCTCCTTCCCCTCTACGGTCCTCGTTTACTCCATCTGTACAAGGGGTCTGTTGGCCACTGCCTCGCCTTCCTCATGAGATGGTTGCTCAGAGGAAAAATGAGGGGTGCTGTGCCTCATTCTCAAGGGGCCCTCTGGGGAATGGAGAATGTCGGGGGAGGTGCCCTTGCGAGCCTGTGTCCAAGGGAGGAGCCGTGTCATTCTTTACATTTTGCACCCTTCTTTGCTACTCCTGTTCTTGCTGTTAGATGTGGTAGCGGGCTGGCCCTGGATGCCAGGCTGCAGCCAGAGCCATGCTGGGGCTCGCCCTTGCACCCGCCCTGCTCAGTGGCTTTGGAATTGAGTCGCCTTCCCCCATCTGAGCAGTGTGGCCAGGAGAGATGATTCAGCTCAGGACTTGTGCTCTGGCCTTTACCCCTCAGGGAAGCCCAGGTGCTCTGTGCTGCCGGACAGGGGTGCGGTGGCTTGGGAACTCCCCCGCTCCATGAGATTCCTCTCCCCCGACATGGGGCCTGTTCTCAGTGAGAGGTGGTCTGGGACTGGACTCTTAGCCTTGCCCCTGATACACTAGGTCACCGGGGAAAATGACTTGACCACTCGGCCTCAGTTTCCCCATCGGTATAATGAGATGGTCCTGGCTGGATTAGGCCCTTAGATTCCCTCCCTGCCCCATCTTAGCTTCCTCTCTGCCCTCCAGCCCTGGAAGGAATCCCAGCCCCTTGCCCTCCAGGTCCGGACCCTGGAGCCCACACAGATCTCAGCCTGGCAGCTAATGCGGAGGTTGGGAAAGGCCGGAGAAAATGGGGGAGAGGAAGAGAGTGTGTGTCCTCCAGGAGCCCTGGCTGGGACTGTCTCATGTGGAGAGAGGAGGAATTTTCCTCTGTGTGTGCAAACAGTATCTGTTTTCTCTTGTTTCCAAAAGCCGGTGACGTAACCAACTTTCCAGCCCTCCCTCCCCCTCTGGCCTATTTTTAGCTGGCCCCGACAGCATCCTAACAGGGTGCCAGATCGCCCTGCTCCGAGGCCATGTAGGGAGGGCAGCAGTGGGGTGAAGAAGGAGAGAAGCTCCTCTGTCTGTCCCAGGATGGAGGGAGGGAAAGAACCTGCCCCCAGCTTCCTCTAGGGAGGCAGGGACTCTGTGTTGGAGGAGCTGGATTAGGGCCTTTAGGCTTTGACAGTTCCTGGGTCTATGAGGAGCTCCGTGAGGGGATTCTGAGCAACCGGTCTGGGGCCTCCCCCACCTGGGTTTCAGTCCTAGCCCGACCCTATCTCAGCCTGGCCTTGGGCTCAGCTTGTGCCTCTGGGCCTTGCTTTCTTCACTTGGGGATAATGACAGTACCTACAGCATAGGTTGTTACGAGGATTGAATAAACTTCATGTAGAACAGTGAAGTAAGTCTCAGTGAAGGTGGTTCTGGTATTGGTGTTATCATCCAACCCCAGAGAACTGCTCCTGTCCCTTCCTGCAGTTGAGGCTGGGAGTCCACTGAACCCTCCTCTGCCTTCTCCCCTGCCTCTGTTCCTGTTCAGCTTGGAGCAGTACGCACGCGAAAGAGTAGTATGGAAGCCCTTGGAACAGGGCCTGGCGCATCATAAACGCTAAATCTGGATTTATTGGGTTTTGTTTCAATGTAATAAAACAAACCTGGGTTTGAATTCCAGTCCCACCGCCTCACTGTGTGTCTCTGGGGGAAAACGTTTAGCCTCTCCGAACCTCAGTTTCCACATCTATAAAATGGGATGATAACACCTATATAGGAGAGTTCTGTGTTGGTTTGGGTAGGCTGTAGGACATCGCAATGCTGAGCACAATAAAAGTTTGTTTCTTGTGGGTGCAAGGAAGAGCCCGAGAGTGGAGCTGGCCGCAGCCCGGCTCATAAGGACCAGCTGTGCTACTGCGTCTTGCAGCAAAAGCAGGAGCAGCAGTGCTGGTCCAGCACTTTACAGTTTGCATGCAGGCAAGGTGGTGGTCCCTCCCACCTTTGTCTCCCCATGGTGCTGGGCTCATACTTCAAGCGTGGCACTTGTCACCACCACCTGGTACTCTGGTTGTGTGTCAGCCTGGCTGTCCTCTCATAGCACCTCCCCTAGGCTGGGCTCTCCCAGAGGGCAGGCAGGAATGGACGCCCCAGTGCACCTTCCTCTCCTAGCTCAAGCTAGGCCCCGGTGGATGCTGGGTTGTATCTGAGGGCTGGACAGGCCTTCTGGAGCTCACCTTCTGACCACCTGTTCCTCTTGGCTTTTACAGATGGGAGGAGGAGCTCGCCAAGCGCATGAACCTTCAGACCATGGTGGAAACGCTGCAGGAGGTAAGAGCTCTCGGGCATCCCAACCAGGAGAGGGCATGCCAGAGAGCCATGTGGCCAAGGGGTGCAGTCTTCATGGGGCAAAGCCAGGAAATTCTCGCACAGCCCCTACTCTGTGTTACCTCCTGCCACTTCAGTCTCTCCCTTATGGAGCCAAGAGATCTCTTTTACTTCCTCTGCTTGGAAGCTAGGAATGAACCCAGCATGGTGTTGCACAAGTGCTCTGATGCAGGAGTTGAGAAGCCTGGGTCCAGGTCCCGGGGTGCAAATCCCAGCTGCTATATGACCTGGACCTGGGACCAGTGACTCTTCTCACCAGTCACTGTCTTCCCACCTGAGGCTTGGACTAGGTGGTCTGTAAGCCCCCAGGCAAGCAGGGTGCCCTGAGTTGGGGCCGAAGGCCTTGGAGAGGGCAGGTGGGCATGTCACAGGTGGGCTCTCAGTCTGAGCAGACTCTCCATGGTGGGCAATTGGGAACATTCCCCTTGCTGCTCTAGCTGGAATCTCTGCATTCTGGGCTCTGCAAGTCCCCCGCCTGTGGTGTAACCTGAGCAGCAAACTTCATCTTCTCAGCCTCTATTTTCCTCTCGGTCAAATGGGAACAAGACTAGCAACCCCATGAGAAGGCATGAAAAGTTCTTTCAAAAATGTTTACAAATTGCCGCTTGTGGTGGCTCATGCCTGTAATCCCAGCACTTTGGGAGGCTGAGGCAGGCAGATCACCTGAGGTTGGGAGTTCCAGACCAGTCTGACCAACATGGAGAAACCCCTTCTCTACTAAAAATACAAAATTAGCTGGGCATGGTGGTGCCTGCCTGTAATGCCAGCTACTTGGGAGACTGAGGCAGGAGAATCGCTTGAACCCAGGAGGCAGAGGTTGTGGTGAGCTGAGATCGTGCTATTGCATTCCAGCCTGGGCAACAAAAGCGAAACTCTGTCTCAAAAAAAAAGAAGAAAACGTTTAGAAATTGCTTTCTGACACTTAAAGCATTTATCTTCTAAGAAAGAGACAGATTGAGATAATTGTCAACGTGTAGAAGGAAAAGGTTGAATGTCTCCCTTTCTTTTGTGACAAAAGTAGTTTTTTCTTTATAAATTTAATGAGTTCATTGTCAAATATGTGGAAAATATAGAAGAGCACAAAGAAAATAAAAATTATCTCCAGTTCCACCCCGCCACAGTTGAAAAACTGGTGTGTGACCTTCCGATCTTGTCTGTGCAGACATGCACCCATGCTCTTTAGATGCGTGTTAGGTCAACACACATGACATTGCCATTTTTGAAAGCAGAGATGATCCAATATTGGCAGTTTCACACGGATTGATCTAATATATATTTTTTTTGAGATGGAGTCTCGCTCTGTCACCCAGTCTGGAGTGTAGAGGTGTAATCTTGGCTCACTGCAATCTCCACCTCCCAGATGCAAGTGATTCTCCTACCTTAGCCTCCCAAGTAGCTGGGACTACAGGCACGCGCCATCATGGCCGGCTAATTTTTGTATTTTTAGTAGAGACGAGGTTTCACCATATTGGCCAGGCTGGTCTTGAACTCCTGACCTCATGATCTGCCCGCCTCGGCCTCTCAAAGTGCTGGGATTACAGGTGTGAGCCACTGTGCCTGGCCTGATCTCGTATTTTTAATGTAATAGGATTGCTTGTTAATTAACCTGCTCTTTTTCTTTTAATATCTGCCATGGATTTTTCATGATAGTGAAAAGTATTTTAAGCAGTCAGCAGTGCTGGGGGGGGGAAGCCAGGCTGGGACGAGGTCCTTGGTGCCCCTTCCCTGGCATGCAGGTGCCCAGCTCGGGTGGACATCGAGTGCCCAGGGCTCTGGACTCAGGGGTCCAGACCCTCCTATCCCCAGAGGACCTGGCTTCTCTGAAGCCTCCCTATCTCCGTCCCTGCAGGCGGCACAGGAGGCTGATGCCATCCAGGAGGAGATGAATGAGAAGATCGAGCGGCTCAAGGCTGAGCTGGTGGTGTTTAAGGGGCTTATGAGTGACGTAAGTGGCGCCCGCGGCCCCTGGGGTGTTATGACCTCCCCCACACCCATCATGCAAAATGCTTCATTCCCTCCGAGGCTCCAGAGCTCGGCTTCTAGTTAGAATCCTGGCTGGCTGTGTTTGACTGTGAGGATGATGGATGCATTGGATGCATCGGAGACCAGGCGCCCCTCCTCCTGCCCCCTCCCCCACTTCCGCTTCCCTTGGTCTGAGTAGAGATGCATTAATCTGCTGCTTAACCCATCCCGCCCTCCCCCGGGCTCCCCTGATGGTCTGTGTGTGTTCGCTCCACTCCTTCCCAGCTCGCCTTGATGAGGGCAGGCCTCAGTGTCTGGGCGCAGTGGGATGTCTGGCAGGTTGGGCTGGGTGCCCTCTTGTCTGTGCTGGCCTGAGAGACTCGTAGTCCCAGTGGCCTTCTGCAGGGGTTGCTCCCTGAGGTCAGGAAAGGCCAGCGTGCGTGTCTTTTTGACAATCTGGGGCCCCTCTGAGTATCTGTGGGTGGAGGGAGCTGTTGGCAGCAAAGCGCTCCTTGCTGCTGGAGACCTAGGTCTCCTCCTCCTTCAGACAGTGGGCAGTACGGTGGGGGAGACCCCACCAGAAGGCAGAAGGGGCCAGAACGTGGGTGACTGAGTCTGGTGTGGCTCCTGGTGTGGAAGGGCATGAAGCTGGGGTGTGGTTGGTAGAAGCCTCCTGGGACCCCAGTTGGAGGCTACTGCTCTCCTTCTCACTTGGGTCTAGGGGGATCTACCCTGTGGTCATCAATGACTCCCTCTGCCAGGCGTGGGAAGTGTCCAGGAGAGAGAGCTGCCTTACCTGGGCAGGCAGCGTTGTGTTGGGGACAGGTGGGACATGCCGGTGGAAAAAGAAAGGCCATCTTTCTCCAGCGGGAGTTGTTTTTCTTTTTTCTTTGGTCTAACAAAGTAAACACATGGACCCTGTGTCTGCTGGGAGGTTGCCTTCCAGCCCTTAGGGAGAGCAGCACACATGGCCTCACACTGGCCCCTGACTCCCAAGGCCCCAGCCCCATTCCACCCCGAGCAGCGCCGCTGCAGCCCTCCACTTCACGGAAAAGCCCAAAGCACCCTCGGACTCTGGGGGCCTCCCCCGCACCACCCCTGCTGACACCTAGGGGTCCCCCCCACCTCTCTGCCCAGGCCCCCAGGCTTGCTCCATCCCTTGCTCATGTAAACCCTGCTGTCCTCCCTGCAGCCCATGACAGACCTGGACACAAAGATCCAAGAAAAGGCCATGAAGGTGGACATGGACATCTGCCGCCGAATCGATATCACGGCCAAGCTGTGCGATGTCGCACAGCAGCGGAACTCGGAAGACGTATCCAAGATCTTCCAGGTGACTAGGGCTGCCCTGCTCACCAGCCAAACCCCCACTCTCCCAGTGCAGCCCTGGCCTCCACCCCGGCCCGGCCAACCCCTGTTTCCCCCCACATCCCACTCACTCCCTCCCTTTCCCCCGAGAGGTAGCACTACCCGACCCTGTGGCCTCCCCCAGGAAAAGCAGAATCAGGCACCGTGGACTCATAGGCTCGTCTGACTACTTCATCCTATGGCTGGGGGAGACCGAGGCCCAGAGGGTGATGTGCTGTACTCAAGGAAGGAAGTGGCAGAACTCAGTCTCCTGCCCCTCCAGGGCCTGCTCCACCAGCCCACACTGCACCCACTGCCCTGCTTCCTGCCCCTTCCTCTGGGTGCCAGAACTGGGCATCATCCCCATGGTTGGGGAGCCCTGGCCAGGTTATGGGGGAGAACTGGGGGAGCTGGCCTGAGCTCTGGCAGAGGGGCCTCAGAGTTCAGAAGAGGACCTGTTGGCCGTTGACTATTTTTCATTCCCCCAAAGAGGCTCTCGATACCCCCCCGACCTAACGTGCAAGTGTGGGTGCCCCCGAGAGACGGCGATCAGGTTAGCGCCAGTGAGGCTGTCTTCCGGAGAGGGCTGGGGGGCTAGTCCAGCCAAATGAGGCACATGTCATTCTCCGAAGGCTGCTTCTTGAGTTTCGGGTTGTGGTTTGGCTTTTGCTTGAGCCCAGGGCAATATATGGTGTGTTGTCGCTCTGTGTGTGTGACTCTGACGTCGCTGGGCCAGATCCAGGCCTCCCTGGGGCTCTCTCCACCTCCATGCCTTCTTGCTGTCCCTCTGCGGGGAAGCAGGGGGAGGCCAAAGCAGCCTTGGTTTGCTCATGGCTTGTCTGTTTGGAGTGGAAGCTTCTGGTGAACCTTGGGCTACCTGTCCTTTGCCTTTGCATGTGAGCAGGAGGGCTCTGGGCAGCATGGGGCCGTATGGCCTTTGTCAGGGGTTCTCCATCTCTCTGGCTGGCTCTGAGATATCTCAGGCAACTCTGTCCTGGTCTGGCCTGCTCCTCTCTCCAACTGTGGGGCTGCTTCTGTGGTGAAAGGGCGAGCTGAGCCGGCACACCCACCAGGCCGCCCAGGGCAGGGAAGAGTCCAGGCCATCCGTGTCCCCCCCTGCATGTCTCCCACCTCACGCTTCCTGCTAACGCCGCCTGCTTCTTAGAGGACCTGCACACCTTTCCTGGCACTGGCCGGCCCCAGCCACACCACTCATCATCCTGTGGGATGCCGGCTCCCTTCCCAGTTCACCCCTACCCTCCATCCTAGCTGAGACCTCCCCCCCAATTACCTTAATTGCTTTCTTTCCGGTTCAGGTGGTCCCCAAAAAGAAAAGAGCGTAAGGTGGCTTCCGATGATGACATCTCTGAGCAGGACGGGGAGGTGAACCGGTTCTCAGATGACGAGGTCGGCTCCATGAACATCACCGATGAGATGAAACGCATGTTTAACCAGCTGTGAGTATCCCCATGGTTCGCACACTCTCTGTTTCCCCGGGTTGCTTGCGCAGAGTGGGTGAACAGGAGGCTTGGGCTGAGGGTAGCTCGTAGCACTGGATGAGTTTAGATTCATTTCCTTTTATTTATTTATTTTTTTTGTGACAGCGTCTCACTTTATCTCTCAGGCTGGAGGCTGGAGTGCAGTGTCACAGTCACAGGTCACTGCAGCCTCAACCTCTTGGGTTTAGGGATCCTTTCATCTCAGCCTCCCAAGTAGTTGGGACCACAGGCACATGCCATCATACTCAGCTAATTTTTACATATTTTTGTAGAGACAGGGTCTCACTGTGTTGCCCAGGCTGGTCTCGAATTCCTGAGCTCAAGAGATGCTCCTGCCTTGGCCTCCCAAAGTGCTGGGATTGTAGGTGTGAACCGCTGCATCCAGCCAAGATTCATTTTCAACATTTGTGATTTGGGAAGTTTCATATATTCAGCTTCCCTAGGAAGCTTGAGGAGGGCAGGCATCACTGAGCCTGGGGCACAGTTGACAGTGCTGGGTGGCGGCTGCTGAATCTGGGCAGGCACATTTTCCTCCATTCACCACCATCCTTTATATTCTCTACCATTCTCCTGCCTTTCCTTTGAAAACTTCCTCCAAAAAAGCTGTGGGAGGAGGGGTGTTCTTGCTTATGAGATACAGGGGCTGGGCTCTCCCCTCCCTGGTCACGTGTAGACATGTCTGTGTCTGAGGATGTCATGAGCCCAGAAGGGACAGTGGCAGTGGTGGTCTTATTTGTATGCTATTCTTTTTTTTTGTTTTATTTGAGACAGAGTCTCACTCTGTCACCCAGACTGGAGTACAGTAGTGATATTTCAGCTCACTGCAACCTCCGCCTCCTGGGTTCAAGCTATTCTCCTGCCTCAGCCTCCTGAGTAGCTGGGATCACAGCCATGCACCATGATGCCTGGCTAATTTTTGTATTTTTAGTAGGGACGGGGTTTCACCATGTTGGCCAGGCTGGTGTTGAACTCCTGACCTCAAGGGATCTGCCCACCTCAGCCTCCCAAAGTGCTGGGATTACAGGCATGAGCCACCACACCTAGCCTGGGGGCCATTCTTGGGCAGAGCTTAGACAGACCCACCTGCACTAGTTTGCCCTTGGCGGGCTGGCTGAGCTGACCACACGGGTTGCAGAAATGGCTCCTGATGTTCACTTGGAGGGTGCTTCACAAATACCACTTCGCTGACTCCAGACGCCCAACCTAGGAGATGGCTGACCACTCCCCCTTTGGAGATGAGGAAACTGAGACTGAGAGGAGAAGGGACTTGGCCAACACTGCTCAGCTAGTATGTGGCCAAGCTGGGGTTCAGAGCCAGGCCCGCCTCCCACTCTAGTGTGCTCTCAGAAGGAAATGCGTCTTGGGGTGGTGGCAGGGTCTGAGCTGGGTATGGTCAGTGGTGGGCGAGCCTGCTGGTGCCAGTTCTTAGAAGCTGCTATGCCCCTCCAGGCTCAGTGATGTTATGTTAGTAGCTTAAAGTTTGCCATTGCAGGAAATTGGCAAATGTTACCAATCAGAGCTCTGGGAGGCCCTGCCACCTCCCAGAACCACCCCCACCCAAGAGAGGGCTGTTCCTTCTAGCAGACACCTCTGACATCACGTTTCAAATGCCAGGGGCATGGGCTCTCCTAATCTTCTTGCAGAGCTCTGAGGCTGACGCAGAATTCCATAGTCCAGAGCTCACTCCTGACATTCAGATGAGGGAACGGGCTCAGAGAGGGGCACAGGCGTGGAGTTAGGACACAGTCAGGTCCCCAACTCTTGGTCCAGGGCTTTGTCCCCCTACTCCATGCTTGGAAGAGAATTCCCTCTTCTGTCCCTATTCCAGGCTGACTTTTAAGGTATACAGGAGGCAGGAGCAGGGTTGGAACTGGGTGGGGACAGGAACTCTTTTGCCTGATACTTCCTGGACCCAACATTCCCCTGAAACAGAACTGAGATGGGAGCTGTATTTTGGGAGTTTGCTATTTGAGGGTGATAAGGAGACCCCTAGATTCTTGATTCATCTTTTGGCACCTCCCCATCTCGTATTCTCATCTTTTGCTGCCTGCCAAGAGGGGCTTTTTTTTTTTTTGAGACAGAGCCTTGCTTTGTCACCCAGGCTAGAGTGTGGTGGTGTGATCTCAGCTCACTGTAGCTTCCGCCTCCCAGGTTCAAGTGATTCTCCTGCCTCAGCTTCCCAAGTAGCTGAGACTACAGGCATGCACCACCACACTTGCCTAAATTTTTTTGTATGTTTTCAGTAGAGATGGGGTTTTTTACCATGTTGCCCAGGCAGTTCTCAAACTCCTGGCCTCAAGTGATCTGCCTACCGTGGCCTCCCAAAGTGCTGGAATTACAGGCCTGAGCCACTGTGCCTGGCCAAGGGGGCTTTTGAAAAGAACCAGTGGTTGGGTCTAGGTTTTCTGAACATTGCCCTGGGCATTTCTGAGTCTAAGACAGGATTGTATGTCCCGGAGATCCCAGGCTGGGTCCATGTGGTTGAATTAAAGGACTTATCTGAAGAAATTGTTGTCCCTGCTTTTATAAAGTCCCCAGGGCATTGTCAAGTCAACCAGGAATGGGGTGAGCTACAAAGGAAGACAGACCGGAGTGGAAGCCAGGGGCCCACGGGGAAAGGCTCCAGTGTGTAGAAACAGGATTCAGATCCAAGTCGGGCGAGACCAGCTGCAGGAGCGGGTGCCTCGGTGTTGACAGGGATGAATTGGGTGCAGTTTGGAATTAGGTTTAGCTGGTTGTAAAGTCACTGGTGTTAAAACAAACAACGAAAGCTCTGATCACTTTGATCACCCCCAACCCCCATTCTGCAGTTCTGTGTGGGCTGCCCCTGACCCCACCCCAGGCGGGGCCCTGGGCCTTTCCCACGGATGGACATCTCTGCCAGCGGTGGGCAGGACCCTAGCCAGGCTGCCCCTGGCCGGATCTGATGAAGTGTTTGAATAATGCAGCCGTGTTAGAGTTGTGTTTTGTTTTGATCCAAGTTGGTTGCTTGGGCTTCAGACCAAGAAGAGGGGAGCGTGTGGCTCTCCCCCCACTATGGCCAAGGCTCCTCCTCAGCCCCACCCTCCAGATTTGCAAAGTGGGGCTTCTTCTGAGTCCTTTCTCTTGCCGGTCTCCCTGTCCTTTCCGGCTTCCTGTCCCTCGGCTGGGGCTTCCTTCAGATCCCAGACGCTGGGGAAGGAAGTGAAGTCAGGAGTCGAGTGTGTGTGTGATGCAGTGACAGCTGGACCCCGGCAGCTCCCGGCCACGCGGCCCTCTCCAGCACCCGCCTCCCAGCTCTGGTCCCTGGACTCGCAGAGCCACCTATGGGCTCCTGTGGGAATGGCTTTTGGAGGGAAGCCGGCCCGGCCCTGACTCCAGGGGGTGCCTGAGGCAGCTTTTTTTTTTTTTTTTTGAGACAGTCTAGCTCTGTCCCCCAGGCTGGAGTGCAGTGACATGATCCCGGCTCACTGCAACTTCTGCGTCCCCGGGTTCAAGCGGTTCTCCTGCCCCAGCCTCCCGAGTAGCTGGAACTACCGGTGCCCGCCACCACACCCAACTATTTTTTTGTATTTTTAGTAGAGATGGGGTTTCACCATGTTGGCCAGGATGGTCTCGATCTCCTGACCTTGTGATCCGCCCTCCTTGGCCTCCCAAAGTGTTAGGATTACAGGCGTGAGCCACTGCGCCCGGACTTGAGGCAGCTTTTTACCAGACATTCTTCTTGGGACCTGCCCATTCCCCAACCCAGTCCGTTGGGAACACTGATTACCCTGGAGGATCCAGGAAGGAGTTGAGGGAGTGCGGGCAATGGGGGGATCCCTGGGGTGGCAGCCTGGAGACAGGGTCCACACTGTCCTGTGCTGTCGATGCACTGGCTCAAGTGATTTCACTCCTACAGACGCAGTTTTCCCTTGGAAAGAGGCGTGTGGGATGGGCTGATCTGTGGCTCTCCTCCAGGTGGTGTGACCAGTGCATCTTGGGAGGCCCCTTAGTCCCAGGGAAACCTGCAGGGTTGGGCAGCCTCCTTCCAGTTCTAGCTGCCAGGGAGGCCTTGACATCCCCCAGGCTTTGAATTCAAATCTCATTTCTAGCATGTTTTGGTCTAGAAGGCCACTGAATCCCTCTGAGCCTCCATTTCCTCACCTGTAAAATGGGAATGATAGTTATGCTTACCTCACAGGATTGTTTTGAGGGTGGAATTGCTTTGAGGGTGGAATTGTTTTGAGGGTGTTGCATTTTGCTGTATGCTGAGTGGCTGGTCCAGTGCCCAGCACCTAATGGGTGCTTGGGGAGTGTCTTGATGGGGGAGGAAAAAGCTGTAGGAAGCAGAGAGGTCTGGTATTCTAGCCCGTTTCTGCTACCTGCCAGCTATGTGGCTTTAGACAGTTGGGTTTTCCTTTCTGAGCCACAATTTCTTCGTCTGTAAAACAGGAATAATGCCAACCTTTCCAAATTGCAGAGAAGATACTATATTGAGCATCTCACTCAAACTAGGGGCTCAAGAAATAGCTGTTAACTGAGTGAGGAAAATTGCAAGATTGGACTTGGAGGAAAATATCTTTAGTCCCAATTAAAGCCTGACATTTAAAAGAAATACACATTTTTAATTGTAGAAACAATACATAAATACATTCTGCATTTTAAAAGAGTTAAACTCCTTTTGTATAAGGTGAATGTCCCCTTTGGCTACCACCCTGTCTTTTCTGAGGACAGCCTTGAAGATGTGTACCCATTGGGCAGCTGTCCCTTTCTGTCCCCTGTATGTGTCCCTGGAGCCTGGCTTCTGTTCATTCATGCCCTCTGGTGTCATCCCCACAGGCGAGAGACCTTTGACTTTGACGACGACTGTGACAGCCTGACGTGGGAAGAGAATGAAGACACGCTGCTGCTCTGGGAGGATTTCACCAACTGCAATCCGACCATTGACCTGCAGGGCGAGGTGAGCCCAGGGCCTGGCTTCCCAAAGGTCGGGGACTAGGGGCCTGGGGGGCACCTCCTTTCAATGATCCCTCTGCCCTGTTATTTTCCTACAGCACCCACCACCCAGCTAAACTGTCCCCTTTGGGCTGGGCACGGTGGCTCACACCTGGTATCTCAGCACTTTGGGAGGCTGAGGCGGGCTGATCACCTGAGCCCAGGAGTTCAAGACCAGCCTGGCCAACATGGCAAAAAACCATCTCTACTAAAAATACAAAAATTAGCCAGGCCTGGTGGCGTGCGCCTGTAATCCCAGCTACTTGGGAGGCTGAGGCAGGAGAATTACTTGAACTCAGGAGGCAGAGGTTGTAGTGAGCTGAGACCATACCTCTGCACTCCAGCCTGGTTGACAGAGCAAGACTCCGTCTCAAAAAATAAAAAAAAAAATAAATAAAATAAACTCTCCCCTTTGTTCTATTTCTCCAGCAAGAGGAAAACTTGGGCAACTTGATCCACGAGACTGAATCCTTCTTCAAGACGAGAGACAAGGAGTACCAGGAAACGATAGGACAGATTGAGGTGAAGGCTCGGGACATGCAGCCCACTCATGAGGCTTTCCTGAGGTCCACATGGTTGAGATCACACGATTGAGATCCTGGCGATCAAATGGCCATGTGTCATGGGCAGGGACTGGTAGAGTGGGGCAGGCGCAGGATCAGGAGTCAGGAGACCTCAGGGGCGAGTCACATTCTTCTAGGGCCTCAGTTTCCTAATCTGTCAAATGGGGGTGGTGATGCTTGCCTGCCTCAGAGAATTAAAAAAAAAATTACGTAGCTGAGATGATGATCCCATGATAACCACAGAACTGACACTGGAGTGATATGGAGTAACGCTAGGTGCTGAGGACGCCCGGTATCCTCACCTCTACCCTATGCAGTAGGCACCATGCACCCCTTTTACAGAGGTGGAGATGAGGTTGGAAGAGACAGAGTGACTTGCCCAAGGCCTTGCAGCCAGGAAACAGCATTGAAGTGTAATTCTGTCTGGCTTCAGAGGCCGTGGACATGATTACTCCTATAAATGACAGTCATCGATATTATGCAGGAGAAAGGCAAGCCCAACTCCTTCCCTAGAGGAAGTGTCACTTCATAGAGGACAAGGGTCAGAAACATGAAAAAGACTTCAGGATTTTTGTGATCAGGTCTGGATAAAGGAGCCCAGCGATGCTGAGTTCTCACAACTGGGTGGGGATGTATCAGAGCTAGGCTGCTGCTGGGGTTGCTAAGCAACCATTCCCCCTTGGCCAGAAGGCGTTCTAGAGGATGGGGACCCGTGTGCAGAGAGTAGAGGGTGAGGGAGGTTGATGTCCAGAAGGCAGGGTCCTGGCGGCATGGCGCCATCCCTGAGGAATCCAGGAGGGGGAGCTTGCTAAGGCTCCAGCAGTGAGGATGACTTGCCCTCACGCTTATTCCTCGTTGGTTCCTCCCAGCTGGAGCTGGCCACAGCCAAGAGCGATATGAACCGACACCTGCACGAGTACATGGAGATGTGCAGCATGAAGCGAGGCCTGGACGTGCAGATGGAGACCTGCCGCCGGCTCATCAAAGGCTCCGCAGACAGGTACCCGCACATCCTCCCAGGGGATTCAGCTATGGCGTCTTTGGAGGGAAACTCCTGAGGCTGCAGCTTACAGCCTGGCCATGTTTCATGCTCCCAACCCATCTCTCCCCATCTCTCCATCCATCCATCCATCCATCCATCCAGTGACTGTGCTAGATGCCTTACATATCTAATCTCATGCAAGTCCCACCACCACACTGCCCCTGTTGATTAAATAGATACATGTCAAAGGCCTGCTCTGTGTAAGACGGTGGGACTCTCAAAAAGCTTAAGCCTGATTTTCTGCTGAACTGGGGGAGCAGAGGAGGTGGGAAGAACATGCTCCCATTTGGAGCATCTGTAGGAAGCGATTTCCCTTCCTTTCCCATCTGTATTAGTCTGTTCTCATGGTGCTATGAAGAACTGCCTGAGGCTGGGTGGTGGCTCACACCTGTAATCCCAGCACTTTGGAAAGCTGAGGTGGGAGGATCACTTGAGCCCAGGAGTTCGAAACTAGCCTGGGCAACATAGCAACATAGGAAGACCCCATCTCAAGGGAAAAAAAAAAAGGAAAAACTGCTTGAGACTGGGTAATTTTTAAAGGAAAGCAGTTTATTGGACTCACAGTTCCACATGGCTGGGGAGGCCTCAGGAAACTTACAGTCATGGCGGAAGGCAGCTCTTCACAGGGTGGCAGGGGAGGGAATGACTGCCTGGCAAAAGGGGGAAACTCCCTTATAAAACCATCAGATCTCATGAGAACTAACTCACTATATGAGAACAGGATGGGGGAAACTGCCTCCTCCATGATTCAGTTATCTCTGCCTGGTCCCTCTCACGACACGTGGGCATTATGGGAACTACAATTTAAGATGAGATTTGGGTGGGGACACAGCCAAACCATACCACCTTCTTCCAACCCAGGGCCTGTCCCCAGGAGACACATGTGTCAGGCATGGCACAGAAAGACAGAACCCCTGTCTTCAAGGACACACAGCCTTGTTGGGGGACAGCTAGGCTGAGAATGAGCTAATGCGTAGAGAATGCTTATCACACAGCACAAATACATTGTCATTGTTTTCCTTGTTTTGCTGCATTACTGCCCAAGAGGGAGGGGACAGCTCTGTGGGGGGGCAGACTGTGTGCAGGGCTGTGGCCTTGCCGGTCAGACCTTTAACTCCTTAAACCCCCAGAACCCACTGTTGTTATGTCCATTATTCAGATAGAAGAGCAGACACTTAGGCAGGTTAAGCAGCTTGCCCAGGCTCCCCCCACCCCCAGCTCATCCGAGATAGAATTAGAACTCCAGCCCAGTGATGTTACCCATATCCTGTGTGGCCTCCCTTTGAGCTCTGAGTCATACAGGGTTTACTGAGCACCTTCTATGTGCCCAGACCTGGGTGAGGTGTTTGGAGGGTAATAGCCAAGCTTGATCCACAGTCCAGCTCCCCAAGGGGCTTTCTTTCTAGAGAAGCCAACACACCTAGACCAAGTAGGGCCAGTGCAGGGGGTTACCTCATGAGCTTACAGGATCCTAAGGACAGCTGAGTGAGGGTAGGAGCTCAGGGCGAGGTCTCTCTGAGGGTAGCTATCATAGAAGTGGCGGCTCGGCCTTACCATTCCTTGCCCTGCAGGGGCCCAGGGCTGCTCTCTGAGTTTCCCCATCCTCTTGTGCTTCTCAGGAATTCACCGTCCCCCAGCTCCGTGGCCAGCAGCGACTCAGGAAGTACAGACGAGATTCAGGATGAGTTCGAGCGGGAGGCGGATGTGGAGCCCATGGTCAGCTGATGACTGAGGCCCTGCGTGCCTGCTGGTCTTGGTGATGGGGCCCTGCCCCCTCTCCTCGTGGGTCCAGGAAGGCCCCTCGGAGTGGGGTTGGAAGCCGCACCACACAGACTTTCTCTGCCCTCCCTTCTCTGGAGGCCCCGAGGGACTGCTGCTTCCTTCCTTCCTTCTACACCACCAACGGGTGCCCGTCCCCATCCCCCACCCACCGAAGGAATGGTGCTGTCAATTTCTATTGTTCTCCACATTACAAATGCAGACTTCTGTGCGGACTTCGCAGTGTTAACTGTGCCTTCTCCCTTAAGCTGAGCCACTTTGAGCTCCAAAGAATTATTCCTAGCAGGTGTTTTTATACAGAACTCTAAGGTGAGGGCGGGGCCAGCCGGGTGTGGTGTAATGTGGTTCTGCCGTCCGTCCCACCTGCTCCTCTGATTGGCCATGGGCTGCGCCCTCCCTTCCTCCTGAGCCAGCCCAGACCAGCCTGGGGGCTTGGGGTGCTCTGCCGACCCCCCAGGAAGGAGCCGCTTGCCTATGTAAACTTTCTGGGCCTGGGCAGGGACCACCCCAATTTTCTCACTCTCTGAAGGAGAGACACTTGGAAAGAAGGGAAGGAAGACAAATGTTTAATTTTTTTGCGGGGGGGATGGAGTGGCAAAGTTGAAGGGACAAGGCACTGTGAGGAGAAGGCGGGGCCTCACTGTGTTTAAACTACTATGCAAAAAACAAACAACAAAAGCAGCTTGCCTTATATCCTCGCGGAAGGCAGGACCTGTGCTGGAGCTGGGAGGGAGGCCGGGCTTAGGGCGATCTGTGTCGCAGCACTGACTGGGCAGCGTGGGTTTGGCCGAGGTCGGTTACGAGCCCGGGGTTCCCGCACGGCACTGGTCTGCCTGACCGCTTGCTCTCTGCGGCCTCTGTGGGTTCAGGGCAGGGGCAGAGGGGGATCTTTTACTGCCCTGATAACTTGATGTTCTTCCCTCCCTCGCCAGCGAAGAGTAGAGGGTTAGAGATCTGTAATTTCTCTGTGAGAAAGTCTGAAGGGGCCGGGTCTGGTCTCTGCTCCTTCTACCCACCTTGGGTGAGGACTGTCTGGCAGTTGCCCGCTTTTGGCCGCTGGCAGGAGAGAGTCACGGTGGGCTGCTGGCAGGGCAGGAGCTGGAGTGAGGGCGGTACTCTCTCCGCTCCTGGACACACACAAGCCTCTCTCAGCAGTTCCCTCCACTGGCCAGTCGGGGTGTTGATCTGAGCCAGCATCCCCCAAGACTTGAATGGCTTGAGTGGGCCTGAGCTGAAGGGCACTGTGTTGCGACCCTCCCCTCTCCCCCTCAGATCTCAGCTTGGAGCCCGCTGAGCAGGCTTTGCTTTATTATTATTTTTTAAACTTCCTTTTGTACTCACTGCAGTAGGTCTGTTGCTGATTTTAACTTTTTGTTGTCCCGGGAGCTCCCTCTAGTGGTCAAAGTAGCAAAATGTGCCCAAGGAGTAGAACTCCTGTCTCTGCCTTGTCTGGAGGCAGAGGAGGGGGGTCTGGGTTTGACTGGGATCGTGGTCCCCAGGGTTCCATGGCCTTTAAGGGTCTTCTCTCTTTCTGTTTACCCCACCTGTGTTACAGTCTTAAAAATTCTGTACATAATAGATATATGTAACGAGAGAGAGAGCACGCGTGAGAATGTGCCCGTGACTTCGTGTGATATAATTTATCACGATTTGGTGGCCTTCGTCATGAGTTTTTTTCCTTCGTTTTCTTTTGCTGGGGGCACCTCCCGCGGGCCCCCTGTGGCAGTCTGGCTGTGAGGCTTCCATAGTCAGCATCTCTTGTTAGCCAAACAGTTCCCTTTGGCAGGTACTTGGAGGGGCAATGGTTTTGGAAGAGAGACGGCCCTTCTCTCTCCTCCTCACTGACCCGTGTTCTAAAGGTTACAGGGTTCAAACATACCTGGTTATTGTTGTTATTGTTGTGAATTTTTATTTTAACCAAAGGTTATCAGAGCCAGTGGGGCTTGGACCTCAGCTGCTAAAAAGATTTTCCGTTTCCACGAGGGCAGGAAAACGTCCACCCTCGCAGGTCTCCTCCGTCCAGGGCATGGTGTGGGGAGTTCCATGGGCAGCGTGGAAGCCAGCCCTGGGTTGTTCCCCCAAGGTGGTGGGAGGGTGACAGACATATGTTTAGAGTTAAGGCTGCAGGGCAGCAGTGTTGGCGTTGGAGGGTAACAGGTTGCTGTGGTGATCGGTGTCTGGGGGTATTGGTTTTGCTTTCCTCCTTGTATACATAGGCCATTTGTCTTTGAGGACTAGGATAGTCTAGGGAGTTTGAACGTTGCAGGAGCCAGAAAGAGGTCCTGACCTGAGAGGCCCTTCCTGCTGGCTTTTAATATCGGCTCTCCTCTTGGGAGTGAGGACCTGAGGCAGGTGGGTGGAGGGAGAGCCAGGGTGTGATGGGCCTGCCTCCTGGGCTGGTTCCTGGGTCTGGCCTGCCCGACTGCCTGCCTCTCCACCATGTGCTTTTTTTCAGTTAGTTGCCAGTGGGCCCTGCTTGTCCCCTCATCATGAGCCCACAGCTTGCCAAGAAAGACCCCAACGCTCGCTGGGGCAGCACCAGTCCTAGCTGGGATGAATTGGTCCATCCTTTGTAAAGCTGTAAATACTTAATTTTGACTTTCTATTTCTAAGTCCAGTGTCATATTGACACTGGTATTTTAGAATTGTTCTAGATGGGCTCTCCTGCGCTGCCCTCTGTCTCCTATTTTTGGGGGGTTTTATACAAACAGAGGATTGGGGGAGGGACAGGAAGACTAGCATCCTTTTGGCTCCCTGGTTGGTTGTGAAATACACACACACACACACACACACACACACACTCACTCCTCTGAGACTCTGAACAGAGAAAACAATTATTGGCAAGCCAACACATTTTTCTTTCTTGTCTTGAGGTCCCTGAAGGACCAATCAGTCCACGTGGACTAACACTGTGGGTGGAGCTCAGATGACCTAGGGAGAAGGAAACCACTTAAGCTTGGAATGGGAGGATGGGGGGATGGGGTAAGGGAGACTATAAGATGTAACTTAAGCTAAATGTAATCTATTTATAAAGCAAGAGACTCTCATCTATTTTTGTGAAAGGAAGGGTTTTTAATCTAGGGTAGGCAGTTGTGGTAGCCCAGCATTTTTCTGTGGACGAGACACGGTGCATGTTGTTGCCGGATTGAATACAACCCAGTTCCCCTCTCCCTGCCTTCTTTCCTGTCTTCTGTCCTCACTTCTGGTCATCCACACCCATGAGCAGCTTCAGCAGAGAGTAGGTCCCACTTCACCCCATTCTCCTCTCCTCTGACCCCTCAGCTCCTTGGAAGTCTTGGGGTGGGGATCTGAGGGGGAGGGTGGGCTGCAGGAAATTCAGAAGTGAGGTGGGTGGGGGAAGGCACAAGGGGGCACTAGGGAGGGCACAAGCTCTGCTGTGGAGGATAGGCTCTGATTAATTAGTTACTCTGACTCTGGTCAGCTGAGATCCATTTCCAGCCCAGCTTCGCTGGGAGAGGGTTGGGCGGCAGCAGAGCGTGGGTGACAGTGGGAGCACAAGACTTCCTTGGAGCCTGGGCCTTTGCGGGTCCCAGGTGGTCAGGCAGCCGGAACAGGACTGGAAATAGCAAAAGATGCTCATAACCCAGCCCTGGCTGTGCCTCCTCCAGGCCAAGCATGGGCTGCAAGCCTTGCTGTGTTCCCCCCAGGGGCCTGGGGGGAGGGATCAGGGTGCTGGGAGTTTCCTAGGACCGGGGTCCTCCCCCTTGAGACACCGAGCTCTGGCTCTAGAAGAGATTTCTCCTGGAGTGGGGGAGTCTGGAGGGGGCTGGGTGGGTGCAGGTAAAGCCAGAATCTCTCTGGAAGGGAATTTTTTATGAATGGAAGATTTCCAGGCTCAGGGTGAGCTGCGTGTTAGTCCTGGGCAAATCCGTCACCAAGACCCCTCCCTCCCAAGCTCTCTAGGAAACAGGCAAAGCCCTCCCCTGCAAGACCCCTTGTGGACATTTTTGCACCTACCTGATTTTTAGCCCCGTCCAGGGAGACTTTATACCCATGGTTCCATCCTGCTCCACCGTTGCTGTTGTCTGCCAGCTGGGTCTAGCATCACAGGGAAGGGGGGGGCGTTTATACTCACCGAAAGACTACTGATCCTACCGGAAACCAACCTGTTTACTGTACTGTTGTAAATATCATACCCTTTATATCCTGTATATTGGCTTCTTTTAAATAAAGTGAAATGTCTTAGAATTGGTGGTTCTTTGTTTTTGTTTTTAAGTAGAAGACGAATCTGGTGGTTGGGGAGGGGTGACAGGGCTAAGGGCCACAGAAACACTCAAATAAACTCATTAGCTTCTTAGCCACAAAATAGGGGATTTCATATCACCTGTTACGTTTGTAGCTCACAATAAAATCTTTGGAAGCTGACAAAGCAGGACTCATGACACACATTTTACTGAAGGGGAAGAGAGGACCTGAGAGATGACAGCCTGAGTAACTGGCTTGGGCTGGTGTGGAACTGATGACCTTTTAACCACAAAGCCCCCATTCCTCCAGGCTTTCCAACATGCCCACAGGAGGCCACCTTCCCGGGCTCTGGATTTGACACTATCCAACCTTCCAGTTTTTTTTGTTAATAGGCACGTTCAGGGCCACATTGTCCCAATGTGAACTAAGCCCACCTGTCCAGGGTCTTCTCCAAAGATGAAGACAGCCGCCACCAACTCCAATTTGCTCTTCGCCGTTCCTAATACTTGGCACTTATGCAGTTTCCCTTTCCTACTCTTCATTTAAATGTTTAAATTCTCCCAAAGTATCTTAAATGGTGTAATCTGGAGAAAAAGAAGTGGCCTAAGACCGGGGCGGGGGGGGGGGGCATTTTGAGTTGGGTATTATTACCTCTGTTTTACAGATGAGGAAACAGGCGCAGAAAGGATATGTAGCCTGCCTGGTGCCCTACTGAGGAACCAGAATCAGCATCGGAACTGACTCCTAAGCAGGTGCCCAGTTCATGCTGCTGGAAGAAATATAAACAGAATAGAGAGCAAATATAAACAGAAGAAATATAAACAGAATAGAGAGTAAGGAAAAACATAACATTAGGTAAATAGATTGGGTCCCTGAGACCTCGTCATCAGAGAACAGTTCAGAATCCAAGTTTTAAATAGCATTCGAGTGTTTACCAAGCAAACAACTTTTTGCAAAGAAAGCTGAAATTTTTACATGGGGGCAAAAGGCTCAGGAACAACTGGTTTTACGGCCAAAGGCTTTAAAGGAAAAGCTGAGCGTTGGCCAGCTTGGGTTTCATCTTGCATTGATTGCAATATGCAAGGAAGCTGGGAAGCTGGCCGGCCCCGCGCTTGGCGGGTAGGTGGAGGGCAGCTGGGTCCTGGCCAAAAAGCCGGAAGGCAGCCTCATTCCAGGGGCTGCAGCCCCCGGGAAGAGGGAGGGGCCTGGCCGCGGTGTGGCCCTGCGGGTCGAGGAGTCTGGTAGCAGACAGGTTTCCAGCCTCGCACCCGCCACTGGTAGCCTGAAAGAAGCCAGTCGCACTCTCGCCGCAACCGGGTCGTCACCCCCGGGAGCCGGGCGCAGAAAGTCCTTCCGCCCCGCTTCAGCACTTGTCCCATTCGGATTATATCATTGGCTCTTTCAGCCCCTCTCTTCCCCACTTTGGAAGGCTGCAACAGGACCGCCCCGCGGATTGGTTTAGAAGCTTTGATGTGTCACTCTGATTGATCGGCGGGGTTCACGCCCTCGCCTCCGGGTCATACCATAAAGAAGAAGGGGAAAACGCATGACTTTCAGGATTTCACTTTCGGATTCCCTTGCCCTGTGTTGTGTAATGCCCCCGTTATGCCACATAGAGATTTTTTTATTATGCGAAGCTAAATATAGAGGGACTTTGGCTGATCCCGAGCTCGGATAGTAGGGGGTGATCCGTTTCCCCCCCCGCGGATCGAGGTGGTGAGCAGGTGGTGCGCTCCGAACAGGGCCCTGCATTCTAGCCGCGCCCGGGCGGACGAGCCAGACAACAACCCTGCTGCGATCCCGAGATGCTGCTGCCTGCGCCCGCGCTCCGCCGCGTCCTGCTACCCCGCCCCTGGACCCGGGCCGGGTGAGTGAGCACAGGGCCTGGGCCGGCCCGAGCACGCGCGTGGGGCCCGGGAACCTGGGAGGCGCTGGCATCCCCCGCGCCGCATTCTCTTCCTGCGGGACCCTCAGCTGCTCCTGTCACCGCCGGGTTCCTCAGGGGGTCCTCTCCGCTCCCCACCCAGGCCTGTCTCCCACTGAGATCTCTTAGCCTCCTCCCTCCGTCTCCCTCAGGTAGTACCTTCCTTTAGCGAGGGGACCCCTTTTCCCGAATCCTGCGACTGGGTAGGGTGCCTGGAGGGCCTTGCCGGTTCCCACGCTCGGAAAGTAGCCTCCGTAGTCACTCACTTCACCCCTAATACTGGGTCTTGGCAATTTGCTGGCTTCCCCCGAGGGGCATCTCTATTTTTAGCACACCACACATCTCACTTCCCCACCCTTGTCTCCCGTTCAGTGCCCCCACCCCGCTCCGGATTCCCCGAGTCCTCCTCTCCTTCTTCTACCAGGATTTCTACCTCTCTCTTTTCTGTCCCGCCCCCCACCCCCGCTCTTTTTCCAAGTTAAATGCTGGACAGAAAAGAGGGACTCCCTTCTTCTTGTAGGTGGAATAATCATATTTATGAAGTGCTTATAATGGACCAAATACTGGTCAGGCAATTGACAGGTGTCTTACCATGAGGATTACGTGAGCTAATACACGAGGAGTGCACTGAACAGCACCCAGCACTTGGGCAGCGTCGGGTTATTATTACCAGGATCATCATTATTACCTCTATGTAAACTTCTCACTCCGTTGAGGCAGGTATTATTCCAAATAATGAAGAAACCCAGGAGCAGTTCAGGGGTGGAGCTGCCCTTCAAACGCAGATTTGCAAACCTGACCTTGTGGGGCCGGGTGCCTGGACCCTTGCCCACTCAGTGACAAATATTCCCAGAGCCCCTCCGGCTCTGAGCTGGGTTTGGAGAGGTGGATGGGACACAGACCCTGCCCCAGAAGGGCTCCTCGTCTGGTGGAGCTGCCCACCTGGGGGATGAGCTCCCCCTCCCATGTGAGTTTTGTTTGCTTGACCCCTGGGGCTGTTAGCTGGCTGTGTCTCTTCTGCTGAGCTGTGCCCTTTCTGTGTTAATCAGTGGCCCTCTCCCTTCCCCCAAGGGATGGCAGGTTGGTGCCCTGAGCACAAGTGAGTTTCAACACTGCTGTGTGTCCTGTCTGGGTGGGAAGGGAATAGGAAAGGGCACAGGAGGAGGACATGGGACAGAAGGGTTCCTCTTGTAGACTGAGACTGGGGCCACATTTACCATACTTGGTGTGAGATTCCATTTGCAGGTGTTTCGTGCACGCTGAGACCCAGGAAGGTGGGCTTATAGAGTCCTTTGTTTACTGAGTGCCTACTGTGAGCTGGTGCTCTTCCAGACACCCTGGAGGTGAGGCATACCCAGGGAGTTTACATGTGGATAGGGCCTTTGAGGAGTTTTCAGCTTAATAGGGGGAGAAATGCATAGACGGAAAAACCCTCCAATATCTAGTAGAAAGCAATCTATGTTCTAAAAGAAAAGTCCATGATAACAGAAATAATTATCAAGCAATAAAGCACCACACCATGCTGATAGGTACCGTCTTATTCATGTATTATCATGGGAAACGATCTGCCATTTTAGGCAGAGAAATACGACTGAAATTACAGTTGGTCTAAATCCAGATTCATGCTCTGAATTATGAGGCCTCCTGAATTGAGAGGGGGAAAGAGAAGGAGCATTTTGCAATCGCTTCCCTGGTTACCTGGCCGGATGCCCTAGACAGGATTTCTCCACCTCACCACTATGAGCATTGAGGGGCTACATTTTTGTTGTGGTGGAGTCTGTCCTGTGCACTGTAGAATGTTTAGCAGCATCCCTGGTCTTTGCCACTGCTTGCCAGGGGCACCCCCGGCCCTAACGATTAAAAGAAGTCCTGGCCCTGACTGTAAAAGCAAGTTCCTAGACATTGCTGGATGTGACCTAGACAAAAGTAGCTCTGGTCGGGAGCCACTGCTCTGGGGGAACAGGTTTGGTATTTGATCACTTGTTCCTTTACTCAACTAACATTTAGGGCACACCTGTGGCATCCTGTGTCTGCATTTATGGAGAAACAGTTTCAGGGATTTTCAGTGACGTCTCTCAGTGTCCTACGGGTAAAACTCTAGTCCTGAGAAAAACTGCTGCTTTTGAGGAACGGGGATGGGAGATGTTTCTTCTTTTCTTTCCTTTTTTTTTTTTTTGAGATGGAATTTTGCTCTTGTTGCCCAGGCTGGAGTGCAATGGTGTGATCTCGGCTCACTGCAACCTCCGCCTCCTGGGTGCAAGCAATTTTCCTGCTTCAGCCTCCTGAGTAGCTGGGATTACAGGCCTGTGCCACCATGCCTGGCTAATTTTGTATTTTTAGTAGAGACGGGTTTCTCCATGTTGGTTAGGCTGGTCTCGAACTCCCGACCTCAGGTTATCCGCCTGCCTCGGCCTCCCAAAGTGCTGGGATTACTGAGCCACTGCACTCGGCCTGTGGGAGATGTTTCTTAGTGTTTCCTTTTTTGCCTTGAGTGCCGGGAATCTCAGCCAGTTTTAAAAAATACCCTTTATATGTATTTTCTTTTTGTTTAATATATGTCAGTTGTGAAAAATAAAGATACAGCAAAAAATACAGCCATCACCTGGAACTGTGCCACACAGAGGTAACCACTGTTAACATTTTGATTCATATCCTTTAACTTTCCATGAATGTATCTGCCTTAAAAAAAAAAACCCCATAGAAGCAAGCTTGTCTACAAGTACTTTATTGTAGCTCGTTTTTCCCTTTCTGCACTTGTCTGCCATGCAGTATTTTCCCAGGACCTGGAACTGTGTCTGGCACGTGGTAAGCCCTTGGCAAAACGTTTAGGGAATGAATGAATTTACCATGTGAGCCCTTCCTTGTCAACCGATATTTATCACAGCCAGCCTGAGGACAGTCGCCGCAAACATGTGGCCTTTATAGGTGAGCCCAGGGATGGTGGCTGGTGACAATGACTGCCATTTACCTGTCATGTGGATTATTTTACTCAGCTTCTCAGCAACCCATGATGTAGGGGTTGCCACCCCCAATTTCATAGATTAAACAACCAAGGCCCATGGAAATTAAGGAAAGCTTGTCCGAGGCCTTGAGCTGGCGAACTCCAGGCTTTCCGTGGGACTGCCTCTTTCTCTTTAGCCCGACTTCCTGTTCTTTCTCAATTAACTTTACCATCCGTGTCCCCAGTTTTCTTTGGAAACACGCAAGATGCAGATTTATGTAGAAATTTAGCAAATAACCAAGCCAGCCCAGGCATGTAGTTGGCTTATAAGAAGTGTTCATTTCTGTTCCTTACTCCTCCTCATGCCAAACCCAGGTGTGACTCCTGCTCAGCCTGTCTGACCTCACGGGGCTTGCGGGCTGGAATTGGCTACCACCCTGTCCCCTGCAGCGATCCTGTGTGATTTCAGAGTCTTCTTAGTTTGCCTGATGTTTAAATTTCAAAAGTCTGCCTGATGTTTCAAAAGTTTGCCTGATGTTTAATATCAAAGTCTGCCTGGCCCTTGGATGGGCACGGCTTGCCCTGGGTTGGGGCGGTGGGGGGGGCGCTGGCACTTCCCACCATTCCCTAGACACTCTCAGCTCTTGAATTCCTCATTCCTCAACCGGTGGCCGGGGCAGTGACTTTGGCCTGGAACGTCCTGCTGGCCGCCACAGTGAATGCATCGAGTGCTTTGTGGCCTCGGCAAGGTAGCTTCTGTCCCTTCAGTATCCTCATCTGCAAAATGGGGATAATCGTATTAACAGCCACTTTTAGCAGGTGGCTGCAAGGATAAGTGGTGATGTGACCGGTGGTTTCCTGGGTGCCTGGTACTGAACGTGTGCTCTGTGAGTATTTGAGTGGAAGAATAATTAAAACCTATGACTATCACCACACTTCTAAAGTAATGAAAGAGCCATGGAGGCAGCACTTGGCAGTGGCCCTCCTGGGAGTAGTCTGCCTCCTGTGTCCCGCCCCTGGCCTGGCACACAGTAGGTGTTGAACAGTTGCTGTTGAGATGGCCTGGAGCACAGCATGGCTTGGATCCTGGCTCCGACCCTTGGCAGCTTTGTGGCTCCGGGCAGCTTACTCACCCTCTCTGTGCTCCCTTATGTTCTCATATGGAAAATAAAGATGATACTAGTAGTCACCGCATAGGATTGTCCTGTGGGTTAAATGATCTCATAGGTGAGAAGGACTTTGGAGTGCCCAGTACCGGGGGAATACTGAGTAAATGCTGCTGCTGTCATGATGATCCCCCCTCTCGCACCAGTGGGCTTCCCGGAGTGATCCTCCTCCATCAGGAATATCAAGGCGACAGGATCCCCAGCAGTGAAGGATGGTTGCAGGAGGGGGAGGTATTGTCCTCAGTCTCTTCCCTTTATTTCAATCAAGTACCCCAGGTGCAAAACCCCTTCTGTTATTGTTTTTTTTGAGACAGGGTCTTACTGTGTTGGCCAGGCTGGAGTATAGTGTCGCAACCTCAGCTCACTGCAGCCTCAGCCTCCTGGGCTCAGTCGTCCCCACCTCAGCCTTCCGGCTAGCTGGAACCACAGGCGCACATCACCACGCCCAGCTAATTGTTGTATTTTTTTGTAGAGAAGGGGTTTCACCATGTTAGCCAGGCTGGTCTCAACCTCCTAGGCTAACGTGATCCTCCCACCTTGGCCTCCCAAAGTGCTGGGATTACAGGCGTGAGCCACTGCGCCTGACCTTCTGTTAGGGTTTTGACCCTGCTCTCCACAGGGGATGGAAGAGACTTCTCCCTTTCTTGCGGGCTCCTTATTCTTACACCTTTCCTTTCCTGGCAGAGGCCTGGCATGGAGTGAAGAGTCCCTGGGCTGAGCTGCAGTGCCAGTGGACAGCTCAGTGACCTTGGGCAAGTCACTGCCCATCTTGGGGCAGCCTCTTCCCTCAGGTGGGAAATGAATTCTAGCTGTATGGTGAGGAGGATTAACGTGTCCCATCAGCCCCACCTGACCATGGGCCTCTGAGATGTTCCAGGTGCTTCAGCCATACTGTAAGTCTCTTGAGTAAGGAAGACCTAGGTTCAAATCCTGCTCTGTCACTCAAGAGTCGTGACCCTGAGCCAGGAGCGAGTAACTCTGAACCTCATCCATAAACAGATCATTCTGTGGTCAAGTATCCCTCATGTGAAATGCTTGAGAACAGAGTGTTTCATCTTTTGGTTTATTTTTTTGAGACAGAGTCTTGCTCCATTGTCCAGGTTGGAGTACAGTGGCGAGATCTCAGCTCAATGCAACTTCGCCTCTTGGGCTCAAGCCGTCCTCCCACCTCAGCCTCCCAAGTAGCTGGGACTGCAGGCACATGCCACCATGTCCACCTAATTTTTGTATTTTTAGTAGAGATAGGGTTTCACCATGTTGGCCAGGCTGGTCTCGAACCCCTGACCTCAAGTGATCTGACCTCTTCTGCCTCCCAAAGTGTTGGGATTACAGGTGTGAGCCACCGTGCCCACCTGGAAGTGTTTTGATTATTGGACTTCTTTGGATTTTGGAAAATTTGCTGAACCAGGTGAGCATCCCTGCTCCCAAGAATGCTCCAATGAGCATTTCCTTTGAGAGTCACGTTGGTACTGAAAACATTTCAGATTTTGGAGGATTTCAGATTTGGATTTTTGGATCACGGACACATAGTTTGTGTGGTGGATTCAGTGAGATGGTCCCGCCCCACTTAGGTTAGTGCTTGCACGCGGTGGCAAATGCTTAACAAATGTTCCCTGATGTCTGCTGGGCAGTGGCTGAAGCAGCTCCTCCCGGGCCTCGGGCCCTTCTGGTTTTTTTTGTGGTTGTTTTTTGAGACGGAGTCTCATTCAGTTGCCCAGGCTGCAGTGCAGTGGCACGATCTTGGCTCACTCCAACCTCTGCTTCCTGGGTTCAAGCAATTCTTCTGCCTCAGCCTTCCCAAATATCTGGGATTACAGGCATGCACCACCATGCCCAGCTATTTCTTGTAGAGACTGTGTTTCACCATGTTGGCCAGGCTGATCTCAAATTCCTGACCTCAAGTGATCCACCCGTCCCGGCCTCCTAAAGTGCTGGGATTATAGGCGTATGCCGCTGTGTCCAGCGCCCAGCGGGGCCTTTCTTTCCCTCTTGGCCCCTCCCTTGCCCTGCACGTTCTCTGCTCACCTGGTGCTGCCTTTATCTCAGTGATAGGGAGAATTAGCCTTATCAGGCCCCAGATAACAGTTGGAAAAGCCAGGAGGCTGAATGAAGCAAAGAGAATTTCCTTTCTCTGTCTCCTCTCCTTGGCCACGGCCACCCCTCATCCTAACCACTGGGCAACCCAACGGGTCTGTGTCCAGCCCTGGTGTTAGCAGAAGGGCACTGGCTTTGGAGTCCAGTCCTGGGGGCCCGGCATCAGCTCTGATGCCACTCGTGCACGGATCGTGTGCCTCAGGGGCTTCCTGTGGCTGGTCAGTGCGTTAGGCTTGGGGTGCCTGGTGGTGAATGGAATGGATATGGGCGGGTGTGTAGAGCCTGTGGCCCAGCGGGCGCACAGATGGTCAGTCGGAGATCTGTAATAGGGTTGTCACTAGTGCTTCCAGAGAAGTCTAGAGCTACGAGAGGATCCGATAGGAGCCCCATTCTGGCTGCGTGAGGTTGGACCAGTGGAGGGTATCTCAAGCAGAGGGGGACCCCAGAAAAGACTGGGATGGCTGGGTTGCAGCAAATGGGGCAGGGTGACGGGGAATGCATTTGGAGGCCTGGTAAGGATTCTGACATCTTTATTTTAGATGGAATGAGAAGCCACTGGGTAGTGTCTCACTGAGCTCCCCATTATGCCATCTCTCTGAAGATCAGATTTTCAACATGCTAACTTTGGTTGCCATGTGGACTTGAATGACTTGGAGGTTGGAGCGGGACTGGCATGGCGTGAGTCCAGGTGAAAGTGACTAGGACCTTGGACCAGGTGTCTTGGACAGGGTGGAGGCTGGGCCCTCTGTGTCTTTTCAGTTTTTCCCTCTGTAGATTTCTGAAGCTGCACTGGCTGGCCCACAGCTCCTGGTGCAGGAGGTGAAACGGTGCATGGCCTTTGTAGATCAGATCCCAGTACTTGCAGCCCTGACATCTCCCCGGCGCAGGGGGTGAAATGGTACACGGCCTTCATAGATCAAACCCCACTTGTAGAGGGTGAGGGGGGGCCAACTTGAGGTCTCAGGCCCAGGCCACAAGCAGAAAGGGCACTGCAGATTGTCAGGGAAACCTGAGTCAGATTTAGACCCCGCCCTGTGCCACGTTCCCTAAGTGGGAAGACTGAGGGCTGCTCTGAGAAAGGTTGGGTTGGATTCATATCTGCCTCCCAGAGCCAGGCACTTCCTGGGTGCTTGGAACACGTGTGCTAAATAAATGAGTGAGCTGTTATTGACCTGATGTGATTTATGGCTGCATCCCTGCCCTATGGGGTGAATGTGTACTGACTGAATGCATGAATGGATGAGGAGTGCCATCCTGCCAAGAAGGTCCTCGGAGATCCTCACAGAAGCCCTGAGTCCTGTGAGTGACTCGTCTCTGCCTTCACCTGAGCAGCCAGTTGAAGCGACTCCTGTTAGTCCAAAATGGTCCATGAACAAAGAAAAAAAAAAAAAAGAAAGAAAAAAGGAAACATTGATGGATTGATGGGAGTCCCTAGGCTATTTTTAGCTGCACTTGACTCTGGCTGAACTTTGAACTGTTGTCTGTTCTCCATGCCACACTCCGACTGATGGACGGACAGCTGGGCCAGTGCTTGGAGACTTCCAGGCACAGAGAAAGCCATGGGGGCATGTGATCCTGAGGTCCTCGTGGGCATCTGGGCATCTGCCCTGTGGAAGCGGGAGAGAGGCCTGCGGGATCTCTGTCTCTGATGTTTCCTGGGAGGGGGCGGAGAAGAGGAGAACTGGATGCTACTAAATTTTTTGTTTTTGAGACGAGTCTTGCTCTGTTGCCCAGGAGTGCAGTGGTGTGATCTGGGCTCACTGCAACCTCCACCTCCCAGGTTCAGGTGATTCTCCTGCCTCAGCCTCCTGAGTAGCTGGGAGTACAGATGCATGCCACCAAGTCCAGCTGATGTATTTTGTATTTTTAGTAGAGACAGGGTTTCACCATGTTGGCCAGGCTGGTCTCGAACTCCTGACTTCAAGCAATCTGCCCACCTTGCCCTCCCAAAGTGCTGGGATTGCAGGTGTGAATCACCATACCCGGCTTACTACATTTTAATCTGGGGATGGAATCTGACGCTGTGTATTCCTCTAGTAGTTGCTGAGTACCTGGGCCAGCCCCTGAGGCTGTGATTCTGTGATTCTTGGGGGCATCTGGGACCCCATTTGTCTTTGAAAGCCTGACCTAGTGAAATGGCATTCTGAGACCTTTACAGTTTTCTTCGGAAAGTAACAGTAGGAGGGGTGAGGAAAGGCCAACAGGTTTAATCCTCCTGATTACCCTGTAAGGTGCGCCATGTCAACGTTAAATAGTGAGATTCAGAAAGTAAGTATAGAGTTTATTCAAGCTCAGAACTTGAGGATGGCCACCAGGGAGCATGGATGCAAGTTACCCTGAATTACACTCTGATTAGCTGCAGTGACTGGGCTTTTAAGGTGTGGGGGAAAGAGGCAGTTTCTAAGTCTTTTACCAAAAATTTATATTAAATTAAGCCACTGGCCAGGTGCAGTGGCTTATGCCTATAATCCCAGCATTTTGGGAGGCTGAGGCAGGTGGCTCACTTGAGGTCTGGAGTTCGAGACCAACCTGACCAACATGGTGAAACCCCATCTCTACTAAAAATACAAAAAATGAGCCGGGCGTGGTGGTGGGTGCCTATAATCCCAGCTACTCAGGAGGCTGAGGCAGGAGAATCACTTGAACCCAGGAGGCAGAGGTTGCCGTGAGCTGAGATTGTGCCATGAGCTGAGATCGTGCTGTGAGCTGAGATTGAGCGGCTGCACTCCTGCCTGGGTGACAGAGCGAGACTCTGATTCAAAAAAAACATGTAAGCTACTGAATGGCCATGCATTGTTCTTTGTGTGACACTTTCAGGATCATGAAGATAATGGATGAGGCAGCTAGTCAGAAACAAAATGCCTTGAAATAATTGCCACCGGGCATGCATGCAAAGGGCGTGACTCAAGTCCAGCATTCATGTCTCCCCTGGGCCTGAAACGTTTCGCATACTTCACAGAGCTCACACAGCTCTGAGCTGTTTTTCTCTTTTCAGTAGTACTTTCCCCGTTTTCCAGGTGAGGAAACAGAGACTCATTCTAAGAATGCACTGAGGTCATGGGGCAGGTGTGAGCTTTGTTTTCAGATTTGTCTGCTTCTGAGGCCTGTGCTTTTTCTGTCCACCAGGAACTGGACTCCCAAGCGGGGCTGGAACAGACTCGTTACTTATTTAGAGTCGAGCTTCTGGGCTGAAAGAGTTGCTGGTGATATCTGGCTTGCCATCTTTGGTGGGTGTGGTGCTGCTGAGGCCCGTAAGTGTGGCTGGAATGCATGGTCGGGAGCTCAGCTGGGGTCCCTATCAGAAGCTTCCAGATAGGGACCAGGGGATTGACACTGCCTTGCCTCTTCCTGAAGGACTGTGGAGACCGTGGCTGCCTCTCCCATTCTCCCTGTGACAGCAGGTGGAAGAGGGCAGTGCAGATTTTAATTTATTTATCATTGTCACATCTCCATAGTAACCCCGTGAGGGGGTGTCAGCATTTTACAGAGGGAAACTGGCTTCAAGACAAGGGACTTGCACCAGGTCACACAGCTAGTGGGGAGGTGGAGTGGGGGGTGGGGGTGCAGAGCCACCAGCCCAGGGTGAGAGGTCGGTGGGGAGGGAGAGAAGGTCCAATGTGCTCACCTTGCTGGAGGCAGAGTGGGGGGTGGGGATGCAAGAGCTGCTGCCCAGGCTGGAGGTGAGTGGGAAGGGGAGAGAAGGGCCCATGTGCTCACTTTTCCTGCCAGGATCTTGATGGCCCAGCCCCTGCCCCTGCCTCTCCCTCTGCCTCAACCATGCAGGCCCCTCATCCCCTCCCTCTGCCTCATTCTACCTGGGATGCTCTTCCCAGCTCCTCTGAAGCCTCCTTTGGGTCTGTGTCAGGGTCACCTCCTGAGAGAGGCCTTCCCTGGCCACACTGGCTGAAGCAGCCCCTGCTCCCTCTTTCTTTACTCATTGCCATGCTCACCATCTGCGGTTACCTTGTTTATTTCCCAACCAGGGCCCTCACTGAAGGTCACCTGCCTGCAGCCAGAGGCCTCACTCTTTCTGTCACTGCTTCATCTCCGGGGTCTGAGACGGCACCAGAGACCCGGCAGGTCCTCAGTCAATCTTGTGGAATGAACAAAGGACCTGCCCACACCCCTTCGGTTTTATATCCTCCAGTCCTCCTGGGCTGCGTCTTTGAGCCCCAGACTCCTTCTGGCCCTCGACACTACAGTCAGGCCACTCTGCCTCCCATAGGGCATAAAGCAGCCTCACAACGCCAGCCTCGGGCCACGGTCCTCTGAGACCGTGATCAGATGAGACACAATAAGCCCTCTTCCTGATTTTTTTTTTCCTTGAGACGGAGTCTCACTCTGTCATCCAGGCTGGAGTGCAGAGGCATGATCTCAGCTCACTGCAACCTCCACCTCCGGGGTTCAAGCGATTCTCCTGTCTCAGCTTCCTAAGTAGCCGGGAGTATAGGAGCGCGCCACCACACCCAGCTGTTTGTATTTTTAGTAGAGACGGGGTTTCACCATATTGGCCCGGCTGGTCTCGAACTCTTGACCTCAAGTGATCTGACTGCCTTGACCACCCAAAGTTCTGGGGATTAGAGGTGTGAGCCACTGTGCCCAGCCTCTTCTTCATGATTTTTGTCTAAGCATGGACAAAGCAAAGTCTCTGTGCCGCCCGCAAACACCAGACATCTTGCTCAATGTTACTTTTTTCCCAGTCAGCCTCACCCCCCACTTTCTGACAGCAGCCAATCAAGAGTTAACCCTGGCTTCCTTAAACCCTCCCCAAGTCACCCCGCCAAAGCTCACATCCTATCATAGGTTTCCTAACAGCATCTTACCGAGCTGTCCTGTGGTTCCTTATGCTGTGTGTTTTCCTCACTGTGCCGACCAGTGAACCCCACCTGTGTACCTCCAGCTGTTCCTGGTTGTCTGGGGCCATTGACACCAGAGAAAGATGCTGTCTGAGCCTTCTGGACTCAAGTGCAGGTTTCTCTTACTCTTGATCTTGAACTAGTCATTTTCCTTTTAGAACCTACATGATCTTATTTCTCTAGAGACGTGGCTGGTGAGGCCCATCCTATGCCATGGTAGATGGGAAGTTTGTCAATTTCAAGTGCCCTGTGGGCATTAGGTGACTTTGTTATCATGTTATTCTCATTGATAGAGGGGGGAAACAGGCCTGAAGAGGAAGTCGCACAGCTGGGGAGGTGGCAGAGCTGAGGCTCCAGCTCTGGCATGACTGACCCCAGTGTCCTGGCTTTGAGCCACCTGACCTCCCAACTTGTGACCCTCAGATGTGGTAGGGGGTGGTGGTCACTAGTCAATGAGGTCAGAGGATTTGAGCAAGGAGTTCTGGAGACTCAGCGTGCTGGAATCAGGCACCTCACCTCCAGGGCCAGCCTTCCCAGCGCTGTGAGCTGAGTTCAGGGCAGCCCTCCAAGTTCATGGTCTACATCTTGGACATTCCTGCCCATCTGGAGCTCTCAGCCCTTTGTGCCAAGGGGATCTCAGCTGGTTTGCATTCTGAGGAGACTGCTCTGGAATGTGCTGCCTTTTCAGCTTAGAGAGAGAAGGAACTTGGGTCTGTTTGGGATAAAGGCTGTCTTGTGGGGGAAGAAAGGGAGAGTAATGCTCTGCGTGTGCATAATACTTAAACATGGTTTTGCATCTGTGCGTTTAAACTTCAAACAATCACGTGAGTTCGCTGTGATTATTCTTACTTCATAGATGTAGAAACATGCTCAGAGGAGGCAAGTCACAGGCCCAAGGACACAAATTGTGGGACTGGGACTTGAACCTTGTGTTGTGGACCTCAAGGTGGGTTTTTGTTGTGTTGTTTTGAGATGGAGTTTTCTCTCTGTCACCCTGGCTCAAGTGCAGTGGCACAATCTTGGTTCACTGCAACCTCCGCATCCTGGGTTCAAGCGATTCTCTTGCCTCAGCCTCCTGAGTAGCTGGGATAGGCACATGTCACCATAACTGGCTAATGTTTTAAATATTTTTAATAGAGAGGAGATTTCACTCTGTTGGCCAGGCTGGTCTCGAACTCCTGACCTCAAGTGATTTACCAGCTTCGGTCTCCCAAAGTGCTGGGATTATAGGCATGAGCCACTGTGCCCAGCCCAAGGTGGGTTTTGACCCCCACTTTCTAGTTGCATTGGATTCCAGGCTCTGGGTGCCCGCCTGGGATCTTGCTGTTGGAGGCAGAGGGACTGGCGTCTGGTGGCGGAGCTGCTGCTGACCTCTCCGGCTCTGTCCCCTGCCCTTGTGTCCCAGGCTGCGGTGGAAGCACACCTCCTCCCTGAAGGTGACCAACGAGCCCATCTTAGCCTTCACGAAGGGCAGCCCTGAGCGAGATGCACTGAAGAAGGTAACGGGAGGGTGGGGGACACCCAAGAGGTGCAGGGCGTGGAGCAGAGGCCGCCGCCAGCAGCCATGAGATAGCTCTCCACGCCTGCAGCCGGCACCGCTTCTACCCTTGCTCCCAGCCTTGGGAGGAAGCCTGGGGAAGGCTGTGGGTCTGGAGTGTGGAAACAGCTGGGAGGAGCAGGGTGGCAGCCTGGAGCTACTTTGGGGCTTCTCAGACCAGGTCAGACGTCATGTGTTTTCTACTTAAAGATGTTTTCTAGTTAATTGCCAGCATTTTTTATTTTTATTTTTTGAGACAGAGCCTTGCTCTTGTCACCCAGACTGGAATGCAGTGGTGTCATCTCAGCTCACTACAACCTCTGCCTCCCGGGTTCAAGCTGTTCTTCTGCCTTAGTCTCCTGTGTAGCTGGAATTACAGGCGCCTGCCACCATGCCTGACTACTTTTTATACTTTTTTAGTAGAGACGGGATTTCGCCATATTGGCCAGGCTGGTCTCGAACTCCCGACCTCAGGTGATCCACGTGACTTGGCCTCCCAAAGTGCTGATATTACAGGCGTGAGCCACCGTGCACAGCCTAGTTGCCAGCATTTTAAAGATCATGAGATTTCACATAAGTTTCAGATGCAGTTTTTTAAAATCTCTGTGTAATGGATAGACTTCACTTTCCTGCAGGGTGACAATGGCTGGAGCAGAGTCCTGCTGCCTTCTGAGGGGGAGCACACACTCTCTGGTGGCCACAGACCCAGCCTGGCCCCCTTCTCATTTCTGTGTCTGCCTGGGCATCTCTGCCTGTGGACTCTGCATTAGCGTTTTAGATGGGAGGAAGAGAGGAAGGCAGTGACCATACCCGCGCTTGTCCCTCTCCCCCAGGCCTTGAAGGACCTGAAGGGCCAGACGGAAGCCATCCCATGCGTGGTGGGGGGATGAGGAGGTGTGGACATCGGATGTGCAGTACCAGGTGTCGGTATGTCCAGCGGGCGGGCAGGGCTCAGCCCCTCCCCTGAATATGTGACCTCTTTCTCTGATGGCTCATAAGCTTAGAATGTGTGAGTTCTGACTTCAGGGCCGTTAGAGTGCCCCTCTCCACCCTAGATTTTGAATTCTGTGGACCAGTAAAACTTCCCAAAGCAAAGAATGGCACCCACACGGCACCCAGCCCATAGTGGAGTCCTGTGCCTGGGCAAGGAAGACCATGAGAGGTTCACACAGCATCTTCCGTTATTCCTCATAGATTTCTTGCCAAGGGGGTTTGGGAGCTAATGGCAAAAAGCTGGGTCCCAGGCCCCGAGCTCCTCAGATGACATTGGTCTCAGAAGGCCCCCGCTTGGAGTTTATCCGTTTAGAAACTGGTATACATTTTACATGGGCCAGAAGCTCATAGGTCTGTGATTTGTGGGAGAGTAAAAGGTTGGCTCTTTTGCAAACAGGGCAAGCACATCTGGGCTCTGTCCGGCTGGAACCCTGGGCAGGCGTGTGCAGAGGGAGGGGATGACTGAGGCAGGGGACCCAGGCCCCCCACTATGAAGGTTCCCAGAGCAGCCTGGGGCAGGAGTTGAGCACAGAGGTGTCCTGGAACTCTTGTTGCTGGGACAGGACTTGCTGGAGCTGTCTAAGCATGGCCTGGGGTCTACAGGCACCGGCCAGGTCACTCCTTCTGCACTGGGTGTGTGTGCAGGTGCCAACTGACAGCAGCTGCCACCACTCCACTCCCTGGTGGTCTGTGTAACTGCCTAGAGCCTGCCCTCACCTGCAGCCCCCCCCAGGCCTCTGAGGCTGCATGGCAGCTGGGATTTTTCCTCTGGCATTCCGACAAGCCCCTGGGTGGATACTATTGATTTTCCTTTCCCATATTGCCTCGCCGACCTGGCTGGAGGTTCTGGCCATGTGCTGATCACTGTGGCATCGGACATGTGGGGAGAATTGGCCGTGTGAGGGCAGGATCTACGTTTGCCGGGACATAGCGCTGATGGGGGAGTTATCTGCAGTCCACTGGGGCCCGGGTCCCCAACCACCTTCTCGGCCCCTGAGCATCACAGGCCAATCCTAGGTATGAGCAGAATATAGGGTGACTGCGCCAAGGTTTGACATGAAGCGGACGGCCACTTTCTACTCAAGTCTCGAGCAGCGCTAGCCAGTGGAATTCCCCTCCAGTGATGATGGAAACGTTCCAGGTCTGCATTGTCTGTTCCAGAGGCCACCAGCCACATGTGGTTGTCAGCATGTGAAGTGTGGCTTGTGGCCACCGTGTTAGACAGGAAAGCTCCAGTAACCCACTGGAAGACGGACAGGTAGCAAAGGTGTTAGCCATTAGGATGGAAACTGTGTTACCAGCCTGGGGGAAGGAAAGAAGCGAATTTCTCCGTGCTTCACGGGCCATGCTGGCTGCACCACCGCCAGGCGTTAGGTTTCGAAGGGAAGGCGAGGGTTCAAGAAGGACACACAGAGAGAGGGCGGCTGAAACAGCAGCACAGGGAGATGGCAGATGCACAGGTAGATTGCAGCACAGGTAGATGCGGGGGGCCAGCTTCATGCCAGAGCCCTCCGCTGCTTCCAGGCTGGGTACTTACAGGTGTGGGCGGGGGGGGGTCTGGTGTGGGCAGTATGGCTTGCTGGCTGGCAGGATATTGATAAGATGTTCTTATGATCGGGTGGTTTTGCCATTTCTCCAGTGGCATGTCATTGTGGTATTCCTTGGACCTTTTCCCAGAAAGATATGATAGGGATGTTGCCTTTTTTTTTTTATTTGAGACAGATTTTCGCTGGTGTCGCCCAGGCTGGAGTGCAGTGGCATTTGGCTCGGCCTGCAACCTCCGCCTTCCGGGTTCAAGCTATTCTCCTGCCTCAGCCTCCCGATTAGCTGGGACCACAGGCGTGTGCCACCACACCTGGCTAATTTTTTATTTTTAGTAGAGATGGGTTTTCACCATGTTGTCCAGGATGGTCTCGATCTCCTGGCCTCAGTCCTCAGGTGATACACCCGCCTTGGCCTCCCAAGGTGTTGGGATTACAGGCGTGAGCCACTGCGCTCAGCCAGGCTGTTTCTTTAGGTGAGCATTTGTCCGCCTTGCGGTAGGGTGGCTAGGCAGGCTGTTTCTCATGGCCTGAGTTCCCATGAAATGTTTCACTTCCACCAAGTTCTGCAGAATGGCGGGGAGCTTACAAAATGGTGCAGTTTGGACCAATACCAGGTTCTGTTTGTAAAAGTTTGCTGAGGATCTTCCCATTTAGATAAGTAAATCTGGGGCTCGGGAAACAATTGGTCTGTCTGCAATGGCTTCGGGGCAGGGCAGAAGTCCCGAGCATTTCACAGCACCGGCGCATTCTTTTGGGCCTCACATGGTGAAGTTGCCCATGGTTGTAGTCTCATTGCTGCACCAAAACGTTTTCACTCATGATCCCCTTTGGTTCTCCTGTCTGTGCTAAGAAACAGGGGAGGGCAGTCCCCATTTCCTAGATGAGGGACTTGGGGAAGGAAGTGAGTTGATGTGGGGCCCCACAGCTAGTAGGTGGCAGATCCAGGATTTGAGCTCATGCCTCTGACCACAAAGGTCTGTGCTTTCCTTGAAAGACCCTATGGTCTATGCCTTTCTCCTGGACTGTGAGCCTTCCAGAGAAGGAGCCATGTCTTAGTCATGGTACAGCGGGTACACCAGCACCCTGAACAGGGAGCAACCTGTGGGCCAGGTACTGGGGAGGGCCTCATGGGAGCAGTGGGGGGAGAGCAGGTAGGTCCAGGACTTTCCTGGAAAACCAGCTCCGAGCCCGGCCCTCTCCATCTTTATCCTGGCACCTACCTCCTGGGCAGGGACCTCACTCTTCTTTCCTTTCAGCCTTTTAACCATGGACACAAGGTGGCCAAGTTCTGTTATGCAGACAAGGTGAGTGAGCCCCTGATGACCCGGTGGTTGGGGTTGCTGCCCCCACCCCCCGCCCTGCCAGCTGCTGATAGGGGCTGGGCATCTGTCGCTGTATCCTTCTTTGGCCATGGTGGGTAGGGGAGCAGAGGGTGGCTGGCCCTGAGGGAGTCTCTGGGTGATGACTTTGACTGGGCTAGGCATGCAAAGGTTAACTTGAGCCAGAGCGCACCCTGCCTCTGCCAGGGCTGAGACATTCCCCGACATGCCCATCGTGGTGGGGCAGACCTTGGACTGGGGAGGAGTGGATTCTGGAAAGCTGAGTCGGGGCAATTGGAGACACCATCGATGGAAAGCCAGACAGAGAACTGGCACTAGAAAGGGCCAGCAGGAGGGGCTGGGGGGGGACTGGAGGTTCTGGGGGTCCGGGAGCTGGCACTGTGTGGCAATTAGGGCATTGGGGTCTGGGAGGCCAGCAGCAGAGCCATGTCTCGGGCTCTGGTTGACCTAAAGTTTCTGGATGGTGGGTTCAGGGGCACCAGGTCCCAAGAATAAGGTAAGACCACAAGAGAAGGTGGAGCCAGTGTAACAGCTGCAGGGCTCAGTGCCAAGACCTTGGAGAGCCGACCATCCTGGCAGGGCCTTCGGGCTTCAGACTGGCAGTAGGACAGGCTCTGAGGGGGACACCGTGTTGGTAGCTGTGGTGGCAGGGGGCTGAGGGCCCAGGGAGACAGGCATTGTCCCCAGGTGGAAGAGAGTGGCCTTCTAGGTCTCTCCTCCCTCGCTCACTCCCCAGGGTGCTTCCTGGTGCAGGCAGCAGCCCCAACCTCTCCCTTGACCTTTAGGGCCTGCTCAACAAAGCCATCGAGGCTGCCTTGGCCGCCCGGAAAGAGTGGGACCTGAAGCCTGTCGCAGATCGGGCCCAGATCTTCCTGAAGGCAGCAGACCTGCTGAGTGGGCCGCGCAGAGCCGAGATCCTGGCCAAGACCATGGTGGGACAGGTGAGGCCCGGTGGGGGCGGGTGGGGTGGCAGTCAGTCATACCCCACCCATGGCAGCCAACATCAGCGGAAGTGCTTCTGGGTACCAAGCCCTGTCGGGGGACCCAGAGATGTCCTCAAGGGACAAGGCCTAGGAACTGGGATGGATGATCACCAATTATTAGACAAGACAGGTTGTGCAGAGCCTGTGTGTGCTGCCTTGGAAATGTCCCCTCTCCTCCATCCCTCGGCCCTAGCTCCTAGGCCTTCGCCATGCTTTGCCTGGACTGTTAGGGGCCTGCACTGTCTCCCTGGTTCCTAGCTTGGTCAGCCCCCTGTGGCCCTCAGGGTGGTCTTTCAACACCTCCAGGATGTTACTCCTGGCTTACAACCTGCCCAGACCTCTCCATCACTGAGAGGCAAGTCCCAAGACCTTAGCTCCATACCCAGGGCCCTCTGCCCATGTCTGTCCAGCTTGCCAGCTGCTCTGCCTGTCCCTGCCAAGCTGTCCCACCCATGGTGTAGCCATTTTGGACTTGCAAGACTCCCTGGCCATGACAGGCTCCTCACTGCCTCTGCCCACTGTGTCCTCCTCCTGGAATCTTGCTGTGTCTTCCGTGCTCAGTGAACTCTTCTCTCCTGGTCCAGCCCAGATGCCCCCCCCCACTAAGCCTCCTCCAGCCGAAAGGACTAGCCTGCCTGTTTCCCCAAAGCATGTTGTTTCTGCATCAGTTACAGCTCAGATTGCACCGGGGTGTATTCAGTTCCTAGGTACTCCCCCTTTGCAAGCTTCTTGGACATAGTAATCATGTCTTGACATTCTCAGTCTTTTTTTTCTTTTTGAGACGGAGTTTCACTTTGTCACCCAGGCTGGAGTGCAGCGGCGTGATCTCGGCTCACTGCAAACTCTGCCTCCCAGATTCAATCGATTCTCCTGCCTCAGCCTCCCAAGTAGCTGGGCTTACAGGCGCCCGCCACCATGCCTGACTGCTTTTTGTATTTTCAGTAGAGACAGGGTTTCACCATGTTGGCCAGGCTGGTCTCAACTCCTGACCTTGTGATCTGTGTGCCTTGCAGGCGTGAGCCACCGCACCCAGCCGACATTCTCAATCATTTCCTGGGCTTTGCACGATTCCTTTCAGGAGTCATAGCAAGTCCCTGATAAATGGTTTTCTCTGCACAGAGCTGGTACGACAGCTCCTCACCCTGCTGAATGCAAGTGAAGTGAGGAGTCCCTGTAGGAGGCAGAGTGCACAGGGGACAGGAGCTGAGGGAGACAGAGTTATTCTACCACCTCCAGGACCTGAGCCCTATGCTGCCAGCTAACCTGGGTTCCTCAACGGTAAACTGCAGAAGCCAGAACCTAGGCTGCTTTTTGGATCAGGCATTTGTCACTGGCCGCTCCCCCGGTCCCCGTGGTGAGCACCCCCTCTGCTGCACAGAGCTGGTATGACAGCCCCTCATCCTGCTGAATGCCTTCTTAGATCGGCTCAGCAGCCCTCTGAGGTGGGTGTCCGGCGCTGCGTGTTCCGGATGAGCCGCACGTAGGTGGGAAGACACTCACAGACACTGTAGGACCAGTTTAGGCTCTCTCTGTATTTGGGCTAAGACTGGGGAACTTCCAGGAAGCAAGGTACATATCTTAGCTCAGCTTCCTGGGTTGTGTGTCTCTAATAGGTCGTGCACCTGCCAGTGACCTCGGGTGCCAAGTGGGGGGGGCCACCTCAATCTGGAAAAGCTGTGTTCTTGGCTGCCTATGGTTCTTTTCCCTGTAGCTCACATTTGCTCTCAGTAAGAATGGGCGGTTTAAGGGAATCACAGTCACCTGCCTCTTGGTTTTTGACCCAAGCTAACTAGCAAGGCCAACATCGTTCCTGGGGGAAGGAGCTGCCTGCCTCCCCACACTCTGAGTCTCTGTCCTGGTCAGTGGCCAGTCTCCTGCTCATGCTAATCTGCCTTTCTGCCTGGAAGGCTCTGACCCTGAATTTGGTCTGAGGCTTGATCATAAGATCCTTTCCCCTGCACCACCGTTCAGAGTTTCGATGAAGACAACTCTGCACAGAGCTGGTACGACAGCTCCTCACCCTGCTAAATGCAAGATGCAGACAGTGCATGGGAAATACCTGGCCTGCTGCCGAGGACCAGTACATTCTGCTGATCCCCCATCCAGCCCTAGCGCCGGCTGCAGGAGGTGCTGCCTCAGGGGCTTGAGAATCCTTTCCCCCCTCAGCCCCTGGGACGGGACCTGGTCAGCCCTGCAAAAGTTTCCTGGTCCCTGCTGGGGCCTGGCGCAGTGCTTGCTCTGGGCACAGGGTCAGATGTGGGAAGAGGATGGACGGGGGAGGCTGTTGGCTGTTCCTGACCCCCGGCCCCCTACCTTGCAGGGTAAGACCGTGATCCAGGCGGAGATCGATGCTGCAGCAGAACTCATCGACTTCTTCCGGTTCAATGCCAAGTTTGCAGTGGAGCTGGAGGGGGAACAGCCCCTCAGCGTGCCCCCGAGCACCAACAGCACAGTCTACCGGGGGCTGGAGGTGCCTGCAGGAGGCGGTGGGCGGGCAGGCGGCCCAATGCCACGGGCTTGGCCTCACCAGTGCCTCCTTCCCCAGGGCTTTGTGGCAGCCATCTCGCCCTTTAACTTCACTGCGATCGGCGGCAACCTGGCGGGGGCACCAGCCCTGATGGTGAGATGTGGGCACCGGTGGGACAGTGGCAGCTGATTGTCCTCCTGGTCCAGACAGACAGAGAGAGGCCACCTCAAGCCCTTTGGGTCTCAGCCTGGTCATGGGGAGAGGCACAGAAGGTAGAGGCAGCTTGGGGCTGTGGGTCGGCTTTGGGACCAGAGACCCAGTTTGAACCCCAGCGTCGTCACTCTGTGCCTGGGAGACCCTGGCAATCCCCGAACTTCTCTGAGGCACAGTTTCCTCATCTGCAAAGTGGAAATGATAGGAAAGCCTCCATGACTGGGCTGGGAGGCTCAAAGGAGACACATCCAGCAGCAGGCAGGGCTGGGCCGGAGCTGGCGGAGGGTTGGCCACTGTGTTGATGGTGATAGTTACCGCTCACCTTCACTGCTCACCACGTGCCTGCTGCTGTCAAGCACGGATGGAGCTGACCCATCTCATCCTCTCACTGGCTCCGAGAGGGAGCTGTGACTCTGCCTCTTTGCCAGATGACAAAACAGACACACAGCCGTGACTTACTTGGCAAGACCAAGTGACTAGTAAATAAATGATGGAGCAGAGGAGGATTTGGATTTAGTCTCTGTCAGGGTTGGTAGTGTTCAAGGCACTCCTCTGCCATTATCAGAGTGAGGGTGGCTGCCACTGGATGAGGTTCCAGGCCTGGGGGGGAGATGCAGCTCAGCTCCCAGACAGGGGCCTGGACGGGAGAGGGCCTGCATAGCCATCAGGAACCCTGAGCCCCAGACGGGGGATGCTGGATGCTGATGCTGGGGTGAGTACTAGGGACAGGCAGGGGCACAGACAAACATGGGACGTGGCCAGGCACCCATGCGCCCAGGACATGTGCTGAGAGAGCCCGTGTGCACTTGCCCTGCCTTACCCGGTGAGCACGCAGTGACCCCAGCACTAAGAACAGACCTGCCCAGGTGATGGCAGGACCCGTCGGTGCAGGCTTCTGGGGAAAGGGAGCCTTGGCCAGAGCGTGGGGCAGATGGGGCCATGCCGTGGCCTCCCTGGCAGGGACTTTTGAAGACAGGGCCAGATGCTTTGGAGGAGTGGGGTCAGGTAGGGGATGTCCTGGTTGGCACAGGGTCTGGTGGTTCCAGGTGAGGGCCGACCATGCTGTAGGGTGGGGTGGGGGTTGAGGGCTGGTGGCGCCATTTTCATGCGTCACCAAAACACCTCCCGGGCAGGGCAACGTGGTCCTGTGGAAGCCCAGTGATGCCGCCATGCTGGCCAGCTATGCTGTTTACCGCGTCCTCCGGGAGGCCGGCCTGCCCCCCAACATCATCCAGTTGTGCCAGCTGATGGGCCTCTATTTGGGGACACTGTCACCAGCTCAGAGCACCTCTGTGGCATCAACTTCACAGGCAGTGTGCCGTAAGTCCCTGGGGATGGTGTGGGCTGGGGTGGCTAGGGGAGGTTCAAGGGCAACCCTGATCACCTGTCTGCCTGGGGGTGGGGCTGTGAACCCAGGGGGTCATCAATGACCCTACTCCCTCACTTGCTGTGTGGCAGTGAGTGGAGTCCCTTCGTCTCTCTTGAGCTTCCATTAATTCATCTCTCTGAGCTTCCTTAATTTGCAGAGTCATTGCAAGGATTAACATATTAATGAACAGGGAAGAGCTTGGAAGGCTGGAACTGCACCCTGCAGCTGTGGGTGATACTGAGTTCAGTGCTACCTCTGCTACTGGAAGGAGCACAGGGGAGCATAGAATGAACTGGAGGAGCCAGGAAGCCTTCTTGGAAGAGGTGGCATCTAACAGAGGAGTTGGCCAGGCAGAGGGGGAAGGGGCAGAAGAGCATATATGCTGGGAGGGGGAGACAGTACCTACAATGTCATCAAGGCAAAAGCATGTACTCTGGGGTGTGGCAGGATCCTGTGCGGCTGGAGCGTGAGTCTGGGGGCCACAGGGCAAGAGGGTGAGGGCGGGGCATGGTTGGAGTTGAGGTGGGGGAGGCAGGTGGCTACCTATCTTGACCGTCCATACACTGACTGGCTGATCAGATATTTTTGCAGCTCACACAAAGGCTCAGGGGTGAGCACACACCAGAGACAAGGTACCGGCTGTCAGGCTGGAGGTGGCGGTTGGGGGTGTTAGTCCAGTGTGACCATAAGATCCTCAGGAGTCTGCAAAGGCGTCTGGCCTTTCTCCTGAAGGTGATGGGAGCCGTGGGAAGGTTTCAAGCAGGGAAAGTGGCTGAGTCAGAGTTCTGTGTCAGGCAGAGATTGGAAATGATGGCCCCCAAATTGGATCTGGCAAGAGGCTCTATTTTCTTGACCCCTAATAGTGATGGCCCCACTTTGTATAATTGGGGACAGTTTCATAGGTAAATCCAAATGTTGGCCTGTCTTGGTCGCCTGGACTTGGATGCTGTGATCTTGTGTTTGCTGGTGGTACTGCTGGCTGGAGGTGGGTGGGTGCGCTCTGGCTGCCTGCACACCGGATCCACCCTGTTTCCTTTCCCTGCTGGCTGGAGGTGGGTGGGTGCGCTCTGGCTGCCTGCACACCAGATCCACCCTGTTTCCTTTCCCTGCTGGCCCCTCTGGGCCCCTGTGTTTGCACCCTCATCTTCGATGATCTCTCTGTGTCCTGAAGCAGGAGACTGGCCAGGAGCTGTCAATCTCAAGGGAGGGGAGGTTGGGGCTTGAGCCAGGGGGAGAGATGGGGGATGTGGAGAAGGGGCAGGTTCGGGTGAGAAGGATGCGGGGGAGGCACACCAGCCGTTGCCTGCCCCTGGAGTTGGGGTGGGGGTAGGGGTGGGAATGAGGGGGTAGTCAGTGAGAAATGTCCAAGGTAGGCACCTGGGAGGGCTAGCAGGCTTTGGGGAAGATGAATCCCATGTTGGTCACTTGACTGTGAGATGCCTGGGTGTTATCTGGGCGGAGATGCCTGGAGGCAGCCAGAGGTCCATGTCCGCAGCTTGGGGTCCGTTACCTCCTCTCCCATGCCCCAGGCTCTGCCACCCCCTTCCCCCGAAGCTTTGCTGGGGAAGGAGGGTGGGGTGGTGTGGCAGCGTTAGAATTGCTGAGAAGGGCTATTTTCCAAAAGACCTGCTCTGCCAGCCTCGGGGGCCCCTGGGCTCCCCATTCTCCATGCTCTGAGGAGCAGCGGGCTTAAAGGTGGGAAGGCCATAAATTAGTATTAGCTGCTGTGTCGCTGGCTCCCGGGTGATTAGCATTTTTATTGTTTTGTGGTGCTGAGGTTGGTCACACTTGGAGCCTGGGGAGGAGGCGAGGCCCTCCCAGGTGGCAGCTTGGGGCGGGGCCTGCGCTCCCTCTCCCAGCCCTCTCTCTGCGTTTGGCCTCTCAGGCCTGGGCGCTGGGCTGGTGGGGGTAATCCTTCGCAGACCAGAGCAGGGTCTGTTCCCTGCCAGGCTCCTGCAGTGTGCCCAGCATGTCTTAAGCACTTGCCTCACACTTGAACTCGACACAAAAAACCCTGCTGGGTCGGGATTGTTCTCTCTGCTTCCCAGATGAGGTGCAGAATTAGAGGCTCAGAGAGGTTACGTAGGGAACCCAGGATCACACAGCCCTGAGTGTCCTCGTGGCTGCAGAGTGTGCACCTCCTCTGCACCATCTTGGGTGCCCAGCCCCCCTTTGCCCCCCCCCATAGTCGTCTTGGAATGCAGTCTGTCCCCAGCTGTCACCCACACGTGGCTCCCACCTCCTGCTGGACTGCTGCCCCCACCCCCACGCTCCTCCCTGGGTTTTTCAGCCCCCTTCCTCTGGCCTGGCTCCCTGATCCCCCACCCTTTCTCCTGTGGTTCCAGCACCTTCAAATACCTGTGGAAGCAGGTGGCCCAGAACCTGGATCGGTTCCGCACCTTCCCACGCCTGGCTGGAGGTAAGCCCCCCTCACCCTCCCTCCCCCTGTGGCTCGAGGGACCCCTCCCCTGGCCATCACAAAAGAGGAGGGAGGTAAGAGGGGACACAGCTAGGAGTCAGATAGATGAACCATTTAGGCACCAGCACTCCCCAGTAGAACTTTCTGTGATAAGGGAAGTGTCCAGTACCTTCACTTTCCAATACGCAGCCACCAGCCACACGTGGCCGTTGAGCCCTTGAAGGGTGGCCTGTGTGACTGAGAACTGCAGGTCTAGTTTTCTTTCGTTTTAATTAAGTTAAACCTCAGTAGCCACTCGTGGCTGGTGGCTGCTGTGTCGGGCAGTGCAGCTCTAAGCTGAGGAAAGTGCAGATGCAGAGACCAGAAGTGGGAATGAACTTGGATTTGAAGAAACAAAGCGAGGCCCCTGAGTAGGGGAGGGAGGAGGGCAGGTAGGAGAAGATGGCTGAGAGGTAGGCAGGGCTGGACCTTGTTGCCATATTAAAATTTTCCCACAGAGAAACAGTTTCATGGTCAAGGACGTTTGGCATGTGTGGTGTTAAAGCAAAATGGATTCCTCCCCTGCAGGACTTCTCAGAGCCTTTAAGGCTCTAATATGGGTTGCACATCAATCTCTGCCATGCAGTGTTTCCCACACTCACTGGGACACAGAGGCCCGTTCTGCAAAGACCCCAATGGACCAGGTGTTCTGTGGAACACATTTTGGGGCTGTGCTGAGACCTAGAGGCAGGGGAGAGCTATGGGACATGACCAGCTGGGGCGGGTGCTTCAGCGTTTCTCCCTGTGGGGTGAAGTGGGGTCCACCGGGGAAGTCTGGATCCTGTTTCTGGACTGGTGGGAGCTCGGATGGGGGTGTCAGGGAAGGCGAGCGCTCCTCAGGGTCAGCTGTGTTACCACTTCCCAACCTGGAGCAGGTGACTTCGTCTCTCTGCCTCAGTTTTCCTGGCTTTAAATTGGGGATAGTAACGGCGGGTTGTTGTGAGGCTTCAGTCGGACAAAGCACAGGGTACTCTGTCCACAGTTGGGCAGCTGGTAAGTGATTCCAGCTGCTGTTAGCTGCTGCTTCCCCCGGGGGAAGGAAACTGAGGCCAGGAGGGTGAAGTGACCCAGAAGCTCCCTCCCACTGGGGAAATGGGGGAGTGGTTTTCACCGTGGGTGGGGAGGAGGGGCCCAGCCCTGGCAGCCGAAATGGGGTGGGCTCCCCCCTCTCCTTCCTGGGCGAGGGCTTGGGAGAACCCCACAAAAAGCTGTGCCCACTTCTGGGAGTGGACTGGCTCTTGGGGGCCTTGGGTTCTCATCCGTCCTCTGCTTTTACGTTGGGTAGTTTCGGTTTTCCCACCTGTGTAACGGGGCAGTTGGACCTGATCACCTCTGATGCCCTTCATCCCTCCCTGGTCTCAGTTTCCTCATCTGTGGCGTGGGAGAACGGCCTGGCCTCGGGTCTCTGGGGTGTCAGCCGGCGCTCACTCTGAGCCTCCTCCCTCTCTGGTCTGCTCCATGCTAGGGCTGGTCCCGGGCCATGGATGGCGCAGGTGGTGCTTTGGGCCCCGGGCAGCTGGGGGAGCTGGCTCCCCTGGTCATTTCCCCACCCCTGGCCCCTGTAGAGTGTGGCGGAAAGAACTTCCACTTCGTGCACCGCTCGGCTGATGTAGACAGCGTGGTGAGCGGGACCCTGCGCTCAGCCTTCGAGTACGGCGGCCAGAAGTGCTCCGCCTGCTCGCGCCTCTACGTGCCACACTCGCTGTGGCCGCAGATCAAAGGAGGCTGCTGGAGGAGCATGGCCGGATCAAAGTGGGCGACGTGAGTGATGCCGTCACCCCCACGCCGTGGCCCAGCGGGGGGCTGATGGGATTGGGTCCCCGGGGGGGCTCTTCTGCAGCCATGGCTGGGGTGTGCGGGGAGGGGGCTCCCTTTGTCTCGGCCTGCAGCGACTCATCTCTTCTGGCACCTCCCTTGCCTCCAGCCTGCAGAGGATTTTGGGACCTTCTTCTCTGCAGTGATTGATGCCAAGGTACGGGGTGGGAAGCGGGTGTCCCGGCAGGGGGCAAGCCCCGGACTGGGTGGGAGAGGGAGGAAGAGATATGGGGGACCCTGACTCAGAGTCTGACCCAGCCCCACTGCTTTGATCAAGGCAGCTCAGCAGCCACACATCCACACCCAGCTTCAGAAAGGGCAGCATCAGCCATAGCCAGAGAAGAGCTTGTCTCGTGCCCACCCTGGAAGCAGGCTCGGCGAGCTCCTAAGGGCATTTGCGTGTGCACAGGTGGAAGCCCGAGGACACGTGCACATGTTCACGTGTATTCGTGAACGTGTTCACATAGAGCTCTGTATGGCCACACCTCTAGACCTTTCCATATAAACACATACATCTCCATTTGCACATAAACACACACATGCTGTGTAAATAAGTCCACTCACATGTACATGTGGAAGGCATAGAGATCCCTACATGCTTAAACAAAGACATGTGACCGTGCACATGCCTATATATGCATTGATTGGCATGTGTCTATGTTTATATTCGAGTGCACCTATAGTACTAGCACACATATACGTGCGTGCATGAACACACACACACACACATACACACACACAGTGTGCATGTCTGTCCTTGTCTCCGCTGTGGCTCAGCCAGACCCTGGCTTTTGCCCTCGGTGTCCCCTGCCCCTGCCCCTGTTTCAGGAGTTGGGCCCTTCAAGTACAGGTGTTTTGGGGTGAGTGTGTTGTGGGGACTGCCTCTGGGCTGCTCTCCCAGCCCCTTTGACTTCCCTCCTCTCTGCCTACCCCAGTCCTTTGGCCGTATCAAGAAGTGGCTGGAGCACGCGCGCTCCTCGCCCAGCCTCACCATCCTGGCCGGGGGCAAGTGTGATGACTCCGTGGGCTACTTTGTGGAACCCTGTATCATGGAGAGCAAGGACCCTCAGGAGCCCATCATGAAGGAGGTGACCGGGGCAGGCAGCCTGGGTCCAGAGGGGGGATACTCCCACTGGAGCACAGCACACACACAGGCCACTGGCATGGCATGTTCTCCTGGAGACATTCTCCCATTTCACAGATGAGGCTCTAAAGGGAGTCCCTCAAAGGGAATGAATGCCTCCTACCAGGAGAGAGCAGAGTCAGGTGTTCAGCTCAGGCTGCCTGACTCCAGATCCAGGGCTGTGTCCTTGACTCTGGCTGGGGTCCAAGTGCTTCCGCTGCCCACAACAACCACGGTCACCACAGCAATCATAATGGCTCACCTTGACAGACTCTTACTGTGGGCCAGCCTGGCTGAGCACTTGGCTGAGATTAGGTGGGTGTTACTGTTCCCATTTTACAGATGAGAAACTGAGGTCAAGGCACTTGCCTAAGTTGGCAGTGCAGGGCTGGAGTCTGCCCGAGAAGGAGATCTTCCCCAGCCCCTTGGTGGCAGAGGGGAACCACAAACCCTCTTGGAGAAAATGGTGTCTCTGGGCAATCTCATGTCAGCTGCTGCCGGAAGCCTCTGGGACCTGGACCCTTTGTTCTCCGGGTGTGGGTTTGGCAGGGAGAGCCAGAACATGTTTGCATCTTTTGCCAGCTTGCAGTGGGGTGGACAGGGCAGGGAACTGGGCACCTTGCTGTCCTGGAGGGAACCCGGGAGGAGGCAGCACCCGACCCCTCTTGCAGATACTGAAGTGTGGACTGAGGCCCAGGGACTGGGAAGAGGGGGAGTCAGAGCAGGGGCACTGGGAGGGCTCATGGCCCTGGCCCTGTGGAGGGCCTGACGCGGGGACCTCTCTCCTAGGAGATCTTCGGGCCTGTACTGACTGTGTACGTCTACCCGGATGATAAGTACAAGGAGACGCTGCAGCTGGTTGACAGCACCACCAGCTACGGCCTCACGGGGGCAGTGTTCTCCCCAGGATAAGTGAGTGGCCAGGCCGCAGCCCTGGTGCTGTGCCCTGGGTGTCCTGTCCCTGCCGGCTCTTGCCCCATCCCCCACCTCCTGGACATGGCTCCCAGTAATAATGCAGCCCCCACCTCCTCTTGTCCCCCTCCCCCTCAGCCCAGACAGGCAGCCAGGGCTCCCCACGTGGGCTCACAGCAGCGGCAGGCTCTTTGTTGTCAGTACTGCCAGGGTGCCACTGGGCACCCGTGAATCTGAACCTCTATGGGCAGGGCCGGGAATTGGTGCTTTTGACCAGCTCTGCGAGATCCGAAGGGGCCCCGCTGAGCGAGCTGATTGTCCCGTGCTGCAGAGCAGGGCAGGCCAGGTGCTGCAGAGGCAGGATTCGAACCTGGGTCCCGTGAGGCTAAACTTGAGGCTTCTCTTCTTTCCTCCGTGGCACTGGTTGCCCCCACATCTGCCTCTATGAGAGAGTAGAGAGGGGCTTGGAGAGAGAGGCAGGGTGGGAGCTTGGGGACTGGGATTTCCCCTGCTCCTGAGGGGCAGGAACACTGGACCAGGACAGGCCACTCCCTTGAACTCTGCAGTAACCCCGAGATGGGGCATGCTAAGCCCCTCCCCAGGGGAGGAGCTGGGCTCAGAGACAGGTCGACCTGACCGAAGGCCCACAGCCAACAGCTGGCCAGCATCCCTCTTCCCTGACTCGGCCTCGTGCTGAACCTGGAAAGCCAGTGTGGGCTGGAGCGGGGGCTGGAGGGAGATGAGCTGGTTGCCCTCTCACCACTGCCCTGCTTTGTAGGGATGTCGTGCAGGAGGCCACAAAGGTGCTCAGGAATGCTGCCGGCAACTTCTACATCAACGACAAGTCCACCGGCTCGGTCGTGGGCCAGCAGCCCTTTGGGGGAGCCCGAGCCTCTGGTAAGTGAGTCCCCCTTTCCTACAGGGGGAGCCGAGTTCCTGGTGCAAGACCCTAGATGCTGCATCTGAGCAAGTTACTGCCCCTGTGCCTCAGTTTCCTCCTCTGTAAAATAGGAACACTGGGGACTGCGGCTAGGCGTACATGCAGTGAGCTGCTTAGGCCTCCACCGTCCACCTGTCTGTCGGTGCAGGTGGCCAGCCTCACTGCACAGGCCCCTCTCCAGCCCCTCCACCCCTTCTTCATGGACAGCTGCCTTTCTAGAGCCCGGGCTTGACGCCCTTCCTACCACTGTATTCTGGCCTCTCCCACACCTCAGGCTCTGCTTTGAGGCCGTGCTGGAGTAACAGGAGGACACCATTTACTGAGCATGTATTGTCGGCCAAGCAAATGTGCTAGCTCAGGCTCCTTTCAGCACACTGTGAGCAAAGGGACCCATTCTTCCCGTTTTACAGAGGAGGAAACTGAGGCACAGGGGCAGTGACTTGCTCAAGGCCACATGGGCCTGGTGGGGTTGTAATGCTGGCTCCAGCAGCCACACTTTCTGTACCATACCTGGTTTCTCTAAGTCCAACAGCCTCTACTTCACAAATGGGAAGCTGAGGCTCAGAAGGAGCAATGACCTGGCAAAGGTTATTGCTCCCCGAGTGGCAGAGCCAGTGCTGAATCCAGGGGTGCTGGGCGTTCCCACACCAACCAGTTCTCCAGTTCCTGGTGGACACTGGCTGGGCGTGCTACAGTTTAACTTGATGCTAACTGCCCAGGGTTACCTTGTCTGACTTGGCTATAAATCAGAAGTTCCCGTGATGCCCTCTTCAGTTTTGATACTGAACTCTGGCTCACAGAACCCAGGGGAGGCGTACTTACTATTACCCATGTATCAAGAGGGTATTTTAAAGGATACAGATGAGGCTAGGTGCAGTGATTCTCCCACTGTAATCCCAGCACTTTGGGAGGTGAAGAGATTGAGACCATCCTGGCCAACATAGGGAAACCCCATCTCTGTGAAAAATAAAAAAGTTAGCTCGGTGGTGGCGGGCACCTGTAGTCCCAGCTACTCGGGAGGCTGAGGCAGGAGAATCACTTGAACCCACGAGGTGGAGGTTGTGGTGAGCTGAGATTGCGCCATTGCACTCTAACCTGGTGACAGAGCGAGACTCTGTCGCAAAAAAAAAGAGAAAAGAAGGCACAGATAAACAGCCAGATGTGCAGACACACAGGGCAAAGACTGGAAGGGTCCCCAGCATGGAGCCTCCGTCCCCCTGGAGTTTGAGCTGTGCCACCCCCTTGGCATGTGGCTGTGTTCACCAATCCGGAAGCTCTCCTGACACTGTCCTTTTGGGTTTTCATGGAGGCTTCATTACATAGATACAGTTGATTCAGTCATTGGCCGTTGGGGGTCAACTCAACCTCCAGCCCCTCCGCCCTCCCCTGGGGCTGAAGCTTCCAAGTCTCTAATCACAGGGTTGGTTCCTTTGCCAACCAGCCCCATCCTGCAAGAGCCCTCATTAGCATCAACTCACGTGTGATTAAGGGGGCTTGTTATAAATAACGGAAGACGATCCTTTCACCCCCTGTCACTCAGGAAATCCCAAGAGCTTTAGGAGCTCTGGCTAGGAACCAGGGGTGAATCCCAGATATGTACTTGTTATGGCACCCCCGGACCATGCGAGGTCTCTGCCTCTCAGTCCAGTGCTCTCTCCACGTCACACCCTGCCACCTAGACATCCTTGCATTCCAGCAAGGAAGCAGGGCTGGGAGGAAGGATGTCTGGGAGGCAGGGTGCGACGTGGAGAGAACAGTGGAGGCTCCCCCAGCAGACTGGAGACTGGAGGCAGGGACTCCCATCCATCCCTGACTGACTCTTCGCATGCCCCAAGCTTGACAGCAGGCCCGCTGCTGCTGACCGCCCACACTGCTGGCCCGTTGATTCCATCACTTCTCCCCTTCTGCCCAGGCTTTGTGTCTTTTCAGAGGAAAACAGAGGTGTCTTTTCCACAGGAACCAATGACAAGCCAGGGGGCCCGCACTACATCCTACGCTGGACGTCGCCCCAGGTCATCAAGGAGATGCATAAACCCCTGGGGGACTGGGGCTACGCGTACATGCAGTGAGCTGCTCGGGCCTCTGCCGTCCACCTGTCTGTCCGTCCAGGCGGCCAGCCTCCCTGCACAGGCCCCTCTGCAGCCCCTCCACCCACTCCTTCTTCATGGACATCTGCCTTTCTAGAGCCTGGGCTTGACCCCCTTCCTACTACTGTATTCTGGCCTCTCCCGTGCCTCAGGCTCTGGTTTGAGATTGTGTTGAGGAGGAACAGGGCCACTACCCCTTATTCCATCGGCCACGTGGGAGATGTGACCCTGGCGCCTGGCGGATTCTCCTTCTTCCCTCCTGTGGGCCCAGTGGCTCAGGGACCTGGGGGAAAGGAGATGGAGCAGCTCTCAGGATCCTTTGGGGAAAGGAGGCAGCTCTGGGCCCCTTGGCAAACCTCACCACTCACAGAGGCTCCTGGCCTTGATCCCGGGTCCTCCAGGTATCCAGGGTGAAGTGTAACCCAGGCTGACTGTGGGGCACAGAGGGCACCAGCTGGCCTTGCCCTCTCTGGTCTGGGCTGCCTACCTTCCTCACTGTATCTCGCCCAGACCCACCTGGGCCAGGAGGCCCCTGTACCCAGCCACTCGCCTTAGATGCCGGCATGCCTTTCTCCAGGTGCCTGTGTCCGCCAAGGCTCATGTGATTCCTGGTCTGTGCCACATGGTGGGGTTGGGGGCCCACTGGAGGCCACCTGCCAAGGTGTGGGGATGGGGTGGTTCTGTTGGTTTGGGCTGTGATTCTGGAAAATTTTGGATGGGTCTTGGATCCTCAGGCCCTTCCTCTGGAGACCTCCTCTCCTAGAGCCAATCTTAGGGTCCGGAATTTCCCTACAGGAGCTCAGCCACCACTGTGACATGGAGACACAGGCCGAGGCAGACACTGCCCCTCCCCTTCTCCCAGCCCCCAGAGGCCTGGCCTTGGGTTTGCCAGCCTGGGCCCACGACATTGCCTGTAGAATCCTCCTCCTCTGCGTGGGAGTGGCTCTGTGTGGACCAATCCGTCATTGGCCCATTGTTTTTTTGATGCAGCCAATCGGTGGCCACAATTCCTCCCACAAATGGCTCCTGGTTGGATTCTGAGTGGTCAGGGATTTATAAAGCATGACTTTCAAGGATGGTTTTTAGGGGACTGTGAAAGTGTTGGGTCGTCCTCCAGGATGGCTGCATGGGGCCCCCCACCCCCGGAGCTGGTGTGGCCATTCCCCAAGTGCCACTGGTGGGTGCTGGTGCCACCTGGGCCAGGTGTGGGTTATGCGTCTTCCAGGATCTATGTCATTTCCCATGAGGGGGCCAGGGCAGGTGACTGGGGGGACATGGGCTGGAGTATTCTCAGTTCTACTTGTTCTACACTGTGAGGTGGCAATGGGATTTGCTCTGATGCCACCCAATAAAATGCTTGTTACTTTAAGTGGTTGATGGTCTTTCTGGAGGGGATGGTGGGGCAGCCAACATCTTCTAAGTCTGGTGGCCTTGCCAGTGTGTCACCAGGTCGCGGGCACAGTGCTCTCAGTGTGACAGGAACAGTGGGTGCTGATGTTTGAAATCCCTGCTGGGTTCACATCCTGCTCACTGCCTCTTGGCCGGATGATTGCCACAAAGTTATGTAACCTCTCTGACCTTCCATCTCATGAGGACTCACACCGCCACATCATGGGTCCTCATGAGAATTGAATGAGTTAATACGTACACATGCTTAGAATAGTACCAGACACATAATTAAAAATTTTACCCGTAAGGCTAGGTGCGGTGGCCCACGCCTGTAATTCCAGTACTCTGGGAGGTTGAGATGGGTGGATCACTTGAAGCCTGGAGTTCAAGACCAGCCTGTCCAATATGGTAAAACCCCATCTCTAGTAAAAATACAAAAATTAGCCAGGCATGCTGGCGTGCACCTGTAATCCCAGCTACTCAGGGAGGCTGAAGCAGGAGAATTGCTTGAAGCCTGGGAAGCAGAGGTTGCAGTGAGCTGACACTCTGGTCAAACATTCTGGGTGTTTCTGTGAAGGTGTATTTGGATGAGATTAACATTTAATTCAGTGGAGTTTTAAAAGTAAAAAGCAAGGCAGGTGACGATTTGTCCTGTGGTGGGCATGGTCTAATCAGCTGAAGGTCTTAATAGAGTAAAGAATGAGCTCTCCACGCAGGAAGGAATTCTGCCAGGAGATTACCCTTGGACGGAAGAGCTGCCACTCTTCCCTGGGCCTCCAGCCTGCTGGGCTGCTATGCAGGCTTTGGACTTAGTAAGCCTCCATAATCGCATGAACCAATTCTTTTTTTTTTTTTTTTTAACAGCATTTTATTTAATTTATTTATTTAATTTATTTATTTTACTTTAGGTGCATACTATATCTGGCATTTCTCCCCATGTTATCCCTCCCCACCCCCCCAGTGTCTCTCCCCTACCCCTCCCAACTGTCCCTGTGTGTGATGCTCCCCCTCCCTGAGTCCACGTGTTCTCATTGTTCAACACCCACCTCTGAGCGAGAACATACGGTGCTTGGCTTTCTGTTCTTGTGTCAGTTTGCTGAGAATGATGGTTTCTAGATTCATCCAAGTCCCTACAAAGGACACGAACTCGAGCCAGTTCTTAAAACCTCTCTCTTGCTCCTGTTCTGTGTGTCTGGAGGACCCTGATGAATATGTGTGCTAAAGACCCTGTATGATTCCTTACAGCAGCCTTAGAAAGGAAATTCTGCCATGCTCCCATTTTGCAGATAAGGAAATTTAGATACAGAGGTCGGGGGAACTTCCTGGGGGTATGGTATTGCTGAGACGTAAACCCTGGTCTGTCTGATTTCAAAGGCTGTTCTCTCTCCTTTGCCCAGATGCCCACAGCTGGTGCTGAGCTGCCTTGGAAAGACGAATGACAGAGAGGAGCCACTGTGGCCAGTTAGCTTGAGCCCAGGTCTGTGTCCTGGCCTGTGCAGGCCAGCTGACTTGTGGAGCGGGGGAAAATGTGTGACCTGGCCTATCCCCAGCTGCCCATATGTAAAAGGGGCTGTTTTGTAAACCACACTGACACCTCCAGGGACAACAGGCAACACCCAGGGTGCCCTAGACTGGAGCACCGAAGGGAATGGTGGCAACTGCATGGACAGTTGAGGACCGGCAGGCTGTTAATGTGTTTGAACCCATGGTGTGACTCGCTCAAGATCACACTGAGACAGAGGTGGCTAATTACTAAGTGCTTTACCTGCCTGGTCGCTTAGAGCCTTGGCAGCGATCTTACCAGGTAACTGTGGCCGGGCTCATGGAGGTTGGAGGCGGAATGACTAGTGCAAGGTCATGCAACTGGTTAGGAGGAAGACGGAGGCTTGCCCCCGCGTCTGTGGGTACCCGAGGTCCATGTTCCTCGCCACCTGCTCCATTGGGCCCCGCCTTCCAAGCTCCTGTTCTCCCACAGTTATTTCATCCATCCCTCCCCAACCTGCCACCTGTGCCTCCTTTTGAACCAGGGGTGACTCAAAGCTGTTGCTCACCCTGTTCCCCTCTCCTCTCCCTCATCCCCCCAGACGTGGGGCTGGTGGCTCTTGAGGGCCCAGGGCCTGCTCAGGGACCTGAGGCTTCTTTGCATGGTCACCACGATAAGTCCCCCATGTCTGCGGTGGCCCAAGGAGCCCCTTCATTTCCCTGCTGTGGCCAGGGGCCCAGCCGCAGCCCTGGGCTTGGAGCATGAACCATTTGACTGAGGCCGGATGGCCCTGCCACCACTGTCCCATGGGCTGCCGGTGGAGCATGCCCTCTAAGGAAATGAGGGGCCACCTGTGCCAGCTGCAGGACACCAGGCTGACCCGGAGCTCCTGGGTGGCAGGGGTGGGGGGGTGGTCAGGGGAAGCGGCAGGAGGCAGACCCACTCTCTCCAGGGAGTCTTCATTTTCACTAATTCATCCCCCCCCCACCAAACTCATTGTCGTATTTCCTGGATGTTCTGTTTAGGGGCCAGATAAGTAAATAACAAGAGCCACCATTGCTTGATTGCAGGCTGCGTGCCAGGCATTGGGCTAAATGCTTCGGACATCATGGCCTCGGATTCCCACGGCAGCCCCATAAAGTAGGTGCTGTTACTCCCATTTTACAGAGGAGGAAACGGTGGCACCAATAGGTGAAGTAACTCACATGCCAGGAGGAAATGAGCAAACTGAGTTTCAGTCCCACATCTCTGACTCCCAAGTCCCTGGCCACAACCACCACTGTCCGGTGCCCTGGAGCTGGACAGATGCTGGGCTCAAACCCCAGCCTTGGCCCCTTGTTCCCGTGCCCTGACCTCCCAGCTTCAGACTTCTCCAGGAGCTGAGGACCAAATGAAATAATTTAAAAAAAAATGCTGCATCCCATGCACTGCCAGGGCGAGATGCCCAATCAATGTGAACTTTTAATTTTCAACCTCGATACTTCTTCATCCTAGATATGTGAGTTCCCAGGAAGAGGAGAAGCCAGGTTTAATTGAGCACTTATTAATAGGCCAGTTGTTCCTATGAATTCTCTTGTACCACACTGGTCTGTGAAATAGTATTTTAGCCCCATTTCACAGATGACGACTGAGGCTTACGGAGGTGAGGAGAGACCTGCTTAGTAAGGGGCAGGGGCACAGAGCAGAACTTGTTTCTGATGACCACACCAGCAACCCCTTGTCCTTGTCCCTCGCAGGAATCCATCCTTCCAGGTGGTCTGTGCATGGGCGGGAGGAGGCACGGCTGCTGTCATGGCTCTGACACAACCAGCCAGCTTTGTCCTTCTGTGCCTGGGTGGCTGCCAGCCACCCTGGATGATGGAGCAGGTACCACATGCCCCTCGGGCACCCAAAGTAGAGCAGAAGGCTGTTCCAGGCCTCTGCCATGCTTTTCTCAGCTCTATGTGCCCAGGCAGTTGCCCTCAGCCCCTGAGCATCTGGTCCACAGAGGCACTGTTGGGCCCCTGCTCCAGAATGTGCATCGGGGCAGGCATCACTGGAGGGAGAGTGAGGCTCAGCCAGGGAAATGCCTGGTAGGGGCCACACAGCAAGTGCAGAGCCACAGACTGGAACCCCAGTGAGTCAGATCAGAGTCTTAGAGTCAAGAGCCACAGAGTCATAGACCCTACCCTTTTACTAGGGCTAAAATGGAAGGTCCAGGCTGGGTGCAGTGGCTCACGCCTGTAATCCCAGCACTTTGGGAGGCTGATGTGGGAGGATCACTTGAGGTCGGGAGTTTGAGACCAGCCTGACCAACATAGTGAAACCCTGTTTCTACTAAAATACAGAAATTATCCAGGTATGGCGGCACATACCTGTGGTCCCAGCTACTCAGGAGGCTGAGGCAGGAGACTCACTTGAACCCAGGAGGCGGAGGATTCAGTGAGCCGAGATTGCACGACTGCACTCCAGCCTGGGCAACAGAGTGAGACTCTGACTCAAAAAAAATGATAAATGCAAATTTACATTATTAAATTCTCAGCACTTGGAGGCCAAGGTGGGTGGATCACCTGAGATCAGGAGTTGGAGACCAGCCTGGCCAACATGGTGAAACCTCGTCTCTACTAAAAATACAAAAATTAACTGGGCATGGTGGTGCGCACGTGTAATCCTGGCCACACAAGAGGCTGAGGCAGGAGAATCACTTGAACCCAGGAGGTGGAAAAAAAGTCAATTCCCAGTGACTTCGGACAAGCCACTTAACCTCCTGAGCTCTGGTTTCTTCATCTGTACAATGGGGATAAAAGGTCGTGCACAGAATTCTGACGAGCAGATGCAGTGCTGTTTGAAAGCATTGAGGAGGCTCTATAAAAGCTGATTCCTTTCCTTTAGGCTTTAGTTACTATTACCCTGTTGGCTGTTATTGAGCTTGCGGTCATTTAAGACTTCCAGCTCTTTTTCTGGTTGAGAGGCAACCTGCTTAATGTCACCCAACAAAGTTTGGTGAGGAGGCTTGAGTGGATCCCCTGGGTACAAAAGGGTATCCCAACTGCAGCAGAGCCCTTCCTCGGGTCTTAGCTGACCCCTGGCTTCCTGGCTTGAGGAGCCCACACCACTCTACTCCTTGGACTTCTCGTCTCATAGGAGTCAGGTGAGAAGTGCTGATGAGGCTGGGTCCTCTGAGACCTGGCTTTGAGGCCTTCCCAGCAACCGTCCTCCGAGGTGCTTCTGAACCAAACAGGTTGGCTTAGAGGCTTCCCATCTCCCAGACCTGTCCTGGGGTGGCCCTGCGTGTCCACCCCCTGCCCATCATAAGCCAGACTGGAGGTGGGTTTCTAGCAGCCCAGTTTTGTCCTGGAGTATGGAGTGCTGGCGAGAAAGACAGAGAGGGAATGGTGGGTGCGGAAGGAGGAAGAGAGAGAGGGAATGGTGGGTAGGGAAGGAGGAAGAGAGAGAGGGAATGGTGGGTGGGGAAAGAGGAAGAGAGGGAATGGTGGGTGGGGAAAGAGGGAGAGAGGGAATGGTGGGTGGGGGAAGGAGGAGAGAGAGAGGCAATGGTGGGTGGGGAAGGAGGAGACAGGAGCGAACAGAGAGACTTGCAAGTAGAGAGGCAGAGACAGATGAGAGGGTCGGGTGGGGGCAGCAGCTGATGCATCCCCCAGTCCCTAGGATCAGGCCCCTCTTGGGGGCTTCCCCGTGCCCCAGCCCCCATCCAACCACAGGGCAGGTGGAGGAAGGACGTTCAAAGCAGCCCCTTCCAGCTGACATGCTCACTTCCTTTCTGTGAGCCCTACGGTAAGCAGATGCCAAGGCAAATGGGGAGCTCCTGGCTGGCTGTTGCCATAGTTCATCCCTCTCTCCTTCCCCCATGTACTTTGCATAAGTGTGTCTCGGCTGTTTATCACCTTGGCAGCCACACAGGTATGAGCATGGGGACCGCAGGCCCTGGACCAGGTGGTGAGGGTGATGGCTGGGGCTGGCCTGCGCTGTGTCCAGCCACACTGGGGCACGTGCTATGTGTGCGGCACTGAAGGAGAATCCCAGTGACATTCCCAGGCCTTCCCACGGCATTCCCAGGCATCTGTCCTCAGGGAAGCCAGTGCTCTGGACGGCGTCCGCTTGCCCCTCCTAGATAATGTCAGGGCCTGAGGGGGACCTTGGTGATCATCTCAGCCCAGAATTCTCAGGCGAGCCTCAATGGCTGGCAACGCCCTGGATGTGGGTGCATGGCTGCATTTGTTGGGGGTGTGTTGGTGTACAGGGCTTTTGTCAGAATCTCAAAAGGACGCTTGTCCCCAATCCATTAAGAAGCACTTAGTCCATTTTACAGATGGGGAGGGTGAGGCCCAGAGAATGCAAGTGACTTGCTCAAGAGCAGTGTCACAGGTCGGGGTGGAGCTGGACCAGGACTTTGACTCTCTGTCCAGTACGCCTTCAGATTTTGGTCTTCAGAGACACCATCTATCCATAGTGACAGCCCACGCTAAAAAGCTCTCCCTGTCAGTGGGACCCCCATTATTTCTTCCTCACTGGAGTTCCTGAGTCTCCACCACTCCCATTAGCCCCCATTAGGGTCTTGGGTTGTTCCAATTCGCATACTTGCTGTGTGCTTTTGAGTAAGTTACTGGTTCTCTGTGAACCTCAATCTCCCTCTCTTCTGCAAAATGGGGCGATAGTAGCACCTTAAAAGGTAGAATAGGCCAGGTGCAGTGGCTCACGCCTGTAATCCCAACAATTTGGGCGGCCAAGGTGGGTGGATCACTTGATGTCAGGAGTTCGAGACCAGCCTGGCTAACATGGAGAAACCCTATCTCTACTAAAAATACAAAAATCAGCTGGGTGTGGTGGCATACACCTGTAATCCCAGCTACTTAGCAGGTTGAGGCAGGAGAATCGCTTGAACCCAGAGGTGGAGGTTGCAGTGCGCTGAGATCATGCCACTGCACTCCTGCCTGGGTGACACAGCCAGACTCTATCTCAAAAAAAATCAAAACAAAACAAAACAACAACAACAACAAAAAACAAACAAAAACCGGTAGAATAAAACAGGATGGCAGAGCATAGCGAGGGCTCAGCGCAGCGCCCGGCAGATAGTGAGTCCTTGAATTGTGTTAACAGAAATCCCTTGTGCTCACTGTCACCTTCATTGTCCCATGTTTCACGGCACAGACCCTGCCTCCCTCAGGGAGCTCTGGGCTGGTAGGTGCTTCCTTCCTCTTTACTCCATCCCGGTGGCATCACCCACTGTCCTGATGTACTTTTGACTGACTGACTTAGAGCAGAGGGCTCAAATCCCGGCCTTAGCCCCTTGTTCCAGAAAGAAATCTGCCTTTCTGGACTTAGTCCAGAAAGAACTTGGTCCTGAAAGTCAATCTGCCTTTCTGGACTTGGGTGACTGCCCCTCTCCAGGCCTCAGTTTCCCTATCTGTACAATGGGTAGACTTGTGGGTCTCTGTAGGCTCTCTTGGCTCTGACACTATACATCACACTGTGGGTGGGCCTGCTTCCCCGCTGTCCGCCAGCGTGCATTGCCCTCACCAGGGCCCTGGTTTCTGTCTCTGGATGGTAAACCTGCCACACAGTGGGCTCAGCCGGTGCCCACTGGATGGATGGCTTGCCCAGCCATTCTTGTCTTCTACCACCCTCCCTGTCCCAAAACCTGAGATTGGGGCTCTGGGCCGACTGACACGGAGGCAGATAAAGGCAGTGCAAGAGGGCCTCCCCACTCTATAGAGGAGGATACTGAGACCCAGAGAAGGGAGAGTCAGGCCCAGAGCCCACACGTCCAAACACTCCATGTAGGGCGCTTCCTTTTGTTTTATGCGTCCCCCACCTCCCATCCACTGCTTTACCCAGGCCCAGAGAGGGGCAGGGACAGGCCCAGATCACACAGCCAATTCTGCCTCTTCTGCAGCACCAGGAGGCCTCCCGCTGTTGTCTTACAGGCCCACGGGACGACCCTGCCCCAGGAGTGATCAGGGGGCAGAAAAGGGGGTGCCCTGAGATCAGCACTACATCCTGGAGTTCCCAGTTAACTTAGATGCTCTATCTCTCTGCCATCCACTTACCCCTAAGCTTTGCCAAGTAATGTGGCTTATCTGGAAGTCTCCAGAACATCCCAGGGCCTCCCAGCTCCCAGAATCTTTATTCCCCAATTCAGAACAGACATATGCAGTCATATGTGGCTTCTTGTGGCCATACCAGGAACAAATCCTTCCCCCAACACCTGGGGCGGGACCTGTGTTGAGGGAGGGCAGTACCATCCCTGAACCCCTATGGCGGGAGGTGAGGTGGCAGCTTCTGTGGGCAGAACACACTCAGCAAGGGGGCTAGGAGCTTGGGCAGCCTGGATTTACATTCTGGCTTCACCACCTAGTAGCTTTGTGACTTTTGGAAAGTTGCTTAGCTTTTCTTAGCCTCAGTTTCCTTATCTTCAAAATGGGAATAAAAATGGTTACTTTGAAGGGGAGTTGTAAGAATTAAATGCTAATGCAAATCAATGAAATGACAATGCATATAAAACGCTTGGCACAATGCCTGGAATTTGGTAGACTCTGGGTGCGTTTAATACACACCAGGCGTGGTGACTCAGACCTGTCATCCCAGCACTTTAGCAGGCAGAGGAGGGAGGACCGCTTGAGGCCAGGAGTTCATGACCATCCTGGGCAACATAAAGAGACGCCGTCTCTACAAAAAATTAAAAACCTTAGCTGGGTGTGGCAGCACGTGCCTGCAGTCCTAGCTACTCGGGAGGCTGAGGTGGGAGGATCGCTTGAGCCCAGAAGGTCGAGGCTGCAGTGAGTTTTGATCATGCCACTGCACTCCGGCCTGGGTGACAGAGTGAGACCCTGTCTCTAAAAAGCAGAAACAACAAATCACGCTCCGGGAAAGGTGCTATTTGTTGTTACGACCCACTCATGAACCCCTAGGTATTTGGCAGGGTGGGTGTCTATGGTCTTGGGAGGTCACTAGAATGCTACCCCAGGAAGATCCTCCAGGGACCCAGATCCAAGGAGGCCAGTGTGGCTGTGGTTTGTGGCACATGCCACAGGAGAGACCAGGCTGGAAAGGCTGGGAAAGGGAGGATGAGTGAGCTGGGGCCAGGCTGGGGAGGCCTCAAATGCCAGGACAAGGAGCTCAGAATTGATCCAGCTGGTGACAGGGCCGCGGGGGCAGGTGGTATTAGAGCAGAGGAGGGATGAACTGAGAGCTGTGGTTTGGGGTTTTCAACAGACAGTGTGGGGCAGATGGAGAGGTGCAGAAAGGGGGTGATGAGGGTCTGCAGGGGATGTGGCTTGGAAAGTGGGAGGGGCATGGAGAGAATCCATGGGGCAGTGGAGAGTCAGCGCTGGGGCTTTGGGCCAGCTGACGTGGAGGCAGACAAGGGCAGTGCACAGGGTTTTTAATCACCTGTTTGTACCTTGAAGCCTCTGCCCATCAGAACCCTGGAGCCCAGCAGCTGGGTACATGCCTGTGACTGACCCATTCCAGCTGAGTGGTGTGTGGCCGGTCCCTAAGGCTCGGCCACCTGTTATTAGGGCTGGAAAGGAAAAAACAGCTCTAAGTGGACAAGGGTCTCTGATTCAAATGGGTCCCTAGTTCACTGGAGCCACCTCCCCGTCTCTAACTCCCTGGGGGTATTCGCCTTTGAATTTAGGAATCTCCAACTTTCTGTTTTGCCAACAACCCTGCCCTTTGGTGTGGGGTCTGAGGGTTGGGACCCAGAGACAGTGTTGCTAGGCTGATGATGGCAGCCTTCAGAGGGGAGTGAGACCATTCCCCCCACTCCTTCCCCCATCATCTTTGTCACTGCTGTTTTTTTTTTTTTTTAATCGAAAGCTCTAACTTTGTGATGTAATGAGGTGTGGCAATGAAGGACCCAGCCCTGGCGTCAGACCACGTGGTTTAAATCTCAGCTCTTCTAGTCATGCAGCCGGGGCTGTTTCTTCATTTCTCAGCTCCTCCATTTCTTCATCTCTGAAATGGGGTTAGTAATAGTCCCGGTTACTGTGAGCCTTAGATGAGATGATGAGCGGGGAATGATGCCTAATTCTTACTGACAATGGCTGCCACTTTCTGAACACCTATACATCACTACATGCCTGGCCTGACTTGACTGGGCTCTAGAGCTGGGGTGCTTTTGGCCACACTACTCTGTCTCCTGACAGCACCTATGTCCTTTGCTGCTGAACTATTTGAAATGTCAGGAAGACAAGACTTTGTCCTTGGACAAGTGGCAGAAGGCTAGGGTGTGGCCAAGTTATCAGGATGCTCTCTCTCTTTCCAAATAGGGTTCCCTTAGACCACCTAGCCCCACTGTGCTCTAAGAAAGAATCATCGTAATTCCAGCCTCCTTTCCTCCCCCTGGGCCCCCAAACCTCTCCACCTGCTTCAGGTGCCTTGCAGTCAGTGGCAGGACCATCACTATGTAAATGTCTGTGCAAATGCACTGTCATCAAGCACCGGTTCTCCAGCGAGGCAGGACTACCTCCTGACACCATCACTTCCCAGCCATGGGGCCCAGGGCAAGGACCATCTGCTTCCTGTTCTTCCTGCTGTGGGTGCTGACTGAGCCGGCTGAGAACTCGGACTTCCACCTGCCTGGGGATTACCTCCTGGGTGGCCTCTTCACCCTCCATGCCAATATGAAGGGCACTGTCCACCTCAACTTCCTGCAGGTGCCCATGTGCAAGGAGTGAGTCTCCGGTGGGGGGCTGGAAGTGGCAGTGGGGGATGGGGTGGGAAGCCAGGGCTGGCCCTGTGGTCCTTGGGAGCCAGGCCAGGACCAAAGGCTTAGAGCACTGCTCCCCCATTCATTGCCAACCCCCTTATTCTGGATCCATGCCCCTAGTCCCAGGGAGGCCTTATACAATGTGTGTTACCAAAATCTTTGGCGATAGTGTTCTGAATAACTGACGCTTGGGTCATCTCAATGCCACTTTTAAAAAAAATTGAGTTGGAGAATGTTTGAACCTAGAGGGCCATCAAAACTGTCCCACCCACTTTGGCAACTGGGAGGACTCCCAATGGGTCCGTGTCAAAGCTCAGTCAAAAAACCTTTGGGAGGCAGAATGTGATTTTTCTGTAGCAGGTTCTCAGACTGCATTTTCCAAGGACTGTGGCTGGGTGGGTAGGGGTGCTTTTGGGCATAGAGGGAAGTTCCTCTTCCCTCACCTCCTCCATGAGCCCCTTGGGATGGCAGCATCACTTGGAGATTGTGGGGGGGTGGGTGCATCTGCATGCAAGCATGAAGGCTGGGACATGGCGCCAGCCTGGGACTATAAAATAGTGACCTCTTGCAGAGAGGGTGAAGGTATTGTGGGAGACAAGGAGAAAGGTAGGACAGTGCAAAAGATGATTAAGGGTTGACTATAAGAAATGCATCATTTATGACATTGGGGAAGATGGTATGCTGGCTTGAGAATGGTGAAGGTGATGGCACCAGGCACAAGGCTGAATTTTCTAATGCTTGTGATCATGGCGGGGAGTATAATGGTGATGATGAATGGAATGGTGGTGATGCCGATAATGTTGATAACACTAACACTGGTGATGATGACAATGATAAAGAGTATGGTGGTGATGGTGACGGTGATGGTGATGGTGGTGATGACGGTGACGGTGATGGTGGTGATGACGGTGATGATGGTGATGGTGGTGATGACGGTGATGATGGTGATGGTGGTGATGACGGTGATGGTGATGGTGGTGATGACGGTGATGGTAGTGATGATGGCGATGGTGGTGGTGGTGATGATGGTGATGGTTGCAGTGATGATGGTGATGCTGATGATGGTGCTGGTGTTGGTGATGATGCTGATGGCAGTGATGTTGGTGATGGGGGTGGTGATGATGGTGCTGATGATGGTGATGGTGGTGATAGCAGTGATGATGGTGATGGTGGTGGTGATGGTGGAAATGGTGGTGGTGATGGTGTGATGATGATGATGGTGCTGATGATGGTGATGGTGGTGATGGTGTTGGTGATGGCAGTGATGATGGTGATGGTGGTGATGGTGGAAATGGTGGTGGTGATGATGGTGATGGTGGTGATAATGGCACTGATGGTGATGGTGGTGATGGTGTTGGTGATGGCAGTGATGATGGTGATGGTGGTGGTGATGGTGTTGGTGATGGTGATGATGATGATGATGATGCTTGATGATGGTGATGGTGGTGATGGCAGTGATGATGGTGATGGTGGTGGTGATGGTGGAAACAGTGGTGGTGATGATGGTGATGGTGGTGATGGTGATTGTGGAAATGGTGATGATGGTGCTGATGATGGTGATGGTGGTGATAGTGTTGGTGATGGCAGTGATGGTGGTGATGGTGATGGTGGAAATGGTGGTGATGATGGCGGTGATACTGGTGGAGATGGTAGTGGTGCTGATAGTAATAGTGGTGGTGGTGACAGAGATGGTGGTGGAGAGACGGTGGGGGATGATGGTCACAGGTTGTGTGACAGTGATGGCAGTGGTGATGATATTGGTAATAGGGATAGTGGGTGATGATGGTGATAATGGTGATGGTGATGTTGGAAGTTGTAGTGGATAATGGTGGTCACATTGGTGGACATCAGTAGAGCGGTGATGGAGGTTATAGTGATGATGGCCACATGGATAATAGTGTCAGTGATGGCCACATGGGCAATGGTGCCCCTAGAGATGTGGCATGGTGACAGTGACTTGAAAATTCCAGAGTCTTCTGGAGTGGTTCCTTTTCAGCCAATGCCTTGGCTTTCCTGTGGCAGGGAGGAGGAGTGGGCTGGTTCTCTTATCCCTCCCTCCCTCACTCTGAATCTGCTTCCACCTCATGCTGCTGTGGCCCCTCCAGGTATGAAATGAAGGTGAGTGGCTACAACCTCATGCAGGCCATGCGCTTCGCGGTAGAGGAGATCAACAATGACAGCAGCCTGCTGCCTGATGTGCTGCTGGGCTATGAGATGGTGGATGTGTGCTACATCTCCAACAATGTCCAGCCGGTGCTCTACTTCCTGGCACAGGAGGACAACCTCCTTCCCATCCAAGAGGACTACAGTAACTACGTGCCCCATGTGGTGGCTGTCATTGGTCCTGAAAACTCCGAGTCTGTCATGACTGTGGCCAGCTTCCTCTCCCTCTTTCTCCTTCCACAGGTAAGGCCCCTGGGCTCTGGAGAAGGACCTGGGGGAGGAGGGCAGAGGAGTGGCTGTCTAGGGGCCTCAGAAGCCACTTCCTCTATCAATCATGGGAGGTGATGCTAGGACCAGAAGCAGGGTCAGGACATCAGCCCGAATCTTGAGAAGGCAGCAGCTTATGGCATAAGAGCTCAAGCTTTGTGGGGGCAGATCTGGCTGTGCAACTTGGCACTGAGTCTTGGCCACAGTGAAGCCTTTGGCAAATCTCTTAACTCTTCTAGGCCTCAGTTTCCCCACCTGTAAAGTGGGATGATAAGCGTTCCATCCCAGGACTGTCTGAAGATTAATGTTCAACCTGTGTAAGTTTCTAGCACACAGTAGGTAGTCAATAATTTTTTTTTCTGAGATGGAATTTTGCTCTTGTTGCCTAGGCTGAAGTGCAATGTTGTGATCTTGGCTCACTGCAACCTCTGCCTCCCATGTTCAAGCGATTCTCCTGCTTCAGCTTTGCGAGTAGCTGGGATTACAGGCATACGCCACCACACCCAGCTAATTTTGTATTTTTAGTAGAGATGGGGTTTTCCATGTTGGTCAGGTTGATCTCTAACTCCCGACCTCAGGTGATCCACCTGCTTCGACCTCCCAAAGTGCTGGGATTACAGGCATGAGCCACCATGCCCAGCCTCTCAATAATGTTTGTATAAAGCATCTTGCACAGGAATGAAAACTTGCAGTGCTTAATATTATTTGATATGCACAAGGTCTGTGTCCTAGTAGGTCCTCAAAAAAGGGTTATTTGTATTATTACTAGTACTATAACTATTATCATCATCATGATTGAAAGTGCCCAGTGCAGTATGGGTACAGACTATATATTCATTTAACATCAGCTAGCAAAAGACTTGGCACACAGTAGGTAGTCATGAATATTGTGATTGTTACTGTTTAATGTTAGTACTTTTACATGAAGCATCTAGCTGAGGACTGAATTCATTCTTTCATTCATGTAACAGATATTTATTGAGCACCCACTATGTGCCAGGTACTGTTGTAGGTGCTGGGATATAGCTGGCAAGAATACGGAAATCATTGCCCTCGTGGAGCTTCTCTTCTAGTGGGGAGACAGAAAATAAATGTAAACAATAAGTGACATAGGATGTCAGAGGTGAGACGTGCAATGAATAAAATAAAAATGTGGGCAGGGTAGAGGGGATCTGGCACATTGGTGGAAAGGAAGAGTTGGTAGAGGGAGATTGCAATTTTCAGCAGGGTGGTCAGGTGGGTCTCACTGACAAGAGGACAAAGACTTGAGGGAGGTGAAGGAGTGAGGGGGCCAGGAGGGATCTAAGAGAAGAGCATTCCAGGAAGAGGGGGTTAGCAAACGCCAAGACCAGGAGGTGCCTGGCATGTTCTCAGAACTGGAGCCGGAGGGAGAGAAGAAGGAGATGAAATCAGACAGGCGAGGGCTATGCAAAGAAATGTTGGCGGCCTTAGGGGCCCTTCAAGGACTCTGGCTTTTCCTGGGTGATGTTAGGAGCTGTTGAGGGGTTCTGAGAGGAGGAGTAAAGTAACCTGACACGCGTGTGAGCAGGGTCACCGGGCTGCCACGTTCAGCGTAGACTGTAGGGGAAAGTGGGTGTGTCATGTTGCAGTGTAGTCCAGGGGTGATGGTGGCTGGACAGCAGGGAGCGTGGAGCTGGTAGGCGCTGGGTGGAGTACATTTTGAAGGTAGAGCCAGGAGGATTTGCTGATGGAGCCACTGTGACCTGCGTGTGAAAGAAGAGCCAAGGGCGACTCCAGAGGTTTTGGCCCGAGTCACTGGAAAGATGGATTCGTCATCAACCTAGATGGGGGGGGGGTGTGGGTGGAACAGGCTCAGAGGAGAGCAGGGCTTTGGGTTGGATTTGTGAAGTCGGAGATGTCAGGCAGGCAGGTGTGGTATGTGTCTGGAGTTCAGCAGAGAAGTCCAGGCCAGGGCTGTCCATTGGGAGTTGTCGGTGTGGAAGTGGGATTTGAAGCCATGAAGCTGGATGAGACCACCAAGGGAGGGGGGAGAGCAGTTGGAGACGAGACAGGGACCGAAGCCTGAGCCCAGAGTCCTCCAAGGCTAACAGGTCATAGAGAAAAGAAGGAAACAGCAAAGGAGATGGGACACCCAGTGAGTTGGGGAAGAAAACCACGGAGCACTGGAGGCGGAGGGAAGAAACGTGGCCAGTTGATGAGCCTGATGGTGATGAGGGCGAGGGGGAAAGCACTGTGCTCAGTAAGAGTTTCTAGGTGATGGGGATGATGGGGGATGTCACTCACCTAGCCCAGGATGTGGTTCTCACTAAAAGCCAGTGTGCTGATGACTATGAGGATGATGGTGTATACGGCTTGGCCCAGGGCGTGGTGCACAGTAGGTGCTCAATAATCATGATGGTGCTGGGGCCCGGCACACAGTAGGTTCTTATTGCATGTGGCTACTTAGGGACCATGATGGTGTAAACAACCACCCTCTGGGGTGGGTTGCACCAGGTGCTTTCCAAATGGTGATGGTGGATAGAGCCCTGGGGTGGAGGCAGAGCACCCAGTGAGGCACTCGCTCATGCCACGGCCCCTCCCCTTGCAGATCACCTACAGTGCCATCAGCGACCAGCTGCGAGACAAGCAGCGCTTCCCGGCCCTGCTGCGCACCGCGCCCAGCGCCAACCACCACATCGAGGCCATGGTGCAGCTGATGCTGCACTTCCGCTGGAACTGGATCAGCGTGCTGGTGAGCAGCGACACCTATGGCCGCGACAACGGCCAGCTGCTGGGCGACCGCCTGGCCGGCGGCGACATCTGCATCGCCTTCCAGGAGACGCTGCCCACACTGCAGCCCAACCAGGACATAATGCCAGAGGATCGCCAGCGCCTGGTGAGCATCGTGGAGAAGCTGCAGCAGAGCACGGCGCGCGTCGTGGTCGTGTTCTCGCCCGACCTGGCCCTGTACGACTTCTTCAGGGAGGTGCTGCGCCAGAACTTCACGGGCGCCGTGTGGATCGCCTCCGAGTCCTGGGCCATCGACCCGGTCCTGCACAACCTCATGGGGCTGCACCGCACGGGCACCTTCCTGGGCGTCACCATCCAGAACGTGCCCATCCCGGGCTTCAGCGAGTTCCGTGTGCGGGGCCCACAGGCCAGGCCGACCAGCCAGAGGTCTACCTGCAACCAGGAGTGTGACACCTGCTTGAACTCCACCTTGTCCTTCAACACCATTCTCAGGCTCTCTGGGGAGCGCATCGTCTACAGTGTGTATTCTGCGGTCTACGCCGTGGCCCACGCCCTGCACAGCCTCCTGGGCTGTGACCACAGTGCCTGCACCAAGAGGGTGGTCTACCCCTGGCAGGTGAGGGCCCCAGGGGGTGGTTGCCACAAAGATTGCAGGGCACTCCATCCTCCTCCCTTGGGGTTCTGTGCACATGGGTGTGAAAGGCCATGGGCATCCTGTTCTTCCTGACACATAGCACTAGTCCTCCCTGGTCTCAAACAAAATTGCTTTTTACATTAATTTAACCCTCAGCATCCAGGATAGTTTGTTCTTGGAGAATCGGGTAGAATTCAGCAGAAGGAAATCCCACAGGCAGCGGGAACGGCAGGCCCCCTCCCCTCTCCAGCCTTTCCTCTGTTGAGAGCCTGGGATGGGCTTGCGTTTTCCCCCTGGACCCTCTAAGGCCTTTCATCGCTTTTATGGATCTTCTCATGACCTTAGTTCTCTATCACCGTGGTTCAGACGGAGACTTTAGGTCTGTTCTTCTGGTTTAGCACACATATCCACATTCACAGGCACACACACAAACCCCCCACCACGAAGCCTGCTGGGATACAGAAGGTTTTACTGAGGATCAGAGGTGCAGAAGGGATTTGCATTAGAGAGATGCACTTTACAGTTTGCTATTAGAGATCTCTGTTCTTAAACAATTGCTTGGCTTTGGAGCCAGCCTTCCACCCCGTTGCTCAGCCACTGCCCCAGCCCTGCCCGTCTCCCCCTCTCCGTTCTCTCCTTTCTCCCACTCGCTTGATCCCTCGCCCACCCTCAAATAACTCTTCGCTTCCTTAACAGAGCAAGTTAGTTTGCTCTGAAGAACTTCGCTTTCTCATTCTATTTAATTGTACCTCTCTATCCCATAACCTCAGAGCCTAACCTTGCAACCTTGAACATTTTTCTTTTAAAAGATTGCAGTGATTCTTTAAAAGGAATTCTGCTGCCAGTTGGTAAAAATGCTGTGTATTGCTATATGTCCTGTTGCATTAATAATGTACATAATGATCATGGGTGCTTTACTGCTCTGCGAGTGCCTGCTAGGCACTGAATGCCTGGTATACATCACATCTAACTCATGACCATCCTGTGAGGATAATGTACAGGTAGAAAAACTGAGGGACACGAAGTCAAAGTGACTAGCTCGTGATTGTTCAGTGGTAAGTGGCAGACCCCGGCTTTGAACCCAGGTCTGGCCCATTCTGCTGTGGTTTTCCCATTTCACCTTCTGGGCATCCTCCCAGCTGCAACTGGCAGGAGCTATGATGAAAGACAGTTGACTCTCCTTCTCCCAGCAGCAGAGACCAAAGGGCACCAATCATAGCAACCAGGGTGCTCTATCCCTTTTGTTGAGCACCTACTATGTGCCGGGCCTGGGGGGCCCCCCACCCTAGGAGGAGATGGGGATAGTTAGTAAGATCTGTCTGCCAAGTGCAGCAGGAAGTCAGAATTGCAGCTGTGCACAGGGGGGCAGGGGCGTCATCATGGTGGGAGAGGGTCACGGAAGGCAGGACTGACGTAGGGAGTGAGTAGGCACTGGAGCTTCCAGGAGGAGAGTGGCAGAGTGGGGGGTCACATGGTTGGGCTCATGTGGCAAAGACTGAGAGGCCACAGGAAGGGCAGGTGATACTGGAGGGCATCTAGTGCTGGATGAAGGAGAGGGGGCTTTGTCCTAGAGGCAGCAGGAGTTCATAGAGAGTTCCAAGCACCAAGATGACGTTCTTGAGACAGCTCGACAAGCCAGTTTAGGGCTGTGGTGGGGGGATGATGGAGTCAGGAAACAGGGAGCCCAGCCCACCCCATGTAGGCCTCGCCCAGGATCTCCGCTAGCATCAACAGCACCCTTGTGTGAATTAGATGATGCCCTTTTGTGCAGACAAGTTAGAACAAGATGCTCTTTGCTTCGGATGGACGCAGACCTGTGGCAGGCATGTGACTTGGTGGCCTGAGTGGGCTGGACTCCAGCTATTCCTCCCAGTTGTCCTAACTGGACCCACTTGTGCAGGGCACAACCTGCAAAATGGTCTGTGGTGTCTTTCCTACCTCCCATCCCCCTTGCCGGGTCACACCACGACACTCTGTTTATTTTTGTCATGACACGTATCCCAAGTTGTTATTGCGTTGATTTTCCTTTTTTGTTTGATGGCTATTCCCCACACCTTCCAATCAGGCCAGTGAGAGCTGGGACCTTGTCAATCGGTATCCCAAGTTGCTGGCACTGGTCTGGCTTGGAGTCGATTCTCAGTAAATACTGAATGAATGAATGACTGGGTACTTATCATGTGCCGGACACTGTGTTCACCTCTTTATTTGAATTCTCGGTTACCCTCAGACACCCGATGAGCAGACACCGTTACTATATGGGTGCTCTCCCATACACAGGTGAAACTGAGATTTGGAGAGGTGACAGGCACCCAGCTAGGGAATGGCCAGGGGTGGTGGTAATGGATGGTGATGAAATAGTGCTGAGGTAGTGGGGATGGGCACCCCATGAGAGGCAAGGCAGAGAGAGAGGCCTCAGGGGTGATGAGGAGAGTGGGAGATGGCACTGGGGCGGATGTGCTGCCCGTGGTGATGGTGGTGGTGGGGTGAGATCAGTGGGGAGGTTGGGTAAGTCCAGGCTGGCAAATCTGTGGCCATCCCAGTAAAAATGTTCAGCAGTAATTGAATCATAGAGAGCCCACGCCCTGCACAGCGTCCTCGGCTGTGACCACAGGGCCTGCACCAAGAGGGTGGTATACCCCTGACAGGTGACGGCCCCAGGGGTGGTTGCCATAGAGACTGAAGGGCACTCCATCCTCCTCCCTTGGGGTTCTAGGCAAATGAGTGTGAGGAGCCACGGGCATCCCTTTCTTCCAGACACATAGCGCTAGTCCTCCCTGGTCCCAAAACAAAATTGCTTTTTACATTAATTTAACTTTCACCATCCAAGATAGTCTGTTCTTGGAGATTCAGGTGGAATTCAGCAGAAGGAAATGCCACAGGGAGTGGGAACCGCAGCCCCCTCTCTCCCCCAGCCTCTCCAGGGTTGAGAGCCTGGGATGGGTCAGAGTTGCAAGGGCTTCTCAGGTTCTGGTCCAATCCTTCTGTTTCACATATGGGGCCCTTGGCACTGGTCTGGCTCTTCCCCCACACCCCTCTCTCCATCTCTGTCCACCCTTCGGGCATCTACAGATATGGCCCGCCTGTCGTACATGGTGAGGCAGGTGGCCATGAGCTGGGCAGAGCTCAGCAATCAGAGCTGATTGGAATCCCAGTGCTGCCCTACTAGCTGTGCAAACTTGGGCAAATGTAATTATCTCCGAGCCTTGGTTTTCTCATCTGTTAAATGGAAGGAATCATATATACCCTGCTGAGTTATTGAGGGGATTTGCAATCATGTATGTAAATTACCTGGGGCAGCATAGAGGCTGAATGAGCTCCTCCTCTTCCCCTTCTTCCTCAGACTCCGAGTGCCTGACCTCAGGAGAGAGCGGTGGGCTGGAGAGGTGGACATGAGTCTGCCTTAGATGTACAGCCTATGTTGGGGCAGGGGTGGAGCTATATGGGGAAGGGGAAATGGGGGTTCAACTTAATGGGGGAACCCCGAGATGCCTAAGCCCCTGCCAATAATAGTCTAGGCTCCAGTCAAGCACCGTGACTCACGCCTGTAATCCCAGCACTTTGGGAAGCCGAGGTGGGCGGATCACGGGGTCAAGAGATTGAGCTCATCCTGGCCAACATGGTGAAACCCTGTCTCTACTAAAAATACAAAAATTAACTGGGCATGGTGGTGCGCACCTGTAGTCCCAGCTACTCGGGAGACTGAGGCAGGAGAATCACTTGAACCCAGGAGGCAGAGGTTGTAGTGAGCTGAGATCACGCCACTGCACTCTAGCCTGGCAACAGAGTGAGACTCTGTCTCAAAAATAAATAAATAAATAATAAACAAATAAATAAATGCTTTCTGACCCCTTGGGGGGTGATATCTTGGCTTCCTCGAATCCCAGGTGCCCAGCACTGCTTGGGCAGATCACTGCAGGGGTGCAACGTGGGCACCCAGGACCTGACTCCCAGGGGCCTCCACCATCCTGATCCTCATCCTCAGGCTGGCCACCTGGTTGGAGCCTCCTCCTTCTCAGTTCAAAGGACCATTGCCCTTGGCCTAGCAACCTGTGCACATTCCAAAGAGTCTTTCTGAGCCAGGACGTCACCTGCTGGGCAGGGAGGGGGAGAAGGCTAGGACCCGACTACCTTGGCTACCTGTCTGTCTGTGTGTCTCTGAAGGTGTAGCCCAATGAACACTCCCATTTATGGAGGGAAAATCTAGGAGCCAGATCCTTGGGATATTTGAGCTGGAAGCTTTTTCAGGGTCAGCCCAGCAAGGTTCAGAAACTTGCCCAGAGTCACGCAGCAATTTGCGGACAGAGCTGGGACTGGACCTTAGGTCGGAGGATGCCCAGTTCAAAGTGTGCTCTAGTTTGTCCCGGCTGCTGCCTACTGAGAGTGATGGGGGGGCTGGGGAGCAGGGAGAGACTGGAATGAGAGCTCACCCTAAGGTGTGGGGAGGTAGGAAGGACCCAGGGAGCAGGGGAGATCCCAGCTGACCTTGGCAGGTGACAGAGACAGTGGACTCTGTACCTTATTTATTGGGTCCCAGAGGGATGATTGAGGTGACTTCTAGGGAAAGAAAATTCTATCAGCACCTTGGAAGGTGTGCTTCCTGTCTCAGGCTCCGCTCTAAGTCCCTAACATAGATGAACTTATTTGTTTGCTTCCAAGCCCAGAAGATACAGTTTTTATTGTTCCCACTTTGCAAAAGAGGAAACGGCTTCAGAGAGGTTAAGCAAAAGGTCCAAGGCCTCACAGCAAGAGGCAGAGCTAAGGCCTGAACCCACATGTGTCTGACTCCAGAGCGGAGCTCTCAGCCACTGACTCCTAAACTGTCACGTTTTTGGAGATGTATTGCCTCCATATTACAGAGTTGGAAATCAAGGCTGGTGAAATGGTAGAATCTTTCTCAGGTCCAGGAAAATGTTTGGCCTGGATTCTGATGCTAGCTCCACTTCCCTTCCCTCTGACCCCACCAGCTGCTTGAGGAGATCTGGAAGGTCAACTTCAGTCTCCTGGACCACCAAATCTTCTTCGATCCGCAAGGGGATTTGGCCCTGCACTTGGAGATCGTCCAGTGGCAGTGGGACCTGAGCCAGAATCCCTTCCAGAGCATCGCCTCCTACAGCCCCCTGCAGAGACGGCTGAAGCACATCCAAGACATCTCCTGGCACACGGTCAACAACACGGTCAGCCAGGGGGCCTGGTGGGTGGGCAGGCCTGGGGCGGGGCCTGGGGCTCATGCTGGAGTGGCTGGGACCCTTTTCATTATGGACTGAGCCTGCAGATTCTTTATCAATCGCTGCGGGGATCTCTGTTTGTGGGTGTGTAGTCTGGGGTCCTGTCCTCCGCCACTCATTGGGAACTATGCATGTTCAGGGCTTTCTAGTTTCCCAGGAAGAGGGGTTGAGGGGCCTCGGCAAGGTAAACACTTACTGAACATGTGTGTGCCTGGTCTGGTGCTAAAAATTTCAATTCTCATCTCAACCCTGGGGCTGTGGTTTTTGGCACCAGGGACTGGTTTAGTGGAAGACAATTTTTCCACCACTAGGGGAAGGATAGTTTCTGGATGACTCAAGCGCATTACACTGTGCATTTTATTTCTATTATTATTAGATTGTAATATATAATGAAATAATTATACAACTCACCATAGTGTAGTGTAAGTGGGAGCTCTAAACTTGTTTTCCTGCAACTAGATGATCCCATTTGGGGGTGATGGGAGACACTGACAGATCATCAGGCATTAGATTTTTTTTTTTTTTTTTTGAGATGGAGTCTGGCTCTGTCACCATGCTGGAGTGCAGTGGCACAATCTTGGCTCACTGCAACCTCTGCCTCCTGGGTTCAAGCAATTTTCCTGCCTCAGCCTCCCGAGTAGCTGGGACTACAGGCGTGTGCTACCACACCCAGCTATTTTTTGGTATTTTCTGTACAGACGGGGTTTCACCATGTTGGCCGGGATGTCCTCAATCTTTGGACCTTGTGATCCACCTGACTCGGCCTCCCAAAGTGCTGGGATTACAAGCGTGGGCCACCGCGCCCGGCCTCAGGCATTAGATTCTCATAAGGAGTGCCCAACCTAGATCCCTTGCATGCACAGTTCACAGGGTTCGTGTTCCTGTGAGAATCTAATGCCGCTGCTGATCTGACAGAGGTGGAGCTCAGGCGATAATGTGAGCGATGGGGGAACAGCTGCAAATACAGACGAAGCTCTGCTCTTGCTCACCTGCTGCTCACCTCCTGCTGTGTGGTCAGGTTCTTAACAGACCACAAACTGGTACTGGTCTGTGGCCCGGGGATTAGGGACCTCTGCTTTATCAATAGCTGGTAGGATCTCTATTCGTGAGCATATAGCCTGGGGTCCTGTCCTTCCCCCACTGATTGGGAACTATGCATGTTCAGGGCTCTCCAGCTCCCCAGGAAGAGGGGTTCAGGGACCTCTGTAAACACTCACTGAACGTGTGTGTGCCAGGTCTGGTGCTAAGGACTTCAATTCTCATATCAACCCTAGGGGATAGATGCTACCATTCTCCCTGTTTTATAGGTTAGGAAACTGAAGGCACAGAGAGGTTGTGTGACCTGTTTGAGGCCACACAGCTAGTCTGTGGTGGAGGTTCTCTATACACAGCATTCAGGCTAAAGCCTGTGGTATGGCTTGGCTCTGTGTCCCCACCCAAATCTCATCTTGCAGCTCTCATAATCCCCACATGTGGGAAGGACTCGGTGGGAGATACTTGAATTGTGCTGGTGGGTCTTTCCTGTGCTGTTCTCCTCATAGTGGGTAAGTCTCATGAGATCTGATGGTTTTAAAAATGGGAGTTTCCCTTCACAAGCTCTCTCTGCCTGATGCCATCCATATGAAACATGACTTACTTCTCCTTGCCTTCCGCCATGATTGTGAGGCCTCCAGTCACGTGGAACTGTAGGTGCATTACACCTTTTTCTTTTGTAAATTGTCCAGTCTTGGGTATGTCTCTATCAGCAATGTGAAAATGGACTCATAACAGCCTGTCATCAGATACTCATGTTTTAGTATGGTAGCTATGCCTTCAACTGAGTCTGACATCTGTCAATCTAAAGATCCATTGTTTTACCCTCTTTAGAGAATACACTATCAGAATTCTGCTGGAGAGGGAAGGGATGGAGACCTGCCTTGTGGAGTTGGGGAGGGGATCTAGGGATCTAAAAGCTTCTGGAAGAGCCTTCATCACTCTCTTTTGCTAACAGCCTGCATCCTCTTCCCTCCACTTCCCCACAGCGTACTCTATCTCCAGCTGCAGAGGTACCTGATGCTGTGAGTTCCTGAGTGCCTTGGGGATTTTTGTGGAGTAAGTTAGTGTGGTGTCTGCATTAGTTTCCTGGGGCTGCCATAGCAACGTATCACAAACCGGGGTGGGTAGGGAGCTTAAATGAATGAAATTTATTGTCTCATAGTTCTGGAGGCTGGAAGTCCAAGACCAAGGTGTCAGTAGGGTTGGCTCCTTCTGAGGCTGTGAGATGGAGTCTGTTCCAGGTCTTTCTCTCAGCTTCTGGTGGTTTGCTGGCACTCTTTGATGTTCCTTCACTGTAGATGCGTCACCTGTATTCATCCATTCTTGAATTGTTACAAAGAAATACCAGAGACTGGGTGATTTATAGAGAAAGAGGCTGAATGGGCACACCGTTCCACAGGCTGTACAGGAAGCATGATGCTGGCATCTGCTCGGCTTGCGGGGGAGGCCTCAGGAAACATTTGACACAACTGATCACTTCTCTTTGGACACAGTATCTTTACTTGGACTTTGAGCCATTCTTTCTCTTGGTTCTCCCACACCCATGACCACTCCTAAATCTCCTTTCCTGTTTCCCCCTCCATTTCCTTATCTTCAACCTTGGAGGATGCCAGGGCTCAGACATTAGATTTATTCTCTTCTCTGTCTACTTGACATGAAATACTATCCACATATTTATAATTCTCAATTCTGTATCTTCATACTGGACTTCTCCCCTGAAGTTCAATTTACATATTCATTTGCCTACTCAAACCCGCTCCCCCAAGGTCCTCCCATATCAATAGAAGGCAACACCCTTGTTTAAACCAAAAACACTGGCATCATCCTTGACTCCTTTGTTCGTCATCCAATCCAGCAGGAAATCTCATCCAGTCTACCTCCAGATTACATCCAGAATCTGACTGCTTCTCACCTCCATTGCTATCTCTTTAGTCAGAACCATGGCCATGTCTCACCTGGGGAAATAAATAACATCTTACCTGATCTCTTGCTTCTGCCTTTGCGTCTTGCAGTCTATACTCAACACAGAAAATAAGGCGATGCTGTTAAAATGAAGTCACATCCTTTTGCTCCTCTGCCTGGAATCCTCCAGTAGCTTCTCATGTCACTCACAGCAAACACCAGAGTATTTTGTCTCTACCTCTTTGAGCTGACCTGCCCCTCTCCCTCTTGCCCATCCCAAACCCCACTGGCCTGGCTCTTCCTCAACTCTACCAAGTTTCTTGCACATGCTGTTTGTTTCCTCTGCCTGGAGAGATATCTTTATGATGTACTCCCTTCCAGCCTTAGGTCTCTGCTCCAACATCACCTGCTCAGCAAGGCCTTTCTTGCCCACCCCATTTGAAAGTGCGATCCACTCCCCACGGCATTCTCCACCCTTTCTGTACTGCTTTATTTTTTTTAGCAGTATTTCTCACCATCCATCACATCATATATTTATATGTTTGTCATTATCTCTCTTTCCCCATGAAAATACTAATTCCTTTAGAATGCGACTCTGTCTCCTTTGGTTCACTGCTATATTCCTAGTGCCTGGCACTATATGTGCCCAATAACTTTTTGAATGAATGAACAGCAGGATGACATTCCAGGGACATGAGGTAGGATTAATTTGATGATTTAGGGAAAGGTGGCAGACAGGATATCTGACAAGGGAGTGGTGGAAAGCAGGTCTGGATAAGGGGTGTGTGTGCGTGTTGTGTGTGTGGGCGTGCACCTCCCCCGCACATGTGTGTAATCACGCACAAGGCAGAGAAGACCAGGGTCTAGAAAGCCTGGCAGAGGATAAGATGTTTTATTCTGGCCGATGGGAAAGTCACGGAGGTTCTTCTATGAAGAAGTTTCAGAGAGGGGGAATGTGACATCTGGAAAAGCCCCTGATGGATGTGGACAAGAGGGACTACAGGGAGGAACCTGAAAGTAGAGAACCTTAGAGGGGCCAGAGAGAGGGCTTAGGCGCTGCCCTCGTCTGGGCCCTTGGCCCTTCTTATGTGTGCTCATGCAACTCGCCTAATGGGTCCTCAAAATGATTTTTATACAACCCAAATCTTACAAGGCCACTTGCCAGCTGGAGAGCCGTGGTTACCCTCCCACTGCCCCGGTGTTGTTAGTGTGCCATACAGGGGCCTTTGGAATGTGGCTTTCCCACCACCTTATGCATCCTGACTCCAGCTGGGCCCAGATCCTCCATCTTTCCAATCGTGCTATCCTCCTCCACCCCCTTCCCATTGCTTTTATTGTTTCCTCACCATGTAATTCATTCATTTGTTTAATACGCCATGATTGCAGGCCTCCTTTGTGCTGGGTACTCTTCTATGTTCTGGAAATAAAGAAGTAAAAACAACAGACAGGATTGCTGCCTGCCTGCTCTTGTTTACCTGAACAAGAAAGTCTCTGCCCTTCCAGAAAGGCTGTGTGAATTAGGAGTCTTGGTTGCAAGTGACAGAAAATGATGTCAGCAGTTATCATTAAGAGTAATGACCAGGGTCGGCACAGTGGCTCATGCCTGTAATCCCGGCACTTTGGGAGGCCGAGGTTGGTGGATCACCTGAGGTCAGGACTTTGAGACCAGCCTGGCCAACACAGTGAAACCCTGTCTCTACGGAAAATACAACAACAACAACAAAAATTAGCTGAGTGTGATGGCATGCACCTATCTTCCCAACCACTTGGGAGGCTGAAGTAGGAGAATTGCTTGAACCCGGGAGGCGGAGCTGAGAATTGCTTGAACCTGCAGTGAGCCGAGATTGTGCCACTGCACTCCAACTAAGTGACAAAGCGAGACTCCGTCTCAAAAAAAAACAAACAAACAAACAAACAAACAAGGAATGATCAGTAGGAGTTAATTTATTGCTTCATATAACTGAAAACTCTGGAGATAGACAGTGAGGCTTCAGGCACAGATGGATCCAGGGTCTCACTCTCTCCATCTCTCAGATCCTTCCTTGGCCATGTTGTCTCCTTCATGACAAGATGGCTGCAGCAGCCCCAGTGTTGCATCTAGCCTCCCAGCAACCTCAGAAAATCTCTGACTCAACAGTTGGGTGCTATTACCAGAGGAAGGTGGATTAAGTCTTGGGCAGGCAAAACTAAAAGTCTCTATAAAGGTCTGATTCTAGTGGCATTTCCAGCCCCTTTTCCCCCTCCCAGGCAGAGACTAGGCTTTCTCCCCTGAACATGCTGCTGGTTGCAGAGGGGAGGAGGACCCCAGAATGTGGGAAAAGAGGACTCAGGGTCTCCTGCCCTCCTCCCTCCAGATCCCTGTGTCCATGTGTTCCAAGAGGTGCCAATCAGGGCAGAAGAAGAAGCCTGTGGGCATCCACACCTGCTGCTTCGAGTGCATTGACTGCCTTCCTGGCACCTTCCTCAATCAAACTGCAAGTATGATTGGAGGCCTAGCACTCCTGCCCCGCCCCTGCCTCGCCCCTGCCCCACCCCTGGAGTCTCTAGGGCTTGTCCCCTTTGGCAGAGTCTCTGGAGTCTCTCTCAGGGCGGTGTGAGTGTCCAAAGGCCATATCTGATTCCTCTTACATCCTCCCAAATCCTGGTGTAGAGCGAAATCCTCCATACAGGCTGCTTCAGAGAGAGAGGGAGAAGGGACGACATTCCCCCCAAGCAAGGCCGCAGCTGAGCCCACTCCACACACACGTAGCCCAGGGCCCAGGGAGTCAGGCCAGGGAACATCCACTGGATGGTGAATGAATGAATGGATGAATGGTGCTTGCAATAGGAGGAAAGTTTCTGGCAGACAGGGAAGACACTAACTCCTGTATCCCTCTGGCTTCCCAAGTGCCTAGCATAGCTCACAGCATGGTTGCTCAGCAGGTGCTTGTCGAATGACTTCCTTGATGAGAAGAAAGATCATTTCTCCCTATACAACACTCTAGGAAGGTGCAGACAACGTCACTTCTGTCCACATTAGTGTTTAGCACAGTTCAGAGTTGGAGCTCAGTTTTTTTAATGACTTCACTAGTGTGAATTAAATGGATGATGACATTTACCAAATACAAGTATTTACTATTTGCCTAGCAGACCACAGAGCACAGAGGAGGTGGTGAGCAAGTTTGTGGAATGATTTCATTGGCCTTCCTCTCGCAGCCAGTCAACAGCTGGGAGGCAAGCGCTTAGTTTTATCCATCTCTCTGTGGCCGTCCACCCCAGGTGCCTAATATAATGGATGGTGCTCAAAAAAACATGTATTGAATGCATTCTTTGAGTAAGTGGTTAAATGCTTCTCACACCAGAGGATGAGGTCTTGGAAGGGAGGAACTATAGGTGACAGGCTCTGGGTCAAAAAGACCTGGGTTCAAATCCTGCCTCTCTAATTTACTGGCTTTGTGACTTTGGGCAAATTAGTTCACCTGACTGAGCCTTGGTTTCCTTATCGGTGAAGTGCGGTTGCGTGAGGATTTGATGAGCCAATGCACATAAGAGACTCGAGGAGCATTTGCTGTGAATGCAAGGGCTGCCCCTGGTGCTCTCTCCCTTGGCGCTCTCTCTCCATCCCCGGGGCCTGGGCCTGTGCAGGGCTGGGAGGTTGCAGGTGCTTGGAAGATGGGCTTGGGTAATGGGAGTCGCTGTGGGCTTTTGCAGATGAATATGATTGCCAGGCCTGCCCGAGTAACGAGTGGTCCCACCAGAGTGAGAACTCCTGCTTCAAGCGGCGGCTGTCTTTCCTGGAATGGCATGAGGCAGCCACCATCGCTGTGGCCCTGCTGGCCGCCCTGGGCTTCCTCGGCACCCTGGCCATCCTGGTGGTATTCTGGAGGCACTTCCAGACGCCCATCGTTCGCTCGGCTGGGGGCCCCATGTGCTTCCTGATGCTGACGCTGCTGCTGGTGGCCTACACGGTGGTCCCGGTGTACGTGGGGCCGCCCAGGGTCTCCACCTGCCTCTGCCGCCAGGCCCTCTTCCCCCGTCTGCTTCACCATCTGCATCTCCTGCATCACCGTGCGCTCCTTCCAGATTGTCTGCGTCTTCAAGATGGCCAGCCGCTTCCCGCGCGCCTACAGCTACTGGGTCCGCTACCAGGGCTCCTACGTCTCTGTGGCGTTTGTCACGGCACTCAAGATAGTCACTGTGGTGATCAGTTTGCTGGCTACGGGCCTCACCCCCACCACCCGCACTGACACCGATGACCCCAAGATCATGATCATCTCCTGCAACCCCAACTACCGCAACAGCCTGCTGTTCAACACCAGCCTGGACCTGCTGCTCTCGGTGGTGGGTTTCAGCTTTGCCTACATGGGCAAGGAGCTGCCCACCAACTACAACGAGGCCAAATTCATCACCTTCAGCATGACCTTCTATTTCACCTCGTCTGTCTCCCTCTGCACCTTCATGTCTGTCTACGACGGGGTGCTGGTCACCATCGTGGACCTCTTGGTCACCGTGTTCAACCTCCTGGCCATCAGTCTGGGCTACTTCGGCCCCAAGTGCTACATGATCCTCTTCTACCCGGAGCGCAACACGCCAGCTTACTTCAACAGCATGATCCAGGGTTACACCATGAGGCGGGACTAGCGCCGCCCAGGGGCGTCCGGGAGGGAGGGCCTCGGCATTGGGAGGCAGAAGCCGGGGGTCTTGCTGGTTCAACTCCAGAGGAAGGCAGGGAGCCATTCCCCAACTTTTCCCACCTTGCCCTGGTTTCTAATTTAGCAGTCCTTGGAGGTTCTCTGCACTGGGGCCATTTTTGCCCACTTAGTGATGGATGCCTTAAAACATCCACTTTGTTCCTTTCCCTTGACCAATTTTACTTGCCAGGCACTGCCACCTTCTAGAAAAAACCACCCAAGGTGACCTATTGGTCTCCAAGGACAGTCTGATTTGGCAGCCGACAGCTGACATCTGGTGGTCACAGTGGGCATCTGCGGGTTGCAGCTCATTCCCTTCACTCAAGTTCAAGGCCAAGGGAAGACCTGGGGGGGGCACTGGGCTGGGCTGGGCTGGGCTGGGGTTGGGGTGGGCTGGTGGGGCCTGCCGGTCAGCCTGTGAACTCGGATAGTGCAGCCATGGCTCCATTTGCTAGCTGTCTCATGTGTCTATTCCCTTTCCTTGTTCCTGAAGAGCTCGGGCCCAGATCCCTGGGTTATCTCTAAGGGCTGGCCAGGCATAGCATGCTTCCCAAACACTTGTGAATAAACCTCCCTTGGGTGAAATGAATGCGCTTCCTTCCTGTTTTCAGAAGTCCCTTGAGAAAGAACATGTGGAATCAGACCTCAGTCTCAATCCCAGTAGTGCCACTTCCAGGCTGTGTGACTTTAGGCCGTCACGTTGACTTTGATGCGGACAACAGCTTACATTTATTGCCAAGTCCCTGGCTAAGAACTTTACTACTGTATCCATGTATTCCTCACAAAACTCTATTGGTTGTGTGCAATTATGCTCCTTATTTTACAGATGGTGGGCTGAGGGCAGGGGGAAGAACTCAAAGAAGTTATAGAGCTTACCCAGAGTCACAAAGCTTGTCTAGCACCCCCTTCCTCTCCTCAGAGCCCACTCCCAGAGCCACGGTCCTTTACGGGGTAATATCCAGGTGGCCCGGCCTGGGAAGCTGTCCCCACCACGGTGCACAGGGGGAAGGCTCGGGCTCCCCCGGACAAGGAGCTGTGCTACGGCAGGGGATTCAGATGTTAGGGAGGTGGCTGGTGGGTGCAGTGACCAGGAAAGCCTTTGGGAGAAGCTAGCATTTGGAAAGAGCCTTGAAGGACAGAGAAGTCTTGGAAGGCTGGAAGTTTGCATCTGTGGGGGCGGGGCAGGTGGGGCCAGCAGGAGGAAAGGTGGGATGGAAGGAAGCCCAGGCAGTTCCCGGAGGAGCATGCGTCTGAGAGTGGCCAGGCTGTGAGAACTCAGCTTCAAAGGACAGCTAGGGCCAGATGCCGGGGGTCTGGCCCTGGGTGTCTGGACCTTGTCCTCCTTGGGATGCTACTCTCAGCATCCTGTGCACATGCTGGTTTATCCCCTCCCCCTGGGTCACCTGGGATGCCATCGTGCCCCTGTCTGGCCACTGTGACCAGCCTCCTCTGCGGCTCGGTCCTCTTCCCACAGTCCCCAGTGCTGGCCTGGCCTCGTGGGCTCAAGACTGCTGGGCGCAGACCCCAAGGATAGATGGTCAAGGTCTTTCCAGAATGTCCCTTCTCTGTCTCCTCCACTCACTTCCTAGGGGAGCCCAGAGCCTTGGCCGAGGCCAACCCCAGTCCCAAGCTTTCAGGGAGCCACCCTACATGATCCATCCCTGGGTGCGGCTGTGTCCCGTCCCCCTTTCCCTTGGGACCAGATTGTCAGAGGCTCAGGGAGTTTTAAGCTGTTAATTCTCTTTTCTTGCATGCTTCTGATGCCTTGCTTTAATTTTGTTTTAAGGAGATAATCACCTCATTTCTTGGTTCTGCCTCTTGGACCACCATGAGAGAAGAGAATCCTGGATCCCACTGACCTCAGAGGGCCTCTGCTCCACACCTCCTAGAGCAGCCCTGAGGCTGGGATGTTGAGCCTTTAGTGTTCCCTCCAGTGATGGGAGCCTCACCGAGGACAACTCTAGTTATCAGAAAATTCTTCTTAGCTTGCATCAAAACCCGACTCCCTGGGATTTCTGTTTATGGACACTAGTTTCATCCTTTGGGATCATGAATTAAATCTAATTTCTAGCCTAAGCATGGTGGCTTATGCCTGTAATCTCAGCACTTTGGGAGCCAATGTAGAAGACTGCTTGAGGCCAGGAGTTTGAGATCAGCCTGGGCAATGTAGCAAGACCCCATCTCTACAAAAATAAAAATTAGCTGGGCATGGTGGTGCGTGCCTGTAGTCCCAGTTACTCAAGAAGCTGAGGCAGGAGGATCTCTTGAGTGCAGGAGTTAGAGGTTACAGTGAGCAATGATTGTGCCACTGCATTCCAGCCTGAACGACAGAGCAAGATCTTGTCTTTCCTTCCCCAGAAAATTGAATACCTCTTCTCACGATGCCTTTTACATACAATAACAAAAAGAGTTGCTTTTCAAGGAGCACCTACTGTGTGCCAGGTACTTTTCACACATTATCTCCAGTCCCCACAATGACCACGCCCCATGGGTACCAGTGACGTTGGTGGACATGGGCCAATGCCTCCCAGCCCCGTCCTTCCGCTCTGCCCAGCAGCCCCTGTATGGGTCCAAGGAAGAGGAGTCCATCTCCTGGCTCCAAGGGGTGCAGCAGGCCAAGCCAATCAGCACTGTTCTTCCCAGTCTGCAGTGATTGGCTCAGAGGTGGGCACATGACCTTGGTTGGTCCAATCAGAGAGACTCTTAGAACTTCGGCTAGAACCAAGCTGCTTTCTACAGGAACTTGCAAGGCCCTAGACCGAGGAGCTGGGGGCAGTTCTTGTGGGATCACAAGGCGAGTCAGCCTCAGGGGAAAGCTGGACCTTACAGAAGGCAAAGAGGAAAGATGGAAAAACTCAACCCTTGAAACTCTTTGTGAGCTACTGGATCTCACCTGAGGGCAGCCCTGCCTCTGAAACGTTGCATTTCATGAATCAGTTAATATCCCTTATTGCTTAAGATAGCTTGAGTTGGATTTTCTGTCCTCTGCCACCCAAAGCATCCCTGTACTACTGTAAAGGAAACTGAAGCTCAGAGACGCTGATTAACTTGCCTAGGGCCACCCAGCTCTTAAGTCAGGGAGCTAGGATTTGGGCTCAAAGGGAAATTGGGAGGGGTTACAGCAATTGTGTTCTCACGTCACCGCTTCTTGGTCTGAAGGTCCCCAGGTGCTCTGAGGACCTGATTTTGGCCACCATCCTGGTCCTCTCCTTTGGACACACTCTGATTTGCAAACGTCTCTCTTTGACCACCTTCCAATCTTCCTCTCTTTGGCCCCTGAATTCCTTCCAAGATCCACAGTCTCTGGCCACCTGAGTAATGTCTCCTAAACAGTCGCGGTCAGGAGCCCTCCTGCCTCAGAAACCTATGGCTCTCCAGTGCTTGGGGAGTAAGTCCTCACTTAACGTTGTTGTACATTCTTGGAAACTGTGACTTTCGACACAAAGACAAGGCATATAATAAAACCAGTATTTTGTTCTCATCAATATTATAACGAAACAACATTATTTGATGACCTGCTGTAAGTCCTTTCACTTAGAGTCGCAGTTTCCAAAAACCTATCCACGATAGCATTGAGTGAGGACTTCCTGGACGGTCATGCCTGACCTCCTTTGTGTGCCGTGGAAAGCCTCACAAAATCTGAATCCTGCTCACCTTCCCAGCCTCATCTCCCAGGGGCCCCGATGGACACCTTACTATCCCCAAACATGTTCCTGATTTCACACCTTTGCTCAAAATGTTCCTTCTTGATCGTCCTATGGGAAACTTACATTTATCCTTCAGGGCCCAGGTCAAATGCCTCCTCCCCTGGGAAGACTTTCCTGCTTTAGGGAAGAGGGGGATTCTCTGCTCCCATAGCCTCTTGAGTTTCATCCCTGTTGGTCCTAATGCCTGGGACCTGGCTGCTGTCTTTCTGGTCTGGGACTTCATGCAGGAGAGGGTCAGCCGTGTTTTCTGTGAAGCTCTTTCTCACCTGTTGTGGTCACCGACAACACATTGCTGCTTGAAGCCTTGAGCACTTGTTGGCTGGGCAGGGCAATATCTGGGGCCATTTGCAGAGCTGGCACTGACCTGGAGGGAGTGTCCTTTTTGGGGAGCTGGCTGCGATCGGGCGGCTTGGCTCCAGGCCAGGTGAAATGTACTGGCATTTCCTCCAGTGGCTGGGGCTGCAGAGGGGGACGGAGAGGATGACAAGGGGAAGGCAGAGGCTGGAGCTGAGCCTCACAGGTAAGAAGGAGGGTGTGGTCGGAACTCACGGGTGGCCTTTCCATTATTCAGACCAGAAACCTCAGAGTCATTCTTCACTCCATTTCTCTCCCATCCCATACCTTATGGTAAACTAAAAATAAAATCCCAAGTCCTCCATTGGCTGAAAGGACCCCCTCTTGGCCAAGGGGACCAGAGGAGCCTTAGAAACTGGGTTCTAGGGCATGAGGAGAAGAGAAGTCAGATGCCTCATTGCATCCCTTCCATTTTGGGATTTAGGCACCACTGACCAGCATTCATGGTAAAATCGACATCATAAGACAGACAAAACAGACTCGTTGTGGCAATAGGATACCAAGTTATAAATAAGACCTAAAGCCATGACAGGGAAGGGCTAAGTCAGCCTGTAGGCCATTGATCTCGCTCAACAGGCCATAGCATGGCTGACTCTGATACAGCATCCTCATCTTTTTTTTTTTTTTTTTTTTGAGACAGAGTTTTGCTCTTGTTTCCCAGGCTGGAGTGCAATGGTGTGATCTCGGCTCACCACAACCTTGGCTCACCACAACCTTGGCTCACCACAACCTTCGCCTCCTGGGTTCAAGCGATTCTCCTGCCTCAGCCTCCTGAGTAGCTGGGATTACAGGCATGCACCACTATACCCAGCTGATTTTTTGTATTTTCAGTAGAGACGGGGTTTCTCTATGTTGGTCAGGCTGGTCTCGAACTTCTGACCTCAGGTGATCCTCCAGCCTCAGCCTCCCAAAGTGCTGGGATTACAGGCGTGAACCACTGCACCTGGCTCTTTTAAAATTTATATATATAATATATTTTATATATATATAAATTTATTTTTTGAGATGGATAAATCTCATGGATAAATGGATGTATATATTTATTTATTTTTTGAGCTGGAGTCTCACTCTGTTGCCCATACTGCAGTGCAATGGCGCGATCTCAGCTAATTGCAACCTCTGCCTCCCAGGTCCAAGCAATTCTCCTGCCTCAGCTTCCCAAGTAGCTGGGATTACAGGCACCTGCCACCAAGCCCAGCTAACCTTTTTGTATTTTTAGTAGAGACAGGGTTTTATCATGTTGGCCAGGCTGGTTTTGAACTCCTGACCTCAAGTGATCTGCTCACCTCGGCCTCCCAAAATGCCAAGATTACAGGTGTGAACCACCACGCCTGGCCTACAGCATCTTTATCTTAACTTAAACATTCCTTTCTGCTAACTCAAACTTTTTAGACAAAGTTTTCTTCCTTTTACCAATTGCAGATTAAAGAATCTCTGAATCTACCTATGACTTGTAAGCCCCCACTTCAAGATATTCTCCCTTTTTGGGCCAAATCAATGTATACCTTCCATGTACTGATGTATCTCTTTGCTCGTAACCCCAGCATCCCTGAAATGTGTAAAACCAGACTGTAATCCGACTGCCTCGGGGGACACTTTCTCAGGACTCCTTGTGACTGCGTGTCCCCCAGGCTGTGGTTATTCATATTGGCTCAGAATAAACCTCTTTAAGATATTTGACAGAGTCTGGTTTTTCTGTTAACACCATCGGCAAAACAATCTGCTCTACCTTCAAAATATACCCTAAACCTAGTTAAGCCCAGATTCCAGGAACAGCCTCCAAATTGCCATCTCTGGCTTCACCCTTGCTCTCTGAGTCGGGAGTGGACCTTTAAAACTCTGAACTGGTTCATGTTCCTTCTCTACTCTGCTCTCCCCAGAACTCCCAACTCACTGGCCTGAGATCCAAAATCCTGAAGCATGTGTCCGACCCCACAGGCTCCCCCTCTACCTCTGTGACCTCTCTGCTTCCCACACCCCTCTGCAGCCACACTGGCCTCCTCACCATCCCTGAAGATGCCATGATTCTGCCCCAGGGCCTTTCCACTGGCCATCCTCTCTTCTTGAAATGCTTTTCCCCAGATAGGCACATGGCTCGCTCCCTCATTTATTTTTTCTTCCTGCTTCACTCTTTTCCTTAACATGTTACCACTTTCAAATGAATTGTATGGTTCACTTTTTTGTCTTTATCTCTCCCAATATATGGTGAACTCCATGAAGGCAGCGAGTTTTGTCCATTTGGTTCACAGATGTGTCTCAAGAAGCTAGAAAAGCACTTGACACAGAAAGGTGCTCAGTAGGTGCTGGGTTTTTTTTTTTTTTTTTTTTTTTTTTTGAGACAGAGCCTCATTCTATTGCCCAGGCTGGAGTGCAGTGGTGTGATCTTGGCTCACTGCAATCTCTACCTCCTGGGTTGGAGCAATTCTCCTGCCTCAGCCTCCCAAGTAGCTGGGATTACAGGTGCATGCCACCACGCCAGGCTAATTTTTGTATTTTTAGTAGAGACGGGGTTTCACCATGTTGGCCAGGCTGGTCTTGAACTCCTGGCCTCAGGTGATCCACCCACCTTGGCCTCCCAGGGTGCTGGGATTGCAGGTGTGAGCCACTGCGCCTGGCCAGTAGGTGCTGTTTGAAAGAAAGAAAGAATGAGTGAATGAATGAATGAAACAGAACTTAAATGGATTATGAGGTCAGAAGCCAGGAGAACTTGCAGCAGGCCAGGAAGTAGGGAAGGTAATGGACAGGGTGAGTCTGTGAACAAGGAGAGGGTTTTGGAAGCCAATATCTCATTCACTCATTCATTCACTCACTCATTCACTTATTCATTCACTTAGCACATGGCTATTGAGCACTACTAAGGGTCAGGCCCTGTGTGGCATTGAGAGTACAGCACCCAGGAGCATAGTCCTGTTCCCAAGCAGCTCACATTCTAGTGGAGGACTCAGGACACCAGGCAGATGCTCACAACACCATGCAATCATCTGTGATGGGGTGGCTCATGGTGCTGCAGAGACACCCAGAAAGGGCTTCTTGCCTTGGGAGGTGGAGAAAGGCTCCCTGAGCATTCAGGCATCAAGCAGAGGCCTGAAGAATGGATCACTGTGAGCCAAGCAAGTGGGGGGGGGGGGCATCGCCAGGGGTGCACCAGACAGAGGAGCAACTTGGGCAAGGGCCCAGTGCAGGGAGACCCAGAAGGTCAGAAAAACAGAGTGGGGGCTAGTGGAGCTGGAGAGAAAGTAGGTGAGCTGGGGGGAGGGGGGAAGACAGGGGAGACAGGGAGAGAGAGGGGGAGAGGGGAGAGGGTAGGGGCAAATAGAGGGAAAGAGAGTGGGGGAGAGAGAGAAGAGAGGGAGGGAGGGAGATGGGAGGGGGGAGACAGAAAGGGAGAGGGGGGTATAGAAGGGAGAGGGAGAGAAGAGAGGAAAGAAGAGGGAGAGAAAGAGGAAGAGGAAGAGACGAGGAGAGAGAGAGGACAGAGAAGGAGAGAGGTGGGAGAGCGGAAGGAAAGGAGGATGAAGGAGAGAGAAAAAAGGGAAGGAGAGTGCATTAGTCTGTTTTCATGCTGCTATAAGGACATACATGAGACTGGGTAATTTATAAAGAAGAGAGATTTAATGGACTCACAGTTCCACATGACTGGGGAGGCCTCATGATCATGGCGGAAGGCAAAAAGGAGCAAAGGCACGTCTTACATGGCAGCAGTCAAGAGAGCGTGTGCAGGGGAACTGGCCTTTATAAAATCATCAGATCTCCGGAGACTTATTCACCATCACGAGAACGGTATGAGGAAAACCTGCCCCCATGATTCACTTACCTCTCACTGGATCCTTCCCATGGCTATATGGGGGGATTATGGGGGCTATAATTCAAGATGAGATTTGGGTGGGGGACACAGTCAAACCATATCAGAGACGAAGGGAGAAACTGAGAGGAAATAAGAGAAGAAGGGAGGAAGGGGGAGAGACAGAGAGAGAGAGAGAGACTGCCAGGTTGTGCTACTCTGGCTGGGGCCCTCACCCCTCTGTGCTGCCCTTCCCTTCTGTGTGATGGGGTGTTCTGTGCTCCTCTTCCCTTCTGTGTGACGCCAGCACTGCCCTCCCAGGGCTACTGGGAAGCTTCCAGCAGGGATGCCTGGCATGCACACAGGTACTCCCCGCCTGTTAGCTGCACTGATTCTAAGGAATTTGGACTTCTCCTAGGGTAGAACCTTCAAGGTGTTTTGGAAAGAGGAGATGGCAATGTGGGGGAGTGGGCTCAAGGGGTCTGAGGGAGGAGGCATGGAGACCCCTTGGAGTCTGCCGCTGGGCCCAGGTGAGTGAGGATGGTGGCCTGGCACTGGCCGGTGGTGGCTGTGCTGCATCTGTGGTCTTGGTAGTCTGGGTGACTGGCTGACCTGGGAGTGAGATGGGGTGGGCAGGTCCCAGTTTGGGCAGTGGTTAGCTGAGAAGGCTTTCGGGTATTGGGGACTGTGTTTGTGCCACTCAAGGTGACATCCTGAAGTCATTTCCACCATGCCCCTGCCTCGATTCAGGTCTGGGATCCAGTCTAGTGGCCTGTGCTGGTCTGGTTTATAAAGGTCTCTGTGAGTTTATTCTTTCACTGCTACAAAGAAATACCTGAGACTGGGTAATTTATAAAGAAAAGAGGTTTAATTGGTTCACAGTTCTGCAGGTTGAACATGAAGCATAGCAGCTTCTGCTTCTGGGGAGCCCTCAGAAAGCTTCCAATCATGCATGGCGGGAGGCATAGTGGGAGCGAGGCGGTTCACAGGGTGGTGACAGGGGCCAGAGAGAGAGCGGGGAGGTGCCACACACTTTTAAATGACCAAATCTCTTGAGAACTCACTATCTCGAGGAGAATACCAAGGGTATGGCACTAAATAATTCATGAGAAGTCCGCCCCCATGATCCAGTCACTTCCCCCCCAGACCCCACTTCCAACACCGAGGATTACATTTCGACATGAGATTTGGGCAGCGGTGGAGGACACAGATCCAAATCATATCCGTCTCCCTGGGCAGGCCCATGAACACTGGAGACACCTGGCAGGAGCTTGGAGATGCTCTGAGAATTTGGGACCACTTGGGCAGACGCCCATCCAGGCCCACCCGGAAGCAACCATTCCTTCTCATCCTCCAAGACAGGAGATAAGGCCCATTCTTCCTGGACTTCAAATCTCCCATCCTGGGCTTCCCTAGGAGACCCTCAGACCCACTGCCGTCTGTGGGGTGTGCAGGGTGGGCGAGAGGAGGAGGGCAGGGCACTGCCTTACCCTTCTACAGGGAAGTGGGAAATGCAAGTTTTCCATACAGTAACCGACAGGCCCATCTGCTTCCAGTTAGCAGCTCTGGGTGAGCCTAATTGGCAGATCAAACCATTTGATGCTCCGTGATAAATAAGTAGTTAGACCGAGCCCCGTGCAGTCTGACGCTTTTTGGTTGGAGCTCAAGCCCTGTATCCTACCACCCTGGGGCCTGGGGTGTTAATGCTGAACCAGACCTTCGTGCACAGAAGTGGGAGGATATTCACAAGTGTCAAGAAGCTTTGAAGCACGTGGGCAGATGTAGCCCTTCCTTCTTCCCCCTGTGCTGCTGAGGAGTCTGCTTACATGGGAAGCCAACCTGCAACAGCACCCCTATGCCCAGGTAACCTTGGGGAGCTCCGCCATTGAAGGAGGCAGGGGACAGTGCCTGCTGATGGACAGCAGCAATCTCTGCTTCGGTAGTGGTGGTGGCCATCGGGGGATGTGAGTGTGTCTATGGCTGTGGGGGAAGGTGGTGTTGAGGCTGGTTGTCATGGTGATGGTGCCTGTGGCTGTGCAAGAGAGTAGGATGCTGTGACGGTGTCATGGCAATGTTCATTTAACTGGGCTAGGCTTACCTGCCTGCTGGACCCCACCCACTTCTGTCCTGCTCTTCACCCCATGAGCAGGCTCCTGTAGGGGCTGTCCTCTTTTCCTCTTTGATATTCCATCCGGACAGTTGCCAGCTGCCTTCTCACTCCTTAGACTCCCTAGTCCCTCTTTCTCCTAGCCAGCCTGGTGGCTACCCTGGATAGACTCCTGCCTGCTGCCGCTACTCCCCAGTCCCAACTCAACCCCATCTCCTGCCCTTCCAGCTCCACTTCCCTGATGACCAACAGCCATTTGGCTCTCTGGGAAGCTTTCTGGCTTCAGTGTCAGCTGCAGGGGTCCGCTTTCCTCTCCAGTGCAACCCAAACTAGATCTGGCTCAGTGGCAATGGTGATGAGGGTGAAGAGGTGTTGATGGTAGTGAGGGTGTTGGTGGTGATGACGATGGTGATGGTATTAGTGATGGTGATGATATTGGTGGTGGTGGTGGTAGTAGAGTGTTGATGTTGGTGTTGGTAGTGATGATGGTGCTGTTGTTGTTTGTGTTGGGGTGGTGATGGTGGTGGTGGTGATCATGTTGGTGCTGGTGATGGTGGTGGTGATAATGATGGTGGTAGTGTTAATGGTAGTGGTGGTGATGATGGTGATGGTGGTGGTGATAATGATGGTGGTAGTATTAATGGTAGTGGTAGTGATGACGGTGATGGTGGTGGTGATAATCATGGTGGTAGTGTTAATGGTGGTGGTAGTGATGGTGGTGATGGTGGTGGTGATAATGATGGTGGTAGTGTTAATGGTGGTAGTGATGGTGGTGATGGTGGTGGTGATAATGATCGTGGTAGTGTTAATGGTAGTGGTAGTGATGGTGGTGATGGTGGTGGTGATAATGATGGTGGTAGTGTTAATGGTAGTGGTAGTGATGGTGGTGATGGTGGTGGTGATAATGATGGTGGTAGTGTTAATGGTGGTGGTAGTGATGGTGGTGATGGTGGTGGTGATAATGATGGTGGTAGTGTTAATGGTAGTGGTAGTGATGGTGGTGATGGTGGTGGTGATAATGATGGTGGTAGTGTTAATGGTAGTGGTAGTGATGGTGGTGATGGTGGTGGTGATAATGATGGTGGTAGTGTTAATGGTAGTGGTAGTGATGGTGGTGATGGTGGTGGTGATAATGATCGTGGTAGTGTTAATGGTAGTGGTAGTGATGGTGGTGATGGTGGTGGTGATAATGATCGTGGTAGTGTTAATGGTAGTGGTAGTGATGGTGGTGATGGTGGTGGTGATAATGATCGTGGTAGTGTTAATGGTAGTGGTAGTGATGGTGGTGATGGTGGTGGTGATAATGATGGTGGTAGTGTTAATGGTGGTGGTGATGATGGTGATGGTGGTGGTGATAATGATGGTGGTAGTGTTAATGGTGGTGGTAGTGATGGTGGTGATGGTGGTGGTGATAATAATGGTGGTAGTGTTAATGGTAGTGGTAGTGATGGTGGTGATGGTGGTGGTGATAATGATGGTGGTAGTGTTAATGGTAGTGGTAGTGATGGTGGTGATGGTGGTGGTGATAATGATCGTGGTAGTGTTAATGGTAGTGGTAGTGATGGTGGTGATGGTGGTGGTGATAATGATGGTGGTAGTGTTAATGGTAGTGGTAGTGATGGTGGTGATGGTGGTGGTGATAATTATGGTGGTAGTGTTAATGGTGGTGGTGATGATGGTGATGGTGGTGGTGATAATGATGGTGGTAGTGTTAATGGTAGTGGTAGTGATGGTGGTGATGGTGGTGGTGATAATGATGGTGGTAGTGTTAATGGTAGTGGTAGTGATGGTGGTGATGGTGGTGGTGATAATGATGGTGGTAGTGTTAATGGTAGTGGTAGTGATGGTGGTGATGGTGGTGGTGATAATGATGGTGGTAGTGTTAATGGTGGTGGTGATGATGGTGATGGTGGTGGTGATAATGATGGTGGTAGTGTTAATGGTAGTGGTAGTGATGGTGGTGATGGTGGTGGTGATAATGATGGTGGTAGTGTTAATGGTAGTGGTAGTGATGGTGGTGATGGTGGTGGTGATAATGATGGTGGTAGTGTTAATGGTAGTGGTAGTGATGGTGGTGATGGTGGTGGTGATAATGATCGTGGTAGTGTTAATGGTAGTGGTAGTGATGGTGGTGATGGTGGTGGTGATAATGATGGTGGTAGTGTTAATGGTGGTGGTGATGATGGTGATGGTGGTGGTGATAATGATGGTGGTAGTGTTAATGGTAGTGGTAGTGATGGTGGTGATGGTGGTGGTGATAATGATGGTGGTAGTGTTAATGGTAGTGGTAGTGATGGTGGTGATGGTGGTGGTGATAATGATGGTGGTAGTGTTAATGGTAGTGGTAGTGATGGTGGTGATGGTGGTGGTGATAATGATGGTGGTAGTGTTAATGGTAGTGGTAGTGATGGTGGTGATGGTGGTGGTGATAATGATGGTGGTAGTGTTAATGGTAGTGGTAGTGATGACGATGATGGTGGTGGTATAACGATGGTGGTAGTGTTAATGGTAGTGGTAGTGATGACGGTGATGGTGGTGGTGATAACGATGGTGGTAGTGTTAATGGTAGTGGTAGTGATGACGGTGATGGTGGTGGTGATAACGATGGTGGTAGTGGTGATGTTGGTAATGGTGATGGTGATGGTGGTGGTGGTGACATTGACAAGGATATTAATGCTGACCCTTTCCTTTCTCATTGAATGACTTCATTAAGCCTCCAGTTAGGGGCCAAAGGCTAAGGTCTCTTCTTTTGCCCTTTCTTATGCTGGCAACGTGCAGACTCTGCTCCTTGTCAGACCTGGGTCATTAGGGGATTCACCCACATTCTGGCTGGGGCAGAGCAGCCTGTGGGGATGGAGTGAAGTGGGGGATGAAGTCTGGAGGCCAAAGCCCCTCACCATCAGCAGGCCAATCTTTTCACCTCCTTGATCTCACCTCCTCCCACTCTCCCCCACTGCTCCAGCAGCACTGGTCTCCTTGCCGTTTCTCAGGGACACGAACCATGGACCTGGCTTAGGGCCTTTGCACAGGCCGTTTCCTCTGCTTTCTGGCACACTCACACGGCTGGTTCCCCCACCTGCTTCAGGCCTCTGCTCAGTCATCCCCTTCTCAGTGACGCCTCCCTGAGGCCCCTTCTGCTTATCGCCATGCCCACTCCTATCCTCCCTTCATACTCCAATTTACTCCACAGCCCATGTCACCATCTGGTAGGACACGTGCTTGCTAACTCATGGTGTTTATCTGTTCCCTCTGCCCCTGCCAGTAGAGGGCAGTTTTGTCTGTTTTATTCTTTGCTGTACCCTCAGCACTTGGGACAGAGGTTGGCATACAGTAGGTGCTCAATAAATGCTTGTTGAATGAACTTCTGTGTGTTTTTTGTACCCCTGTTGCCGTCGGGCACCGATACTGCTGAACAAATTCAGGGACACAAACTTCCTGTCCTATATTTGGTGGTGAGGAGCAGCGGGGAGGGCCTTGGACTTGAGGCTGGTGTCCCAGGGTGTATCCTGGTGCAGCCACTTGGGGGTGTTGTGACGTTGGGTAAGCTACTGCCCCTCCCTGGGCCTCATCCGAGCTGTAAATGAGATAAGAATGATCCGTCCCTGGAGGGAGATGTCTTCAGGCTACTTAATACACAGTAGCTACTATAATCATGTGTCTTAGTCAGCTCCAGATGCTATAACAAAATATCATGAACTGAGCGGGTTATAAACAGCAGACATTAATTTCTCACAGTTCTGGAGGCTGGCAGTCTGAGTTCAGAGTGCCAGCATAGTTGGGTCCTGGTGAGGTCCCTCCTCCGGTTGCAGACTGCTGACTTGTTATGTGCTAAGAGGGTGAGAGAACTCTCTGGAGTCCCTTTCAGAAGGGCACTAATCCCATTTGTGAGGGCTCCACCCTTATGACCTAATCACCCCCAAAGGCCCCGCCTCCCAGTACCATCACATTAGGGATTAGGATTTCAACAGATGCATTTTGGGGGGACATAAACATTCATCATGGCTACTATTACTGTGGATTCTTAACCCCAATAGTCCGTGATATCTATGCATTAACAAAAGGGAGGCAGGGATAGGGGTTGGCTTAGGGTTGAACTTAGGAAACTGGTAGAGTCCCCCAGGTCTCCTCTGCCTCCAGGTTCTCCAGATCCTCTTGATCTAGGAGGGGAGGCTTCTCAGACTGTTTTTTTTTTTTTTTTTTGAGATGAGTTTCACTCGTGTTACCCAGGCTAGAGTGCAATGGCGTGATCTCGGCTCACTGAAACCTCCGCCTCCTGGGTTCAAGCAATTCTCCTGCCTCAGCCTCCAGAGTAGCTGGGACTATAGGTATGTGCCACCATGTCCAGCTTCTCAGACTCTTTGAGGGCCTATCTCAGCCACTTTTGCCAGGGATGTGAAAAGAGGGACCCTCCCCCCTGGAAAGAATAATTCTTAACCCAAGTCAAGGAAGGAGCCAGCCACGGAGAAGGAGCGGAAGGCAAGAGTTCTGGATTGGGAACCAGAAGACCTGGATCGATTCTTACCCAGGCGTTGGCTCCAGTGAGCTTGGGCCCATCGCCCCACCTCCCTGGGCCTCAGTTTCCCCATCTGTAAAATAAGCATGCTGGACCAAGTCATCTCTAAGCTAAGGCTGCTTCCATCCTTCATTCAGATCAGCACAGAAGGACCTCACCAGCACTGCCCCATCCACCTGTGGCCTGGCCTTCCTCATCCCTCGGCCTGTCTGCGGTTTCTTGCCTGGACGTTCCTATCTCCGCCCACAGCCCCTCTCACAGGGTGTCAGGTATGTGTACCTCGGCGTGGCTGAGAACAGGATTCCTGCAGTGGGCCTTCCCGTCCAGGGCAACGCCTGGTGTGAGGAGCAGGGGGCCTGTGTGTCCCCGCACTTCACCCCCAGCCTGCCTGGCTGCCTCCTGGGCAGCTCCCTTAAATCAGTGCCCTGCCTGTCAAAACATGGAACAGTCAAGATAGGAACCAAAATGAGGACTTGGAGCCCAAGATCTCTATTTACGAAATTGCCACGGTCCTCTTCCCTGGGGCAACCAGTGGACCCCGCACTCCCTGCCTCTGGGCCTGCTTCCCCATCCATACAAGGAGAGTGGTCCCTAACTTGGGCACACATCTTCCCGGTGGTTCTGATGACCAGCCTCATTCTAGATCATGGGACTGGGGATGTCCCTATGGCCCAGCTTGTTGCAGGACAGTGGCCACAGCCCAGGTTCTTCTGGAAAGCTGATCTGAGAGCCAGGTGTGTGCTCTCTGCAGGGCAGTTCCAGGAGCTGACAGCAGATGGTGCTGTTGGCCCCATTCCTGTGCAAAGGGAAAAGAGCTCCAGGGGCTCTGGGCTTGGAAATGGTCAGGTCCCGTCTCCTCCAGGCCCAAAGCTGGACACTTGGGTAGACACACACGCACGACGTGGAGACACAGAAGTGCACATGTGTTCCCGTCTATCCAGAGTGTGGTGCCAAATGCCAGGCCCGACTGTTAACTCATCCCGTGTCACCTCCACAGCAGGGGTCGACCAGGCTACAGGTGCGGGAGAGGGGCAAGGGCTGAAAGCAGGGCCGTTTGTGTGGGTGAGCGCAGGCGCACAGGTGCTAGTGTCTGTGGTCTGTGTGTGTGCAGTGCCCTCGGAGAGCCGTATATGCACTGGGGTCTGCCAGGGAGTGTGTGTGTGTAAGCACCCCAACGCCAGACCCCTCTGGGGTGACTACTCTGCTGTGTGGGGGAGATGTGTGAATCTATGGCTGTGCGTGCAGGCATCCAGGCTTGCGTGCACACATGTGTTTGGTACATGCTGTGTGTGTGTGTGTGTGTGTGTGTGTGGTCATCACAACCTCTTGGCTGGGCCGACGGGAGAGGAAGCTGGAGGAATGATGAATGGTTTGAGTAGCAGGGAGGGTGTGAGTAGACAGGCTGGAAAGACCAACCAACCTCTTTGTTAAAAGGATACAGGTAGAAGCAGATGGACCCCGTGCCCAGAGACCCAGCCTGTATCGGGGACGGGCATGCCGGTCCTCACGAGCTGGGGGAGATGGCACTGCCGCTCTCATCATGAGTTAAATGAGTGTCCTTGGTACCAAGCGTGTCCTGGGCCCTTTACATTCACACACACTCTCATCTAATACCCCTTGATGTCCCCCACTCTACAGATGAGGAAACTGAGACTGGGGGAGGTAGAGGAACTTGGCTGCAGTCAGTCAGCCAGGAGGTAGTGGAGCTGGGTCTTGAACTGAAGTCCAGCCCCAAGCCCTGTCACCAAACCACCTTTGCCTCAAGCAAGCCTGGCAGGAGGGGAGGGATGGAGTGCTGGTAAGTGAGGGTGGGGAGAGGCAGGGGGAGAGGGGCAAGAATGAGAGGAGGGAAGGGAGCCCAGGACTCCTGGCCAGTGGGAAAATCCCAACCTAGGAGGTGAGTACTCCCTCAGAGTGTTGGCCTCTGCCCTTAGCTGTGGGATCAGCCCCTCAGAGCCTCAGTTTCCCTGTCTGCCAGACAAGGGGCTCGGCCTGGGCATGCTATGCCCTGACCGCATGCAAGAGACCTTGTTTGGCACTGCCCATTCCCCATTAAACAAGTGTTTATTGGGCATCTACTATGTGACACGGAGGGTGCCATGGGGAACAAGACAGACCAGCTCTCCACCGTCATGAAGCCCAAACTCCAGCGCACAAGCCCAGACTCCCGCAGTGAAGGGAAGAGAGGAATCGGACAAGACTGAAGTAAGTGATGTAAGTGCTGTGAAGACTGAGGTGAGTGCTGTGAAGAACGGCCGGGCTACTGGATAGATTGGGGCTGGGGCCACCTGTGGCCAAGGAGGGAGGCTGTGGGGGAGGGGCCACAGCAGCAGGCTCTGGGGAGAGCATCTTCCGGACAGAGGGATGGGGGTGGGGGCAGGAGCTAGATGGGGCAGGGCCTCCCAGGATTTCATTCTCAGGGCAACAGGACATCAGCCAGAGGATTTAAGCAGAAGGCCCGATTTGGATCTGATTCCTGCTTTAAAGATCACCAGATGCAATCCGGGCGTGGTGGCTCACACCTGTAATCCCAGCACTTGGGAGACTGAGGCGGGCGGATCACGAGGTCAGGGGTTCGAGACCAGTGAAACATGGTGAAACCCGGTCTCTACTTAAAAATACAAGAATTAGCCAGGTGTGGTGGTGCACACCTGTAATCCCAGCTACCTGGGAGGCTGAGGCTTGAAGTCGGGAGGCGGAGGTTGCGGTGAGCCAAGATCACGCCATTGCACTCCAGCCTGGGTAACACAGCAAGACTCCGTCTCAAAAAAAAAAAAAAAAAAAGATCACCAGATGCAATATGGAGAATGCTCTGTGGGGACCAATGATTCTGCAGAAGGGGACCAGCACGTGGCAGGGATTCTATAAAAAAAGCCACGCTTAGCCAGTGCGTTCAGGGCACAGGGGGCCTGGGCAGCTGTGATTGAACCCTGTACCCTTGAGCAAGCCCTTTCCCTGTTCTCTTCCTTCTCCTTGGCCCCACCCTAAGTGAGGCTCTTTCCCTAGCTTATTTTCTTAGGCCTGGAGTGACTTTTTTCTTACCACTGTGAATCTGGGGGAGTAAGGTTTCCAGGTGTAGACCCTCTATCCCACCTCAGGGCTCAAATTCTAGCTTGTCTCTTATTGGCAGGATGACGTCAGTCAAGTTGCTTCTCAGAGAGCCTCAGTTTCTCCATCTGTAAAATGAGGGTAATGATGCTTCTTGGAGCACCCGATGGTAGGGTGAGGCCGAAACGGGCTGGAGCCCACAACGGCTCCGTGCAGTGCCTGGCGCAGCGTCAGAGCCGTGGCCGTCTTGTTGATCACTAAGTGACTCATATGGCCTGGCACAAGTCACTTAAGTCTCTGAATGGCAGTTTTCTCCCTGTAGAATCCCCCAAGGCCTGTGACACGTAGTAGGTGCTCAGGAATCTTGTGCTGGGGAGTTGCTCCAGCTGCCCAGCCTTCTTTGGCAGGGAGGGAGGAATCAGTCTGTTCTGCAGGGGTATGGCTTGGGGGCAGGGGTATGGCTTGGGGGCAGGAGCGAGTCAGGCTCTCTCAGGCCCCGTGGTTTCCTCCTCCACCTCCCTCAGCTCCCCCCTCCACCTGCCCTCCCTCCAGCCCTCCCTCCACTCTCCACTGTGCCCCAGGGAGTGGGCATTTGGAAGTCTCCCAGTGCCCCTTCCCTTCTCTGATTTGCATGTTTAGAATGTATCTGCAGACGCATCTCTCCAGCTCACTCGGGCCCAGCCTGTCTCTCTCCCTCCCTGCCTGCCTGCCTGCGTGTTTGGGAGCTGAGCTATCTGCATGCACAAGAACCCAGAAAAGCATGTCCGCCCGGCCCCCTCCTCGCCAGAACCGTCTGAGATGCCCTGTTCCTCTCCCCTGCTGCCTCAGCCTTGCCAGGACAACGATTCCATTTTGGGGGCATTGGGATTTCTTTGTATACACCCCCATCCTTGCCTGCACCCATGGGGGCCGTCTCGCTCAGAGGCTGTGGGGTGGCACTTTCAGATCACAGGCTGACATTTCAGTGCTTGTGTCTCTGTGCCAGGCAGGCACCAGGCCAAGCAATCGATTCTCTCTGCATAATCGCTCAGCACCGTCTATAACATTTCATCAGCCCCCATCAGCCCTCTGGGCTGCTTCCTCTGGGCCTCACGCCGGGTTGCCCATGCCCTCTCTTCTGGGACTGGGCGCTGTTTTTCCAAATCCCAGTGAGAGCTGCCCCCTGCCCCCTGCTGCCATCCCATTGCACTCCCCATGAGGCCAGCTGGGCTGCCTCAGTTTCTGGTCACCTCCTCATTCCTGTGTCACCTGGCATCAGCCACATTATGATCCCCCTGGTTCCTCTAAGAGCAAACATCTCTTCCGCCCCAGGGCTTTTGAACACGATGTGTCTGCCACCAGGATGCCTTCCTAGCAGCGCCAGCATAGTCTCCTCTTTGCCTAGCTCACTTCCACTTAGCACTGGTGTCTCGGTTTAGCTGGTGCTTCCTCCAGGAAGCTCTCCTGGATTTCCCAGACTAGGCTAGGTTGTTCCATTTCACCCCTTTCTATAATCAACTCATCTGTTTGGCACTCCATCCCTCCTGTGATTTCTTTGACATCTGTCCTCCTCATTCCATCTGAGGAGTCACTCTATTTTCCTTACTTCTGTAGCCCTTGTGCTCATACAGTGATGCCTAATAAATGCTTACAGAATTGAATGAATTGTTGGGTGACTATTTGCTGAGTACAGCCACTCAAAGGCCTGAGCTTAGAGAATGAGTCTGCTCCAGGCTTTCCTTTGTATAATGAGGGTAGTGAGGCTGGGTCCTGATGAGGGGGAGGGGACATAGGCTTTCCGAGGCCAGGGCCGGGTCTGCTCCGCTGCCTGTCTTCTGTCTCTGGTGCACGCTGGTGCTTGAGGACCGTCGGCTGAGCAGAATGTAAAGAAAGCTCCTTCGGCTGGCGGGGCGGGTGGAGCTGATGGTGGTGCAGTTAGCGGTGACAGCTCTTGGCAGTGGTGGTGACCGTGTTGATGATGGCACTAACGATAATACTCACGCTGATGTTGGTTGCTTATTTCGCAGTGAAAACAATGGCAATTTTGCTGTGGCTTTGGGGTGATGGTACAGAGGCTGTTTGAGAAAATGGGCTTTGGAGCTGGGCAAACCTGGGTTCCTCTCCCCACCCCTGTCACTTTGGGCACCCAAGAAACCCTTCAGGGTCTCAGTTTCACCATCTGTAAAGCAGGAACAATAAGAGCACTTACTCCATTGGGGCATGGCTGGGACTAGGTCGGTTGTGAGGATTAAATGAGAAGATGCCTGGAAAGCTCTAGCGCACGTGAGGTTTTGAGTGACCATGTGTAGAATGACGTCATTAGGATGACAGCTTGGTGGGGGATGGCCCCAGGGCTGCCGCCATTGCTGGGGGATGAGGATGGTGACATCTGGGGGGGAAGGGGATGAAGATGGCAGCGAGGGTGCTTTTGCCAATGCAGGGGTAGTTGACAGGGCGAAGCGGTGCTGATGATGTTGATGATGGTGATGGTGACAGAGAAGCTTAAGACTGATTAATTCAATTGTTGGTTAAACAAGCAGCCTGTGTTTTGTGTCAGCAAATTTGGGGGGGAAAGTAAATATGACCGTTGATTTTCAGGAGTCATGAGTAAAATAGAAAATTTACACATATACGGTGGGAATAAAGCAAGGCGGCGCCTGATCGGATGTCAAGTGGGTTCTTTCCATCGGAGGAGGAGCAGGGGGAAGGAGCCAGGGGAAGGTGGTTCTGAGGCTGGGTGTTTTCGGAGGCAGGAAGAGGTGACCACAGGGACGGTGCTTCTCGCAAGCTCAGGGAAGAGTGAGAGGTGGGAGCCAGGGCTGGGGGTGGGGGGACCGACTGCAGAGGAAGAGGAACCTTGGTCTTTAGTCTGGAGCTCTGGCTCCAGTCCCAGCTTCACCCCTGACCTCCTCTATGACCCTGGCTAACTCTGTCCCTAGAAATAGGCCCTGGTTTCCCCATGGCTCCAGAGCTCTTGATTTCATGTCCATTGTACAGATGGACACACTGAGTGCCTTTGAATCCTCATTTGAGAAAGCAGGTGGTGACCTTGCAGCAGGCATCCTCAGAGGTAATTGGGCTGGCATGTGTCACATCAGGGTTGAGATCCATTTCTGAGGAATCGCACAGGGATGTCTGGGCATCCCTCCCTTCCTCTCATTTGCATGTTTAGTATGTATCTGCAGATGCATCTCTGGCCACCAGCCTCCCTTCCCCCACGTCCAGCAGCTCTGGGAACTTAGTTATCTGCATGCACTAAAGCCTAGAAAACCACATTCCATGCCAATGCCTCTCCTTCTGATGCTGGTGTCCCAGATGTGAGTCATGACCAGAGAGGGCAGTGCCTTGCCTGATGCCACACAGCAAGAGGAGGCAGAGCAGCAGCTCAAGGGACACAGGTGAAAGCCACGGTGTGACCCCCACCTTGCCTGGGGCTCTACCCTCACTGGCTTGACCACAGGTGTGGGGGATCAGTGGAGGGCAGGGGGGAATAGGGACAAAGGAAACTAACCCTTATCTGGTGGACACAATGTAATTAAGCCTGTGGGCTTTGGAGCCAGAAAGGCCTGGGTTTGAATCCTAGCTCTACCACTTAGTGCTATGTGACCTTAGGCAATCTACTCAGCCTCTCTGTGCCTCAGCTTCCTCTGCTGTAAAATGGAGATGATACTCATAGAACCTTCCTACTTGGTGGCTTCTTGTAAGGATTAAATGAGTTTGTATGTAGGCCCTAGGGCATAGCTGCCCCGTGAAAACCTAGGTGTGACTATGTGCCCTGCACTTTGTATATGCAGATTTACTTCATTGAATCCTGTCCCTGCTTGAAGTAGGAATGTCCCCGCTTTGCAGATGAAGAAACCGAGTTGGGAGGTAGGAAGCTTGTCTAGCCAGGATTCATGCCCAGGCCTGGCTGGCTCCGTACTGCTGAGCCGCCTTGGCAGGGGAGAGTAAGGGAGGGGTCTGGAGGGCTGCTGGGGGGCTGACGGGCTTTGAGGGGGAGGTAGTGGGAAGCAGCCAGCCTGACATAAGGCCCTCAAGAATGTGGTCCGCTTCCTCCCGGGCTCCTGGGACCTGGTTATCCTGGATGTGGGGGAGACAGCTGTGTCGGGCGTAGGGGGAGGCTTTGGGAGCTTGGGCCCCCCTTCTCTGCTTTTCCTGCAGGGGTGGGGGCTGCGGGCTAATTAACCCTGGCAGGGCTGGAGTCGGGAGGTGGGGGAAGCGGGAAGAGAAAGGCAAGCAGAGGCGACTTGGAGCTGGGAAGAGGAGTAGGCGAGAGCTGAAATAGCCTGTGGGTGAGTCCGACCTGGGTAGCTGACCCCCCAGGTGTGGCCAGCTGGCCCTCCCTCGGAGGTGCTGGGAGACTAAACTTCTGAGCATGACAGAGTGGGAGGAGAACAATAGGCTTTTCTTTTTTGAGACGGAGTCTTGCCCTGTCACCAGGCTGGTGTGCAATGGTGACATCTTGGCTCACTGCAACTTCTGCCTCCTAGGTTCAAGTGATCCTCCTACCTCAGCCTCTCTAGTAGCTGGGATTACAGGCACTTGCAACCCCCCCCGGCCTAATTTTTGTATTTTTAGTAGAGACAGGGTTTCACCATGTTGACCAGGCTGGTCTTGAACTCCTGACCTCAGGTGATCCACCCACCTCAGCCTGCCAAAGTGCTGGGATTATAGGCATGAGCCGCTGCACCTGGCCAGGGAGCAGGCTTTTAACAGGGTCACAGCTGGAAGGGCTGGGGGCCTCTAGCCCCACCCCCTTGCTTTACAGAAGGAGAAACTGAGGCCCTGAGAAGGAAGGGCAGAGAGTGGCTCAAGGTCACCCAAGAATCAGTGACTGAATTAGGAATAGGCTCCACAGCTGGAACTTCCCATACTGCCCAGGCTGCTCTTATCCTCTCCCCCGTCTCAGGGAAGTTTAACTGGACAGCGGACACAGACTCCGTTTGTTCATTTTACAGGGTGCCGCAGGCCCACCCACCAGCTGGAACTCCAACCTTGAAAGGGTAATCACGAGGATACTAATACTATTTCATAACCTTTTGATTTTATACACAGTTCATAGCTTTGGTAGTTTCTGTTATATAGTATTTCAGAGATTACCAAGCCCTTCACATCCATGATCTTGTGTGGTCCTACGCACTCTTTGTGTGTTGTTAACCCATTGTACAGATGCAGACACAGAGCCTCGGAGAATTGAGGTGATTTGCTGAGTCACACAGCAAATAATAATAGTAGCAAATCTTCCCAGACACACACTGAGTGCAGGCTCGGAACTGTGACCTCTTCACAGACCCAGTGGCTCCTGCCATCCTTGATTCTTCCCATCCAGGAGCAAGTGGAGGGTGCCTCCTGCATGTCTCCCAAATCTTGGCTCTATCTCCATGGGTGCCATGTTGAGACTGGCTGCCATCTTGGTTTTTTTTTTTTTTTGAGATAGGGTCTGTTTCTGTCACCCAGGCTGGAGTGGCAGTGGCACTATCACAGGTCACTGTAGCCTCGACCTCTTGGGCTTGAGCAATCCTCCCACCTCAGCTTTCTAAGTAACTGGTACCACAGGCATGTGCCACCATGACTGGCTAATTTTTGTATTTTTTGCAGAGATAGGGTTTCGCCATATTGCCCAGGCTGATCTCAAACTCCTGGGCTCAAGGGATGCTCCCATCTTGGCCTCCCAAAGTGTGGGATTACAGGCGTCTGCCACCGCGTCCCACTTGGCCACAATCTTTTCTTGCCAGGATGCCTACAGCCTCTTTGCTGGTCTCTGCCTCCATCCTTGCCCCCCACCTCACCCCAGGGCATTCATTCTTCACAAAGCAGCCAGGGACACTTCTACTAGTGGGAATCAGATCATGTCACTCCCCCTCCTGGTGGCTTCCACCAATTTTTGAAGAAACTGTAGGCGTCTCAGTCAGCCCACAGACCCCACACAGCCCTGTCTCCCTCTGCTCTGATCTCACCTCCCACGGCTCTCGTCATTATAATTGTCACTCTCTTGTTGTGTCAGACACAAATGCCCTTCTTCCTTTTTCTTGAACCAGCCAGGTTTGTTTCCACCCCAGGGCCTTTGCACGTGTTCTTTCTTCTGCTTGGATTGCTCTGCCCCACATCTATGCACGACTCTCTCCCCTGTTGATTCAGCCTGGCCTTTGCTGACGTCGATCTCCAATTACATCACTGGGCCGGACGTTCTTCATAGTGGTCAGTGGCATCTGAAATCATCTCACTCGCTTCTTTGTTTTTGAGTTTATGATCTGTCTCCATGACCTAAAATATAAACATTCTGAGAGCATAGACTTCATCTGTGCTGTTGACTGCTGTAACCCCAGTTCCTAGTACAACACCAGCACATTGTAGGTGCTCAGTAAGCTAGTGATTGACTGACTGACTAATGACCAAGATCGCCTTGAGTTCAAAGGTGACATGTCCTCTCTAGCCACCTGCCTGGCTGTCGGACAGTCCCAGGCTGGGACCCTACCCCTGCTGTTGTCACTGAGCCAAGGACACTTTGGGTCCAATCCTTGGAGCACTGAGACTCATGTTTCTTCTTGCAATATCCAAAGCATGAACTTCGGACTATGTGCCAAGTGGTCCACTAGGCCTGGGGGAAAAAACGGTGCACAAAAATAAGATTCTGCCTTCACGTTGCTTAAAATGCAGAGCATAAGAGGAGAGATGTCAGCAATAGATGCTAATGAAAGCCAGGCAGTACCTACTATGTGGTAGGTGCTTTGCAAACATCATCCCATCGAATCCTCATTGAATTAGTAGCTGTTGAGAGAGGAGGAGATGAATCCTAAAAAAATAAACAAACAAACCCATTTTACAGATGGGGGAGTTGAGGAATGCAAGGACAGTGCATTGCTTAAGGGTACCCAGCTGGCACACGGCAGAGCTGGATTCAAATCTAGATCTGTCTGGCTCCAAAATCTATGCCTAAGAGAAAGCAGGAGGCCACCCATGATTGGGATGGGGGGAGGACGCAATTGAGGACCAGGGGAAATGGGGTGGGGAGAGAATCTCTGACCAGGGGTGTGGTGTGAACTGTGGAGGGGGTAGGAAAGAGCAGCTGGCTGTGGGATCAGGGAGTAGCTTCATTTTCCTGGGGACACGGGATGATAGGAGGAGGAGGGAGGGAGATGAGGGAGGAAGGTGGGCTAGATTAGACCATGGTGGGCCCAGAAAACCAGACCTGTGGCATTTGTCTCATGATCATGGTGGCAGTGTGGGCAATGAAGGGAAAGTGTGGGGTTGAATCTGGACCCTAGGAAATTTCCCCCAGCCAGTCAGTCCAGAGCGGGAGAGACTGGGGGAGGAAGCTTCTCTAAGCTCAGCCCCAAGCCAATGTTTGAGGCTTGTGGAGGAAAGGAGAGGTCAACTAGAAAATGGTGTGAATTGGAGGGAATTTGAGACTTCAGTTTGCAAGGCTGTGAGGCAGTAACCCCATTGCCTTGAACAACAAGCAGTAGGAGCTCTGGGTTTTGGAGTCCCTGGACTTGGGTTTGAGTTCCGATTCTGCCGTTTCCAGGCTGTGAATATGCTCTCCGTGTGCACCGCTTGCTCTCTGAGTCTGGTTTCTTTGTTGATGGAGTAGGAATTCCCGTTGTGATAAGAACTAAACGTCTTCACATATGGGACATACCCAGAATAATGTTCCACACAGGGATTTTGCGCAGGCAGGGACTATGGGGAACTCTGCAGCCTGGATCTTTATTTTAAGAGCTGCTAGAAATACGAATTTTAGTGCAAAGTCTCCCACAGCTGTGGTTCGAGAACTCTCACTGCAGAACACCTGGCTGAAGAGGTGGTTGGGGCAGGGGGAGATAGGTCAGTCCAGGGTATTTGAGGCAGCGCGTTGCTAGCTGACAGGTTAATGAGGAAGAAAAGCTCTGTTGACCTGGTCAAGGTCACAGTCAGGGCAGATCACTGGCATTGGGTTGGGATGCAGCAAGGTCTGGGAGCAGGGAAGCCGGATATCTGGCCTTGGCTCTGAACAGGCGTGCTCTGTGACCTTGGGCCAGCCCCTCTCTGTCTCTGAGCCTGTGTGACAGGAGTGGATAAATTCTCTCAACACTTCTGCCTTTCCATGCTCTGGGGACACGGGCCTGGGACTCTCACCCTCAAGCAAAAAGTTGGGGGAGACTGGGGGGAGAGAGGCCCCCTCACCCTTCTTGGATCCTGGGAACAGTGTGGGGTCTAATCTGCTGTTGACATTCCGCTGGGCCCCCAGGCTGTGTGCAGAGCTTGGGTTTCTCCCGGCCTGTGTGATCCTCCGCCCCTCGCAGCAGGCGGGCGCTGGGATACAGCACGTGCTCCATGTCACTCTGGGGTGGATTAAGGACCCTGGGGCCAGGGGATGGGGGGTGCTGAGAAGAGGGGGAGATGAGGGGCAGGGCTGAGGGCCAGCTGCTGGGTCGGGGCTCTTCTTCCCGCAAAGACCATTCAAGGAAGCTGTGCTCAGATGATCAGGCTGGGCCAGGGTGAAGAAGCAAGGGAGAGTCTACACGATCTCACCATTATTATTCCCATTTAACAGAGGGGGGGAAACTGAGCCCCAGGGAGGGGGAGGTGACTCACCCAGGCTCACATTGTTGGTAGAGGGTGGTGACACTTGAGTCCAGGTGGCTGGCCCCTCAAGCCTGCACATTAAACTCACCTGCTGGGTATGGGCATCTGTGGCTGCCTGAGGGCAGAAAGAGGAACCTGGGATGGTTTTCAAAGACAGTTTCTCTTTCAGCTGTGCCTGGAGCGAAGGCACCTGGAACCAAGGCCCTTGGGGTGGCTGGGACTCCTGACTCTCTCTCCTCTTCTGATCTCCCCTCCTGCCTTCTTTCCTCCTTTCCCTTCATGCCTCCTGTGTGTTTGGTGCTAAATGAGCAAGAAGAGGTCTCAGAGAGAAACTGGCACCACCTCTGTCCCCAGGACACTTGTGACTGACTGGGAGGGCAAAGTGGTCAGTCTCCAGTTGAGGCCAAAACTGAGGGCCTGGGGCTTGCAGGAGGAAGGGAATCATTCTGAGAATGGCTCTTCAGTTTCCCCATCATGGTGGGGTTTAAATGAGATATTTTGTAGGAAGCACCCAATGCAGCCTGGCATACCGGCTTCATTCATTCATTCACACAGAGTGCCAGGCAGTCTCCCAGAATCCAAAGTCATAATGGGCAACTTTAATTACACAATTACTCAACGCCAGGCTGGATGTTAAGCACTCTGGATTCATTGCCTCATTTGTTTCACACCAGAATGCCAGGTGGTAGATGCTATTACCTGCCCATTTTACAGAGGAGGCGTGGAAAGGTTAAGCAACGTGCTCAGGGTCACATAGTTCCCAAGTGGCAGAGTTGGGGTTCAAACTCAGATCAGCCTGGAGACAGAGCCCAAGCCCCCGCTGGTACTTCACTCTTGATCTGGTCCTCAATCCTGCACGCTGTGGGTGGGCATGAAGTCTCAGAAATATGCTCTTCTGGGCCTGCTAGATGGAAGACTTCATGAGGCTAGGAGCTGTCTCTGGACTATCTCTGGCCGAGGCTCACCTCTGGACCTCATTTGCTGAAATAATCTAGTAGGTATATGGGAAACGAATGAATGAATGAATGAATTGGATGAATGAATGAATGAACAGCCGCCCAGGCAAGTCTCCTGAGATTGCTGGAGGGGACTCTGTGGGCCACTCTCAGGGCTGGAGGTGAGCCCAGGCACACCTGCCTTGTGGTGTGGCCTTGGAGGGCGATCTGACTGCCTCTCTATGCCTGCCTCTCTACTCCTGCCTCCTCCAGGGTTTGGAGGGCCCGTGGAGATGGGCCGGTGGCAGGTTCTGGAAGGCCCCGGATAGAATATCAGTGGCTGAGCCCTTGAAAATCTGATCTCGCCCCAGCCCATCTCCCCAAGGTTTCCCCCCAGACCATCAATCAGCAGCGAGACACGATTGTATTTTTATAGCCAGACCAGGGTGGGGGTGGCATGAAACACAAGCCCGGACTCTGCCTGGGGTTCCGCCGGCTTAGGGGGATCAAGCAGACCCAGGCACAGCCTTAACCCTTTGTGATCCGCTTCCTACCAGCTGTGGGCACAGCTCCTCTCCTCCTCCAACCCTACCAACCTAGGTCCCTCAGGGGTGACAGAGGGACTTACACGGAGGTGACAAGATCTTCTGGGGTTTTGACTGCTCCCAGGTACCTGCAGGAAGGCCCGTGGATCAGAGGATGGTTTGGAAAATCTCAAAATCTGAAAATCTGCATTCTGGCTCAAGGTCTCTCTGCTTTGTGGCTGTGTGACGTCAGGCAAATTGCTTCCCCCTCTCTGGGCTTGCTCCTCACCTCCCAGCAGGCCCCTTGCTGATCTCACTGTGGTTGTCCCAGTGTCTTCAACACGGGTGAAACTTGGCCTTGGGCTCCACCGTCTTCACACTAGAGTCCTTCCTCCGGGAGGAGCTTCTCCATAGAGACTCTTCATCCCTGTTTCTGTTTTGGAACCTGAGACCCAGATAGGACTTTTTTATTACCCAAGATCACACAGCAAATTGCCGCAAATTAGGCTGGAGCTGCCAACCCCAGGGCTAAAACGCTCTTCCTTTCTCCTTTCCTCCCTCCTGCCACTGGAAAGGGATCCGTGGACCATTTCAGGGTCTTGGGTTGCTGTCAGGGCTAAGGTGATCGGATGGCTGTCCAGTCTCCCCTGTGAGTGGAGGCTGGGGGGACTCGGGCCGAGGAATAGAAGCTCAGAGTTGACTTGAAACCATGGCTCCCAGCTCAGGACCTTCCGGGGGTGTCCTAGGGAAGATGCCATGTGGTCTTCAGGGGAACCAAGGCTGGTGGGAGAAGCCATGGGGTGAAGGAATTTGTTTACCACCAGGAAGGAGGACCAGGGGGGCAGGGGTGACACCTACACCTCTGGGGTGAGCCAGTCCTTGGGTAGAATGGTCCACCTTGGAGCCTCAATGCCGCCATCTCTCAAACGTGAAGGGTAACACCGACTTGCCTGATTATCCTGAGGCTTACCTACAGTAAAGACCACTCCCACTTGCTCCACAATCAATGGAAACCGAGCTGTCATCAGGGCTGCCCCAGAAGGGGCTGAGCACCCTGTCGCTGAGGGGTATTCGAGTAGACTCAGTATTGTGAGGCTGCAGAAGGCCTCTGGGGGAAGAGGTTGGAATCCCCTTTCAGAGTGGCGGGGTGGGGGTGGGGAGGAGCGGTCACGGGGGAGGTGCTGTCTTGGGTCTCCAGTTACCAGCTCCTGGAATTGCAGAGGTCATTGTAGGGGTGAGGGAGGGCGTTCCAGGAGCAGCTTCCTTGGGTGGATTAGGCTCTGGGGACGCGGGTGTCACGCCAACAGCTGGAGGTGCCGGGTTGATGGATGGCTGTTAGGAAATCAATTTTCTGAAGCTTGGTCAGTGGGGTTGGCAAGCAGGCCTTGGGGAGCCTCGGGTCCAGGATGGGGAGGGGCTCTGTGTCCAGCAGGTGGAAGGTAGCCCCTCCCCCAGCACCAGAAGCCCTGTCACTTCTCCTGCCCCCTGCCTCTTCCCCAGGCTGTGCCTCAGGTTGAGACCCTCCCTTTCCCTCCTCCTGAGCTCTGGAGGAAAAGAAGCCAAGTCCGGGCCCAGGGTCAAGCTTCTGACTGGCTCTGTGACTCCTTTGGGTCTCAGCTGCCCCATGCGTAAGTAGAAGTTGGTCTAAATTTCTCTCATGTCCCGGGAAACAGTGAGCCAGCCTGGTTCGTGTTTATGCTTTAGGTCTCACTTTAAACATCAAATCCTGGCCAGGCATGGTGGTGGGTGCCCGTGATCCCAGCACTTTGGGAGGCTGAGGCTGGAGGATCTCTTGAGCTCAGGAGCTCAAGGCTGCAGTGAGCTATGATCATGCCACTGCACTCCAGCCTGGGCAACAGAGTGAGACTCTGTCTCTAAAAAAAATACAAAACCATCACCTCCCTAGAGAGCCTGTCCCTCTCCACCCATCCTATTATCCTTCCTCCACTTCCTTCCCTCAGCACTGTCCCCAGTGGCTTCATCTTTGCCCATCTCTCCCGCTAGAAGGTAAGCTCCCTGAGGGAAGACATGGCTCCTTGTTCCCTGCTTTATTCTAGGGCCTACACATAGGGCCTACATCTGGCACATAGTAGGGCCTACATCTGGCACATAGTAAGTTCTCAATAAATAATTGTTGAATGAATGAGTAATTGGTGGGCCCTCTACTAGGCATTCTGGAGGCTCCAGGAAGCAGTAAGGTAGGTCCTGGCCTCAAGGAGCTGACAGTCTAATGGGACTGGTGGACATGTTCCCAGATGACTCAAATTCTGCAGCCAGAAGCAGAAGGCCAGGCAGAGGCTGGAGAGATGGCCTGGAGGGCAGAGTGGGGTGAGGGGCAAGAACTGATTGGGGGAGGGGATTGGGGGACGGGCTGGGGTGAGTGTACCTCTCGGCCCCTGGTTTCACACTGGAGCATGGGCATCACAGTGGCCACAGGAAGGCCAGCCCTGAAAGCTGGGCCCAGGTGAAGGGTCCCTCCTCACTTGCTGCTGGGGGCTCCCAGCTTTGGCTCAGAGCCTTTAGCATTGCTTAGGTTCTGCATTCTTTTGGGTTGGAGAATCCACCCACAGGCAGGCAAAGGAGGCAGGGTGGCATGCTGGGTGCAGATCCCTGCTGCTGTCTCCCGGATGGCCCTGGGCAAGCCTCAGCCTCCCTTTCACACCCCCTCTGTGGAAGGAGGTCACACCTCCACTCAGCGTAAACACTGTGGTGCTAAACACGGGGCTTCAGTGTGCCTGGCACATCGTGAGCGCTCAGTTTCCTCTCCATAATCAAAGGAACCCTCCTACTCATATCCCAGCAGGGAAATTTGAGTCCCCCCGGGGGAAGTCTTGAATATTTAGTTAAGTGCCTGACTAAGTTGTCCGCAGAATCAGGGGGAGAAGGCTCTCGATGTAGCTCACCCTTTTCCCACGCTGCCTAATTTCTCTGCTTTGGTTGAGACTTTCCAGAAACTCCACTGGAATCCTGCCTCTGCTCCTGATAAATCAGGGCTGGGAGGGCATTGGCCGATAGATCTGGCAGATGAGAGACTCAGGCCCGGACAGCTCCCGGGCCCAAGGTTAGCAGAGCTTGCTAGAGGCAGGGCAGGTCAAAGATGGAAGCAGGCTTGGGTCTGGGAGCTGCTGGTGTCTCCCAGCCATGCCTCTGCAAATGGGGTTGGGGGCAGCGCTGCAGTTGGTCTTTCCTCCTCCTCCTTCTCACTCTTTTTTTCTTCTTTAAAAAGAAAACCAAACAATGGATCCCCCCATGATTTGAAGAATGGCCCAAATCCTGTGTCTGGCCCCGGAACATTTTATGGCCCGTTCCAGTCAGGGACGTGAAGCCCCGGCGATATGAGCTCCCTCCCCGTTCCTTGGCCCTGGCTGCGGAAGGCCCATCCATCTTCCCAGCTGGCGGCTGCTTGTGGGAAAGGCCCCAGCGACACCTGTCGCTCTCACTCTCCCTAAGCTCAGCACCGAGGATCCTTCCAGTCTCTTGTGGAGAGGATGATAGGGGTGTGGGGGGGGGGGGACTGGGGAACCTCTGTCACAGTCACAGACTCTGAGCACTGCTGACATAGCCAGGGTGACGGAGCTGTGATAAGAGTGGGGGTCCCTAAGAGCCTGGGCTTTCCCACTGCTCTAGTGTGCTGGTTTTCCTTCCAGAAGAGGTGGCAGGCCCTGGGAGCTCCCAGAGAGGAGAGCAGCCAGCTCTGGCCCTGCTAGGGCTTGAACTCCAAAGGCGAGAGAGTCGGCTGGCAGTTTCAGTGCAGAGATGGCACAGGCAGTGGAGGGGAAGGGCGAGCGGGGCTGCAGGAACAGCATCTGTGAAAGCCCAGAGGCTCGGCAGGGCAGGGCATTTTGGGAAACTCACAGGGTATGAGATCAGTGTGGGGGAGCTGGATCAGAGACAGGGAAAGCGTGTGGTCTAATTCTGACAGTGATCAGGGGTGGCTGTGGGTTCACAAGAAGGAGCGGGACACCTAAAAACCTCTCTGCTTTCAGAGTGGAGGAGGGATTGAGGTGAACAGCAAGGCAGAGAACAATAGGTGAGGTCAGAGGGGGAGGCTGAGAGTCAAAGCCTCCTGGGCTGCAGGGTCCCTTGTGAAGGTACCTCCTTTCTCTGGGCCTCAGTTTCCCCCATGTTTGTAATGAGGGAGTTGGACAGACAAAGCGTGGTGGTCCTCTGAGCACCCAAAGTTACTACAAAGCTCTGTCATTAATCAGTGATGGAAACCTGCCACAGCCTCAGTTTCCCTATTTGTAAAATGCCAAACTCACAAGCAGGTGGGAGCATTTGTAAGGTGCCTAGCATAGGGCCTGGCATATGTCGGGGAGCAGTGACTGAGAATTTCTTTGTTTTAAGCCCGTCCCAGGTTAAAATAGCCCATTCCTGTTACTGCTGTAATTGGAGTCCTACTGGGAATACAAGAGCACTTGGGGCTGAAGGAAAATGGTGGCCAAGGGAGCCCTGGGTGGGGCAATGGAGGCGCCACTCAGGTTTCAGAGATCCAGGGACGTGCAGAGCACGGGAGGAATTTTCCCAGGCTGGGGGCGGCAGGCAGCTGGAAGCCATCCGTCCCAGAGAAGGGAAGGATCAGGGGTCTTGCCAAGGTCTTTCCCTGGGAACAGGAACTCGGGACGGGGGCAGGATTCTCCCATCCAGCCTGGAAAGACGAAACCCTTCTGTCCGGGCAGCTGCTGGTGGGTATGCCAAACATCAACCAGCCTGGGCCCCCGGGCTCCCCTGGGGTTGTGACAGTTGGGGAGTGGCACTTGGACCCCAAAGAGCTCTGGGACCCAGTAGGGCCCTGCCTGGAATCAGCCACCCTCTGTGCCTGAACAGCCTTTAGCATAGACCTGCCCTGGGAGGGGGCCTGAGGACATTGCCCCCAGGGTGCTGGGGTTTCCCCTGGGTATCCAGAGTGCCATAGCCCAGGAGACAGGGGAGGTGGGGGTCTCATGGCACAGCAAGAGCCCCACTTTGAAGCCTGGTGGACTCCAAGTTCAAGTTCATTTCAGGGTCAGTATTATTTGCTCTGCAAGGTTGTTGTGAAGATTAGAGATAATATCTGAGAAGCACCAGCACATAGTAGGTGCTCAGTAGAGGCTAATTATATTACTGGAGGGAGCGTAGACAAATGATTAAGAGCACAGGGAGACCCTCACTGCCTGGGTTCAAATCCCACTTCTGCCACTTCCCAGTTCGGTTAATTAATTAACATTTCTGAACGTCAATTTTCTCATGTGCTGCACTTTGGACATATCTGGCAACACAGTGAGTTCTCAATAAACACAAGCAGTTATGGCTGTGATTGGTCCTACCAACATTGTATGAATGAATGCAGGCTTTCAGCCTCAGTCGACAGAATGAGAGCACCCCTTTTTTTTCTTGCCAACCCTGATAACAGTAACAACTGCCCCTTACTCTATGCCTTCTGTGCCCTGAGCACCCTGCCAGAAGACTTATATATGCGATCTCAGGGTCTGCCTGTGGGTCAGGATAGAACAATGTACTGTCCCGTTTTGTAGGAGAGGACAGAAAGCGACATGGAGAGACTCATCATGGAGAAGATTTCAGGCCAACTTCACAGAGCAAGAGGAGCAGGCTGGAGGAGGACGTCCAGGCAATGGAGACAGACACAGATACAGTGGGGGAGAGCACTGGGCTAGGAGTCAGGTCCAGCATTGTTGACCCAACACACACTAGTTAACCTTTGTGAGCCTCTGTATTCTCCCGTGTAGCTGGAGATAATGAGACGACACCGAATGGGGCTGAGATGAGCCCCCCACTGAAATCATGTGCGTAGAGTGCATGGCACATGGCACAGGTTCCTGGTATGAAGTGAGTGCTGGTAGCAGTGGGGTGTCAGGAAGGGGGGTTTGTGTTGTTGATATTCATGTTATTACTGGGTTTGCTACTAAGGTAGAAGGTGTGACTGGTGGGTTAAGGTAGTAGTGGTGGCTGTTGCTGGGAGCGTTGTTGCCGCTGTTGATGGTGGTGATAGGGTACTGGCGTTGGTGCTGGGGTGTTGATGTAATTGGTTGCAGTGTTGGTATTGGTCATGATTGTGCTATTGGTGTTGGGGTTGTTGACGGTGGTGTTGACATCGACAGTGTTGGTGTTAATGTCGCTGCTGGGAGTGTTGTGAGAGAGGGATTGTGATGTTGGTATTGATCATGCTGAAGTTCTTGGTGTTGGTGTTGAGGTTGTTGTTATTGGCAGTGGTGGGTGTGATGGTGATGGTAGTGTAAATGTTTTACTGGTGATGTAGGTGTTATTATTGGTGTTGGGGGTATTGTCAGTACTGGAATGTTGAAGTTATTGGTGTTGGTGTTGACGGTGTTCTTTTTATTGTTATTGGAGGTGGTAATGTTAGGGGGTTGGTGGTGCTGGGGTTGGTATTAATGTTATTGCTGATGGTGGTGCTGGCGGTGGTGCTAACATGATTGCGGGTGGTGTTAGTGTTGGTGATGGTGTTGGTGCTAATATTATTACTGGTTTTGGTGGTGGTGGTGGCGTTAACATGATTACAAGTGGTATTTGTGTTGGTGATTGTGTTGGCGCTAATGTTATTGGTAGTTTTGGTGGTGGTATTGGTGGTGCTAATATGATTACTGGTAGTGTTAGTGCTTTTGCTGGTGTTAACATTGTTACCAGTTTGGGGGTGTTGGTGTTGGTATTAATGTTATTGCTGATGGTAGTGTTGGTGGTGGTGTTAACATGATTACAGGTGGTATTTGTGTTGGGTGGGGATGGTGTTGGTGCTAATGTTATTAGTTTTGGTGGTGGCGGTATTTTGTTGGCATTGCTACTGGTGCTGGTGTTGGTGGTGGTGGTGGCGTTTGCACTAATGTTATTACTGGTTTTGGTGGTATTGGTGTTGACATTGTTACTGGTATTGTTGGTTGTGGTGTTTGTACCAATGTTATTACTGGTTTTGGTGGTGGTGGTGGTATTGGTGTTGACATTGTTACTGGTGGTATTGGTGCTGGTGGTGGCGTTTGTACTGTTATTATTGGTTTTGGTGGTGATGGTGTTGCTAACATTACTCTGGTTTTGGTGGTGGCGGTGGCGGTATTGGTGTTGACATTGTTACTGGTGTTGGTGGTGGTGGCATTTGTACTAATGTTATTACTGGTTTTGGTGGTGGCGGTGGCGGTATTGGTGTTGACATTGTTACTGGTGTTGGTGGTGGTGGCGTTTGTACTAATGTTATTACTGGTTTGGCAGTGGTGGTATTGGTGTTGACATTGTTACTGGTGGTGTTGGTGGTGGTGGTGGCGTTTGTACTATTGTTATTACTGGTTTTGGTGGTGGCGGTATTGGTGTTGACATTGTTACTGGTGTTGGTGGTGGTGGCATTTGTACTAATGTTATTACTGGTTTTGGTGGTGGTGGTGGTGTTGGTGTTGACATTGTTACTGGTGGTGGTGGTGGTGTGGTGGTGTTTGTACTAATGTTATTACTGGTTTTGGTGGTGGTGTTGCTAACATTATTCTGGTTTCGGTGGTGGCAGTGGTGGTATTGGTGTTGACATTGTTACTGGTATTGTTGGTGGTGGCGTGGCTTGTACTAATGTTATTACTGGTTTTGGTGGTGGTGGTGGTATTGGTACCGACATTGGTACTGGTGGTGTTGGTGGTGGTGGTGGAGTTTATACTGATGTTATTACTGGTTTTGGTGGTGGTGGTGGCGGTATTGGTGTTGACATTGTTATTGGTGTTGGTGGTGGTGGCATTTGTACTAATGTTATTACTGGTTTTGGTGGTGGTGGTGGTGTTGGTGTTGACATTGTTACTGGTGGTGGTGGTGGTGTTGGTGGTGTTTGTACTAATGTTATTACTGGTTTTGGTGGTATTGGTGTTGTGCATTGTTACGGGTGGTGTTGGTGGTGGTGGTGGCATTTGTACTAATGTTATTACTGGTTTTGGTGGGTATTGGTGTTGACATTGTTACGGGTGGTGTTGGTGGTGGTGGTGGCATTTGTACTAATGTTATTACTGGTTTTGGTGGTATTGGTGTTGACGTTGTTACTGGTATTGTTGGTGGTGGCATTTGTACTAATGTTATTACTGGTTTTGGCGGTGGTGGTATTGGTGTTGACGTTGTTACTGGTGGTGTTGGTGGTGGTGGCGTTTGTACTAATGTTATTACTGGTTTTGGTGGTGGTGGTATTGGTGTTGACTTTGTTACTGGTATTGTTGGTGGTGGCATTTGTACTAATGTTATTACTGGTTTTGGTGGTGGCGGTATTGGTGTTGACATTGTTACTGGTGGTGGTGGTGGTGGTGTTTGTACTGTTATTACTGGTTTTGGTGGTGGCGGTATTGGTGTTGACATTGTTACTGGTGGTGGTGGTGGTGGTGTTTGTACTGTTATTACTGGTTTTGCTGGTGTTGGTGTTGGTGTTGACATTGTTACTGGTGGTGTTGGTGGTCGTGGTGACATTTGTACTAATGTTATTACTGGTTTTGGCGGTGGTGGTATTGGTGTTGACATTGTTACTGGTGGTGGTGGTGGCGTTTGTACTAATGTTATTACTGGTTTTGGTGGTGGTGGTATTGGTGTTGACATTGTTACTGGTATTGTTGGTGGTGGTGGTGGCATTTGTACTAATGTTATTACTGGTTTTGGTGGTATTGGTGTTGACATTGTTACGGGTGGTGTTGGTGGTGGTGGTGGCATTTGTACTATGTTATTACTGGTTTTGGTGGTATTGGTGTTGACATTGTTACTGGTATTGTTGGTGGTGGTGGTGGCATTTGTACTAATGTTATTACTGGTTTTGGTGGTATTGGTGTTGACATTGTTACTGGTATTGTTGGTGGTGGTGGTGGCATTTGTACTAATGTTATTACTGGTTTTGGTGGTATTGGTGTTGACATTGTTACTGGTATTGTTGGTGGTGGCATTTGTACTAATGTTATTACTGGTTTTGGTGGTGGTGGTATTGGTGTTGACATTGTTACTGGTGGTGGTGGTGGTGGTGGTGTTTGTACTGTTATTACTGGTTTTGGTGGTGGTGGTGTTGGTGTTGATGTTGTTACTGGTGGTGGTGGTGGTGGTGTTTGTACTGTTATTACTGGTTTTGGTGGTGTTGGTGTTGGTGTTGACGTTGTTACTGGTGGTGGTGGTGGTGGTGTTTGTACTGTTATTACTGGTTTTGGTGGTGGTGGTGTTGGTGTTGACGTTGTTACTGGTGGTGTTGGTGGTGGTGATAGTGGTGCTGACACTGTTGCTGATGTTGTTAGTGTTGGTTTGAGGGACGCTGTTGTTTTCTGGGCATAGCAGCCACCCAGCCACGCTGAAACAATGCCATGGCCAACATCCCTTCAGCTGTCCAGCCAGACTTGCCTGAGGCATCTGTACCCTGCGGCCATGCCTGTGTGCTTTCTTTGGCATCTGACTTTCTTTGTCGTTCCTTGTTTTCCTTTTGAAAACTCCAACATGGACTGCAAAGCATATGGCCACAGTTGATTCAGGTTAGGGAGGGTATCAGGGTGTCTGGTAAGGCTACTAAGTGAGGTCCTTCAGTTCGGTGAGAAGCGGGGGCAACCTAGGATGGGGGTGAGACCTGGGGAAGGCAAGGCCCACAGAGCCTTCCCCATGGGGGCTTTTCCTCCGCTCCAGGTCCCCTCAACCTCCTCCCCACCCCCACCTTTCTGTCCACCCTTGTTTGTTCTCTGATCCACTTATTCAGCAGACTCACTGGGGGCCCTTGGTGCCAGGTCCTGAGGTACAGAGATAAATACGGCACTATTTTAGATCACAAGTGGCTGTGAGCACCTTCAGTACAGGGAGCTGGCCTGCCTTGTTCATCGCAGCATTCCCAGCATCTGTTGAATGAATGAATGAATAAATGAATGAATGCACAGATGCAGCCATGTCACCCCCGTCTCAGGGAGCTCACATACTGGTGACACCATCGGTGGCTGCAGTGGCGTGGAGCCCGAGGGAGGGAGGGATGGACTCTGCCTAACGGGTCCCAGGAAGCTTTCCTCAAGAGGTGGTTCTTGATCTGGACATGACAAAGACCCGAGCAGGAGAAGGGAAGAGAGAAAGGCCCTGCATCTGCAGAAACCACCCTTTACTTGGGCCACCTGACCTCACTTCTTCCCCTCCCCCACTTCCTGAGACTAGGTGGAGGGCGATGGTCAGTTGGAAGCCCCTTGAGCACGGGGCCCTGGTGAGCTGCCTCCTTGGGTTGGTTGGGGTGGGGCTTGGTCAAAGCCTTACTTGAGGGTGTGAGCATGGGCCCAAGTGCAGCTTGGGGGATGTCCTTAGGATCCTCATGGAGCCCAGAAAGGTCCTTAGAAATTGGTCACTCTAGTGGTTCCCAAACTGGGTTCCCTGAGGCCTTGGGATTCCACTGAGGCACCTCTGCAAATGAGAAGGGGACTGCAGGCAGCACCTCTGTTCCATCTTCCCATCTTCCCCTTCCATGACTTCTTCTTGTTCTTAAGGATCAAAATCCTTACCGTGACCGACAGGGATGATGGCCAGCACCTGGGCCTTTTGGTCCTCCCCATATGCCAGCTTCCCAGTCCCAGCCATGCTGTTCCCGAAATCTGGGACATCCAGTGGATTCCCGTGTGTCCAGGTCTTTGCTTCCTCAGGGAAGCCTCCTAATCCCCCCAGGAGGACCCTGCCCCCTCCTCCCACCCCCTGGCACCCAGGTCTGCCCCTGGCACCCTTTCACTGCCCGTCTCACATTCCATATTGAGATCATTTGTTCTCTGCCTTCCCAGCCTCGGTCAGCTCCAGGGGGCAGGAAGGAGGCCTGTCTCCTTTGCTGCTCTGCCCCCAGGGCCCAGTTCAGGGCCTGCAGCAGGAGGTGCTCAGTGAATTCTTGAAATAAACTGTCTCGTCCAGCCCCTTGGATTGTAGATGGACTGAGGTCTACAGTGGGACGTGACTGCCCCAGGTTCACGCAGCAGGCCAGCAGCAGAGGCAGCCTATGTGTCCTCTGTCCCAGCCTCCTCTCACTGGTCTCTGTGACCTCTCCAGGGCTCTTCTCTCACCTTCCCTGGATGGACCCTCTCCTGTTCTGCCCCCTACTCCCTATCTTAATCCTTGCACTTCCTCTGAACACTCCCTGGAACATCTGCAAGCTGGGATGGGCATGGGAAGCTGGCACCCCATGGTGGCTTCGTCTCCCACTGGAACGCAGGAAGTGCCCCACCCCCAGCTCTGACCACTTGGCCTAGACCCCTGTTCTCTAAGCCCCAGCCTGGGAAATGCTTCCCTGGCTCCAGTGTGGTATTCCTGGCCTAGTCTTGCCAAGAGCCACAGCGGGTGAAGGCCGGGACATGGCGGGCAGGGGGTCCTGGCGTCCATCCCCTCATGGGTGAGGTTGGGGGTATTTTCGGAAGCGGTTTCCTGTTCCAGCTGTAAGGGTGGAGAGGGCTTGGTCAGGAGTGGCTGGCAGCCAGGGTAGGATGAATAATACTATAGAGGCCAGACCACTTCTGGGAAACACCCTTGAAAATCGATTCTTGGTGCGGAGAACCAGCAGGCAAAGCGGGGTCTAGCGGGGTCTTTCAGGGTCTCGTGGGCTGTGGCATGTTCCCCTCTTCCTTGAACCTCCATTCCCAGAGAGGCTCGGTTCCACCCAGTTCTGCCAGGTTCCCAAGGAACCACTGCCCATCTGGATGTACAAGGCTGCCGCCAGCAGGCAGGGACAAGAACAACAATAACAACTGTGACGTTTACTAGCAATTCCACCCCCCACTGTGCTCCAGGAGGGACTGAGGCAGCTTTCAGTTTTGCAAAGGATCAAATGCTCTCACATAGCGGATACACGGCAAACGTCGGTGGAATATCACCATCTTATTCCACTGGGTCTTCACGACAACCTTGACGAGTGGGAGGTATTATTAATTCCTCCCTTTTTTTGAGATGGAATTTCGCCTCTTGTTGCCCAGGCTGGAGTGTAATGGTGGGATCTCGGCTCACTGCAACCTCCGCCTCCCAGGTTCAAGTGATTTTCCTGCCTCAGCCTCCTGAATAGCTGAGATTACAGACGTGCGCCACCATGCCCAGCTAATTTTGTATTTTTAGTAGAGATGGAGTTTCTCCATGTGGGTCAGGCTGGTTTTGAACTCCTGACCTCAGATGATCCTCCCACCTCGGCCTTCCAAAGTGCTAGGATTGCAGGCGTGAATCACCACGCCCCGTCTACTAATTCTCATTTTGCAGATGAGGAATCTGAGGCTCCCAGGTTAAGAGTTTTGTCAGGGCTCCTAGTGGGTGTGAGCAGACCTGGGACTTTGACTTCACACCCCACTGTCCACAGTGGGTGAGTGGGGGGTGCTTGTGGTGAGAAGGCCGGGAAGGTGGCTCTCGTCCTAGGCAGCCAGGAGAGTGTCCAGGAGACAGAAATCGCAGACTGTGGTGCCACGGGCTCCAGAACAAACAGGCAACCCACCAAGAAACACTTTCTAGTGTTTGCTCATTTTTTCTTTTGATGATTACAGTAAGGCATGCTTATTAGAGGAAATACAGAGAAGTAGAAAGAAGAAAATAAAAAATACCACCCAATGGCAAATAAGACTGAAACAGAGGTGAGGGGCGGGGGTCGGTGGGGGGGGCGCGTGGGGAAGCAGGACACTTTGGGCTTAAATTTCTCTTCTGCTCCTGGGACAGCAACTCCAATTTCCTGAGACTCAGTTTCCTTTATGCAAGATGAGAATAAGCATCCCTTTCAACACCACAGGAGGATTGTCTAAATAAGATGAGCTGATGTTTGAAAAGTGCCTTTCATGGAGCATGTGATCAGAGTGCAAGTTTCCCATGCTGTTATTACAGAAGAGTGGCCCCCACCTTCCCCATGACCGTACCGCATCATTAGAGCCATGCTGTATAGATGTTTGAATCCTGCTTTAAATAAATCTTTATTTCAAAATCACTATGGATTCTCAGGGATTTGCAAAGATAGTGCAGAGGAGTTCCATGTACCCTTCACCCAGTTTCCCCCCAATAGTGACATCTTACATAGCGCTAGTTTGGTGTCAAAGTCAGACAGTTGACATGGGGACAATGTGTTGTATAGTTCTCTGCTTGTGTTTTTTTTTTTTTTTTGAGACAGAGTCTTGCTCCGTCACCCAGGCCAGAGTGCAGTGGGGTGATCTCTGCCCATTGCAACCTCTACCTCCCGGATTCAAGAGATTCTCCTGCCTCGGCCTCCCCGACTAGCTCGGGCTACAGGCGCCTGCCACCATGCCCGGCTAATTTTTGTATTTTTAGTAGACACGGGGTTTTGCCATGTTGGCCAGGCTCATCTCGAACTCCTGACCTCAAGTGATCCGCCTGCCTCAACCTCCCAAAGTGTTGGGATTACAGGCATGAGCCACCACGCCCAGCCAGTTCCCTGCCATTTTATCACATGTGTAGATTTGTGTATCCACCACCACAACCAAGATACAGAACACGAAGATCCCCGTGCCATCCCTTTATAAACCACACTCTCCTTCCTCCTGCAACCATCCCGAACCCCTGGCCATCCCTAATCTGTTGAGCTATGATTTCATCATTTCAGGAGCATTATAGAATTGAACTCACACAGCATGTGACTTTGAGTTGGCTTTTTTTTTTTTTAAATCCAGCATGTTTATTTTATTTTTTTGAGTCAGGGTCTTGCTCTGTTACCTAGGCTGGAGTGCAGTGGTGTGATCTTGGTTCAGTACAGCCTCATCCTCTTCAGCTCAAGCAATCCTTCCACCTCAGCCTCCAGTGTAGCTGGGACTAAAGGCACATGCCACCACGCCTGCACATGGCACCCCTCCTGCCATGGCCACAGAAGAAGAAGCCCAAGTTTCAGATTGTGGGGTCTTCATGGACCCCCATTTCTTCATTCCACAAAGATTTACTCGACGGCAACCGGGTGCTAGCAATACAGCTGTGACCTAGACTGACGTGAGGCGGATGGCCATGGAGCTGGCAGCCTAAAAGCGGGGGTTGGGGTGGTGGTGGTGGTGATCAGGTAGGTAGTGCCCTCTCCTCGGGAGACAACACACTTGGAGAGCGAGGCAGGGAGGGGGATGGACGCTGCCCTGGAGGGAGTGTGCCTGGGCTTGAGATGATGGGATTAGGGAAGGATGAGAAGGAGGGGCCCGAGCAGAGATCTGGGGGAGAGCATTCCAGACAGGGGGAGCAGCAAATGCAGAAGCAGAACTTGGAACCAGAAGTCCCGGGTTCAAAGCCTGAGGCTGCCAGGATGTGCTGAGGGGCATGTCAGGGCCTTTTCAGGTCAGGACGCCTGTTCGAGTTGGACTCACTCATACTTCCAAGTCTTTGCCTTCGTTTTTGTTTTGTTTTATCTTGTTTTTGTTGTTTGTTTTGAGATGGAGTCTCCTTCTGTCGCCCAGGCTGGAGTGCAGTGGCGCGATCTTGGCTCACTGCAACCTCTGCCTCCCGGGTTCAACCTATCCTCCTGCCTCAGCCTCCTGAGTAGCCGGGATTACAGGTACATGCCACCACGCCCGGCCAATTTTTTTTTTTTTTGTATTTTTACTAGAGACGGGGTTTCACCACCGTGGTCAGGCTGATCTCAAACTTCTGACCTCAAGATCCGCCCGCCTCGGCCTCCCAAAGTGCTGGGATTACAGGCGTGAGCCACTGCGCCCAGCCCCAAGCCTTCGTTTTTATTTTTACTTTAAGTTCCAGGCTACATGTGCAGAATGCGCAGGTTTGTTACATAGGTACATTGGTTTTAGAATTAGACAGGATTCTAAAATATGCCACAGTGGTTTGCTCACCTATCAACCCGTCATCTAGGTTTTAAGCCCCGAGTGCATTAGGTATTTGTCCTAATCCAAGCCTTAGTTTTGCATAAGGGAAAACGGGGAAGGCCACACAGGGTGTGGAAGGGGAGCTGAGATTTCAGAGGTGTGGAAATTCCACCGAAGCCTGCTGGTCTGTGCTGCAGGCAGACAGCAGGCCCAAGCTTTCTGCGCTCTGGCTAATTGAATTAACTCTTAGCACTTGAGCTGCCAATGCCCCCAGCTCTAGATTTCTCACATTCAGCCAACTACGGCAGTAATTTAGGAAAGGGTATTAACTGCATTCATTTCTCCAAGGTGGCTGGAGAGAATCATCCTGCAGGTGGCACCCCTGAGGAGGTAGACCAGATGGCTCCAGGAAGGGCTGGGCCTCTGATGGGAATTGGGGAGATTAAGAACAGGCAGGTGGAAAAACTGCCATGAGACCCAGAGCTCCCCTCCTGTCCTCACTCTGGGGCACCCCCAGAATGATGGGGAGAATCAGCCCCTGTTTGAGGGAGCTACTTGATAGGGGAGGCATAGCAATTGCCCTGATCGAGTTTCCTGTCTGATTCTAAAAACCAAACCAAAAAACAGAAACACATACCAAGAATGATAAAACAAAAATGTGACCTGGTGGCCGTGGACTCCGAGAGACCATTGGAGAGGTCTTTGTTTTGCATGAACTCTGGGGCGGGCGGAGAGATTGGGCCAGGTGCTCGTGGACGGGTGGTGAGAGACGCCGGAGCAAGGGGCTTAGGAGAGCAGGTACTGGAGCCAGATGGCCTGGCTGTGTGGCCTTGGGCCTGCCAATTTGACCTCTTGTATTTCAGTTTCTTTCATCTTCAAAACGGGAGGTTGTGGAGCTTAAATGAATTCATATCTTCCCAAGAGCTTGGAACAGTGCCTGGCACGTTGTAAGTGCTTGACAAGTAGATATTATTTGGGTTATTTCTGCTCTCCCCACTTTGCAGCTGAGAAGACAGGCTCAGGGAGAGGCAGTCATTTGCCTGAAGCCCCTCAGCTTGCCGGTGGCTGCACGGGGGACTTGAACCCAGACACCCTGATTCTGCGTTGGGTCATCTATTCCCTATCCACTTTCCCACTATGGCCGCATTAATGACCGACCGTCCAAGATCCCCACAATTCCTTGGTGAAGCCATCCAGGAGGGATTGGCGCCCCGTTCTGCAGATGAGAAATTGAGGCCCAGAGATCACTATCTGCAGCCAGGGACCATACCTTGTTCGCTGTGGCATCCCCAGCCCTGGGCACACAGGCTGTGATCAGACAATGCTTGTTAAGTCGAAGACGAAAAGAAGGAGGAATCGGGGGTGAGGGTCGGGGGTGAGGGTCGGGGGTAGATAGGGAGCTTCGGATGATTTATCTAACACATTGACAGTCGGATGACAATCTAATCCATTTCTTCTGCTCCCAGGCTAGCCTCTCTCTCCCTCTGCCACATGGCCCATCCCAGATTCAGACATCTGAATTGGGCTTCCGCCCAGGCTCCTCCTCTGGGCTGGTGTGTCTCACTTGCAGCCTGTACCCCTAAGCTGGGGAGGTGTATGCGGAGGGGGTGGGCCATGGAGCCTCTGAGCCTGGGTGCTGAGGGCGCGTGTTCAGGGCCTTGGGAAACCTCACACCTGGCTGGAGAAGATGACAAGCGCGGCAGAACAGTGTCTGTGACGTCCTGTGAATTAATCTGAGCGTCCTGGGCCCCGGGCAGTACAAGCGGTGGCAGCGGGGGGGGAATCCTGTCTCCAGTCTTGATTAAATCAGAACGCGCTGCCAGTCCATGCCCATTAGCACAGCCAGAAAGGGCAGCTAAGGTGGGGAAGATGTGGCTGACACATGAGGGGAGGGGGCGCCAGGGCGTGCGATGCGGGGTCAGGCAGAGGCTTGGGCAGCCCAGACAGGGCAAGAGTGTACAAAGGGCTCACTGGCCTTGGCCCCGCATCTGGGCAATGGGGCTCCCCCATCCCCAACCACCCTCACCTGGTGATGTAAGCTGCTCCTGGGGGTCTTGGGTGAGTACCAGCTGAACAAGTTCACTTGGTCCCTGCGGATGCCAGAGGTACTTGTTATGCTGTATACATAGAGGAATCTTCTCAAACGGGGTGTTGTTGGATGAGTAGGAGTTTTCTCGGCTCACTGGCCTTATCTCTCATTTTCTCCACTTCCCAGGGTTGGCTAATTTACACCTCCATGCCTTTGCACATACCATTCTCTCTGGCTTCTCCCTTCCTCTACTCTGCCACCTGGCAAACTCCTACGTCTTGTGGAAATAAAGAAGACCGACACAATGAGAAAAGCAAAGGCTACTTACTCTGAGCTTGCTGTGGCAAGGGAGTCAGCCTCCATCACGTGTGTTTCGGCAGAGGTTCAAAGAGAGGAGAGGTGGGGGAAAGTGAGAAGCCTCAGGTGTGTCCTGATGGGAGGCCGTGGGCATGGGGAGGCCATGGGCATGGCTAACTAGAAGTGGGACATCCCGTGTGATTGGTTGGGGGTACACATTTGACTTTCTCCGCTTGATTGTAAGTTGGACACAGGAAAAAAATTAGGGAAGCTGTCAGTTACTAATCAGGCCCTGACTGTTTTGGGATCTATTGTTATAGAAGTTACTGTTTAGCTTTCTGGATTGTCCCTGGAGATAGCATGTCTGACTTCTTGCAGGCTGGCTTCCTGGGTTGTTTTCTCTTTGTAGATGAGGTAGTTTGTTTCCTGGGCAGGGGCTGTGGGTTGTGGGTTGAAGTTCTGTTTTTCTATATGGTATGGCCATTGTCCATTTGTATATTCAGTCTTTCAGCACCGTTCAAGAACAAGATCAAGGGCCACTGCCTCCAGGAAGCCTTCCCTAGCCTCCAGGATCAGAGAGCCTGTTCTCTTCCATGCCCCATACTCCTCTCAAAGGAGACGTCTTGGTCCTTAGGTCAGACTATTACAAGTATCCATCTCATTTTCTTTCTCATTAGCAGTGGGTGTCATGCCGCTTAACCTCTCGGCTTCCTCATCTGTAAACTGGAAGATAATAATAGCACTGTTATGAAGATCAGTTGTTTGGAAAACTGTTATTATTATTATTAGCATTATATTGCCACCAGCCCAGCAAGCATCTGTGTGGTCGGGGGATCCTTTGTTTACGAATCTCTTCCTCTTTAGACTTGGGGTGGGGGGATGCTGGGAGAGAAATATCAGCTCCATGTCCTGCCACTCCCCATCAACCGCCTACCTGGCTTCAAGTACAGCCCAGGTCTTGCACAGATATTCTTACCTGTCAGCCTGACCCCCACTGAACTGGAAGCTCCTTGAGGGCAAAAGTGATTTCTTACTCATCATAGTTATTCCTTTTTGGAAACGGGGTCTGGCTCTGTTGCCCAGGCTGGAGTGCAGTGGCACGACCATAGCTCACTGGAACCTCCAACTCCTGGGCTCAAGTGATCCTCCTGCCTCAGCCTCCTGAGTATCTGGGAATACAGGCACATGCACAACCATGCTTGGCTAATTTTTTTGTTTTTGTAGAGACTGGGTCTCACTTATGTTGCCCAGGCTGGTCTTGAACTCCTGGCCTCGAGTGATCCTCCCACCTCAGCCTTCTACTTGCTGGAGTTAAAGGCATGAACCACTGTGCCTGGCCTCCTCTCAGTTCTTAGCTCAAGATCTACCCAAGAATGGGAGCCAAGAGGAGGTTAACTGATAAGTGAATAAACGACTAAGTGAATGAATGAAGGCACAAGATGTTTTCAGATCATCTTTTCCTTCCCTTTCCCACTCACAGGGATGGGTGGACCTCCCCTCCCTCCTTGGTTCTAACAGGGAGCCTGTGTGTGTGTGCGTGTGTGTGTGTGTGGATGTGTGTGTGTGTGTGTTTATAGCTGGGACCCATGCTCCTTGGGGGGAGGTTTATGCTGGAGGAAGATTTGCAGAAATGGGAAGAGGAGGGTGGGGGAGGAGAACAAGGGCTCCATCGAGGGCAGCCTTGGCCAGTTGGTGCTCCCCAGTGGTAGATCAGGCTTCCCCTAGAGGGGGATAAGTTCCCCGTCACCAGAGGTGTGTAACCAGGATCAGAGGTGCTACAGAGCCTTTGTTTCATTCATTCACTGTTTGTTTGTTTGTTTGTTTGTTTTTGAGGCAAAATCTCTCTCTGTTGCCCAGGCTGGAGTGAAGTGGTGCGATCTCGGCTCATATGGATTTTTTCCTATGGATTTCCAATTTCCACTGCTGTTTATTGGGATGTCCAGTTATCGGTGGAGGTAGCAAGGGTGGGGAGGGTGGAAGCTGTGCTGGCTGAGACATTAGGGTTGGGGGCAGGGTGAGTAGAGTTAAGGGACATCTCCTTTTCTTTAATTAGCACAGTAGTCACCTTGGTCTGTCTGCCCCATGATTTCTGTCTCCTGGACCCTGGGATGTAGCATTTGTCCTCAAACTACTCCTTAGCAGGGCTACATGCAAGAGGCGCCACTGCCCCTCCCACACTGGAAAAACCTGGTTCCCCAGGGCTTGAAGCTCCGGGTGCATGAATCCCTGTTCATGGGGGAGTGCTCCTTTCTGGGCAAGACATGGCTTTTACTTCCTCATTTGCCCATCACTCCCTCCTTCTCTCCCTCTCGCCCTCCCCTCTCTTTCCTCCCTCTGTCCCTCCATCCCTCCCTCCTTCCCTCCCTCCCTCCCCTCCTCCCTCCCTCCCTCCCTCCTTCCACTCCTTCCCTCCTCCTCTCCCTCCTTCCCCCTTCCTTCCTTCCTTCCTTCCTTCCTTCCTTCCTTCCTTCCTTGACTCTCTATGTAAAATCCCCCTGCCTCACCCCTGGTTTTCTTCTTATTTTCTCCTTAGTCTTTAGAACTATCAGACACTATGTCTATTTTCTATATATATTGATTTCACTGATTCTTGACTGAGGTTCACTTTATGTACATACAATAAGATGCACAGGCCTTACACATAAAGTTTGATGCGTTTTGGTAAATATCAACCTCCGACCAGGCACGGTGGCTCACGCCTGTAATCCCAGCACTGTGGGAGGCCGAGGTGGGTGGATCACCTGAAGTCAGGAGTTCGAGACCAGCCTGGCCAACATGGTGAAACTCTGTCTCTACTAAAAACACAAAAATTAGCTGGGCATGGTAGCAGGTGCCTGTAATCCCAGCTACTTGGGAGGCTGAGGCAGGAGAATCACTTGAACCCAAGAGGTGGAGGTTGCAGTCAGCTGACATGGTGCCACTGCACTCCAGCCTGGGCAACAGAGCAAGTCTCCATCCTCAAAACAAACAAACAAACAAACAAACAAAAACAAACAAACAAAAAGCCTACCTCCGTGTTACCACCTCCCAAAACAAGATAACCAATATTTCCACCATCCTAGAGAACCCCTTGTGTCCTTTCCTTCAATCCTCCTTCCGAAGGCAACTACTGCCCTGATTTCTATTTCCAGGATTAGTTTTGCTTGTTCTTGAACTTCATGCAAACAGAATCCTAAAGTAACACCATCCATTAGACTTATTTACCTTGTTTACTGCCTGTCTGCCCGACTAGGATATAAGCACTGTAGGGATGGATTTTTGTTGGTCTTGTTTATTGCTAAATTTCCAGTTTCTAGAACAGTGCCCTAGATTAGATTTCCAGACGTGCTCAGGCTCCAGGTACCTGTCACGCTCAATAAAAGATGTGTTGAATAAACAGTTATAGAGTCGCCCTTTCACTCACCCACTTGCTCATCTTTTCTTCTAATGAGAGGCAGGAGAGAAGGTTAGCGAGAGGGCCCTGAAGTCGGACTGCACCCTGGCTCCATCGCACACCTGCTCTCTAAACCAGGCCAAGTCACCTTAGTGTCCTCACTTATAAAGTGGGGGATGTGAATGGTCCCTACATCACAGGGTTGTGAGGATCGAAGGAGTTAATGGTTATAAGACAATTTTGTGAGCATTCACTAATCCCTAATTGTTATAATTAATTAATTAGCTGTTTATTTACTCATCTAGGTCATTCATTCATTTATTTGTTCAACAAGTGTTTATTGAGGATCTTCTACTTGGTGACACGTGTTGGTGTTAGCAAATTGAATGATTAAGTCCTCACTTTCCTGGGGGCTGGCATTTTGGTGGGAGAATGTGTTAGTTAGGGGTACAGTCTAAGCTACTAGAACAAATAAACCCAACAATACAGTGACTTAAACAATTAGGTCTTTTTTATTTATTTATTTGTTTGTTTTACCTTGAGTAACATTCCAGAGGTAAGTGGCCCAGGCCTACTAGGGACAACTGTGTCATCCTCAACATGTGGCTTCTACCTCTGGCTCAAAGATAGCTGCTGCAGCTCCTGCCATTTCTTCTGCAACCCAGTAAGCAGGAAGTGGGAAAGGGCAAGATAAATGTCTGTCCTTTCCTTTTAACCAGAAGGGTCTGCTATCACTTTTACTCACATTCCACTGACAAGAACTTAGTCATGTGACCACATGTAGCCAAAAGAAAGTCTGGGGAATGGAATCTCTGAATAATGTTTTTAAGAGTTCAGGATGTATGGCCTGAGGCGCTGACCCCAAATCGCCAGGTGAGCCAGGCCCCTTGTGGGGTTGCTTGGGGTATCTCCAAGCTTGGACTACCAGATTTAGCATCCAAAGACAAGACACCTGGTTAATTTGAATTTCAAATAATGATAGTTGAGATATTTTTTACACCAAAACGCTATTAGATATTGTTTGTCCTGTGTCCCACCCAAATCTCGTCTCAAAGTGTAATCCCCACGTGTCAAGGCGGGGGGACCTGTAGTCCCAATCTCTCAAAGGAGGGAGCTGATTGGATCATGGGGGTGGTTCCCCTCAGCTGTTCTCGTGATGGTGAGTGAGCTCTCACGAGGTTTTTTTAAGTGCTTGGAAGTTCCTCCTCCACTCATCTTTTTCCTGCCGCCTTGTGAAGAAAGTGCCTGTTTCCCCTTCCCCTTCCACCATTATTGTAAGTTTCCTGAGGCCTCCCCAGCCATGCTGGATTGTGAGTCAATTAAACCTCTTTTCTTTATAAAACACCCAGTCTCAGGCATTTCTTTATAGCAGTGTGAAAACGGACGAATACACTATTCATTGTCTATTTGAAATATTGTATTTTATTTGTCCTTTCTACTCAAAGCTCTTCCTTGGATAAGGCCCAAACTCACTTTCCCTGGGTCCCCCAGTCCATCCCAGCTCTGCCTCTGAAGCCACATGAGACAGATGTATACTCCACAGGACTTAACTCTGCACTTATTGAGTGATAAGCGTTGCAGGCAGACACAGAAGGCTCAGGCGATGGGCACCTGCCTTCCAGGGCACAGCAGTCTGTATGGGCAGCTGCACCTTTCCCCGGGAAGGTGCATTAAATAGAGGCCCACAGTTTGTCATGTGGGACAGCCCAGGGGCACCCATCCCAAGGATTTAACTTTAATAGGCAGAGACCTGCCTGAGAAGGCTTCTTGGAGGAGCTAAGCCTTGAGCTTGGAGTTTCCATGTGGTGCCAGGGCAAGGCTCAAGTCTTGGAATCACTCCAGCCCAGGGGGAAATCCCAACTCTGTTCCTTTCTCCCTGCGTGACTGTGGGCAAATCCCTTAACTCTGCAAGTCTGAGTTTTCTCCTCTGTAAAATGGGGGATCAGAATAGAACTCACCTCACAGGGTGGCGGTGAAGATCAGTTGAGATAATGCTTTTATAATGCACCTGAGACACGTTTATCTTGCAAAATAAGATCTAGATTGATGTCTCTTGTTGCATAATATTTCTACTGGGTTGTTGAAGGGAAGAAAGGATTGGGATTGCTATGTGGGAGGCAGAAGACTTTCAAAGCAGGATGGGGTGGGAGGGAAAACAAAGGTGAAGAGGTAAAAGGGGTTGGGTCGCCACCCTGGGCGCCCCGAGGCTGGGCTCAGCATGGTGTGCGGCCAGCTTGGGGGACAGATCCAGCAGGACCCCTAAAGGCCAGCAGCACTGTTCCTCCCCTTGTCCCTTCGCCTTGCCCCTGGGCACCCCCTCTTGCTCAGTCCCTTGTGCCTCTTGGTTTCAGAGCCCTGCTCTGGCCCAGCCCACCGTGGCCACAGCCACAGCCACGCTGTGGAATTTCCGATTTTCAGCTAATGTGCAGGTCGTGACAGAGGCTCAGAGGCCCTGGTCGGACATAATGGCAGAAGAATTGTAAATGTTGCCCTGAGTGAATGGCAATGAGGAAGGGCGGGGAGGGGGACATTTTCCATCGGCCGCGGCGTCGAGCCCGGGAATACATTTTCTTTGGAGTGTGTCGCATTAGATTTCCAGAGGTGCTCGGGCTCCAGGTACATGTCATTAGTAACAGTTTGGACGATAATGAATCCTTTTATTTCTTTTCCTCACAGCTCATGAATACATAATGAGGCCGCGCTCAGGCGCATCTGGCCCGGCCAGCGCCTCCGCCACCTAATCTCGTCCCTGTTCCAATATCCAGGCGACCCAGCTGGGGCCTGCCTTAAAGGAGCCGCTGCCCTTTCCTGCCTGAGGATGCCAGGCCAGCCCAGCACCAGGCACCACCAAGACCCAGGCATGAAGTGGGATTGCAGACCTGGGGAAGGAAGATGTCCTAACACTCTGGATTGCAGTGTATCCAGCAGGTGCTCAACAATGCCGCTTAGTGAACAGTGACTGTGCAGCTGAGGGCGAGGCTGTGTGAAGGCTCTACATAGACCATCTCCTTGAGGTTGGCCAACCACTCTACTAGGAGGGGCTTGTGATCTCATTTGCGCAGCGGAAGAAACTGAGGCTTAGAAGGGCAGAGGCTGTGTCATGGGTTTAACAAGGTAGGCTGAGCTTGTGCCTAACTGGCTATCATTTAAGGGCATTTGACCAAGTGATTCTTGGTTCTACCAAAGGGTTTCCTACCAAGAATCCAGTTTTGATATGTGTCATGAATCTGACTAGTTCTCTTACTTTCCTGAGCAAATGCTTAGTGGAAGACCAGAAGAGTTAATGTTTTTTTAACTCGTTTTTCCTGATGTCTACAATCTTCTTTTCCCAAGATTCCCTCCTCCCTCTCCACCCCTTTCTGACCCACTCTGTTTCCCTTCACTGTAGTTGTCAGTTCCTCAAATTATCATATTGAATCTCACACTAGTTTATTTTTTTAATTGTCCATCACTGACTCCATTAGGATGTGAGCTCTATGTGAGCAGGGACTTTGTTTTCAGCCTGATCTCCAGTGCCAAGGATGGGTGCCCGGCACACAGTAAGCACGCAGCAAACACTTGCAGAACAACTGAATCAGTTTCTGTCATGGCTGTGGTCCCCCCAAGGCTGGGCAGCTGGACTCCGCCAGGCTTTAGGAACAAAGATCAGTTGCGGGCTAGCTTGACATCTTGGGCCTCCAAATCAACATGCGACCTCGCATCTGGTGCTCTCTAGGACTCTCAGGCAGTCTCAGGCCTTGGTGGCCTCCTGGTCTAGGGGTGGAGGAGAGGAAGCAGGCAAGCAGGGCTTCCTGGTGGGTGGAGTGGGAATGAAAAGTTTAGATCCTGAGACATCAGCGCCCTTGCTGATGGCCCAGGTCTCTGCACTCCCTGATGTTTCCATTTCAGCCAAGTGGCTTCTGCCTTTCAGAACCACATGGCCTTGATAGCTGGGACCTAGCCTGGGACACCCCTAGTAAATGCTTGCTATCTGCCAGGCAACATTATAAGCACATTACAAACATTAAAAAATATCTGAAATTTAACGTCCCAGACACCTCTGAGAGCCAGGCATTATCATGAACCTGTTTACCCAGATGAGGAATTAGAGGCACAGAGAAATTCGGCAACTTCTCAGGGACACACAGAGGTCAGCAGCAAAGGGAGGATTTGAGCCCAAACTGAGTGGCTTCAGCATCCAGGTTCTTAGACATCAGACCTTCCGCCTTTCTGATGGGCTCCACCAACAGGCAGGCAGGAGAAAGAGTACCCTCTCCTCAAAGCCTGCCAACCTGTCTTTTCTGGAAACCCACTGAATACTGAAAAACTCTCTACAATTCCACCCACCCCTCTTTTTCTTGAAACAGAGTCTTGCTCTGTTGCCCAGGCTGGGGTGCAGTGGCGCGATCTCAGCTCACTGCAACCTTTACCTCCCAGGTTCAAGCGATTCTCCTGCCCCAGCCTCCCGAGTAGCTGGGACTACTACAGCAGCCCGCCACCACGCCTGGCTAATTTTTATATTTTTAGTAGAGACGGGGTTTCACCATATTGGTCAGGCTGGTCTTGAACTGCTGACCTCAAGTGATCCACCCTCCTCAGCCTCCCAAAGTGCTGGGATTACAGGCCTGAGCCACCGCGCCCGGCCAATTCCACTCTTAAAATCTGTGCAGTGTTGGCGTGAACTTCTGAACACTGGGCCCGAGAGGCAGCTCTGGGAGATGAGGGGTCTGGGGCCCCGGAATCAGGCAGACCTGGGTTGGCACCTTGGATCTGCTACTTACAGCTATGGGATCTGGGCCAGCCATTTGCCTGTTTGTGCCTCAGCTTCCTTGTCTGAAAAATGGGGACTGGACAGTGCAATCTCACAGGGATACTGGGAAGATCCATGTGCTGACGCATGTAAAGCTTTGAAAACAGTGCACTGGAAGGCTGAGTCAGTGTTTAATTTTTTTACCAAAAGCGGAGGGGTGAGGTGGGGGAAAGGACGCAGGTTAGGCTCCGTCATGACTTCATCACCTCCACCATCCTCCTTGTCGCCACCTCCCCACCATCATTGCTATTTTGACCCTCACCCCAGCTCCCAAGAGCACTGGCTTGGGACCCAGATGCAGGTGCCTGGAATACCTGCGGCCCCATCAGGCCTAGGCTGATGGCACACACATGGCTTGGGACGTGCTGACACCACCACATGCTATCAGGAATGCAGAGCTCCCCAAGGAACTTAGATCCAACTGGGATCACCCGTGGTGTCACATGGTCACAGGGGCGAGTTCCCAGGCTCTAACCTGACTATTGTTTATTGAGTACCTACTACGTGACAGTCCTGAAGCTAAGTGCTTTATATTTACCTCATGTAATGCTCACAAAAATCCTGAAAGGAAGGCATTATCATTCCTTTTATATAGACAAGGAAACTGGGCTCAGAGAGGTTAAGTAATTTGCCCAAGGTCACATAGCAGGTACAAAGAGAGCCTGGATTTAAAGCTGGATCTATCTGACTCCAAAATCCATGATCTTAACCACGATACAGCACTATGTCCACTTCTTGTCCCTGAAGTTCCACTCTGGCTAAGAAGTCTTCCTAGATTAAGGACAGAGGGTGAGTAAATGTCCCCCGTCTTCTTGCTGGCATCTGTACCCACTTGTCCCATGATTCGAGGCTTGTCTTACATAGACAAGCAAGGCTTATGCAAGGCTTGTCTCAATGCCTTTAGGTCCAAGCATCTGGAGGGCAAACTTGGCCCTGGAAGGCTCAGGAATGCAGGGAGCTGGGTGTCAGTGCCTCGATGTCCAGCCCTGCCCCTTTAGGTACCAGTGCCCTTGGCCTAGACCTTGCCACCCCACTTTTGCTCTCGGCACCACATACTTGTGGGGGAGACAGTGTGGTCTGGGGAACAAACACCCTTGGGAGGCTAAGGAGGCCTCTATCCCAGCCCCAGCTCACCTGCCTCTTAGCTCTGTGGGCTTCTGCCAAGTGGTCCCTCTGCATCTCAGCACCCTCGTTTATTAAATGGGGATGGTAACACTGCTTCCCAGGCAGATACTGCACATACTCAGAATGAGGCTCAGTAGACGCCAGAACTCAGTAAACTTGGAAGCTCTCAGTAAACATTAAGCTATTAATAGGGTTTGGATCTGTGTCCCACCAAATCTCACATTGAAATGTAGCCCCCAGGCTGGGTGCAGTGGCTCATGCCTGTAATCCCAGCATTTTGGGAGGCTGAGGTGGGCAGAACACCTGAGGTCGGGAGTTTGAGACCAGCCTAACCTATATGGAGAAACCCCATCTCTACTAAAAATACAAAATTAGCCGGGTGTGGTGGCACATGCCTGTAATCCCAGCTACTCGGGAGGCTGAGGCAGGAGAATTGCTTGAACCCGGGAGGCGGAGGTTGCAGTGAGCCGGGATGGCCCCGTTGCACTCCAGCCTGGGTGACAAGAGTGAAACTGTGTCAAGAAAAAAAAAAGGAAAGAAAGAAAGAAGGAAGGAAGGAAGAGAAAGAAAGAGAAAGAAGAAAGAGAAAGAAAGAAGGGAAGAAGAAAGAAAGAAAGAAGGAAGAAGAAAAGAAGAAGAAAGAAAGAAGAAAGAAAGAAAGAAAGAAAGAAAAAAGAAATGTAGCCCCCAGTGTCGGAGGTGAGGCCAGGTGGGAGGTGATTGGCTCACGGGGTGGATTTCTCATGAATGGTTTAGGACTATTCCCTTGGTGCTGTCTTTGCAGCAGTGAGTTCTCCCGAGATCTGATTGTTTAAAAGTGTGTGGTGCCTCCTCCTACCCCTTGCTCTTGCTTCATTTCACCTCCTGCCATGAGTAAAAGCTTCCTGAGGACTCCCCAAGAGCCAAGCAGATGCCAGCATCATGCTTCCTGTATAGTCTACAGAACTGTGAGCCAATTAGACTTTTTTTCTTTATAAATTATCCAGTCTCAGGTATTTTTCTTTTTTTGAGACAGGGTCTCACTCTGTCACCCAGGCTGGAGTGCAGTGGCACGATCTCGGCTCACTGCAACCTCTGCTTCCTGGGTTCAAGAGATTCTCCTGCCTCAACCTCTCGAGTAGCTGGGACTCCAGGCACGTGCCACCACACCTGGCTAATTTTTGTAATTTTTGGTAGAGGTGGGGTTTCACTGTGTTGGCCAGACTGGTCCTGAACTCCTGGCCTCAAGTGATTCTCCTGCCTCAGCCTCCCAAAGTGCTGGAATTACAGACATGAGCCACCATGCCTAGCCCAGTCTCAGGTTTCTTTAGAGCAATGCAAGAATGGCCTAACACAACTATAATTTTAATCACAGTTATTCCTTGATTTCCTCCTCTTCATGACGTATCTATGTGGTAGCCCATTCATTGAGGGCCGCGTGAACAGAGTCCTTGCTCGCCTGCCTCGCCATGTTCACTCTCTCCTCTCTTAACCCATTTGGTGAGAGTTGCCATGGTGATCCTCCTGATAGCCCATCTCTAATCGTGGCAATGCCATCGTTAGGAACCTTCGATGGCTCCCTCTTGCTTACAAGACAAAGTCCAAACCACTTCCCTTGGCATTCAAAGCACTTCAGAAACATTCCTGAACCTTGGTCCTTACTGCCCAATCTGAATTCTTACCCTACCCAAGAGAACCTTCTGTTTCCCCGGAAGTCACCCACCCAGCGCAGGGGCCGTCCTGCCACCTTGGTTTTGCCACTGCCATGTCCTCTGCCTGGAATGCCTTCTCCACCGCCCCCCTCGTGTTCCAGCTTCAGTTTCACCTCCTCCAAGGGAGTTGCATCTTCACCAACCTCGCTGAACCTCCATTTTCTCATCTGTCAAGTGGATACTCACCGTGCCCACTTTGTGGCATTTTCTTGAACACCAGTGTTCTCAAAGCACAGTAAGTGCTTTGAAAGTGGTGCCCAATGTGGGATTTCTTCTCTTTTCTCTTTTTTTTTTTTAGACCGAGTTTCACTCTCGTTGCCCAGACTGGAGTGCAATGGCGTGATCCTGGCTCACTGCAACCTCCGCCTCCTGGGTTCAAGTGATTCTCCTGCCTCAGCCTCCTGAGTAGCTGGGATTACAGGCGTGTGCCATCACGCTTGGCTAAGTTTTTGTATTTTTAGTAGAGACAGGATTTCACTGTGTTGGCCAGGATGGTCTCGATCTCCTGACCTCAAGTGATCCGCCCGCCTTGGCCTCCCAAAGTGCCATAATTACAGGTGTGAGCCACCACGTCTGGCTGGGTTTCTTCTCTTGATCCTCCCAATCCGTCAACACAGAGCGGGCCATGCTGGGTAGCAAAGAGTGAAGCCCCTGGGACACCCCCATGGTGAGGACCTCCACCCATGCCCCCTGCACAGCCCTTCCCAGGCTCCCTGTTGACTTTGGAACACAATGGGGCTGTCTTGACTGGCCTGGAATTTCAGGTTGAATTGGATGTGACCTGTCCTTAAGGGCTGGCCTCTAAACCAAACCATATTCCCACTGAACTCCCAGTGCCCAGTGACCCCTGGGAGGTGGACAGAGCCTGGCTGGACCATTGCCCGGGGCCACTGTTGCCAGCTCCTGCCCAGTGCTGCCCCCTGAACTAATTCCATAATCCTGCCTCCTGCCTGGCCCCAGCGGCTCAGGGAAGGGTTTACTGGTTGCTCCCACCTTCCTGCCCAGTCCGGATCTGTGGCCTCTCAGCCCCTCACCCGCCCATGCTAGGGCACTGCTGAGATTCTGAATCTCATTTAGAGCTCCTGTCCGCTGGCTTCGCACTCCTGCCCCCACACCCCCAGCTAGGCCCTGTAACAGGATCCAGATGTTTGCGCCTCCGTCCCCAGGGTCCCTGGGATAATCCGTGACAGTTGAGGGGGCCAGAAGGGCAGGCACAGCTGCAGGGACTGGAGCACGGAGGACAGAAATGAGATAGGAGCCCCAGTGTCTAGGGTCAGCTGAGGTATATACAGGCACATCCAAACCTAGCCAACCCCCTGTCCAACCAATTCTACCTTTTCCAGAAAGCATCCTCTTCTGGAAAAGCCCACATGTGCTGGCTGTGTGACCTTAGGTGACACAGCCTCATCTGAGCCTCTCTGAGCCTCATCTTCCTCACCTGCTGAATCAGCTATAATGTCCCAGCATCGTTCCAAGACCAGTAGGTGGGGCTAGTTTGGCACATAGTAAGATTGGCACATAGTAGCTATTCACCAAACATTCTGGGGCAAGTCACTTCATCACTCGGAACCTCAGTTTTCTCATCTGTAAATGGAAATAATTGTGCCTACCTTTCAGGGTTCCGGGGGAGAACTGGTATGTAGTAGGAGCCTGACAGAGGACGGGTGCTTCCCTCCTGCCTTGTGGGGTTGCCGGCCAGCACCCATGCAGCCAGAGGTGTGGCAGCCCATCTCCTGGAGTCTGTAAGAAAGGCCTGGCCTGCCTTGGGAGCCACTCTCCCCAGTGGAGAACTCAGGGCCGAGAGACCCGGGTTCTAGTCCCAGGCCTGCCTCTAGACAAGCCCCTTCCCATGTTTGGGCCTCAATTTCTCCATCTGAAACATAAGGCCTGTTGGGTATCTTTCAAGCTCCCAGAACACAGTAGATGCTCACAAAATGCCTGTTCAGTGATTTTCAGAAGGCTTTCTATCCTTTTCTCTCTTCCTTCCCTCCGCACCCACTGGTCTTCCTCCTTCCCTTGCTGTTTCCCAGGTGACTGAGGCATCCTTTGGCCTGATCACCCTTCCCAAAGTATCCCCATCAACGCCGTCCTGCTCACCAGCCCATCACACACTTAGCAGAGGAGGGAGCGAGGGCCAGGTGAGGAGCAGGGAGGACAGGCCCAGAGGACCCATTGGCCTCCCCCAGCCCCTGCAGATGTAGGATGGATCTGGAGCCGGAGGAGGGAGAGGCTGCCACAGAAACTCTTTTGTTCTTTTCCGAGTCTTGCTCTGTTGCCAGGCTGGAGTTCAGTGGCACAATCTTGGTTTACTGCAACCTCCGCCTCCTGGGTTCTAGTGATTCTCCTGCCTCAGCCTCCCGACTAGCTGGGACTACAGGTGTGCGCCACCATGCCCAACTAATTTTTGTATTTTTAGTAGAGATGGGGTTTCACCATGTTGGCCAGGATGGTCTCGATCTCTTGACCTCGTGATCGGGCCGCCTCGGCCTCCCAAAGTGCTGGGATTATAGGTGTGAGCCACCGCGCCCGGCACACATCAACTATTTACAGGAGGAAAACTCTTTTCTTTGATTTTAATATACAACAAACTCTTAATTATCTTGGTAATAATTCAAATAAGACAGGGAGACAAAGCCTTCACCCCCCACTGAGATGAGTCTCTGCCCAACTCCAGCCCTGGTATCACTGCAGTTTACTCTTCCAGATGCCCTTCCATGCACACAATATATAAATGCACGTGCAGAAATATGGCTTTTGGAGGGTCAATACATGGGATCATATTGTATGTACTTTTCTGCCATCTCTAAAGGTCTCTCACTGTATCTTAAAGATCTTGAGTTGTCAGCCCCTGTAACTCTAATCTGTTTTTTTAAAAATTCACTCCGAATTTTCACTCCATAAATGTTTATTAAACACTCACTAAGAGCCAGAGCCAGGATATGGAGATGAATAAGACCTAAACTCTGCTTTCGGGGAACTTACATGCTAGGAGGGAAGCTAGACATCAAACTAGACTTAAGTGCCTGGAGACTGAAGGCTGAGAGGGAGGGCTGTTGTATGTTGGGGGGAGGGGGGAGCTAGGCCGACCTGGTTGTGAATGGAGGGGACAGGGCAGAGGGGGAAGGGCGGGCCAGTAGGGGTTTTGCAGGTGAAGATGAAGAAGTGTTCCAGATAGAGGTCACAGCATGGGCAAAGGGTGGAGGGTGAAAAAAAAAATGCAGGTTCAGGAATCAGAGTGGCCCAGTTTGGCCGGTGCCTGAGGTGCACGGAGGGAAGCAGGAACAGGTAAGTCCAGAAGCCTGCGTGGGAAGGGCCCGGGGAGTGAGAATTTCTAAAATTCAAGTGTGTGTTCCCTGGCAGGTGTTGTTCCAACCCATATCTGTATTAACATCTTTAATCCTTGCGACCATCCTGGAAACGAGTATTATCTCTGTTTTAAAGATGAGAAATCAAGACACAGAGAGGTTAAGAAACTTTTCTGAGAGCACACAGCTGGTAAGTAGAAGAGCCAGGATTCAAACTAAGTGTGTGTGTGTGTGTCTGTGTGTGTGTGTGTGTGTGTGTTTGTTTGTTGTTGTTGAGATAGAGTCTCTCTCTGTCATCCAGGCTGGAGTGCAGTGGCATGATCTTGGCTCACTGCAATCTCCACCTCCCTGGTTCCAGTGATTCTCCTGCCGCAACTTCCCGAGTAGCTGGGATTACAGGCAATTGCTACCACGCTCCACTAATTTTTGTATTTTTAGTAGAGACATGGTTTCGCCGTGTTGCCCAGGCTGGTCTCAAACTCCTGACCTCAGGTGATCTGCCTGCCTCAGCCTCTCCAAGTGCTGGGATTACAGACATGAGCCACCACGCCAGCCTCTGTGTGTTAAATCACTTCATTTCACTTACAAAGGAGATGGGCCCCCTGGATGCACGTGCTGCTGGTGAGTCTCTGGAGAAGGGACAGGGCATCTACCTGCTGGGACCTTGAAAGCATGTAGCAAAAGCTGCCGATTCAGGACCACAGAAGGGCCTATCAGTCAACACTGGAGACCTTGGGAAGTAGGGAAGTGGGTGACTTGTTAAGCGATGGTATCAGAGGAAGTGCTAGACAAGAAGGGTGAAGAGGGTGATGGTGACCACTGCTGTAAGTGGAGTTTGTACTGGAGTTTGTGGGGAGTTTGCAACAAGCATCACTGGGAGGGCTTGTTAAAACATAGACTGCTGGTCCCCAGCTCCAGAGTTTCAGATTCAGAGGGTCTAGGGTGGAGCTGAGTAGTTTGCATTTCTAACAAGTTCCCTGATGCTGCCGTTGATGGGAGCCACTTTGAGAACCACTGGTAAAGCTAAAGGAGAAGGACACAGGCTCTTGAAGGGCTTCACACAGCACCTGTGCAAAGCCTTGGGACTCTGGAGCTACTATTATTCTATTTCCAGGGAGGGATTTAAGGCTCAGAGAGGTGGAATGACTTGCTGAGACCCTGACCATAGTCAGGGTGTCCTCACCCCAAAGCGCATGATCTCCCACTCTGGAAGATTCCGCCACAGGGCCTTTGCACTGGCTGTTCCTTCAGCCAGGGAATGCCTTTTTCAAGCTTCTAGGTGGCTGCCTCATGGGCATCATTTAGGTTGCTGTATAAATGTAGCCTCCTGAGAGGCACTGAGTGCAGCCCTGCTATCCCCTCCGCAGAGCCCTCTGCTCCCTCTCTGGGCTTACAACAAGCTGCAATGACTGTTTCCAATATGTAATTGTTCAGCGACTTACCATCTGCCTCCAGCTGCTAGAACGTGAACTACCTGAGGTCAGGAACCCTGTGCTGTTCCTGCTGCATCCCAGCGCCCAATAGTGCTCTGGGATACAAAAGGGCTCGTGTAATGTTTGTAGAATAGATCAAATCCTCTTTAATTCTCTCTCTCTCTCTCTCTTTCAGTCAAATGTTCTTGAACTTTTTTGTTCCTTTTTCTTCTTACCTTCCTAGTTCAAATCTCAACCATGAAAACCATCCCTGCCCTTGGAACTAACTCACTAACTTGGGCTCCTTCAAAGGACTACCTGATGGTGCCAATAAGCTTTTTGGGTGACAGGGAGGAAATCCAGGTCTAATGCTGTGAGACCCAAGGTCTGCTCAGGAGGGATGGTTCAGAGCCTGTCCCAATGAGTATGTGGCTAGTGACATCTCTCTATTTGTATCTTCAAGAGCAATGCGTTCTTTGTTCCCCTTAAATGTTAAGAATTTGTAAATTCTCTGTGTTTAATATCATGCATTCACATGGTTCAAAATTAAAAAGGACAAAGGCATCACTCCCAGTCACCCTCCCTAAAGGTAACCAATGTAATCAGCTTTTCACGTAGCTTCCAGAGACTTTTTAATACGTGTATAGGCAAGCACATCGATATATTCTTTTTTATCTTTCATACACATGTGGTATACCATTCATTTTATTAGTATTTTTCAATCTAACTGGATATCTTGGAAATTGCTCCATAATTATTAACTAGAGAACATCCACGTTCTTATTTATGGCAGTAGAAAAAGGGGCAATGTTTTTCTTCTGCACAATAGGTTGGTTGATATTTTCAGGGCTCCTGCCTAGGGAGCTGGGTGTGGTGGTGGTGAAAGTCAGAGACCAGAGTTTAAATTCCAACTCTGCCACTGGCCCTGGTGGGTCACCTAAAGCAGAAGAACCTCAGTGCACACTTCTGCAGAGGACAACCCACCACCTGTCTTGTGACTTGCTATCCAGTCAATAATAACAATAATAGAAGAAAACCTTGCTCCTTTTTCTGCTGCCATAAATAAGAACATGGATGTTCTCTAGATATTAATTACAGAAAGATTTCCAAGATATCCAGTTAGATTAAAAAATAATAATAAAATGAATGGTGTATCACATGTGTATGAAAGATAAAAAAAGAATATATTGATGTGCTTGCCTGTACAAGTATAAAACAGTCTCTGGAAGCTACATGAAAAGCTGGTTACACTGGTTACCTTTAGGGAGGGTGACTGGGAGTGATGCCTTTGTCCTTTTGAATTTTGAACCATGTGAATGCATGATATTAACCTTAGAGAATGTACAGATTCTTAAAATTTAAAGGAAACAAAGAACTCATTGATCTTGAAGGTATAAACAGGGGAGATGTCACCAACAATGTACTCATTAGGACAGGCTCTGAGCCATCCCTCCTGAGCAGCCCTTGGGTTGCATAGCATTAGACCTGGATTTCTTCCCCTGCCATTGCCTGAAAAGCTTATTGGCACCATAAGGTCAAGTATGTTGAGGTCTTGGCTCTGTACCTGGCACACAGTAGGTACTCAGTACATAATGGCTGCTTTGACAAGTATTAGTCATTATAATAAAAATAAGTATTATTGCTCAATTCTGTGCCAGGGCATGAAAATTGGTGAAGGTCACGAGACATGTGCTGTGTTGAAGCTGGAATCCTCTGTTTAGAAACATCCATGCTAATGGCTCATGAATGGTGGCCTCGGCCGTGGAGACAGATGGGGTGGAGTTTTCTTTGCAGGCTTTTATTGGTTCTTAGTCATTGGGTACATTTGGGCTTAGAGCTTTCTGGATTTTGCTAAATCCTTTTCTCCTATTTTTCTTTCTCTTAAAGTGGTGACTTCTGCTTTCTTTGGGAAGGTGTCACTCACAAGAAGTGACAGTCAAGAATAGGGCATTTTTCTTCTTGTCTTCCTTCTCATATTTATTCCTTGTCTGCTTTCATCTTTTTAATGAACTTCTAGTTATCAAAGCAATAGAGCATCCATTTGGAGAGTCAAGTAGTCCCCTAATCCCATTCTCCAGGGCAACTTCTATGGACACGTTCATTCTGTTCCTTCTAGCCTACCTTCTGGTACCTTAAGGTCACATCATGAGGGCCAATTTCCCGTCCTGTGTTATTTGGCTCATCAGTGGAGTATCAATATCTCCTATGTTAAAAATGTTGTAAATGTTACATTTTAATGGACCTTAAAGAGTAGCCATTGAGTAGAGATACCATATTTTCCTCAACCACCCTTCTACTGTTGAACTATGGGGTTGTTCTTATTTTATTTCACTATCCCAGGCATCTCCACAAAGAGAGCTTTGCCTTTATCATAGGTTTTTCTCTGAGGCTTGAGTTCCCAGGAGTGGCCAGTGACTATGACATTGGCTAAGGATCTATGAAGATGGTTGAGGATTTATGGAGATGGTTAAGCATCTGTGAAGAAGGTTAAGGATCTTGATTCCTGCCTCTACCCCATCCCCATTACCTCTAATCAGCTTTATTTTAATATGTGGTTTTAAAAATCCTGCCTTTCTAACAGACAGGGCTTTCACCTGAGAGACAGACACAAATTTCACACTTGTTTCTCTAAAACAGCTCCAAGTTACCTAAATCCAACACTGTCAGAAGCCAGTGCAAGCAAATTTCCAAGGTGCCCAGGATGGCCCTGCCAGGGCTGGGGACCGTTCCACTGTTGGAGCAGCATGGTGGAGGAAAGAGAGCTCTTTCCCCACGTGCAGTAGACCTGGGTCCCAGCTGTGCCCATCCACCATCCCCATCCCTGTCACTTTGTTGCTGCGTGATCTTGCAAAGCATCTTATCTTTAAAGTAGGGTTAACCCTTCACCCATCTGACTGCTGGTTAGTGATTTCCTAGGGTTGGTCTCTTCTAAGAGGACTGTTCACTCACTCAATTATTTACTCAATCAATATTTAATTAGCACTGTGTCAGGTTCTGGGGTTGATTCCTTACTCCTTAAAGTTCCATCTATGCTCATTGGTTCAACAGAGGAATGAGCTGAGGTCAGACAGCCATGGATTAAAATCCTGTCTCTCTCTCTCACCCTTATCTGTGAGACTTGGGCAAGTCAAGTCATTGAACCTCTCTAAGTCTCAGGTTTTCCTCTGTAAATTGGGAACAATAATAGCAGCCTGCAAGGTGTTTGGGGTGGATTAAATGATAAAATGCAGTAAAGTTCTTGGTAAGCACCCAGCAAATATTACCTATAAACTGCTATTAGATCGCAGAAAAGGATCTCAAACAACTACTAAGGTAGTCATTTTGTCCCATTTTCAGGATGAACAAATTCAAGTCATGTGGCTGTGGAGGTTGTTAATTGCCTGGTGCCGGCAGAAAGGCTCCCATGGATTCCTGGGGACTCCTTTGGCCTCCCAGGGCAAGGAAGCACCTTTCTGTCCACCCATAACTTACAATCAAATACTGAAAACAGGTGAATTGAAGATGAGAGGATTTCAATGAGGTAGACAGATTGAATGTTGAAATGAGACAGTGCCTGTGCATTAGAATAATATCATAATCAAGGGTATCAACGTTATGCTAGAGTGTTAAAAACAGTTCAGTATCAGAATGTGTGGGTGTTATAATAGTGGACAGAGCATTCTCCTAGAAGGACTTTGGCTTTGGAAGGGCTATTACAGAGGATCTGGCCTTTTGCTGAATTTGTAGACATAAGAAAAGCCACAGGAAAAAAATGTGATAGAATTTTTATGGGGGTTGGTAGTAGTGGTTTTAGATAGAATTTTGCAGGGAAAAATTCCAAACTTAACTGGCGCTGTTTTTATAATACAGTGCAGATCGGGGAACACAATGCCAAACGTGCATGCATTTTTCACACAAAAGATTTGGCCATTTCAGTAAATGTTGGCCTGGGGTGGGCTAGTTGGGGTTATTTCCCCACTCTGAGTGCCCTGGGTGTGGGCACTCACAGTTCCTTTCCCCCTGTCCCAGGGAGGCTTGTGGAAATATGTGCAGATCACTGATTTCAGATCAGTCCCTTCATTGAACAGTGAAGATGTAGAGGACCAGAGTCACCAGGTGATCTGGTCATGCCACATGGGGGGCTTCGCAGAACGAGGCATGCAGTTCGACTGCCTGACTCTGCACGTGTTGTCCTCTCTCCCAGCCCCATGGCTCAGCTGCTCCCTGGTCACGGTCTGACCAGAGTGCCGTGGGTGCTTGGCCATCCTGCCTCCTCTGCTTGGCATCAGTCAGTTCTGCCTTGGAGTGAAGCTAATTGTGTACTTGTCTTACTTAACCAGCTGGCTGTTGACATGCCTTAAGTTCCTAGGGCACATGTCATTTACTTATGTCTTTTTACTAAGAAAATACATAGCTAGGAGGAGATGGTCATCTGTTTGACCCAGAACATTTGAGTAGAGCGTTTTGTTAGGGCCAGGAAGCAGGGTTCAAATCCCAGCTCTGTCACTTCCTAGCTGTGTGATGTTGAGCAAGTGATATAACTTCTCCGTGACTCAGTTTTTCCATGTGTTAAATGGGGTTAATATTAACTTCATCATATGATTGTGAGGATTAATGAGATGAAGACCCTTAGCACAGTGGCTACGACAGAGTGCCAGGTGTTTAGTAAGACATTGTTATAATCAGCTCTTGCCCTCCTGCTTCCTCTCAACTCCCACTACCCACTCCCTGGATGCTTGCACCTTCATCTCTCAATACCCTGGTAGCTGGTTCAGGCACAGAAACTTGACTCACCCCCCAAATACCAACCAGTTTCTAAGTAATGAACACTTTGGGGCTTTTCTTGATGAACTGGAAGAGTTAAAAAAACAATCTCAAAATCCCTTAGCAAGCTGGGAGCCACAGCATGGGAGGGGGAAGTTCACATCACTGAAGGTCGGTCACACTCTTGCAAAGTTCATTCTCATAGCCTCCATGCAGAAGAGATCATTACCTATATCTTATAGATGAGAACACTTGAGCCAATTAATTTGGCAAAGGTCAGAGAGCAAGAAAGAGGTAGAAATCAGAGTCAGAGACTCTGAATGTTTGAACCTAACACTCATTCTCTTTCCACTAGGATGTTCCATTTTGCTCTCTGAGCTGGAGTGTGATCCAGTCTTCACCTTGCCCTGGGTAGGGGAGGAGAGTAGTGAGGGTAGAATGTAGGTAGGCTGGGATCAGAGGAAAAGGGTGTGGTCCACACTCCAAGAATGAGTGTGGGCTTGCTTTTGGTCATTTCCCATGTTGGTCTAGAATACCTGGTTACTCCTCTGTGAAATGTTGTGTGCTTCCTTAGTGAGTGAGGTCCTCCATACGGGGCAGTTGCAAGATGGGATCATGTTGAAGCAGACGAAAATGTGTGGAAAACCCAAACAAATGTGCTAAGCAAAAGCAAGGGGCTTTCAGTGCTGTATCTCATCATCAATCTTCCTCCACAGGCTTCGTTTAGGTGGACAGACAACCCCCTGAATTGAAGGAGACTTGGGCCAGACTAGAGTAGCCAGGATGGAGGAACAGCCAGAATAACCCTTAAGAGGGAAAGGCAGGACACGGCTGGCCCAAAGAGTGATGTGAGTCCACGCAACAGATGGGAGCCAAGTTCTGAGGACAGCAGATGCAGAATCGGGAGTGGGGAAGCCTGCCTAACCGGTGGTGGTTCAGAACAGAAGACTCAGACCAACACCAAGAACCAAGGGAGAGCATGAAGATCTGCCTTTAAGTGTTTTGGATGCAGATCTAATGTCCCAAGAGATCTTCCATCCAAAGCTCAGACCAATGGGGTGGGTTGTTCAAGATGGCAGGCACAGGGAGGAGACGGATTCGGGTAGGGATGACCTTCATCAAGGTCACTCAGCTAGCACAATGAACAGAGAGCTCCACACAGTTCTGTAGCTGAGACTCACTGGCCGCCTACCCTGTCCACTCCTTCTGAACTCCAGAGTTCCATGGGGCTGGATCAAGCCACAGGCAGTGGCTGTTCATCCTTCCATCTCCAGCCACAAAGAGACAACAGAATGGAAAAATAATTAAAAAATAAGAGTGCAGGTTGAGGGGGGTGAAATGCAATGGTAGCGGGGGAAGGGGGAGCCATTTCCAGAGAGGAGCGGGATAGAGGGTTGGAGCGTTTGGCATTGTGATAACCAACAGATGCGATTCTGCAGATAAGCGTGGCAACTCAGATAAAGCTCAGGCTTCGGAGGTGGGCGCCTGTGTCCCCTCTCCTCCGTCTGCCTTTTTTCAATTTTATCTCTGAGCCAAGGGAGGGGGCGGGGAGAGGGCAGGGGAACTCTGAGGGGTGAGGAGATGGGAGAAGGGGAGGGCAGGGAGGGGGCCCACTTCATCTTCGGGGACTTTGGCTTTTCTTTTTAATGTGTTTTTCCCAGAAGGTGGGAAATGCCAACACATACTCGCAGACCTAGAAGGCGGCCTATGTTTTTTAAAAAGCGGTGGACAAAAATCAAAATATTTGAAAATGTATTTCATGGTAATTATGTCATATTTCATGGGCTGGTGCCACTACTGAAAGAGAGGCTGAATGCCTTAATTTGTATAGAAATTGTAATCATTTGTTCATTTCAAGGTGAAAATTGCATTTTTTAATTTAAATTGTATCCTGCATGATAGTCCATTATCTAGTAAAATTGTCTCCATGTCTGAATGCCTTATATGCAGCTGCAATGCTTGTTACAAATCCACTTATATTCATAAAAGCAGGTGGACGTCTCAGGAAATGGAAGCCACGGTGTGTGTGTGTGCATGTGGATGCGTGTGGACGCGTGTGGCAGGGGCCCCTCTTGCCCACCTCCCTCTCCCGCCTTGTCAGTTGCCCACCCCCACTTCCGGCTCCCATGTCGGCATTTCCAGATCTGCTTAACGGATGATAATTAGTTGGAATAAATGAGGAAGCTGCACGATGTGGAGGAAGTAAGGCTACTCTGAGTCAGGGAGCCAGGTGGGGCTCTGCTTCTCCCTCACTGTGTGTCTCTGGTAGGTTGCAGCCTTAATCTCCTCTCTGGGCCTCAGTTTCATGCACTTAAAGTTTCCTCCGCATGAAGGTTTTGTGCCCATATGGCAACGGAGTGGTTAAGAGCCTGGCTCCAGAGCTCAGCTGCCTGACTCCGAGTCCGACTCCGACTCCTGGTTTTCCTACTTGCTAGCTGCGTGATCTTGCGAAATCCCTGAACCTCTGTGGGACTCAGTTTCTTCACCTTTAAGATGGGAGTAACAACAAAATCTACTTTGTATGCCTTCTGTCAGCAAACGATGGCCCTTTAGGACCAAATCCTCCTGCCCCCTGTCCATACAGGCTGGGAGCTAAGAGGAGTTTTTGCATTTTTTTTTTTTTCTTCGAATGTCCTTGAATTAACGAGGTTTTGCATTTTTCAATGGTTGAAAAATACATGCAAAGAAGAACAACATTTTGTGGTATGTAATTATGAGGAATGCAAATTTAAGGGCTCACATATTAAATCCTGGAACACATTCGTTCTCACGTGTTTACACATGGCTGCTTTCGTACAACATTCAGAGGTGAGAAACTGACAGAGACTGGAGAGTCCACAAAGCCTCAGATATTTACTAACTGGACCTTCGTGGAAAAAGTTTGCCAGCCCCTGAAATAACGTAAGTAAAGCACTTAACCAATCTGGCATGGGATGTGAGGGGGTTTGGGTGTCAGGAAGAAAATCAACCAGTGTTCCTGCGACAATTTCCATTGTCCAGCTTATGCCTGGTACACACTGGTCAGACATGCAGAATTTCTCTTCGGGATGAACACCACAATTAGGGCTTTGTTTCCCCGGAGAAGGTTTACCTAGAATTTTCTTGAAAATTCCCTGACTCTTTTTGAACTCTGGGATGTCAGAAGGGGCTCTGGATCAGGAGTTAGATGATCTTGTCCATCCACTGACTGTCGGCCTCAATCTCTCATCTGTAAAATGGGTCCCTTCCAGCAGAGGTACGACTGTGAGTGCCCCATGCTGTGTGTAAGTGCTGGCATGTTCTTGGTGCAGCCGCTGCCTAGAATGGTTAATTTCTTCCTCTCCTTTCACTGGGATAGGAGCCTTGGTCACTGCAGGACCCTGTTTAGAAGCATCTACTGCCCATCTCTTTTTTTTCGTTTTTTTTTTTGAGATGGAACCTCACTGTGTCACCCAGGCTGGAGTACAGTGGCAACATCTGGGCTCACTGCAACCTCTGCCTCCTGGGTTCAAGCTGTTCTCCTGCCTCAGCCTCCCGAGGAGCTGGGACTACAGGCATGAGCCACCAAGCCTGGCTAAATTTTTTTGTATTTCTTATTACAGATGGGGTTTCACCATATTGGACAGGTCGGTCATGATCTCCTGACTTCCTGATCCACCCTCCTTGGCCTCCCAAAGTGCTGGGATTACAGGCATGAGCCACCGTGCCCGGCCTCTACTCCCCATCCTTTAGCTTATTCATTCACTCATTCATTAATTCATTCTGCAATTTTCAAGCCTCTATCCTATGTCCCAGACTCTGTCTTGGGCAAGGCTCCATTGTGGATCTTTTTAATTCCAGCCTCCCTTTGGCAAAAGAGAAAGAAAACCTGCACTCGAACCATAGCTGAATGTACTTTGGCAACTGACTTTATCTCTGAACCTCAGTTTCCCCAACTAGAAAATGGAACTAATAGTTTCCCTCTTCCTTACAGGATTATGGGGAGAATTCAAAGAGCTGGTATATTTCAAAATGCCTTATCAACTGGAAAGAGTTGTGCAATTGTTATTGAAGGATTTATCTTTCCCAGGAATCAGGCTGGAGAGAACTTGACTAAGGCCACACGGCTAAAAAGTAATTCAGAAGGGTTTAACCCCGTGCTGAGGGGTGGTTGACTACCCACCACACTTCCTCTCTGGGGTTATTTCATGCAGGGAAGAGAAAGCCGGTCTTGTTTCTCATCCTGCAGGAACTCAGGGTAGGAAAGACTGAGGGTTAGACATCTCGGGCTTCAGTTTCTCCATTGGTTGCCAATACCGGATGTGTGTCCATATCAATTGGGGACCTAAAATGATGAAGATGATGATGATGACGATGATGATGATGATACCTGGGCTTCATTCCCAGAGACTGATTTAGTGGGGCAGGGGGAGTGGCCTGGACATTGATATGTTTTAACCCCCTTCACTCTACCCTCTTTAGCTACCCAGCTCTGATTCTAACAGGCAGCAGCCAGAGTGGAGAACAAGTGGACCCGATGTGCTTGAAGCAGGACCCCTGTGTGGAGGAATGCCCCAGAACAGGGCCTCCAGGCAGCCCTGTCTTCAATGCCCCTTCAACGGCTCCCTCCTGCTGCGAGAACTGCTGCCATGCTATGTCACAGAAAGACAGTGGGCTCTGGGTTCAGCAAAAGTGGATTCCAATCCTAATTCTGTTCCCACATTCTATCAATAACCCTGATACAGATGAGAACATGCAGGCTCCAAGAGCTTCTGGAACATGCCCAGGGCCACACCCCCAGGACTGGCAGAGCTGAGAATGGAGGCTGAAGCTGTGGGAGCTGGAGCCTGACACCCGATGTCCTCCCCAGGAGCATCTGCCCTGTCGGACAGGGGTCGGACTCCAGCATCAACTGGCTGATGGGGGACTGATATGTAGCAACCATCTTCCAAGCATGTTTAAGAGTTAATACTGCCAGGTGCGGTGGCTCATGCCTGTAATCCCAGCACTTTGGGAGGCTGAGGTGGGCGGATCATGAGGTCAGAAAATCCAGACCATCCTGAGTAACATGGTGAAACCCCGTCTTTACTAAAAATACAAAAGATTAGCTGGGCATGGTGGCATGTACCCATAGTCCCAGCTACTTGGGGAGGCTGAGACAGGAGAATCGCTTGAACCCAGAAGGCAGAGGTTGCAGTGAGCCAAGATCGTGCCACTGGACTATAGCCTGGGTGACAGAGCAAGACTCTGTCTCAAAAAAACAAAACAAAACAAAAAAACAAACACAAAACAAACAAAAAAACGGAGTTAATACCAATATGGAATAATTACTGCAGGCCTGCTGTGTTCCAGATGCCTTGTGCATGTCACCTCATGGAGGACCTACTATGTGCCGGGCCTGTGGCCTCACCCAGCGCTCTCTCCTGCGGCTCCCGCATCCTTCTCCCCAGCTCTTCCACTGTCTTCTGCTGCTACTTAGCAGACTTCTTTGCTGGAAGCTTATTTTCTTTTGAACTCTAAAGGATGGAGCACCCAGGGCCCAGTCCCTGGCTCTCTTTTCTTCTTCCATGTTCTATCTCATCCCTCCCTAAGTGATCTCAAATGTTGCATCCCAGCCAAATTTCCAGAGCCACATGCATCATCTTCTCTAGGCTACAACATTGTCAGGCAGCGCCATCTTTACTCAGGGGTTTCCCATGGAGCTCTCAGCTCTGCCAGGGCCGAGCAGACCCGTTGAATCTCTGCCCCCTGCATCCTGCCCCTGACAGGCTCCTTTCCCCATCTCAGTAAGTTGCCTCCATATCTCCCCCAACTGTAAGGGACCAAAGCCCAGGAGTTACTCTCTATTCCCTCCTTTCCTACCCCCACCATATCCCAATTCATGAGCAGGGCTTGCTGGCTTATCCTCCAGAATGTGTCCTGAATTTCTCTCTTTTCCACCTCATTGCCACCACCCAGTCAAAGCCACCATTGTCACTGGGCCCTTGGCTTCTTGCCTGTCCAGCTTCACACAATAGTCAAACAGATCCTTCCTTCCCTCCCCTCCCTCCCTCCCTCCCTCTCTTCCTTCTTTCCTTCCTTCCTTTCTCTCCTTCCTTCCTTCCTTTCTTCCTTCCTTCTCAGACTCTTGCTCTGTTGCCTAGGCTGGACTGCAGTGGCATGATCTCAACTCACTGCAACCTCCACCTCCAGGGTTCAAGCAATTCTCCTGCCTCAGCCCCCTGAGTAGCTGGGACTACAGGCACGTGCCACCACGCCCTGCTAATTTTTTTGTATTTTAGTAGACGGGGCTTCACTGTGTTAATTGGGTTGGTCTCGATCTCCTGACCTCGTGATCTACCCTCCTCAGCTTCCCAACATGCTGGCATTACAGACATGAGTCACGGTGCCTGACCAACATAAGTCTGATTCTGTCCCTCAAGACCCTCCATGGCTTTCATTCATTCTTAGAATAAAATCTATCTTCTTTGGCAGGATCTACAAGGCCCTTCATTCTATAGTCCTTGTCCATTTCACCCTTCCAATCTCCTATCACAAATGAATGGCTGATTGACTAAATGAATGAATAAATGAATGCATGTGTGGGGAAGGGCCTAGACTGAGAATTAAGAGACACGGACTCAAGCCCTGGTTACTCTGGGACTTTGGACAGCCCCCGCTTATCCTGCCTCTCAACATTTATTGCATAAATTCTCATGACATCCCATGAAGTAGGTATTGCTACATCCACTTTACAAATCAGAAAGGAGTCTTGGAGGAGATCAGTTCTGTGCCAAGGTCATCCAGCAGTAGCTAAGAAACCTAGGATTTGGACAGCTTCCCCTCTGGTTCCAAAGCCCATGACTTCCTCGTGCTTTTTCTCTGAATGTGCCTCCCATTCCCCGATCCCTCCTCTTATTTCCAGGTTGGGACCAGAAGCACATCCAGCTGCTGCTAGAAACCCCAGCCTGACCCTGCATTCCGGCTGGGAGCTGGGCCCCCTTGTCCTGCAGAACCCTCCACCCACCAGGGCCTGGCCACTCCCAAACCAGCTGCAGAGGCTCGGAGAGGACACTTCATAAGACAGAGTGTACCCAACTCAAAGAGGGCGTCCTGCCACATCCAGCTGTCTTCCGGAAAGAACCAGATCAACTGCTACTCTGCTGAAGACGGAAAAAATTCCATTCATTTCATGAGTCTGGACTCAGCCCCCGATGACGGAAACCTCAGTCTCCCAGCCTTTGCGCAGTGGAGCTAACCCCCTCCTGATCCTTTCTCTAATCCAGAGTTTCTCAACCTTGACACTAACATTTTGGGCCAGATGACCGTACCCTGAAGGGACCATCCTGAGCCTCGTAGGATGTGAAGCAGCATCCCTGGTCTCTACTCATTCGATGCCAGTAGCAGCTCACCTACCCAGCTGTGATACCATAAGCATCTCCAGACATTGCCAAATGTCTCCTGGGGTCGGTAAGACAGTAGATTGCCCCCAGTTAAGATTGCAGTCAGTTGCCCCCAGGTAAGAACCATTGCTTTGATCTTAAGCATAGCTTGATCCAGAACTGGATTATAAGCCCTACACTGGACATTACTTTTCCACATGGCAGGCTTCTAATGATTAGTAACTCACATGGAACACTTATGAAGTGCCAGGCATCACACATAACATAGAGTCAGCTCACTGACTCCTCACAGCAGCCCGTTGCAGCAGGTACTGTTTTTAGTCCATTTTACAGATGAGGAGACTGAGGCACAAGAGATTCGATGGATTACCCATCGAATGTTATGCCACTGACATACTACCCTAGAGAGCCAGGCTCTCTATGGGATATGTCCCCCGCATTCATGTGCTCATTCAATACTAACAACTTTGCAAGTCAGTGTCATGATGTGTGGATTTCAGAGGAGGAAACCAAGGCTCATGCAGTTTCCATGAGCTCACGCGGTATCCCATAGCCATGGCAACTGGCACAGCCAGGTTTTGAACCCAAAGCTTAAGTGAAGCCCATTATCTTCCCACCACTCCTGACCGCCTTTTAGAGATTCACAAATGCACTTTTGGCTTGACAGGTGCTTAGAGATTTTATTCACGTAGAGAATAAGTGAAGAGTTATTGAATGTTTATTGATGTCCACTCCATGCCAGGTCCTGTAGTTAGAACACAGGCCCTTCCTTATCTTTTAGAGACAATGGTGAACTATCTAAAAATGATGTGAGGTCTGGAATTTGCTCCAAAGTAACCCAGGTGTAGAGGGGTGATTGGTGGGGGCCACGTGAAATGGGTTGGGTGGTGAGCTGTAACTATGGGGGCCAGTGATGGCTACGTCTTTACTCTTGTGACGTTTTCAATCTTACGCTGGTTTTTAAAGTGTGAACACTGACTTCTTGTCTGGGCTTATGCCCTGGCTTCACCACCTGGGGTGCCATCTTGAGTATTTTTCTTTGCTTCTCTAGACCTTGGTTTCCTCATCTCTAAACTAAGCATAATCGTTTCCAGTTTGCAGCGTTGTGGAAAGGAGTGAGATGACCCAGGAGAGCGCATGGACCACCTGCACGGACTGAGGACCTGGCCAATAGCAGAGGTCCTCAGGGTTCATAGCAGCTCCTCCGACATCACTGCAAGGATCTCACTGTCTACAAGTGGGCAGGGAAGACTTAGTCTCATCCTAGAGCCTCATCCTAGCAGTATCCTCCAGACCAGATCGTGAGGGCAGCCCTAAGCCTTGTGATGGCCCTGGAGGGACTCTGAGCTACCCGGACAGCAGGATGGAGGCAAAGCTCCTAATCCCCATGAAGGACTCTGAGTTCGTGCAAGCCCTGCGCTCCTAGGCCCCAGCTGTGAAAGGCCTCCTCTGGAATTCCTGGTAGCTGAGCAGACAGCAAGGTCCTTGCTGAAGCCACAGATTAGGGGACCATCCCACCCATTCAGCCCTCTCCCCTTGCTTCCTTTGAACTCTCGAGGGGCTGGCCCCTTTCTCTCATCAGCTGCCTGAGCTGGTTGAATTATTTCAGTGTTCCCATACTCTCAGGCATTAGCACAGAGCGTTGGAAGCCCTCCAAGAATTCCAGCTGGGTATGGAGCATGGGTGAACTTGGCAGGTGGACTGCTTCCCACTTGGTGCCTGTCCACTTCCCCTGGGCTGACAGGAAGGGATGGGGATCGTCTCATGCTCAGAGGGTGGCTGCCTGGGGACTGGGCTTCCATTCAGCAGATATTCCATGAGCTGCCCTCCATGTCCCAGACTTCCTTACAGTAGTAAGTTGCAGCCATGTGACGAATCCCCATCAATGGGCTGTGAGAGGAAATGACACGTGTAACTTCTGGGCCACAGCAGTTAAGAGCCATAGCGCCATAGCCTCCCTCCTCTTCCCCAGATGCAGTGACCTTGGGGCCTATGCATTCCAAGTGACATGGGCCGCAATGGAGAGCATAAACCTTTATGTCTAGTGATGCTGAGCATGGGGGTTTATCTGCCTCTGCCCCAGAGCCAAGCCTAACCTGACTAATAACAGAGCCTGTTGAAAATATTAGCTCAGCCTCCAGGGTCTGAGGTCTAAAGGTCAGGTATATAGGCATGCAGGCATGCAGGCATCTACCCTGGCTTCCCAGTAAAAATTCAGAACACCAAGGCTCAGGAGAGCACCCCTGGCTGACCATATTCTGCTTATTGTCACACGTCATACCTGGAAGAGTCAGCACTGTCTGACTCCACAGGCAAAGGACAGTAGGAGCTCTGATACGGTAACCCTCTTGGGTTCTGCCCCACATGTGTCTTCCTTGGCTGATTTGATCTGTATGTTTTCATGGTAATAAACCATAACCATGGGTATAAACATGTTCGTGACTTCCATGAGTCTTTCTAGCAAATGGTCAAACCTGAGAATGGCCTTGGGAATGAACGCCCAAACTCTGCAGTTAGAAGTGAGGGTGGTCTGTGGACTGCCCCCCTAACTTCAAGCTGCCTTTGCTTTCCCTCATGAAAGACCTGGAGCCAAAGGTGGCACCATGTGAATGGACCTTGCCGGGCCCTGGAGATAGATTCCTGGGCCAATCTGTCCTCTGGGGCCAACATCACAGTGGAGGAAAATGATGATGGAGACTCTCCTTAACCACATTGGGTCATCCAGCAGAATCTGACGAACCTGCAGTCCCATCCGGGTGTTCAGGTCAGAGCTGCAAGGGGTCTGGTACGAAGGTGTTCATTTCAGCACAGCTGGTGGGAGCGGGAGCTAGAGGGAGCTCAGGTGCACAACCCTCAGGGACTGGAGGACTGAGCGAGCTATGGCAAAATGTCCATTAGCCCACGGAGGGGGATCCTCGAATATAGTCATGTGGAGGAGGGTCAGTGCCACCTGCAAATGAGAAGAAACAGAGGAAATCTACATCACAAAGACATTTGTGTAAGTTTATAACACACATAAAGCTATTTTTCAAGAATCTAAGGACATACATTCAACATGGAGACGAACATCCTAGTGGATGAAGAAAATAATAAACTCAGACAAGGGAAAGTGACATTTGGTTAGAAATTACAGAAGCAGGGGAGCACCGTCGGCTACAGGATTATTGGCATGACTTTGTGGTCTGCGTGTCTTGTTCCCTTTGTGGGGTCTTTGCATTGGTCTCTCCCCCATTTTCCAGCCCTCATTTCTGGCAAGTCCACCACCTCTCACCCATGTCGATGAAGTTCCTTCTGCTTCCTGCACTTTTTACTTCCCTCACTTCCAGTCTCTACCTTCAGTGTCCCATGAGTCCAAATGCACTGTTGGGTAGATCTAGATGTCCCTATCCAGATGGTTGGGGGTCTTCATCTTGGCTGCAGTTTGCAATCACTTGGGACACTTTAAAAATTACCCCCACCTCAGGTAAGGCGCTGGCTTATGCCTGCAGTCCCAGCAACTTGGGAGGCCAAGGCCAGCAGATCACTTGAGCCCAGGAGTTCAAGACCAGCCCCTTGGGCAACATAGTGAAACCCTATTTCTACAAAAGGTTAGAAAAATTAGCCAGTCTTGGGGGAATCCTCTGTAGTCCCAGCTACTCAGGAGGCTGAGGTGAGAGGATACCCTGAGCCAGGGAGATTGAGGTTGCAGTGAGCTGAAATCATGCCACTGCCCTCCAGTCTGGGCAATAGAGTGACACCCTGTCTCTGGAAAAAAAATTGTCATCACTCCCCACCAAGATGCTGATGCAATTGGCTGAAGTGGGGTCACACTGGTAAGCTTTAAAGGCCTACGAGGTTTGGATTCTGACCCAGGGATCAGAACCACTGAGGCAGATGCTCCTCTCCTGGCCTCCCTCTCAGAGCCTCTCTCATGCACCATTGAACTTTTCTACTTGTCTGCCCCCAACTAAGCTGTTTCTGAACCATCCTGGGCAGGAGCTGGCATAGGCCAGGCTCTCAGGAAAATGTTGGTTTCAGATGAACTGTTTTAAAGCTGTTCAAACGGATGAGACACACAGTGTCGTTATTAAGTTCAGCCTAGCACAACGTTCATTTTCTTTGTCAGCCACCCCCTAAATCAGGCTCCTAATTTCTACCTACATCTTGGACCTTTTATCTACAGAGAAGCAAAAGTTTTCTTTTGCTGATTTTTAGGACTACCTACAAAACTGGGGGACCAAGAAGGTGACTGGATCACAAGGTTGGAGTTTGAGACCAGCCTGGCCAGTATGGTGAAACCCCATCTCTACTAAAAATATGAAAAATTAGCTGGGCATGGTGGCGCATGCCTGTGGTCCCAATTACTTGGGAGGCTGAGGCAGGTAAATTGCTTGAACCGGGGGAGGCAGAGATTCCAGTGAGCTGAGATCGCACCACTGCACTCCAGCCTGGGCGACATGGGAAGACTCCATCTCCAAAAAAAAAAAAAAAAAAAGAAGGCACAGAACACTGGAGTCAGTGGACAGACAGTTTATTGAGGATTCAAAAAATAAATCACATGAGGCCAGACGCGGTGGCTCATGCCTATAATCCCAGCACTTTGGGAGGCTGAGGCGAGTGGATCACCAGATCAGGAGATCAAGACCATCCTAGCCAACATGGTGAAACCTCGTCTCTACTAAATTATGAAAATCTAGCCAGGCATGGTGGCACATACCTGTAATTCTAGCTACTCGGGAGAATGAGGCAGGGGAATCGCTAGAACCTGGGAGGTGGAGGTTGCAGTGAGCTGAGATCACGCCACTACACTCCAGCCTGGGGACAGAGCAACACTCCATCTTAAAAAAAAAAAAAAAAAAAAAAAGGAATACGCTGAGTCTGCATCCTGACACACAAGGACCAGGGTCACGTGGACTCCACTTACCTGCAGGTGGAACAGATCAGAAACGGTCTTTCTGGCCATAGGGCTAGGAAAAAAAATAATATTCCTCTGGGCTGGAAAATGTGAGAGAAATATTTGTTTTCTTTTTCTTCGTCTTCTTTTTTTTCTTTTTGAGATGGAATCTTGCTCTGTCTCCCATGCTGGAGTGCATTGGCGAGATCTCTGCTCACTGCAACCTCTGCCTCCTGGGTTCAAGCGATTCTCCTGCCTCAGCCTCCGAGTAGCTGGGATTGCAGGTGCCCCGCTACAACACCTGGCTAATTTTTCACCCGGCTAATTTTTGTATTTTTGGTAGAGTCAGGGTTTCACCATGTTGGCCCAGCTGGCCTCAAACTCCTGACCTCAAGTGATCCACCCACCTTGGCCTCTCAAAGTGCTGGGATTACAGGTGTGAGACATGGCGCCCAGCCTCTTTTTCTTCTTTTAAAAATTATCTGCTTTACTCTGAGACCAACCCTAGTGGTGAAGCCACAGTTCTGTGGTGATGCCGGTGGCACGTGGGCACCTAAGGGCCAGAGAGGAAGCCTGTCACCCTGGATAGAGGAGTCAGGCAGAGGGGCCCCCCATTTTGTAAAGAGTGTGGAAAGAGTCTACGGTTTTTTTTCTTTTCCAAATACATGCGACAAATGGTAAATCTCTTTATTTCTAGAGTTTTAAAAATCTTCATAAAAATCTTGTGTGCCTTCTTCCTGAGTACAGGCCCAGTCACACGCATCTGTGTGATAGCATGGGAGGCTAAAACACTCGAGAATGCCATTTTTTTCTGACCAGAGGGACCAGAAAATGGGACCCCTGTAAGCAGTGGGATGTCGTAGAAATCTCCAACAGGAGAGGGATGGAGAAGGAAACCCCCTAATTCTGTGTATAAACTGACTTAAGTCCCAGGCTCACCTTCAAGTGATGCATGCATGGAATACACATTAAAAAAAAAAAAAGAATTTGAGAAGTGAATGATGATGTAAAACACTGCCCAAATCTTAGACCAACCTCTGAGTGGGACATATCAAAACAGCACAGCAAAGCCTTTGAAAACTGGACTGAAGTTGAAACCATCATTCATGGAAGTCAAGACAGATCTTGTGTCCTGAACATGAATAGGTTGATGTCTTACCAAATTAAAACAAAAAAGCAAAAATTCTATTCTCCAGAGGATTTTAATGAGATTGAGAGTTTCACAACATAATGTTCAAAAAGTCCAAAATTACTTGACAGACCAAGAACCAGGAAACTCTAAACCAATACTCAAGGGAAAAGACAATAAATAGATGCTAACCCTGAGATGACCCAGATGTTAGAATTATCAAAGACTTTAATGGGGCCATTATAACCATACTCCATGAGGTAAAGGTACTAAAATGAGAGAAAAAAATGAACTTTCTTAGCAGAGAAATGGAAACTATAAAAAGAAAGCAAACAAGATGTTATAACTGAAACATAATATACATATATGTATATGTATTTTTAAATCACTGGATGAGTTTAATAGCAGAATAGAGACCTGTGAGACAAAACAAAACAAAACTCTAAAATTTCTGTCATTGAAATACCTGAATAGGAAGAGTAAGAGATAGCTAGAGAAAAAATATTTTTTGAAATATTGGCTGGAAAGTTTCCAAACATAATGAGAAAAAAAAAAATCCATAAAGATATAGATTCAGGAGGTTTGGTAAAGGCCCAAAGAAGATAAATTTTAAAAACCCATGCCCAGACACAACCTAACAAAAATTCTACAAACCAAAAATAAAGGGAAATTGTTAAAGTAGTAAGGAAAATGATACATGTTACATAAGAAGGAACGATAGTTCAAATAACTGTGAATATTTCATCAGAAACCATAGAGGCTAGAAGAAACACTGGGACATCTTTTCTGAAAGAAATAACTGTCAACCCAGAATTTTTATTTAACAAAAATATCCTTCAGAAATGAAAGCAAAAGAAAGATATTCTTAGATGAAGAAAAACTAAGAGGCTGCTTTTTTAAAAAAAATTTATTTTATAAAAACCATGTTGAAAGCAGTTGTGGTGGGCATTTAATCCATTTATTAAGTAGACATGTAAGATATAACAACTATGAAAATTATGTTTATAAAACAAAATAATTTGATATGAGTATAATAAAGTAAAAATAATAATGTAAATAATAAGAATTTTGTAAGAATTTGAAGAAATATTGAAGGAAATGCCAATTTGCACATTATAGTAGAGGAATAAGTGATAGATATCAACATTGAAATGTGTGGTTTAAAAAATACGATATCTTAATCTGTGTATTTTTTAATAGGCCTGATCTTTTTAGAGCAGATTTAGTTTTACAGAAAAATCAAGCATAAAGTACAGAAAGTTATCATCTACCCCTCACCCCGACACATGCACAACCTCCCCAACTATTGACATCTCCAGCCAGAGGGGTGCATTATTAAAACTGATGAGTCTACTTTAACACATCTGTATTAGTCCATTCTCACTCTGCTGTAAAGAAATGCCTGAGACTGGGTAATTCATAAAGAAAAGAGGTTTAATTGGCTCATACTTCTGCAGACTGTGCAGACTCCTCTGCTTCTGGGGAGACCTCAGGAAACTTATTCATGGTGGAAGGAAAAGCAGGAGCAAGTGTTTTCACATGGCTGGAACAGGAGGAAGAGAGAGAAGAGGGAGGTGCTACACACTTTTAAACAAAACTCACTCACTCACATGTCACAACAACAGCATTGAGGGGTGGTGCTAAAGCATTCATAAAGGATCTACCCCCATGATCCTATCAACTCACACCAGTCCCCACCTCCAACATTGGTGATTAAAATTCAGCATGAGATTTGGGTGGGGACACAGGTCCAAACCATATGAACGTCATTATCATCTAAAGTTCATAGTTTACATTAGGGTTTATTCTTGGTGCTCTATATTCTACAGATTTTGACAAATGTATAGTGATGTATTCATCATTGTAGTTCAACCTGTTAATTCTTAGTGTCATTTTTAAACTCTAGAGACATGTTTTAGAAACTAAGTATTTCTCATGTGGGATATTATTCAGGATTAGTGGGGATAAGTTGCAATAATCTACAACTTCAAAAATCTCAGTTCCTGGATACAAGGTTTTATGTTTTTATCTTACAGAGTCTGCTATAGGTCTCAGCATCTGCATGCACTGAATTTCATCATCATGTAGCTGCATTGTCTGGATTATGCAGCTTCTCTGATGAATATGGTAGGGGAAAAGATTGTTAGAGAAGCGTATATGACAATGTAATCATTTGGCCTGGAAGCCACATTATCATTTCCACCCCTGTGTTCATCTATTCTTGTGTTACTATAAAGGAATACCTGAGGCTGGGTAATTGTAAAGGAAAAAGGTTAATTGGCTCACAGTTCTGCAAGCTGTACAAGCATGGCATCGACATTTGCTCAGCTTTTGGGGGCACCTCAGGGAGCTTTTACCCATAGCAGAGGGCCAAGTAGGTCATGTCACATGGTCAGAGCAGGAGCAACTAGGTTAAAGGCAGTGGTTTGCAACACTTTTAAACAACCCGATCTCACAAGAACTCACTATTGTGACTAAGAGAATTCTCAACCAGGAGAAATGCCCTGAAAGAAAAGTTAAAGGGAGTTCTTCCGGATGAAGGGAACAGATACTAGAGGAAAACGTGGAATAAAGAAAGAGCAACAAAAATGTTAGATATCTGGGTAAACATAATACACTATTTTTCTCCTCTTAAGTTCTTTAAAATATATGATTATTAAATATAACATTGTCTGGGAGGGCTCAATGTATGTATGTAGGACAACTATAATATCAAGGATTGTAAGACTTCTATGTTTTATTTTTATTTACAGATACAAATTAACTCTAAATAGACTGTAAAAAGTTAGGTATGCATATTTTTCCCCCAGATCAATCACTAAAAAATTATAGAAAGAGATATAGCCAAAAAGCCAATAGATAAACTAAAATGAAACACTAAAATATATTGAAATAATTTGAAGGAAGGCAGCACAAAGGGAACACAGAAACAAATGAACAAAAGAGGTTAAAACCAGGAAAAAAAAAGATAAAATGGTAGACCTAAATCCAGCTACATCACTTATTACATTAAATGTAAAAGGTCTAAACATAGACCTTAAAAGACAGAGATTGTCAGATTCTGATAATGCTGTCTATAAAAAACCTAAATATCTATATAATTAATACTCTAAAAGTTTTCCAGAGTACATATTGTTCAGTTCTTTGCCATTTAACAAAAGCCTAGTTCTCAAAAAGTCATGTTAACTATAATTTTCTTGAAGGGATTATACTCCTTTCTCTAGATATTCCCAAATAATCCTTAGATCAAATGAACACATAAGGAACTCAGTATCTGTTCTTAGTAGATTGCATCCTGTTCTTATATCTCCTCAGCTGCCACCAGGGTTACATTTACTAAATTGCTATCAAACTATATTGAAGACCTTTGTGAGAAACAATCCCTCCCAACTCATCTTTATATATTTCACAAGTTTCTTGAGTTGTTATTTATTGTATCACATGGTCTCTTCCCAGAGAGAAATTATTTGAACTTACTCTTTTGAAGGGTAGAAATCTTTGAACCTACCCTTAGTAAGATTCTACATTGACATCAGTGGTTGTATAACTCTCCAGGTTTCCCACTTTCCATTGGCTGCTAGAAAGCTCCAGGTATCTCCCTGTAATGTAAAAAGCATTCCTACAATAAAAGGTTCTATGATCAAATAAATGTGCAAAACACAGGGCTAAAGAAAGTTAGATTGATTTCTTTATTCTGTGATCTCATTTAATCCTCATAACCACCTTGGAGGCTGGTGCCATTATCATGCCAGTTTTATAGATGATGAGGAAACTGAGTCTTCAGAGAAGTTTAGACCACTTGCTCAAGATTATCCAGTAGTGGTGTCAGGATTAGAATATAGGCTTACTGTATTCAGAGTCTTCTGTCTTAAAACTGTAGTCACATCCTGTATGTAAAGTACCTGACACAGAAAAAATGCTAATCTTTATAGTATGAGCAGCTAAAGTGCAGACCTCAAGCCTGGCTTCACAAAAGGAGGAAGGGATCTCTAGGGTCAGTTAGGTAGGGCCCAGCACAAAGTCCCAGGGAACCAGCCACCTCTATGTCAACTTTTCTGCCTTTTTGCCTGGGAATGTTCCTGCTGGTGTTCAAATGTCCAAAGCTTCTCCTGATACCCCACAAACTTCATCCTGATACTCCTACTGATACTCTGACATGCACCTGACTTCCCCTAAGTCCCACATTTCTCTCGTGGAGGCCTATCTTCTGTGGACCAATGTGACAGGGCTGGCATGGGACTTCATGAACTTTAAATTTACCATGGAGGTAAATGCTTATTCATCAGCTGTGTATCCATGGAAGTGGAGGAGGTAGAAACAAACAGAGGAATTTTTCCTCTACGCTTCCTGAATAATGGGTCATAATTCTTTACTTCTCTATTATAGAATTAGACATTCATACCCTTTTCATGCCTTAAGATAGGTGGAATATACATTCCCATTCCTTGACTTTGAGCTTGGCCTCATGACTTGAGTTGGCTGTGGGATGCCAGTGAATCTCCAAGAGAAGGAGCTTGAAATGGAGATTGAACTGGAACCCCCACAACATCCATTGAACTCATGATTTGTAATCATGGCCTAGAAGCTACCTTCTTAATGGGCTCCCAGAACAAATATTGTCAGACTTGTAGCCTGAAGCCAAGCTGCTTGTCTGTATTAGCATTCTGTTGCTGCATCACAAAGTACCACAAACTCCATGAATTAACTCAACACTCAATTATTGTCTCACAGTTTCTGCAAGTCAAAGTCTGAGTGCAGAAGAGCTGGGTATTCTGCTGAGGATCTGACCCGGTTGAAATTGGGGGTTGGCAGGGCTTATGATCTCATCTGAAGGCCTGTTTGGGGAAGAATGTTTCCAAGCTCACTTGAGCTTTTCGCAGAATTCAGTTTCTAGTGGCTGTAAGACTGAGGTCTCTATTTTATTGGTGGCTGTTGGACAAGGGTCACTCTCAGCTCCTAGAGGATGCCTTCACATCCTAGCCATGTAGCCAGTTTACTTCTCAAAGCCAGCAGGAGGACCTCACAGCAGTCTGCTGTGATGAAGTCTAATGGAATGGAATGGAATGGAATGGAGTGGAATGATGAGAGTGATTGACTATTCCATCACCTTTGCCAGGTAACATAACCATGTGAAGGTAGTGACTAGTTAATTATATTCACAGATCCTGCTCACGCTCAAGGGGTGGGAGCTAAATAGGGTGTGTATACCAGGGGTTAGGAATCTTAGGGGACATCTTAGAGTTGTGCCTATCACACCATCCATGCCTAGATTAGCCCAACCATAGTCAACCTACAAGCCTGTGAAAGTGAGAATTAATGCTTGTTGTTTTAAGCCACTGAGTTTTGAGGTGGTTTGTTATGCAGAATTATTGTGACATAGCTGACTGTTACATTTCCTTTCAAGAAGCACTGTCCTTCTGGTTTATCCAGTGTCATAGCTCCACTTTGGGGAAGCAGCCTGGTATGATGGACAAGGCATTTGAGATCAGTCAGATCTGGGTTTTAATCCCTACCTTCTCCAATTTCTAGTTGGGGGAGGCTTGAGCCAGTTACTTCACGGTTTGGGTCCATGTCCTCATTTGTCTGAGGACTCACAATGCCTACCTTGCAGGATGTTGGGAGGGTTAACTAAAACTATGGATATGGGATACTTAATATTAGTGTTTCTCCCTTAAGCTCTTATTTGTAGCCAACATGCCCATCTCTTCAGAGAACGAATGCAGTGTGAATTCTTGGAGGGACCACTCCACTGCTAATACCAGAGGGTTTCCTGGCAGGTGTCTCATTGCCAGATGAGAAGGTGACCTGTGGGGCTCCCTGACCTGGGGTAGCCCCTCTGGTGTGAGTCCTATAGCAGAAGGCAGCCCCATCTGTTTTCTATGGGGTAGAGACCCTGGGCATTCACCCTCACACAAGACCCCTGCTCCATCTCCCCCACCACTTTGATATTAAAATCAGACCTGACCGTGGAGAGCTCAGCCTCCACCACTGACTAGTGATGTAAGCTTGAGCTGAGACTTTAACTTTCTGACCCTTGATTTCCTTCCTGTACATCAAAGTGCTAACTTCCCACCTCACAAGGCTGTTGTTACACTGATGATACACAAAAAGCTGCTGCCTGGAGCCACTTAGGAGCCCAATTAAGTGGTGTTCCCTTTCCCTCAGAGCAGGGCCATCTATGTCTTCTGTTCTTTTTAATGTGGCTCCCTGCCTCACCTTCCCACCAGAGCCCACCTTGTAGAGGAGCTCAGAGCAGGTGCTTCAGGAAGGTGTTTGCTTCTCTTCCTGATCCTCGTGAAAACTCCCTGGGCAGTGGATGCAGTCTACCAGGTAAGTGGTAGGTTACACCTCCCTGCTTCCTTTGAAGTTCAGTGTGGCCATATGACTTGCTCTGGCCAATGGCATGTGAGTAGGTGTGTCCTGTATTTTGAGTGGAAGATTTAAGAGTCAGTGCCTGACCACCTGCTCTGTCTTTCCTTGGGCCAGCATGTTCAAGGGGATGCCTGTCTCTATCAGGCTGACTAGGATGAGTAGTGGTCACGATGATGGATGAGAAGAAAGCAAACTTTTGTTGTTTTAAGCCACCAAGATTTGGGGTTGTTGGTTACTGTATTCTATGCTAATGCAGTGGGACAGACTGAAGAATGGGACAGCGGAGGGGGAAGTGACTTGCCTGCGGTCACCCAGAGGGTACCAAGGGGTGGGGCTTTACCTAAGGAAGCACGTTTTGGTCCTTCCAAAAAGTGACTCAGGTGACTGGAGCTCTGAACTAAGGTGCTAAGAGCTAAGGTGACTGGAACTCTGAACGCCCCCACCACCTGCTGCCTCTGGGAAATGGATCCCCATTCCTCACTGCAGCTGTTCACATTGTCAGGACTAGGGAAATGATCTCTGTTCAGATTAAGTCAGTGGCAGCCTAGGGAGGGGGAGTGGTGGAGCTCTGGAGCCTGTACTCTCAGGAGGACCAGATATTCTAGACTCAGCCACACAGCAGGTGCGATTGCACTCTGTCTCCCTGTCCTGTGTGTCCTTCCCACCTCAGTGGCTGCATTTATCTGCTGTCTAAGGAGCCCCTTTCCCTCACTAGTAAATGTTGTTCAAGTAAAGGCTGTGAAACTCATTCACCATAAGGTGTGCAGATCAATGAAACCAGGAAGAGAGATTGCTTTGTTATGCAGCATTATTGTGGCAGTAGCTGATACACTTGTCTATCCAATATCCATCTCCTCTTTTCTTTTATACACAGAAACCTGATTTTATTCTGGGCAGTCATGTGCCTGGGTAGAAAACTACATTCTCAGCTTTCCTTGGGATGTACACAGAGGTCTTTGAGGGCAGAAGGTGCTCCTAGGAAAGCTCCCTAAGTGGGGGGGTCTCCAAGAGCAGGCTATGTTGGGGAGCTCCTTGGCCTCATGCACTCAGCACCTGATGTGTGTTGCTTTCCCAGCACTTGTGATGAACACCTTCAAGCCATCCAGGCACTCTCTGAGCTGCCTATATGACAACAAGCCTTTGGCTTAGTTTTTCTTCATGGTAACCTGGAAGATCCTTAGGTGTCAGCAGACTGAGTCGTACAAATATATGGAAATAGGGTCCAAGAGGGGAAGAAAATTGTCTTAGGACCCACAGTGAGTTAGATGCAGAGGTGACTCTCCCCACATCTTCCTGACTTACCTGAAGGATAGATTGTCTGGTTGTGGGTGGGTGGGGACAGATGTGGAACAGGATATGGTTGGGAACACTAGTTCTGATACATGCTGTCTGGATTCCAGAGGGGCTGGCACAGAGCTAATCACACTACAGGGACTCTGTACAGAGGAGCATACTGGGACAACTTCTGATTGGTTTCAGACCCTAGGAAGACTCAAGGGTTTTCCTCCAGATCTTGCCCTGGGGAATTTGGCTGGGTTAACTGGACACAGGTCGACAGGAACATCTTATCAATACTTCATGTACAATTTCAACCAACACCTCTCTCGCCCCACTGCCTTCCTGTTCAGAAGGTAATCCAAGGAAACTCGAGCCCTGGAATGACCTGGGTACCCAGGTTTAGGGCCAGGGGAACATACATGGAGTGGACCTTGCTGGTCCCTGCTCGGGTCCCTTTTTCTGGGTCAGCGCACCTGTCCCCTAATTGATGTGCTTGTTGTTGCTAAGGGCTCATAGCTGTGCCTTCTCTGCAGAAGTGCCTGCAGCCCACAAGAGCCACTTTAGAGATGCTTGGGCAGATAGTTTACATATCACTTACACATCGCCCACCCACTCACGTTACCGGGACAACCAGCAGTCAATGACCAACTGATCCAGTACCAAAGGCCAGCTCCCCCGGCCTGAAGTGGGACTACTCTGATACTACAGTCCACGCTCCAGAGCTCCATGTAGCATCAGGTTGAAGCTGGACACCAGGTAAAACCACCTCTTCGCTCAGCTTCTTTACCTGTCCTGTCTTGCTTCCTTCATGCCCTTATGGCTGTCTCTGGAGATCTTGCCATCAATAATTCAAAAAGAGCCAGGCATGCTGATAGTCCCAGCGACTCAAGATGCCGAGACAGGAAGATTGCTTGAGCCCAGGAGTTCAAGGCTGCAGTGTACTGTGATGACACCTGTGAATAGCCTTGCACTCCAGCCTGGACAACATAGCAAGACCCCATTTCTAAAAAAGAACAAAAACAGAAAATTGCCCGAGAATCCCCCGTATGCTTCTAAGCAATATGTAAGTTTCTGAGCTCTCTTCTACCTCCTACATCCTGTGTAATGAGAGAGAGCCACGAGGGTTCTAAGCTTAGCAGCACGAAAAGTTTGTTTCGGTGAAAAGTACTAAAGTTTCACCTTATTTTTTGACACCGTACTGTTTCTATGAGCTCATAGAGAGGCTTAAAGCAACAGCATCCATTGATCAAATATTGATCAGGCATTCACTAGCAGCCTCACAGCTGTTTGGCCCTAGAGGACCCAGTAGGGAGCAAGAGAAACACAGTTTCTACCCTGATCCTCTAAATTAGGTACAAAGGCTTCTTGGACATCCCTCAGAGTCCCTTTGGAGCAATCCATAATGACAATCAATTGAGTACACGAAACCTTCAAAATGCTTTTAATTTCTTTTAATGTATAACAGTTACGCCTGAGTTACAGAGGAAGCGCTTACAAGCAGCAGGTAGTTAAAGCAAATACCAGTTTCTCTTTCTAGTCTACTACTCCATATAGCTGAATAAATTATGGTGCGATTATATTTAAACACACACCTCACGCCCACACGCCCACACACACACCCCACTCACACCCTCACGCACACCCACTCACTTCCGCATGGGGGGAAATGGCTGTGAGTCAAACATGGAAGCAACAGAGTTGCAGTTACTAGGAAGGAGGAATGGTCTGGAGTACTACTATGTAGATACTTCCCAGGTCAGGGAATTGGCCATGTCAGTGTTGAGTTGAAGAAGCATCAGATACACAGAAGTCTTGGGGCATTTCAAGTTGGCGGCTAGAGAACCCCCACTTGGTCTTGGTTTGGTGCCTCTGCAGGAGGGGACGAGAGAAGACCGGTGTACCCCCAAAAAGCATCCAATAGTGCGGGACACATTCGGGAGCTTGACGAGAAGAACATCAGCCTGAGAGAGGCCCTAGAGACATCTTCTTAGTTGGGTGATGGAGTTTCACCGAGTCCCAGGATCCAAAATCTTGGATGCTTCACCAACTCCATCTTAAAACATGGGATGCTGGCAGTGCGGTCAAAGTCTGGGACCTGTCCTGTTCTTAAGCCAGAGTCAGATTTCCAATCTGACTCTTTTCATTTTCCTTCTGGGCAAACCTCTCTCTCCATCCTTCTTTCCTTCTCTCTTATCCCCCCTAGTTCTCTGTTTGCTCTGCCCTTTCATGTTCCTCTGGCAAAAGAACAACGAAGGTAAATCAAGTATAAAATGGAAGTATAAAAGCATAGCTTGGTTCTTACACATCACTTCTTTTTTTCTTTATATAGCAAGAGAGAAATATCAAATGAAAAAATAAAAGAACAAGAATGAAAGAACCCAACAGAGCCTGGAATGCATAATTTGAAACACACAATATGAAGATATATCCCTACAGATGGTTCCTGGCACTAGCACGACACGCACTGTGGGGGATTTCTTTCCTTTTTAAGTGTATATATATATATATATTTATAAAAGGTCAACTTTCTATAAACGAACAGCACATCACCACATTTCCAACTAATGTACAATGAACTCAAAAGAGAGCCCTCCTCAGAGAGGACCAACAGCGACTTGTGATTAAGTTGGAGGAAGCAGCTCTTATTTTGCTATGGATTCTATTTACAGGGATGGATGGGGCTTGTTTCTGGGACAGCCTGGCCGCTGAAACCCAGGCCTTCTTTCTCAGGCTGTGGTCAGCCCCAGAGAGATGGAGGCCTTGTGTCTCTCGTCCAACATCACCTCTCTGGTGCTGTTTCGAGCTGCCAACACAAGGCTGAATTTTTTAGCCCAAGTTGGCCAGACACATTAGTATACGGGTTTTAGAGGGAACCTGTCAGGGTCAACGGCCTCTTTCTGAAGGGGGTGGGGCCCCTCAAGGAATAAGTCCCATTTTCTACCAAGATGGTGGCTTGGGAGGACTTATCTTCAACATCATGAGAAATCATTTGGTTTATTTCCAAGCAGGTCTTGGTTCCATTTCACCATCAGGGCCAGATATCTGGGATTGGTCCTAGCACGGAAATGTCACCTCCTGGGGGGTGGGGCTGGGTGGTTTTGATGTCACCTGCCTGAGATCTCTGCTCCTGAGTCACAGAGGGTGTCAGAAGACTCAGCCACTTTCTGAGCCAGGCCTCCAGGGGGAAGGACTGACCGTTCAGGGAATGTGGATGAAGAGTATTCAGTCTTCAGGAAGAGCTGCTTTCTGCTGCGATAGCTACAACAGCAGGGACTGGGCTACCAAGGGACAACAGAGTCTTCTTTTTGTCCCGAGCTTGAAGAACCAAAGGTCTCCCGCAGTGGATGCTCCAGTTGCAACCTTGGTTGATCTTGATGGGTCACATGTGTCCGCTGCTACCAAAGAGTCTATTTGTCCCCCAGTTATTCATAGGTTCCTCTAAACCAGAGATATGAACCAACCTGGTCATGGTCCAGGAAAGGCTTGGTATCACTGACTCTGAAGATGAGAAACGGGTGAGCATTTGTTACAGAGGTGATGTCCATGCAGGCGAGTGTCCTAGAATCTTGCCAAACCAGCTCCCCCAAGAAGGAGGAACTCAGACTGACTCCCAGAGCAGCAGCCCTTCCCTCTAGGAATGTCTTGTTTGCTGAGGGCAAGAGGCATGGAATGAGCAAAGAAGTGGCCTCAGGAACCCAGGTGGGGACAAGCAATTTGGTCCAATGTTTGTGAATTCAGTGCTGTGTCTCCCATCCCAAGTACTTTGTACCCAGCAGCGCCTGATAACGGTGATGGAATGTGGATTACAGTGACGGTGACGGTAAAGATGAATATGATTTTGATAAATAGGTAAAGGCGGTAAAAAAGTTCCCAGGGAGGAGGAATCAGGGGTTTGAATCACCCCCTCAAGCTCCCAGCTCTTAAGAGAATGGTACTTCAGGAGGCCGCTGGTGTGGTCAAGGAAGCTGCCTCTTCCCTCTGCTCTGGAATTGCTGACATCTTCCTCTGCTTAGGGGTGGTAGCTTGAAAACTGGCTCCAGCTGCCCCAGCTCAGCTGTGCTGGATCAGGAGACAGAGGCTCCTTGGCCAAGAGGGAGGCAACATGGAAAGATGCCACTCTGGGTGGGACAGTGGGATATGTCCCTCCCGACATGCCAGGGGGAATTTGTAGTCTTGTCTGTGGGGCAAACAATCCCTGCCCAGTCTAGAACCCTCCTCCAAAGCTCTGAGGGTTGCTCTCTGCATCCCCAGAAGCTGAAAGGGGTTTGGGGAAGATGGAGGCCTCTTCCTAGAGGATGGCACATGGTAAGCATGGGCCTGGGTCTCTGCGGGAGGCTTTGGGCAAAATCTCAACTCCCTGGGGTATGGACTTGCAGGTAGAGAGCTGAAGCCTTGGGCAACAAAGGCTTGCCCTCCCCACAAGCAAAGGGACCCGGTTATGAGAGCCCCTTCTGAGCCCACTTCATGCTCCTCCACTCACGTATCCTCCAGACTTGATCCCCCTCTCCATCTCATCTGATCCAGCTAATGAGGAAATTGAAAAGTTCTGTGGGCTCCCCAGGCCCTAGATGGGGTGGACATGGTGGGAACTTGGGCTTCAGGCTAAAAGCCCTCTGCTTCTAGATGCCTGAGTTGGGTCCTTGTAACCTGGGTGGGCCCAGGGCTGACAAGCCCCACCCCCACATGGCCCTGCCCTCTGGTTAAGCCTTTTCCTGGCCTCCCCAGTCTCCCTGCCTGTGCTAGATTTTCCTGTGCACCCAGCAGAGGGGTGGGGGGAGGGTTCTGAAGTCCTTCAAATTTCTGGGTGGGGTGAGACTGTCCCCCTGCTCACTCCCCTTGGAAGACCCTAGAGCTAGGGTCCCTCACTGCTGGAGTCCCAATATCTAGAGGAGGAAAGGGCTGTGATTCTGACACTGAGCCAGAGACCCACCTTGGAAGGCTGGCTCCCAGTACATCCAGCTGAGAGCAGCCCTGAAAGCTTTACCTCCACCTCTAGTTAGGGCACTCACTGGAGCTGGGTCCAAAGGGCTGCAGGACCTCCTCTCAGGCACTGTCCTCCTCTGGGTGCCCCTGGTGTTTAGGGTGGGCCTCGATCTCTATGCCTGAGTTGGCACAGAGGCCACCATGGGATTTGACGGGGAGGGCTGCAGGACAACCAGAAACCCTCCTGGGGGAGAGTGCAGAGCAGACTCCAAGGGCATCACTCTGGATCTCTAACCACAGGTGAGTGACAAGCTGGCTGTCTACCTCCAGGGGGCCGGTGATGAGAAGCGGGTGGGCTCCTTTCCTGGCCTCCTGGGACCGCAGGGGGGATGAGGGAGCAAGGCTGGGAGGCTCAGGGGTCAGTTAGGCTTGGGTTGGGAATTGGGGCGGGGCAAGCTCGCCCAGGGGCCCTAGTAGGCCTGTCCAGTTTCCACAGGCAGAAGTCCCAGCACAGCAGAGTGCTCCCCGAGCTTCATGCGACGCTGGGTGGAGAGGCTCACGTTTTTGGCCAGGTAATCAACAGCAGCTGGAAAAAGAAGAGAATCTCCTAGAAATTGAGGTTCTTTTTGTATATTCTTCCATTCATTCTAAATCCATCTATCAATTCACCCATCCTGTCTATCCATCTATTCTTGCACCCATCCATTATCCTTCCATCCTTCTATCCACTCGTTCTGTCATCCATCCAGCTATATCCATGCATCCATCCACCCATCCATTCTGTCCATTTATCCATCCATCCATCCATCCATCCATCTATCCATCCTTCTATCCACTCATCCTTCCCTTCCATCCATGCATCTATCTATCCATGCATCTATCTATCCATCCCTCATCCATCCATCCATTCAACCATCCATCCATCTATCCATCTCTTCATGAAGCTCTTTCTCTCACCTCCTCTCCAATTAATTGGCAAATATCTATTTAATGCATTGTGTGCCCAGCTCTCTGGTAAGTTCCTAGGGAGGCACAGAAGATTATCCACATCGTTGAGCAAAGAATTCGCCACCCCTCAACAAACCCACTACATATTCCTGCTATGGAGGAGGCCCTGAGAGTCCCTGAGTCCAGGCAATGATTAGGGCAAGGTCTCTCTGCTTTCTCTATCTGTGCTCAGCTTACAGGTAAGGCAAAGCAGGACCTCTGCTGCAAGGCCAGAGTGGCTGAGGGTGAACTGAGGGATCCATGCAGAAGAAGCCAGGACACAGATATGCAGGGGAGCTGAGACCGACAGCTCTGTCCTTCTGGTCACCCAGAGGAGACACATGAGTGTCTGAGGGTGTGTGTGCCTGAGAGTGGTGCATATTTGTGTGTGTGTGAACAACGGAAACAAGAATCTCCTTGAATAATTGGCCTGCACATGAATGTCCACACAAGAGCAACATTGCACACACATGTGCACATATGTGTGTGAGTTGCGTGCACCTTTGTGAATAGATGAACCTTGGGAATGCCAATGCATGTGCAGGTACTATGGACAAGTGAGTTTCAGCTGAGCCAGGTAGCTGCCTCTCTGTGTGTATGTGCAGGGATGACCCCTGACCTGCATGTACATGTGTTCTGTCTTGACTATACTGATTCTGCCTATCTGAGGTCACAGCAGAAATCAGCCCTGACCAAATGATTTGGCTGGGGTATGGCCAAGCCCTCCAGAGACACAGGGATGGGGGCTTCCCAAGCTGGGGGTCTGTGGCTGTGGCCAGTCCAAACCCCCGGGATCTGTAGGATCCAGAAGCAAGAGGAGGATGGAAAGAACACTGCATTGGGAATTACGAGGGCTGGCTCCACACTTGTTCTATTACCTCCCCACAGGGGACCCTATGGCACTCTACATGCTTCCCCAAGGTTGGAGGTTCCTGCCTAGGGCAGGTGGGTGAAGCCAAAAGGTGATAGGCATGGCCTGAGGACGAGGCCAGGGAGTGCCAAACACTGAGCCATGGGAGGCCATATTGCCTCAAATGACGGAGGTTCAAATCCTGCACTTGCCAACTTTTAGTGTGTGCTTTGGGGCATACCACCTCATCTACTCAGACTTCGGTTTCCCTGTCTGTAAAATGGGGGATCATAACAGCATCCATCTGAGGAGCTGTTATGAAGGATAAAGGAGAAATGCATACGAAGTGGCTGGCTAGTACCGTGCTGCCACATTGTGAGCACGAGACATGTGGGTTTGGAAGCAGCGGAAGGCTAGGACTGGGATTTAGTAAGCAAACGAGGCCTTTGATCAGGGCAGGAGGGATGGAGCAGCAGCTGAGGTGGCTGCAGTTCCAGTTACCTCCTGCTCATGTGGCCCTGGGCGCATCCCTTGACCTCTCTAGGCGCTCCTTGTCCGTAGAAGGGAGAAAACTAAGTCCAGCCTCCTCCGGGGCTGCTGCTCTGACGATGAAGTGAGACAGTGATCTTTATGATGTGGGTTACGGAGCATGCAGGGGCTGGGCCCTCGACACTCCCAAAGGATGTGAAGATGCCCTGGGGTCTCTCTGGAGTGTCTGAACCCTGTGCCCCTCTGCTTGCCAGGATCTAGGGTGGGTGATGAGAGGAAAGCTAAGCCTGTTTAGGGTCTGAGCTGAGCCCCTGGGGGCTGCCTCTGAAGTAACTTGGCCTCCAGGCTCCCAGCTGGTAGAGCAGAGGTGGTGGCAGCCAGCCTGGCCCTGCCTTAGGTCTGCCCCTTGCTCTGCGTTGGGGTAGGGCCATTCCCATCTCTGGCCTTGGGGGTACTGTGCAGCCCTGGCCACACCAACTCTGCTACTGGGAGCTCACCTTCCCCGGGCTCCAGGGTCCACCCCCGGTAAGAAGCCTCATTCTTAGAGGGACATTAGGAATGGAAGGAGGAGGAGCCAATGTTTACAGAGAGCCTGCTTATGCTGGTCCTGTTATAAGCACTTTGTGGTCATTTCCATTTAGTTCTCACAACTCTGTGAGGCTGGTAGTGGTGGTATTGGCATCTTACAGAGGATGGAACTGAGACCCTGAGACACTGCTGCACTTCGAAGATCACACAGTTCATAAGTTGTGGAGCCAGGATTCAAACGCAGGCCGTCTCCCTGGGAGCCTAGCTCCCAGCCACCCCTGCATGCTCCTAGAGAATAACCCTTTGTACATGCACACTTTAGAGTGCATGAGGTACTCTGCACCCCAAATTCTGCATCGATCCCATGTTCTGCTCCAGGCAATGTAAGCGATGTGTCCAAGGGCACACCAGCAAGACAGGTGACCCTTTCCCTGAGTCTCAGCAGCCGCTGCCTTCCCACCTTATTTCACACCACGCCAGCCTCTCACACCAACCTCAGCAGCTACTCGTGTGGGTGGGCTGAGAGCTCTGGCTTTTTAAACAATTGATACATAGTATTTGTACGTATTTATTGGGGTGCATGTGATGCTTTGCTACATGCATAGAATGTGTAATGATCAAGTCAGGCTGTTTAGGGAATCCATCACCTTCAGTATTTATTATTTCTTTTCTTTTTTTTTGAAACGGAGTCTCGCTCTGTCACCCAGAGTGGAGTGCAGTGGCGGAATCTCGGCTTACTGCAACCTCCGCCTCCCGGGCTCAAGCAATTCTCCTGCTTCAGCATCCCGAGTAGCTGGGATTACAGGTGCCCGCCACTACACCCGGCTAATTTTTGCATTTTTTAGTAGAGACGGGGTTTCACCATGTTGGCCAGGCTGGTCTCAAACTCCTGACCTCAGGTGATCCGCCTGTCTCGGCCTCCCAAAGTGCTGGGATTACAGGCGTGAGCCACCGCACCTGGCCCAGTATTTATCATTTCTGTGTGCTGGGAACATTTCAAGTCCTCTCTTCTAGCTGTTTTGAAATATACAATACATTGCTGTTAGCCGTAGTCACCCTACTCTGTTATGAAACACTAAAGCTTATTCCTTCTATCTAACTGCATGTTTGCACGGGTTAGCCAACCTCTTCATCCCCCCCCCTCCCTGCTTCCCTGCCTCTAGTAAACATCGTTTGACTCTCCATCTCCGTGAGATCAACCTTCTGAGCTCCCACATATGAGAACATGTATGTTTGTCGTTCTGTCCCTAGCTTATGTTACTTAATAAAAGGACCTACAGTTCCATCCATGTTGCAGATGACAGAATTTTATTCTTTTTTATGGCTGAATAGTATTCTACTGGGTATATACACACTATTTTCTTTATCCATTCATCTGTTGATGGATACTTAGGTTGATTCCGTATCTTGGCCATTGTGAACGGAGTTGCAATAAACATGGGAGTGCAGGTATCCCTTTGCTACACTGATTCTTATACTTTGGATAAATATGGTAGTTCTGGTTTTCCCTGGCTTTGAATAATAATGAGAACAACAAAGCGAGCACCCTCATGTATGGCCCACCTACTGTGTGCTGGCAGGCATGACCACATCTATTTCTTTCAACAGCCCCATGCTTTAGGTATGAGCGTTCTCCTTCTATAAACGTGGAAACTGAGGCATAGAGAGGTCGCTGGCCCAGAGTCACATACAGCGGGTGACATGGAGGAGCCTGCATTGGTCCGGCCTGTGCCTCTGGCCACTCTGTGTGACTTCTCCTTGTCAGCCTCTCCCAGCGACCAGCCCGTGGTCCAGTGCACAGTAGGAGCTTGCCAGGCCCGGTCTAGGTAGCCAAGGAAACTTTCCCAGCGACCCGCCAACTTCAAGGGCACCCAACAGGCCGCAGAGCCTGCCTCTCCCCCGGGGCGGAGCCAAGGGGTGGGCGAGGCCAGGGCTGTAACATTTCTCATTATGGCCTCCGTCAACGGCCCTCCCTGTCCCTCTGTCTCACCGCATCTCCCCCTCCTCTGCCTTGCGCCTGTGCCTGGGCTCTAAATGTCTCAAATTAGATTAATTGGGAGTTGGCAGGAGATGTGGTGGTGATGCCAACTGGTAAACAATCTCAGCCGTCAGCGCCTCGTCAGCCCGCAGCCCCAGAGGAGGACGCTTCTAGACACAAATTCTTATTAGACTTGTCAGATCTATTAAAATTCTTTTCACACTTCTGCGTTCTATCAGCCCCATCATTAGTACCGCCCTGGCCTCTGGGAACACCAGGGCCATATTAATCTGCCGTGTGCCCCATCCCTGTGCTCCTGCCTCCACCACTCCAGGGACGAGGGGAGACGGACAGGTGGATGGACAATAGCCAGAGCAGGAAAAGGAGCAAAGGTGTCCCTGGGAAGAGGAGAGGCCCCGGGAGAGGAAGAGGAGGACTCGGGGGCCTAAGGGTTTGGCCTATGTGTATGCTCGTTCTGTGCACAACTGAAGGTGGCTCTCCAGGGACGGGCTGCAGGTGTGGCTGTGTACACATCAGTATGAGCCACCGGGTGACCTTGGGAACACAGCCTCTCTGAGATCCCATTTCCTCATCTGTCCAATGGGAATAACCACGTGTGCTGCATAGGGTGGTGTGAGGATGAAATGCCAGACCCACAGTAGATGCTCAATAAACAGTCATCCCTCCTTCCTTTACACACGCACATTTTGTGTATTTATATCTTAAGGCTGCGTGTGTACACACATTAGTGAACACACATATGAACCCCTCTCTCTGCGGTGCATCTGTCCATATGCAGGTGTCTGTGAAGCCGTGGACATGAATCCACACGTGAGTGGGCTCAGGTGTGTATTGTTGCTGAGTGGCCTCCACAAATCTGTGGTTTGAAGTTAGGAGACTTTGAGTCCACCATTGCCATGCTGTGGGATTTTGGAAAAGCTACCTAGCCTCTCTGAGCCTTGTTTTTGCACCTGCAACCTGGGGATAAATAACTTAGAGAATTACATGAATGAGGAGCACGCATTTTGCCTAGTGCCCTAGAGGATGAAGTTGGGCAGGGGACAGGTGTCAGCGGATGACAGGTGGACGTGGGCACACACAGGCACAGTCTGGGGCATGGGACTCCTGCACACATGCTGGGCATCTCAGCCACAGACGTGTACAGTTGTCGAGAGATGTGGTGCAAGTGGTTAGTGGGAACACGATGTGTCTCTGGGCCTCCAAATGCCAAAGGAGAGGAGGTGGTGCAATGGAAACACTTTGAGATGGCTAAGTCTACTCTGTGGGCTCCATTTCACAGATGGGAAGACTGAGGCTCAGAGAGGCAAGTGTGTGGCTTGCTCGCACTATGATGCCAGAGGAGCTGACTTTTCCACCAGCCCTTCCCTCCCAGCTCAGGCCAGGAGTCTCTGTGGGGTCAGGTGGGATCTGTGTAGGGCTTGCTTTGGGGAGGGCTGGAGAATGTGGCCAAGAAGAGTGCTGGGCTCTTCTTGAAGAAGCGAGGGCAGCAGGAGTGGAGCTGGAAGAGGCATGAGAGGAGGAGGAAAGGGAGTGGAAGGAGAGGATGGAAAAGAGAAGAATGGAGTTGGGGGAGGGGGAGGAGGAAACTGCTCTGCCTGGCTTTGCCCGAGCAAGAGAACAAACCCTCCTTTCTCGCCTCCTAGGCCTCTTCCCTTTTGATCCCCTCCCCTGCCACCCCCATGCTGACTTTGGGGTTAATTTTATTTCCGAATTGAGCAGGCGCCCCAGGAGCAGGGCACCGAGCTCGGGTGTGACTAACGCCTGCCCCAGGCCGGGGCTGCCGCTGCTGCTGAGGTCACTCTAAAATCTTTATCAAGAGCATGTGTGTCCCGCTCCATGCCCAGGAACATGGGCTGGGTCAGGAGGTCACCCTGGTACCCTCCGGAAACACTCCCAAGCACATGCATGCACCCTGCTCTCAAATATACGTGCATACTCCCATGCACACATTCACACACACACACACACACACACACACACACAGAGTTATACACACAGACATGGTATATGTCTACACCCAGATGTACATCCATACACATGTGCACATGGCCACACCTATGACATGCCCAAACATACACGCACCCCCATTTATACACGGCACATAGAGTATATGTGTCCACACACAGGTATTCCCAAACACACAATCACAGACAGTTAAACATGTGTACATGCCTCAATGCATGGCTATACACATGTACATACAGTCACACGTTTGTACACTAACATACATCTATACACACACGTGTGTTCATTATACATATCTACATATTGACATATGCATGCAAACATGCAGGCACACATAAATACACAAACATATGTACAGACTTGAATGGACATTTAAACATATTTGTTTAAGCAGACACATACATATGTGTGCACATGTGTATTCATACATACAAACAGATGTGACATCACATGTGCACAATATGTTCATTTATGTGCACAAGTGTGAACAGTTCTATACACATATGCCCACACGTGCCCACTAACACACACCTGTACTCACATATATGCAAAGATGCATGCAATAACACATGGATTCTGACATACTCAGAGGCATCGCATGCACACAACACGCGCACACACACACACACACAGGAATTGGAACGTGTCCTGACACATGTACTCACATGCACCCATATAGACATGTGTACATATACATATGCAAGCATGTGCATGCACAGGAAGGGTCGTGAACACAGCTGGGAGGTGGAGGCTGACACAGCTGGTCCTCATTTGGCAGTAGAGGCCAACACTACGTGAGGAGGAGGGGGTTGGGGTGGGCAGGAAGCAGAGGTCAGCAAGTCTGGCCCAGGGCTGGGCTGGGGGAGAGGACACCCTCGTGGATGGGGGCCTGGCCCTCTTGCCACACGCCCTTCTGATTAGTTTGACACCAGCAGGTGAGGCCTTTGCAGGGAGGTGGGGCAGGAGAGTGACCGGTGACCTCTGGCTCCTTGTCCCATCTGGGCCTGCCCCGCTGCTGGCCTTGCCAGGCAGCAGAGGTTATGTCCAGGCCTGCATTTTCCAGCCTTTGGTCTGAGGGTCCACTGTCCCTGCCTCAAGGCAAGGCACCAAGGGGATAGCAGCTGGAATGGGTGCATGAGACAACTGAAGAGTCTGGAGTCGAGGAGAGAGCTGGAAACGCAGCTTTCCCACGCCCTGGGCAGAAAGGGCAGGGTCTCCCCCTGAGCCGTCCAGCACCGTGGCCACCAGCAGCACGTGGCTATTGAACTGTGGCTACTGCAACTGGGGAAGTGAATTTCAAATGTCAGTTTCACTTTCACTCATTCAAAAGGAAAAACTGATCTTCAGTTGAGTTATCTCGTGGTTGGAAAACTTGCAGTTTGGAACACTTTGGATGTATGTCTATTTTCTCAATTGTAAACTACATGAAATTTAAATACAGATCGAGTATTTCGGTTGAAAATTCAGTGTCCGAATTAAAACGGCTGAGTATAAAACACACATGGGATTGCCAAAGACATAGCATGAAGAAGAAAATGTAAAATGTCTCCATAAATACAAACGAATTGCATTTTGAAACGATAACCTTTTGGATGTACTGGCTTAAATAAAATGCTAGTAAAAATAATTCCATTGTTTCTTCTCTTTTTTTTTTTTTTGAGACAGAGTTTTGCTCTGTCACACAGGCTACTCTGTCACATAGGAGTAGAGTGGCATGATCTCGGCTCACTGTAGCCTCTGCTTCCTGGGCTCAATGATTCCTGTGCCTCACCTACTTGAGTAACTGGTATTACAGGCGCGTGCCACCACGCCTGGCTAATTTTTGTATTTTTAGTAGAGACAGAGTTTCACCATGTTGACCAGGCTGGTCTTGAACTCCTGGCCTCAAGTGATTCTTTCGCCTCAGCCTTCCAAAGTGCTGGGATTACAGGCACTAGCCACCACGCCTGTCCTGTTTCTTCTTACATTTTGAAATGTGGTCACTAGAAATGTTAAATGATATTTGTGTCATGTATTACTTTTCTGTTGGAGCCCAAGTATGGGAGCAGGGGTTTGGCCAGGAGATGTCCTGGGTTTTGCCCAGTTCGGTGTCAGTTTACGTGAACTATTCCTTCTGGTTGAACTTCAATTTTCCATCTGTAAAATGGACAATCCCCACCCCGACACCACCTTGTAGCTCTCTACAGATAAGCAGGAGGCCCTGGGGGAAGAGGAGAAGAAATGGGGAGGGGGGATGCCCAGGGCACCAGGCACTCACTCTGGCCATACTGGCCGTACTGATAGCCGGCCACGGGGTCCACGCTGTAGCCGGTGGTGCTGTAGGTGGGTGGACAGTAGGCCTGGGAGGTGGGCAGGCTGTCTCCAGGCTTGATGGAGTCGGCCCGCTGGCTGCAGCTGGCTGAGATGGAAGTGGCCGGGTCCAGGCCTCCGTGCAGCGGGGGAGATGGAGAAGTCGGCCTGTGGCTGCGGGGGCACCGCGCTGGGGTTGCTCAAGATGCTCATCACCTGCAGGGAAAAGGTCATTAGTGCCAGGCTCACCCAACAGACCCCAGAGACACGAGCACACTGGGCACAACGCCCAGCTGGCCCTGGACCACTCTTGGCCGGAGCTGTTCCCTTGAAGTCTCTAGAGCTTTGAGGTCCTTGGTTTACCTGATTTGCATGCCCTCATGCTGGTCTTCAGTGTTTCTCTTAAGGAGGGTCCTGACCCAGAGGTCCTCCTTCCACTGGGAGTTGGGTGAGGCCTTACTCTAGCTTCAGGGCCTGGCTCTAAGGGCACCCTGGGCCTGTCTACTGAATGAATGCATGCAAGAAAGAATACATGGATGAACCAACTGGCTAATGATGCGTCTTCCATCAGTTAGGGAGTTCTCCTAGCTCAGAGAACTGTCCCTCCCCCATCACACTGGGATGCCCCCCATCTTCTAACACAAACATTTCAGCAGGACTCTGATCTGTTCAGCATCACTGTGCTCGACTTTCTCTGCCTACCACTTCTCTGGACTCTGAAGCTCCTGCCCTTCAACAGTGAAGCCCTCAGCCAATGCTTTCAAAGAGCCTCTCAGGCCCTTTCTTTTGATTTCACTGGCTCCTGAGGTCTGTGACCATCCTCTCTTTCCCTGCCTGGTTGGGTTCCACAAATAGGAACTCATTGTCAGAGCTGGCAACACAGATTAGCAGGGGAGGCTTGTCTCTAGAAACTCAGCTTAGGGGACTTGGGTGGAGGTTCAGGTATTTACTTACTGGGATGTTCACTTATTTGCTCCACAAATGGGCATGGATGGTGACTCTCAGGCTGAGAGCTGAAGGCTCTGAGACTTTAGAGGAGAAAGAGTCATAGTCCCTGCCCTCAGTGGGGGGGGAGAGGAGGAGGAGGAAGGGTCTGGGTCCAGTGAGGGAGGCTACTAGCAAAGACCATGGAGACATGGAGTAGTGATACAGGCTCTTATCTATCAAAGGACACAGAGGAGGGCATCCCGTCATCCCTGGCAGTCCAGGAAATCTAGGGGAGGTGGCACCTGCTGTCCAGCTCTCCAGGAAGAGGGTGGGGAAAAGCAGTGCTTTCCTGTGGAGGTGGGGCTGGGGGTGGTGCTGCAGGAGTCCCTGCAGAGTGTGGGGGCACAGTGTCCCGGTCAGTCCAGAGGAGAGCAGGGAGAGGACAGGAGGGAGAGGCAGGCCCTTGTGAACCTGACCTGCAGGGCCCAGGCCCCTGATGACCTGCTGGTGATACCACCCCTTACGGGAGGAAGACCCTGAATATGATGAGGTGGGGTTGGCTTTGCTGATAATCTGCTCAGCACTGAGATGGAGAACCGTGAGGCAATCCCTGCTGGCCACACAGTCGTGTTCCCTGACTCCCCGTCCAGGGTAAGAAAGCAGGCTGTGGGCATTCGAGCAGTGATCGTTTTGCCAACTAGACACCTTCTGAAGATTTTTATCTTTGCCTTTATGATTGGCCTGTTCCACAGGCATTGAGGCCTGGCCACAGTTGAGGGCATCGATGGATTCCTCGGGCCAGGGACAGACACCAAGCTCCTCCACTTACCGGCTGTGTGACCTCGGGAGTGTCTCTGAGCAGTTAACTCATTTGATCTCCCAACCGAAAACCCCACTGAGATGTGTGGGGCTGAGCTAGGATGCCCATTTCCCAGATGAAAAAACCGAGGCCTCAAAGGGGCTGTGGCTTCCCTAGATCTCACAGCAGGCCGAGGGCTCAGTTCACCTGACCCTGGTTCACCTGCAAAATGTCCAGTTTGACTCTCAAGGATGAATGAGGTTGGGGCATTTGATCACTTTAGAGGGTCTCACTCCAAGGACCAGCAGTAGTTTGTTTCCTGGGCAGCTAACGGCGGGTGAGTGGGGCTGGGTTCCTTACTCTGGGGAAGCTTAGGTCCTCTGGAATGCCTTGAGCAGAGCCTCTACCTGATTCTTTCCCCCCATGCCCTCAACCCTGGGGGTCTCCCCCCTCCTCCATCCTTTCCCTCTGTCACTCTCCCCCGCAGATCCAGAGCCCAGAACTCAGGCCAGCTGGGGCTGTCCACTGGCTGGTCTTCATCTTCACACAGCTGGGGGAGATTTGGGTGAGACATAAGGGTGTGTCGACCTCATCAAGATGGCAAAGACACACTGGAATGGGTTTGCAAGGAGAGAGAAAGTCTGCCCAGGAGGCAGGAGGCTGGGCTGGGTGGTGTCTGGAGAGCTCTGGACACTAGCCTGACTTTAGGGAGCTGAGGTCTCCCCAGCTTGCTCTGTTGAATGTGCTTCTGATGCCTTTGTCGTGACTGGGTCAACAGCAGGGTGCTGGGTGGTATACGAGGGTGTCTGACACTGCAAAGTTGTGTTTGCTGCTTTCAGTCTGTCAAGATGGGATCTCTTGGCTTGAAGAATGTGCTGGGGGCCTGGGGAGGAGGGCTGGGTCCCGGGACAAACTCAGGAATCTAACTCTGCCCTGGGGTTCTCAATCTAGACCTTTTCCCCACCCATCTCCTTTCTGACCCGACACAAACACGGACCCTGCTCCCTGCTCAAAGGAGGCCTGGGCTCCAAGAATAGACTTAGATGCTCAGACAGGCTCCATATCCCTTCTTTCAGAAGGGCTGTTGTTGAGGTCTGGGAGGCTCCTGGGAGGATTTGTCAGCTCCCATGAGACCCCAGTTTGATCCTTCCCTCCTGCCCATCCCCAAGATGCCAACCCAGATGGGATGATGAGAGGGGAGGAATGGGGGGACGGTTAGGAAGAGGATGAGGATGCTTTGGGACAGGCTGAGAGCTGTGCATAGACCCAGTACTCATCCTGTAAGACAGAGACCTACACAGAACTGCTGCCCAATCTGACTATATCACTCAAGAATTATCAATGGCTCCCCAGTACCTCCCAACAAAAGCTTCTCCTGACCAGATCTCTAGTTGCCTGTCCGAACTCCCTTCACTCCTTTCTACCTTGCACTTTATATCCCAGCTATACCCAACAATGTGTTATTTCTTGAAGATATCCTTTATTCATCCATGTATTCATCCAACAAGCATTTCATAGAGTGCTACTATGTGCCAGTCTGGAGCTACGGCTGGACTACCAGCTCTTCGAGAACAGGATGGAACTGCGTTTTGTCCATCTCTGTAGCCCCAGTGCCTACATTGTGCTTGCTACATATTCTGAGCTCAGAAAACCTCTGCTGGATTCATGCACATTCCTTTGAAAAATAATTACTGAGCACCTATTATATGCCAGACACTGAGCCAGGCACTGGGGACACAGCCATGAAAAATGCCAATCCCATGCCCTCCTGGAGCTATCTGCCTAAGAAACAATGCTGACTTAAGTGAACAAATAATATAATTTCTAATACTGATCAATTCTATGGAGGAAAAGCAAGTGGCTATGTGGGGTAGTTAGGCAAGACCTCACCAAAGACGTGATATCCAGCAAGACCAGAAAAACAGCCCTGCGAAGATGAGGCAGGGGAGCTTTCCAGCAGAGACATCAGCAAGTGCAAAGGCCCTGAGGTCCCTGGGGTTGAGGGGGCTGAGCCACGAGATACACTCTGCAGGTTTAGGAAACAGCCAGAAGGTGAACGTGGAGAGTGTGAAAACTCCAGGAACTGCAAGGGCTTGTGCAGTCCTTTCTCAGAAGGGGCTTGGGTGGTGCCCAGTGGCTCAGGAAGGCCTTGGACCTTGGGCCGTGAACAGACAGCTCAGAAACAGCTTGGGTCCAGGAGCTTTTCCCGTAATGGGATTTACTCAATGGGATTTGCCCTGGACCATCAAATCAAATCCACATCTGGGGAAGGTGTGAATAGGGGCTGTGTGGCCGTGGCTCACTCTCTTCCAGAGTCCCTGGGGGTCTGTGGATCAAAGGGCTTCCATTTCATCCAACCCCCCTGTCTCCAGGCAGGGCAGCATCTAAGCTAAAGGGACAGGACCCAAGTGGAGAGCAGAGGGAGGGGGAGAACACTCATGGATGAAGACCACAGGGCCTGAGTTGTACATTGATCACTTCATGGACTCCTCGAGCAGATAGGGTATCATTACTCCCATTATGCAGATGGGGGAAACTGAGGCACGGGGAATCAAAAAGGCTCCCCCCACAACCACACAGCTGGGAAGTGGCAGAGCTAGGATTTGCACCCAGGTCTCCCCGGGTCCCTAGCTGTGCTCTTTCCCTGCCACCAGCTGGAGAGCACACAGGAAGAGGTTTGGAACCTCACTGCACAGAGCCCCACGGGCCTAAATGATCCTCGCTGGCGTCTGGCTTCCCCAGTACCTCTAGGGCTCCCTCTTGGCCTGCAGAAGCAGGAAGCATTGGCCCACCGTTAGGAGCCCAGCTGAGGTCTGGAGCCTGCAAACTTTTGAACTTGAGGAAGTCCAGGTCTGATGCAGTAATCTACCCCCCCCCCCCCCTCAACAATGCTAAGGCCTCTCCCCCGGTGGGTCTTACTTTTTTCCCGGTGACCTTGCTTTCACTAATGTATTACTTCTTGGTACGTTACCGTTACTAACTCAAAATCAATACCGACCTCCACATCTGTAAGGTTTTATCTGAAGGCAAATCTCAGGGCTGTCCATCAGGCTGACAGACAGCCATCCCTTCCTCTCCCTTCCTCCTCCATTTCCCCCCACCCGCCACAGCCCCCACCCAGGCCCCAACCCCTTCCTCTCCTTCTGCTCCAAATCAGTCCCAGCCTCGACCAGACTAAATCAATAAGGGCCCAGCCTCACCCTCCCTTCCGCCCGCTGGGGGAGAAGCTTGCTGGTTTAGGGGTGGGGACCCCCTTCACAGCCTCTGCTCACCGCCCCCTCCCCCCGGGACGTGCCAGCGCACTCCCCTACTTTAAAAGAAGGGGATGGGAAAAAAGTAATTAATTCCCTCCGTTCCTGAGCTGGCCCCGAGGGCCTGGGACTGTGGAGGCTGAGCTGCGGAGAGCTGCACCCTCTGTGATAACTGAACGTGGCTTTGGGAGCGGCTGCCATTAGAAGGGGCGATCGCCATCATCCGGGCTCCATGGCAGGGTTTGTGGTGGGTGGGTGGGGCCGCAGCAGGGTGCAGAGGGAGAGGGAGGCACAGAGCCTGAAGACTGAAGGTAAGGATAGGGGTGGGGTCTGGAATCAGGTCAAAGACCACGGGGACTAGCGGCAGGTCAAGGAGCCTCACCTCTGTACTGCCTGAGAAGGACCCTGAGGCTCTATGAGGGACAACGGTGTCCCTGAGGGCACTGGGCCTGGGCCCGTCAGTGCTCAGAGGGCTTTCCTGCAGTATGGGGGCCAGAATATCTGCCTTGACTAACTGTGACCCTGGGCAATTTCTTTAACCTTCTGTGCCTCAGTTTTCTCATCTGTAAAATGGGTATGATGATAATTGTAGCTACCTAGAGAGTTACCGTAAGGATTAAGTGAGTAAATAAATGCACACAGGATGTGCCATGCCGGTGCGTTGTTAGTTCCCAGTAAATATCAGCCCTCCTCCTCCCCTTCCTTTTTCACCTCCCTGATACCTCTTCTGCCTGGATTAGAAGGGAGAAGGCGGCTCCGGGACCTCACCTGAGATGGAAATGAGCACCTGGAAGCAGACTCTGGGAACACCTCCCAGTCAGGGGCCGTGCACTTTTTCATCTTTTCCCCCCATGGGGGCCAACACCCAGTGGGTGCTTTCTGAATGAAGACTTGCTCTGCCCTCTCAGAACTGTTCTGTCTCCACGCAGAAGCTGGGCCTGCACTCTGAGAAGGGAGCAAGTCACACCCCCCTCTGGCCGAAATGTGCTCCTCTATAGAAAGAAGGAACCCTCACAGTACAAGTCCTGGGAGTCTCCCAGTCTCGGCCAAGCGAGGCCTAGAATCTGAACAACTCCACAACACATACACCTCGCGGGGCAGCCCGCACCGCGCTCCGCAGGACACACACCTGAATCCAGGATGAAGAGTCCAGTGAAAACATCTCTGGTCCCGATCGCCAAACAGCCTTTCATCAGAGCCCCAGTTAATCGGCAGGATAGTTTCTCCCGTTTGCACGTTCGCTTCTTAGACTTATCCAATACACTTACACACGCACACATGTGCGTGTGAATACACTTAAATACGCACATGAAACCTGGGAGGCAACTTGGAGATTGTGCCATGTTCAAAAATGGCGAAACTGAGGCTCAAAGAGAGGGAATGGCTTCGGGAGTAATCCCAGGGGTTACTGCCACTCCCTCGTGTCCCCAGTCTTGGGTTTGTTTCCAGAAGGATCTGCTGGCTTGCCACACAGAGCACTTGTATCTCCAAGCCTCAGGTCCAACTCCAGCCCTGGCTCACCGTCTTGACTTCCAAAAGAGGTGAGAGGAGGGGGATATTTTCAGAGCCATCTGTTCCCGTTGTCAGAACACAGCTTGCCAGGAATAGAATGCATCGTTTGTCTGAATTGCATGAAAGTGTCTCTGTGGACCAAGAACTGTCCCCAGACTGGGAGATGAACTGGGGCAGCCCCACTCACAACTTGCCATGATTCCTAAGGATCTGGGGCCTGGGAGTCCACCTCTGCCTCCAGGCAGACTGTGTCAGAGCAGGCTGAGGACTGGGGGAGAGGAACGGGCTGCTCCCCCTGGGTCTGTCTGCTCCATCACTGGTTCTCCATCTTGACTGTCCACTGGAATCACTGAGGAGCCTGAGGGGTCAGGAGTTTTTAAAGTTCCTGGGTGATTCTAATGAGCAGTCAAGTTTGAGAGCCACCAGCCTGAAGACATCATTGTGACTTGCTACACACACGTAATACCATGACACATCCGTATTCATGCAGGTGAAGATATGGTACGCACACAAAACACACCCAGACCCCAGGCGGGAAGATGCACACATTACAGACGAGCCAACATAAACACGTAGAGAACGACCCACCCCGCTGGCCACAGCCCATCTGCGTGCCTCCCTGACGCACACATACAGAGCACACAAACCCTCACGCATGCACAGACTGCGGCCCCACAACTCCGCCTTCAATGGCTCACTCACGAAAACCTTCGAACCCCTTCTCCCTCCTCCAGCCTCCAGGGGACACCCAGACACACATCACACGCATGCCCCTGCTGGCGACTGCCTGTCTCCAGCCCCACACTGGGATTAGTGGAAGCCAGAAATCACCCACCCAGGCAGCTGCTGCCCCTGGCCCCCCCTTCTTCTCAATTCTCCACTAAGAGGATCGGGACCTTCCCCCCATCCTTCCCCACTGTGGACAGTGGTAATGGGCTTCGGGTGCTGACTTGGAGCTTCCAAACAAGATTTCCTGCAGGTCTCCCTGTCCCTTGCCTCCCAATTCAGCTCCCATCTCTGCTCATGGCCTTCACACCCCACCCCCTCCACCACCAGCATCCCACACCGCAGCCCTGCACCTGCCGTGTGGCCAACAAGCTCCCCTTCCCTCTCCCTGACCCAGCCCCCTGACTCCTGGTTCCCTCTCATTTGTCATCCCCAAAGCCTTCCGTGACGCTTTTCTAAGCCTGGTTGATAACATTCTCTTGCACAAGCACAGCACTTTACAGTTGATGAAGTATTTCCGTGTAAGCTTCATAACTACGCTAGGAAGCACTGTTATTCCATTTTTCAGGTGAGAAAACTGAGGCTTAGCTGCTTACCAAGAATCAGCTGGGGGATGAGTGGCAGGATCAGGGCAAGGACCCTTGACGCTCGACTTCTGGTCTGATGCTAGAAGGTGGTTGCCTTGTGCCTGTCTGTGGCCTTCATTTACCCTGGGTGACTCAGGGTCATGTATTAACTGAGTGTTAGCTCAGTGTGTGTGTGTGTTTGCGTGTATGTGTGTGTGTGAGAGAGAGGGAGAGAGGGAGAGTGTGTGCATGTTTGAATACTGTGTGTGCATGTGTGAGTACTGTGTTCATGCATGCCTGTGCACATGGGAGTGCTATGTGTGTGTGTTTCGTTTGTGTGCTTCTAAGTCCTTGTGTGATGTGTGAGCATTGTGTTTTTGTATGTGCATGTGTGTTATGTGTGCATGGGAATACTGTACGTGCATGTGCAGAATTTTTGTGTGCATGTGCAAGTATTTGTGTATGTGTGAGTTTTGTGTGCTTGCGTGAGTATTGTGTATGCATAAGTATTTCGTGTGCACGCAGTAGCTACTACTGTGTGTGCATGTGTGATTGTTGCCTGTGTGTGTGTGCATGTGAGCATTGCACATGTATGGAGCACAGATCCTGTGTACCCCGACCCAAAGTACAGACTGAAGCTTGGGGACCTTGGAAGGTCAGAGGATACGTGGTGAACACAGGGTCATTGATTGCCATCTTTGACCAGGGTGGGGGCTCCTCATTCACAGCCCTGTTGGGGTCTCTCCTCCTCCCACGTGCAGTTTGATACACCAGACTTGGAAGACTCACGAGGCCGGCTCTGTCTGAGTGAAGAGGGAAGCAAGGGGGATAATTCCTGAAACTGCAGCAGAAGATATCCAGCTATCCTTCTGGTGTGTGAGGGGAGAGACCTGGGGAGATACAGCCGAAAGAGGCCATGAGGTCCCTGTGTTCAAGCCCTACCCTGTGGAAACTTTCAGTGCCAGGAAGGCCCAATCCTCTTCTTGGGAACAGACCGAGCCTCACCCCGTTTGTCTTCCTGTGGCCCTGACATGCCTGAATTTGGCCAGGAGCTGCCTGGGGAAGACTTGGTGTCTTATTCCCAGTGCCTGGCTCACAGAAGGCACCCAACAAACATTTGCTAAGTGAGGAAATTCGTGAATGAATAACTGAATTTATCTTTTTGCCCTGAGCACAGGGTCTAGCACAGAGCTGGTTATAAATTGAGGGGTCATTTGGCAAACATCCTCCAACCCAATGGGTTTCTAAGAGCCTCCTCCCCACCCAAGGGGTCCTTGAAGGCTTTTGGTTAAGGACTGTCTAGAGGTGAGGTGGGGGTGGAGGGAGGAACAGAATGGCTTTCCACTTATTGTCCAAGAAGTCAAACACACACACACACGCACACTCTTCCAATGTCTGTTTTACAAGATGTCAATCTCCAAATATTTGGAAACATCTAGAAATATCTGGAAACATCAGATGGAGGCTTTACCCCCCATCCCAGGGCAGATCCTTGGGTTGGCCTGAGTCTGAAGGTGCCCACACCAGGATGGGTCCAGGGCTCCGGGCCCCTGGCGGGTGCTGGTACTAGCAGGGTGTAGTGAGACTCACAGACTGTCTCTGATGGCCCGATAAATGGCGGACGAGGGATTAGAGCGACTCTGCTCTGAGCAGCGGGGCTGCGGGGGGAGGGGCCGATCGCTGGGAAAGATATGACTATTTAAAGATAATGATTGCATAAATTTAATTAGCACACTTTCACGCGGCAAATGGCCGTTTTGTAATTAATGTATCTGGCCTTACTAAGCATGAAAGATCCCATCTTCTCCCCCCTCCCTTCCCTGCTCCCCCTCCTCTGCGGCCCTAATGAAAGACAGAGAGCAAGTGACAGAAACAGTTTGTCAGTGGCTCCAGGTGTCAGGGGCCTAATTGGCCGAGCTAAGGGAGGAGGGGGGAGGCGGGAGGAAGGAGAAGGAAGGGAGGAGGGCCTCCTTGACTCTGGTCCCCCGTCCAGGTTGGAAAAGGAGGAGGTCTGGGCTCTCAGGCTCCCCTGGCATGGCAGAGGATTGGGCGGGGGGCTTCTCCACCTCGGTAATTGGTGGAGATGAGGATGCAGATTGGCTGTGGCAGGGACTGAGTGGTGGCAGGGAGCCCTCGTTAGTACCTGGGCAGACAAGCTGGCACATATCACAATGCGTTAAGGACTCAGGGCCATGATAGCTCAGGCCCAGCTTGCCCCCTCCCAGAAGCAAAATCTCTTCAGTGGAATGAATAAACAAATAAACCTCAGTTTCTCCATTTGTAAAACGACCCCTGGTTAGAGAGAGTCTCACTTGGAAAAGGATCCTACTCTTAAGCACCTACTATGTGCCCATCACCTACTATGTGCAGGTGGACTGCCAGCCCCTCCTCCCCACAGCAGGTCAAAGACGTACATGTTCACCTTTCTGAAATCAGGACGTGTATTGCCTTCGCCGCTGCCTCGCTGTGGCTAAGTGGCTGCACAGCTGTGTGGAAAGCTTTTGTTCCCATCTTCTGATAGGATTGAGAGAGGGCCAGCATCAGATGTCTCAGATTCAATGAAATATGAACTATAATGAAAAATGGCTGTTCCATTTTAAAGATCAGGAAACGGAGGCTCTAGAAAGCTAAATAATTTGCCCCAGTCTCCATAATGAGTAAGGACTGGGGCTTGGATTTGAACTAAAAAGTCATAAACAGAAAGTCGATTCTCTTTCTAGCGTCCACCCAGGGACAGCTCAGCACCTCTTCCTACCCCCACAGTACCATACTCTGCAGGATGACTAAGGTATATAACTGCCTTCATAGGACAGTCTGTCAGTTAAATGGGTACAGCTGTCAATTGCAGTGCTGTCCCTCAAAGTTAGGGATTGGTTTCTTGGGTGACCTGGTAATGGAACAGACAGAGAGGGCTTGAGCTACCATGCCCACACCGTGCTGTGGCCGTGCTGGGGCTCTGCAGATGGCGGCTGTGTACATCTCACCTCTGACCATGACCCTCTACTGCCTTCACCAGCTGCCTCTGCAGCCTTCTGCCAGCCTTGGCCACTGGCCTGTGCCCCAGTGAGCTCGGCCCTGCCCAGTTTTCTCTGAGGAAGGCAGAGCAGGGAGGCCTTGAGCCAGCCTCGGCTGGTGGAGTGGGGCCCAGCCAGCCCTCTCCCAGACCAAATTCAATTTTGAAGCTTAATGAGTTTGCAGAGGAGCCGGGTGAGCTCGCTGACGCCACTCCTTGCCGGATGGGTGGTTCCCGGGTGGGCCACCGCGCGCACGAGGTGGCCTGAGCAGGGAGAGCCTTGGTCCCCATCAAGAGTGACGGGGGCACTGAGGGAGTGAAAAATGTCAGAGCAAATTGCTCTTGACAGCGTTAATATCTGCACCTCATAGCAATAATTACATGTAAATAAATAGCAAAATCACACTCAGCTGGAGGCAGCTTGGGGTGGACAGACGCTGCTAAGGACCAGCTGGGGACCCGAATGCTCTGCTCCACTCTTTTCTTTCCTTCTTAGAGTCTCTGCTCCCTCTCTCCCCCTCAGCCAGGCTCTTGTTGCAATACAGAGCTGGGACCTCAAGATCCTGGCTACTCATGTTAAAAATGGAAAGGAAGAAGAAAGCATTTGGGTTTTCCCCTCCACGGGTGCAATGAAACCCCCCAGCCTTTCTCTCCCTGTTCCATCTCCGGGTCTCTGCAGACAGACGTCTCTGAAATCTGTATCTCTGCCCTGAGCTCTGTCCTGGACACACATATGGCTATCTCCTGGTCTTGGCCTGCAAAGAGCTACCTCGGAGCCAGTCCTCCTGCATTCCCGGTTTCTGTCTGATTGCCTTGCCTTCTTGGTCACTCAGGCTTCAGACATCCCAGCCGCCTTTGCTTCCCCTCTCAGTGCCCATATTCAGTCGTCCATCGTGTGCCAGGCAAAGTCACAAGCTAAACATAGTGCAACTTCCTGGAGGAGTGAAGTTGACACGATGCCAACTTATGTCATTACTATGACCCAACATATATGGTTCTGTAGGGGCAAAGAATGCATCTCAAAGAGAATACATGAAACTCCGTGTTATATCCCACCCCCAGGGCCGCAGGGGGAACACACGCAACCCTCATCCTGGGTGTTTGACGAGAGGTTTGAGAAACCCTGTGAGCACCAGATGGCCATTCCTGAGAGAGTATCAAGGCTAAGGAAGCAGCTGGAAACATTCTAGGGTTTCCAACCACATTCACCCCTTGCTGCCACGTTTGGGGGCCCATTAATTTGTCGTCTTGGTTTTGCCTGACTGGACTATGAAGTCTGCAAGAGCAGAGACGAACGTTGTATCAATCCCTGAATGTACAGTTCTTAGCAGAAGGCCCTTGGAGGGGTTTGAGGGAGGAAGAAATGAAACAAAAAAGGGAGGTGAAGGGTAGGAAGGCAAGGAAAGGTGGACGAAGACAGAAGATGGAGAGGAAAAACCTGCAGCCTAGGGAGGTGACATAACTCAGAATGAGCCCGGTATGCCTATTTACCCGGACCTGATTTGGAGTTTCACTCTCCCCTCCCTGGACGAACCCAGGAGCTCTTCCTCCAGAGACCCAGCCTCCCCCCTGCTCCCTGCTTGCACTGTAGAAAGTTCCCATGAGTGAGGGCTCCCGGGGCCCTGGGAGAAGGAACACAGACAGCCCTTCCAGCTACGTCGACGCCCTGCCGCCTCACCCACACAGGGCAGGGAACGCAGGCTCCATTCTTTGCAAAACAAATATCTTCTCCGGAGCAGCCCCCACGTCCCACACCTTCTTGTTTAGCTCACCGACTAATCCACTTATCAAGGATAAAGTGCCTGTGAATCCCCATTTGATAAAGGCAGCTACGAAATTAGCAGAAACGTGCCCACGGCGTCGACGTACCAGGCAAACAAGGGGCTGGGGACGGTGGCGGAGAGATGTCTCGCTTCAGTCCCCGGGCCCTAGAGATGCGGGGAGGAGATAGGGGCTTTTTCGGGCTTTTTCACTGGCGCTGCAGGCTGGGAAGGTGATACCGATGCTGTGGGTTATATGGGGAAGGGGTTGGGCAAATGGAGTCCCCGCCTCATCCTATGCTGCGTACACCCCAACTCCAACCTGGGCCCCTGCTCTGATGATGACCCCACTCCATGTCCCTGGTGCTGACCACACTCCAAGATCAGCCATTCATAATCCTAAGCTGATATTCTTTAATGCTGTCGCCGTGTCAGGTATGATTCTAAGCATTTCAGTGAGTTAACCCATTTACTCCTCACAACAGCCCTGGGAAGTCGGTCCAACCCTGTGTCATCCACATTTGGTAGAGGAGCAAATGGAGGCACAGAGAGGTCAAGTCACTTGCCCAAGACCACACAACTGGCAACCATTGCCCCCAACTTAGATAATACTCTCTGATTCAACATGACCGATTCTAACTCCAACCTTGATCCCATCTCTGATGGCAGTCCCCCAAACCATGCAACGCCCCTAATCCTGACTCTCCTTTGAAGTAACCGTGGTCTGTTTCTCTGCCACTCTGCACAGGGCCTTCAAGTTGCTGAAGCCTGTGTGTTTCCAGACATTGTCCGACGGCTACCGGGTTCACCTCCTGCATCACTGACAGAGCAGAAATGGTTCTTTTGTACCAGAAACAGTTCACACCCACCGTTAGTGGCTCTGGTATCAAGGCTGTGTGGGGCTCCCCAGAGAATCCCAGCAGCTTCTCTCCTTTGCCCCAGGGAGCTCCGGGCTCTCTGCTGGCACGGCCTCCTGAGCACAGCAGCAAGGACTATTGCCACTTTCACAGAGCCAGGGAAACTGAGGCTTGAAGGGAAACAGCCACGGTCACATGGCTCATCTGAGAGTGTCTTTGAGGAAGGGTCTGCTCTCTGCTCCTGGTGGCTGGAGGGGGATCCAGGGAGAGAGAGGAACCAGGAAGGGATTCTGAAAGTTCAGTCCCTGTGCTGCCCACCCACCGCCACCTCTGGCTTGCGGAGAAGGAGCTGGCCCCAGGCCTAGGGGGTGGGGACATTAATCACAGGGTAGCACCTGTCAGGGTGGCATCTGGAACTAAAGGAAAACACTTGGCAAAAGGGCAGGACTTCTCACCCTGGGCTATGAGGGCTCTGGGACCCACCACCGCCGCACTGGGAGGCCAGGGCATCTGGGGTTCAGGCCCCGGCAGCCTCCTGTGCATGGGAAAAGGTCCTTGACACTGACACCTGGTCTGGGAGTGGGAGAAGAGGCTGGAGGGAGTGTGGAGAGGAGCTGGCTCCGGCAGGTCACTAGGCTGGGTGAGAAATACTCACTGCCTGCCTGCTGCTGCTGCTGCTCCTATGGACCGACATGGGGGAGCAGGTGATGGGGCTGAAATTCAAAGTCGGGTTCCTCGGATGGCAGAGCTGTCTGTGTCCCCCTCTTCTGAACCCTCAAGCCCTCTCTCTGTACCTTTCCCCCCTCCATCATCCCCAGCCTCTTTGATTCATCCCTCTCCCTGTATCTCCCCATCTCCCGGCCCTGCCCCTGTACATGCCCTGCCTCCGCATTGCTCTGCCCTAGCTCTTCTCACTCCTGTTTCTGTCTCTTGGTCTCTGGGTATCTCTCTCTGCCTCTCTTTCTCTCTACCCGACCCCCAACCTCCACCCCCTCTCCACCCCTTCCCTTCCCTGATGCTTCAGTGGGTCCATTCACGCCCACCTCCCTTCTCTCCATCAGCACCTCATACCCTGGCTCTCTCTGGGTCTGTCTGTCTCTCTGACAACTTCCTTGCCCCTGTATACCTCCCTGCTACAGTCACGTGTCAAATCAGACCAGGAGCTTGATGTGCCCAGGATTGAGCTGCCATGCCAGGCTGCCAGGCCCATACCCTGGTCTAGCTGGGCGTTGGCTGAGTACAGAACCGCAGGGCTGGAGGAGTTCTCAGCCACCTTCCTCGCCCTCCTGCCTCTTCCTCTGGACCTCTGAGGGACTTGGGGTTCCCTTCCAGGCCCCTTCCTTTCTCTGTCCTCTGCTGTCCATCGAGATCCACTTTGAGTCACTGCAGGGAGCTTATGGGGCATGTGAGAGCTGGGAGTGGGGGAGGGCATGAGAGGTCATCCTTCAGTGCTTCTCAAACATTCACGCTCATGCAGAGCCTCTGGGGGAACTCTTTAGGAGCAGCAAGGGTCTGCTCCAGACCCTGCCTGTTCTGGCAGCCCAGCTTGGAGGAGAGAAGTGCTTATCTGGATAAACCAGGAATTTCGCTTCCAACATTGCCCCTTGCTGCTGACCATGGGCTTCACCTCTCTGAGCCTGCAAAACGGGCACAATGATTCCAAGCCCTCAGGGCTCAGGGAGGACCAAATAGCTAATAGGAGTAGAGGTGCCTTTGCCAACTGCTGAACCCATGGGGTGTGGCATGACCGCTACTATGGTCGGTAACCACACTGGGAGACCAGCTCCACTTCTTCGGGGTCAAAGCAGAGTATGACCTCAGTCGGGAGGTCACGCCCAGAGACTTAGACAAGGAGGATGAAGTTGGCTGGGGTTGGCACCACAGCCCAGGGGTCTCAGGGAAGGATGCTATGGAGTTCCAGGGCTGGGGGGAGGCATTACTTATGCCGGAGAAGGGAAGGGAGCCCCTTTTGGAGGAGGCTCCAGAGCTTCTGCCCCTGGGCATCATGTCTCAATTTCAGCCTGGACGTGTCCCCTTTGTGATAAGACACTTGCCAGGGCCCTCACGGGACCTTAATCCTCCGATGCTGCTGGTCAGAGACCCCGGGATGGTGAGAGGGTCACATTCATTTGGCCTCGGGCCAGTTTCACCGGCAGTCCCCAGGGCCTGGGGGCTGAGGGCTGAGAGCGCACACTATCTCCTGTCCCCCAAAGCCCCAGCCCTCACACAGCAGGATGGAGGGACTGGAGCAAGGTGAAGGTGGATCTCCCCTCAAAAGCCCCACCCAGGTCTCTTGTCTCCTCATCCGGCACCCATTCACCCACACGGGTTGCCTCTTTTGTGGATGCTTGAAAAGGTTTCCCAGGGCTCTGTGTCAAGCGGAAGTCACCCCACCTAAGCCACTGTGAGCACAGGCACAGATTATCACACGTGCTGCAGATCAACCTCTTGCAACGATAAGGCCATTACCACACGCACTGTGCCCTCGGAAAGCCCTGCTAACTCCTGAGTCCTGGACAGTGAAAGTGTGCAGGGGCATTGTGGGGGTCTCTACCTGCAACATGAGACAGCCAGTTCACTCTTTCCAGGTGCCTGTCAGCTCTGAGATTGCTGGGGGAGCGTGATCGCAGATCGTTTCAAGCAGACACTCCCTCCAACTTGTTTTCTAAAGAAGCAAAGGGTCAAGGCGAGGATACCCACTGAGGTGCACTGGGAGCCCCAGGTGCACTGAGGTTAGGGAGGCCTTCGACAGAGCCCCAGGCTCCTCCACTCAGGGTGAGGCCGACAAGGGGGAAGCCCGCTAATCCATGCTTTGGATGTGCCAGGCCTGGGACCGGTTGCCTTGCATCATGCCCTTTCAAAAAATACAGAATTCTCCAGTCCTACCATGGACCTACTATAACAGCCTCTCAGGGCGGAGTCTGCGAATTTAGATTTTTAATAGGTCTCTCAGATGATTTTGAGGCTCAGGTCTGGGAACCGCTGACTCTAGCTCGACCACCCCACCCTGCAAGGACTCACCCTCCAACCACGTTGACAGGTAGGGCCTGGATTCTGCTCACACCCCACCCTGAGCAGAGATGGGGCGCGCCCTGCTTTCCAGTGTTACCCCTTCCATCCCTGGCCAGCTCTGAGTGAACTCAGTTCAGCTGACTTATGCCTCCGCAGGACACGTGCCTCCTGCCATCTTCACAAACACACCGGCTCTCCTGTCCCCCGACACCCCCATGGAGGTTCAGGTGGGATCATGAGGGCTCCCTTGGCCTCACTTTGCATAATCTCATCTCCTGTCCCTCTGGAATCTCCACATTGTCGAACCATAGCTTGCCAAGGAGGGTGGTCAGACAGCAGAGCCGGGGCTCTAGGTGGTCTGTCCAGTGAGTCAGGGTGGCTGGTCCTCCAGACGGTATTTCCCGTGATACAAGGGGGCTGCAGGCCCTCCCCAGGCCCTCCCTCCTCTCTAGAAGCTTCTGGCTCACGGTTTGTCTGCTGGCTTGTCTGTGGGTGGACTAACTGAAGGTTCTTGAGGGCAGAGGCCAGGTTTAGCCAACCTGGCATCCTCTGTGCACAGAACGGGGCACAGAACAGACCCTCATGAGAGCCCAGGGCATGCCCGTTGCTGTTTACTGGGCACCTACTTTGTGCCAGGCTTTGTTTTGGGGACACAGGCCAAGAGCCCAGCAGTCCTTGCATTAGAGGGAGAGAGCTGTAGTCAAAAAGTTAGAAACCAGAGGCAAAGCTGCTACCCAAGGGCATGCAAGGCGTGGAAGAGGGCCTGGCCACCAAAGCCAGGTCAGGGCAAACTGCTGGAGGAAATGACCTCTGAGCTGAGACCAGAGAGATCAGCAGGGCTGGCTGAATTCAGAGAGGGAGGGCGAGAAGGTTCTAGGTGGAGGGAGGGAAGCGCACGACGGAGAAGGGCCGAAGGAATGGGTGAGGAATGGGGCGCTCCCGAGGGAGCCCCTCGGCCTCTCTTCCCAGCAGGCAGCAAGGCTCTTACTCACGGACTGTCCGTCCCTTTGCCTCCTGCCCGGTCCCCAGACGGCCGAGGCCCATTGACCAAGACTGGACGAGCGAGCGCTGCGGCTCCGCAGTCCTCAGTCTGGGGGCGGCCAGGCGCGCGGCTGCTCGGGATCCCAGGCCCGGGCAGCGGGAATTAAGCAGGCCGCCGAGCCCGAGGGCGCCCTTATCTCGGGGAGACAGTTGTTGGGAATCACTTTGACTGAGTGGTTTTGTCTCCCCCGCATTTTCCACTGTCAGGCAGCCTCGGGCCATGGATCAAAGGCGCGGCGGCGGCAGAGCGCGGGGAGGGGCGGCCCGCGGATCCCCCCCAATCCCGACCCGATCCCCCTCCACGCCGCCACCCAACACCCGCCCCGACCCTGGTCGGCCTCGGGGAGCCCGCCCCGGCCCCTGCCTCGGAGCCCGGCAGCAGCGCAGGAATTGGAAAGGGGACACAGGGGAGGGGGAGAGGGTAAAGTGGGGGGAGGGGGGCCAGGGGCTGAAGAAGGAGAGGAAGAGGTGTTTGTTGGGGGCAGGATGAGAGAGATTAGGGGGAAGAGAATGAGTGCAGGCGAGATTAGCTATGTGTGGGAGGAGACCGGGAAGGAGGGAAATAAATGAGGGTCTGAGAGAAGGGGGTCGGTGGAGAGAGAATCCAGGCTGCCGGTATTCTCAGGGTTATGACACCGACAGGGAGAGGGTGAGCAAAAGGGGTGGGGGTACACGGGGGTGAAGGGAAATGGAGCGTGAAGGGAGAAAAAGAGGAAATGGGGGAAAGGGAGAGAAATAGGAAGCAGAGAGCGTGTGGAAAAAAACAAAACAAAATAAAACAAACCAGTCGTGGAGTTTCCATCAACTGAGCCCTAGAGAAAGCTCGGGGCTGCAGGAGGGGGACAGGGAGGGGCTGCGGGGTGGGGAGGCTGTCCACCCCTCCCAAGAAAGTGCAGGCTCTTATCATTCAGAAGGCGACAAAGCCACAGAGTGGGGGGATTGGCAGGGCCCAGGTGCGCATAAGTTAGGTCAGCACTCAGGCCCATCCTTCCAATCGCCTCCAACCAAGTCCCGGGGGACTGACCGAGATCTCTGATGCTCTCAGAAGCTGCAAGGGAGGAGCCTCCCCTGCCCTTAGCAGAACACCCCTGGTGGCCAAGGACACCTGTCCCCACTGAAAATGGTGTTGGAGAAATGTGTTCACAGCTGGAGAGAGGGCCAGGAGGGAGAAGGGGCAGGTGGGGAAGGTTAGGGAGCCCCCGGGGCTGAGGTGGGGGACAGGGCAGGAACCTAGAGTCGGGGCAGGAAGGAGCCAGGGAACAGGATGAAAAGGCTGATGGAAAGAAGATGGGAAATGAGTCTGGAAGAGACAGCTGGAAAGGTGCTGAGTGAACATGAATTCTGCAGCAGGAGGTCTGCGTCCTGGCCCTGCACTAACTCACTGTGACCTTGGCCCACTGTGGCACCCACCGGAGCCTCAGACCTCATCTGCAAAGAGCTACCTCATATCATACTAGGTGTTCTTATGCACGCTTTGTGTATATGAACACACTTCTCAGGCTAGCTCTACAAGATAGGAACGATTATTAGCCTCACCTTACAGAGGGGGAAACTGAGGCAGGAGAAGAGCCTGTTTGGAGCCACACAGGTAGGAAGTGACTGTGCTGGGGACTGAGCCCAGGCACAGGGATTCTACGCATTTTGACCCCCTGCTATTCTTAGTGAGAACTTACCCTAGACAAATATTTAAACTGCTCTGTGCCTCTGTCTTACCATCCGTAGGACAGAAATAATAATTCCAGCACTTCCTCCAAGGGGATGTTATAATGATTAAGTGAGATAATTCATCTAGCTGGCTTAGCACAACATCTGGCTTGTGGTAAGTGCTCAAACATTGTACTTACTGTTATTTAATAATATTCGTTTAGCAATACTGACATCTGGGTCACTTATATCAATATATACTTTGAATGTACTGATAAAATGTAGTAACTGCACAGGGAAAGGACAGCTAACCCACCATGCTCGGTCGGGGTGAAGGAGGGCTTCATGGAAGGGAGCCAAGTCTTGAAGAATAAGTAGGGGTGGGCTCGAGATGGCAATGGGGTGGTGGAGAAGGTGTTCTGGGCCATTAGCAGCAGGTGCAAAGGCTTGCAGGCAGAGGAGAGCACGGGTCCCCTTTGGTGACCCTCAAAGTCATCCCTGTCTCTCCTACCTGGGACCTTGCCTGGCCTCTCAGGTCTGATTCCCCAACCATCCTGGCGGCCTCCCTCCCACAGGGGACCCCAGGGACAGGCCTGTGAAACTCCAAGTCTGCCTGCCGTATTAATTGCTAATCTCCCTCATTTTCTTTCCTTCTGTCTGCTGAACTGTCTCGTCCCCAGTCCCTGTGCTAATCAGAAAGAAGGACAAATCCACTATTTGCATTCTTTCCCACCAAGCCAGGCAGCTCTGGAAGGCTAAACCCCTGGCCTGCTGGGATTCCCAGGAGACGGGAGGGAGATACAGGATGTAGGACTGAGAGGCGGGCCAGCCCTGCCCGCAGATCTGGAGGCTATGACTCCCGTGGATGGACAAGAAACCCACAGAATCACCGACTCTGAGCAGGAAGGCTCCCTGGTAGCAGTTGGTCCATGTCTTTCATTGCACAGATGGGGAAACTGAGGCCCACAGCAGTAAGGCATCTATCAAGATCACTTGGTGGGTTGGAGGCAGAGCATAGAGGAAACTTGGATCTCCTGAGTTTCTAACCAGTGACCAGGCTCAGAAAGGAAATTGCCTGGGCACAGAAACCTAGCAAGACTTCTGTAGTTCAATTCTGTTCAGGGCAAGGAGAAGCAGGGAAGGGAAAACTGTCTGAAGCTCTTACTCGATGCCAGTAATGGCACTAAGCGTTTCACATGAACAATCTCATTTAATTCTCATAAGCCTGCAAGGTGAATGGCAGAGGCCCCATTTCACAGATGAGTAAACTGAGCCTCTGAGAGCTCACATAACTTTCCTGTGATCACACAGCAAATAGGAGCTAGAATTTGTTTTTTTATTTTTATTATTTATTTATTGAGATAGTCTCACTCTGTCACCCAGGCTGGAGTGCAATGATAAGATCTCAGCTCACTACAACCTCCGCCTCCGGGGTTCAAGCAATTCTCCTGCCTCAGCCTCCTGAGTAGCTGGGATTACAGGCACGCGCCACCACGCCCAGCTAATTTTTGTATTTTTAGTAGAGACGTGGTTTCTGACCAGGCTTTAGTAAAGACATCATGCTGGCCAGGCTGATCTCAAACTCCCAGCCTCAAGTGTTCCTCTCACCTTGACCTCCCAAAGTGCTGGAATTACAGGCGTGGGCCACCACGCCCGGCCTAGGAGCTAGAATTTGAGCCGTGGTCTGTATGATCATTCCACTGTGTCCACGATGTGCCTGAATTAGTGGCTGTTTTAATATCTGCCATATCATTTGCTGCTGTCTGGTCTGCACCAACCTCCTCCCTCTTCCTTTATTTATCCCTGAGCAAATCCTGTCTTCCCACTGGGGCTCCTCTTCCAGGAAGCCTTCTCTGACTATGCCCTCCGCTCTCTAGACTTCCTGTGGTCTTGCTGTCTGGTTGGAAATCTCACTACATTGTCAACACTGAATACTCTAATTTGTCTCTGAGGTGGGATGAGGAGTATTGTCTCTCCAAAGTATAAGAGCAGAGAGAGCCATGCACATTTCTCTCTTGAGTCTCCCTCTGTGCCGTGATAAATGGAGTTAGAGACGTGAATTTGAAAGGAATCATATGTAATGATATTCAATTGCAAACCAAATCATCAGCTGCCTCAAAATCCTCTTGGGAATGGACTACAGCTGTGTCTCACCAGGCGTGCTGTATGCCCAGGGGTTACCCAACAGTTGGTGGTGGTCCCTTACCTATCAGTCGCCGAGCTATCATACAAGTGTCACACCAAGATTTTTTGTGCCAAGTACCGCCATGCTGCCTGTGGTCCTACTGAAGACCATGGTACCTGACAACAGGGGTGTGTGGAAACATCTAGAGCTTCCAAGCAGGCTATGTGTTCCTTTCCCACTTGTTTATACCAGGCCTCGGCTCCACCTGTGCAGAGGGGCAGAGGTCAGCTCCCTGCTCACACCCTCTGGAGGTGTGGAGTTTGGATGGAAGCAGATGTTTTGCTAGTGGGCATAAAGAGGCTCAGAGTGGCCCCCACCCCCTGTTTTTTGAGACGGAGTCTCGGTCTGTCGCCCCAGCTTGGGGGTAGTGCTGTGATCTCAGCTCACTGCAACCTCCGCCTCCTGGGTTCAAGCAATCCTCCCGCCTTAGCCTCCCAAGAGCTGGGATTACAGGTGCCCACCACCACGCCTGGCTAATTTTTGTATTTTTAGTAGAGATGGGGTTTCACCATGTTGCCCAGGCTGGTCTCAGACTCCTGACCTCAAGTGATCCGCCCACCTCAGCCTCCCAAAGTGCTGGGATTACGGGCGTGAGCCACCACATCCAGCCCCAGAGTGGCCCTTGAAGGCCACTCTCTATCCACCTCTTGTTCAGACTTAGACAGATGGGCTGAAGGCCTGGAATCTTCCTAGAATCCCACTCAGTTCTCTAAGAAAGGAGACAAGGCCAGGGTTGCTCTTCCGCTTCTCCCTCAATGATAAAACAGCTCTGACATCACCCTGAAAGCCAGGCAATACACCAGGCCTCCGGATTCCTAGCATAAGCTACTCCTAGGCCTGCTCCACTCCCTCACCAGCAGCCTGGAAAGTTTCTGAACCCGGTCTGGCCTTTCTTTCTGGGAGGGGTTTCCTCCCTCTCCCCCGCCCTCTCCTTCCCCCTCCACCCAGGAAAAAGGGGTGGGAAAAGCAGAGACACAAACATGGGTCTATTTTCACAGGGGAAGAGGCTCTGCCCAGGCCTCTCCCTGGTGGGCTGGAGCAGGAGCCTCTGATGGATGTGAGCAGGTGGTTTTGTGTGGTGAGGAGAGCCGCCAGCGCGGAAATAACTCAGCTTTTCCCACTGAAGTGGGTTAACTGTGGACAAAGGCAGAGCTGCATGTGAGAGCAGGATCTTGGCAGGATCTGTCTCTCCAGGTTCTGAACGGGCTGAGAATGCCCAGAGCCAGGGGCTAAAGCGACCATCAGTTCTCACACCGACCACTGATTCACACCTCCGCTATGGCCAATTCCCTAAGCCTTGCAGTTCATCCCTGCCCTGGGGCCGGCCCGGCCAAGAGAACCAGAAAAAGCCCTGGGGGAGTTGGGGACCACCTGATGAGCAGAGTGGACAGCAGCCTAACTGTTAGCCTGACGCGGTGACCAGGGGCTGGTGGGTGTGGTTTGGGCGGGGGCAGTCTTCTGGGAGCTGGGCTCATCCTGGGTACAGAAGGCCAGTTGGGAGGGCAGACACTGAAAATTGTCATTCGGCTTCAGGTCCAAGAAATCCAGCTGCAGTCTCTTGGCCCACTCCACAGACTGACCCCTCGTTCCACACCATCACCGCTGGCCATGAAGGGAAAGAGAAAGAGGGGGCGTGGGGGGGGTGTGTTGGAGGGTGGGGGTATGCCTCAGTTAGCTGTCCCCTAGTCCTGGGAAAAACCACTCACAGCCCATGTCCTTCCAACTTGAGTCAGGCACTCCTCCATCAGCTCATCTTTGCCCAGTGGCCCGAGGGAGGAGCAGGAGACAGCCTTTCCCCCGCTTTCTGGAGAGAGGGAACCCCTGCACCCGGCACCTTCTCCACCCCAGACTTAGGTCAGCAGAACACCTTCCGTTGCCCTGGATAGGAAACCGACTCAAGCATTGTCCAGCTAACTGAAAGGGGTCAAGGAGAGAGGGGAGGTAAAAGAAAAAAGGAACAGAGGGAAGGGAACAGAAGGGATGGCAGTGAGGCAGAGGCGGAGGCCAGGGCACAGGTGGAGGGGTGTGGCGAGTGCGCATTTAGTGAGCGCCTACTCGTTCCAGGCACCTAATTCAAATCTTCCCTTAGTTCTCACAGCAACCCCTGAGAGGTAGCGATTACCACCCCCTGTTTTCCGATGAGGAAAAGGAAGCCCAGAGAGGTTAAGCAAGCTGTGCCAGGGTCACACAGCAATTCAGTAAATAGCAGAACCAGAGCTCCGACTCAGGCTGCTTGTTGGCACAGGCCGTGCAGTTTTTCTCGCTCCAGGCTTCCTCCACCCGTGGGGCCTGAGGGGAGAGGCCTCCTGAGAAAGCGGAGGCCTGAAAGAGACCCTGAGAAGGCAAAGGGAGGAAGCGGGCAGCAGGAGAGTTGCCCAGGAAGTGAGGAGAAGGAAGGGCTGGGCGGGGCTCAGAGGAGTGCGTGGCCGGGGTTAAAGCCCCATGTTCCTACAACCTGCTAAGCCGGAGAAATGAATTCTGATCCCTCCAAAACCCAACCTTGGAAAATGTGCGAGAGAAGGGTCTCCTTTCAGGGGGCAGGAAATCCTCCACACCTCCTCCTGACGCCCCGGTAATGCCAGGATGTCCCCCAATCTGCTTTGAGGAATGGAGAGATTAAGAATAATAAAAAAATTGCAATAAAATATGTGTGAAGGAGGGGGTAATTGTGGACAAACGCAGCATTCAAATTCATTTTTCAGCTCTTTTACACACCATTTCAATCTTATTTTCTGCTTGTTAATGAGATCTTGTTGCCTGGGCTAGGCAAAACCTTCCAATATCAGGACGTAATTGCACATAATTTTCTCTCCTACCAGTGATTTGCATCAGTTTTTTTAAAATTCTGGGCTATTTAACACCCCCACAATCCCCCTCCCCATCTTCCTGCCTACAAATCTCTCACTCCCGCCTTCTTCCTCGTCCCTGGTCCAGCAAGACTCATTTTAAATGCTTATTATAAACGCAGTGTCGCCAATAAAGGGCGGGGGGATGTGAAGAGGAAGTGAGAGGAGAGGTAGGGAATCTCCAGTGCCCACTGTGTGAGTGGCACTGCTCAGTCCCCTAGGGCAAGTGGAATGTCTTGGTCATGTCTTGCTAAGAGTCAAGTGGTGGGGGAGGTTCCTGGGTAGGGCAGACCTGAATTAGAACCTCATCTCTATTGCTCACCTACTCTGTGGCCTTTGACAAGTGACTTGACCTCTCTGAGCCTATTTCCCCCACGAGCAGGGTTGCTGTGGGGCTGGAATGACTTTGGATAGGCAAAGTGCTTACATGGGACCTGACACATGTATGTGTGCTGTTGATGGAATGTCTTTTCTTGCTGAACTGGCTGCCCCGAGGTCTCAGACAATGAATGCCAAAGGGCAGCACTGGGCATGTGCTGTTAAGACGCACCCAAGAGACCTCATTCACAAATTATAAATAAAGGTAAAGCCTTGAGCTTGATTACTATGGGTCTGAGGAGGCAACAGGAAGCGTGGCGTTTGGGGACAGCGACTCTGAACCTGGCTCTGCTGTTAATTGCCCCTGTGACCTGGGACCTCAGCTTCCCTGGATGGACCGCCAGACCAGCCTCACCAGGCAGTTACAACACAGTAGCGTAGTGGGCTCTGGAGCCGGGCTGGCGGAATCCTACCTCTGCCACTTGCCAGATCCTAGCACACGGCGGGCACCCGGGAGAGGCTCCGTCAATGTTTGTTAGATGGTTGGATGAATAGAGGACCCTGGACAAGGAAGGTTTCCTCATCTGTAAAATGAGGGTCACAAGATTACAGCCAAGAGTCAAGGAGGGCAAGCGGGGTCAGCATCCAGACCCATCGGGATCTGGCCAGCTGTAAGCCACCATCACCGCCACTGCTGTCACCGTAATTACTAAAGGCACAGGTGGCCGGGAGAGAAGGGGATTGAGAAGCAGGAAAGGACAGAAAGGGCTGGCTGGCCATGATTGTGTTCGTGTGGTTAACTGCACGCTTAGAGAACATCCTTCATTAGCTCGGCATATGGGGAAACTGTAAATGTAAATCCCTTTATGGGTTCCTTCGTTTTAAGCTTCAGAAAGGAACAAAGGAGATGATGAATGTGGGACATTCCGAAGGAGCACGGGGAGGGGTGCTAGCAAGATGGACAACCCCTCCCTGACGCTGTGGCAGGGGCCCTTGACGCCAGCCAAGGGTGCCACTAACCCAACGGTGTGACTTTCAGAAAACCTGGGGAGATTGGGTCCTCTCCGGACCTCAGTTTCTACTTCCTACTCTGATACAGTCGGCATCTTAAAAAGGTTGTGAGATGAGGAAGTTTCCAGCTAACCACACCCCCTAGCTCCACCCGGCACACAACCAAAGCTGTGACTTTCAGAAAATCTGGAAACTGGGCTCTCCCTGGGCCTCCGTTTTCACTTCCTGTGCTGACAGAATTGGGATCTTAAGTGGGGAGATGAGGAAGTTCCAGCAAACCACACCTCCCAGCTCCACCCGGCACACAGCACGCGGACCCTGAGGAAGCCCTGCCTGCGGCCTTCAACCCACAGGACCCTCAAAACTGGCAGAACTTTTCTCCTCGTTCTTTGCTTGGGATCTCGGCCTGCTAAGAACCGCAGCTCTAATGACTTTCTGATGCCTGTCTCCCCATCTGTCTCTTGGAACTGTGCTCCAAGAGAGGGCTGGGATTCCACCGTCAGACTAAGGCATCTAGGGACACGGGATTTGTCTCTTCCATCAGACTATGAGCTCCTGAGGACAGGGGCTGTGTCTTCCCCATCAGACTGGGGCATCTGAGGATGAGGGGTGTGTCTCTTCCATCAGACTACGAGTTCCTGAAGACCGGGGTTGTGTCTTCCTCATTGACTGGAGACCCCTGAAGGGGCGGCCTTGTGTCCTCCTTTCTACCTGTGGCCACTACCCCTAAGAGTGTGGTCTGCTAGCGATTCCTAGACAGGAGCTGGTATGAAGGGCTCAATCTGCAGGTGTCACATTATTCAAAGTCATTTGTGTTACCAAAGATTCCTTTCATCCTAATTGTTTTATGTTTTTAATTAATTAATTAATTTTGAGACAGGGTCTCACTCTGTCACCCAGGCTGGAGTACAGTAGCACAATCACAGCTCACTGCAGCCTCGACCTCCCGGGGTCAATCAATCCTGTCACCTCAGCCTCCCTAGTAGCTGGAACCACGGGCTCCTGCCACTGTATCTGGCTCATTTTTATATTTTTTGTAGAAACTGTGTCTCGCTATGTTGCTCAGGCTGGTCTTGAACGCCTGGCTTCAGGTGATCCTCCCACCTCGGCCTCCCAAAGTGCAGGGATTACAGGCATGAGCCACGGTGCCCCACCTCTAAGCTGTTTTCTAACAATCATTGTCCAGATAACTGGCCCTCAGCCCGGAGCAAAGGGGAGAGAGTGGGCTGGGGGTCGGGGGGTAGTCTATGATCCTAACCCCAGATGAGCCTCATCAGGAATGAGGTCTCACGGGCAGGATCCCTTTCCCTACATCTCGTCAGAAGGACTCAGTGCATGAAGCCAGGGACATCCATGTGCCGAGTGCCTAATCCCTAATCCTATCAGACTGGGGCTTGGGCGGGTAGGGGAGACTATGAGGAAACCAAGCCTCGAGGGTATCGAAACCTCTGGAAAGCCATTCGCCCATATAACTCAGCTCTGCTCATTGGTCCCTAATCTGAGGTCACTGGCCTCAGTTTTCTCATACACCACATGGATTGAATGAGCTGTTTCCTTTACCAAGCTGAAGGGACTGGCCTCCCTAGATGATTTATTCTTGCATCAGCCAATCTCTAAAAAGAGTGCAGGTATGGGCATTTCTGACAGGTAGGAAGACAATGAGTAACTAAGATTCAGGCTCTAGGCCAGGTGCAGTGGCTCACACCTGTAATCTCAACACTTTGGGAGGCCGAGGTGGGTGGATTACTTGAGGTCAGGAGTTCAAGACCAGCCTGGCCAACATGGTGAAACCCCATCTCCACTAAAGATACAAAAAAATTAGCTGGGCATGGTGGGGCATGCCTGTAGTCCCAGCTACTCTGGAGGCTGAGGTAGGAGAATTGCTTGAAGCTGGGAGTAGGCAGAGATTGCAATGAGCTGAGATCGTGCCACTGCACTCCAGCCTAGGTGACAGAGTGAGACTCTGTCTCAAAAAAAAAAAAAAAAAAAAAAAAAAGAAAGAAAGAAAGAAAAAGATCTCAGGCTCTAAAGACATGGGTTTGAATCCTGGCTGTACCTTTTAAGTGGATTGATATATGTAAAACACCCAGAGCAGGGTCTGAAGGTCAGAAGTGCTCCAGAAAATTAAACTGTCTTTGTCAACACTGGTATTAAACATACTGTATTATTTTTTAAATTATATTTTCTGTCTGTCTGACCCTGTTGTACTGTCACCTCCACCAGGACAGTACAAGGGTCTTCCTCTCATGTTCCCTGATTTAGCATGAGTGCCTAGAACAGTGCCTGGCACACAGTAGGTGTCTATATCTATCAACACTTATTATATTAGTGACCCCCTCCGAGCCGGGGGTCACATGCAGAGACGAGATGAGTAAGTCGCTTTTCCGTGAAATTCCGCATGGAGTCCCTGATGTGCCATGGCCCCACTTCCCAGGCTGGGTTTGAGACAAGGGACTTGGGTCAAGCCACTGGAGGAGGCACGTCTCTCCCCTGTAGCAGCAAGCGGGCAGCGTGATGCCCACCTAGCTTACCCCGGGTCTGCCCAGGTGCCCGGTAGTGCTATAACCTCATCCTCCAGTGTAAGCCCCTTTGGCTTCTGTAGAACACACATTTCTTCCACTTGAGAGGTCCAGTTTACAGGCATCTGGGCAATATGTCAGGGACCTGCCATCCTGGGGGAAAGGGACAGTGTGCTGACCCCCACAGCCCAGGGGGAAGTCTATCCTGTCCCCTCCTGCCCAGGAGCTACAGAGAAGCCGGTCCTGTTGGGAAGAGAGGACGCAGGAGGCAGCTCTGTCCCTACAGATCCTTACGTGCAGAGGATTCCTGGCCCTGCACCTCCCAGGACCACAGTGATGTGCTGATGGTGTCAAGTCCACCTGCCCAGAGCGAGGAGGGAGGGCAGTGGGAGTCGGAGCTTAGCAAGCCTGGGAGCTTTTGTGCAATACCCAGAAGCTCCAGCCCTGCTCGCTGCACCCGTCCTTCAGGAAGTGCTCGCAGCTTAACCTCTGCGGTTCACACGCACAGAAGCACATACAGCCTGCCCTACTGCCCCTGCATCCGCCCTCCTCCAGCAGCTGTTCACCTCCTGGTCCCCTCTGCCCCTGTCAGACCCTCAATCTGTCTTCACACCTTTGATGGGAGCCTCTGGGTGAGCCTCTGAGCTTCTCCAATTCATCATGTCAGCCTCCCAGCCCTGAGGAATCGGCTGGAGGCCTCCTGAGGGTCTCTCGCTTTTAACTTCAGTGAAATCCTGGGCTGGGTGAAGGGCTGGGGGTCCAACTTAGGAACTTCCAGGAAAAGGTGGAAAACACAGCATCCAACTCTGAAGCTTCCTAGCTACGGGGGATGCTCCTCCCAGATGCATTGCTCATCCAAACGGGTCCGTTTCCCATCCCCGACCCCACACTCTGGAGGCCTGGGGCCTCTTATTTGCTAAATCTCTCCTCTGTCCTGTAACAGAGTCCCGTGTAGGGGATAAACCTCAGCCCACAGTGAGACAGGGCAGGCTGGGAAGAGCAGGTCATGGAGTCAGGTGCCCTGGACTCTCAACCCTGGCCTGATCAATGCGTACCGGGGCCCTCCATCTCCAAAGCAAGACAGCTGCACACAGAACCCGAAGTCCCTCTTCAGCTTTCTAAGGACACTCCTCCAAATTTGTTTTGTACCACCAAGCTGGGCCCAGACTCCATTCTTGGGTGTGGACACCCCGCAGCGTCCTCCCCCAGCCAGCTCGGGATCCTGTTGTGACTCATCTCAAGATCTCAAGGGCTCTGGGACTTATTCAAGGGCTCTGGAAGGTTAGCACTAATGAGATGGAGGCCATGACCTTGAACCCCGAAGAGGCCAACCGGGGTCCCCCAGAAAAGACATTCTGGCCGACAGACTGTATTACATATACAGGGTTTAGTTCACCTGGGATCCCAGCAAGAGAGTGGGGTGGGCTGGTGGGGACTAGCGCTGGGGCTGACAAGGCCAGCCAGGTCAGTGGCATCAGCCTCCATACTGTGGAGCCTCAGAGGACTTGATGCATCAATAGGAGCTCTGCAGGCAGCTGCCTACAGGCACTGGGCACTCCCTCTGTGCCAGGCCTGAGCTACGTGCCTTCTACAGATCATCTCATTCAATCTTCAGCAACCTTGTGGGGGAGGCAAGTACTGGGATTATTCCCATTTCACGGATGAGAAGACTGAGGCATAGAGAGGGGGAAGGGACTTACTCAAGGGCTTTCCCATAAATAAACGATGGAACTGAAGTGCAATTAACCCTCAACTACACAAATTAATGGAGGGAAACAGAAATGAATACAGGCAAGCAGAAAATTCACATTCTCAGGAATGTTTCACACCAAGGTTTTTTTTTTTCTTAGGCTTTGTGGGCCATGTGATCTCTCTCTCTTTTTTTTTTCTTTGAGATGGAGTCTCACTCTGTCACCCAGGCTGGAGTGCAATGGTGTAATCTTGGCTCACTGCAACCTCCGCCTCCCAGATTAAAGCAATTCTCCCACCTCAACCCCCTGAGTAGCTGAAATTACAGGGACCCACCATCATGTCTGGCTATTTTTGTATTTTTGTAGAGACAGGGTTTCACCAGGTTGGCCAGGTAGAATTTCTGATTTCTGGTGATCCACCTGCCTCAGCCTCCCAAAGTGCTGGGATTACAGGTGTGAGCCACCACGCCTGGCCTTATATATCTCTTTTAAAACTACTCAATTATGCTATGGTGGCACGAAAGCCGCCATAAACAAATGGACATGGCTGTATTCCGATAAAACTTTATTTACAAAAAAATAGGGAGCTGAACAGGCATGGCTCACAGGATTAGCTTGCTGGCCTTCTTTGACTTCTTTTTATTC